>JBBDGP010002767.1:0-1360237 GCA_037952835.1 Lithobates septentrionalis
CTAATTATTGGGGTCAGTATGAAAGCCGCCACTAATAATTGGGGGTCAGTGGCAGTATGAAAGACCCCACTAATGATTGGGGGTCAGTGGCAGTATGAAAGACCCCACTAATAATTGGGGGTCAGTAGCAGTATGAAAGACTCCACTAATAATTGGGGGTCAGTGGCAGTATGAACGACCCCACTAATAATTGGGGGTCAATGGCAGTATGAAAGACCCCACTAATTATTGGGGTCAGTGGCAGTATGAAAGCCGCCACTAATAAGGGGGTCAGTGGCAGTATGAAAGACCCCACTAATAATTGGGGGTCAGTGGCAGTATGAAAGCCCCCCACTAAAAATTGGGGGTCAGTAGCAGTATGAAAGCCCCCACTAATAATTGGGGGTCAGTAGCAGTATGAAAGCCCCCACTAATAATTGGTGGTCAGTGGCAGTATGAAAGGCATCACTATGGGGGTCAGTAGCAGTATGAAAGACCCCACTAATAATTGGGGGTCAGTAGCAGTATGAAAGACCCCACTAATAATTGGGGGTCAGTGGCAGTATGAAAGACCCCAATAATAATTGGGGGTCAGTAGCAGTATGAAAGCCCCTACTAATAATTGGGGGTCAGTGGCAGTATGAAAGACCCCACTAATAATTGGAGGTTAGTGGCTGTATGAAAGACCCCACAAATAATTGGGGGTCAGTGGCAGTATGAAAGCCCCCACTAATAATTGGTTGTCAGTAGCAGTATGAAAGACCCCACTAATAATTGGGGGTCAGTGGCAGTATAAAAGCCCCCCACTAATAATTGGGGGTCAGAGGCAGTATGAAAGACCCCACTTATAATTGGGGGTCAGTAGCAGTATGAAAGACCCCACTAATAATTGGGGTCAGTGGCAGTATGAAAGACCCCACTAATAATTGGGGGTCAGTAGCAGTATGAAAGACCCCACTAATAATTGGGGGTCAGTAGCAGTATTAAAGACCCCACGAATAATTGGGTGTCAGTGGCAGTATGAAAGACCCCCACTAATAATTGGGGGTCAGTAGCAGTATGAAAGCCCCCACCAATAATTGGGGGTCAGTGGCAGTATAAAAGACCCCACTAATAATTGGGGTCAGTAGCAGTATGAAAGCCCCCCTAACTAATAATTGGGGGTCAGTAGCAGTATGAAAGACCCCACTAATAATTGGGGTCAGTGGCAGTATGAAAGACCCCACTAATAATTGGGGGTCAGTAGCAGTATGAAAGACCCCACTAATAATTGGGGGTCAGTAGCAGTATTAAAGACCCCACGAATAATTGGGTGTCAGTGGCAGTATGAAAGACCCCCACTAATAATTGGGGGTCAGTAGCAGTATGAAAGCCCCCACCAATAATTGGGGGTCAGTGGCAGTATAAAAGACCCCACTAATAATTGGGGTCAGTAGCAGTATGAAAGCCCCCCTAACTAATAATTGGGGGTCAGTGGCAGTATGAAAAACCCCACTAATAATTGGGGGTCAGTAGCAGTATGAAAGCCCCCACTAATAATTGGGGGTCAGTAGCAGTATGAAAGACCCCCACTAATAATTGGGGGTCAGTAGCAGCTTGAAAGACCCTACTTATAATTGGTGGTCAGTAGCAGTATAAAAGCCCCCACTGATAATGGGGGGTCAGTAGCAGTATGAAAGACCCTACTAATAATTGGGGGTCAATGGCAGTATGAAAGACCCCACTAATAATTGGGGGGTCAGTAGCAGTATGAAAGACCCCACTAATAATTGGGGGTCAGTGGCAGTATAAAAGCCCGCCACTAATAATTGGGGGTCAGTAGCAGTATGAAAGGCCCCACTATGGGGGTCAGTAGCAGTATGAAAGGCCCCACTATGGGGGTCAGTAGCAGTATGAAAGACCCCACTAATAATTGGGGGTCAGTGGCAGTATGAAAACCCCCCCACTAATAATTGGGGGTCAGTAGCAATATGAAAACCCCCACTATTAATTGGGGGTCAGTGGCAGTATGAAAGACCCCAATTAATAATTGGGGGTCAGTAGCAGTATGAAAGACCCCACTAATAATTGGGGGTCAATGGCAGTATGAAAGCCCCCACTAATAATTGGGGGTCAGTAGCAGTATGAAAGACCCCACTAATAATTGGGGGTCAGTAGCAGTATGAAAGACCCCACTAATAATTGGGGGTCAGTGGCAGTATGAAAGACCCCAATAATAATTGGGGGTCAGTAGCAGTATGAAAGCCCCTACTAATAATTGGGGGTCAGTGGCAGTATGAAAGACCCCACTAATAATTGGAGGTTAGTGGCTGTATGAAAGACCCCACAAATAATTGGGGGTCAGTGGCAGTATGAAAGCCCCCACTAATAATTGGTTGTCAGTAGCAGTATGAAAGACCCCACTAATAATTGGGGGTCAGTGGCAGTATAAAAGCCCCCCACTAATAATTGGGGGTCAGTGGCAGTATGAAAGACCCCACTAATAATTGGGGGTCAGTAGCAGTATGAAAGACCCCACTAATAATTGGGGGTCAGTGGCAGTATAAAAGCCCGCCACTAATAATTGGGCGTCAGTAGCAGTATGAAAGGCCCCACTATGGGGGTCAGTAGCAGTATGAAAGGCCCCACTATGGGGGTCAGTAGCAGTATGAAAGACCCCACTAATAATTGGGGGTCAGTGGCAGTATGAAAACCCCCCCACTAATAATTGGGGGTCAGTAGCAATATGAAAACCCCCACTATTAATTGGGGGTCAGTGGCAGTATGAAAGACCCCAATTAATAATTGGGGGTCAGTAGCAGTATGAAAGACCCCACTAATAATTGGGGGTCAATGGCAGTATGAAAGCCCCCACTAATAATTGGGGGTCAGTAGCAGTATGAAAGACCCCACTAATAATTGGGGGTCAGTAGCAGTATGAAAGACCCCACTAATAATTGGGGGTCAGTGGCAGTATGAAAGACCCCAATAATAATTGGGGGTCAGTAGCAGTATGAAAGCCCCTACTAATAATTGGGGGTCAGTGGCAGTATAAAAGACCCCACTAATAATTGGGGTCAGTAGCAGTATGAAAGCCCCCCCTAATAATTGGGGGTCAGTGGCAGTATGAAAAACCCCACTAATAATTGGGGGTCAGTAGCAGTATGAAAGCCCCCACTAATAATTGGGGGTCAGTAGCAGTATGAAAGACCCCCGATAATAATTGGGGGTCAGTAGCAGCTTGAAAGACCCCACTTATAATTGGTGGTCAGTAGCAGTATAAAAGCCCCCACTGATAATGGGGGGTCAGTAGCAGTATGAAAGACCCTACTAATAATTGGGGGTCAATGGCAGTATGAAAGACCCCACTAATAATTGGGGGGTCAGTAGCAGTATGAAAGACCCCACTAATAATTGGGGGTCAGTGGCAGTATAAAAGCCCGCCACTAATAATTGGGGGTCAGTAGCAGTATGAAAGGCCCCACTATGGGGGTCAGTAGCAGTATGAAAGGCCCCACTATGGGGGTCAGTAGCAGTATGAAAGACCCCACTAATAATTGGGGGTCAGTGGCAGTATGAAAACCCCCCCACTAATAATTGGGGGTCAGTAGCAATATGAAAACCCCCACTATTAATTGGGGGTCAGTGGCAGTATGAAAGACCCCAATTAATAATTGGGGGTCAGTAGCAGTATGAAAGACCCCACTAATAATTGGGGGTCAATGGCAGTATGAAAGCCCCCACTAATAATTGGGGGTCAGTAGCAGTATGAAAGACCCCACTAATAATTGGGGGTCAGTAGCAGTATGAAAGACCCCACTAATAATTGGGGGTCAGTGGCAGTATGAAAGACCCCAATAATAATTGGGGGTCAGTAGCAGTATGAAAGCCCCTACTAATAATTGGGGGTCAGTGGCAGTATGAAAGACCCCACTAATAATTGGAGGTTAGTGGCTGTATGAAAGACCCCACAAATAATTGGGGGTCAGTGGCAGTATGAAAGCCCCCACTAATAATTGGTTGTCAGTAGCAGTATGAAAGACCCCACTAATAATTGGGGGTCAGTGGCAGTATAAAAGCCCCCCACTAATAATTGGGGGTCAGTGGCAGTATGAAAGACCCCACTAATAATTGGGGGTCAGTAGCAGTATGAAAGACCCCACTAATAATTGGGGGTCAGTGGCAGTATAAAAGCCCGCCACTAATAATTGGGGGTCAGTAGCAGTATGAAAGGCCCCACTATGGGGGTCAGTAGCAGTATGAAAGGCCCCACTATGGGGGTCAGTAGCAGTATGAAAGACCCCACTAATAATTGGGGGTCAGTGGCAGTATGAAAACCCCCCCACTAATAATTGGGGGTCAGTAGCAATATGAAAACCCCCACTATTAATTGGGGGTCAGTGGCAGTATGAAAGACCCCAATTAATAATTGGGGGTCAGTAGCAGTATGAAAGACCCCACTAATAATTGGGGGTCAATGGCAGTATGAAAGCCCCCACTAATAATTGGGGGTCAGTAGCAGTATGAAAGACCCCACTAATAATTGGGGGTCAGTAGCAGTATGAAAGACCCCACTAATAATTGGGGGTCAGTGGCAGTATGAAAGACCCCAATAATAATTGGGGGTCAGTAGCAGTATGAAAGCCCCTACTAATAATTGGGGGTCAGTGGCAGTATGAAAGACCCCACTAATAATTGGAGGTTAGTGGCTGTATGAAAGACCCCACAAATAATTGGGGGTCAGTGGCAGTATGAAAGCCCCCACTAATAATTGGTTGTCAGTAGCAGTATGAAAGACCCCACTAATAATTGGGGGTCAGTGGCAGTATAAAAGCCCCCCACTAATAATTGGGGGTCAGAGGCAGTATGAAAGACCCCACTTATAATTGGGGGTCAGTAGCAGTATAAAAGCCCCCACTAATAATTGGGGGTCAGTAGCAGTATGAAAGACCCCACTAATAATTGGGGGTCAGTGGCAGTATAAAAGCCCCCACTAATAATTGGGGGTCAGTAGCAGTATGAAAGGCCCCACTATGGGGGTCAGTAGCAGTATGAAAGACCCCACTAATAATTGGGGGTCAGTTGCAGTATGAAAGACCCCACTAATAATTGGGGGGTCAGTAGCAGTATGAAAGACCCCACTAATAATTGGGGGTCAGTGGCAGTATGAAAGCCCCCCACTAATAATTGGGGGTCAGTAGCAATGTGAAAACCCCCACTAATAATTGGGGGTCAGTGGCAGTATGAAAGACCCCAATTAATAATTGGGGGTCAGTAGCAGTATGAAAGACCCCACTAATAATTGGGGGTCAGTAGCAGTATGAAAGACCCCAATAATAATTTAGGGTCAGTAGCAGTATGAAAGCCCCCACTAATAATTTGGGGTCAGTAGCAGTATGAAAGACCCCAATAATAATTGGGGTTCAATAGTAGTATGAAAGCCCCCACTAATAATTGGGGGTCAGTAGCAGTATGAAAGACCCCACTAATAATTGGGGGTTAGTGGCTGTATGAAAGACCCCACTAATAATTGGGAGTCAGTAGCAGTATGAAAGACCCCACTAATAATTGGGGGTCAGTGGCAGTATAAAAGCCCCCCCCCACTAATAATTGGGGGTCAGTAGCAGTATGAAAGCCCCCACTAATAATTGGGGGTCAGTGGCAGTATGAAAGCCCCCACTAATAATTGGGGGTCAGTAGCAGTATGAAAGACCCCACTAATAATTGGGGGTCAGTAGCAGTATGAAAGACCCCACTAATAATTGGGGGTCAGTGGCAGTATGAAAGACCCCAATAATAATTGGGGGTCAGTAGCAGTATGAAAGCCCCTACTAATAATTGGGGGTCAGTGGCAGTATGAAAGACCCCACTAATAATTGGAGGTTAGTGGCTGTATGAAAGACCCCACAAATAATTGGGGGTCAGTGGCAGTATGAAAGCCCCCACTAATAATTGGTTGTCAGTAGCAGTATGAAAGACCCCACTAATAATTGGGGGTCAGTGGCAGTATAAAAGCCCCCCACTAATAATTGGGGGTCAGAGGCAGTATGAAAGACCCCACTTATAATTGGGGGTCAGTAGCAGTATAAAAGCCCCCACTAATAATTGGGGGTCAGTAGCAGTATGAAAGACCCCACTAATAATTGGGGGTCAGTGGCAGTATAAAAGCCCCCACTAATAATTGGGGGTCAGTAGCAGTATGAAAGGCCCCACTATGGGGGTCAGTAGCAGTATGAAAGACCCCACTAATAATTGGGGGTCAGTGGCAGTATGAAAGACCCCACTAATAATTGGGGGGTCAGTAGCAGTATGAAAGACCCCACTAATAATTGGGGGTCAGTGGCAGTATGAAAGCCCCCCACTAATAATTGGGGGTCAGTAGCAATGTGAAAACCCCCACTAATAATTGGGGGTCAGTGGCAGTATGAAAGACCCCAATTAATAATTGGGGGTCAGTAGCAGTATGAAAGACCCCACTAATAATTGGGGGTCAGTAGCAGTATGAAAGACCCCAATAATAATTTAGGGTTCAGTAGCAGTATGAAAGCCCCCACTAATAATTTGGGGTCAGTAGCAGTATGAAAGACCCCAATAATAATTGGGGTTCAATAGTAGTATGAAAGCCCCCACTAATAATTGGGGGTCAGTAGCAGTATGAAAGACCCCACTAATAATTGGGGTTAGTGGCTGTATGAAAGACCCCACTAATAATTGGGAGTCAGTAGCAGTATGAAAGACCCCACTAATAATTGGGGGTCAGTGGCAGTATAAAAGCCCCCCCCCCACTAATAATTGGGGGTCAGTAGCAGTATGAAAGCCCCCACTAATAATTGGGGGTCAGTGGCAGTATGAAAGACCCCACTAATAATTGGGGTCAGTGGCAGTATGAAAGACCCCACTAATAATTGGGGTCAGTGGCAGTATGAAAGACCCCACTAATAATTGGGGGTCAGTGGCAGTATGAAAGCCCCCACTAATAATTTGGAGTCAGTAGCAGTATGAAATACCCCACTAATAATTGGGGGTCAGTGGCAGTATAAAAGCCCCCCCCCCCACTAATAATTGGGGGTCAGTAGCAGTATGAAAGCCCCCACTAATAATTGGGGGTCAGTGGCAGTATGAAAGACCCCACTAATAATTGGGGTCAGTGGCAGTATGAAAGACCCCACTAATAATTGGGGGTCAGTAGCAGTATGAAAGACCCCACTAATAATTGGGTGTCAGTGGCAGTATGAAATACCCCACTAATGAATGGGGGTCAGTGGCAGTATGAAAGCCCCCCACTAATAATTGGGGGTCAGTAGCAGTATGAAAGACCCCACTAATAATTGGGGGTCAGGGGCAGTATGAAAGACCTCCACTAATAATTGGGGGTCAGTAGCAGTATGAAAGACCCCACTAATAATTGGGGGTCAGTGGCAATATGAAAGCCCCCACTTATAATCGTTGGTCAGTGGTGGTAGGAAAAGCCCCTCCCTTTTATAATTGTTGGTCAGTAGCAATATAAAAGCCCCTCCCTCTAAAAGTTGTTGGTCAGTAGCAATATGAAAGCCTTCCACTAATAATTGGTCGTCACTGGCAGTAGGAAAAGCCCCTCCGCCTAATAATTGTTGGTCAGTAGCAGTAAAAAAGCCCCTCCCTCTAATATTTGGTGGCCCGTAGCAGTATGAAAGCCTCCCATTAATAATTGGTCATCAGTGGCAGTAGGAAAAGCCCCTCCCTCTAATAATTTGTCGTCAGTGGCAGTAGGTAAAGTACCTCCCTCTAATAATTGGTCGTCAGTGGTAGTAGGAAAAACCCCTCCCCTTAAGAATTGGTGGTATTGGGAGTAGGAAAAGCAGGTCAGCAAGACTCTGGTCCCAAACTCCAATCCTGGGATGAGTGGCAGTAGGAAAAGCGGAACCCACCACCACCACCACCCAATGGTGGGCACTGGCAGTAGAAAAAGCAACTCCCTAATAATTGGTGGTCAGTGGCAGTAAAAAGAAGCCCATCCCCCTACTAATTAGTGGTTAGCGGCAGTAAGAAAAGTCCCTCCCCCTAATAATTAGTGGTTAGCGGTAGTAGGAAAAGCCCCTGAACTTCATGTACTATAGAGTCCAAATACTTAAGTGGGGTACACATATACCAATATACAAAAAACTAACTGTTATATCTAATGTTTGGCAGATTTTGGAAAGAACACCAAGACAGGTTGAGGTCCCAAAATAGATCTTGTCTGCCACCTGCCCTGATGCACAGCTTGACGCCTGGTTTACACTTGTCTGCTGCCTGCCTTGGCTCATCTCTTGGTTTCGTCTCCTCAACACTGTTGCAGCCTCCATTACTCTCTCTGCCTGCCTTTTCTGGTACAGGTCTCTCCTCACCTAGAGGAGGGTGAACCTAGGGGTCTTGATCAGGGACAGCATTCATCAAAATCTATCTCCACCTTCAGAAGCTCTGATGAAAATCAAATGGCCCTAATAATTGGTGGTCAGTATCAGTAGAAAAAGCCCCTCCCTCTAATGATTGGTGGTCAGTGGCAGTAGGAAAATTCCCTCCCTCTACTACTTGGTGGTCAGTGGCAGTAGAAAAAGCCCCTCCCTGTAATAATTGGTGGTCAGTGGCAATTGAAGAAGCCCATCCCCCAATTGGTGGTAATGGGCAGTGGAATAAGCCCCTCCCCCTAATAATTGGTTGTAAGAGGCGGTAGGAAAAGCCCCTCTTACATAGGCAGCTGCTGCTTGATTATGATGACAGGCAGCAAGACTCTGGTCCCAAACTCCTGGGGTATTAGTGGCAGTAGGAAAACTCCCCCCGACTAATAAATGTTGGTCAGTGGCAGTAGGAAAGCCCCCCCCCCCAATAATTGGCAGGCGCTGGCAGTAGGAAATGCAACTCCCAAATAATTATTGGAAGTGGCAGTAGGAAAAGCCCCTTCCCCTAATAATTGGTGATCAGTGGCAGTAGGAAGAGTCTCTCCTCTTAATCTATGGCCAGTGCTGTGTTACATGTTACATACTCCCGATCCCTGCAACCTATATGCTATAATGTATGTTACATAGACCTGATCCCTGCAATCCATATGCTGTGTTGCATGTTACATAGGCCTGGTTCCTGCAATCTATATGCTGTGTTGCATGTTACATAGTCCTGAACCAGGGTTACCAACCCCCCGCAAAAAAAATTACTGACAAAACATGGAGAATTTACTGACATAGCACAATTTTTTTTTTTTTACTGGAAACCTGAAATATGACCAAAAAGTCTATTAGAAACTAACACAACTGATATATAAACTATATGGAAATGTTAACCTGTAATTTGTCTTTACTATTAAGAGGTCAAAACAGTCTGACATGATGCCAGAATGAGTAGGATTATGATAGACTGGGATATCCTGGGATATGCTGTAAACATTTTCTCCATAATTTAGCCCCAAAATTGCTGTCTGTGTGAGAACTCAGTCCAGCTCTGCATATATCAATGAAAGCTACTGATGTAGCCTTCATTCATAATTTACTGATATGTGTAAATATATTTAAAGAAAAGTGTTTTAGCAATATTTTAACCCTTTGGTAACACTAAGTCTGACAAACCCCAGGTGCCAGTTCACTATGGCAACCAGAAGCTTCAACATGGCGTCTGGGCTGCACACACATCCCCCCCCCTTGTTATATATCCCTGGCTCCGCTTGCCCATCTGCAGGCCTGGGACCGGGTACCGCCGGGTAGAAGGGGCGGGGGAGAGCGGACACACATCCACTCCCCTCCCCTTCAAAGTTGATGACACCCCCAGATTGGTTCACAGATCGCAGTGCGAACTGCCAAATGGTGCAGGAATCGGATCGCATAGCTGTGAACTCCCATGCAATCCGATTCCAATGCGGACCAAAAAAAGGGTCCTGCACCATTTTGGTGTTAATGCAATGCGAATTCAGCCATACAATCTGTATGGCTGAATTTGCATCGCATGTGATCTGCACAGCAGTGTGATGCGAATCATATGCAATGTCTAACATTGCACCAGTGTGAACCCAGCCTAAAAGATTTTATACACAACAAAGCTGTCACCTATGTATATCATCACAAGTCTTGGGAAGTAAATGTTTGCTACTCTTGTACATTAAAGCGACATTTATGCCGCGTACACACGAGCGGACTTTACGGCGGACTTTGCCCGGCGGACTTTTCGACGTACTTTCCGACGGACTTTCTGAATGAACGGACTTGCCTACACACAATCCACCAAAGTCCGTCGAATTCGTACGTGATGACGTACGACCGGACTAAAACAAGGAAGTTCATAGCCAGTAGCCAATAGCTGCCCTAGCGTGGCTTTTTGTCCGTCGAACTAGCATACAGACGGCAGACTTTTCGACCGGACTCGATTTCAACGGATAAATTTTAAACAAGTTTCAAATCTAAGTCCGTCCAACTTTTGAGAAAACAAAGTCCGCTGGAGCCCACACACATCGAATTGTCCGACGAAATCCAGTCCGCCGGGCAAAGTCCGCCGTAAAGTCCGCTCGTGTGTACGCGGCATTAGGCTTGATTCACATCTATGCATGTTGCTTTTGATCGTTTCTGCAGTGCTTTTTGCGGTGCTTGCCGCATTTTTTGACAGGCATTTTTACCGCAGTTTTGCCGCGATTTGCGTTTTGCGGGTTTTTTAAAGATTGTATATAGACGGTTGCTAAGGAGGGGGCCAGGAAGCCGGCCACCGCGTCCTTAACAACTGATGAGTCATCAGTTGTCAGCTGGCTTCGCGCTCAATGTAAAAAAAAAAAAAGAATTGCCAGCTAAAAAAAAAATCAAGATAAAGAAAGGCGTGGGGTCCCCCCCCAGGTCCTTACAAGGCCCTTGGGTCTGGTATGGATTCGGAGGGGACCCCCATGCCAACATTTTTTTTTTAAATGGCGTGGGGGTCCCCCCAAAATCCATACCAGACCCTTATCCGAGCATGCAGCCTAGCAGGTCAGGAAAGGGAGGGGATGAGCGTCCCCCCTCCTGAACCATACCAGGCCGCATGCCCTCAGCATGGGGGGGATGGGTGCTTTGGGGCAGGGAAGGCTCTGCGCCCCCACCCCAAAGCACCCATCCCCCCATGTTGATGGGGACAAGGGCCTCTTCCCGACAACCCTTGCCCAGTGGTTGTCGGGGTTTGTGGGCGGGGGGCTTATCGGAATCTGGAAGCCCCCTTTAATAAGGGGGTCCCCAGATCCCGGCCCCCCCATGTGAATGAGTATGGGGTACATTGTACCCCTACCCATTCACCTGGAAAAATAGTATTGTAGTGTTAAAAAATACAGTAGACAGTTTTTGACAAGTCTTTAACTAGGCAGCTCTGGGGGTCTCCTCCGACTTCTCCACTCTCCGCGCACTCCAGTTCTTCTCCCGCTGTCCTGTGCCTTCTGCCGGGTTCTTCTGCTCTTTTGCCCGCTCTTTAGCTAGCGCTTGCCCGGTCTTCTCCGTCATCTTCTTCCCTCTTCTCTTCTTCCGATGTTGACTCAATGCTCTCTTCCGCTTTAATGCCGTGTGCGCGGTGCGCAACGACTTATATAGGCATGGGGCGGGGTCACCGGGTGATGTCATTCAGTGACCCGGCCCCTTTGTGACGTCACAGCCCGGGGCATGATGGATCAGTGATGTCACAATAGGGCATGGCCTCCGGATGAGGTAATCCGATTGCCACACCCCCATCGTTATTTAAGAAATGCAGGACATCGGCGCCGACAGATCAGCGGAACTCAGCATTGGAGGAGGGTCGTCGGCGGGAGCGGCGACAGAGGAAGAAGAACACTGAACAAAGAAGACTGAAGAAGAGCGGAAGAAGAAGCAGGGGGGGGAAGGAGAAGACCGGAGGATGAAGATGCAGGAGATGATGGAGGAAGACCGGAGGAAGAAGCGGAGAAGAAGAAGAAGATTTTTAATAAAAGACTTGTCAAAAACTGTCTACTGTATTTTTTAACACTACACTACTTTTTTTTCCAGGTGAATGGGTAGGGGTACAATGTACCCCATACTCATTCACATGGGGGGGCTGGGATCTGGGGACATGGGGGGGGGCGGCTTTTTTTTTTTTTACATTGAGCGGGAAGCCAGCTGACAGCTGATAACTCATCGGTTGCTACAGACGCGGCGGCCGGCTTCCCGGCCCCTTCCTTAGCAGCCAGCTATATACAGTGTGAAAAAAAGAAATGAAAAAAAACGCTAAACGAAAATCGCGGCAAAATTGCGGTAAAAACGCGGTACTTGCGTTTTGGATGCAGGTCCATTGAATTCTACTACATGCAGAACGCTGCATTTTGCGGGAAAAAAGTCCCCGACCCTTTCCAAAAACACGGAGGCACAAAAATTCATTGATGTGAACGTGTTCCATAGGAACCCATGTTAAAAAATTTCCCTGCATTTCTGCAAAATGCATCAAAAAAGGCATTAGTGTGAATTGAGCCTAAAGCCTAGTTTTTTGGGGGTTTTTTTAATAACAGACATGTTATACTTACCTCCTCTGTGCAGTGGTTTTGCACAGGGCAGCCTGGATCCTCCTCTTCTCGGGTCCCATGCCGGACCTCCCTCCCTCCTGGCTCCTCCCTCCTGCTGAGTGCCCCCACAGCAAGCAGGCGTACTCCCGACCCACGGCTCTGTGTGTCCATTCACACACAGGGGCACGACTCGGCCCCGCCCCCTCCGTCTCATGATTGACTCACTGGCTGTGATTGACAGCAGCAGAAGCCAATGGGTCCCTCTGCTGCCAAAAGCCAATCAGAAGTGTGAATCGCCGGAGAGGCAAGGCTCTCGTGGACATTGCTGGATTAAGAGGGGGCTCAGGTAAGTAAGGGGGGGCTGCTGCACACAGTAGGTTTGCATAGAATGCATGAAGGTAAAAAAAACTTGTGCCTTTACAACCACTTTAATCCGAAAGTGAATTTTTACATATTTTCATGAATGAGGTGAAACAAAGTGAAAATTCCTTTTGCAAAGAAAACCCAATCATGTGCAAGGAAAATGAATGCAGGATTTTTGCATGCACATGATCGAATGATTGAAGTTGGCATAGCTTCATCTCATTCACTAACATTAGTTAATTTTCTCTTTGCAAAGTGAATTTTCACCTATATCAGTGAATGAGGTAAAGTTTTGCTGACGTCCGTCATCCAGTAATGAATTTGCAACACAAATATGCTGTTTTCTTTTTAATTGTCCTTGCACCTGGGCTGGGTTTTCTTTACTTCACCTCATTCACTTATGTAAGTAATCAGGAATTACGCCTTTGGCAAATCAGGGTCTTTGTGTCGTTCCTTAGTCTTTACTTTAAGTTGTATCTATGCAAAACAGTTAATTATTTGTAATCTTTTTAATAAAGGATTTATCAAAGAGGGACTGGAAAGTTGCTGGACCTGTCATGGGAAGAGATGAGGAAAGAGGTCACTTTAATGGTTGAAAATGAGGTGAGAGATTACTATGTAAATATGGAAATGTGCCCTAATTATTTAGGTCTTGTATGCTGAAATTCAGTCCTCGTACATCGCGTATGGTATGTGATTAAGCCTTCTTTTATTCTAATAGTAAAACTATTGTAGTTATTTTTCCTTTGGAAGAGATGAAAATAAAAAAAGGTCATATTTGCAGCCTTGTGACAAGGAAAGGATTGAAGTTTGCACTTATAAACATGGTTTGGTACCTGTCCCTATTCCCAGATTGTCAAAATACAAACATTTCCACCTATTTCTACAGCCGTGGTCCACAGGCCCCCACCTGCACCTCTGGACCCGGCCGGAAGACAAATAGTGGCAGCACCACCTCGCTTCCTCATGCCAGCTGTGGTCCACAGATATATGGACAGGCTAGGGTAGTATATGTACAGGCTAGGGTAGTATATGTACAGGCTAGGGTAGTATATGTACAGGCTAGGGTAGTATATAGACAGGCTAGGGTAGTATATGGACAGACAAAACCAGAGAAAATCCCCAGCTCAACTCCCCAACCAGTCTGCTTACCAACCGAATTAACCTGTCCAACGGTATGCATTAAAAGCAAGAGTTTAGTTAGCACACATTTGCAAACACATTCATAAGCTGCAGGGCCTCTTCAAGGCACCCTCACTTGCAGTCCTAACCCTTCTAAATTTTTGAGGGTCTCCACAATGGAAGCACATGCATTCTAATGGATAGATAAGGGGCGGGTGGGCACATTGGACACCCAGCACATGGCACAATGGCTGCACAGGTGATTGACCCTTATATATCCCTTAGAATGCATGTCCTTCCATTGTGGAGACCCTCAAAAATTTAGAAGGGTTAGGACTGCAAGCTATACACAGGGTGCTGTGAAGAGTCCTTGTAGCTTATGGATGCGTTTGCAAATGTGTGCTAACTAAACCTCTGTTTTTAACGCATACTGTTGGACAGGTTAATTCAGTTGGTAAGCAGACTGGTTGTTGAGTTAAGCTGGGAATTTTCTTTGGTTTTGTTTTTCATGCGTTTGCCCTTCCATGTGCTCCTTGCTGTGAAGGCCCTTTATAGGTGGGGACAGGGGCCATCTCTTTGTTACTACTATACAGACAGGCTTGGGTAGTATATGGACAGGCTAGGGTAGTATATGGACAGGCTAGGGTAGTATATGGACAGGCTAGGGTAGTATATAGACAGGCTAGGGTAGTATATAGACTGGCTAGGTTAGTCTATAGACAGGCTAGGGTAGTATATAGACAGGCTAGGGTAGTATATGGACAGGCTAAGGGTCATTTCTTCAGTGTTGTCACGTGAAAAGATATGATAAAATATTTACAAAAATGTGGGGGTGCACTCACTTTTGTGAGATACTGTATATAAAGCATACACATGCTCTATTATAGACATTGTAAAAATATGTAAAATCTGTACTGTGTATCATTTCTTCTTACCCCCCTAGAGTAAAAGGAATAGTGGAATAAAAAACCCATAGTAAGGAGCCCTACAGCTACATAAACAGATTCAGCTTCACACACGTCTGGACACAGCAGATGACCTTGGGAGATTCTGCCACCATGGCCTGTTTACTTTGTTTTTATGTAAGTTGCCAATTGGCTGTTCAATAAATCCACTATTTTACTGCTGCACTTAATCTGGCGCCCCCTTGAGTTTTTTTTTCTTGCCAGAGCTATTGTTTGAAGCTTGTTTGATTTTTTTCTTTCATCTGTCTAAACATTTATAGGGGCCTCTTGAATATGTTGTTCTGGAGGTTTTTATTGCTGTCTATGAACTCATTAGGGATATTCACTCTCTTCTTTGTGTCCTGTGACCTTTGTCACAGAGTGAAAGTGCTGCTGCCAGCAGAACAGTAATAGGGGAAAATCTTCCAATGGGAACACTTCTTTGTTGACAACTGTCTAAAGCTGGCTATACATGGATCGAAATTCACTCACTTTAGCAGGGACTGGCCAAATTTAATTCTATATATGGCCACTGTGGTTGAACAGAAGTTGATCTACTGATCGACTTCTGTTCAACCGCCCTGTTGGTACATTTCACTCGATGAGCGCTGCAGGCTAAGACTGCCGTGCTGATCTGTGTATTCTGATGGTGGAGAAGTCTCCCTTCTGTCAGAATACGACAGGTGTAGATGGAGAGATCAGGTCAGTTTTTTTTTTCTTTTTTTAGTCAACCCATGTATGATCAGCTTAAAAGGAGTTATTACTTCACTTTGGAGGACTTCATCTCGCTTCCTGTTTTGTCTATCAGACAAGAAGTGAAGGGAAATTTCCTCAAGGGGACACACATGGTAAAAAAAACTGACCGGGCTTATAACCATAATTCCAGGATTGACTGGTCAATTCTGTAGAGTTCTCTAGGTATGGGTATAACCCTCCCCTACTCTATTTAAAATGAAAATGAAACTTTTAGCTTTATATATTTAACATCAGAAATTTAAATAGGTCATAAAAGGCCCAGAAATTACTGCCGTTGTATACAATTTTTTAACAATTTCCTCATTTGATTTCAAATATAGCTAGAAAACATTAACCTGACAGTTACGCATAGTTACATATAGTTACATAGTAGGTGTTACATAGTAGGCGCGGTCAAAAAAAGACACAAGTCCATCAAGTCCAACCTATGTGTGTGATTATATGTCAGTATTACATTGTATATCCCTGTATGTTGCGGTCGTTCTGCTTATCTAATCGTTTCTTGAAACTATCGATGCCCCCCCCCCCCCCCCCCCCCCCCCCCCCCGCTGAGACCACATTTCACATCCTTGCAGATCTTACAGTAAAGAGCCCTCTATGTAGTTTAAGGTTAAAACTCTTTTTAATAAGTGGCCACGTGTCTTGTTAAACTCCCTTCCGCGAAAAAGTTTTATCCCTATTGTGGGGTCACCAGTACGGTATTTGTAAATTGAAATCATATCCCCTCTCAGAGAGAATAAGTTCAGTGCTCGCAACCTTTCCTCATAACTAATATCCTCCAGACCCTTTATTAGCTTTGTTGCCCTTCTTTGAACTCGCTCCATTTCCAGTACATCCTTCCTGAGGACTGGTGCCCAGAACTGGATAGCATACTCCAGGTGAGGCCGGACCAGAGTCTTGTAGAGCGGGAGAATTATCGTTTTATCTCTGGAATTAATCCCCTTTTAATGTATGCCAATATTCTGTTTGCTTTGTTAGCAGCAGCTTGGCATTGCATGCCATTGCTGAGCCTATCATCTACTAGGACCCCCAGGTCCTTTTCCATCCTAGATTCCTTACAGTTGTGGCACATTTTTTAATAAAATGGTTGCTATATTCTGTGTATTGCATTGCAGGCAGCATCAGGGTTGGGACAAGGTCATCTAGTGCCCACCTCCCACCTGGTGCAAACAGGTTCATCTTCTGCAACTGGGATCCCAGTTCCACCTGCCTCTGTCCTTGCCTCATAATCACTGCGGAGCTCTGGGCCTGACAACCAAGTTTCACGTGGACATGGAAGTGTGCAGTGATGTTGTGGGACCTTCCTGGTGTATGTTCTCTGCCTCTGCTGGTCTCCCTGCGTTGACTGTGAATAGTGACAGACTGGCCAGAGGCAAAACAAAAAGAGCATGAACATACCTGTGAACTTTTGGAAGTTAGTAAATCTGAGATTGAGGCACGGCAAGGGGGAGGGGCTACTAGCAGTGCACAAAGTGTACTGCACCAAAATGGAGGGTGTAGTTGCATTGTGCTTTGTGCACTGCAGTCTGCAGAACTTAGTATGTTATGACAAAATATAAGGCTAACAGTGCTGTAGATTGAAAGTGCAGGAGAATAAATTATAATAATATGGTCCTCTAAACAGGCAGAAAATGAATGCAACTACCACATTTAGGGATTAGAATGGCATCAATTTAATAATGTAGATTTACCAAAAAATGATCTAAAAAAAAAAAAGAAGAAAAGGAAAGTAACAGTTTATTACTGGCAACAGTAAAAGTGCAAAGAATAATCTCAATATATCAGTTTCCCACCATTCTAAATGCTATGATAAGGAAATATTTGGTTATCCAGAAGGATACTAAAAACATCTCTTGTAATCCTCATTTACAGAAATAAAGCTGGCCATACATGGGTAGAATTGCATATCCTGTATGGGCACCCTGGTTGTACACGTCGATCTATCAATTGACTTGTGTACAACCAGCTTGTTGGTTTTTTTTTTCCAAATGATTAGTACCTGGCTATAAGGCAGCAACACCAGTCATTGTGTTCTTCCAGCAGCGAAGACTCTATGCACTTCCCGCTTGCAGAATACAATAGCGCTGCTAGAAGGATTCTCCCATCATCACTGACTGTGTTGATCAGGGAATCAAGCAATTTTTATTCCTTCCACTTCTTGCGGAAGGAAAGAAAATTGCATAATGTATGGCCTGCTTTAGAATTTGAGCCCCCTAGTCGCAGCATATCTCTTTAAACGGAGGGTGCAGACTAGTAGCTACAGCTATCAGTAAAGAAGCCCTTCAGTTACCACTCCACCCGCATTGTTGTTACTCAGTTGCCATCTGATGTTTCAGCAGAGTTGCTGAATTTGTCACGGCCTACTTTATCATGAAACAAATTTTACATGTGATCCCCATGTAGACGTAACACAGTGTCTCTGCTACATAATTTTCCAAGCAATCAGATAAATATGCAGTTTAAATATGTATGTGGGAACTGTGTAAGCCACCAAAGTACTTGTAAGTTGTTTTTAAGCCACTCCTGTGATCCAGGCACCCCTGCCAGAAAATGTAACTATGCCGATGACCTCACTTTTCACAGTGCAGTTAAAGAGGAACTTCACTTGTTTTTACAAAAGTAGAAGGTACTGTAGCTGCTGATTTCTAAAAAAGACATATCTACAAGTCTGCAAGGTCCAGCATTATCTTCCTAGCACCCTAAGTGTTCACAACTTGCTAGGTTCCCGTGCTGCCATCTTGGATTCGGGGTTCCAGCTGTTATTTCCTGATATGCCAGCTTCAAAATGCTCATATGCAAGATAATCCAGATGCAGTAGATTGGTCCTGTAGATTCCTGCAATGTGTAATGTGATCGGCGGGTGTGGGAGAACCTAGGCTAAATATAAGGAAGTGGGAGCAAGTACCTGCTAAGGCGGGTACTTGCTACCAAAAAAAAAACTATTTTATGTATAAAAGAGGTGGGGGTTAGAAGGAGGCTATGAAGAAATTGTGAGTGAAGGACTGCTTTAAGCATTTCAGTTTGGTGGCCAGCCTGTGACTGGACAAAGAGCAGCCGAACAAATATAAGTTATCTCTCTGCTCTTTTATTTTGTAAACATGTACAGTAGGATAACTAACAGCACTGTGCAATGCCAAAATGCCTGATTGGCTCACAGCTATGCCCCTTCCTTTCCCAGTCCCACTATACATGGGATCAGATAAGTTGTAAACTATAGTCTTCCTTTAGGCTGCATTCACACCTGAGTGTTTCAAAGTTGCGCATTTTTACCGCTATTTTGCCACATTTTTGCTGTGATTTTGTACAGGTCACCAATGAAAAAAGCAGAAAAACGCTTGTAATCTGCCCCAAAGAAGCTCATGGGTTTTTTTTTAGTTTAAGGCGTTTTTCAGGCATTTTGCTTCAGGTGACAAAACGCTCAGATGCGAACAGGTGCCACTGAAATGATTGGGATTTTGCTTGTTAGATGTTTTTCAGGCGTTTTTTTGCAAGTTTTACGAACTTTTTATGAGTTGAAAACGCTCAGGTGTGAATGCAGCCTTAAAAAAGCAAGTATGATTTTGACAAAATTACCTGTGTGGCATTCAGTGTCTAGCTCTGATCCCAGCACATTTCCTAACCTACATATATGGCTGCGGCACATCAAGCCGCTAGCATTTCGCCTTTAGGGCATCAATAACAAACCCTCTCCACCTAGCACTGATAATCAGGGGTTCCTAAAGAAGCAGCACAATCCGGGACCAATTCTGTGAAAACAACAGATTTATCTCGATGGGATTTGTTTGCATTTCAAAACACTGCAAATTGTACAGCAATATGCTGAACATGAATAGTCAATCATAGTCTGTAGTGTAGTCACTGTTTTTCATACTAAACCCCTTATCTATGTAAAAACATCCTGGGGATTTTGAAAAGGAAGCATTTGGGTGCATGTATCCAGTGGTAGATTGCAGATGTGCCTCAGAATGACTCCATATCTCATAGGAGCGAACAATTCTACAACAAGGATCAGTGCTGAGATTCAGACAGCCCTATCAGGCAGTACAGTCAGCACAGTGACTAGACTCTTCTCTGTTATGTAATGCAGCTAGGCTACCTTCCCACCCTGGCCTTTGACTGGACAATAATGGGGCGTACACACGGTCGGACTTTTCAGCTACAAAAGTCCAACGGACGATGACGGACTAAAGCTGGCTGGTAATCCGATCGTGTGTGGGCTTCTCCAGACTTTCAACGGACTTTTTCAGCCTCAAATCCGACGGACTTTAGATTTGAAACATGCTTCAAATCTTTCCGACGGACTCGAGTCCGGTCGAAAAATCCGCTCGTCTGTATGCTAGTCTGACGGACAAAAACCCACGCTAGGGCAGCTATTGGCTACTGGCTATGAACTTCCTTATTTTAGTCCGGTGTACGTCATCACGTAAGAATTCGACGGACTTTTGTGTGATCGTGTGTAGGCAAGTCTGTTCGTTAGAAAGTCCGCCGCAAGTCCGTCGAAAGTCCGCCAAAAGTCCGTTGAAAGTCTGTCGGACAGGCTGTCGGACTTTTGTAGCTGAAAAGTCCGACCGTGTGTACGCCCCTTAAGACTTCATTTAGACGCGCGGTTGGGGGCAGCAAAAATGCACTGTTATGCCCCGTACACACGGTCGGATTTTCCGACGGAAAATGTGTGATAGGACCTTGTTGTCGGAAATTCTGACCGTGTGTAGGCTCCATCACACATTTTCCATCGGATTTTCCGACACGCAAAGTTTGAGAGCAGGATATAAAATTTTCCGACAACAAAATCCGTTGTCGGAAATTCCGATCGTGTGTACACAAATCCGACAGACAAAGTGCCACGCATGCTCAGAATAAATAAAGAGATGAAAGCTATTGGCCACTGCCCCGTTTATAGTCCCGACGTACGTGTTTTACGTCACCGCGTTCAGAACGATCGGATTTTCCGACAACTTTGTGTGACCGTGTGTATGCAAGACAAGTTTGAGCCAACATCCGTCGGAAAAAATCCATGGATTTTGTTGTCGGAATGTCCGAACAAAGTCCGACCGTGTGCAGGGCCGATCCTAGGGTCACCGGCGCCTGGGTGCAGAAATATTTCTGGCGCCCCCACATGGGCGTGGTCATCTTACCAACTCCTCCCCTTTACAAATGTTTCTATGGCAATGACTCAAACACAGAGATGCTCTCCTAAGAACTCTTTGTTACCCTAGGATCCTCCCATGATCTTTTAACAATAAAAAAATATACAGGAAGAGCGTACACTAATGAGACCTGGGGGGGAGTCTCTCTGATGCACACAAAGAGGGCTTCTGTTAGAGAGTCTGTTAGAAAGAGACATAGTACAGGAGATAGTCAGAGACTGCAGACATAGTACAGGAGATGATCAGAGACTGCAGACATAGTACAGGAGATGGTCAGAGACTGCAGACATGATACAAGAGATGGTCAGAGACTACAGACATAGTAAAAAGAGATGGTCAGAGACTGCAGACATAGTAAAAAGAGATGGTCAGAGACTGCAGACATGATACAGGAGATGGTCAGAGACTGCAGACATGATACAGGAGATGGTCAGAGACTGCAGACATAATACAGGAGATGGTCAGAGACTGCAGACATAGAACAGGAGATGGTTAGAGACTGCAGACATAGTACAGGTGATGATCAGAGACTGCAGACATAATACAGGAGATTATATATATACACAAAAATCCGCGCTTAGGACAATCAGTGGGCTGCTGCCTCTCTCAAATTAGTACCACTAAGGGTCTAATTACAGGAATACATTGATATTAAAAGAGATAGAAATGGCGCTGCCCTTTAAAATGCTTGTTGAATAATATAATCTATAGCCTAAGTGCAGGTGTCTGTGGCATATAGGACCTACGTCACTAAATGCCGTAAACAAGTCCCAAGATAGAAGAGCTTTATAATGTAAACAGATCAGAGAAATTGTAAACAAGTAAAATAAGTGCGATAATACTATGATGCAAGTGAGAAGTGTATATAATATTACATATGTCGTTGTGCTAGCAAAAGTGAAGCCATATACTTTACACCACAATAGAGAGAAATTAAGAAAATAATTGAAAAATTGTTGAAAATAACACCCCAAAATTCAAAAGTATTGGGACAAGATGGCGCTGAAAGGTGAGAGAAATATATTTATATTAAGTCAAAAAACCATGAGTGAATAAAATGTCAGTGCAATAGCTAATAGACCAATGACAAATTATATACCTCCATTAGTACAGACCCCCCCCAGGACAGACCCCCCTCCATTAGTACAGACCCCACCATTAGTACAGACCCCCTCTCCATTAGTACAGACCCCCCCTCCATTAGTACAGACCCCATTAGTACAGACCCCCTCTCCATTAGTACAGACCCCCTCTCCATTAGTACAGACCCCCCTCCATTAGTACAGACCCCCCTCCATTAGTATAGACCCCCCTCCATTAGTACAGACCCCCCCTCCATTATTACAGACCCCCCCTCCATTAGTACAGACCCCCCTCCATTAGTACAGACCCCCCAGGCCAGACCCCCCCTCCATTAGTACAGACCCCCCCTCCATTAGTACAGACCTCCCCTCCATTAGTACAGACCCCCCAGGACAGACCCCCTCTCCATTAGTACAGACCCCCCCTCCATTAGTACAGACCCCCCCCCCTTTAGTACAGACCCCACAGGACAGACCCCCCTATTAGTACAGACCCCCCCTCTCCATTAGTACAGACCCCCCCTCCATTAGTACAGACCCCCCACCATTAATACAGACCCCCTCTCCATTAGTACAGACCCCATTAGTACAGCCCCCCCTCCATTAGTACAGCCCCCCTCCATTAGTACAGGAGATGATCAGAGACTGCAGACATAGTACAGGAGATGATCAGAGACTGCAGACATAGTACAGGAGATGGTCAAAGACTGCAGACATAGTACAGGAGATGATCAGAGACTGCAGACATAGTACAGGAGATGATCAGAGACTGCAGACATACTACAGGAGATGGTCAGAGACTGCAGACATACTACAGGAGATGGTCAGAGACTGCAGACATACTACAGGAGATGGTCAGAGACTGCAGACATACTACAGGAGATGGTCAGAGACTGCAGACATAGTACAGGAGATGGTCAGAGACTGCAGACATAGTACAGGAGATGGTCAGAGACTGCAGACATATTACAAGAGATGGTCAGAGACTGCAGACATAGTACAGGAGATGGTCAGAGACTGCAGACATACTACAAGAGATGGTCAGAGACTGCAGACATACTACAAGAGATGGTCAGAGACTGCAGACATAGTACATATTGGCCGATCGGCCCTCTCACCTGACCCAGCGATACAGCAACGGTTCCTCTGATCAGGAGGCAGCTCACTCTGAATTGCCCATGGTGACTCCGCTGTATTCCTGCAATGACTCAATTCCTTTCAATGCCAGCGATGGCGCTAGGTTGTGTGGCTTTCCCTCTGGTGGCGCAGGGCAGCAGGGTTCTCTCTCTGATGGTGTTCCCTCAGCACTGTCCTCTCCCTCTGGAGTCCTTGGTGTACTTCCCTGAAAGCTTTCCCAGGCTCCTGTCTCTCTCTCTCTCTCTTTCCCATTCAGCTGAGCATGCTGTGTGGGCTGCAGTTTCCGTGTTACAGTGGGGCTGCCAGTTCTCGGGACTATATGTCCCACAATCCTCTTCTCTGCTCCTTTTTCTATTCTGTTTCCTCCCTGGTTGATATGAAGGCGGGGGAAGAAACATAGTAGGCAGCTGTGCTGGCAAGCACCGCTCACTAGTACAGCAGCACGCAGGAGGAGAGGAAGGGGGTAAAGGAGAGGGAGGGGGGAAAGGAGAGCCCGCAGCTGCATTGGCTTCACTAGGGTTGGGGTCACCCCCCTTCCACCAACTATAGTTGCCCCTCAGTACAGACCCCCCTCCACTACATATAGACCCCCCTCCACTACATATAGACCCCCCTCCGTCAGTGCAGAACCCGCACTAAGTATAAAACCCTCCCTCAGTACAGACCTTACTCAGTACAGATCCCCCCCGGGTAACCCCCCTCCATTAGTACAGACCCCCCCCAGGTCAGATCTCCCTCTCCATTAGTACAGACCCCCACAGGACAAACCACCCCTTCATTAGTACAGACCCCCCCCCATTAGTACAGACCCCCCCCCCCCCATTAGTACAGACCCCCCCTCCATTAGTACAGACCCCCCCTCCATTAGTACAGACCCCCCCTCCATTAGTACAGACCCCCCCTCCATTAGTACAGACCCCCCCTCCATTAGTACAGACCCCCCCTCCATTAGTACAGACCCCCCCTCCATTAGGACAGACCCCCTCTCCATTAGTACAGCCCCCCTCTCCATTAGTACAGACCCCCCTCTATTAGTATAGACCCCCCTCCATTAGTACAGACCCCCCAGGACAGACCCCCCTCCATTAGTACAGACCCCCCAGGACAGACCCCCTCTCCATTAGTACAGACCCCCCAGTACAGACCCCCCTATTAGTACAGACCCCCCCTCCATTAGTACAGACCCCACCTCCATTAGTACAGACCCCACCTCCATTAGTACAGACCCCCCCTCCATTAGTACAGACCCCACCATTAGTACAGACCCCACCATTAGTACAGACCCCCTCTCCATTAGTACAGACCCCCCCTCCATTAGTACAGACCCCATTAGTACAGACCCCCTCTCCATTAGAACGGACCCCCCTCCATTAGTACAGACCCCCCTCCATTAGTACAGACCCCCCCTCCATTATTACAGACCCCCCCTCCATTAGTACAGACCCCCTCCATTAGTACAGACCCCCCTCCATTAGTACAGACCCCCCAGGCCAGACCCCCCCTCCATTAGTACAGACCTCCCCTCCATTAGTACAGACCGCCCTCCATTAGTACAGACCCCCAAGGACAGACCCCCTCTCCATTAGTACAGACCCCCCCTTTAGTACAGACCCCACAGGACAGACCCCCCTATTAGTAAAGACCCCCCCTCTCCATTAGTACAGACCCCCTCTCCATTAGTACAGACCCCCCTCCATTAGTACAGACCCCCCACCATTAGTACAGACCCCCTCTCCATTAGTACAGACCCCATTAGTACAGCCCCCCCTCCATTAGTACAGCCCCCCCTCCATTAGTACAGCCCCCCCTCCATTAGTACAGCCCCCCCTCCATTATTACAGCCCCCCCTCCATTAGTACAGCCCCCTCTCCATTAGTACAGCCCCCCCCTCCGTTAGTACAGCCCCCCTCCATTAGGGTACATATATACACCCGGGCGGCAGCTGAAGAGGAGAGAACAGTGTGCAGCCAGCCACGCCGCCCGGGTGGAGAGCAGAGCAGTTTAAAGCAGGCAGGAGTGGGAGACACAGAGCAGAATGTGTCAGGCACGGACCGCTCCTCCGCTCCCCCCCGCGACATCACTGTGCGGCTGGTCTCTCTCCACGCAGAGACCAGCCGCTCTGCCTCCGATGTCTCTCTTTCTCTGACAGGAGGAGGGAGGGGCTTGAGCAGCACACACAGCGGTGGCGGAGCCTTTCTTCTTTTAACACCGGCGGAGAGCGCCGCCGCCGGACACAATCAAGAGGAGGAGGGAAGGGAGCACTCTGGCGCTTCAGCGCCCCCACCTCTCTGGCGCCTGGGTGCACTGCACCCCGTGCACCCCGTCTAGGACCGGCCCTGACCGTGTGTACGGGGCATTAAGCTGCGTTTTTTGCGGGGGACTTCCGGCCGGATGTGATCGAGGCAGTGCGCATCTCTCCACAGCTCCGCTCTCCTGCTTATCATCCGCAGCTTTAGAGTGCATATACTGACCCACAAATTTTGGATCTGGTGGGGGAGAGAACGCTGAATTCGGTGATGCCTTCTTCAACATCTAAAAAGACCGGCAAGGCACCGTCAGACCAGCGGCAGACACGCTCCATTAAGGACACGGCGCCTGGCCCCGCCCCCGCCATCTTGTCTTCCTCTCCGAAAGAGGAGCGCGCCAAGACACATCCTGGTAAGATGGCTCACACAGAAACTGCAGGGGGGACGGAGGGAGCAGGTGAGCTGAACCCTGCAGTGGATACTGAAGCAATCACAAGGCCGATCCTAGAGGCAATCAATGCTAGCAAAGCAGAGCTCATGGGGCGCATTGATCAACTCTCATCAGAGTGCAATCTAATCAGGCATGATTTGGATAAGATCCGAGGCCGACTAACCACCGTGGAGACACGTGTCTCTGACATAGAAGACACTTCTCATGATTATGGAGCGCAAATCGCAGAGCTCAAAGACCAGGTCAGATCCCTTCAGCATAAAGCCATAGATGCAGAAGACCGTCAGAGGAGGAATAATATAAGAGTGGTGGGACTCCCTGAGGAAACTGAGGGGGACAGGCCTGCACAGTTTGCTGAACATTTCTTTAAACAACTGCTAGCCATGCCAGACATGCCCCCTACATATGTGGTTGAGAGAGCGCACAGGGTCCCGATGGGCAACAGACCCCCAGGGGCTTTCCCCAGAGCGTTCCTGGTCCGTTTCTTGAATTTCCGTGATCGTGACATGATCCTGATGCAGGCCAGAAAGACACAGGAGCTGAAACATGACAACGCACGCATAATGTTGTTTCCAGACTTCTCAGCTGCGACACAGCAAAAACGCCGATCTTTCAATGAGGTCAGAAGACGCCTGAGAGAAAAAGAAGTCAAATACAGTATGCTATACCCTAGCAAACTCAGGATCCAGCATAAGGGGTCGGTGAAATTTTTTGAGAACCCAGAGGAGGCCTGTGACTGGATGGACAAAGAATTTTAATACGCTGAATATACAATGCTATCATCCTCCTGAAGTAGATACCGGCTAGGTGAGGCCTTGTGGAACTAACTTTTGTTTCTCTTCTCCTTTTTCTTTTATATTATATTTTTTTATTATTTTACTGCTGCCTCTTTTCTACATTTTTGCTTTTTTACATTTTTTATTTTCTTCTATAATCTATGGAGCTCACGCTTATGCGAAAAGATGAGGAAGCGTGGATCGGCTGCGATTCATACCAAAATAGCATGGCACGAGGGCTCATACTTTTCTTCAAGAAATCCCTAACAAGAAGTAACTCTCATTGACGCCCTCACCTTATTATAATTTAAGCTAAGGGGCATACAGTACAAGTGGAGTCGCTTTATGGTACTGCTGATCATAAGTAAATTGTTTGACACACATGATTTACACCCCTTGTGAGGATAAATGGGGTGCTTTTGTATCTCTATCCGGGGACTTCCATTTTGTGAGAAATTTTTTTTTTTCCTTTTTTTTGTGGGTTTTATCCTTTTTTTTCTTATATGAGTATTTTTTTGCCTATCGGTTTCTCCTGCGTAGCTCACATGTACCGTGGGTTAGGTATACAAGTAGTCTTTATGAAAATGCCTAATGGACTCTAATTACTACAGTTGGAGTGTGTGGAGGTGCTAAAGGACCAGTTAAAGTGCTGCCGAACTTTCGATTGCTGCGGCGGGAATTCACCGCAAGTTTTTTTTTTGGTGTTGCTGTTTTGTTCAGGGAATATGCTATATACTGGACTGGGGTGTTTTGTTTCTGGTATAAAAGCATGGGAGGGAAGTTTTGTAACCACAGCTCGACATAGGGATACATGTTTTATTTTAGTTTCTATTACAGATGTGATAAATAAGGTATGTTGGGGCGACCCCCCTATATGGATAAATCTCCGGTTGATGGTAGATGGTGGTAGATATAATGATGGCGGATGTTAGGATTATGTCTTGGAATTTTAGGGGCCTGAATCACAAACTTAAGAGGGCCTCCATATTCCAATACATTAAACAGAATCGCCCGCATATAATACTGTTACAGGAAACACATCTTGATGGCAGCAGACTCCTCTCTTTGCGCAAACCATGGATTCAAAGGGCAATACATTCAACCTATTCCACGTTTGCTAGGGGAGTTTCCATCTTGATATGCAAAAATCTCTCTTGCACGATCAATCAGGTATTCACAGATCCAAATGGTCGCTATGTGGTGATAGTCCTAGATATATGTCATAGAACTATCATGATAATAAACGTTTATGTGCCTCCTCCATTTCAGGCTAGAATATTATACGATCTCTTGACTAAACTAGCACCTTATGCTCACCTTCCTGTGATGGTATTGGGGGATTTCAATGCAATTCTTGATGCAGCATTGGATAGCTCTAACCCATCTAGGGGAAGCTCCGGTGACCTGAATGGATGGAAATCTGTGGCTGATCTCACGGAGTTATGGAGTTGGAAGCATCCAACGGATAGATGCTTTTCACATGTGTCAACGGCTCACAGATCTGCAGCTAGGATTGATCTTGCTTTTGGGAACAATCTTTTGCTGCCATATGTGAAAGACACAGAGTACTTAGCTGGCGGTCTGACTGATCACAACCCCCTTGCTGTTACTCTGGCCCTTGGTTCGGGCACACGAGTAGGTGGATGGAGGCTCTCACCTGGCTGGATACAAAATGAGCAAGTTTCCGCTCAGGTGACTGAGGTCATGGACACATATTGGTCCTCCAATGTTGACTCGGCAGAACCTCATGTTGTATGGGATGCCTTCAAGGCAGTGACAAGGGGGAAATTTATCTCCGCCATTAAAACAACCCGCAAGCAGGATAGGGAAGAGATAGAAATTCTTCAGAACAAAGAAAGAGAAGCCGCAGAGGCCCATGCGGGATCCTCTACAAGAACATCTTATGACGCCTTGCTGGAAGCAAGACGCTCCATTTCACTACATTTTACGAGACAGGCCCGGGTAGAAATGGTTAAAGGGGCTCAGACGGTCTTTGCAGAGGGAGACAAAAACAGGAAACTGTTGGCCATGTTGGTCGCTGATTCCCGACAGATTACAAATATTCCGCTCATTAAAACCCAGGGGGGAACTATGCTTAGTGAACCAGGGCAGATTATGCAAGAGTTTGTCCAGTTCTACTCCTCTCTATACTCTCCAATCCCCGCTTATGACCCGACAAATTTAGATTCCTTACTTGAGGGCCTGCCAATACCAAAACTTACCGACGCGGACAGGAATTCTTTAGAAGCCAAAATCACCAAGAAGGAATTTGAACAGGCAATTTTTACATTTCCCCTAAACAAGGCCCCTGGCCCAGACGGGTTTCCAGCAGACTTCTATAAGGCAAACGTGGAGGCTCTGGCCCCAACAATTAACACACTACTGGCATACTGTCATGAACATAACGCCCTGCCTAATTCCATGTTGGAGGCTTATATGGTCCTCTTGTTGAAGCCAGGGAAAGATCCACAGGACTGTGCCTCATACCGACCTATAGCATTATTAAATACAGACCTTAAAATTCTGACTAAAGTATTGGCCATGAGGTTGGCTACAGTAATCCCCTCGATCATCAACATAGATCAAACCGGCTTTATGCCTGGGAAGTCGACAGACACTAACTTAAGGAGATTATTTACTCATTTGCAAATTCACCCAGTGAAAAGGCTTTTGACTCAGTAGATTGGGCTTTCATGTTTAAGGTCCTGGAGATTATGGGGTTTGGGCCATACTTTAGGAGGTGGGTGGCCATGCTTTATAATCATCCAAAAGTAGCAATCAGACTGGGAACCTCCACTTCGGATTTTTTTGAAGTGGGTAGGGGAACTCGGCAGGGTTGCCCATTATCCCCTTTTCTGTTTGCCATTGCACTGGAACCTCTGGCAGTTGCATTGAGATCAGCCAGTGCAATAAAATCCATTCGGGTAGGCACCATAGAGGAATCCTTGGCACTTTACGCAGACGACATGCTGCTCTTCTTGGATGACCCCAGAGACTCCTTAAGAACAGCACTAGGAATTATTAATCACTTCGCAACGTTTTCAGGTTTAAAAGTGAATTGGAATAAGTCATCAGTCTTACCGATAGACCCGGGGGCTAGAGCAGATGCAGACCCTAACTTGCAGTTACAGTGGGTTTCCTCCATTAGGTACCTTGGAATACAGATCACAGCGAACATTCAGGACTACATGTCTCTTAATCTGTTACCTCTAATAACATTGTTAAAGCAGAAAGTACAAACATGGACAAAACTCCCGCTGTCACTAATAGGTCGCATCAGCTTATTGAAAATGAAATTTCTCCCGGTGGTACTATATTTCCTGAGACATGCACCTGTCTGGGTTCCGAAATCGTATTATCGGAAGCTGGACGGTATCATCTCATCCTTCCTTTGGGCTCCTAAGCCTCCAAGAATTGGGTATAAGGTGTTGCAGGAACCGGGGGATCAGGGAGGCCTAGCACTGCCAGACTGGCAAAAATACTACGTAGCGGGACAGATGGTTTTTGCTCATAGGTGGCTGACGGCTGAGGATGGGGATGCAGCTACAGTACTGGAAGCGGCACATTTGGGGTCATATGATAGTCTCAAGTTTGCTCTGTTTAGGGGCTCCAGGTCTGAGTTACCTTTAACCTTGACAATGAAAGCCACTATTAAGGCCTGGGAAACAGCAGTTAAATTAGCATGTCCTAGTTACGGGGGAGTGTCGCCATCAACCCCCATATGGATGAACCCAAGGTTACTGCAATTTTTTAATTTACCGGACCCCATGATCTGGGCAATTAAAGGTATTAAGACGCTGGGAGATATTACAATATATGGTGAACTTCTGACCTTTTCACAATTACAGTCAAGGCATGACCTCCCAAACTCTTATCTATTTAGGTTTTTACAAATTCGTCACGCATTTCAGATGCAGTTTCGCGAGATGAGGGTGGAATCCTTGCCCTCGTCTCTTGAAACGATGTTGTCAGACGTGGATCTGGTCAAGCCTCTCTCAAATACTTACAAGGAATTCTTTAAGGTAACGCCATTGGCGATCGCCAGATGCAGAGAAAAATGGGAGGGGGAAGTCCCAGAGGTACAGGGGGAGGACTGGGATGATCTATGGACACAGCCATTTAAACATCTGGTATCGGCGAGAGATAGGCTGATTCAGTTTAAATTCTTACATAGAAGCTACTATACGCTTGCTAGACTGAATAAGATTTTTCCCATGGTGTCGACGAAATGTTGGAGATGCTCTTATTAGCCTGCTGACGCTGATCACATTTTTTGGAGCTGCCCACACATTCAAAAATTTTGGACTGATGTCACAACCTGTATTACTGAAGTGATATCAGTACCGATCCCAATGAATGTTAAGGTGTGTTTGCTAGGATTGGTAGATGAAGTTGTACCCTCACGGGCCATGCGAACAATGCTAAATGTCTTGTTTTTTTATGGTAAGAAAGCCATTCTCTTGGAGTGGAAAAAATCTAAAGCCCCGAGTTTTGCTGCATGGACAGGCTTGGTAAATTCCATGCTTCCGTATTACAAAGCCACGTACGAGGCCAGAGGCTGTATGAAAAAATTTGATAGGGTGTGGCAAGCGTGGTTTAAATCCAATAGCACAGTGTGTTAATGGGGGAATAATCTAAGCAAAGAGATACCCTCTGTCTGAAAATTAATGCCAGAAGGTCCTAATCACTTACAGTCAGATTACTGCATTTGAAAATTATAGACACTGAATGTTGCAATTCCGGTTACGGGGAAATAATTACGTACATACCATGAAAATTGCTGTATGAATTTATGATAGCATGTCGGGCTGTGGTTCAAGGGGGGGTGGGGGGGGAGTTGGGGGAACGAATGTTAGATAGTTGGTCTTTGTTAGATAGATTATAAGGTCATGTTGACCTTTATGGGCATGGTCCTCTGGACGGGTCCATTGTTGTATGATATTAAACAAAAAAATAAACAGAATTTTCCAAAAAAAAAAAAAAAAGCTGCGTTTTTTGCCGCTCGCCAACTACCCCTCCTCCAGAGGAGTTCCAGCCACCTGTGGAAAAAATAGAAGTCAGCAGCTACAAAAACTGTAGCTGCTGACTTTTAAAAAACAGCCAATCACCTGTTCCACGATCCAGCAGTGTGCTCACACCAGTCAGTCTCACCTGCTGTTTTCAGTCCCCAGCGCCGGCATCTTTACTATATGCACCCTGTCATTTTTTTTAAGCAGACCTGTTTGGACAACCCATTGCCCTCTATGGAGCAGCGGATTTCAAGGGACAAGTGTCTGTTTACAGTGCCTTGAAAAAGTATTCACACCCCTTAAAATTTTCCACAATTTGTTATGTTACAACCAAAAATGTAAATATATTTTATTGGTATTTTATGTGATAGACCAGTGATGGTGAAATGCTTGTTACAATTTTTTAGAAATAAATAGCTGAAAAGTGTGGCATTCATTTGTATTCAGCCCCCCTGAGTCAATACTTTGTAGAACCACTTTTCGCTGCAATTACAGCTGCAAGTCTTTTTGTGTATGTCTCTACCAGTTTTGAATATCTAGAGAGTGACATATTTTCACATTCTTCTTTGAAAAATAGCTCAAGCTCTGTCAGATTGCATGGAGAGCGTCTGTGAACAGCAATTTTCAAGTCTTACCACAGATTCTCAATTGGATTTAGGTCCGGACTTTGACTGGGCCATTCTAACACATGACTATGCTTTTATCTAAACCATTCCATTGTAGCTCTGGGTGTATGTTTAGGGTCGATGTCCTGCTGGAAGGTGAACCTACGCTCCAGTCTCAAGTCTTTAGCAGACTCTAACAGGTTTTCTTCTAATGCCTTCTAATGACTTTACGACGGACTTTCTGAAAGAACGGACTTGCCTACACACATTTAAACAAAGTCCGACGAATTCGTACGTGATGACGTATGACCGGACTAAAACAAGGAAGTTCATAGCCAGTAGTCAATAGCTGCCCTAGCGTGGCTTTTTGTCCGTCGAACTAGCATACAGACGGCGGACTTTTCGACCGGACTCGATTTCAACGGATAAATTTTAAACAAGTTTCAAATCTAAGTCCGTCCAACTTTTGAGAAAACAAAGTCCGCTGGAGCCCACACACGATCAAATTGTCCGACGAAATCCGGTACGCCGGACCAAGTATGCCGTAAAGTCCGCTCGTGTGTACGCGGCATAAGATTGCCCTGTATTTGGCTCCATCCATCTTCCCATCAACTCTGACCAGCTTCCCTGTCCCTGCTGAAGAAAAGCATCCCCCCATCATGATGCTGCCACCACCATGTTTCACAGGTTCAGAGTGATGTGCAGTGTTAGTTTTCCGCCACACATAGTGTTTTGCTTTTAGGCCAAAATTTTTAATTTTGGTCTCATCTGACCAGAGCACCTTCTTCCACATCTTTGCTGTGTCCCCCACAAGGCTTCTCGCAAACTGCAAACGGGACTTCTTATGGCTTTCTTTCAACAATGGCTTTCTTCTTGCCACTCTTCCATAAAGGCCAGGTTTGTGGAGAGCACAACTAATAGTTGTCCTGTGGACAAATTCTCCCACCTGAGCTGTGGATCTCTGCAGCTACTCCAGAGTTACCATGGGCCTCTTGGCTGCTTCTCTGATTAATGTTCTCCTTGCCCGGCCTGTCAGTTAAGGTGGACGGCCATGTCTTGGTAGGCTTGCAGTTGTGCCATACTCTTTCCATTTTCGGATGATGGATAACAGTGCTCCGTGAGATGTTCAAAGCTTGTGATATTTTTTTATAATCCAACCCTGCTTTAAACTTGTCCACAACTTTATCTCTAATCTGTCTGTATTAATACTGAGATTAAATTAACCACTTCCCGCCCGCAGACATCATATGACGTCCTGGGCTTTGGGCGGGTATATCTGAATGATGCCTGTAGTTACAGACATCATTAAGATATTGCCGGTTTCAGCCGGCGAATCTCTACACCATAGGAATGATCATATCAGCCGTTCCGCCGCTTGATCGTTCCTATGGGAGGCGAGAGGGGACGTCCCCCCCCTCCCGCCGCCCTCCGGTGCTTGCTCCGACTCACCGTTACGATCGGTGAGGCGGAGAGCGGATCCGCCGGCGCCGGATGTAGATCATAGAGATTTCCGGCGAACCAGATGGTCGCCAGAGTCTCTATGATCATCGGAGGCCGGGGGCGATGTTATGACGTCACGCCCGGCCTCTCCATTCAAAAAAACAGCGCTGCTTCGGCTGGGAAGCGGTGATCGTTTTATTTTTATTTTTTATTTCAGGCTTCCCAGCCTAGTGGTGAGATATGGGGTCTTATTGACCCCATATCTCACTATTAAGAGGACCTGTCATGTTATATTCCTATTACAAGGGATGTTTACATTCCTTGTAATAGGAATAAAAGTGATCAAAAATGTTTTTTTTTTCAAAAAAGTGTCAAAATAAAAAATATATATATAATTATCAATAAAAAAAAAAAAATTTAAAGCGCCACTGTCCCCGTGTGCTTGCACGCAGAAGCGAACGCATACGTAAGTCCCGCCCACATATGAAAACGGTGTTCAAACCATACATGTGAGGTATCGCCGGGAACGTTGGAGCGAGAGCAATCATTTTGTCACTAGACCTCCTCTGTAACTCAAAACATGTAACCAGTAAAAAAATTCAAGTGTCGCCTATGGGGATTTTTAAGTACCGAACATTGGCGCCATTCTATGAGCGTGTGCGATTTTGAAGCATGACATGTTAGGTATCTATTTACTCGGCGTAACTTCATCTTTCACAATATGCAAAAACATTGGGCTAACTTTGCTGTTTTGTTTTTTTTTAAAACACAAAACTGTTTTTTTCCCAAAAAAAACGCGTTCCAAAAATTCCTGCGCAAATACCGTTTGAGATAAAAAGTTGTAACAACCACCATTGTATTCTCTAGGGTTTTTGCTAAAAAAACATATATAATGTTTGGGGGTTCTATGTAATTTTCTAGCAAAAAAATTATGATTTTTACAGGAGGAGAGAAATGTCAGAATTGGCCTGGTAAGGAAGGGGTTAAACACAGGTGGACTCTATTTTTCTAATTAGTTGGCTTCTGAAGGCAATTGGTTCCACTAGATTTTAGTTAAGTGTATCAGAGGGGGCTGAATACAAATGGACGCCACACTTTTCAGATATTTATTTGTAAAAAAATTTGAAAACCATTTTTATTTTTCCTTCCACTTCACAATTATGTGCCACTTTGTGTTGGTCTAACACATAAAATCCCAATAAAATAAATTTACATTTTTGGTTGTAACATGACAAAATGTGGAGAATTTCAAGGGGTCTGAATACTCACCGGTATCAGATCCAATCCTGTCCGCTAAAGACAGGCGGATGGGGGATCTGTTCCCCATACTTCTGGCAGATCGGATGACCGATCCGATGGTCCGTTTCCATCCTACCACACATAGGGAAAAGCGGGTTGTGTCCGTGTCCATTCTGTACCAGCTTTGTATGAGCAGGCGGACTCTGCAAATGTGAAAGGGGCCCGGAGGAGCAGTAAACAACTGATAGGGACTTTTCTCTGATACCTCTTCATAGCAGCATGTGCTTGATCAATACAAGTGCATGCAGGGCACCTGATTGGTCCCAAGTACTTTCCTTCCTTTTCTCCCTTCTCTGTTTACAGTAGTTACATTAAAGAATACATTAAATTATTTGTAATGAATACATAACTGCATTCACTTGTCTTGTTTTCATATGTGCCTATAGTTGAGCCTATTTTTATCGTATCCACCAATTTTCTTATCCACTTGATCTAAAGCTTTAAAGCCTAACTCTAGGTTTCACTTTACTTTAAATCATTCCTCCACACCAAGCTGGTCCAAACTAACAATTTTTTTCACTAATAAATGTGCCCACTGTCAGTGCTATATAAACTGTATGTGGTATCAGTTACACACAGTATACCGTGTTGTGTTCCGGCAGTGGTACGAGGACTTTTCGTCCCATTTCCGGAACAAAATCGAGGTTGGCTGAGCGCAGTTCAGCCATTCACAGGCAGCTTTGTATTTAAGGAAGATCTTAACATCATCTGCCTGCCATACCACCTCAGCCAATCAAAGGAAGACCTGTATTCATTGCTAAAATACTAAGTTTCCTGTAAATGGCTGGGCATCATTCAGCCAGTCTCGATTTTGTTCCGAGAATGAGACAGGAAAATCTAAACCCATAACTACCCAGTGTTCCAAAAAATGTAATTGTAAACTTTATTGCAAAGTCAAATAAAAATTCTAAACATACCAGCAACACCCAAGATGCTGGTATGTGCTACAAAGAGTTTATACAAGCCTATACAAGGCTATAGCTTTACTTAGTTTACAAGGAGCAATTTAAACATTTTATTATAGCTTTTTTCCCCACATACAGTACTTTCATTTTCCTAAGCAAATTAGATCACTCTTTAATCCTATTCATGATTAGGTGCCATTGAGGCCTAGATGCCCAGACCACAAAATTAGTAGCATCAGTGTGCATTGGTTAACATGACAATGACTCTAAATAATACCTACCTAAATAAATTTTGCATTTTTCAAAGACACAAAAGGGTTTTATTTAATACAGTGTTTTAAAGCAGAACTAATACTAGCCATAAACTTGTAGATTTCTCTTGTTTAGCCTGTGGTCACTAAGCCACGGTGAGTGAAATAGCTGTGGTCCTGCACGTTCCAGGAATTGACTGATTCATAATAATTATAAATGTATAAAATCTTGGGACATTACCTCCAATGGAAATGAGCTCACAAATTGAATCTAAATCAAACTAAATCAATAAGTGGGTCATAAATCCCTGATAGATGCCAGTACCAATTATAAATATAAAGCAGAGGCTTGCTGCTGAAGCATTTCATATTCCGTTCGTGTGTGTACCTCATCGGACTTTTGTTTTTGAAAATTCCAACGGACCTAGAAATAGGACATGTTCTAAATATTTCCGCCTGAACCAATTCCTTTCGGGAAAACCGCTCATCTGTATGCTGTTCCGACGGACCAAAAACGACGCATGCTCTGAAGCAAGTACGAGACGGAAGCTATTGGCTACTGGCTATCGAACTTCCTTTTTCTAGTCCTGTCGTACGTGTTGTACATCACCGCGTTCTGGGTGGTTGGACTTTGGTTTGACCATGTGTAGGCAAGACCGCTTGAATGGAATTCCGTCTGAGTTCCATCGGAGAAACCTTCGGAGTTTATTCCGACGGCAAAACCGGTCGTGTGTACAGGGCATAAGGATAAGTTCACTTAAAAAAAAATGATAAATGCACATTTTTTTTTTTTTTGCTGGTAAAAATAATTTTTTTTTACATTTTATTTTTGAGCCTGTAAAGCATTGCACCAGCGATCAGATGATTGCTCATGCCATGCAGGTCTCCTGCAGACTCGTCAGTGTATCTGTGTGCCCGTACGGCCAAGCAGATACACTGACAGGAAGAATCAATGAACTACCACGGTGCTCCACAGCGCTGTGGTACTTCATTGAGAACTACAAACTGACATCTGCAAGGAATGTCGGTACTTGTAGTTCATTCATTCACAGAACTGGATGAATGAATGGCGTGACCGTGTGGGCTGAGCCCTGCACGGCCACGCTAAGGCTGCAGCATTGGGAACATGTTACATGTTCCATCCTAAAAGCAGGTGGAATATTTAACATGTTCCCAAAGGTGAACTTATCTTTTAACATTTACAGCAGTTAAAATAACCTTAACGTAGAATTCCAGGCTAAACCTATGTAGTCTTAAAAATGCCCCCTCCTAATATCTTTGCTGACTAAACTGTGTAACAAGGGTGTATATACTTAGGGATCTCTCCTCTCCCCTTCAGCTGCCGCTGACTGACACAAGGGAGCCGGATTATGTGACCGGACTGATGTATATACATACATCTTTCTTACAAAGCTTAGTCTGCATAATTGGTAGGAGGAGGGGACATTTTTAAGTTAGGTTTAGCCTGGAATTCTACTTTAGTTTCAGCTTCCGTTGCATGTGAAAAGACACAGACACTTGAAGGCACCAGAACAAAACTTTGAGAAAAGTGAAGCCTTGGAAAGAAAATGCTGTTGGCAGAAGTTTTTAACCTCATGGGATACTTTGAGCCCCTGTTCACACTGAATCCGACTTTGAAATTGTGCAACTTCACTTGAAGTTGCACGATTTCAAAGCTGCAGGTCAGTGAGACTTGGCTGACATCTGTGCGACTTCATGCACAGATATCTATGCAAGGCGCACCTGAAACTGCGAAGTGAAGGAACCTTTGTTTTCAAATTGGTGTGATTTGAACAGTTCCATTGCTGATAATAGGGTGCGACTTGTCATGCAATTTTGGACCTATCAAATTGCATGACAAGTCGCATCGGTGTGAACAGGGGGCTGAATCTTCCACAATATCTTTCATGAGTAAACATGCTGCAGCAGCCACAGTGAGTGACATAGTTGTAGTCCTACAAATTAGAGAAATGTATTCATACATTCACTGTATGTGGAAGAATTCAGACATTATGTAACTGCAGTCAATATTGTGTTCATATTTTCTGAGAACGTTACTGCCAGAAATGTGATAGCACAGGGTGCACAATAACCAGCATGCACATAGACACACATGCACGCTCAGCAATGGTAATGGTACCAAGCAGCCTGCTTAAGCTGGAATGGGACATGGACATATTGCTGAGTGGTCTGTCTTCAGCTAGTGTTTGCAGTTACCTGTGACCTGACCTGCTACCTACCTGTGTACATCCTGCCTTGCCTCTGACCCATCTCTAAATTCTTATACAGTATATCCGCTGTGACCCTGCCTTCTGATTCGGGAACCTGTCTGCCTGGCTGTTAACTGATCTTTGGCTGTATCCTAACACTGCCTCTGCCTTATGTTCCTGTACCTCGCTTTCCAGCTGTTGCTGATGTTGGCCTGTATCCTGGCGCTGTCAATGCCTTCTGATTTGGTAATTTGCCACCCAGCTGTTAAAATGGAGTTCCAGGCTAAATTGAAACTAGATCTTAAACAATCGAGCACCAAACCCACCCCCCCTCGTTTTCTTTTTTTTTTCTGTTTTTTACTTTTTTTTGTTCTCCTGCAGGACTTTCGTCCTACCTCGCCGCAGCGAGGTACTTCATCTCCTCATTTGCATCGGCTCCTCTCCCCCCCTTGCGCGCATGCACAGTATGAAGCTGGTTTCCCTTAGTTGCTATGCCGGCGCCTGCACCTGAGGTTATGAAAGAATTGGCTTCGGGGGGCCTACATCGCGGGATCCCTGGACAGGTAAGTGTCCTTATATTAAAAGTCAGCAGCTACAGTATTTGTAGCTGCTGACTTTTACTTTTTTTCCAGAGGCTGGAACTCTGAACCCTTGGCTTGTGTCTTGGCTTCATTCCTGTCTCCTGATCAGATGTTGCCACCGATCAGTGGACAGAAATGGCAGTACAGTAGTTGCCTCGTGCTTTGTGCACTGCCAAGCATTGCAGGATTTATTGGCCGGGAAAATAATGTGTTTTGGCAGGGGTGTCCAACCTAAGGCCCATGACGGCTATGAATGTGGCCCAATACAAAATTGTAAACATAAAAATGTTGATTTTTTTTTTGGTGGAATTTTTTGTAAAAATACATTTACACTTAGCAAACACATGCGGGCGAAGAAAAATTTGACAGTGTCTTTTTACTTAACTTTTATAAGTTTTATCTTCCCAAAGAAAAGTATCCCACTCTTCACAATCACGCTTTATTCATGTCATCAGCTTTCAGCAGCACCTATATTTGTGAGCGACTATTTTCAAAGATAAAGTACACAGAGGCAAAATTGGAACCAAAATATCTGATGAGCACCTTGAGAATTCATTGAGAATTGTTACCAAATCCATCGTACCAGACATTGATGCATTCGCTTATCAAAACCAGTGTCAAATATCGCACTTGTTATATGTTGTCCTCTTTAACGTCTATAATAAATAAAATTACAAAAAATTAAGTTTTATTAATCAGATAGGTACATTATCTACTGTATATTAGTGATCGTTAACTTGTGATCTGTTTGACTTTTTCCACTCATCAGCTATCCTTATTGTTAGTGGATTTTATGTATGGCCCAAGAAAATTCCTCTTCTTCCAATGTGCCCCAAAGTCAAAAGGTTGGACACCCCTAATATAGAGCTAACCATGCTGTGGTTTGATAGTGACTGGCCTGCAGGGGATTACCCACCTGCCGACCAGCCGCCGTCATTATACTGCGGCAGGTCGGCTCTATTGCACGAATCGCCGTACCGGTACGTCGCTTCGTACAATAGTTATAGTGGGAACGCGCACGGCGCCAGAGGCACACACGCCACGTGGCTGGAGCCGATGCACGATGTCCGCTGCTCAGCCGCGATCGCTCCACAGAGAGCCAAAACTGGATCTGTCAATGTAAACAAACAGATCCCCATTCTGTCAGGGGAGTAGAGAGAGATGGTCTGTGTCTAGTATTTAGGAACAGGAATCTCTCTCTACTCCCAGTTAGTCCACTCCCCCCACAGTTAGAAACACCTCCCAGGAAACACATTTAACCCCTTGATCGCCTCCTAGTGTTAACCCCTTTCCTGCCAGTGTCATTTATACAGTAATCTGTGCATTTTTATAGCACTGATCGCTGTATAGATGTCACTGGTCCCAAAAAAGTGTCCGATCTGTCTTCCGCAATGTCGCAGTCCTGCTAAAAAATCACAGATCGCCACTATTAGTAGTAAAAAAAATAATAATAATAAAGATGCCATAAATCTATTCACTATTTTGTAGATGCTATAACTTTTGCGCAAACCAATCAATATACACTTATTGCGATTTTTTTTACCAAAAATATGTAGTAGAATACATATTGGCCTAAACTGATGAAGAAATTCGTTTTTTTTTAGCTTTTTATTGGGGGGATATTTTTTCCAGCAAAAATTAAAAAATATTTTTTTTTTTTCAAAATTGTCGGGTTTTTTTTGTTTATAGGGCAAAAAAGAAAAACCGCAGAGGTGATCAAATACCACCAAAAGAAAGCTCTATTTGTGGGAAAAAAAGGACATTAATTTTGGTTGGGTACAACGTCTGTCAGTTAAAGCGACGCAGTGCTGTATCACAATAAATGGCCTGGTCATTAAGGGGGTGTACATATATTTATATGTAGTGACTTGTGACTGAAGTATATCTGTTCCCTTGTTGTTATCTCACATACGCACTATACTGGACAGTTGGGTCTGTGATATGCTGTGCATGTGTAGCGGTCACCTCGCTGTAAGTTAGTAGGTGAACCTGTTTATTGCAATAGAGTTTATATGCAGCTCCTGTTAGTCTAGTTAACCCTGTCTCTTTTGGTCTGGGATTCCATAGCTAATTTTAGCTCAGGACTCACTAACCAGGATTAGGTAAAGCCAGGTTAGGCATCAGACAAACACTTCTGGTAATTAGAGCTCTGGCTACATGACAAATTAAAGGCTACAGGGACTAAGCGCAAGCTAGATAGGCAGACATTGAGTTCCAGTGCCATACCATGGTTCCTGCTGGTGAAAAGCTGAGTTCCGGGCTGGTTGGACAATGGCTGGAGGATCTTTCCATCATTGCTGTTCTTGTCTTCAGGGCTCTGACACCAAGACTGACACTATTTTTAGGGGCCCCTGCATCTGGACTTTGCTGCAACATTCATCTGGAGGTATCTCTGTTAATAACTCTATATACCCTGATACATGTGCACAAATCCACCAGGACTCTTGTTGGGCCCTTTGCTGATTTTACCTGCTTGTACATTGGATGTATGTACTGCTATTTAATCTTTTCCTATGCACAGCTTGTATTATATCTATACTAGTGTGCTTCTATATACTTATGGTTAGTGTTATATGCTGGCTGCAGTAGTTCTTTGTCTCTCAATTACTTTGATTAGATTACTGGGTAATTTCCCAGGAAGGGAATTCCCTCTGTTCAGAGGCCCAATCAAAGGTGAAGGCGCTGCCAACTTTATTGCCAGACCCACTTTTGCACTTAGCGAAGGTTCTGGTTCTCTTGTTTATCTACAAGTTTAGCACAGTATCCTGTTTGGAGAGGGTAGTTTCTCATAACCCCCCCAAAAGAGGGCTACACAACAAAATTCAGTACAGTAATGAGTATGGTGGGCAGATGTTTAATCAGTAAACCACAGTAAAATGTGAACATGGTGTCATGCATCTAGACATGGTTACATGGATTAAAACCCTCCTAGTTAGGTTGCTAGTAGAATTAACTAAATGTTGTTTTTGGCTCCTCTGTAGCCAGTGGAGCAGAGTTTGATTGCCTTTGGCTGTTCTGGTCCCTTCTGGTTGCAGGCTCAGCTACTTCCCCCTGTCTTCTATCCATACAGCCTCAGCCAATCCCTGGTCAAGGGGGTGACCAGCTCCGGCTGATGTGTATATAAATAGTCTGGGGATCTGAAACAGCAGGGTCCTCATCCTGGAGGAGAAGATCCAGCCTGAAGGGTTCCTGCCCTTCTGGGCAGACTAGCTGAAGACTGCAGGTGTTTCAACAAGGTCCCAGCTCAGGGAGAGCTGGTGGGCCTACTTCTTAACCAGAAGAGAACAGAAAGTCTGCTGAGGATCACAGTACAGGCCAGTGTTGGGACTGATCTCAGATATGAAGATGCAGGAATTGGGACTGATCTCAGGTGTGGATGTGCAGGAATTGGGACAGATCTGACATGGGGAAGTGCAGGGATTGGGACTGATCTGAGATGTGGAGGTGCAGGGATTGGGACTGATCTGAGATGTGGAGGTGCAGGAATTGGGGTGATCTGAGGTGTGAAGGTGCAGGAATTGGGGGTGATCTGAGGTGCGAAGGTGCACGAATTGGGACTGATCTGAGATTTGAAGGTGCACGAATTAGGACTGATCTGAGATATGGAGGTGCATGTATTGGATTGATCTGAGATGTGAAGGTGCAGGAATTGGGTTGATCTGAATTGTGAAGGTGCAGGAATTGGGAGTGATCTGAGATGTGGAGGTGCAGGAATTGAGACTGATCTGAGATGTGAAAGTGCAAGAACTGGGACTGATCTGAGATGTGAAGGTGCAGGAACTGGGACTGATCTGAGATAGGGAGGTGTAGAAATTGGGCTGATCTTAATTGTGAAGGTGCAGGAATTTTGACTGATCTAAGATGTGAAGGTGCAGGAATTGGGGTGATATGAGATGTGGAGGTGCAGGATTTGGGGCCGATCTGAGGTGTGAAGGTGCAAGAAGGGGGTACAGCGGTGGGACAGATGAGAAGGGGGTTCAGTGGTGGGACAGAAGAGCAGGGGGGTACAGCAGTAGGGAAGATGTGAAGCAAAGTACAATGGTGGGGCAGATGTGCAGGGGGTACAGTGGTGGGACAGATGTAAAGCAAAGTACAATGGTGGGGCAGATGTGCAGGGGGTACAGCAGTGGGGCAGATGTGAAGGAAAGTACAATGGTTGGGCAGATGTGCAGGGGGTACAGCAGCGGGGCAGATGTAAAGCAAAGTACAATGGTGGGGCAGATTTGAAGCAAAGTAAATTGGTGGGGCAGATGTGCAGGGGGTACAGCAGTGGGGCAGATGTGAAGCAAAGTACAATGGTGGGGCAGATGTGAAGCAAAGTAAATTGGTGGGGCAGATGTGCAGGGGGTACAGGAGTGGGGCAGATGTGAAGCAAAGTACAATGGTGGGGCAGATGTGCAGGGGGTAGAGCAGTGGGGCAGATGTGAAGCAAAGTACAATGTAGAAAAAGGAAATGCCGCTCTCCAAGATCCGCGGACCGTAAAGGAAAACCTCCACCCTCAATGAAAATCAGGTGCAGACTGTGCACAAGTCTATGGTAGCAAGGAAATCCCGGACTGCTGCACTCTGAAAACGGTCACCTTTATTTCAAAAAGTTTAAAATCCAACAAAAGTCATCAGATACGATCAGAAGATAGCAATAGCTAACGCGTTTCACATACAAAGATGCTTACTCATAGCTAAAGTGTGAGTGAGTGTAGTCACAACTAAATAGAACAGAAGAATAAAAACCACCAATGAAAAACTGGTGGTAAAACAATCAATTAAATCAATAATCAATTTAATTGATAATTGTTTATTGATTTAATTGATTGTTTTACCACCAGTTTTTCATTGGTGGTTTTTATTCTTCTGTTCCATTTAGTTGTGACTACACTCACTCACACTTTAGCTAGTAAGCATCTTTGTATGTGAAACGCATTAGCTATTGCTATCTTCTGATCGTATATGATTACTTTTGTTGGATTTTAAACTTTTTGAAATAAAGATGACCGGTTTCAGAGTGCAGCAGTCCGGGACTTCCTTGCTACCATAAGCAAAGTACAATGGTGGGGCAGATGTGCAGGAGGTACAGTGGTAAGGCAGATGAAAAGGGGGTTACCGTGGTGGGGCAGATTTGAAGAGGGTTACATAGATCTGAGGTGTGAAGCTGCATGAATTGGGACTGATCTGAGGTCTGGAGGGGCAAGAATTGAGGCTAGTCTTGGGTCTGAAGGTGCAGGCAATTGGAGCTGATCTGAGGTGTAAAGATGCAGGAATTGGGGTGATCGGAAGTGTGAAGGCGCAGGAATTGGGCTGATCTGAGGTGTGAAGGTGCAGGAATTGGGGTAATCTGAGGTGCAAAGGTGCAGGAATTGAGGTGATCTGAATTGTGAAGGTGCAGGAATTGGGCTGATCTGAATTGTGAAAGTGCAGGAATTGGGCTGATCTGAGGTGCAATGGTGCAGGAATCGGGGTAATCTGAGGTGCAAAGGTGCAGGAATTGGGGTGATCTGAATTCTGAAGGTGCAGGAATTGGGCTGATCTGAATTGTGAAGGCGCAGGAATTGGGACTGATCTGAGATTTGAAGGTGGAGGAATTGGGACTCATCTGAGATATGGAGGTGCAGGAATTGGGTTGATAGATGTGAAGGTGCAGAAATTGGGGTGATCTGAGGTGTAAAGGTGCAGGAATTGGGTTGATCTGAGATGTGAAGTTGCAGGAATTGGGCTGATCTGATTTGTGAAGATTCAGGAATTGGGACAGATCTGAGATGTGAAGGTGCAGGAACTGGGACTGAACTGAGGTGTGGAGAAGCAGTAACTGGGGCTGATCTGAGATGTGAAGGTGCAGGAACTGGGACAGATCTAAGATGTGTAGGAATTGGGACTAAATTGAAATGTGAAAATGCAAGAACTGGGCCTGATCTGATATGTGAATGTGCAGAAATTGGGACTGATGTGAGATGGGGAGGTGCACGAATTGAGCTGATCTGAGATGTGAAGGTGTAGGAAAAGAGCTGATCTTAATTGTGAAGGTGCAAGAACTGTGACTGATCTGAGATGTGAAGGTGCAGGAATTGAGACTGATCTGAGGTGTTAAGGTGCAGGAGTATTCATTTCTTACTATTAATCAAGTAGTTTACAGCATTTACATTAAAAAAATCCCTTTTCGTGATTGAGAGTGTAAAGTATTTTATTTTTTTTATAAAACTGCCACTTTCAATTTCTTTGAAAACATTTTCCATCACATTGTGCTCAAAAGATTTCCTACCCCGTCCTAGTTTATTTAACAAATGCAGTTGTAAACTTTATTACAAAATACAAGAAAACATTAAATGTGGAAGTCTAGGTTCCTGGTACATGCTACAAAGCTGGTTTATAAGCCTTTATGTTACGATGCATGGATTAGGCTGGGTTCGCACTTATGGAAATTGGATTTGGATTTCCCCGTATCCAATTCGCATAGCAGGAGATTGTGACCGGCTCTCTATGGAGCAGGTTCACACATCTCCACAGCGGCTCTGGTGTGAATTGCATAGGAGTCCTGTGCGTCTTTTGGCACTTTTTAGGTCCAAATTCAGCTCATAATTCAGGCTAAAATCGGACCTAAAATGGTGAATGAAGACGCACCGGACTCCTGTTGTTAGCTGATGTGTGTTTTAGTGTGAACCCAGCCTTAAACATAAAGATATTCTTTTTTCCTTTCCCTTTTTTTTACCATACAGATGTGCATGAGATACAGTTGTGGGGCAGATGAGAAAGGGGCTGTTCTTAATTGTGAAGGTGGAGGAATTTGGACTGATCAGAGATGTCGAGGTGTAGAAATTGGGCTGATGTGGATGTGAAAAAATTGGGACTAATCTGAGAAATTAAGGTGCAGGAATTGGGGTGATCTGAGATGTGGAGGTCCAGGAATTGGGGCTGATCTGAGGACTGGAGGTGCAGAAATTGAGGCTGGTCTTGGGTCTGAAGGTGCAGGCAATGGGAACTGATCTGAGGTGTAAAAGTGCAGGTATTGGGCTGATCTGAATTGTGAAGGTGCAGGAATTGGGACTGATCTGAGATGTGGAGATGCAGGAATTGGGACTGATCTGAGATGTGAAGGTGCAGGAATTGAGACTGATCTGAGATGTGAAGGTGCAAGAATTGGGACTGATCTAAGATGTGGAGGTGCAGGAATTGGCACTGATCTGAGATGAGAAGGTACAGGAATTGAGACTGATCTTAATTGTAAAGGTGCAGGAATTGGGACTGATCTGAGATCTGGAGGTGTGGGAACTGGGCTGATCTGAATAGTGAAGGTGCAGGAATTGGGCTGATCTGAGATATGAAGATGCAGGAATTGGGACTGATCTGAGATGTGAAGGTACAAGAATTGGGACTGATCTGAGATGGGAGGTGCAGGAATTGGGCTAATCTGAGATGTGGAGGTGCAGGAATTGGGCTGATCTTAATTGTGAAGGTGCAGGAATTGGAGTGATCTGAGATGTGGAGGTGCAGGAATTTGGACTACTCTGAGATGTGAAGGTGCAGGAATTGGGGTGATCTGAGATGTGGAGTTGCAGGAATTGTGCTGATCTTAATTGTGAAGGTGTAGGAATTGCGACTGATCTGAGATGTGAAGGTGAAAGAATTGGGACTGATTTGAGATGTGAGGGTGCAGGAATTGGGACAGATTTGAGATGTGAAGGTGCAGGAATTGGGACTGATCTAAGATGTGGAGGTGCAGGAATTGGGACTGATCTGAGATGTGGAGGTTCAGGAATTGGGTCTGATCTGAGATGAGGATGTGCAGGAATTTAGACTGATCTTAATTGTGAAGGTGCTGGAATTGGGTTGATCTGAGATGTGAAGGTGCAGGAATTGGTGCTGATCTGAGATATGAAGATGCAGTAATTGGGACTGATCTGAGGTGTGGAGGTTCAGGAATTGGGGTGATCTGAGATGTGAAGGTGCAGGAATTGGGACTGGTCTGTGGAGAGAAGGTGCAGGAATGTTCATTTTTTACTATCACTCAGGTAGTTTGCAGCATTTAGAAAGGTTGTGTGTGATTCTCTGCAAAGGAATGTACAAGGCAGATAGAAAATATAATAAATATAAGAGAGAACTGCTGCCCCTACAAAATACTACCACCTAGGTGGAGTACAGGTAAATTAATTGGAAAGGGTGTAGGTGTGGCGCTATTCCTCTTAAAGAGACTTAATTATTTAAAGTGTTTAAAATAAAGTGCTAAAACGTGTCCAAAAAAACAATGTGGAAAGCTAATTAAATGTGTATGACAGTCTTATCATATAATTAAAGTGATTAATGCTTATGTGTTAACCCTCTGCAGAGTGCAACGCTAAATTATAAATGCCTTCGGGGTTAATGAGGACGTGTACTGATGGCGTATATGAAATTAACGACCCCTATGTGCTCCTACTCCCATTATACCTTCCTCTGATGTTTTAGTGAAAAGTGAGGGGGTTTGAGCCCCTGCTAAAAAATGCTAGTTGCATAAACTAATGTTTACAACATACAGTTTTATAAAAAAAAACACTGAAATGTGATTAAGAAAGAAGAAATGTACACCAGAAATTATATTGTTAATAAAAAACTAAAAAATATATAAACAATACTTTTTGCATTTGATACAGTGATAAACAAAAATAAACAAAGTGACTTGTGCTCTCAAGTGTCCAGTGCTTTGCAGACAAAATGCTTTTTCTTATCCTCTTGAGTGATAATAGTGCTGGTGATCTTATCCATGCTCTTATTATGATTGCACCAAATAGCCTTACCCCCCTAGGGGTACTGCGCACAGTATATGCCACTATGTAGCACTCGAAACGAACGATCTGTAGTTTGCTAATAACATTCCACCAGATTACCATATGAAGAAGAGAAGAATTCCCATAGCATAATACCGCTTTAAAACTGTTTATTTATTAAAAATTGGAGATATACTCACATTTGCTTTAAGAATTACAGGCAGATAATGAAAATACAGGCGGTGGGAAAAAAACACATCTAGGGCCCTGACCGGAAGTCACGCAAAGACGTTCTGTAACTCAGCCCAAAAAATACAAGTATATAGCCCACATTTCAATATATACAGTGGGGACGGAAAGTATTCAGACCCCCTTAAATTTTTCACTCTTTGTTATATTGCAGCCATTTGCTAAAATCATTTAAGTTCATTTTTTTCCTCATTAATGTACACACAGCACCTCATATTGACAGAAAAACACAGAATTGTTGACATATTTGCAGATTTATTATAAAAGAAAAACTGAAATATCACATGGTCCTAAGTATTCAGACCCTTTGCTCAGTATTTAGTAGAAGCACCCTTTTGATCTAATCTAGCCATGAGGCTTTTTGGGAAAGATGAAACAAGTTTTCACACCTGGATTTGGGGATCCTCTGCCATTCCTCCTTGCAGATCCTCTCCAGTTCTGTCAGGTTGGATGGTAAACGTTGGTGGACAGCCATTTTTAGGTCTCTCCAGAGATGCTCAATTGGGTTTAAGTCAGGGCTCTGGCTGGGCCATTCAAGAACAGTCACGGAGTTGTTGTGAAGCCACTCCTCCATTATTTTAGCTGTGTGCTTAGGGTCATTGTCTTGTTGGAAGATAAACCTTTGGCCCAGTCTGAGGTCCTGAGCACTCTGGAGAAGGTTTTCGTCCAGGATATCCCTGTACTTGGCCACATTCATCTTTCCCTCGATTGCAACCAGTCGTCCTGTCCCTGCAGCTGAAAAACACCCCCACAGCATGATGCTGCCACCACCATGCTTCACTATTGGGACTGTATTGGACAGGTGATGAGCAGTGCCTGGTTTTCTCCACACATACCGCTTAGAATTAAGGCCAAAAAGTTCTATCTTGGTCTCATCAGACCAAAGAATATTTCTCACCATCTTGGAGTCCTTCAGGTGTTTTTTAGCAAACTCCATGCGGGCTTTCATGTGTCTTGCACTGAGGAGAGGCTTCCATCGGGCCACTCTGCCATAAAGCCCGGACTGGTGGAGGGCAGCAGTGATGGTTGACTTTCTACAACTTTCTCCCATCTCCCAACTGCATCTCTGGAGCTCAGCCACAGTGATCTTTGGGTTTTTCTTTACCTCTCTCACCAAGGCTCTTCTCCCCCGATAGCTCAGTTTGGCCGGACAGCCAGCTCTAGGAAGGGTTCTGGTCATCCCAAATGTCTTCCATTTAAGGATTATGTAGGCCACTGTGCTCTTAGGAACCTTAAGTGCAGTATAATTTTTTTGTAACCTTGGCCAGATCTGTGCCTTGCCACAATTCTCTCTCTGAGCTCTTCAGGGAGTTCCTTTTGACCTCATGATTCTCATTTGCTCTGACATGCACTGTGAGCTGTAAGGTCTTATATAGACAGGTGTGTGGCTTTCCTAATCAAGTCCAATCAGTATAATCAAACACAGCTGGACTCAAATGAAGGTGTAGAACCATCTCAAGGATGATTAGAAGAAATGGACAACACCTGAGTTAAATATATGAGTGTCACAGCAAAGGGTCTGAATACTTAGGACCATGTGATATTTCAGTTTTTCTTTTTTAATAAATCTGCAAAAATGTCAACAATTCTGTGTTTTTCTGTCAATATGGGGTGCCGTGTGTACATTAATGAGGAAAAAATTAACTTAAATGATTTTAGCAAATGGCTGCAATATAACAAAGAGTGAAAAATTTAAGGGGGTCTGAATATTTTCCGTCCCCACTGTATATGGGGAAACAAATTTATATATCTCAAGGCGTATAAAAACACACAAAAATAAAAATCCATAAAATTATTGCATATGTAAAATAAATGTGGTAATAGAAAAGTCCAAAATCCAGATAGTGGGGCAGGAGATCCGCACACAGGGCTGCCTTTAAAAGGGAACTGAAACCGGGTTCCAGATTCTGAGGAGAAACACAAAGAGAAAAGGCGCCTCTGGGTGTAGACATAAAAGCAGTTTATTTACAAGCACATGTAAGAAAAACTCACAATTTTGAAGTCATCAGACAGCATGTGATAAAAACATCCATCATGGGGGGTGACCATCAGATCAGTCAAGACACTCTGCCTGCCTGCTGCGTGCTCAGTCCCGTATGGGGGGTACTGCTGGATGGTAAGCCGGCCACGGTGGAAACAAACACCAAAACGAGGCCTGGAGTGCAGATGAACAGCGGGCAAGGGGAGATGATGTCACTGGCAAGCGACGCATTTCCTGAGCATAACTCCGCCCAGTTTACAGCATTTACTTAAAGAAAAATCCTTTTCGTGATTGGGTGTGTGAAGTGTTTTTTTTATAATACCTCAATTTCTTTGAAAACATTTTTCGGCACACTGTGCTCAAATGGTTGGCTACCCCTGACATAGTTTATCTAAAAATGCAGTTGTAAACTTAATTACAAAGTCAAATAAAAGATTACATGTGGAACCTTTAATTCTAGGTTCCTGGTACGTTTTACAAAGAGGGTTTACGAGCCTTTACATTACAATGCATTAATTAAACGTAAAGATATTCTTTTTTACTTTCCCTTTCTTTACCATACAGTACTTTACTGAGGTCGGAGAGTCCATACTGGGCACTCCTTTTTCATTGCACTGAGGAAGGCCAGGAAATATCCCAGCCGATAGCTACATGGGGCTGAGGTGACAGCCTTGTGCGGAAAGCTGTCACACACATGACAACGTCCCAGTACAGGCACAAGCCGCTCTTATTACCTCCTGTACACCAGCTCAGCATGGGTCTTAATTACTGCCAGTTTCCTAATCTGAGAACTGGAGAAGTGTTTTTAAAGTGGCATTTGTAACACCTACATGAATCCTGCCAAAAGTTTCACTAATGTTACCAACACTTATGCAGATACTTGCCTTGATTAGGTGTAGAAATTCCATCAGACATATTTCATTAGGGCTATTTGAATTTCCCTGATTGTTTTAAGGTGGAAATAAATTCTGTGGGGTACAAAACATCAAAGATACTTATCGCACGGTCTCTTCGGCTGGGCTCAAAATGGTAGATAGAGCCATGAGGCTCAGGCACACGCCAAGAGCGAAAAGGGGGAGAGAGAGCTCTCTGACTCATTCAGCCCTTTATACCTCAATCATACACCATCCAGACCCAACACCATTGCCATCCCATCTAGACTTTTGATGAATCACAGTACTTATGGGGCAGTCCTCCTCAATATATTATATTTCTGTCCATCCTGCTGTATTGGCCTCTAGAGGCAGCATTGTCCATGTATCTTCAATGCCTTTTGATCTTTGTAGCAAGACATTTATCAATAATCTTGTCAGCTATGGTCCTTTTGAAGCTGGCTTGCAGAGGGCTAATCAAGGATTTCTATTTTATCACACCAGACGACCAGGAGCCAAGCTGTGTTCAGCCTTGATGGAGGCCTGATCTCTGAATATTCTGATATGCTACAAAGCTTTGATGTGCAACTTGTTGCATTCCAACTTGGTTGTATCAACCAGAAAGAAACTCCAGAACTATGAGATTAAACCATGTTGCCTTCCAACAGATATGTGATTTTTTAAATGGGTGATTTAGGGGTTGGTTTGACTAATATGAATTGTTTTATATATAATAAAACTAGCAAATAGGTAATATCTGTAAAGGTGGCCATGAGATGATATTTGTAGTTATCAGTATGTATTATTCTGATATGTGGCGATTTTAGTAATTGATTTTTGATTTGGTACACTCAAGTGTGATGTCTCCCAATGTCTGTAAACATTTTTTATCAAAGTGGAAGTAAACTTATATCTCTGACATTTACCTATAGCTAAGCCAATAATAAGACTTACCTATAGGTAGTGTAAATATTTCCTAAATGTGCACCATTTTGGAGATATTTACTGTACATGCAGCCAGTGACGTCACTGGCGCATGCTCTCTGAAGGAACGGCCATCCGGGCCGTTCCTTCAGAGCCCTGTGCTGTAAACGGCGGCTCGTGCGCATGTGCAGGAGTGATGTCTTTTCGGCTCCGGCCAGTCACAGAGCCGGAGTTGGCAATCCCGGAAGCAAGACAGGTGAGGATGAGAGTGCCTGCAGCTCTGACATCTCGGCGCTGGAAAGGCTTCGTTTTAAGGTAAGTTTATCATAATGTGCTAGTATGCGATGCAGGTAAAAAAAAAAAAACATCCAGCGGTTTAGAATCACTCTAAGGGTGAAACCAGGGAGCAGTTCCAGCCTGTGATACTTCTGGGAGTATGGACCTGGGCAGGTTGCTAGGTTACTAGCCGCTTTGAATATTTATAGAGTCCACACCCTGGGATGTAACACGTATGGGAGGGCAGAGCCTTAAAATCTGACGTCATCCTGTGGCCATCTCGCTCTATAGCCGATACATGTGTATACCAGCTAGCACTGCTGAAGTGCTTTTTATGTGAGTGTATTACTTTTTTACCTACGGATTAAATTATGTCAAACAGAGAACACTTAATTTGTGTGTTCTGTTCCTTTTCTATAAACTATCATCCCTTAAGCGTACCCGAGGCCCTGGGAGCTGATAAGCGGATTCATGGAGGGATAGCATGCCAAACAGATCTCGTAATATCCCCTTGGGGGAACAACTGTTTATGACCTACTGGTAATGCAGGGCTCATAATGTGAGGCTATTGTGCACAGGTGAAGGATAGCATGGGCACTTTGGGTGTTTTTTACCAACACTGTGGTGGAATAGTACCCCAATGGACTACTATAATTAATGAGTTTATGGACATTTTGCACTTTATATTTTATTTTTGATTATCTGCAGATTAAGTATGTTCTATTGCTTTAGTTTAGCACAGTGAGGATATCACTAATTGTTTATTTTTGCACTGTTGCACTTTATTTAATGTTTTATTTTATGGTAAACAGTAATGTATTAATGAATGGAAGTAGCGCTACACTCATTTTGGGTTTAAATTAATTGTATTGAGTGTGGTGAAAACACTTTGTGGTGTTAGCAGCAACTGGTATATTTTTATTTTGTATTCATTTATTAGAGTTAGGTTGCGCTAATTCAGAACAAATTTTTTAAACTGGGCCGCCATCTTGACTGAGAATTCCATTAATAGTGGAATTCTGCATTATTCGGTGTGCCCACAATGTGGGAGTAAGATAGGGAAAGAGTCTAGTTAGGAAGGGAGTGGGAATATTACTAAGGAGAGGTACCTGTTGAGGAGGGAAATAGTTGGTTTCTACTTACAGGGTGTGTCATTTGTCAGCTTCCTGGAACATCTCCCACTGGCAACTGCAAGGACCTTTGGGGATCACAGTGTGAACAAGCTCCTCTGGCATTGTGCGTTATGTAGTGCTATTGCTGTAATATTACTATTAGAAAGTGCCCTATGAACAGCACCATTTTCAATCTGAAAAAGTGTATGTGGTACCATTTCTGTGGACAGTCACGTTCTACACTATAAACAAAGTTTAGGTAAAGTATCCACGTATGTTTACTCAATTCCTGGCTATACCAGTTAGGCCTCCCCAACTCACCAGTTTTCAGATTACAATCATTTCTAATTTTTTCTTAAACGAAAGATCACCTCTCCACCCCTCGTTTTTGGATATTTAAAACATTTTTTTTACTTTCTAAGACTAATGCCCCGTACACACGGTCGGATTTTCCGATGGAAAATGTGTGATAGGACCTTGTTGTCGGAAATTCCGACCGTGTGTAGGCTCCATCACACATTTTCCATCGGATTTTCCGACACACAAAGTTTGAGAGCAGGATATAAAATTTTCCGACAACAAAATCCGTTGTCGGAAATTCCGATCGTGTGTACACAAATCCGACGGACAAAGTGCCACGCATGCTCAGAATAAATAAAGAGATGAAAGCTATTGGCCACTGCCCCGTTTATAGTCCCGGCGTACGTGTTTTGCGTCACCGCGTTCAGAATCATCGGATTTTCCGACAACTTTGTGTGACCATGTGTATGCAAGACAAGTTTGAGCCAACATCCGTCGGAAAAAATCCTAGGATTTTGTTGTCGGAATGTCCGAACAAAGCCCGACCGTGTGTACGGGGCATAAGAGTACTTCCGATCCAGCCGGGCCGCGGCCGAGGATGTCACATCCTCTTCTGCGGTGAGCCCCCCGTTGTCTTCTGGGACATGTGTGTGTCCCAGAAGACAAGCTGGCCATTCACAAAGCGCCGCGCGACTTGCGCATGTGCAGGCGGAAACCAGCAGTGAAGCCGCAAGGCTCCACTGCTGGTTTCCCTTAGTTGGAATGACGGCGCCAGCACCTGATCCGATGGACGGATTGGCCTCAGGGGGCCGACATCGCAGGCTCCCTGGACAGGTAAGTGTCCTTATTAAAAGTTAGCAGCTACAGTGTATGCAGCTGCTGACTTTAAAAAAAAAAATTTCAGCTGAAACACCGCTTTAACATAAAGAACCCCTTCTGTATCAAAAACTTAAACTGTTTTTCTCTAGCAGAAAAGAGTGGTCTCATGTTTTGTGAAGACCTTAAAGCGAAACTTGGATCATTTTTTCATCTTTTCATCTATTAAATCTTCTTCCCTTGTTATTTTAACTTTGGATAGTAAAACATTTTATTTTCTGCCAGTAAATACCTTATACAGCCCACTTCCTGTTTCTTGCTGGAAAAAGGCCTAGGCGTTTGAAATCATGCACAGCTCTCTCTTTTTCTGGTGAGAGTTTGCCAGGAAAGGAGGAGGGATGAGTAATAAGAGGGCCAATCAGAGCTGCAGAGCTGGAGATGTTTACCCCTGTGTGTCTGTATATCCAGGAAGTGAAGTATATCCTGGGGCTTCAGCTGCCCACAGTTAAAATGATTTCAGCCAGACTCAGTGGAGGAAGATTTCTGCAGCATATTTGGCCAGTACAGAATCACAGTATATATAAAATAATATGCAAAGTGGTTGGAGGGAAGCTTCAGAATGGCAAAGACGTTTGTATTACAAATTTTGTGAGCAGACTGCAGTTCCTCTTTAAATTGAAACAACTTTCCTTTAAAGTATAGATGGTTTATGTGTTTAGACGAAATGATCATTTACCCCTTTAAAATCGTCTTCTTAATGGTGAACAAAATCAGTTCAACTGATCTTTGGTCATAGCTGATGTCTTCCATGTCCTTTAACAACTTGCCTACTGGGCACTTTCACCCTCATTCCTGCCCAAGTCAATTTTCAGCTTTCAGAGCTGTCACCCTTGATAATGACAATAGCGCTGTCATGCAACACTGTACCCATATGAAATAGTTATCATTTTTTCATACAAATAGAGCTATCTTTTAATGGAATTTGATCACCACTGGGTTTTTATCTTTTGCTAAACAAACAAAAAATAATAATTTTTTGTTTGCAAAAATGTAATTTGTAATTTTCTCCTTCACTGATGTGCGCTGATGAGCCTGCACTAATAGGCTGCAATGATGGGTACTGATGAGGCGGCACTGATAGGTGGCACTGATGGGCACTAATAGGTGGCACTGATGAGGCGGCACTGGTTGGTGGCACTGATGGGCACGGGTAGGCGGCACTGATGAAAAGGCACTGATTGGCAGAACTGGTGGGCACTGATTGGCAGCACAGGCGGGCACTGTTGGGACTGCACTGATAATCAGTGGTCTGATTATCAGTTCCGATGTCCCTTAAACACAAGCCGATTATCGGCTCTCTTCTCACTTCCTCCTGCTGTCAGCGTGAGTAAAGCATCAGCTTTTGCTTACATCCGCGATCAGCGGTCATTGGATACGGCTGGATCACGTGGTAAAGGGCCTGTGATCAGCTGAGCCTGAAGCACTCAGCGATAACAGAGCATGCCGCAGGGTGCTCATGGGCAGTGCGATCATTGGAGGGCATCAATCGATGCCCTCCTAACAAAGAAAGCCTGTGCTGTAGCCGCCATTTGGCTATAGTGCGGGCAGAAAGTGCTTAATAAAGCCTAAGAGATCTTTTGGTAATGCTGCAGGTTGCTCCAAACGGAGAGGGACAAATCATGGAGGTGGAGCTTGCGAGCCTGGGTTTGGGCTTAATTTAAACAGTAATGCTGCATCGTAAGTGACATTATTTTTTATAAGATCAAGTATGACCATGAACCTAAAATGAAACTGAAGAATTTGGCTTTAGTTAAACATTGACACCAGATTAATGAGCATATCATAAAAGGAAGAGAAAATGAGTAGTTTAGCGTACTGAATTTTTACAATTTCCTCAAATATATATATATTTTAAACCTGTATAAAAATTACAAGCTGTTCGTACATATATATTCACTGCATGTGGTTTGTGTTAGATGAGCGAGCTCAATGCACAGATGGCAGAATGGGAAGTGTTAATTCTTTGTGTGTCGATCATCACTGCTGCACTGGTGCCCCATATGCAGGGTGGGCCCGTGTCAGTCAGACCACATGAGGAACTTTCCAATGGACGGATGGTGGTAAGATATCCCAATTTTTTATAACATTTAAAGAGTACCTTATCTTTTGTTGAGGAAAAAAACATCTAGGTAATCAATGTATGCATTGCAGGAATTTTAACAAACTTTATGGCAAATTTTTAACCTGTGTTGCTGTGAAGAAATACGTCTTTGTTTCACCAGAGTGATCACACACTCATTCTGAATAGGAGGGTCCGGTTCATTAATAATCAGTTGATGCATTTTCTGTGTTCTAAAGAGGAAAGCTGCAGGGTCTGAATCCTTTTAGGACTGATTAATTCTTGGGGAATATCTCACCAAATCTTACATTTCTATTCAAAGGAGAAGTAGGGCTAAAGCTTTGCTCGCCGTCGGCTGTCACTCAGCCGGTCCAGGTGCCAACTTTACAGTCTGGATCCACCCAGCAGCCTGGACCAGCAGCTGGATCCTGCCTCCTGTACAAAGAAAGAGTGCCGCTCCAGGTGAGTAAATCAGTGCAATCCAGATGTGCTGGGTGCTAGCCACTGAAGACAATTGGTAAAGAAGGAAGGCTGCACACCAACAAAAACGATCCATCGTGATTTAAGTAATCCAATGAGTCACACATGACAGCCACAAAGACACGGGACACAGGAGGTGGCGCATTTCACATTGTCAATGATGCTACTTCAAACCTCGTTTGAAGTAGCACTATTGACAATGTGAAACTTGTCACCTCCTGGGTCCCGTGTCTTTGTCTTGGTGGCTGTCATGTGTGACTCATATTGGATTAATAAAATCATGTTGGATCGTTTTTGTTGGTGTGCAGCCTTCCTTCTTTACCAATTGTCCTGCCTCTTGTAGAGCTTGGCGCTCCAGGAACTGACAGGCACAGCTCTCTGCTCAGAACAGAGGGGAGAATTGAGCGACCAGTGGTGTTTGATCACTCGGTTCTCAGTATAGAGGCGGTGAGGGACAGATGCAGAATTGGATCGATGCTATAATTTATTGTGTGGGGGGGGGGGGAGACTCAAACTTCTCTTTTAAGAGGATGTTTAAAAACTGGCTTAGACCTCTGTAGATTTCAACATTTAAAACGACATTTAACTCTGTCAGTGGATTTCATAAATATGTCCTATAGAGAAGCTATAGTGTTTTTTTCAGTGAGTATACTGTACATTTTACAGTTATTACTGTTCTGTTAACTAAAACCAGTAACATGATAAGTTACTTGTATGTTTTATAATCGGACATGGAATAAGAAAGTAGACCAATGAAGCACAGTTATTGTGCTGCACTGCTAAATAGGAAACCCAACATGTAGATGTAACAAGCAAACAAAATGTATCCACTTAGCATGTGCTAATTATGTTGTAGTTTGCTAACTTTTGATGGGTACAAAACTGTTTCTATGGGTATACTATCTGCTCTATATACTGGATGGAGATATGGCAACAAAATTAGGCAAGTGAGAAACCACTCGCTGATGTGTTCCAAAGGCATGTAGAGATTTATGTATGTCCCCTACAGCAGCAGTCCACAACCTTTTTGGCACCAGGGACCAGTTTTATGGCAGACAATTTTCCCGGGGGAGGGAGGAGTCTGTCCTTAGTCCCCCTCAGGGCCGGTGCTACCACTAGGCAAACTAGGCAGCCACCTAGGGCGCACTGCTGCCTAGGGAGCCCGGCCACTGGAGTTCCTACTCTCTGCAGCAAGCAACTAAGTCTCAGCATCAGCAGGCAGCCGCCACTCTGTTTGCACATAGTGTCAGAGGCGCAGCGGAGGACTGTGTCCCGACTCCCGAATGAATGGAAGCCAGCAAACATTAATTGATGGGCACTGGTAGGCTGCATTTGATGGGTGCTGGTGAGGCTGCATTTATGGGCACTGGTGAGGCTGCATTTGATAGGCGCTGGTGAGGCTGCATTGATGGGCGCTGGTGAGGCTGCATTGATGGGCGCTGGTGAGGCTGCATTGATGGGCGCTGGTGAGGCTGCATTTGATGGGAGCTGGTGGGCTGCATTTGATGGGAGCTGGTGGGCTGCATTTGATGAGCACTACATTAAAAAGGTGAGTTATACATGGGCAGGGCAAAGGGGGTGGAGCAAGGGGGGCGCGGCAAAATGGCGTTTTGCCTAGGCTGTCAAAAATCCTTGCACCAACCCTGGCCCCCCTTCACACCACAGCCACAGTTCCCCCTTTTTAGCAGTGTCCACAGTCTTTCTTTACATTACAGTTCCCCCTTTAAAGCAGTCGCACAGTGCCCTCAGTTCCCTTTCACATCACAGCCCCCCTTTACATTACAGTGCCCCATTACAATGCAGTCCCCTTTACATCACAGTGGCCGTCTACATTAATATAACAGGGATTGCTGTGTAAAGGGGGCACTGTAATGTAAAGGGGGGCTGTGATGTGAAGGGGGACTTAGGACAAGGTGGGACTGCTTTAAAAGGGGTACTGTAAAGATTTACAGTACAGTTCCCTTTATATTACAGCCTCCTCCATCACCGTGCCCCTTCAGTCTGCCCCCCCCCCCCCTTTTCTCTCTAACATTACACTTCCCCATTCTAATCAAAGTAAAGTAAAAGTGAATGCTACATTTATGTGAACCTAAAGTGGATCCCCCCGCATATTTTTTTAACAACCCCTGCTTACCTGGTATTGTGTTTAGCCTATTTCAGATACCCAATGGATCCAGCCCTGTCATCTTCTCTACTGGTGGCACTCAGTCCTGCGCCACCATGTTTTGCTGTGATGTAATTGAGAGTATGTTGGCTGTTCTGGGGTTCTTCTCGATGACACACTGCTAGACTCGCCCCCTCGATCTTGCATCATGCATTTCCCATGACGGAGGAAAGTACGCATCATTCATCTAGGCGAATGATGTGCAAGGGGGGCGGGGCCGAACAATTTTTATTAAAAAAAAGGGGTAAATAATAATACATTTTAAAAAAAGCACTAGCCATGCACAGGACTTGAGGAGGGGTGGAAAGATCATGCTGCAAACAAATAAGATCCACTTTAAAAACACTGCTTCCCCCCTCCTCCTATTTTGTATATTGCTGGTAAAAAAAAGAAAAAATGTGTAAATACCTTATTTCAGTCTGCTCCAGTGCAGTCATGTGATGCAGAAGCTCTGGCTCCCCTGTGTCAGGGAGTGTTTGACAACAGGGCTGAATATTGGGAGCTGTGATGTCACCTACCTGCTTCTATTGCCCCTCCATTGTCAGAGCTCCCTCCTCTCCCCTGCAGCAGCTGCTCCATAACAAGAGAGCTGGACCTTTAGCATCACCTGACTGCACTGGAGCAGATTGAAATAAGGTATTTACACAGGTTTACAGGGCCTTGAAAAAGTATTCATACCCCTTGCAATTTTTCACATTTTGTCATGTTACAACCAAAAAAACGTAAATGCATTTTATTGGGATTTTATGTGATAGACCAACACAAAGTGGCACATAATTGTGAAGTAGAAGGAAAATGATAAATGGTTTTCAAAGTATTTTGCGAATAAATATGGGAAAAGTGTGGCGTGCATTTGTAGTCCGCCCCCCTGAGTCAATACTTTGTAGAACCACCTTTCTCTGCAATTACAGCTGCAAGTCTTTTTGGGGATGTCTCTACCAGCTTTTCACATCTAGAGAGTGACATTTTTGCCCATTCTTCTTTAAAAAAAAATAGCTCAAGCTCTGTCAGATTGGATGGAGAGCATCTGTGAACACAATTTTCAAGTCTTGCCTCAGATTCTCAATTGGATTTAGGTCTAGACTTTGACTGGGCCATTCTAACACATGAATATGCTTTGATCTAAACCATTCCATTGTAGCGCTGGCTGTATGTTTAGGGTCGGTGTCCTGCTGGAAGGTGAACCTCCGCTCCAGACTCATGTCTTTTGCAGACTCTAATGCCGCGTATACACGACCGGAATTTCCGTCAGAATAAACTCTGACGGTTTTTTCGACAGGGTTCCGACGGAGTTCCACTGAAACGGACTTGCCTACACATGATCACACCAAAGTCCGATCATTTAGAACATGATGACGTACGACGGGACTAGAAAAAGGAAGTTCAATAGCCAGTAGCCAATAGCTGCCCTTGCGTCGTTTTTGGTCTGTCGGAACAGCATACAGACGAGCAGTTTTCCCGATAGGAACTGATTCCGTCGGAAAGATTTGAAACATGTTCAATTTCTAGGTCCGTCAGAATTTTCGAAAGAGAAAGTCCGATGAAGCCCACACATGATCGGAATGTCCAACAGAATGATTCTGTCTGACCTTTTCTGCCGGAAAGTCCGGTCGTGTGTACGCGGCATAACAGGTTTTCTTCTAAGATTGCCCTGTATTTGGCTCCATCCATCTTCCCATCAACTCTAACCAGCTTCCCTGTCCCTACTGAAGAAAAGGACCCCCACAGCATGATGATGCCACCACCATGTTTCACAGTTTTGCTTTTAGGGCAAAAAGTTACATTTTGGTCTTCTCTGACCAAAGCACCTTCTTCCACATGTTTGCTGTGTCCCCCACATGGTTTCTCGCAAACTGCAAATGGGACTTCTTATGGCTTTCTTTCAACAATGGATTTTTGCCACTCTTCCATAAAGGCCAGATTTGTGGAGTGCACAATTAATAGTTGTCCTGTGGACAGATTCTCCCACCTGAGCTGTGGATCTCTGCAGCTCCTCCAGAGTTACCATGATCCTCTTGGCTGCTTCTCTGATTAATGCTTTCTTTGCCTGTCATTTTAGGGGGATGGCCATGTCTTGGTAGGTTTGCAGTTGTGCCATACTCTTTCCATTTTCAGATGATGGATTAAACAGTTCTCCGTGAGATGTTCAAAGCTTGGGATATGTTTTTATAACCTTACCCTGCTTTAAACTTAATCCCACCTTCCTCCCAGAGGTAGGAGGCACCTTAAAGGGGAACCTGCTCTACCACCTGCCTACAAACATGCATTTTTTTGTGTCTTCCCAACAATCCATATGTATCTGATTGTGCAGAAAAATCTTAGACAGGGGTGTTTTAGGAAGACTACCTTTCAGAAAATGCAGAGCACAGTCTTTCATAAATCTCCTTTATTCTGACACTGACATCAGGCGTCATTCAAGCCGGAGGACTGAAGGCATCTTGTGGTGTAGAAGAGGTACTGTAGGGACATCGCTGAAGAGAAGGTGAGCATTATAACAAGAGATGATTTTTAACTAACACAAAAAAAAGTTTTAGGTTGGAGTTGTTTCTTTGCCCTGCATGAGCAAAGCACAAGATCACTTTAATGAGACTCCATCACCAGACCATTCTGTTCAACAGAAGTCTTCCGATTGAACTATATCTGCATATAATGTTTTTCCACACATTAATTACCTGTAAAAGCCTTCTGCGAGTAGATACCCAGAGCCATGTGACTGCTGCTGAATGCTGCCATCTTGGATGTGATGTCCACAGCCCCAGCAGACTCAAGTGACACTCTATATTATTCCCCTTTACTCTTCTCCTGGCTGCTTCATAAAAAGTTATACAGGGAGGGGATTGATGGAGGAGCTGGGGCTGCACAGGCAGTAATTAGACACTCCCAGAAGAGCAAAGGCTTTTCACATGAAGAAGGGAGGGTGCTATGCTAGAGTAGTCAAATTTTCCAGCACGTTTAAAAGACACAGCGTAGGTGAATTAAAATTATTTATAGGACAGAAAAATACTGCAAGAAAGCATTTATATGTTGGGTATTTGTTCTTTTAGCTGAAATATTTTAATCAGGTGACAGGATCTCTTTAAGATCGTTGGTTAATCTTCTCATAACCAACTGGTGATGGAAAATGTTCTGTTTTAAAGCGGTAGTAAAGTCTTTCTACTTAGTTTTAAAAACTGGGTTCCCCAGCAGCTTTAAGCCATAATTTACTACAATAGTATGCACTGCATACTAGCATATTATGACAGACTGGCCTTCAAACGCCGCCCTTCAGCATTGTGCTGTCATGGCTCTCCCTTTTCTCTGGAAGCTTCCATCTTCGCCTGGTCTTTCTTCCGGGTTTGCAATCTTCCGCCACTTGGATGGCTGTGCCAGGACGACACCACTCCTGCGCATGCACACAGGAGTAACATTGCAGCAGCATACAGAGCGGGCCATAAATGTTGTCAGAGCTGCGCATGTGCGGCTCAGACTGCATTTCTTGCTGACAGGCAGTGAGGAGATTTATGACAGAAGAGACCTCTAGGGTCTCTTCTGTTATAAAAACCCTGCATGTCAGCAATTTTTCCAATGATTGACTTTACTACCAGGTATTCTGTCCCGCTCCAGGCCTACCTCCCCCTCACTCCTCTAACACTGGGTGCAGTCCTCCAGTGGTTGCTGGACGTTTCATCAAATCCACTTTCAAGAGCAGAAAGTAAGCCGTTCTCCATTAAAAGCCTTGTGTGTGTTGAAAAATAGCATGCACAAGCTGGTCCACCTCTAACGTGTTTCATCTTATCCTCAGCTTATTTTTAGAGTACGCTCCAGATGGAGTGAAACACATTAGGATTTGTGGGCAAAGTGGATCAGCTTTTGTGCATGCTATATTACATAGTTACATTATTAGTCTGGTTGAAAAAAGACACAGGTCCATCTTGTTCAGTCAATAAAGGGACCCACAGTTGATCCATAGGAAGGCAAAAAAAACAATAACGCATGATCCAATTTGCTTTAGCAGGGGGAAAAATTCCTTCCTGATCCCCCAAGGCAATCGGATATTCCCTGGATCAACTGTACCTATAAATGCCAGGATACAGGGAAAGAACCCAGGCCTTTTTTAAAACAATCTACTGAGCTGGCCAGAACCAGCTCTTGAGGCAGTCTGTTCCACATTTTTACAGCTCTTACTGTGAAGAAATCTTTCGGTATTTGGAGATTGAATCTCTTTTCCTCCAGATGTAAGAGTGCCCTGTTGTCCTCTGTGATGATCTTAAAGTGAATAATTCAAAACCAAGTTCACTATATGGACCACTTATGTATTTATACATGTTGATCATATTTCAATAAATAGGGATGCACCAATACCATTTTTTTTACGAGTACCGTTTTTTTTTTTTTTTAGTACTCACCAATACCAATTACTGATACCTACCGCAACTGTTTTGTTTTCACTTAAGCTGTCAGCAAAGGTACAAAGCATTGAAAATGTATTTACAAATGAAATAAATGTATTTTTTTTTAATTTTGAACTTTTTCCATATGAAATGTGTAAATATATGTTAAATATATGTAAACATATTAACTAACAAAGCAAACAAAAAAAAGTTTTAATTGTTAATAAAATAGAAGTAACAAAAAAAAACACAGCAGGAAAATAATAATTAAATGGAGGAGAATAGGGAGTTAAGGCTGATTAGAGTAAATTAAGGGTTAATAAGGGGTTAAACAGAGAAACATTTAATAAAAAACACAAAAAATGTTTTCTTTTTACATGACAGGTTGCTTTAAACTGACTTCATCTGCAGAACAAAGTTCCCTTTGATCTGTAGATGAAGAAACCGATAGATACAAAAAGAAACAATGTTTCTTTTTATTTTAGTGTTTCAGTGGCTGAGCAATGTTGTTGATAAACATTGCCGGACTGCTTTTTTTTCTTTTTTGACAGCTCCAATTGCCGGACTTCTTTAACACTTCAGCTGTCAACAGGGGAATTCCACTAACACCTGAATGAGCCATTGGTTGTTAAGGACGCGGCGGTCCCGCTACTTAACAACTGATAATTCCCATTTCTTTTTACATTTCAGCTGTCAGTGGGGGAGACCCACTGAGAGCTCAAAGAACCGAGCCCGAAAGTATCGGTTTCAGGTATCGGTGCATTTGCAGGAGTACCAATACTCGTGCAAATGCTTAGTATCGGCACCAATACCGATACTGGTATCAGTGCAACCCTATCAATAAACATACACAAGGCTTTTAATGGAGTGCGGCTTCCTTTCTCTTGTTACCTAAGAGTGGACTGTTTGTGTCAGTGTTTGTAAAATAACTTCTCTTTGTACGTTGGTATAGCAGTATTTTGTTTTTGTTCTTTTGTAGGAAAAACAGGAAACTCATGATGCACTTTTGGCCACTATTAATGGTATCACAAATGTGAACCAGATATCAACTTTGCTTCACACCCAAAGGAAGACTTACATGTACACCGAGACAGGCTTTGGGGTCTTCACCTTCACGTTCCAGTCCTTCACTGATAAACATTTTCTGAACTCAAGACAGAACCTTTCTGCAGTCCAACGGGGGGAACAACTTTACTTGGAGATTCAAGTCTCATCAGCCGTTCCTGATATTGAGTTATTTGTGGACTCCTGCAAGGCCACACCACATGACGATCCTTCTGGTCCTGTCTTTTATTCCATCATCCAGGATGGGTATGTTTGTGCTATACTGTTATACACACCAGAATTGTAATTAGATCTGTTTTGAAATACCATTTGAGTCTTCTAAGGCCAGACTAGTGAAACTATGAACATTTTAAATAGTATCTACTACCTATTTTGTTTCATTTCTTTTGAAGTATTCATTATATTCAAACAGAAATTTTCAACTGTTGCTTATTGCTGTAGTTAAACTGTGGACACAGCTGTCTAAAAGTGTCTACAGTTGTCTCTGCAACTACCATCCGATCCGTTGGATCCCCATCTGTCTGTTTTTAGCAGATCTGAACGGAATAAATGTAGGCAGGTGTAAATGGACAAAAAAAGAATAAGCTATTGACTGGAACCCAACTGTCATTGAACGGGGCACATAAAAGGGCCAGAAGAGTGGTAGGGAACACCAGGTAAAATGGATGCAGCTCCTCTCAAATTAGGTCTTGAGATCCTGGACATGGACATGTTTACACCGGTTACTCCATTGAAGAGAATGGAGGGTCTTATCGGGTCTGCCTGAAAAACTGAAAAGGGCCATAGACATTCTATTCTTCTCCCTCCCTACCACCACCTCTCCTGAATTAGCCTTTACCCCCTGCCCCACCTTCTTACTTACCTCTGTAGCAGTGCCACATCCTGCAGCACTATTTACTTCATTTCAGTTGTTTTGCACACTGAGCCCTATTAGACTTATATGGTGTTGTCACAGACACTGGGTCTGCATCATGAGAAGGCCCCATACACATCCGTAAGGTTTTGGTTAAGTTTAGTGTAAATGTTTAATGTGCAGTCTAGTGTTGTCCTTTAAAGCGTACTTATGGTCAAAATTCAAAATCATATATTAATTTCTGTGCCAGTTGTTTCACCACGATCCAGCAGGTGTTTTAATTTCCACATTTAATTTCAATTATTTCTAACCTACTCCTATCACTAGAATAGAATGATCTTTAGGTTTTTTAACTTACTTTGTGACGATCCCACACATTTACTTCCTTTATTTCTGTGACGGGTTTTCACTATACCCTTTGGGTAGGCACTGCTGTGTCAAACATTTCACAGAGCCTGTCTTCTGAACTAGAGGTGCTGAGAGGAGGAGAATCGGGAGGCAGAGTCCATACAGGAAAAACTGCTTGCAGGCAGTAAGGTACCATAGGACATGTACTCCTTAGAAAGAAACAGCAGAGGAGAAGCTATAAGGAAGTCCAGGAAGTTATGGAAAGAGATGTAAACATAGAGGATAGGCACAATGAACCGCACACTTGGAACATCAAAAAGTCCATTGAACTGGATTAACGGAGTCTCATATGACTAGGATATAGTTATAGCACAAATAGTCCAATAAGTCCATCCACCAGGGCAAGCTAATCCTTGGAGCAGAAGCTGGCTCTACTGAAAAGGGAAACAAAAGGAACAGGAGAAGCGCCTCTAAGTGTAGACTTTGGGACAATTTTATTAACTTGTGAAATAGGCCACTCACATTGTACAAAAAACAAGCAGGCTCATCAATATAAAGACTTACAGTATATCTTGCCAGAGTCTTTATATTGATGGGCCTGCTTGTTTGTTTGTTTTTTACACTTTTAGAGACGTTTCTCCTGTGCCTTATGGAAATAGATGACCTGCAGACAAAACTCACATCATGAAAGAAGATTTTGGCTCCCTGCCACTATAATCTGCCCAGGGAGAGAGCAGAGAGAGCCGCTGCACATCACAGGATGGGGATCAGGCTCAGGTAAGTATAAGGGGGGCTGTGGATCCTGTGGCACAGAAGGTCTTTTACTACTTTATTCTAGTAACAGGACAGGGGAAGAGGAGGAGAAGATAAAAAGCATCAGCACTGAAAGTTTGGTGCTGGCTGTCTGGTATACTAATTAGTTAATTAAACAGTAAGGCAGCTCATATAAAATTGCCCGATTCCCCCATCAACACAGTCCGTGTTGATGATGAAATCCCACCCCCATTGCTATTGTATTCTGCCAGCAGGGGGGCACAGTGAGCCTTCCTGACCAGCAGAATATAATGATTACTGCTAGTGGCTATAGCTGCTGGCAGTAATCACATGCAGAAAAATCCAACAGGTTGTTTGTACCTAATTAGATTGTTGCATTGGCTTGGGTACAATCAGCCTGCCCATACATGGAACTAAATTCGTCTGGTCTCTGCTGAACCGGCCCAAATTTGATCCATGTATGGCCAGCCTAAACAAAGCTGATGTCTGTGGCTGGAATTCCACTTTAAACAAATCCAAAACTGAAAAATACAAAAAAAACTTTATTTAAAGAGAATTTATATTGTAGCAACAAGACCTTCTTGGAAATAAAAAGCCTTTCGAATACCCAGTCACGCTTCCGATAACTCATTGTATCAGAAAAGTGTATAAGTTACACAATATGGTGCTCTTGAACCCACTAAGTTACAGATGGATACGTTATCAACATTCTTTGTCTATGTCTTGAAGAAAATTCAAGAAATTTATGGAGATGATCATGATCCTTATGTCAAATAAATCAGGAATCGGATGTATATCAACCACTTTACAATGGGTCACAATTACACCACTGGTATCCTGGTTGGATTGCTTTATGTAATGCTGAGGGTCAAGAGAAAAAAAAAATCAAACATACAAGGCAGCCTTGGTGAGTTAAATATTTGAGAGTTCCAATAGTACTGTAGCTACTCCAAGCACTTCTGTGCCAGATCAGTGGTAATGTAGACTGCAATCACTGATGATCTCTGCATGTAACATGAAAAGTCATTTAGCCCTTTGAAAAAAAATGGTACATCATTCAGTCCAGTTGCATAGCCATATGTGTCAAAAAGAGTACATCAGCCAGTCCAGTAATGAGGTTTCAACACTGGACACATTGGGGCTTCCAACTGACCAAGAAAAAGGGGGGAAAGACTCACTCCACCCAGGCAGGCATGCCTAGGCAATCGTCTCATATATTAGCTGTAATGGTCAAATAGGTCTTCCCCATGAGATGCCATAGGGAGAGGAGCCTGGCCTAGCGCTTAGGCACCTTTACACGCGTTTAGGTGTGTTTGGCATTATTTCTGCCAAAACGCTCCTCTCCTGGACGTGCAAGTGATGTTTTTTTCCCTGTCTCTAAATGCTTCTGCCTTTAAACACCTGTAAACATCTATGTGTGCATGGACATTTAGGCTAATATGGAGGCAAAGCCTATAAAAGAGGCATTGTTGAGTTGCAGTATTTATGAGGCCTATATTGTGGTCAGCTTTCATAATAGGATTGTGAAATGTTTCAGTTACATTGTTATTATGGTTGCAGGTGTATTAAAGATCAATCTGTGGTAACCTACGCAGGACCAGCGAATGTATTCAGGTTCTCAATTGAAGCACCTTCAATTTTTCAATACTATAAGTATTAGCAGGTAAGTACATTTAGGATTCTGATTCTGAGATACGTATCTGTAAAAACAGCACAAATTAGTCACATTAATGGTGTTTATAATGTGAATCTGTGGAGGGTAAAGGGTGTGATTGTAAATAAAAATTTTAGGCCTTAGTTCTCCATGTGCACCAAATGTTTAAGGATTGTGGTACGTTTCCTTTTAGGACTCGATCACACGGGCGTACAGGTCCTGTGAAGGGGCCATCTTCACCCATGCAGGATGCACAGGTGTTCTGTGAAGACCAATGCAGTCAGTCTGCTGAAATCAATGTCAGGCTGTTGGCTGCACAAGCCTGCATACATCTCCACATGCATCCCAAAGTGCACAGACTGCGTGTGTGGAGAACTGTAAAGGTCCATGCAGCTGCCGGCATGTAATTGATTTCAACAGGTTGTCTGCACGGACCAACAGCAAATGTCAAAAGTCAGGTATAGGCGCTGATGGTTGCAACATGGGAAAATGTGTTCCATGTTTTTATTAATTTCATTTGTTTTTTAATGTAGCATGAGCGTGAAATATACTACACAACAATAAATATAACTCTGCGCAACCTTCTGGGTTGCTGACTATAGTACAGACAGCAGCACAGGGGAGGAGAGAGTCGGGAGGGGGTGCGGGCTGTGCCTTCTCCCTTCTGTCTGCTTACAGGAGTTAAGACAGAACACAGTCAGATCAGACTGTAAAGGCAGATTTTTGCGCTGTGTGCCGCAGAGGTGCCCTCTCAGGAAAAACTCTGTTCTAGGCATCCAAACCCCTGGAAATTTTCTGAAGACACACTCATCATTTACTATCTTTATATGCAGCGCTATATTTGGATGATCAGTGATAGTCTTCGTCTTGTCACCGTCTCCGAGTTGATGTAGCATAGTTTGAGGGAAGGGAGGAAAGAGGAAAAAAAAAAAAAGTGGAAAGGGAGGGAAAAGAAGAGGGAGAAAGACAGTGAGGGGAGGTTAAAAGGGGGGGGGGGGGTGAGAAAGTAAGAAAAGAAGATGGGGGAGAGAGGGGAAGGGAGTGACAGGGAGGGGAATAGGTTAAGCCAGGCCACTCCTGCCTTGGATGTGATGAGAACTGTGAAATCACTCAGTAGAGGTCCAAAACAACTAAAAAAAGAGAAGAAAAAGTGAAGCGTCATACAAAAACTTGTAATGCCATTTTGCTTCAGCACATTGCCATGATAGATTGATATTCCTGGGCAGATTGGAAATGGGTCCATCATGCTCAAATTTTGGAATAAGCATCTAGACCAGGGGTCTCAAACTGGCGGCCCTCCAGCTGTTGAAAAACTACAAGTCCCATGAGGCATTGCAAGGCTGAACTGTTACAAGCATGACTCCCTCAGGCAGAGGCATGATGGGATTTGTAGTTCCGCAACAGCTGGAGGGCCACCAGTTTGAGACCCCTGATCTAGACGATCCTTCGAGATAGCAATCAACTCCTCTATTTCCGCCAGTCAATTTAGTCTAAGATACCAGTCTTTCAGGAAGGGAGATTGGGTTTGTTTCCAAAGCACTGGGATGCACATTCAAGCAGCATTAATCATATGCATAGAAAGGGATTTGCCGTACGAATGACCTAGTACAGTAAATGATGAAGTAGGTATTGAGTAGGGGAAAAGTCTACTTGAAATGTGGAAATATTTAACACCAGCTTGTAAACCTGTTTCCAGAATGGGAGATTCAGGGGGCAATGCCACTAAATGTAGAGAATCGTCCTGGTGCCCTCACCACACCTCAAGCAAAAGTCAGGTATCTGGGGGAAGATCTTATGTAAATAAGCCTTTAAAGTTGTGTTCTTGAATTGATTGTGTGAGCCCTTGTCTTTTTCATGTCTTTATCAGAGAGTGAGGAGGAGAGTTCCTTATTCTACAGATACATTCTGTGGGAAATGTAGTCTTATGGGTCAGATCATTGATAAAGTGGCAGAGTTATAGATAGGACCGCAAGGGAAGTAAATTGTGGTGAGCTGGAGATTATAATTCCTCTCTGGTGCTGAAGGAGCCCTTAGAGAAGAATTGGTATGCCCTGGGGCAGGGGTCAGTAAAGTGAGGATGTAGGAAACCTCTAGTGGAGCCCAGGGGAAATTCGGAATTGTTGCAAATAGGGGTCATACGGCCTGAAACTGAGGATATAGCGGCAGTTTTGATGACTTCCTGGAAACAGCGCAAAGTAGAACCAATAAGCGGATGCGATCACGAAAAAAATTTTGTGCTTGTCCCTTCAGATAATTTTGCATAACCTGTCGTGATCGAAAGCTGTGTACTAACAATCAGATTATTGTATGATTGCTTTGAAAGTGGTATTTTTTTGCCCAATTTTCTCTAAATCCTCGTATACACGATCGGATTTTCCAACAGATAATGTGTGATGACAGGCTGTTGGCGGAAAATCCAACCGTGTGTATGCTCCATTGGACAATTGTAGTCGGATTTTCCGCGGACAAATGTTGGATGGCAGGTTTTAAAATTTTCCGCGGACAAATGTGTGTTGTCTGATTTTCCGAGCGTGTGTACACAAGTCCGTCGGACAAAAGTCCAAAGTACAAACACACATGATCGGAAGCAAGGACGAGCCAGAAGCGGTCAGTGTTGTAAACTAGCGTTCGTAATGGAGAATTAACATTTGTGACGCGTCAAATTATGAAATCTCGAAATGCAGCGCACAATTCTCTTCTTCTTTATTAGGATAATAATGAAGTTGCTTTGCTGGTGATACTGATGGAGTTATTGCAAACTAATTTTCCAAGGCTTTTTTTCTAGTAATATCAAGATTAATATTATTATGCTTTTCTTTTTTCTTTTTTTGGGCAAGTTACCACAACACCATTATCCCGTAGTTTTTAAGATCAAAGATACAACTATGTTGGTGTCCCTTGTTAATATTACATTGTATTTTTTTAAATGTAACTGCCTACTCCAAAACACATAGCCAAGTATTATTCTCCACAATATTTTTATTGTGCATTAAAAAAAGAAAACAAATAAAATTAGACATGCTATCTGCCAATAGAACTTAACCAAAAAGTGCATTCTATGCATCCAAAAAATATAGAAAATATAACAAATCAAATCATTATCACCAAAAAAAATAATGTCAAAGCAATAACTCCAAGGCCGATAATAAATAACACGTTATCTCCTCCGATTCTGCAACATGGCTGGTTGATGAACGGCCTTTCAGAAACGAACTGAATTATGAAATGAAAAGCGCAAATTAACACTCACCAAACTTCTACTAACACAAAATTAGCAAAAGGAGCTCAAAGGGTGGCGCTAAAGAGCTCAAAAACAACGTAGTACGTCACTACGTTCGTATTTGTTTGCCAACAATTGTGTGGCCGTGTGTATGCAAGACGAGTTTGGACCAACGCCCTTCTGACAAAAGTCCACGATTTTGTTGGCCAACAATCCGATCGTGTATAGAGGCTTAAGAGCTCACCAAGCTGTGAAAGGCCATGTCGATGTACTATATCATACCATATATCACATTATGTTACATCATAATGAATGTTTTTGAACTTTTAGGTGTTCATAAGCTCCTCAGTTATCTTGTGTAAGAAAGAGACCCCAAATACTCGTTGCACCAAAGGCTGTACCGTAAACCCTTACAGAAACCACAGACGTAAGGGATCTCTAGTGAATGAGACTCAGCCACACGTCATCTCTCAGGGTCCTATTCACATGAAGGACGTGACTGTTGACATATCAGGTGAGAACAAGCCTAGCATGGCAAAATAAAAAAAAATCAGATGTTATATTTATAACGAGTTGTAAATACTGGAGGAAAGAAAAAGCAGAGGAAACAAAAAGGTCAGCTTCTATGATCCAAAAGTGATGGATCACAGTGGGCATAGATACAATTTATCAGGGGGGCATTTCAGAGAGCCAGGAGGAGGTGCGGGCTGTGCTCTCTCATTTCTGTCTTTATACCGGAGTTAAGACAGAACACAATCAGATCAAACTGTCCAGGGTTGGATTACCCTCCACCCCACAATGCTCTTGTCCCAGCAACAGAAATTGTGGGTAGGAGGTGGAATCAAATCCTGCACAATCTTGATCTGAGAGTTCTGTGTCTTCTCAAAAGGGGGGATTTTGAGGGGAGAGGGATTTTTGCTAAGAGGGGTGATTTTAGAGTGGTTGGGTGGGGGGGGGGGGGGGGGGGTTGCTAATAATACAATTGTCTCAATGGGGAAAGCAATACTGCCTGAAAACTCATGGTATAGGTATATGGTTGTGGTATAGGCCGACCAGGAAAAAAGATTTAAATCCCCTATTTATTCCTATTGGCAGAGCTGCTTTAAAAGAGCAGTATGGCCGCACCTTTTTGAGTATTTTTCTCTTTTGAAACACAAGAGTTTACTTTTGTCTGCCTGTGACCCAGAGTTGGCTGGTTGCGGGCTATTGCTTGCTATGATCTGACAGGGCAGAGCCATTCCAAGTACCTGAATGATCTTGAAAATTTTGATGGGTCCACCAGGCTGAGAGCCAGAGCCAGCTGCACCCACATATACAGTGGGTAAAATAAGTAGGGGCAGGATTGCTTTGTACTTACTGATAGATTTCAGTTGGTGTCTCGGCTTTCAATGCCTTTTTGCACCTCACTTTCTTCATGTGTTCAATAATTTTTCTCTGTGTCATTCCATTTTATTACACATGATTTATTTTCCAAACGTATTTGTTTTGATTACTTTATATGTATGGATTGCATGGGTTATTACCAACATGTTGTAAAAATTTCATGTCAATAGCACCTTCAGAAATATATTTTCCTAGAAAAATAGTGACATGTTCAATACTTCTTTTACCAGCTGTATATATTTTGTTTTTCTTTTTGCTGATGTCATAATTACCAAACTAGATGTTAATGCTGTTAACATTGTCAGTGTATCTCCTGATTTCTATTTTTCATTGTTTCTGCAGCAAATGTAACGGAATCCTCATCAGGAAGTAAGACCACGGTGGTGGCCATTTCTGTTTCAGTAACTGGAGGAGTGGCCGCTTCTGTGGTAATCGGAATAATAGTAAAATGCTACTGCTGCTAGAACTACTCAGATTAATGTGTTATGATATGCGGCTATTCTAAGGTATCTAAAAGGTTGTCACCAACATCAAAGTTGAATAAAAGTGCTCCTAGTAAACACTTACTGTACTTCTGCACTTGTGGTGCTGAATGCCACTGAAAAGAAGCAAAAAAAAAATGCTGCTTGCAGAAATCAACACTTCCAGAAGTGTTGATTTCCTTGTCCCCCTATGTGCACTGTGGTTCTTCCTGCTGACAAGATAAAAAGTATAAAAAGGGGAAGAATTATGAACTTTGGGTCGGTGCTGTCACTTAAAGTATTTTTAAAGCCCAAACATTTTTACCTTAATGCAATAAGGTAAAAATGTTTGGGCTTTAAAAATACTTTAAGTGACAGCACCGACCCAAAGTTCATAATTTAATAATTTTTTAGACATTGGTATCGCGTGGGAGCCGCCAGGCCCGGCACTCACTAGTGAAGAAACGTCACAGCGCATGCGCCCATTACATCATCGGTGCAGTACAAAGTAAATATCTTCGAAACAGTGCATGTTTAGGAGATATTTATATATAAGCCTTATTATAAGCTTACCTATAGGTACAACTTGAAAATGGAGGTAACCTCTTTAAAGAATATTTTAGATAACAGGACAATATATACATAGTAAACAAGAGCCACCACTCCTGCTTGTCCCCTTAAAAAAGGTACAAAACACTTTATTTAATCATGCAGTATAGGTTCTTCCCACATACACTATATTGTCAAAAGTATTGGGAGGCACATGAACTTTAATGGCATCCCAGTCTTAGTCCGTAGGGTTCAATATTGAGTTGGCCCACCCTTTGCAACTATAACAGCTTCAACTCTTCTGGGAAGGCTGTCCACAAGGTTTAGGAGTGTGTCTATGGGAATGTTTGACCATTCTTCCAGAAGTGCATTTGTGAGATCAGGTACTGATGTTGGACGAGAAGGCCTGGCTCGCAGTCTCCGCTCTAATTCATCCCAAAGGTATTTTATACAGTTGAGGTCAGGACTCTGTGCAGGCCAGTCAAGTTCTTCCACCCCGAACTCGCTCATCCTTGCTTTGTGCACTGGTGCGCAGTCATGTTGGAACAGGAAGGGGCCGTCTCCAAACTGTTCCCACAAAGTTAGGAGCATGAATTTGTTCAAAATGTTTTGGTATGCTGAGACCTAAAGGATAACTCCACTTTCGTGGGGAAAAAAGTAGCAAAAAAAGGAAAAATAATATAGCGTATACAATTGCGACAAGTCATATTGTTATTGAATGTTATTCCTTTTTAATCTGTAGCCGCTGTAATTCTCTGAAAATGCAGAATGTGTACAGAACACCCCACAGAAACATAATTTCTTGCTTGTGTGATTGGCTCACCAATTTTCCCAGAAGTCTGCCCTAAGATACGAGTCAGATTTCAGGCACCCCCTGCAACAACAAAAATGTATTTTTTGGTGAGATAGACGTGATTCCAATAGGAAATCACATTTAAAGGGATGCAGGCGAAGCAGCTTTCCCTATTGGAGCCCTGTAGGTGCACAACTGATTCATAATTATGAAACCACTCACATTAGATTCACTTTCCCACATGGATACAGACAAACACACAGGAATTTCTTCAGACTAACAAAAGGTAGGAATCTGCAACAAAGTTTGTTAAAATCCTTGTAATGTACATAGATCACCCAGAGGGGAATATTTTTTTCTCAACAAAAGTGGAGTTACACTTTAAGAGTTCCCTTCACTGGAACTAAGGGGCCAAGCTCAATCCCTGAAAAACAACCCCACACCATAATCCCCCCTCCACCAAATGATTTGGACCAGTGCACAAAGCCATCTCCATAAAGACATGGATGAGCAAGTTTGGGGTGGAGGAACTTGACTGGCCTGCACAGAGTCCCGACCTCAACCCGATAGAACGGGTTGAGGTCGGGATGAATTAGAGCAGAGACTGTGAGCCAAGCCTTCTCATCCAACATCAGTGACTGACCTCACAAATGTGCTTCTGAAAGAATGGTCAAACATTCCCAGAGACACACTCCTAAACCTTGTGGACAGCCTTGTCAGAAGAGTTGAAGCTGCTATAGCTGCAAAGGGTGGGCCAACTCAATATTGATCCCTACGGACTAATGCCCCGTACACACAGTCAGACTTTGTTCGGACATTCCGACAACAAAATCCTAGGTTTTTTTCCGACGGATGTTGGCTCAAACTTGTTTTGTCTACACACGGTCACACAAAGTTGTCGGAAAATCCGCTCATTCTGAACGCGGTGACGTAAAACACGTACGACGGGACTATAAACGGGACAGTGGCCAATAGCTTTCATCTCTTTATTTATTCTGAGCATGCATGGCACTTTGTCCGTCGGATTTGTGTACACACGATCGGAATTTCCGACAACGAATTTTGTTGTCGGAAAATTTTATATCCTGCTCTCAAACTTTGTGTGTCGGAAAATCCGATGGAAAATGTGTGATGGAGCCCACACATGGTCGGAATTTCCGACAACAAGGTCCTATCACACATTTTCCGTCGGAAAATCCGACCGTGTGTACGGGGCATAAGACTGGGATGCCATTGAAGTTCATGTGCAAGTAAAGGCAGGTGTCCCAATACTTTTGACAATATAGTGTATATAGGGCCACAAGGGCAACTTAGCCCATATACATCAAAATGAGTAGAACAATTAGAGCCCAAATATACAGAACTATAAGTAATTTATAAACAGTTTGATGCTATAGGTTTTTCCGTTATATTTATTGAAAACCTTCTTATCATAAGTAATACATTTACATTCCTTTTCCTGCAACAATATGTGCCTTGTATGTAGAGGAACATGGACATGTCTCTAATAGTAACTTTTGATCCATTCTCTGGAACCGACTGAAAGGGATGTTCCTCTTCCATTGTGGCTGATGGCAGCTTTTATGACGTAAATATGAGTTTCCTGCCTTTTATTAAATAAGTTTTGAAAATTATATTTTCCTGCCTTTTTCATCCGTAGACAGTACTAGATCTAAAAAAACAAGGAAACCAGGATCTGCTATATATGTAAAATTGATATTAGATGAGTTAGCATTGCAATAAGACACAAAGGAGTATATACTCTCCCATAGGCCATCCCAGGTGACTATAATATTGTCAATGTAACGATCATAAAACACTATGTAGTGTCACTCCCAGTATCCCATAAATAAGTTTGGCACAAAATTAGTAGTGCATAGCTAGTTCCATCATATCTTTTATAAATGATTTATGCCGCGTACACACGGTCGGACTTTTCGACCGGACTGGTCCGACAGACTTTCCAGCGGACTTTTGACGGACTTCCGACGGACTTTTTAACGAACGGACTTGCCTACACACGATTAGTTGATAGCCAGTAGCTGCCCTAGCTTTGGTTTTTGTCTGTCGGACTAGCATACAGACGAGAGGATTTCTGGGTCCGGCAGAGTTACGACGTAAAGATTTGAAGCAAGTTCCAAATCTAAAGTCCATCAGATTTGCGACTGGAAAAGTCCGCTGAAGGTTCGCTGAAGCCCACACACGATCGGATTGTCCGCCGGATTTGGTCCGTCGGTGTCCATTGTGAAGATGCTTGGGTCTACCAGCTGAGGGGAGTTCTTATGGATGCCAGTCCTACAATACTTTATACACACAAGCTGTTCGATCTCTCTGACTATATTTTCTAATGGATTATATTAGCCGCTAGGATTGCTTTTGCACAAAACAGAATTGGCAGCTATAAAAACAATACCAAGATATTGCCTGTAGCTGCAGACATCATCCCAGTATAACCACTATATGTACGTTAGCCGGTCTTAAAGTGGTTACTATTTACTAACATTTTGATATTTATTAAGATTTCTGTGCACAAGCTCCGCAACTGCATGTGTTACTGCATGCACTTTAATTGATTTGCACTGCCGCACAAATTAACCGCTTGCCGACCAGCCGCCGTCATTATACTGCGGCAGGTTGGCACGGCTGTGCGAATCGCCGTAGGTGTACGTCGGGTGCTTTAAGAGCAATAGCAGGCACCGTGTGGCCAGCAGCCACGATGTCTGTTGGCCACCCGCGATCGCTCCACAGAGAGCCAGAACCGGGATCTGTCAATGTAAACATACAGATCCCCGTTCTGACAGGGGAGTAGAGCGAGATCGTCTGTTCCTAGTGATCAGGAACAGCGATCTCTCTCTGTCAGTCCCCTCCCCCCACAGTTAGAAACACCTGCCTAGGGTACACATTTAACCCCTTGATCCCCCCTAGTGTTAACCCCTTCCCTGCCAGTGTAATTTATACAGTAATCAGTGGCTATTTTTAGCTCTGATTGCTGTATAAATGTCACTGGTCCCAAAAAAGTGTCCAATTTGTCGCAGTATCGCAGTCCCGCTAAAAATCGCTGATCACCACCATTACTAGTAGAAAAAAAATTATAATAAAAATGCCATAAATCTATTCCCTATTTTGCAGACACTATAACTTTTGCACAAACCAATCACAATACGCTTATTGCAATTTTTTTTTATCAAAAATATGTAGAAGAATACATATTGGCCTAAACTTTTTTGGGATATTTATTATAGCAAAAAGTAAAAAAATATTGTTTTATTTTTTCAAAATTGTCACATTTTTTTTTTTATAGTGCAAAAACTAAAAACCGCAGAGGTGATCAAATACCACCAAAATACAGCTCTATTTGTGGCAAAAAAAAGTACATACGTTTTGTTTGGGTACAGCGTCGCACGACCACGCAATTGTCAGATAAAGCGACGCAGTGACACATCGCAAAAAATGGCCTGGTCATTAAGGGGGTAAATGCTTTCCGGGGCTGAAGTGGTTAAAGCAATGTGCGCAAGTGCATATGTGTGTGTTAGAGTGCACAGCGTTCTAATGTGAATGGGCCCTTAGGCATTACTTCTTATATTTATGGGTCATGTTATAAAAACTATTTTTAAAATCAGAAACACTGACTTCTATGGCGGTAACTACTCAGCTGCCTTTAGCTAAGGTAAGCCTTGAATAAATAAAGCGCTCACAAACATAAACACATTATAAATGGAAAACATAAAGTCCATAAAATAATTGAAAAGATTCAAATCCGCTGTGCAGAAAGTGCAAAAATGTTTCAGAAATTTTAGTTCACACCAGTGCGGTCAGTTCCAGGGCGTTCCAATTCCAGAAAAAAAAAAAAGTAGAATATGCTTCATTTTTCCTGCACTGGACTGTACTGGAACGCAGTAAAACTCATAAAAAACTAACTTGAACGCATCAAAAGTGCACTGGACCCTAGTATAGTAAAAAAAAAAACAGGAAAAAAAAGAAAAAAAGCACCTGTAATGCATCTGGAAACGCACCAAAAACACACCGGAACGTGTTAAAAACGCACATGCAAAAACGCATCCGGAACAGATCTGGAGTGTGTTTTTGTGGTGTGAACCAGCCCTTTAGTGTATATGACAACCTGATCGGATTATCTTTTTCAACCCACCTACTGCTTCTCCATATCAGCATAAATCATAAAATTACCAAATACTACTAATGGCTTTAAAAAAAAAAAAAAAGCAAGAAGACTGTAATATTTCCTTTATGTGAATGTTGTATATAGTCATTTGAAAAAGCTTCCAGGTTTTATTGTCCAAGCTTAATTGAATAAACTGATGTTAGAAGCTGATTGGCTACCATGCACAGCTGCTCCACCTTTTGCACTCTCCAATTTTAGCAAATCAACCTCATAGTGCCTACATCACAGATAAATGTAATATACAATATACTGGAATAAATAATATGTAAAAGCGTCATGGTGTATTCATTTTATTTATTTAAATCTGGATTTCTTAACCTTTACAGTTCCACAAAACATCCCACCTCTACTATTGCAGCGGATCCCCATCAGCACCACAATGGTTTTAGTAATACCCTTGCAGGCTGCCGCTGCGGCAGAATTGACTGCCAAATGATGCCTTGAATTGCTCTAGTGGAGCACTACTGGGCAGATTGATATCAGAATGATGATACTTTTATTCCTGTCACCTGATGTCACCATTGTAAGCCATTTGTGCAGACCATGACTAGAGATGAGCACAGGTTTGGCCCAAACTCTGAAGTAAGCTGTCACTGCCACCAAATGAGTGCCAATTGAGGGATCACCAGGGCATTCCCCACCCTGCAGCCGCGTGTAACAAAGGGGCGGGGATACTGGTGATGTCACTGACCTGTTATGGCCACATGCTCATATTTGGTCAATGACATTGTCTAAATATGGCCATATTAGGTCAGTGGCATTACCTACCCCTTTTATACATGTTGCTGTGGGGCAGGGAATGTGCTAGCTGTCCCTGATTGGACGCTCATCCAGTGGCACTGACAGCTTACTCCTAGAACCTGAACCTAAGTGCAGACCAAACCCTGGATCCTCCCTTACACTTGACTTAAAGATGACGTTTAGGTATGCTAAAATCATATTGTGAAGGGCGCCAAACATATGTGACTCCGTGCGTGTATGTGACAGCGGCATCTTTAAGTGTGGATCACACTATATTAAAATCAAATAAGGTAAAGTAAGGCGCTATTCTCATGTACAAAAATTGATGTGAACTATACCATATCTTACCGAAAACCCATCATTCAAACCATGTTTAATTTCCCAATATTGTGGTAACGTATACAGTATCTCGCAAAAGGGAGTACACCCCTCACATTTTTGTAAATATTTTATTCTATCTTTTCATGTGACAACACTGAAGAAATGACACTTTGCTACAATGTAAAGTAGTGAGTGTACAGCTTGTATAACAGTGTAAATTTGCTGTCCCCTAAAAATAACTCAACACACAGCCATTAATGTCTAATAATGGCAACAAAAGTGAGTACACCCCTGAGTGAAAATGTCCATATTGGGCCCATAAAGCAACTTTCCCTCCCCGGAGTCATGTGACTCGTTAGTGTTACAAGGTCTCAGATGTGAATGGGGAGCAGGTGTGTTAAATTTGGTGTCATTGCTCTCACTCTCTCATACTGGTCACTGGATGTTCAATATGGCCCCTCATGGCAAAGAACTCTCTGAGGATCTGAAAAAAAGAATTGTTGCTCAACATAACGATGGCCTAGGCGAGTGATGGCGAACCTTGGCACCCCAGATGTTTTGGAACTACATTTCCCATGATGCTCAACTACATTGCAGAGTGCATGAGCATCATGGGAAATGTAGTTCCAAGACATCTGGGGTGCCAAGGTTCGCCATCACTGGCCTAGGCTATAAGAAGATTGCCAAGACCCTGAAACTGAGCTGCAGCACGGTGGCCAAGAAAATACATTGGTTTAACAGCACAGGTTCCACTCAGAACAGGCCAAGAAGACCACTGCCTTGCTAAAGAAGCTGAGGGTGAAGTTGATGGACTGGCCAAGCATGTCTCCAGACCTAAACCCTATCGAGCATTTATGGGGCATCCTCAAACGGAAGGTGGAGGAGCGCAAGGTCTCTAACATCCACTAGCTCTTTGATGTTGTCATGTGGTGAACTGTGGGCACTGGTGAACTCCATGCCCAAGAGGGTTAAGGCAGTGGTGGCAAATAATGGTGGCCACACAAAATATTGGCACTTTGGTCCCAATTTGGACATTTTCACTTAGGAGTGTACTCACTTTTGTTGCCAGCAGTTTAGAAATGAAAGGCTGTGTGTTGAGTTATTTTGAGGGGACAGCAAATTTACACTGTTATACAAGCTGTACACTCACTACTTTACATTGTAGCAAAGTATAATTTCTTCAGTGTTGTCATACAAAAAGATATAATAAAATATTTACAAAAATGTGAGGGGTGTACTCACTTTTGTGAGATACTGTATGTATAAATGTGAGTTAGGGACCTTAGATTGTAATCTCCTTGAGGGCAGGCTTGTCAATATTCCTATCCTATGGCAAATATGGCTCTCATAATGGTGGGTGCTGCAGCGATTACCAGCTGGGTCCTGGAAACATCAAGCAAGTGTACATATTCTCCACTACACCATGGATCAACAATCACCATCCAAAGGTTTTTTTTATTGAGCGAGATCACATCACAGAGATAAGTGCAATGTTTCGGAGCTGCGCAGGGCCCCTTTGTCAGGCATCACATGCCCGCGTGGCTCCATAACGTTGCACTTATCTCTGTGATGTGATATCTCTCAATAAAATAAACCTTTAGATGGTGATTATTGCTCTATGGTGTGCTGGTGAATATGTACACTTCCTTGGGGGCAGGGACTGATGTGAATGTACAATGTATATGTAAAATGCTGCGTAAAATGACAGCGCTATAAGTGGAACCTCGGTTTGCGAGTAACGCGGTTAACGAGCGTTTCCCAAACTGAGCACTGTATTTCTAAAATTCCTAACTTGGTTTGCAAGTGTTGTCTTGCAAAACGAGCAGGATTCAGGCCAAAAGCGGTGTGCAGTACCGCTTTTGGCCTGAGGTGGGGGGCGCCGGAGCCGAGCAGAGCCAAAAGTCCCCGATCGGCGCAGTTCGGAAATGCACGGATAGACCTCGGAAAGGCTTGTGAGCGGAGTCTTTCTGAGGTTTGCTGAGGTCCGCCGAAGTGTCCATCGGGCCTTTTCGACCGTTTCTGAGGCTCTCCAGCGCCCCGCCTCTGGCCGCATGCGGTATTGTATCCTATTGAAGTCAATGCGGAACAAATTATTTTCGTTTCCATTGACTTTAGTGGGAAAACTCGCTTTGATATGTGAGTACATTGGATTACGAGCATACTCCTGGAACGGATTATGCGCGTAATTCAAGGTTCCACTGTACCTGAAATAAATAAATAAAATGTGCCATACCTGTGGGAACCCCATGGAAGCTGGAAATCATTGTAGTAGGCACTGCTACTTCAGTGATTTTGATTAGTTTCTGGGTCCAGTGCCGAGCACCTGCCCTGCTGCTTACTGAACACAGGAGGTCATTTACTTGCTTAAAGCAAGAGCTTTAAGTTATGATTTACCAAGGTCTACCAAGATTTGCTATGTTATAAGGAACATCTCAAAATGTTTATTGTGTCTAAGCAGTACCCTGAAAAATTTATTTTTTTGTCTGGAATTTCTCCTCAAAAATAGCAACCTTGTAGCTTTCTATAGCTCTCTATCTGCAGTGTGAGATTGAAGGCACTGCTGCTTAGACAATTTGAAACTGCATTTGATGATTTCACTGCTGTACTGCTCACTGTTCCCTTAGCTGAAGACATGGGGAAGCAAAGTCCTGTTTCCAAGATGGTAGACACAGACACACTGTGCAGAACAAGATATTGCTGAAGAAAACCAGTAATGGAGAGAGATCAGCAGCATTATTGCGGACTAGACCTTTGCTCTCAGCTTTTATAATATTTTTTTTTTTGGGGGGGGGGCACAGCTACCAGAGTTCAGTTCTTCCTTAACACTCCAGCTAGTGTTGCACTTTGTTTCATACAAATCCCCATTTACATTGTTGTTCAGCCTGATAAAGGTAATGCAGATCTCCAAAATGCATTGGTCTGTTCTCTTTGTTTTTTCATAAATTCTTTATTTTGACTTTTTCAATATAGAATTTCATGAGGTAGTGGCATAACATATACATAATATTGATCATGCTACACAGAGTGAAACATGAAACATCAATATTATACAGAAAGGATTGTCAAACATAACCATTTGCATTGTGGTGGTGCCAGGTTCAGAAGTCCAGAGTACCTGCAAACCCATGGGTATGCAGATAAATGAAGTGAGAGATGGTTAGGTGGAGTTGGACCTGGTAGTCAAAAGATAAGTATGAGTTTCTTTTTTTTTTTTTTAGATTCATACTTACCTAGGCGGCTGCAGCATCTGTCCTCCGCGCCTCTGTACTGAAAACCGAGTGATCAAACACCGCCGATTGCTCAGTTTTCAGAGCTCCGTGAGCAGAGAGCTATAGACTGTCAGTCACAGCTCTCTCTTCTGCTCCTTTCTCGCTCATTGAGCAGTGGAGGGGGTGGAGCGTCCGGCTCAGGCTCGCAGTGGCTCACGGAGGGGCTGAGATGGGTGATATTTGTGAAATCAGCAGAGAGCGGACTTCAGTCCGCTTTCTGCTGAAAAAAGGTCACAGGAGTGCAAAACGAAATGCACTCCTGTGATCCATAGGAGAAGCCTAGCCAAACGAGCTTTGGCTGGACATCTCCTTTAAGGTTGTAGCTTCAAGTGATATGTGGGTGGCAGGTTACAGTGTGAGAGAATGACCGTAAGAGGGTCAGAAGAAAGTGGGGGAGGGTAGGAGTGTGGAAGGGGACAGTGCAGGCAAGACCTTGTGAAAAGGGAGGGACCAGTTATCACTCTAAGTCTCCTCCAAATAGTAGTGCCTGGCCCTCAGCTGTAAATGTAAAGGCATCCCAATAAAGCCTGTTTTCTTTTAATAAATTGATTATTGTTCAGCAACATCATATCTTCTGAATCCTCATTATAAGGAGGGGCTAACCCCATAAATTTCGAGACTTATGTAGGCAGGTGCAGTCTTCTTTCTGCACTGCAGGTTGCTCTTAATCGCAGCTACATTACAGAGAGAGATGAAGTCAAGAGGAATATGGTTCCTCTATGGTTTCCTGGGTCACTGGGGAGCTATCTGTTTCATTATACACTGGTTCCCAGACTTGGCGCCCATTTCACAAGTGGGTAGTGTAGGGACAGGCCACCCCTCTGTAAGGGACAGTAATTAGCATCAGGGAGAGGTTTCAGTTGAGTAGGGAAAGACCAGGGACACAGCATCCTACCTGGAAGCCTCCCTCTTTGGGTATGAACTGGCCAGGCTGCATTCCGCCCCATAAGACAGATGCTGTAGGTGCACCCAAGAGCTACTGCTTTACTCTTCACTGCAACATTCTGTGAGTATGCCCAGTTGGGTTGTCTTCCCTCCTAGTAGTTTTGCATTGTTGATCTTTCACTTGAATACAGTTCTGTTTCTGCAACTAGACTCTGAGTGTTTACTGGTGCCACACCTCCCCACACGTGGGCTACTTTTTTGCTAACATATTTCTAGCACACAAGTTTTGGTACCTTTACCTTAAAAAGTGGTCTAACTGCCCCCTCTCCTGTACCCTATCTACAGTTGTGCTCACACATTTACATACCCTGGCAAAATTTATGATTTCTTGGCCATTTTTCAGAAAATATGAATGATAACACAAAAACTTTCCTTTCACTCATGGTTAGTGTTTGGCTGAAGCCATTTATTGTAAATCAACTGTGTTTACTCTTTTTAAATCATAATGGCAACAGAAATCCCAAATGACTCTGATCAAAAGTTTAAATACCCCAGCTCTTAATAACGTGTATTGCCCCCTTTAACATCAATGACAGCTTGAAGTCTTTTGTGGTATTTGTAGATGAGGCTCTTTATCTTCTCAGATGGTAAAGCTGCCCATTCCTCTTGGCAAAAAGCCTCCAGTTCCTGTAAATTCTTGGGCTATCTTGCATGAACTGCACGTTTGAGATTTTCCCTAGAGTGACTCAATGATATTGAAGTCAGGAGACTGACATGGCCACTCCAGAACCTTCACTTTATTCTGCTGTAGCCAATGACATATCAACTTGGCCTTGTGTTTTGGATCATTGTCATGTTGGAATGTCCAAGTACGTCCCATGCGCAGCTTCCTGGCTGATGAATGCACATGTTCCTTCAGTATTTTTTGATAACATACTGCATTCATCTTGCCATCATTTTTGACCAAATTTTCTGTGCCTTTGTAGCTCACACATCCCCAAAACATCAGCGATCCACCTCTGTGTTTCACAGTAGGAATGGTGTACCTTTCATCATAGGCCTTGTTGACTCCTCTCCAAATGTAGTGTTTATGGTTGTGGCCATCGGCCATTTGCACCGGTCTGATCCTCTGGGCAACTGGTCCTGGGGTGCAGATCTATAGAAACAGCGCTTTTGCGCCCTTTTCAAAGCTATCTTTACTAGCTCGTTTGTGAGTATAATTTGACTGTTTTTATGCTGCATTAAAGTTTATCAGTGGTAATACACTAGGTTGGTGCACCCTTTTTTTTTTTTTCTGATTTTTTTCTAGCTTGAATACCCATTGTTCAAATGAGGGCTGCAAGACGCTAGGCAGTACTTCTATAGGTGGCTGCACCACATATCCAGTTCATGGACACCTGAGCGCAGGAGAGTTTTCTTTGTGTTTGTGGCCAAAAAGCTAAATTTTAGTCTCATCACTCCAAATGACTTTGTACCAGAAGGTTTGAGGCTGGTCTCTATGCTGTTTGGCATATTGTAAGCGGGATACTTTGTAGCATTTGCGTAGTAATGGCTTTCTTCTGGTGACTCGACCACGCAGCCCATCTTTCTTCAAGTGCCTCCTTATTGTGCATCTTGAAACAGCCACAAAACAAGTTACTGTTGCCATTCTGATTTAAAAAGAGTAAACACAGTTGTATTGGTTCCCCTGCTTCCTATGCCCTGGGTGGGCACAGACTACCAAGGATCCCTTTGTGGCAATAATAGGAAAAGAGGGTGTTGCGGGAAGGATGAATGACCGTAGGTCTCTGTTATATCACTATAGAAGTGTATGGGATATAGTCTCTACTAAGCTTAACCTATTATCACCCCATGAATTCATCCCCCTGTGGCATAACGCTGCATTACCAGAATTTCACTCAATCCCGGATTGTGAGATGTGGAGCTCTAGGGAAATATTCTATTTGTCTCATATTATTTACGATGGGACATTGAAGACCTTTGACTGACTGAAATCTGAGTTTGTTCTTCAGGTACTTACAACTCCGCCACGCCTTCCACACACAGTTTTCATCAGATAGCATCTCCTTAGCTAACAACCCCCTAATGGAAGCAATAAAATGCCTCTACCCCAAGAGATTGATCTCCCAGTTTTACGGCATGCTATCGCTTCCATAGGCGACCGTGTCAGCATATGCATTAAAGACTAGATGGGAGGGAGAGTTGGGACCTGTGGAGGATGAGCAATGGAGCAAAGCCTTAGGTACATGTAAATTGGTCTCTCCTAAGCCGTCGGACTGCCTTACTCAGGTCTTTATAATGCACAGATCGTATCTCACACCACTTAAAATATTCAGGTATAAGCCAAATCAACCCACTAGTTGCCCAATGTGTAGCCAAGCTACGAGGTACATTCTATCACCTCCTGTGGCAATGCACTAAAATACAGGCATTCTGGACACAGGTGGTACAGTTATTACATGACACCATTGGCTCCCCTATAACACTACAGCCCAAACCTTGTCTACTGGGAATTTTTCCAGAGCCAGAGCTGGATAAGTTCACAAAAATATTTCTGCACAAAACCTTGTTCTCCACGAGGAAGGTTATAGCTAGAGTATGGATGAGACCCAGCCCACCATCACTTTAACACTGGATAATGGAGGTAGTTAATACACTGCCTTATAAGAAACTTGTCTACTCCCACAGAGGGTGCCCCTCGAAGTATGATAAAATCTGGGATAGGTGGCTTAAGGCCTCTGAGACCCTAATATGATACGGAAATGGTGCAACAGAACTCTTCTGATGGTAACAGCACAGTACACATTCAAGTATACGACTTACTGTACTTGTTAGCAGCCATAATGTCTCATGCGCATGTATGTATTTTTAAGAGACGTTATGGGATAACTGAATTTGATGCTGTTTATTATGTCAGAGATTTGTCATTTACACTTCCTACATGTATGTTTTCTTTTGTTCAATAAAACTCACGTTTTGAAGGAAAAAGAAAACACAGTTGATTGATAATAAATGGCTTCAGCCAAACACTAACCATGACTGAAAGAATTGTTTTTGTGTTATCACTCTTATTCTCTGAAAAATGTCCAAGAAATCATACATTCTGCCAGGGTATGTAAACTTGTGCGCACAACTGTATATAAATTTGCAGATTGTATTTTGTATATGGTGTGGCCTTTGTCTGTGGATGTAATATCCTAAAAAGATTCACCTTATAGTAATGTACTGTGATACGGGTGGCATTACAATGAGTGTTATTAGGCTGGACAGCTGCACTCCAGTAGCAACCAGTAGCACACTATGAATTGCCTATGAATTGCACAGGAATGTACACTGCATTCCTGTGCAATTCACATTTGATTCAGCGCTGTGCAATTTGAACCTATTCAATTGCATGGGCTCAAATCTCAATGCATCGCACCAAAGTAGTGTATGCACTACTTTTGAAAATGCACTGCAATTGGATCGCATGGTAGTTTTGTACCATGCGATCCGGTGCATGCAAGCGCGCTGCATTTGAGACCTGAGTAGGATTTTTTTTTGTCTTAGGGTAGGCAAATGTAGGCAGGCCTGGCTGACAGCCAGACCTGTTTGTTTTGATAAGGGCTGGGTGTGGCTCAGGATAGCAGCTGGTGACTCACAGGCAGCATCACTGAGACCTCCCTCTTCTTTCTAGAGCTTTCTGGAAGGTACTGGAAAGAGAGAAGGAGAGGAGAGGTGGAGCTGCCTGGAGTGTTCTAAGGAGCCTTGACCAATCCCCAACCTGGATTGGCAGGGGGCAGGCCTCCTTAAATACCCAGGGTCAGCCCAGCTGGGGTGGAGTTGGAGTTGTTCAGAGCTTGAAGATGGAATGCTAGGCTGTAGTGGCCTTTGAGGGAGCTCCCCAGTCTGGGGGGGGGGGGTTGTCCTTGAGTCCGGGGCTCGGGTGCTGACAAGGCCCTTCAAGCAACCATGAAGGACTCTTGGACAGGAGACACAGGAGGAGCAAAGAGGACAGCAGGAGAGAGCATTGCCAGACAAGTCTTCAAGGAGAGGGAGAGGAACAACTGGTCACAGCCAGGGGGGCTTGGGAGGCACACCTGAGAGGACTGGGAGCATGCAGTCTGGGATGGGTGCAGAACCAGTGAAGTGGCCTGTGTTGTCAATGGAGAAGAGCAGCTACAGCAAGGAGGGCTGGCAGGGCCTGAAAATGGGTTACTGGGCTTAGTAACCAGAGATAGAACAGCTAGCACCACAAACTTTCTATCTGCTACACTATAGGGGCCAGTGGTCCCTGCCTGCAAAAAGCTGTTGCTAAGGCCTGGTTCACACCTATGCATTTTTAGCGAGTTTTCAGTTTTGCAGAAACACACTACAGTCTATTTAACATTGTTTCCTATGGATGTAGTTCGCTTCTCTGCATTTTATGGAAAGGACCAGGGACCTTTTTCTGGTCTTTGGTTCCATAGACTTCAATGAATCAAAAACGTGTAATGAAAAACCCAAAATGCACCTGGTGAATGCAAACTGCAACCTGTATACGTGTGAACCAGACCTAAGGGCCTGACTGAGTCAGAGTCAGGCCTAACCCCATTGTGCTAGCTGTGCCTGGATCATTAGAGAGAAAGCGATGTGCGGGAGAATGGAGCGAACCTTAGAGAGGAAGCGATGTGCAGGAGGAGAAATGGAGTGACCCTACTGGACTGTACATAGTTGTCCCAAGCAAATTGCTGTTATTTCCACTGGGCATCCTATATTTCCATACCCCATCCAAGTTCAATTCCCTCAATAAAATACAAAAACAAAGCTGACGGACTGTTCATTGTCTTGGAGTGTCTGGAAGTGAATGCTGGGCTGGGCAGGGTGACAGATGGGCCACATTACTTAGCAGGGCCTACGGGGGTACCGCTACATGTATTTCCCGCACCACGTTCTAGTGCAAGCCGGGGCTAAAATAACAGCAATCACAGTGAAAATTTGAGGAAAAAAATGTTAATGTGTTTCACACTGAACCAGTGCTTAACAATGTGTTATGGCTGTGTTAGGAGTAAGCGCTAGTTCAGCATGAAACGCATCAACTGTTTTTTTCCCCCTACTTTTACTGTGATTGCTGTGTTTTTTTATAAAATAAAGGTGGCTACTAAAGTGCAGCTGTCTGGAGTTTCTATTTTCTTATATTGTACAGTTAGGAGCTGAGCCAGTAGTCTGTGAATTTAAGTGGCAGATGTATTGGTCGGATAAAGTCACAATATTCACCTCAGCCAATCAGAGAAAGCGTTGTATATTCTTTGATAAAACACAAGTCTTCCTGTGACTGGCTGAGCAGTGCTCAACCTAACTCGATTTTGTTCCAGGAATGGAACATTCCCACTTCCGGAACATAGAGCTGTATATTGTATGTAGCTGATTCTACATGCAGTTTCTATAGCGCTGACAGTGAGTGCATTTGTTACAAAAGCAAATAGTTTGTTTGGGCCAACTTGGCCCAAATTAACTATTTAAAGTCATTGTGAACGTGGAGTTAGGCTTTAACCCCACCACTGTGCCACAGGGATAGTGTAGTCTGCTCTTCCACCTCTATCCCGTCTACAAGAATGGCCATCAGGGGATGGAATGCTGAGCCAAAGAACCAAGTGGACGCAAGGTTTGTGAGGGAGGCCCAGAGCATTGCTGGCCCTTCTCACATGTTTAGGACAGACTATGTTATGTTGATCGCCATCAGGAAGTTATCTGCAGCATATATGTGGTGAAAGGCCTTTGGCCACCCTTATTTGTTTCAGATTGCAGTCACAGGGATTTGCTGCCGCCAGTAGAGTTCTTACTAAAGGGGACTGCATACACTAGGCTGTAGATGACATACACCTGACTCCTGCACTATACTGTACAACAGAAGCTGGTTGCTCAGCAGCCACTATTAATTAAGTTTTTCTTCAATGTAACTGAGTGCAGAAAAGCATAGGTAATGGTAGACTTTTCTTTTTACAAATCAATGGGTTGAGGTTTGTCTGTTGGTCTCTTGCTTGTAGCACAGTAATTACGGCACATTTTTTAGGTACAAGGACTGTGGCATATGTTACTGTGTACATAACGGAGTTGATTTACTAAAGCCAAATGGACTGTGTACTTTGCAAATCGTAGTTGCACTCTGCAAGAGCAGTTGCTCCAGAGCTTAGTAAATGAGCAGAAACTCTTTTGACTTGCATTATGAAATCATGTTCTTACAAAAATGCTGTTTTTTTAATTTATTTTCCTTGCACGTGTTTGGGTATTCTTTGCCAAGTAAATCTTTAGCTCATTTACTAAGCTGCTGTGGAACAACTGCACTTTGTAAAGTGCAGACTCTCTTTGCCTTTGGTAAATCAACCCCAATGAGTAGGGTCAAGTTTAAATCCCCTCCCTCTTTTAGCACAATTTTGGCACACCCACAATTTGTCACAGTTTGGCAGGTGTGTTGTCTAATTATTGTTCCGTGGGTACGCAACACTGAACCCCCCCCAGGAAAATAAATTATCTACGTCCCTGGACACATTAGACTAATGGTGACTGATAGAGTGCGTTAATACAATATGAAATGCTGTATGTCTTATGGAGCACTGAAGAAGCATTAGCATTCTTACAGCTCTGAGTAGTGCAGTTTTAGGATCAGATAGTCTCCAACATTTATGAGACTACTGCTTTTTATTTCCATTACGAAGACCTGTTCCATTGCACTTCATAGTATATACTGTATTTTGCTATCAACATTATTCCCTGTGGAAGAGAAAGTGTGATACTACAACAGTAACCAATTATATACAAATTGTACCTAAAAAATAATATAAAAACAAATGTTCTTTGTAAAGGGAGTGGAATCCAGGACCTCACAGATGCTGGCAGCAGCTCGGAGAAGACATAAGATTATTCTTAAACTACAGAATATTCCTGGTGTAATTTGGGCAATACAGTCATTGTGTAGGGCATTATAATAGGAATGTATGAAAAGCTTAGAGATACATTTTTGGGAGCATCATAGCACTTTGCCAAATGCAGGACTTTAAGGAAACTTGTCAAAGACCGAGTGCTCTAATGCCGTGTAAATACGGTCAGATTTTCCGACGGGAAGTGTTCGATGTGAGCCTGTTATCGGAAAGTCTGACCGTGTATATGCTCCATCGAACATTTGCTGTCAGAATTTCCGCACACAATTGTTTGAGAGCTGGTTCTCAAATTTTCCGACAACAAAACTTGTCGGAAAGTCCGATCGTGTGTACACAAGTCCGTCGCACAAAATTTCATGCATGCTCTGAATCAAGCAGAAGGAGCCGCACTGGCTATTGAACTTCCTTTTCTTCGGCTCGTCGTACGTGTTGTACGTCACCGCATTCTCACGTTAGGAATTTTGGGCCAACATTTGTGTGACCGTGTGTATGCAAGACAAGTTTGAGCCAACATCCTTCGGAAAAAAATCCACGGTTTTGTTGTCGGAAAATCCAATCGTGTGTACAGGGCATAACTATCAAGGAGTATCAGGACATAATGTAAGAATAATTGAAGCAATAAACCAGCAACCAAAATTAGTATTGTTAAAATTCTTTATTTAGAAAAATGATAACAAGTATAACAAGTTTTAAAGTAGAATGCCAGCTAAAAGTTTTTTGTAGCTTATCAATGTCAATCGCAGGGATTGGGGCGGCCAAAGCTGCTACTTTGCTTAGGGACCCATTCTGCCTTAATCTTTTGCTGCTTTGATAATGTTGCCAATGCCCACCTGTCCTGATGACAATCACTCCCACCATTTGTCCTGGTGTCACAGGGACGGGAAGAGAAAATAACCTTTCCCAATGAGGTCACAGACAAAAATAAAAACTCAACAGAAACTTTGACTCTTCCCCACTCTATCCGGAAAAAAAAATGGAGTTAGGCTTTAACATTTTATAAACTTTAGAAAAGCAGTTTTAACCAGTAGAAGAAATGTTCCAAGATTAAATTGTCATCACTGCAGGCTGAAATTGTAGTTTTAGTGTTCATTAGGTTTGTTCATCATTCTTGCTTGTGGAGGAAAGAAAGGGCAAGGGCCATCATGTTGAATTAGGGACTGCACAGTCCGCGCCCTGGAAAATATGTACAAGAATTATAAATGGCTTTATGACAAAACAATATACATTTAAATGAAAAAAATATTATTTTAACGACTCCATGTCCTTTCGTTGTGGTGTGAATACATTTAGTATAAAATAAAGTGTTTGGAGTTATGGGAGGGGAACATTTCTTATGCCCCGTACACACGGTCGGACTTTGTTCGGACATTCCGACAACAAAATCCTAGGATTTTATCCGACGGATGTTGGCTCAAACTTGTCTTGCATACACACAGTCACACAAAGTTGTCGGAAAATCTGATCGTTCTAAACGCGGTGACGTAAAACACGTACATCGGGACTATAAACGGGGCAGTGGCCAATAGCTTTCATCTCTTTATTTATTCTGAGCATGCGTGGCACTTTGTCCGTCGGATTTGTGTACACACGATCGGAATTTCCGACAACGGATTTTGTTGTCGGAAAATTTTATATCCTGCTCTCAAACTTTGTGTGTCGGAAAATCTGATGGAAAATGTCCGATGGAGCCCACACACGGTTGGAATTTCCGACAACACGCTCCGATCGGACATTTTCCATCGGAAAATCTGACCGTGTGTACGGGGCATTAGACAAGTCTGCTAAAGCATAATGTAAACAGCATTTAGGTAGATGATGATGATGATGATCATAGACCAATCTGTCCGGTTGCAGTTGGATTTTAAACTTTTTTTGGGGGTGTTTTCCTACTCTTACCACCACTTCTCCTTTTAATAAACAGGCATGCTAGAAAGGTCTGAGTGCACGTGTTTATGGGTCTTAAATCATAAAATGCTTTTGGTGGTCAAGATAAAGCCAACCAGAGTCAATGACAGTTGGTTACAGATGAGTGAATATTGGAAAATGCCATCATCTCTTCCATCAGGCATATCAGTTGAAAAGCAGTCCAAAGGCCCAGTGGAGTAGAGTGGCAGTAGGCCAAGACAGCTCGGGCTCTCTGTTTTTTTCTTATGGGAAATATTTTAACATAAGCGCCAGTGACCGTAAAGAAATTCACCTTTCCTTCACTCCTGCCCCACCCCTTCCATAAAATACTCATTCCCTCTGGGTATGGGGGAGCATGATGTAGTTGTTCACACCAGCAGCCAATCACTAGGCCTGAACATTGTCACATGATGAAGGAGCTTACATCATCACTCCCTGTGAGCTAAGTAAAGCTACTGTAGGCATACACTGTTTGTTTTGCAGGCTGAACAAAACAAATTGAACAGGTTCCCCCCATCCACACTTTGCAGCACTGACAGATAAATCTCTTACTGCAGGTGTTGGATATTGACCAAATTGGATGAAGCTGCTCTTTGGTCAACAATTTTCCCTCCAGGCTCTTATGATTTTTTACATACAAGGCTGTTTGGCCGGGAGTGTTGGATGTTGAGGTTACTGAATGCTGTTTGGCAGTATTTGGCAGTCTGATTAGGTCCCCTATCCTTAATTTCCCCTAGGCCATCTTTCAAATCTGGGCTTTCCATGATCACAAATGTCCTTTTAATTTAGAGTATATCCTACCATTTCTACTAACCTGTTTTCTGCGCAGAGCACACATTCACTGCTGTAGGTGTAGCCGTCTGTCCCACAGATTGGCTTATCCTCATACACACATGGATCGGCGTACCTAGAACACAAAGGCTGAACCGGTGTTAACTACTTCTTTAACAGTAGTGCAGGTCACCTGCAAACAGTTGAGAATTAAAATCAATGTATAGTCATCTAGGTCAGCTTGATAAATAATCAATATTTATTTTTTAAAAGCTCTTGTTTTTAGTTTGTAATCATATTGGGTATGGGCCAGTCATGTTTTCTCATTGCATATTCAGGTTTTGCTTCCACGTTTGTGGTGCTACTTAAAGTCTATGATTCACCTGAATCACTGAAAAAAATTACTTCCTGTGTGGCTGATATTTTTTTGACTCTCCTCTGCCCTACCCACAGTCTACTTACTTTGCCCGAAGAAAACCTTACCTGTTCCTTTCCACATAGGAGACCAGTACATCTCTCAAGAAGCCACTGGGTGACCCCATCTCCAGGAATCCACTCACTGCAAGTATCTTTATGTTTCCTATAAACTTCATCCCTGTGTAGTGCTACTAAGCTTAGGTTGCCTCTGAAGCTCCCCGTCGTGGCTGTATATTACCACTCTAAATAAAACTGATTGTATTTCCAAACTTATCTGAGTCTTCCTACCTGATAGCTGTTAAGGTTAAAGTTAATTGTTAAGAATATAGTATTCATAGACTTCCGAAGCTGTGATCCACACAATCCAACATAGTTCACTGCCTGAAGCATTACAATAGTTGTGAATGGGCTGCCTTAATGCAACATATGTTAATGTGCATGTTGTAACACACTGCAGAAGTTTCAGCACAGTGGCGAAGTGGTTAGCACTTCTGTCTAGCAGCAATAGTCATTGGTTTGAATCCCAATCACGACACTACCTGCACAGAGTTTGCATGTTCTCCCTGTGCCTGCATGGGTTTCCTCCCCCACTCGAAAGACATGATGGTAGGTTAATTGGCCCTAGTATGTGTATGTATGAATGTGAGTTAGGTACCTTAGATTGTGAGCTCCTTGAGGGCAGGGACTGATGTGAATGAATAATAAATATGAGTAAAGAGCTTTGTAAGTTTATGGCACCTGTAATAATAAAATAATAAAGTGTGATGCCAGCCTTAACATGTATCTCCAGCTTGCCATGCAGCTGCTTTGAGATAAAGAAGAGGAGCCAGTACAGGCTAATTTAACTAAGTTCTCAAACCTAAACAAAAATACTGCTTTAATTTTTTTTCTAAGACAAGCGGAAATGCTCATGATCACTACCTAGGAAGGGGGATGGTCCACCTTGGATGCAGCCACGTTGAGTGTCTCGTTTACCGCATCCCACTGCTACATTGTCCACAGCTCTGCAAGGCCACCCTTGGCAGCCCTGTCAGAGCCTAGATACAGAGGAAGGACAAAGCTGAAGAAAGTTCCCCAAACCTCCCCCTCAGTTCTGATGTTTCACATGACACCACCAAGGGGGAAGCTTAGCAGAACTTCCCTCACTCTGCTGGGAGCCAGTTTATCAAAGGTCTGGTAAGTGTTTTAGTGGAAGAAGTGAAACTGATGGGGAAAGGGTGCGAGATTTGTTGGGGGGGAGGCTTGTTGGTGGAGGGGGGTTGGCTAGTTGGGCTTTTGCTAGGGGAGGTGAGATTTTTGCTGGTAGTGGATTTTTGTTGGTGAGGGGTTTTGGTGCAGGGTGGTTTGCTGGTGGACATTGTTTGATGCAGACATTTTTGTGTCCATTTGTTGTCCACATACTGTCACAAATGCCAGTTTGTTGTCTACATATTATCAAAATTGCCTGTTTATTGTGGCCCTATTTCCCATTTTCTGCTCACATACTGCATGTTTGTGCATTTGTTACCTGCATATTGTCCCAGTTGGCTGTTTTCTTATGTGTACTGTATATTTGCTGCCTATTGGCTGCCTGCATATTGTAGCAGTAATCTGATTGTTGCCTGTATATTGTATACAATTGCATATTTGTTGCCCATATTGTCAGGATAGCTATTTTTTGCCTACTTATTGTGAAGTCACCCCAGATTAGAGGCTCATATTTCTATATTGTGGTTATCTGTAGACCTATCACTATCAAAGCACGTCATTTTATTATTATGTTTCGCCATGGGGAGCTATGCGCAATCTTTTAAAATCTTCAGTTTTATTTCAATTAGCGTGCAGATATTTTCCCCCCTTTTTGTCATGGCACACTATATGCTGTGCTATTAAAGTCCTCCATTTTATTTTACCATTTTTTTTATTTAGATAAACATAATCTTTTTCCATTTTTTGGCCCATTAATATTATTTATTTAATTTACGTGATCACTACTAAGTATAGCCATGGCCTCGGGTAATTGCTCACTGAGAGCTATATCAGGTATTGAATTGGGAATGAAACTGGTCTGTCACTGAACACATTCATGTCTTTTTAATAGCAACATTTTCCTGTCCTTTATCTTACCACTTGTGGTTTCTTTAAACTCGGTGCTGTGAATGCCAGACCTGCAGGAAGAAAATATGAAATCTGGTATATTAATGTATTCTTTCAGGTACATAAAAACTCATTTTTTTACCTTGTTGTAATCATTAAAAACTATACTACTAGTATACTAAAAACTATACTACTAGTACAGTAGTGGAGGGCTGAAATCTGTCTTTATAATAGTCTGCATCTGGGGAGATTTCTTGCTATGTCACTAAAATGGAACTCGGGAAACAATTGGAACAGTGGGTTGCAGATTGATGTGGCTGAAAGCTGGTGGAGAGCTTCAGAATTACTTCAAAATTGCTGGTAAAATTACCAAGATTCTGGCCAGCATAAAGCGAACAAACAAAAATTAGATGGAGATCAGAATGATCTATCCATAAACATGCGTAATCAGTGCTGGGACAAGGTCATTTGGTGCCCAGGGCGGAGATGGCAAACTGCGCCCCCCCCCGACCCCTGTTTTTCACAGATTTTCCCCGATGTGCACCTGCGGCGGCGCGCGGGGAGGAATTAAATAGGAGGACAAAAACTTTTATCTTAGATGTTAACACTTATACCCCTTTCACATTGGGGCACTTTGCAGGCGCTACTGCGCTAAAAACAGCACCTGCAAAACGCCCTGAAAGAGCCGCTACTGTGTCTCCAATGTGAAAGCCCCGAGAACTTTCACACTGGAGCGGTGCGCTGGCAGGACGGTAAAAAAAGTCCTGCTAGCAGCATCTTTGGAGTGAAGGAGTGGTGTGTAATGATGGTAAAGCAGCGCTAAAAATAGCTCAGTTTTACCACCGATGCCGCCCCTGCCCCAGTGTGAAAGGGGGCTTAAGGTTTTTAATGTAGAGCCTGGTGCAACTAATGCACAAAGGGCTTAATTAACTGTGACTGGTCACAAATGCATCAGTGAACAATGGCAATACATTAACCCCCCCCCCCCCCCCATGCTGCATATTACAGAAATTAAAACTAGCATTGCTAATTAACCTCCCCTCAGCCTCCCCCCCTCCCCCATTCATGTATTATTCTGCTGCAGATTAATAAATGAACTGTCTGAATACGATTGGGGGAGGGGGGGAGGCTGAGGGGATGTTAATTACCAATGCTACCTATTTTTTAATTTCTGTAATATGCAGCATGGGGGGGGGGGGGGGTAATGTATTGCCATTGGTCACTGATGCATCAGTGACCAGTGGCAGTACATTAACCCCCCCCCCCCCTCCCATGCTGCATATTACAGAAATTAAAAAATAGGTAGCATTGGTAATTAACCTCTCCTCAGCCTCCTCCCCTCCCCTCATCGGATTCAGACACTTTATTTTAATATCTGCAGATGGCATTGCATTTGTTATTATCTGTTTAGTGCTTACTTTTGTGTCTTGTCTTGTGTCCGTTGTGTGATATACACACTTTGTTCGTTGGTTCCTCCTCGGTGGCTCCTCTAGGTTGCAGCTTCTGCAGCAGCTCTCTATCTCCTCCCATCCCGCCTCTGGCCATCAGTGATGTCACGCCGCCGGGACGGGACTACGAATCGCCTTCATAGGGGGAGAGAAGCGCTGACAGGGAAGGGGCTTGTGCAGTCTGTTTAGGCTTGTGCCGGGTGCAGGAGTGCACTCGGCACATAGTTACAGTACAGCTATTAGCAGCGCCGGCTGGTGTGTATGTACTACTATGATGAAGCACACTGCCAGCACTTCATCTGCGCCCCCCTCCCTTCAGCAAATTCTATCGCCCAGGGCATCCGCCCCTTCCGCCCCTGCCTTGTACCGGCTCTGTGCGTAATCGTTCCAAGTAAATGTACAGAACTATGCTCTAAGATAGGAGCCAACAACCGAAGTCACATGTATTGTGCACACCCAAAGCCATTTTCAGTTGCACCCATCTACAATAGTATTTGATATTTCTCATTAAATTTATTTTGTAATATTTTCTTGAAAAAAAATAAAAATGTATCATAAAAAAAGTAACTCTAGTAATTTCTTTCAAAATATCTAATTCATAGTGTAGGAAGCTTACAAGGCAAATTCTTATTAGTTTGATTGTAGCCTTTGCATTAATCTCATTCATTTTAAGATATATACAGTACACATTGTGTGTGTATATATATATATATATATTTTTTTTTTTTTTTAACCAAACATTTTATTGTGGAGAATCTTCTCGATCCATATGTTGTAAATGAAAGTGATTGATTCGCCACCAACCAATGTTTGGTGAAAGTCACATTCAGCCCTGGTTCACATTGGTACGATTTGACATGTCAAATCGCATGTCAAATTGGCGGCAATTGCTGGCAATGGCACCATCCTAATCGGTGCACCGCTGCATTTGCGGCGCCGCACCGATTTCAAAAAGTAGTTTCTGTACTACTTTTCGTGATTTCGGGCTGCGATTTACAGTGACATCTGCACAGATATCTCTGAAATCGTGGCCGAAATGGGGCCTGACATGCGGGAGTGAAATTGTGCGAGTTTAGCTGAACTCGCACAGCTTCATTCCCGCAGCTCAGTGTGAACCTGGGCTCACTGCTTTACAATAGGAAAAATGGGGTGAGTGGCGCTACCTTACTGGCTGTCAAGTGAGGTTAAATCAAACAAAAATATATGTAACCAAATATGTCTGCCTATATGGGAAAGAAGCTTGCCCCAATAGTGCAGACAGTGTATAATCATAACAGGACATCTCTGGTTGTCACAAGGTGACCAGAAACAAAATTCCCCAATGGATTTTTTTCCATTCTATTCCTGTCCAAGTGACAACTCAAAATTTGGAATATTTCTTTCACTTTCACTCTTGTGAATAAAGGTCACCAGGACAAATAGAGAAGGTGAATCTCTCTGATAATAAAAACCTGATAGGATGGAGAGGGATTAGAAAACAACAACAACAAAAAATGCTTTCAATGCGTTATATCTAAATGTGTATAAGGTTGCTGGCTGTTACTGCAGGCAGACACCCCTGGTCTCTGCAGTGCAACAGTGGTCATCTAGGGAGATCCACTACATGCAGGTGCAATGGTGTGCGCACGTTGCTTTTTGGGCAGCCTATTCATTTCAATGGGCTGCCCAATGTATGAAAATTACACCAAAGAATTGCAAGCACCTTTTTCTTTTCTTTTTTTCCTGCCGCACCAAAACACATGACACTCACAAGTATGTGCTCAGTTTTATGTTGGGTGCATCAGCAGAGGTCCATTGGCATAAAGCTCAATTCACTGTTCTGGTAATGATTTATATTTAACATAACTGTTATTTAGTGCAATGACAGTCAATGAAAGCTGAAAATAGCCACGCTGATAACAATTAAAAAATGTTCTGGCATATAACAGATGTGTTATTGTTTCATGAAATTAACCTGATCAGATAATTATGAGTCAGAATAACTCATATTCCCAAATATCTTGCAAAAAGTAGTCCAAAGAAGGGAAAGCAGCCAAGCACAACTCTTCTCCCCTGTCACAATCATGTGACTGTGGTAGATATCTTGCCTGTTCTGAAACTGCCACAATTTTTCTAACAGCTGGCTCTCCTCTTCTTCCACTCTCTCCTCCTCCGGGGGCGATTGCTGGGAGAACAGCTCCCATTCAAACCCACCTACCGGCGGTGCTGCCCCCCCCCCCCCCCCCCCCCCCCCCACGCTCCGAGGCCACCCACACTCGCTAGCAATAATTTTGCACTCGCAAAATGTGAGTGGAAAATTGGAGGGCTCTATATATATAAAAGATTGTATGACTTTGATTCAAAGTGACCTTGCTAGTGTGCGTGTTTATACGTTTGTTGAACCGATATGAGATAGAAAGCTCCTGTAGGGGCAATAGGTAATAGATGGCATAAATGACACTTTGGGGTTGATTTACTAAAACTGGACAGTGCAAAATCTGGTGCAGCTGTGCATAGAAACCAATCAGCTTCTGTTTTTTGTTTTTTTTTGGTCAAAGCTTAATTGAACAAACTGAAGTTAGAAGCAGATTCTGTGTGCACCAGTTTTAGTAAATCTTTCTGTCTTAATGACAATGAACACAAGGACAAATGGAGGGTTAAACTCCCTAACAGGTACACAGACAGCAATAACAACTTGCCTCCCTTTGTGTAAAGCTAAAAAAAGCCTTTACATACCCTTTAAATGGATATTCTAGCTTCCTGTGTAAAACTATTGATTTCCTATTCCTTTTACAAAATATTAAGCATTGATGATTCTCAGGTGGTTTGCTAGTATACAGAAGCTCTTACCTGAGACCAGACAGACCACCAACACTTGGAGCATGAAGGAATTCATGTCGATCAGTAGAGATGAGTGCAGCTAAGATGAAGCACCTTCCTGTATTTGTCCCATATTTGTACAGTTCTCCCTCTTTATCTAAACAGGAAAGATTTACTGCAACAATTATCTTGCATTTACTTGATGATATCATGTTCAACACATCCATCATTACATAGCCAATTTAAAGGTTATCTGTAAGGTAATGTGCAAACAATATTTGTCCCATATTTGTACAGTTCTCCCTCTTTATCTAAAAAGGAAAGATTTACTGCAACAATTATCTTGCATTTCCTTGATGATATCATGCTCAACACATCCATCATTACGTAGCCAATTTAAAGGTTATCTGTAAGTTAATGTGCAAACAATATGAAGAATTGCAGTATACAGGCATACCCCACTTTTAAGTACACAATGGGGTTTATTTACTAAAGCTGGAAAGTGCAAAATCAGGCTCCCCTCTGCATAGAAACCAATGAGCTTCTAACCCCAGCTTGTTCAATTAAGCTTTGGTAACAAAACCTGGAAGCTCATTGTTTCTATGCAGAAGTGAGCCTGATTTTGCACTTTAAAAGTGCAAAAAGTGGGGCATACCCCACTTAAAAGTGGGGTATGCCTGTGTATATATATATATATATATATATATATATATATATATATATATATTGTCTTTAGTCAGTTTATATTTAAATACATTATCTCTCTTTTTCTATGTTTGATTTACTGATGAGTTGTAAAATTCTTACTGTAGCATGGGCAATCACTGGGATTTTACCTAAATGAACCAGTGATCTCAAAAACCTAATTGTATGGAAAGTGAACATAGTAATGGTCTTTCGACTGAAGTTCAGTAGGAGCTGCAGAGAATTCTGTATCACAAATTCAAGAAGCTGAGTTTTAGTAAACCCTCCACTTAGATAACTATATCCTCCCTGCTCGGTAACAAAGGGGGCCATTGCGCAGAAATCATTTTGCTTCCCTAGTGTGAAACATACCCATTTCCTCATAACTACCACAAAAAAATATATTCTTGTTGTAAATTAATAAAATATAATTTTAATTTACAATAGTTAATTATAAAATAAGACAGATGGGTAAGTAGATAGATAAATTACAAGTGAATGATCTGAATAATACCGCCCTTAACTCAAAATCACCCCCACTGCGCCAATGGATGGAGTGTACAATGATGAAGAGTGAGATCAAGTGAATGGCCCACTCAGTGTGCAAACAAATCAAAACTTAACGAAAAGTAATGAAAAAAAAAAATATATATGATGTGACAAAATGAATAAAATAAAATAAATAAATAAATAAATAAATGAATAAATAAACCGAGCTGCCCCTTTAAATAATTATCAAGAGTATAGTATTATTTGATCTCATGTAACAAATGCCCACCTAAATACACAAGAACAAATAAGAGGCGCTCATATACCTAATGGTGAAAATCTAAATAAGTGTTAACATGTCACCAAATAATGACTACATTAAAGTGTGTACATATATGGACTGAATAACGTGATAAATCAATACACAAATTAATCCTGTGTGACAGTGAATTAAATAGTGCCAAACAACTTATAATGCTTATGCAAATCAGGTAAAAAATCACCCATTAATGTGACATACCCAATAACAAAATTATTACAGTGCAATATAATTTAATAAGACACATCAGTCCTTGAATCTTTTGTGACAAAAAATACGTGATTAAATCTGTGACAAAAAAATCCACATAGATCTTCTGAGGTGCAGTGATCCTGGTAGTGTAAACTCAAAACGTCCTTCACCTCACCAACGTGAAAACGTGAATCCACTCCCAATGGAATCTCACTCACCAAATATTTTTGCCAGCACTCTCATGCACGGCAAAATACGCTTAAGAATCACACTCCAGAGTGATCGAATAGTAATTAGGCCACCATGGTTAGGATCAATCCACATGTAAAAGAATATGAAGAACTCACATAGCGTAAACCAGCACGGCAAATTTTATTTAGAACCACTACAATCTTCCATAAAACCACTCACATTTTAAAAGATAAATGACAGCAGTAAAACCAGTGCAGTTCACAGCAGCTTCAAAATTCAGTGGATACACTCAAAACAACAAATGGTCACGGCGGACCCGAGATGTGCAAATGCCAGGACTCACGGTCCCTCTCACCCCCTTCGTGGAGCGCCGTACAGCCAAAATCTCTCCTTCCTCGAGTGCGGCTCTCAGCGTAGCTCGTCAGACCTTACAGCCACGCCCCCGACATGTTTCGTCATAGATTTGACTTATTCATGGGATTGGCTGAATAGGCTGCCCATCATCCCTTAAATCTCCTCCTCACTAGCTTCCCATAGGTCAGTGAGTCCGCATGCGCACATCTCGTGTCCCCGATCTAACAATAGAGCAGAGATCACAGCGCGCCGTTACATAGGGATGCGGCTTGCCTTTCTTTCGTTAAGGACTAGTTACAACTCAAAAGCATACGAATGGTTCGACTCTAATACAATCTCCCTAATACTACCCGTGGTCACAACCTTGCGGGTGCGATCACATATCACCTACATCCTTATTTCAAACCGATGTCTTATAACAGACACAACAGCCTGAAATTCCCTGAAACTAACGTTTGTACTCCCATTGCTGGACTAGCACACTCCTGGATATTCAATCTTCAAAATAAAATCGTATACCAGAGGAATAAATATCCATCATGACTCACAAGTTGAATAAGGTTTACATTAAGCACACTGTGAATATATTAAAAATTCAATAAAGTAAAAAACTAACAATATAAAAAACTCGATACAAAAAATCATATGTATGCACTCTCATTCCCGGTTACCCGGGACTTGACAGCATAGAGAGAATCTGCTTTATTAGATAACATCCCACTACAACTGCATGCCTCCTCACAAACACGGGATGCAGAGTCATAGTATCTCCGCATTTACGCATGTAAAAAATGCAGACAGCAGCCTGAATGTTAATCTCACATGCACCCAGGGGGAGCGACATCGAATCAAATTCCAATAGGGTTACCACCTACTGGAATTGTTCAAACCTAAGCCGTCAATCTCCCTCCCCTGTTTAGTACTAATTCCCTATCTATAAAACCAAAAATTCAAAACTATATGTGACTGGCCACAATTCTGAATTAAAAAATGTCACGAATCTATTATCCCATGTAATCTGGGTTCCCTAAAATGTCAATCGGAAAATCGCAAAGCACTACCATATCTTAGAACCCACTAACAAATCATAAATAGCTGAAAAATGATGATTCACATTCCCCGCCCTCATATACAAAGAATTAAAAATTATTTATAAAGCAATTTAGGTCCAGCTCAATGTTTAACCCCCTAGGGGTTAAACTTTTCAATAAAAAGATCCAGCGAGTTTCCCTCTGCGATAGATCTCTAACCCGGTTAGAACCTCTCCAAGACGCATGGACCACATCAATCCCGCAAAACTGTAAGAGTGATGGATCCTTTTGATGTTTTTCTTTGAAGTGCAGGGAAACACTATGGTACTTATAACCATTCTTAATGTTGGTTAAGTGTTCCGAAATTCTGACCCTTAGCTTTCTCTTTGTTCTACCTACATAAAGTAGGCCACAAGGGCACCACATTAAGTAAACAACGTGAGTGGAGTTACAAGTGCTGAATTCCTTGATCTCGAAGGATTCTCCCTCTCTATTCGTTACACTAGTAACCCCCCTGTGATTCACTCTTACAGTTCTACAGCATATACACCTTCTGCAACTGAAAAAACCTTTAAAATCTAGTTTTAAATCATTGCATCCAGGAGGGTCAAGAATTTTTCTTACCACATGATCCCCAAAGCTCGGAGCTCTCCTGTAAATGAATCTAGGTTGATTCGGTAGGATTTGCCCCAAGTGTCTATCCTTGCATAAAATATGCCAATGTTTTCTGAATATCCCCTCTATATCTTTATATTGGTAATGATAACCTGATACGAACCCTATCTGGTGTTGGCCCTCAGGCATTTGGGGGACATTCTTTTTTTCAAAACATTTTTCTCTCGGGGTTAGTGCCACCTCCTGAATGATCTTATTTAAAACATTAGTGTCGTATCCTTTTTGTATGAATTTCTTTTTCAGGATTCCTGCCTGTTCATGAAAATCCTCCAACTGCGTACAATTACGTCGAACTCGTAAGATCTGTCCCTTTGGAATATTTCTTATCCACGCAGGGTGGTGTCCACTTCTTATGGACAGATAACTATTACGATCTGTTGGTTTAAAAAATACTTTTGTTCTTAATGTGTCCATATATCTTTCAATTGTCACGTCTAGGAAATTCACCCTATCATTGCTGATCTGGTGTTCCAATCTGATGTTATTGGTGTTGTTGTTGAGTTCCTGCAAAAATCCCAATACCGAATCCTCCGTACCTTCCCAAATAAATAGGAGGTCATCAATGAATCTTCGGTAGTATAAAAGCTGGGGTCTTCTCACGCTAAAGACTTTTCTGTCCTCCCACTCTGCCATAAACAGGTTGGCGAGGCTGGGTGCAAATTTGGCTCCCATTGCCACGCCAACCTGTTGAGAATAAAAGTCACCATTGCACCAAAAATAATTATGGGACATACAAAAATCTAATATATGCCCCAAAAAACGTTTTTGCATGTCTGGGATGTCATCCCTTTTGCTCAATGCCCAATTGAGGGCCAAGGATGCATCTTCATGCTGTATAATAGTATACAGGGAGGCCACATCCGCAGTTACCAAGTATACCGCGGATGTAGCCTCCAACCTTACATTCTGGAGCGATGTCAGCAGGTCCCCCGTGTCTTTCAAGTACGCCCTTGTGGCCCTCACGCTCGGCTGGAGGAATTTATCCAAATATTCCCCCAGTCTAGCAGTGACAGACCCAATACCATTGACGATAGGGCGAGGCGGTGGGCATTGTGTACTTTTATGTATTTTAGGAAGGGTGTAGATCACAGGGATTCTAAGTAGATAGATAGAATGTTAAATAAATAGTGATTGTTTCTTATTAGTCTAATTATGATGAATATCTTGTTTTCTGTTGCCTATCTCAAGCTAAAACTATATTTTGTAGTATTGAATAGAGTACAGAATAGTTAAAATATGACGGCTGTTTCTTTTTGCTGTCAGCATTACATTTAGGCGTTTTCTCTTTATTTTCTGTCCCAGAGACACAATGGCAAGAAAGAGAAATCTTTCCAAAGCGAGGAGATACAACTGTCTTTAACAGAAGAAGGGTGCTTGGGTATGTCCAAAAAGGACAGAGGAACTGCACACCGTATAAAAGCTTCGGAACAGTTTATTAAATTCTTCAACACACAGACTGATCTATCCGATATACAGACCCCCCTCTCCCCAGCAATGCTTGTACTCGGTTAGGAGCTTACCCATAGAGTTCTACCCCATGAGCTAACTGTGTAGAACGCCTTGAGGGTCTATATATTGGATGGATCAATCTGTGTGATGGAGGATTTAAAGTGGCTGTAAACCTCAAACATGAAATATCAACAAAGCACATCTCTCTATAGTGTGTACTTGTCTCAAGAGCACGAAGTGTTATTTCTGTCTGCCCTTTCATTCCTCTGCTATCAGAATGAATCGCTTATGACAAGTTTTTCTGACACCAAGAGAAAAAAGGTGACGGGGGGGGGGGTTTATCTAGCTGATTGACGGCCTCAGCTCTGTTCCTGTGTGCAAGGAGGTGTGTTCCTTCTCTCCTACAGTGCCTTGAAAAAGTATTCATACCCCTTGATATTTTCCACCAAAAACGTAAATGTATTTTATTGGGATTTTATGTGATAGACCAACACAAAGTGGCACATAATTGTGAAGTGGAAGGAAAATGATGAATGATTTTCCAAAATTTTTACAAATAAATATCCGAAAAATGTGGCGTGCATTTGTATTCAGCCCCCTTTACTCTGATACCCCTAACTAAAATCTAGTGGAACCAATTGCCTTCAGAAGTCACCTAATTAGTAAATAGAGTACACCTATGTGTAATTTAATCTCACTATAAATGCAGCTTTTCTGTGAATCTCTCAGAGGTTTGTTAGAGAACCTTAGTGAACAAACAGTATCATGAAGGCCAAGAACACACCAGACAGGTCAGGGATAAAGTTGAGGAGAAGTTTAAAGCAGGGTGGGGGGCGTGGCCGAATGTGAACGAGGCTAGACGTTTGTCTCTGGAGCTCCACATCTATCCTGAAAACTGACCCGTTTTTCTGAGCCTTCTGTCTGTTTTTTGGGCCAAATTCACCTGAGGGCTGAGATCGGGATCACCCGGTCATGAAAAAGAACCGGAGCAGGAAAGATAACACATCTCAGCGCTCCCAGAGGCAGACACGCTCCGCACGAGGCCCGGAACAGAGAGCGGCCGCCTCCATCTTACCTCCTCGGCTATCCACTGAAGGCAACAAGTGCAGGCACAGGCAGATGGAGAAAGCAGCGGCCGATGCAGGTATGGAAAACCCCCAGCCGGCATCCCCTGACCGTCAGACTGCTTCTGATGCCATCACTAAACCCATCCTAGAGGCTATTGATGCCAGTAAGGCTGCAGTGATGGTTAGAATAGACCATCTTGCCACAGAGTGTACACTTATCAGACATGATCTGGATAAAATCCGGGGAAGGCTCACCACGGCAGAGGACAGAATATCTGAGGTGGAGGATGTGTCACACACACAAGGGGCACAATTATCTGAACTGCAACTAATGGTAAAATCACTCCAACAAAGCTCTGAAGATGCTGAAGACCGACAAAGAGGAAACAATGTCCATGTAGTCGGGTTACCAGAAGGGGCAGAAGGGGTTCAATCCGCCATGTTTGCAGAGCAGTTCTTCAAGCAAATCTTGCAACTGGGTGATCTGGGTCCCTACAGGAGTGTGCCCACCCGGAGTATTTCCAAGACCGTTTTTGGTATGATTCCTCAACTATAGGGACCGGGATATGATTCTCACTGAATCCAGGAAGACTCAGGAGTTGCGATTTGAGAACACCAAAATTATGCTGTTTCCTGATTTCTCAGCGGAAATGCAGCGGAAACGAAGATCCTTTAATGATGTCCGCAAAAGAATGAGGGAAAGGGAAATCCAGTACAGTATGCTGTACCCTAGCAGAGTGAGGGTACAATATAAGGGCGCAGTCAAATTTTTTGATAACCCGCTGGAAGCCAGTGAGTGGCAGGACAGAAATGTATGAAGCTGCTGGATGGGCTGTTCAACCTGTCTCAACTCTACAGTCTCAATGTTCCCTGCAGAGGTGTTCTGCAAGAATAGCTGCACAAGTTGGGGCTTTCAAGCTGCTTTGAAGTTTGATGTACAGTGACTCCACTTTTAGTATCTGCCCAACTTCTCCTGGATGAGTAGGATACCCCCTTTTGTTGTTTTTTTTTGGGGGGGGTTATTTTCATCTTCTGAGTTTACCATATACAACATGGGGGGCATAGTGCCTTAGGAATTCTTATTCATACGGTTGTTCTGTTATTTTGTCCCCCATTTTTCTCCTGGCTTCCCTTCATGTTGAACTACCTGCAAAGGCCACCAGAGGGCACTACGAGATCCTTTGATCCATTTGACATATGGCCAATTAGATGGTATTTTTTTTGCTCCTTGATCCTTCCTCTTATGGGGCTCCATACAAAGAAGACAAGAAGAGGACACGTGAGAAACTTGCCGAACTTTACGTCACTAGCTTACTGACTTCCTAATATTTTTTAGTTCTCCCCATTTTTTGGGAGTTTTGGGAATAAGCCGCATACCGGCGGTTATTTGTTTTCTTTTTGTTTTTAGGCTGGTATAATGGCAGGGGGGGTTAGTTGTAACTCGGTTCACTACTCTCAAAGGGTTAAGGATTTGGGATGTGTATGGCATTGGTCTAAGGTTTCATCCAGTACTTGTAGACTGTACTGGGTATTGCAATGGGGATCCGGACACTCAAAATATACTGCACAGGTAAATGGCTAATTGTGTCAAACTAGTGTCCTGGAATATGAGAGGATTGAACAACAAACACAAACGTTTATCGGTTTTTCAATTCCTCAAGCATTCCAAACCGCATGTCTCCTTGTAAGAGAACTGTCAGGATGCGCCCGGCACGCACACGTGCGCATGCACGCATTCACGGGCATCAGCAGATTTCCTTGCGCAGGAACACACATCTGACCACAATTGGCACCTGACAGCCTATTTAAGGGTTGCTCTGATTTCTGTCAGGTGCTGCTTGATCTTCAGCTGTGTCCTGAGATTCTGAAACCCTGTTGTTTGTCTTGACTTCCTGTTGCTGAAACCCTGGCCTTCCTGACCCTGTTTCTGGACTCTGATTACTGGTTCATGATCCTGGCTTCCTGTTTGACCTTGCTCCTGTTTATACCTTGGTACCTCGCTGCCCGCCCGTTACTGAACCCGGCTTACCTGTTGACCTCGCTTCTGTCTCCTGTTTGGCTCCACGCTGTTTCCGAGTACCTGTGCTGGCCGTCCATCCTCTCAGCTGTGCTGGTTCCAGCTCTTCACCAGAAACCCTGCCTGCACTTCCCAGTCTGCAACACTTCTGGCAAGTCCTGCACACAGCATTCACAGGCACTCGTGTTCCTCCTGATCCTTGCCACCATCTGTTCCATCTCCAGTGGGGCTTGGATTGGAGATACAAGAGAGGCTGACCTCGTCATTTCAGACTCCTACCAGGTACGTGACAGTATCAAGCAGCCACAAATGGAGTCTGAAAGGGAGGCCTCTCCACCAGAGAACATTTACAGATCTATTTCTGTGCTATCCAATATTGTGCAGAAGTTACAAGAAAATCTGAGTCGCATGGAAGAGCGATTTCCCCACAATGAGAATGTCGCATTGGCCTGTGCTCCGCTTTTGGTCTCTGATTCATATACCCAAACAGAGCCCGGCTTGTTCCATGAGGTTGCTTCTGCTCCTGAACCCAGGGTGCCTATGCCTGAGCGATTCTCTGGAAATCGCAAGAAGTTTCGCACATTCCGGAATTCCTGTGAACTATATTTCTCCCTGTTACCCCGGACCTTCACGTCTGAAAACATCAAGGTGGGGTTTATTATTACATTACTATTGGATGAACCACTTTCCTGGGCTCATCATCTCCGGGAACAACATGACCCTGTCCTGACAACCACGGATTCTTTCTTCTCAGCCATGGCTCAGCTTTATGCAGACCCCTTCTACCAGCAGACTGCCGAATTCATGCTTGGCAAATTACAGCAAGGTCCAAGGCCTGCTGAGGAATATGTAACTGATTTCCGTGTATGGAGTGCAGATACCCAATGGAATCATTCCGCACTTCGCCACCAGTTTCGACTAGGACTGTCTGACACCTTAAAGGATGAGCTTGCCAGAGTGGGAGTTCCAGCATCCCTGGAAGACCTGATCGATCTAACCATTCAGATCGATCGGCGAGTACGTGAAAGGCAATTCGAAAGGTCCAAAGGAACCCTTTCTGTGGCTTCAAGGTCTGACATTCCTGCATCCTCATGCGTTGCATCCCCCAGAAGGAGGGAACTGCATAAGACTCCTCATAGAAGTTTTCGAAGACCACCCCTTTCTCCTGATGAACGCCTTCATCGATTACAGGACAATCTGTGTCTCTATTGCGGGGAGGCAGGTCACTTTATACAGACTTGCCCCGCAAAGACCCGCAGGTCTTTCTCCCGTCAGCCTCACATGATGCATCTCTCAGGGAGGTACCAGTCTCATGTCTCTCTTTCCATTGTGCTCCAGTTTTCTGAAAAGACTGTTCCTGTACTTGCAATCATAGACTCTGGGGCCTGTAGTTGTTTTATGGACTCTGCATTTGCTTCTCTCCACCAACTGCCTGTATGTGCCAAGAAGCAGGAATTCCATGTTCATCTGGCTGATGGTTCCGGCATTAAATCAGGCCCAGTTACCCAAGAGACTTTACCTATTTCCTGCCGTACTTCTTCCGGCCACCATGAATTCCTCCGTTTGGATATCATAGCTTCTCCCATGTTCCCGGTCATCCTTGGCATTCCATGGTTGAAGGCACATAATCCTCACATTAACTGGCTTACCGGAGACATCTCCTTTTCCTCTGACTACTGCCAAATTCACTGCCTACCTGAAAAGATTTTCAATACCACACCCCTCCTGGGTATCCTCCCTGACCATGAAACCTCTAATCTGGTCCCTGCTGCCTACCACGAGTATCTGGATGTATTTAACAAGAAAGGAGCAGACACTCTTCCTCCCCATAGAACATATGATTGTCCTATTGAACTTTTACCAGGGGCCGAGATCCCATTTGGGCGAATTTATCCTCTCTCTGAGCCTGAACTAGAAGCCCTGCGGATTTATATAGATGAAAGCCTTGAAAAACAGTTCATCCGGCCCTCCACTTCACCAGCAGGAGCCGGTATTTTCTTTGTGGAAAAGAAAGGCCATACCCTTAGGCCCTGTGTGGACTATCGTGACCTTAACAGGGTCACTGTTAAAAACCGGTACCCTCTGCCTCTGATCCCTGAACTTTTTCAAAGGCTGCGTGGGGCACGAGTGTTCTCCAAATTGGATCTGAGAGGTGCTTATAATCTTGTCAGAATCAGGGAGGGAGATGAATGGAAGACGGCCTTCCGAACACGCTTTGGGCATTTTGAATATCAAGTCATGCCATTCGGACTCTGCAACGCCCCTGCCACATTCCAACATCTGGTTAATGACGTTTTTCGGGACTTCCTTGATTTATTCGTCATCGTGTATCTGGATGACATCCTTATATTCTCTGAAACTTTAGAATCCCATAGGACTCATGTAAAAAAAGTACTGGGTCGGCTGAGGGAACACCGCCTTTACGCAAAGGCTGAGAAATGTGACTTTGAAAGACCAACCATACATTTCCTGGGACTTGTCATCTCTGCTGACGGTATCTCCATGGACCCACAGAAAGTCACTTCCGTCCTGGAATGGCCTGCCCCTGTTGACAGGAAAGCTGTTCAGAGATTTGTGGGATTCGCCAACTTTTACAGAAAATTTATCAAGAACTTTTCTGGTATCATCACTCCCATCACTCAGTTAACAAAGCAGCATGTTCCTTTCCGATGGACCCCTGAAGCTCAAACAGCTTTTGAACAGTTAAAAACTTTATTCACATCAGCTCCTATCTTGAAACATCCTGATCCATCCTTAGCCTACGTTTTGGAGGTGGATGCCTCTGAGAGTGCACTAGGCGCTATTTTGTCTCAACGCCAAGGTCCCAAATCTTTGCTCCATCCTGTGGCCTTTTTCTCTAAGAAATTAAATCCTTCTGAAAGGAACTATGATGTTGGGGACCGAGAATTGCTGGCTATCAAGGCTGCGCTTGAAGAATGGCGCTACCTCCTGGAAGGAGCAGCTCACCCCATCCTCATATTCACGGACCATAAAAATCTCGAATACTTGAGGACGGCTAGACGACTAAGACCCCGGCAGGCAAGGTGGGCACTTTTCTTCTCTCGTTTTATGTTCCATATAACTTATCGTCCTGGCTCAAAGAATGGTAAACCGGATGCCTTGTCCCGCATGTTCAGCGACCCAGTGGTATCCTCAGAACCTGATACTATTCTACCAGCCAAAAATTTTTTGCTTCTTCAGGCGGATTTGATGTCTCAGATAAAAGCAGATGTGATAAACCAACCACCTTCCAAAGATCTGGCTCTTCAATTGAGGGATGGTTTGTACTTTCATAAGAAGCAAATCTTTATCCCTGAGCAATTCAGAGTTTCTGTCCTGAGGCGATGTCATGACCACCCATTAGCGGGCCACTTTGGAATTCGCAAAACGGCCGATCTGATCTCTCGTACATTCTGGTGGCCAGACTTGATGCAAGACTGCAAAAGATATGTTAATTCTTGTGTGACATGCCTTCGGAATAAGACGGACAGAGCCAAAACTTGGGGCCTACTTGAGCCACTCCCTGTACCTGAGAAACCATGGAGCATGATCTCCATGGATTTCATTGTGGAACTCCCCCCATCTGAAAACTTCACCACCGTGTTTGTTGTGGTGGATCGCCTGACCAAGATGGCCCATTTTGTACCCTTACAAGGAACTCCTTCGGCCACAGAGACCGCCTCAGCTTTCATCAAGGAGATTGTAAGATTACATGGTGTCCCTGATAGCATCATCTCTGATCGTGGGGTGCAGTTTACGTCTAGATTTTGGAGGGCATTATGCCAAGCACTGAACATTGAACTCCGCCTCTCCACAGCCTACCATCCACAAACTAATGGACAAACTGAAAGAACCAATCAAACCCTTGAGCAGTACTTACGGTGTTTTTCCTCTTTTGCACAAGATGACTGGCTATCACTTCTCCCACTGGCAGAATTTTCATACAATAATTCCATCCACTCTGCAACCAAGCAATCACCCTTTTTTGCCAATTATGGGTACCACCCCTCTTTCTTACCTGAGCTGGCCATTGAATCATCTGTACCTGCTGTACAAAACAGATTAAACTTCCTCAGTACTAATAACCAATTACTGCAAGATACAATCTCCAAGACTCAAGCAAGCAATAAAAAGTTCTTCGACAAGAAGAAGAGAGGTAATCTGAACCTTAAACCTGGAGACAAGGTCTGGCTTTCCACAACAAACTTGAAACTGAGCTGTCCTTCAAGAAAACTTGGCCCAAAATTTTTGGGACCCTTCCCAGTCAAGAGGAAAATTAATGCAGTGGCATTCGAGTTGGTGTTACCCAAGAATCTAAAGATCCACCCTGTATTCCATGTCTCTTTGTTGAAACCAGCTGTACCAAATCCATTTCCAGATCGGGTTTCTGAAATTCCTCCTCCACTGCTCATCGAAGGGAATGAGGAATTTGAGGTGGAAGCCGTGTTGGACTGTAGAAGAAGGCATAACCAAACACAGTTCCTCATTAAATGGAAAGGCTATGGGTCGGAAGAAAATTCCTGGGAACCAGCTTCAGATGTGCATGCTCCCAAACTAGTGCAAGCCTTTTTTCAACGCCACCCAGAGAAAAGACACTTGAAGGGCATCCGGAGGCTGCCCTTAAGGGGGGGGCAATGTAAGAGAACTGTCAGGATGCGCCCGGCACGCACACGTGCGCATGCACGCATTCACGGGCATCAGCAGATTTCCTTGCGCAGGAACACACATCTGACCACAATTGGCACCTGACAGCCTATTTAAGGGTTGCTCTGATTTCTGTCAGGTGCTGCTTGATCTTCAGCTGTGTCCTGAGATTCTGAAACCCTGTTTGTCTTGACTTCCTGTTGCTGAAACCCTGGCCTTCCTGACCCTGTTTCTGGACTCTGATTACTGGTTCATGATCCTGGCTTCCTGTTTGACCTTGCTCCTGTTTATACCTTGGTACCTCGCTGCCCGCCCGTTACTGAACCCGGCTTACCTGTTGACCTCGCTTCTGTCTCCTGTTTGGCTCCACGCTGTTTCCGAGTACCTGTGCTGGCCGTCCATCCTCTCAGCTGTGCTGGTTCCAGCTCTTCACCAGAAACCCTGCCTGCACTTCCCAGTCTGCAACACTTCTGGCAAGTCCTGCACACAGCATTCACAGGCACTCGTGTTCCTCCTGATCCTTGCCACCATCTGTTCCATCTCCAGTGGGGCTTGGATTGGAGATACAAGAGAGGCTGACCTCGTCATTTCAGACTCCTACCAGGTACGTGACACTCCTTCTTGCAGGAGACTCACCTTGATGGTAGCAGGATCCTGGCTTTTTGCAGGCCCTGGATTCAGAAGGCCTTTCACGCCACTTATTCTACTTTTGCTAGAGGTGTATCCATCCTTATTAGCAAAGCATTACCATGCACTATTCATCAGGTGTTCTCCGACCAGGAGGGGAGATATGTGGCTGTCCTCTTAGATATTTTTCAACATAAGATGATATTAGCAAACGTGTACCTGTCGCCCCCGATTAATGTGCAAGTCTTATATGATATGTTTACTAGACTAGCCCCTTTTGCCCACCTTCCAATGATATTAATGGGGGATTTCAATGCGATTTTGGATGCTCTGGATTCCTCTAACCCGGGTAGAGTGGGGTCGGCGGATATTCTTTCCTGGGCCTCCATGGCTGGGTTGACTGAGATATGGAGAGCCAAAAACCCCCTTCGTAAAGCATACTCTCATGTCTCTGTAACCCATCGTTCATCAGCCAGGATTGATCTAACTTTTGGGAATCAGTCGGTGCTTACATATGTGAAGGATATTGATTACCTGGCTGGGGAAATATCTGATCATTGCCCCCTGTATCTCAACCTTAACTTCTCTAGGGTATGAGGGGGTGGTGGCTCTCTCTGGGGTGGCTACAAAATGAACAGGTTTCTTCCTGGGTGGGGGGATCAATGGCTTCTTACTGGTTACATAATAAGGATTCGGCTGATCCTCCAGTGGTGTGGGATGCTTTTAAAGCAGTAGTGAGGGGGGAATGTATCTCGGCCATAAAGTCTGAGAGAGTGGCTCACAATGCAGAGATCCTTCTGATACAGGAACATGAGGATTAATGTGCGGACAGACATGCCAGGGATCCCTCTGATACTACGTATTTGTCGTTGATGGAGGCTAGGCGTCTTCTGTCCTTGCATTTCTCTGATCTTGTACATACTGAGGCAACACATAGGGCGAACTCTGTATTCTCGGAGGGCGATAAAAACGGGAAACTTCTGGCACGGTTAGTGGCGGCAGATAATCAAATTGCAAACATCCCGGTAATTAGAGGGAAGAGTGGGGAACTGGTTACTGATCCTGTAGACATACTGAAAGAGTTTTGTGATTTCTTTGAGGGCTTATATTCTTCCATTCAGCAATATGACCCTGATTCCTTGGATAGCCTTCTGGATGAGCTTACTCTCCCGAGGCTATCTGATGAGGATAGAGTGATGCGGGATGCATGGATAACAAACAAGGAAATAGTGGCTGCAATTTTTGATTTTCCCCCTAATAAGGCCCCTGGTCGGGATGGCATTCCTGCAGACTTTTATAAAGTATATGCTGAGGAATTGGCGCCTAGACTGAATACGCTTCTAGCGCAGTGTCTTAAACTCAACAGGCTTCCAACATCTATGTTGGATGCGTACATGGTTCTATTGCCAAAACCGGGAAAGGACCCTTTAGAGTGTGCATCCTATAGGCCTATTGCTCTACTAAACATGGATTTGAAGATCCTAACAAAGATTCTGGCAAACAGGTTGGTTACAGTGATTTCCTCTCTTGTGGATATTGATCAGACTGGTTTCATGCCCGGAAAGTCAACAGATACTAATCTGAGAAGGTTATTTACACAGCTTCAGCTTTCCGGGTGTGAGACAGGCTCCATAATAATTGTCTGGATCGATATAGAAAAAGCGTTTGATTCAATCGATTGGACATACATGCTTAGAGTACTTGCTAAAATGGGGTTTGGTAAAGTGTTTTTGCAATGGATTACTTTGCTGTAAAGTAATCCCAGAGTGGCAATCAGAATGGGCAAGTCTACATCTCCCTTTTTCTCAGTAAGCAGAGGAACAAGACAGGGGTGTCCCTTGTCCCCATTCATATTTGCACTTATGATGGAACCGGTAGCAGTGGCTCTGAGGTCATCTAGTGAAGTTCAAGCTATAAAAGTGTGTGGGATCAGCGAATGTCTGGCTCTATACGCTGATGACATGCTACTGTTTTTGGAGGACCCCGGGTCCTCATTACAGGCAGCATTGAAAATTTTAAACAATTTCACCAATTTTTCAGGATTGAAAGTCAATTGGAGTAAATCTTCAATTTTGCCGCTAGATGAAGGGGCTAAGGAAAAGGCCGATAATAGTCTCCCGCTAAAATGGGTATCTTCCATCACATACTTAGGGGTAAAAATTTCAGCTGATAACTCTGACTACTTGAAGCTTAATTTAATCCCACTTTTGACTTTTTTCAAGCAAAAAGCACAGGCGTGGCAGAGGCTCCCACTATCACTCATAGGGAGGATAAATTTATTAAAAATGAAAATTTTACCTGTCATTTTATGTTTTCTTAGACACGTCCCGGTGTGGGTCCCCAAGTCATTTTTCAAACAATTGGATAGTATCACCAGCTCATTTTTGTGGGCTCCCAAACAACCACGCATTGGGCTCAAAGTGCTTCAGAAACCCTGGGGGTGTGGCGGGTTGGCTCTTCCAGATTGGAGGAAGTACTATTTGGCTGCTCAGATGGTATTTGCCCATAAATGGTTAGTTTCAGATGATGGCGATTCTGCAACAGTTGTGGAGGCGGCCCTTCTGGGGTCCTATGAGACTCTTAGATTGGCCCTTTATAGAGGTATTAAATCAGAACTACCAATCACATTAGCTATGAAGGTCACTATTAAGGCTTGGAAGGAGGTACATCAACTAGCGTGTCCGAGCTTCCTGGGATTCTCCCCTCTAACTCCATTGTGGGGGAATCCTAATTTGCCTCATTTCTATACATTCTCAGATCACATGGTTTGGGTGGTTAAGGGCATTAAAAACCTTAAAGATATTACCAGGGACGGGAATCTCATGACTTTTGATCAACTTAAGGCCAGGCATGATCTCCCCAACTCATATTTTTTTAGATTCTTACAACTTCGTCATGCCTTTCAGTCTCAGTTTCGAGATCAAGTGGTGGAATCTCTCCCATCCTCTATTGAGGATATGCTTATGCAGGACGAACTTCCTAAAACTCTTTTGGTGGTTTACAAAGAAATGTTTAAGAAAAGTCCCGGGGCTATGCTAAAATGTAGGCAGCGTTGGGAGGCGGAGGTTCCTGATATAGATGGGGAGGAATGGGACGATATCTGGAGTAGTCCATTCAAACATCTAGTCTCGGCAAGAGACAAATTAATACAGTTCAAATTTCTGCATAGAATTTATTTCACTCCTGCCAGACTAGCTACTATATATCCTACAATCTCCTCGGAGTGTTGGAGATGTGGCTTCTCACCGGCTGGTGCAGATCACATCTTCTGGGAATGCTCTCTCATTAAACCCTTCTGGGAGGAGATAGTCTTGTGTATCTCAGATCTCCTGAAAATCCCCATCCCAAACTCAATAAAAGTTTGTCTACTGGGCCTGGTAGATGAGGTGGTCCCATCAAGGGCTCTCAGAACGTTATTAAACATATTATTTTTCTACGGGAGAAAAGCTATTCTATTGAAATGGAAGTCCTCTGTGCCTTCAGGTATACCTTTTTGGAAGGGTCTAGTAAATTCCATGTTACCTTACTACAAAGCAACATACATATCTAGAGGATGTGAGAAAAAATTTAATAAAGTGTGGCAAGCATGGTTTAACTCAGATACCACTGCTGGATAGAGTTGTGTATTGTAATGGTATAGGTAATCCAATGTTAGAATCATCAATACTGCTTTGCTCAGTCAAAGGACTGGACAATGTTATACTAAGAATGTTCTAGAGTTTTACTAATACTAGGGAGTTACATAGAGGTGCAATATCTGGTGAATACTTTAATACAACTTGTTATATTCACTGGATGTATTGCGAGATATGTTTTTAGACACAATGAAAAAGTCCAGAAGGAGGGGGGGGTGAACCGAGTTACAGGTTGTTGGGGGGGTGGGAGGGGGAGGGAGAATGAGAAGGTTGTGCACTCAGTTAGGTGCCTTTGTTAGATAGAAATAAGTGTGACCGCTTAATGGTCGGAAGGCCTGACAATGTGCTTGAGCCTTCCTTTTGTTTACTGTATGTTCTTTTAAAAATTTTCAATAAAAAGAATTTATCAAAAAAAAAAAAAGTTTAAAGCAGGGTTAGGTTATAAAAAAATATCCCAAGCTTTGAACATCTCACAGAGCACTGTTCAATCCATAATCTGAAACTGGAGAGAGTATGGCACAACTGCAAACCTACCAAGACATGGCCTTCCACCTAAACTGGCAAGGAGAGCATTAATCAGAGAAGCAGCCAAGAGGCCCTTGGTAACTCTGGAGGAGCTGCAGAGATCCACAGCTCAGGAGGCAGAATCTGTCGACACTCCACAAATCTGTTTTTTATGGAAGAGTGGAAAAAAGAAAGCCATTGTTGAAAGAAAGCTATAAGAAGTCCTGTTTGAAGTTTGTGAGAAGCCATGTGGGGGACACAGCAAACGTGGAAGAAGGTGCTCTGGTCAGATGACACCAAAATTTAACTTTTTGGCTTAAAAGGAAACGCTATGTGTGGCAGAAAACTAACACTGCACATCACCTTGAACAGACCATGCCTACTGTAAAACATGGTGGTGGCAGCATCATGTTGTGGGGATGCTTTTCTTCAGCAGGAACAGGGAAGCTGGTCAGAGTTGATGGGAAGATGGATGGAGTCAAATACAGGGCAATCTTAGAAGAAAACCTCTTAGAGTCTGCAAAAGACTTGAGACTGGGGCAGAGGTTCACCTTCCAGCAGGACAACGACCCTAAACATACAGCCAGAGCTACAATGGAATGGTTTAGATCAAAGCATATTCATGTGTTAAAATGGCCCGGTCAAAGTCCAGACCTAAATCCAATTGAGAATCTGTGGCAAGACTTGAATATTGCTGTTCACAGATGCTCTCCATCCAATCTGACAGAGCTTGAGCTATTTTTCAAAGAAGAATGGGAAAAAAATGTCACTCTCTAGATGTGCAAAGCTGTTAGAGACATCCCCAAAAAGACTTGCAGCTGTAATTGCAGCGAAAGGTGGTTCTACAGAGTATTGACTCAGGGGGGCTGAATACAAATGCACGCTACACACTGTTCACATATTTATTCGTAAAATATTTTGAAAAGCATTTATCATTTTCCTTCCACTTCACAATTATGTGCCACTTTGTGTTGGTCTATCACATAAGATCCCAATAAAATACATTTACATTAATGGTTGTAACATGACAAAATGTGGAATATTTCAAGGGGTATGAATACTTTTTCAAGGCACTGTATCAGTTGTCACAGCTCTCTTCACTGAGATATGCAGTGTGTCATTTCCGTTTCCCTCCTTTTTTTGACAGCTCAAACAAGCTTTATAAATTCTGGATTTTGAACGGATGTAGAAAAGAGAAGACTGCTGATAAACAGGTACAACTTATGTAGGAGGATTTGTTTCATCTCTGTGTATCACCTGCGGCCAGTCACGTTACTGGGTATATGAAAGGGTTTACAACCACATTAATAAAGTGTTCTGGGGCTTTTTATGGTGAGCAGTCCCCCTGTCCTTTTTTGGAACTACATGAAAGCAATGGCGTCCCTAGGGGGGGCAGAGGGGGCCCTGACCCCCCCCCCCCCCCAACATTATGCTGTGCCCCCCCCCCAACATCAAAAAAAAATTTTTTCCTTTTTTTTACAAAAAATCAATGTCTAAGAGGGAGAGAGTCCCCAGTCAGCTCCTGCGGGTGATTCCTCCCCCCTCCCTCTGCTTGCTGACACTGCATAATGTGAGCGCTCACACAGCCATGGCCGCCCGATCTGCTCCTTCCCCTGCATCCTCATTGGCAGGGAGAAGAGCGAGTTGCAGGAAGGACTCCACCAGGACTCTGTTACTGAAAAAACAGACTGATTTCTCCCATCCTTAGGACAGGAGAACCAGCCTGTAAATTCCAAGAGATGCCAGACCAGAGCAGTCAATAGCAGGGGCAGGACAGCAAGAGGAGGCTGGGAAACCCCACAGTGGCAGAACACCATGGCCCGGAGGCAAGACAACCTTTGCAACCCTGATAGTTCTCCCACTGCTTTGGATCCTTATATTTTCTTGGTATGCTGGTGACATATATATCTTGTTTTCTGCCACCCTGAGGGGGGGCCAAATACAGTAGGAAGAGAGCTCACTGCAGAACATGTGAAAGGGCCGTTGTGGGGTCGTAGTAAAGGGCCCCAGTATATATTTATATATCAATATATATCTATATATCTATATATATATATATCTCTATATATATCTATCTATCTATATATATCTATATCTAGATATATATATATATCTATATATATGCATTTTATAGTTGCCCTCCTACTTTTGTCCCTGTCCTCCCATGTGCCCCCCCTAAATATGAAAGCTGGAGACGCCACTGCATGAAAGTAACCAGCGACTATTGGAACCTCCTCCCGATGCTGGAGGTAGTCTGAAGATTTGGAGCTTGTGTCAAAAATCTACCTCACTACATTGTCAGGGATGCGTGGACAGTTTTTATCAATATAGAAGGTCGAGAGAGAAATTCCATACATAATACTACTTTTCTTGATATCAGTGGAAGTAGAAAAGTAGCAAAGATTTACTGTTTTCCAAGTGAGGTTCCACACTGACTTTTTTAAATGTTAAGGTGGCCTTCAACCGCTTTTGACAGATAGACTAGGCAAGAATTTCAGCATGCAGATGAAAAAAAGGTGAAAACAGTATTTTATGACAAAGCATGATAATCATTTATGATAGAAAACACAAAATATCTGCGCTAGTTGAAGTGGGTATATATATATGAATGAAATAGTTAATAACATAAGCAGCCAGCACAAAAAGTTTCTGGGAAACCAAACACGAATAGCAATAAAAATGCAGCACTTGTATTAAATGAAGACACCAAGTGAATAGTGTGTTAACCTCCCTGGCGGTATGATTATTTCGGATTTTAGGTGCTGAAAGTGGTACAATTATTTTGCATGGAAATTTGGCTTTTTATATTGTAGGCCTGTAATTCTTAACAATAATACACTTCCAATCTATCCAAACAAGAGTCTAGTAGATATCCCGGGTATGATGAAGTTTGAAACACAAAAACATAAATTATAATATAATAAATAAATATAAATAATTAAAAATATATATATATATAATAATAATAAAATAAATTTCCCCACGATTCACTATCGCTCAATTCTGCAAGTGTTCTAATTTAGTATCGCTGTTTTCTAGCTGGTCTAAAGCCACTTTTGACATAAAGGGACACTTTTTGGTTGCTATGGACAATCTCCAGTTTCCAGGCAGAAAGAACAGTATATATAATATAAAACTGCATGCAGGGCATGGGCCAAAGCATTGGGGAAAAAAGGGATGTGAAATGATTTCATACAGTACTGTAATCTTACAGATTACAGTACTGTATGTGTTACAGTTTGTACATTTTTTTGAATTTGCCGCCAGGCTCCACCCCCGTGCGTCGTGACGCTCGCAGGGAACGGAGCCTGGCACGGAGAGGCTTCGGAGGAGACAGAGCCCGCAGACACAGCGGGGGATATCGTAGGATCCTGGGGGCAAGGTAAGTAACGCCGCACCAGGATCCTGCAATGTAATCCTGAGTGTGGCTCGGGGTTACCGCTAATGGGACTGAAATTTAACCCCGAGCCACACTCGGGAATACCGTCAGGGAGGCTACTTGAATATAAATGTAAAGTCCATATAGCAAAGATTCCAAACTATTCCGGTGATCCAAAACAATAGGTGTTGCAATGAAGACCATCACCGATAGGGAGGACACACACTGACCCTTACCCTAAGCGTTGGACTACCCAGATAAAGTAGTCAAAACAGCTTTATTTACAATATGGGCATGAAGCTCCTCCAAATCCACCGTGACTGAGATCAACAAGTAGAGTCTCCTTCCCAGATGTTAATCAAATATGATTCCAATATGGTTCCAAGGTCTTAGAGAGCCAGACCTTCAGGCTCCGCCGGAGCTGTTTAGCACGTACGTTGTACAGCAAGCCATCTATCTAAAGTAGGAGGCGAGCAGGACAGCGGCTTGTGTGTGTGTGTTTTAGTTCTCCCCTCCACTCTCTGACCCCAGGAGATGTTCGAACATAATCTTAGAGGACTTCGAGGCCCTGAAGAACTATCTCTCTACGATCTTGGAACCCATATACGAGTAACATTTGGGAAGGAGACTCTACTTGTTGATCTCAGCCATGGTGGATTTGGAGGAGCTTCATGCCCTTATTGTAAATAAAGCTGTTTTGACTACTTTATCTGGGTAGTCCAACATTTAGGGTAAGGGTCAGTGTGTGTCCTCCCTATCAGTGGTGGTCTTCATTGCAACACCTATTGTTTTGGATCACTGGAGTTGTTTGGAATCTTTGATATATGGACCTACAATTTATATTCAATTAACACACTATTCACTTGGAGTCTTCATTTACTACAAGCGCTGCATTTTAATTGCTAATCATTTATGATACAGGATGCTTTAGAAAACCAAATGTCACCCTACTGGATTTTAATGTAATCTACTGTAATCTCTTAAAAAATATTACATTGGTACTGTTAATTTCCCAAATGTATTTATTTGGTGTCTTATGCAAATGCTTTCACAGGGATTTACAGAAAAAAAACACAAATAATGGTTTATGGTTTTATTACCTTTTATGCTGTAAATTGTCATAAAACCGCGGCTCTGATAATATTTTATAATGTCTCTTCTACCTGTGTGTGTAACTATAATTTGCTACCCTGTTTCTGAGTTTAGTTTGGCTGCACCGGCTGAATCATAAATCCTATACACAGAAGTCATTATTCAGCCACTATAATAACACACATTAGGAATTGTTCTCTATATATTTCAGGGCATTGATTGTTTCTAGTTCAAATGACATTAGCCTTTACTGTAGAATATAATGGAGGCTAATGTAGAATGACATTTTATACTGTAATCTTTCTGGACATAACCCTTCTACTGTTTGTTTCATTATTTCTTACATAATGCTAATCCTTGTTTTTTTAAATCCTCAGATTGTACACAGCTGTAGCATATGTTGGAGCTATAAAAAGCAAAAAGTCATAACAAAATGCCACACAATTACGTGAGAGTCAAAAATGTGATTTACTGTGCACATATCACATGTAAGCCATTACATAAATATTTGTATATTCTTCTAATAGCTGTTTTGATTTAAATAATGTGCTCAGTCTTCACTCACACAGGGAGTAAAAACAGGAGGTTTAGCCTTGGTTTTACCACACCCTCAACTGCCCACCATCAAAGGAGCAGGAAAGTTGGTCGCGTTGGTGAATACATGTACATGTGAGTACATGCTGCCGTGGCCTTGATGCTTTGGCATTGCAGTGCTGCATGTTTAACTTTGCAGAGTCTGGCAAATGGTGGCACTTGCCAAAATCACCTATTTAAGTTAATGAGACCACGCCTCAATCGTAAGTCAAATATTTGGCTCGCAGTTGTGGTGTAGTAGTTCAATGTAAAATAAAATTTAAAAAAGTAAGCATTTGAAGGTGGCAGTATCGCCATCTAATCACCTGCAAGGGGCAGTGGGGACTGCTGCCAGTGTGAACCTAGCCTAAAACTGGCCACACATTATACAATTTTCTTTTGTAAAGGAGAAAAATGATTGCTTATCATCTGATATTTAGCACCACATCCCCTAGTAACAGCATAAAAGGATCCAAATGGGAGTTTTTGGGGTTTTAAAGGTGCACATTTACAACAAGATTTTATAGAAAAAAATATGAATTTATTGAAAGACTTTAAAAAACAAACATTCAAAAATTAATATCTGATCATACAGTACATTAAAAGGTGCAGGCTGATTAGATCTCTACATGTTTTGCCATAAATAGTGGCTTCCTCAGGAGAATTTATTATCAGGCACTGTAAACACTGGAAATAGAAAATAATTTTTTGAGAAATATGACAAAATATACAATAATAATACAAAACAGTTATTAAACATACACAATATTTTATTAATATAATAAAATATTATGTATGTTTAATACCTGTTTTTTTATTATTATTATTGTATATTTTGTAGAACATGTAGAGATCTAATCAGCCTATACCTGTTAATTTACTGTATGATCAGATATTCATTTTTGGATGTTTGTTTTTAAAGTCTTTCAATAAATTAATATTTTTTTCTATAAAATATTGTTGTAAATGTGCACTTAAAATCCCAAAGACTCCACTTTGGATCCTTATATAATTTTCTTATGGAATTTCCTTTAAATTTACCTTGCAAGGGCCAGCCTGATTGCATATGAATTGAACATGTTTAGGTTTGACCTCATATTTTATAGTTTTGGTAAATCTGAAGGAAAGTTCTAACAGAAAATTGTATAAAATGTATGGCCAGCTTTACAGTTTTTCAAAGTTTAATGGCTCTGTAAAAAAACTAGAAACAGATAAAACTGGATGAACTTTCTCAAAGTTTTCAATGTATAAGGTCTTGTTCACACAGCACTCCAGTCTTTTACTGTAACTCTTTAAAGTGACTTTAGATTTTACCATTTGCTGATCTACAGGTTTTCTTCAGCCCTATAAAAAAATGTAATATTACTTTGTGCCTTGCATATGTGCTATTTTGAATTCAAAATTAAATTATAAACTAGTGCATTCCTTTAATCAAGCTTATTGTGCCTGCTGCAGTTACCATGTGCACTATTATAAAAAAATAAAGAAATACACTCATTTTTTGTGTGCCGTTTGAACCTGGTGTATACAGCATTTGTTTGTGTCCTCAGGACGACCATTCAAGTGCAAACTCATGAAGCTAGGCCCGGGTCATTGTGATGAAACTTCCGCTGACGTCATCTCTGAGCGGGGACTTGTGTCTCACTTCTGGTCATGGAATTAGTGATGGCCGGTACCCCTATACACAAACAATTGTTGCATACACCAGGTGACAGATTCAAACGGCACACAAAAAAGTAAGTGTATTTCAGTATTTTTTTAGTAATAAACTTACCGAGTGGTTTTACACTGAGATTCTCTTCCTGTCATTCTTCCCTCTAAGTGGCAATACCAAGTATATCGACCAGAACTGGGCGAATTCAAGAGATGGTGATCAAAAAGGGGAAATGCTCCACAAATGCTGTTGACCATACTAGTGATAGGTGGTGATTTCCATTTGGTGAGTCTAAGTCCATGTGGGGCAATACAAGTACAATGGAATAGAGCACCATGTTATCATTTTAAAGAGCACTAGCACTTTATCATTTGGGACAATTATTGTGGGGCTTTGTATATATGGCACATATATTTGTATATGTATTCATTGTTGATTTTGCATCACATGTTAAGTGTATCAATTGCAAAGGATATATATTTGTTTTTACATGTTTGTTGATTTATGCATCACGGATGGTATAGAGTGACATGCGTGGTTTATTGGGGATTTTTTTTGTTTCTTTAGCCCTACACTTTCACTGTTTTATAGAAAAATAACGGAAATGTCTTTGTTCTTACTTTTTTATTCTATGGCTGTTTCAGATGCAATGACATAGCAAACCTTCACTGATTCTTGAGTTGGGTGTGTTTAGGCTGCAGCAGACATTCAAGCAAGAAGTAATACCTGAGACTTTTCAATTGGGTTTACTGCCGTCATTAGCCACCATTATCAGCTGTAGATGTGATTGTACCTGATAAGCATAATCATTTTTTCCTGTCTAGAGAGTTGCATTGCCTAGAGTTTATTAGTTACCATAGCAAGGTAGTTTGTTTAAGCAACGCTCATCAAGGTAGTCATTATTTTACTCTGGTGAAGAATGCACACATAAATACATAACTAGACATGACAAAGAACAAGTTTTTTATCAAATGAAGACTATTGCTAAAAGGTCTGCTTCTCATTGAAGATAAACTCTACTTATGGTGAACATGGTATAAGAAAAAGAATGTTATTCCCAGTAAAAATTTAAATCATTTACTAAACTAGTAACATTATCACAATAGAGTTGGCGTTTGGTAAAGTTAAAAAACCCACTTCAAGCACAACTGTAGGTAAACATGTAATGTAAGAACTGAAATACCAATGTAGGAACTCTCATACCTGCCCAAAAACGTTTTCATTACTGTCAGCCACTCATGATCCAGGCACCCCTACCAAGCAGCATTGCCCATCCAAGCAGAAGTTACTTTAATTCTAAGATTCTTGAAACAGGGAGTAATGGTGGAGGCTGCCTCAGCAACATATTGTGTGCATTCTTTATTTATTCAAAGGTTCACACATTAGTTACTAACAATGTTCAAACTACAGTAATGAATATGTATTTCCAAGAAAGTGGTGTATCATATGAGTGTTTTCTAAAATGGTAAAGTAAAGCTTATGGCTGAGCAATAGTTGGAAAGGAGTAACCGATCTGGTAGAATGCGCCTTAACAATGAAGAATCCTTTCCCTCTAGCTATAGGCTTAGACAAGAACTTGTCTGATTCATCAAGAAAAGGAAGCACAAAGAGGGATTTGAATGAAGCAGTATCAGAGACAAGAATTTTCATAGCAAACGCAACATAAAGACAAAGCAAGGAAATATCCTTAGGATGTCTCAGAGCAGGACATAAGGAACAAAAAATAATATCCTAATTAAGGTGGGAGTCCATTTTAGGGAGAAAGGAGGTCTTAGACCTCAAGACAACTTTCTTCCAGTGCATCACTAAGAAGGGCACCTTACTGGAGTCTGAAAATTCAGAGACTGTCCATGCAATTTATGTAATAGCAAGATTGTGATAGCAACAAGAAGGCCACCATATGAGAAAGGTCGGACAAGGGAGCATCCCTAATAGGATCAAAGGGCGGCTTGAGCAAAGCAGAGATGCTAAAGATCTGAAACAGTGATCTGGTATTTGTCCCCTTATTGTACTCAAGGCAAGCTGCTGGTCCATTAGATGGTATTAGTCATGAGGACCTTCCACAACTATGTAGAATAAAAGCTTCCCCAACTGCAGAAATATACTGGAAATCTACCACTCCAAGGAGGGTCAAGCCCTGGGGGTCGAATGCATTGGGTGAAAGGGGGGGTGGGCTCCAAGACCAACTCTGTTTGTTCCATGCTGCTGCTGGAATATTGAGTTACAAGTTTATGGCGTAAAACTAGGTGTAAGGCACAGCTTTAATGGAAGTGACCATTAGACCCAATACCCTCATGCACACAAGAACCCAAGAAGATCCTCTGCAAGGTTGTTCCATTTGTCCGCTTATCCTCAATCTGTCCGCTTATCCCCAATCTGTCCACTTATTTCCTACTCTATTAGCTTTTAGACGATCCCTGAAAACCCTTCTCTTCAGAGAAGCCTACCCTACCCACACCTAACAACTGTTTTTTAATTTTTTCCATCAGCTCACCCCCCACAGTTATTACCGTTTGTTTCCACTTGTTCCTCTCCTCTAGATTGTAAGCTCTAACGAGCAGGGCCCTCTGATTCCTCCTGTATTGATTTGTATTGTAAGTGTACTGTCTGCCCTCATGTTGTAAATCGCTGCACAAACTGTTGGCGCTATATAAATCCTGTTTATTAATAATAATAATAATAATAATAATTTGATTAAAGTTGGCTTTAACAGGTTCTATAATAAGGGAATGACCTGGTATCCCACAACATGAATTCCTTTAGCATGGAGCAGAGTCAAAATTAGGGAAAGCACCATAGAGAAAACTCACATAGCCATACACAGGCCCAAGTGAAGGAAAATATATTGACAATTGCCTACAGCAACAGCAGATAGTGATGATGTAGTGGAAAAAATAGGAATGTGCAGGTAAACATTATTGGCCACTGAGAAACAAAAACCTCAAGTAGAAACCTTGAAATAGTTTCTGCTATTGTACAGAGGTAATGATCTCTTTAAAAAAGATTTGTGGATCATAATCAAACAGCTCCTTCAGTGAGGATGGGAAATGAAACAGTGCAAAGCTCTTGTTTGTAGCTCTTAGAAATGACACTCTGGACGCAGGCAGCTGAGAGTTTCAGGGTCACATAGCCTAAATAAAAAAGCCTGCATCAACTTGTCGAGGCTGAGATCAACAGAAGCCTGAATAGATACTTGTTAAAACTTCATAAAAAGTGTTAAAAGAAGACCAGGTGATGGCCTTGCACATCTGAAAATCATAAGCTTGATGCTGAAAAACACAAGAGGCACTTAAAGTTCAGGTGAATTGCACACAGCCTTCTCCCACAAGGCAAAGCCTGATTACTGATTTGCCTAATCCACCATGCAGGGATGGAGCAAGAAGCAGGAAATTCCCTGCAAGAATCCTAAGCAACATACAGCCATAGCTAAGAAGTAAATCCACATATCACAACACACATCCAAACAGTGGAGGAAGACCACCTTAGGACATTTTGGTGCGGACAAAGTCAAATTATTTCTGACTTTGACCATCTGACCAGGGCATTGTAATAGGGATTTCTACGTGTATATCCGGCTTAAAGTGATTGTAAAGTCACTTTTTAAAAAAAATTAAAATAAACATGTTATACTTACCTATTCTGTGCAGTTGATTTTGCACAGAGCAGCCTGGATCCTCTTTTTTTCGGGTCCCTCTTTGCTGCTCCTGGCCCCTCCCTCCGATCAAGTTCCCCACAGTCAGCAGCTTCCTATGGGGCATAGGAGCCGAGTCACAGCTCCATGTGTTCATTAGACTTGTGCGGTTCATTTTGTTCCGAATGAATATTCGGACACATTTTTCGTTATTCAGAGATTCGGATATATCCAAATTCCCGAAGTACAATATAAACAAATTTTACCGAATGCTCAGAATAACGTAACGAAATTCGTCTGAATTTTGGAAATTCGGACTGAAATTCAAATTGAATCGAAATAATGTTGTATTTGTTAAGCCAAAGGTGATTTAAAGAGTCATTGTAATCATTTGATGAAGTGGAAACAAAAAGGGGTACTCAGAGAGTAACCATGGATCGGACTTTAAAGGCATAGAAACAAGTAGAAGTAGAACAACAAGAGAAGTAGAAAAAATATGAAAAAAATACATAATATATACACAGTAGTCACAAGCATTAAAAATCATGTAAAATGATACAATTTGTACAGTGAGCCCTTGTGCGTCTACGCGTTTCACCGCTAGGCTTCTTCAGGACACGATCAAGGTTCAAAAAGATGACAAAAAGAGAGAACAAGTCTCTCTGTCTTGTTAATCGATTGAACCCCATGTACAAATATCCGGAACGTTCTCATCAATAATATCCAGGATATGGACTATTTTCAAAAAATTGCAAAAAAGTACCCGGAATACCGCTAATCCTATTAGCAGCAAAAGTAAATGCTGCTCCAACAGGGGCATAAACGTCATGCAAAGATGTAGACCATATTCAGAGAACCAGAATCCAATAGAGGAAAACACAGATGGGACTCATAAATGCTCGTGGGGTATTATATATCCCATCTGCAAATCATACCTGCAGAGGGATAGTATATTAGCAGCAAAAGTAGAATGCTACTCAAGCAGGGGCATAAACATCATGCAAAGATGTAGACCATGTTCAGAGATCCGGAATCCAATAGAGGAAAACACAAATGGAACTCATAAATGCTCGTGGGGTATTACTGTACACAGTGTACAGTAATAGGCTGTCTCCCAGGGGCAATCTCTTGTCGTTTGAGTGCATATACTATTCCTCTACAGGCAGGATATGCAGATGGGATATATAATACCCCACGAGCATTTATGAGTCCCATCGGTGTTTTCCTCTATTGGATTCTGGATCTCTGAATATGGTCTACATCTTTGCATGACGTTTATGCCCCTGTTGGAGCAGCATTTACTTTTGCTGCTAATAGGATTAGCGGTATTCCGGGTACTTTTTTGCAATTTTTTGAAAATAGTCCATATACTGGATATTATTGGTGAGAACATTCCGGGTATTTGTACATGAGGCTCAATCGATTAACAAGACAGTGAGACTTGTTCTCTCTTTTTGTCATCTTTTTGAACCTTGATCGTGTCCTGAAGAAGCCTAACGGTGAAACGCCTAGACGCACAAGGGCTCACTGTACAAATTGTATCATTTTACATGATTTTTAATGCTTGTGAATACCGTGTATATATTATGTATTTTTTTCAATAAATAGTAACATATTTTTTCTACTTCTCCATTGTTTCCATGCCTTTAAAGTCCGATCCATGGTTACTCTCTGAGTACCCCTTTTTGTTTCCTCTCTAATTTATGGATGTGGCAAATGTGAGTGCTCCCCCTCCCCTTTTATTTATATTTCATTTGATGAAGTCTTTTCTTTTGTTTGTTCACTTTGCTGCGTTTGAATCAAAAACAACATAACATTTTCGTTTAGACCGATTCAAAAATTTATTGATGTGATCGTTTTGAATAGAAAAAAAATCGGAACATTCAGAAATCCTGAACACAAATTCCGAATACGAATTCCGAAAACGAGTTGAACGAATCAACCGAATTTAACTAAACAGAATAACTAGGTTAACGAATCAATACGAAACAAAACACATTTTTTCGTCATCCACATGTCTAGTGTCCATTCAGACACGGAGCCCAGCCCCAGCCCCGTCCCTCTCTCCCCTGATTGACTGACTGATTTTGATTGACAATTGATCGATTGACAACCGCGGGAGCCAATGGCACCGCTGCTGTGTCTCAGCCAATAAGGAGGCGTGTCCTGGATGGCTTAGACATTCGTGGACATCACTGGAGAGAAATGGGGCTCAGGTAAGTAATTAGGGGGTGCTGGGGTGGCTGTTACACACAGAAGGTTTTTTATCTTAAAACACTACGATAAAAAAAAGATAAAACCTTCTGCCTTTACAAATCCTTTAATTTCCCCCAATTATATCTCTAGCGCCTACAGACCATACATGTGATTAAATGAGAGCCTCCTCTACCATCAGAGCCAAATAACCTCTTTAAATTATCAAACACCACAAGTTTTTATAATTTAGACAAGGTTTGATTTAAAAGAAAGGCAATCCATGATTCCATACTACCCCCCACCTATGGTCTGCATGTCTCATACCCTCATCAACTCCACAAGATTGACGTATTATCCACACACAGAACTCCTCCTACAACACACCTGAACCCCTGTCACCTGTACCTGTATGAGGAACCCAAGATGACAAGGTGTCCCACCCAATTTCTGTCTGAGCACCCCTGGAAGTTGGGGACAGTGACTGCAAGGACAATGGATGGGTGCAGATGCCAGAATTCTGGAATTGTAGACCGGAACATGGAAAGGCTGGTATCAAACTAGCGGAATCATAGAAGATAGGGTACCTAGAATATACCACGTTCAGTAATGAGTAATGTCACAAGCCAAATTCAGTAACAGTCGAGCAGGGAGGCACCAAATCATGGGCAGAATTAAGGTTAGGAACAAGCAGAGGCTGGAACTGTGCATGCGGCGAGGTACAGACTTGATAGGCAAACTCTTGGTCAGAAGTCCAGGCCAAGTTTGGTAACAGAGAGCAAACATAGACAGGCAAAGATAATCCAGAAACAGGTCTGATGGAAGCTGGGTTGATAACAGGGTAAGGGTTTAGGATCGGGAATAGCAGGAACTCAGACTAGAAGACCAATGATCCCATGAAAAACTCAGGTTTAAATAGCCACTGGGTGCCAGTATCTATGGAGGATGGGCCCATATAATTGCGCACACATCATGATATGCAGATTTATGCGCATGAACCTTACAGCTGACATGAACTTTCTAATGGCTGGCATGATGTTCCTGACACCCAAATTCCTCATCTCTCACACAATTTAAAATGTAATCCTATTTTCTGTTAAATCGAACTTACTGCTGAACAGGGATCCAGACACACAGCCGACCTATGCATAGAGTATTACCGTACTTCCAATTTTACCATCCACCTCAACAGCCCAGATCTAAACACCTGGCAGCCAACCTCAGAACAAACCCTCTCTCATAGTGAATCCTACAACAACGCACAAACCTCCATCTCAACTATCCTTACCTAATGTGCATCACACAAACCAACTTCATTTTCAGCAACAGCAAGCCCATATTAGCCACAGCATCTATAATCATCCACTGCCTCACACTCCCATCCACCTGTAGCTGCAACGTATGAAAGGGTTCTACCATTCAACAGCAGATCACACTATTTGCCCTTATCCTGCATTTCAAATCACATTTCTTAATTTCTCATAATATCTCATAATTGTGCATACTTTCTCAACCCACCAATGACCTACAGTCGCAGCTCTTCCCTCACAACCAACCTCACAAAGCTCTTGACATGGAACAATTTTCCTTGAAGGGCAGAACCTCCCTCCTGGAATCCAGCATTGACATTCTCTTAACAGTAAATCCTACACCACATTTTTTTTATTTAAAAGAAGGTCTATTTTTAAGGTGGTGTTTATCTGTTGTTCATACTAGTGATAGGTGGTCATTTCCATTTGGGAAGTGCAAGTCCATGTGGGGCACTACAAGCACAGTGGAACAGAGCACCATGTTATCATTTTACAGAGCACTAGTACTTTATCACTTGGGACAATTATTGTTGTGCTTTGTATGTATGGCACATATGTTTATATGTATTGTTGACATGTTTGTTGATTTATGCATCACGGATGGTATAGAGTGACATGCGTGGTTTATTGGGGATTTTTTTTGTTTCTTTAGCCCCACACTTTCACTGTTTTATAGAAAAATAATGGAAATGTCTTTGTTCTTACTTTTTTATTCTATGGCTGTTCCAGATGCAATGACATAGCAAACCTTCACTGATTCTTGAGTTGGGTGATTTTAGGCTGCAGCAGACATTCAAGCAAGAAGTAATACTTGAGGTTTTATAATTGGGTTTACTGCCATCATTAGCCACCATTATCAGCTGTAGATGTGATTGTACTTGATAAGCATAATCATTTATTCCCCCCTAGAGAGTGGCATTGCCTAGAGTTTATTAGTTACCATAGCAAGGTAGTTTGTTTAAGCAACGCTCATCAAGGTAGTCATTCTTTTACTCTGGTGAAGAAAGCACACATACATACATAACTAGACATGACAAAGAACAAGTTTTTATCAAATTAAGACTATTGCTAAAAGGTCTGCTTCTCATTGAAGATAAACTCTACTTTTGGTGAACATGGTATAAAAAAAATGTTATCTCCAGTAAAAATTGAAATCATTTACTAAACTAGTAACATTTTCACAATAGAGTTGGCGCTTGGTAAAGTTAAAAAACCCACTTCAAGCACAACTGTAAGTAAACATGTAATGTAAGTACCCACCAATGACCTACAGTCACAGCTCTTCCCTCACAACCAACCTCACAAAGCTCTTGACATGGAACAATTTTCCTCGAAGTACAGAACCTCCCTCCTGGTATCCAGCATTGACATTCTCGTAACAGTACATACTACACCACATTTTTTTTTTAAAGAGGGTCTATTTTTAAGGTGGTGTTTATCTGTTGTTTCCAATGAGACTTCATGAAGCCCCCCAATATTCAGCGTAATTTAACCACTTCCGGACCACCGCGCACCGATGTACATTCTCACTTTTAGGACAGATATCGTTGTTATGGCAGCCGCTAGCTGCCATAACCCCGGTATCACCGTGTTCGGCCGGCGGTCTGGTACAAGGTAAAAGTGGTCTCTGCAGTGGATTCGCCGTGAGATCACTTTTATTGGCGGCGGAAGAGGGGCCCCCCCTCCCGCCGCTATCCGGTGCCCTACGCCGCTTACCGGAGCCGTGGCGGAGGCGATCCGGTCCTTTTGGCGGCTGTGCATGGAGACGAGTGAGAGGAAGATGGCCCCCACCCGTCTCCATGACACTGCAGGGCAAAAACGACATCAAAACATCACTTCCACCCATAGATTTTAAATGGCCATTTTTTTTGCTTTACATTTTTTTAAATGACAATTTTTTTTTTTTAATTGCATTTTTGTGTAAATATGAGATCCAAGGTCTTTTTAACCCCAGAACTCATATTTAAGAGGTCCTGTCATTCTTTTTTTCTATTACAAGGGATGTTTACATTCCTTGTAATAGGAATAAAAGTGACACAATTTATTTATTTTTTAACCACTTGCCGACCGTGGGACATCCTAGGACGTCCTGCGTTTGTGGGGGTATATCTGAATGATGCCTGCAGCTAGAGGCATCATTCAGATATTGCCGTTTTCCGCCGTCGATTCCCTACACCATAGGAGTGATCATAGTGGCGGGTCAGCCACTTGATCGTTCTTACGGGCAGCGAGAGGGGACGTCCCCCCCCCCCTCCCGCCGCCCTCCAGTGCTTCTACGCCGTCCCCGTATGTCCACCATAGAGATTTCCGGAGGACCAGGTCGCCGGAGTCTCTATGATCGTCAGAGGCCTCTGCATTCAGAAAAACGGCGCCGCCTGGGCTGGGAAGCCATGATCATTATTACCTCTTGTATCTCTTGAAATTCCCTCTTAGATTGTAAGCTCTAAGGAGCAGGACCCTCTGATCCCTACTGTATTAAAGTGTATTGTATTTATACTGTCTACCCTCAAGTAAAGCACTACGTAAACTGTTGGCGCTATATAAATCCTGTATAATAATTAAAAAAATAATAATTTAGGCTTCCCAGCCTAGAGGTGAGATGTGGGGTCTTATTGACCCCATATCTCACTGTAAAGAGGTCCGATCATGCCATATTCTTATTACAAGGGATGTTTACATTCCTTGAAATAGGAATAAAAGTGATCATTTTTTTTTTTTTTAAAGTGTCAAATTAAATTTTTTTATGTAAAATTAACAATAAAAAATTTTTTTTTCAAAGTGCCCCTGTCCCCGTGTGCTCGCACGCAGAAGTGAACGCATACGTAAGTCCCGCCCACATATGAAAACGTGAGTTGTCGCTGCGAACATTAGAGTGAGAGCAATAATTCTAGCCCTAGACCTCCTCTGTAACTCAAAACATGTAACCAGTAAAATGTTTTAAAGCATCGCCTATGGGGATTTTTAAGTACCGAAGTTTGGTGCCATTCCACGAGCGTGTGCAATTTTGAAGTGTGACATGTTACAAGTGCGCTTGTAAGACCGCTGCGCAAATACAGTGTGACAGAAAATATTGACCGCCATTTTATTCTCTAGGGTGTTAGAAAAAATGTTTGGGGGTTCTAAGTAATTTTCTAGCAAGAAAAACTGTTTTTAACTTGTAAACAACATATCTAAAAAGGAGGCCCGGTCCTTAAGTGGTTTATCATGCCAACTTTTTACAGCAGCATGCTGCATGGGCTGCAGGTCTTCATCTCCCTAAAGTGTCCCTCATAGTAAGAACTAGGGATGAGCTTCAAGTTCGAGTCAAACCCATGTTCAACTCGAACATCGCCTGTTCGAACGTTCGTCGAATTGCGAACGAGTGGCGTGTCACGGCCCATAATTCACTGCGGCATCGCAGTGCATTGCTGGCTGATGATTGGCCAAACATGCACTATGACCCGCATGCTTGGCCAATCACAGCGCCGTTTGTACCAAGAGCCCTGGCTTTGGCCAGTTATGGTTTAGGGGGTTTAGTACACGCCCCACACTATATAAGGCCGCTTGTGCGGCGACCTTGTGTAGTGTGTTGCGGTGGCAGAGAGATAGACAGAGAGACAGTGTCATTTGATTTAAGTTAGATAGAGTAGGCAGGTGAGTCAGTTAACTGCACTTACAGTGTATTGTGTATATATATATGCATCCTAGGTTATATATATATATATATATATATATATACACACTGTATTCAGTTTAGCTAGATCCGTGCCTGTTATTCTCTTCCTACTGACAGGCAGGCAGGTGTTTTTACAGTATTTACAGCTACCTGAAGAAAATTGTTGGTGTTCTTCTGATCCTATTAGTACCACAGGCAAGCAGCTGCAGTATTTACAGTTAGTGTAGTGAGTCCTCTGTACAGTGTGCACCTGAAGCTACCTGAAGACAATTGCTGTTGTTTTCATCCTATTAATACCACAGGCAGGCAGCTGCAGTATTTACAGTTAGTGTACTGTGTCATCTGTACAGTGTGCACCTAAAGCTACCTGAAGACAATTGCTGTTGTTCTGATCCTATTAATACCACAGGCAGGCAGCTGCAGTATTTACAGTTAGTGTACTGTGTCCTCTGCACAGTGTGAACCTAAAGCTACCTGAAGACAATTTCTGGTGTTCTCATACTAAGAATACTACAGGCAGGCAGTTGATTCTGCTAGCTGCAGTATCAGTATATATACATCCCAGCTTTGTGCAGCTACATCTCACTGCAGGCTATTAGTATGTCTGGAAGGCCAACCCGGAGAGGCAGACAGTCACAAGCTAATAAAATAGGGCAAGCAGGCTCTGTGTGTAGAGGCAACAGTGCTGGTCGTGGAGACGGTGCATCCTTATCAGCATGTGGCCGTGGGACACGCTTGTCCTTTTTTTCGGCAGCTGGCCGTGTTGAGCCACAACATGCGGAAGACTTGGTAGAGTGGATGACCAAGCCGTCCTCATCCTCTCTCACCCAGGCTCAGGGTACTTTGTCTGGCAAAGCAGCTGCCAACGCGGCCTCTTCCCTCGGCTCAGTGGCATCAGTCACTCCTTCCCTAGCCCCACCATGTCCTCCTGAGGAGTCCCCCGAACTGTTTGACCACAGTGTTGGGTACATGCTCAAGGAGGATGCCCAGCATTTTGAAGGCTCTGATGATGGTACCCAGCTAGAGGAAGGCAGTAACGTGAGCCTAGAGAGAGGGGGTGCCCAAGAAGGACAGCCACCTGGCAGTCATGTTCCCCCAGCTGCAACATACTGCCAGATTTGCTCCAGTGATGAGGAGGGAGGGGATGATGAGGTCACTGACTCCACGTGGGTTCCTGATAGGAAAGAGGAAGAGGAGGAGGCACATCTCCAATGAGGCAGGATGCCCCCCAGGGGCCAGCTTAAGGGCAGCACACCGACTGCATCACACCGCAGAGCTCCGCATGTGCAGGGTGCTGCTGTCTCTGCGCGTTATTCCAAAAGTTCTTTGGTGTGGGCCTTTTTTGAGATGAGTGCATCAGATCCTACCACTTCCATTTTGCAACATATGTCTCAAGAGTATCTCACGTGGCCAAAACATCACCTGCTTGGGCACCACATGCTTGACCAGACATATGTCCACCTTTCATGTAGTTCGTTGGCAAGCGTACCTAAAAGACCCACACCAAAGAACAAAGCAGACCTCTCCTTGCTCCTCATCAGTTGGGATCTCCAACCCCACTATACCTTCAGTCCTCTCTGATACCTGCACTGAGAGGAATGATAGTGTAGAATTAGATGTGTCACAGCCAAGTACTTGCGGGAAATCTGCTATCGGTACACTGACGTCAGATTGTACCAGGCAAATTTCCCTGCCCCAGCTGCTGCACCACCGAAAGAAGTTCGCTCCCAGCCATCCACATGCCCAGCGGTTGAATGCTAGCCTGGCTAAATTGCTAGCACTTCAACTGCTGCCTTTTCAGTTGGTAGACTCTGCCCCCTACCGTGAGTTTGTGGAATGTGCGGTTCCTCAGTGGCAGGTTCCCAAACGCCACTTTTTCTTAAGGAAGGCTATTCCGGCTCTCTACCGCCATGTGGAAGGCAATGTCTTGGCCTCGCTGGACAGGGCGGTCAGCGGTAAGGTGCATATTACCGCTGACTCATGGTCCAGCAGGCATGGACAGGGACGTTACCTATCTTTCAGCACGCACTGGGTGACTCTTCTGGCAGCTGGGAAGGATGCAGGACAAGGTGCAGTAGTGTTGGAGGTTGTTCCGCCACCACGCCTCCAAAATTCTACTAGTGGTGATTCTGCCACATCTCTCTCCTCCACCCCCTCCTCTTCTTCTTCTTCCATGGCCTCTTCCTGTGCTGATTTGTCCTCTGTACCAGCGGTGCTCCGTAGGCGTTGAAGGGGCTACGCAAGCACGCAGGCAAAAAGATGCCATGCGGTGCTTGAGCTGGTGTGCTTGGGGGACAGGAACCACACTGGGACAGAGACTATGTCAGCTCTGCAGGGGCAGGTTCAGAGGTGGTTGAGGCCACGCCAGCTTAAGGCAGGTATGGTGGTTTGCGACAATGGCACCGACCTCCTCTCCGCTCTCCGACAGGGACAACTGACCCATGTGCCCTATTTGGCTCACGTCCTTAACTTGGTGGTGCAGCGGTTCTTGGGCAGGTACCCGGGCTTACAGGATGTCCTGAGGCAGGCCAGGAAAGTCTGTGTGCATTTCTGCAGGTCATATAATGCCAGTGCTTGGCTGGCTGACCTCCAAAAAGAATTTAACCTGCCCAAGAACTGCCTAATCTGCGACATGCCCACCAGGTGGAACTCAACGTTGGCCATGCTGTAGCAGCTGCACATGCGGCAGAGGGCCATCAATGAGTACCTATGCGACTATGGCACCAGGACAGGGTCGGGGGACCTTGTTTTTTTTTCCCCACGCCAGTGGGCTATGATCAGGGATGCATGCACTGTCCTGTCACCATTTGAGGAGGCCACGAGGATGGTGAGCAGTGACAGTGCATGCATCAGTGACACTGTCCCTCTTGTCCACCTGTTGGAGCACACGCTGCGCGGAATAATGGACAGGGCACTTGAGGCAGAACAGAGGGAGGAAGAGGAGGACTTCCTTACCTCTCAAGGCCCCCTTTATCCAGACAGTGTTCCTGCGTGCCCGCCGATCACACAGGAAGAGGACGAGGAGAAGGAGGAGGAGGAGGATTGTGTCAGCATGGAGGTGGAGCCTGGCACTCAGCATCAGCAGCAGTCTTCAAGGAAACTTTTATAATCCGAAGAAACCCATGGACTTGTACGTGGCTGGGAGGAGGTGGCTGCGGATCATGTCATCCTTAGTGACCCAGAGGACTCTGGACCGAATGCCTCAGCAAACCTACGCTGGATGGCCTCCCTTATCCTGCAAAGCCTGCGGAAGGATCCTCGTATTCGTGGTATCAAGGGGAGGGATGATTACTGGCTGGCAACCCTCCTTGATCCACATTACAAGAATAAGGTTGCGGACCTTATCCTGCTGTCGCAGAGGGAGCAGAGGATGAAACATCTTCGGAAGGCCTTGCAGAAAGGTTTGTGCAATGCGTTTCCAGAGCCTGGGAGGTTACAATTTCCTGGTCCTCCTGGACAACGTGCTGCTGAGGCTTTGGTCAGTCACAGAAGGAGCGGTGGAGAAGGTGGTCGTCTGACCGATGCGTTCAGACAATTTTTTAGTCCGCAGCCCCAAGGTCTGATCGGTTCCAGCAACCCTCGCCAGCGTCTGATTCACATGGCGCAGGATTACCTAGGGGCAACATCAGACTTGATCACCTTTCCCACCGAAAATTCTCTGGGTTACTGGGTCTTGAGGATGGATCACTGGCCAGAGCTTGCACAGTATGCAATTGAGATTCTGGCCTGTCCTGCATCCAGCGTTCTTTCAGAACGCATATTCAGTGCTGCTGGAGGCTTTGTAACCGATCACAGGGTGCGCCTGTCCACCGAATCGGTCGATCAGCTGACCTTCATAAAAATGAATCAGTCTTGGATCACCAGCTACCAAGCACCTGATGCTGATGTAACTGATTGATTTTTTTTTTAATGTGAGATCCCTTCAAGACTGCCTATGCTGATGCTGAGTGACTATCCTGTTATGCTGAGTGACAATCCTCTTCCTCTTTCATGCTGATAGCTTGTAAGAACATTTTTGGTTCTAGGCACCGCCACCAGTGGCCAAGGCCCAATTTTTCTGCCTCTGTTTAACAGGGGCGTGTAATTACAATTTTTAATGCAATACTTTGCAGCAGGGCTCATTCCTGCGCTCCAACTATAGCATCTGTGAGGGTTTGCAGTGTTGTGGCAGCAGTGGCTAAGGCCCAATTTTTCTGCCCCTGTTTAACAGGGGCGTGTAATTACAATTTTTGATGCAATACTTTGCAGCAGAGCTCATTCCTGCGCTCCAACTAGAGTATCTGTGAGGGGTTGCAGTGTTGTGTCACCAGCACCAGTGTCCAAGGCCCAATTTTTCAGCCCCTGTTTAACAGGTATGTGTGATCACAATTTTTGATGCAATACTTTGCAGCAGGGCTCATTCCTGCGCTCCAACTAGAGTATTTGTGAGGGGTTGCAGTGTTGTGGCACCAGTGCCTAGGGCCCAATTTTTCTGCCCCTGTTCAACAGGGACATGTAATTACAATTCTTGATCTAATATTTCACATCAGGGCCCATTCCTGCGCCCACCTAGAGTAACTGTGAGGGCTTACAGTGTTGTAGCAACACCACCACCACCAAAGGCCCAATTTTTCTTCCCCTGTTCAACAGGTGCATGTAATCACAATTCTTGATATAATATTTCACAGCAGGGCCCGTTCCAGCGCCCACTAAGAGTAACTGTGAGAACTTACAGTGTTGTGGCAACACCAACACCTAAGGCCCCAATTTCTGCAGAGTATATAGGGCAGGCCCCTACTTTCAAACATCCAACTTACAAATGACTCCTACTTGCAAACGGAAGGAGACAACAGGAAATGAGATGAAATCTACCCCTAGGAAGGGAAATTCTCTCCTGTAATGCCCCGTACACACGGTCGGACATTGATCGAACATTCCGACAAAAAAATCCTCGGATTTTTTCCGACGGATGTTGGCTCAAACTTGTCTTGCATACACACGGTCACACAAAGTTGTCGGAAAATCCGATCATTCTGAACACGGTGACGTAAAACATGTACGTCGGGACTATAAACGGGGCAGTAGCCAATAGCTTTCATCTCTTTATTTATTCTGAGCATGCGTGGCACTTTGTGCGTCGGATTTGTGTACTCACGGCCGGATTTTGTTGTCGGAAAATTTTATAGCCTGCTCTCAAATTTTGTGTGTTGGAAAATGTGCGATGGAGCCCACACACAGTCGGAATTTCCGACAACAAGGTCCTATCACCCTGTGTACAAGGCATAAGAGTTAATATGAGAAAAACGTGTCTCCTCTTCACTGATGCTTTATCACCAATCCTTGTTTCACTAAAAACCCCAAATTTTCAAAAAACATTTGTTATTGGGACAGAAAGTGAGGTGAAATCTTCTGAAGAGGTGCACAGACAGCAAAACAAATGTTACAGGGGTGATAACCCTTCCCAATGTTTTCCAAAAAGCTTAAAAATAGATTTTTGGCTGGAACTACACTTTAAAAATGTACCAGTTCAAAATTACAAACAGATTCTACTTAACAACAAACCTACAGTCTCTGTCTTGTTTGCACCGCCTGTATACTGCTGTTCAGAGTATATAGGGCCTGGGGGCCCCATGCCTTTCCTTTTTTTAATTTGAGTGCAGGGTTCCCCTAAATATCCATACAAGACCCAAAGGACCTGGTAATGGACTGGGGGGGAGTACCTATGCCGTTTGTCTCACTGATTTTCATCCATATTGCTGGGACCCGACATTACATTAAAGCCGCAAGCAGTTTTAAATGACTTTTATTCCTGTTCTAAGCACGGGAAACAGGCACCACTTTACAGGCATACTATAGACACCCCCCAGGTACGATATTTAAAGGAATATTTCACTTTTATTTTTTCATTTTAAGCATCATTATAATCACTGCTCCCGAAAAAACGGCCGTTTTTAAAACTTTTTTTTGCATTAATACATGCCCCTGGGGCAGGACCCGGGTCCCCAAACCCTTTTTTAGGACAATAACTTGTATATTAGCCTTTAAAATTAGCACTTTTGATTTTGAACGTTCGAGTCCCATAGACTTTAATGGGGTTCTAAAGTTTGCGCGAACTTTCAGTCCGTTCGCAGCTTCTGGCGCGAACCGAACCTGGGGGTGTTCAGCTCATCCCTAGTAAGAACTATTGTTAGTTCCTTCCTGCCACAAATACAGTTCAGACATCCTGATTCCAACTGTAATGGCAAATTTGAATTTAGGTAACGATAAGGAAATGTGGTATTTCTTATTTCTTAATCATGTATAAGGATGGTTTTAAAGCCTCTCTGATTAGTTATAATTGATGTTAGTGAACTTAATGTATTAGCAATAAGAACTATTGTTATTTTCCCTGTTGGGGGGGGGGGGGGGGGGGCTGCTGCACACAGAATGTTTTTTACCTTCATGAATAGAATGCATGAAGGTAAAAAAAATCTTGTGCCTTTACAACCACTTTAAGCCAATAAAGATGTAACATAGTTCCTTACTGGGTACAAAATGTATACATCCCCACCATGCTGTTTTATTCTAGCTGGCTTGATTTATCCACTATATCAAACAATTTGTGACATTTCAGTGTAGAAAAATATTGGCCTTACATTTTTTTAAATTGCCTATTAAAAAATTAAAAAGTTCTATTTTTACCAAGCAGGTCTTTAAAATATGATTGAGGTAGTTATATATACTGGAAATGGTCATTTTAAAGGAAAAACAGCAGAAATACACATTAGGCCAATCTGAGAAAAGCAATAAGCCCAAATTACAAACAGTGTAAGTACCTGAATTTGATTGGTATTAGCCCGTTGCAGTCCCTGTACAGCTGAGCTCAGACTGGCCCCGATGGGATGTGCCTGTCTTTGCCGCACTGTTTGCACTGTTTTATTGTGCCTTTACTTGCTCTTGCTGTTTATTTCTCTTTATGGTAAAAACTTGAAAACCCAATAAAACTCTCTGTAAAAAAAAGCTCAGACTGGTGGAGTGAAAAGCAGCAACATTAGTAAGCAGGGCTTTTTTTCTCGTGGAATAGGTGCAGGAACTCCCCCCGTCTGAGTCACCCCTTGTCTCTGCCCCCTACCCACCTCTGACCACCGTCCCTTGATTCCACCACCTACCCACCTACCAGTACTGCCCCTTTTAGAGAATACACAACCAAGTATCATTTTGTGGTGCTAAATCATTTGTACGGAACATGTTGATGATAATTAAGAAAAGCAGTAATATAGATCCCCTGCAGCCAGGAACAATAGAATCCAAGCAATAGATCCCCACACAACAATACACTCCCCCAGCGACAATGGACTCCACCCCAACAACAAAAGATTCCCTGCAGCAACAGTGAACCACCCACAACAAAATATCACACCCAGTAACAAAATATCCACCCAAGCAACATTAGATGCCCCCCCCCCCCCAGCAGCAACAACAGATCTCCCAGCAGCCAGCATCAATGGATCTTCCAGCAGCCAGTAAAAAAAAAACCTCTCACTCAACAGCAGATCCCTTCCAGCAACATAAGACCCCCCCAGCAACAATAGATTCCCCATCAGCAACAATAGACCCTCACACAAAATCAGCAGTGTCAATAGATCCCCCAGCAGCCAATATAAATAGACCTTCCAGCTCACCCCACACCCCATGCTATTACATACATTTAATGCTGGAGGTGCCGGAACTGCGTTCCCCCGCGTTCCCGCTGAAAAAAAGCCCTGTTAGTAATTGTGAAGCATGCTGACAAAGAAGTTGACAGAGGAATGAACTCATCATTCTACTGCTTCTTCTTTCACTGTCCAGGCAAAGGGTGAGGGAGGGACAGGAGCTGTAAGTGTTAAGCTGGTGACATGTTAGAAGTCAACCCAGCAGGCTGAACAAAAGAAAAATGAGAGATCGCTGTACTAACACAAGCGATGTTAGTGCAGTGATCTCTGCTGCTGTGCCGCGCTGCTGTTGCCCAACCCCCCGCAAGAACGCGCTGATCAGCACTGGCGGCACTCTGTCTGCGCTGATCAGATGCTACTTGAGCGACAGAAGCTGATCATGAGACTGGCTTCTGTAGAACAGACAGCTGTACAACACGGCCTGAAAGTCAACCGTTTCCTGCTGAACTGACCGATTTTGGCCAATTTTCTGCCCATGTGTACAAGGCTTTACTGAACTGCAGAAAAAAATCAGGTCCCCTCAGGGTTGTGCTTTGTGACAGATCTGTTCAAATCTCAGAACTGAATGGGCAGAAATACAAGTATGAAATATGGCTGTTTGCTTGTAGTTCAGCTTTAGGCACACTAACTTGATACATTAAAGTGTATCTAAACCCAAAATCAAACATGTAATATATTACAGCTGACCAGTCCTTCGAATTGGTGGCTTTATTTGTTTTTATTTTTCTGTCTAAGTACATTTTCAGCAAGTGCAGAAAGTCCCTGTAAACACAAGTAATGCAGTTGCAGGTCAGTCCATGTCTGTTGGATGTCCAGCTCGCTATTGAAAAGTATATCCACATAAACTACAGGTGACAGTACTCTAGCATATGATGCAAACTTTTTAAATTCCATTACAACATGATGCAACAGATGGCAAGATTTCTAACACAATTCAAAAACACTTACTCATATGCCGCGTACACACGATCGCACATTCCGACAACAAAATCCATGTTTTTTTTCCGACGGATCTTGGCTCAAACTTGTCTTGCATACACACGGTCACACAAATCTTGTCGGAAATTCCAAACGTCAAGAACGCGGTGACGTACAACACTTACGACGAGCGAGAAAAATGAAGTTCAATAGCCAGTGCGGCTCTTCTGCTTGATTCCGAGCATGTGTGGAATTTTGTGTGTCGGAATTGTGTACACACGATCGGAATTTCCGACAACGGATTTTGTTGTTGGAAAATTTGAGATCCGGATGTCAAATTTTGTTTGTCGGAAATTCCGACGGAAAATGTCCGATGGAGCCTACACACGGTCAGAATTTCCGACAACAAGCTCACATCGAACATTCAAACTTCAAGAAATCCCTGTATGAGTAAGTGTTTTTGAAACTTTCCTCCTTTTTTCTGGAGATCAAACTGGTATCAACTTTCATCAATCAAGAAATCACAATTTCATATTATATTTAACCATATAATAACACAGTGGTGGCTGGTGCTCCATTTTTTTGGGGGGGGAGGCAAACAAACCCCCCCCCTCGCCGTCGGTCTGCACTTACCCTGTCCACGGTCGTGGCTTCCCCTCCCTCACGACCACAGTGAAGTCAATGCACAGCAGATGGACAAAGCAGTAGAAGAGCAGCCAGGTGGACAGAGCCAGGCTGCGGCACGCTCCAACAATAGACATCGTCATCTTTCTTCTCCTAGCTCAGGCTGTACGCAACTCTGCCTCTGCACTAGGGATGAGCCGAACACCAGAACCTACCGAACAGGCAAAAAATTCGGCAGAACACACGAACACCGTTAAAGTCTATGGGACACAAACATAGTTACATAGTTACATAGTAGGTGAGGTTGAAAAAAGACACAAGTCCATCAAGTCCAACCTATGTGTGTGATTATGTGTCAGTATTACATTACATATCCCTGTATGTTGCGGTCATTCAGGTGATTATCTAATAGTTTCTTGAAGCTATCAATGCTCCCCGTTGAGACCACCGCCTGTGGAAGGGAATTCCACATCCTTGCCGCTTTTACAGTAAAGAACCCTCTACGTAGTTTAAGGTTAAACCTCTTTTCTTCTAATTGTAATGAGTGGCCACGAGTCTTATTAAACTCTCTTCTGCGAAAAAGTTTTATCCCTATTGTGGGGTCACCAGTACAGTATTTGTAAATTGAAATCATATCCCCTCTCAAGCGTCTCTTCTCCAGAGAGAATAAGTTCAGTGCTCGCAACCTTTCCTCATAACTAAGATCCTCCAGACCCTTTATTAGCTTTGTTGCCCTTCTTTGTACTCGCTCCATTTCCAGTACGTCCCTCCTGAGGACTGGTGCCCAGAACTGGACAGCATACTCCAGGTGCGGCCGGACCAGAGTCTTGTAGAGCGGGAGAATTATCGTTTTATCTCTGGAGTTGATCCTCCTTTTAATGCATGCCAATATTCTGTTTGCTTTATTAGCAGCAGCTTGGCATTGCATGCCATTGCTGAGCCTATCATCAACTAGGACCCCCAGGTCCTTTTCCATCCTAGATTCCCCCAGAGGTTCTCCACCCAGTGTATAGATTGCATTCATATTTTTGCCACCCAAATGCATTATTTTACATTTTTCTACATTGAACCTCATTTGCCATGTAGTCGCCCACCCCATTAATTTGTTCAGTTCTTTTTGCAAGATTTCCACATCCTGCGGAGAAGTTATTGCCCTGCTTAGCTTAGTATCGTCTGCAAATACAGAGATTGAACTGTTTATCCCATCCTCCAGGTCGTTTATGAACAAATTAAATAGGATTGGTCCCAGCACAGAACCCTGGGGAACCCCACTACCCACCCCTGACCATTCTGAGTGCTCCCCATTTATCACCACCCTCTGAACACGCCCTTGTAGCCAGTTTTCAATCCATGTACTCACCCTATGGTCCATGCCAACGCACCTTATTTTGTACAGTAAACGTTTATGGGGAACTGTGTCAAATGCTTTTGCAAAATCCAGATACACCACGTCTACGGGCCTTCCTTTATCTAGATGGCAACTCACCTCCTCATAGAAGGTTAATAGATTGGTTTGGCAAAAACGATTCTTCATGAATCCATGCTGATTACTGCTAATGATATCATTCTTATTACTAAAATCTTGTATATAGTCCCTTATCATCCCCTCCAAGAGTTTACATACTATTGATGTTAGGCTAACTGGTCTGTAATTCCCAGGGATGTTTTTTGGGCCCTTTTTAAATATTGGTGCTACATTGGCTTTTCTCCAATCAGCTGGTACCATTCCAGTCAATAGACTGTCTGTAAAAATTAGGAACAACGGTCTGGCAATCACCTGACTGAGTTCCCTAAGTACCCTCAGATGCAAGCCATCTGGTCACGGTGATTTATTAATGTTAAGTTTCTCAAATCTAATTTTAATTCCGTCCTCTGTTAACCATGTAGGTGCTTCCTGTGTTGTGTCATGAGGATAAACACTGCAGTTTTGGTTACTGAAGCCCCCGATTCACTCGTGAAGACTGAGGAGAAGAATAAATTCAATACCTTTGCCATCTCCCCATCCTTTGTAACCAGATGTCCTTCCTCATTCTTTATGGGGCCAATATGGTCTGTCCTCCCTTTTTTACTGTTTACATACTTAAAGAATTTCTTGGGATTTTTTTTTGCTCTACTCCGCTATGTGTCTTTCATGTTCTATCTTAGCCGTCCTAATTGCACCCTTACATTTCTTATTGCATTTTTTATAAATTCTGAATGCTGAGGATGATCCCTCAACCTTGTATTTTTTGAAGGCCTTCTCCTTTGCTTTTATATGCATTTTTACATTGGAGTTAAGCCATCCAGGATGTTTGTTCGCTCTTTTAAATTTATTACCCAATGGGATACATTGGCTAATGCCCTTATTTAATATGCTCTTAAAGCAAACCCATCTCTCCTCCGTATTCTTTGTTCCTAATATTTTATCCCAATTTATGCCTTTTAGCAAGGTTTGTAGTTTAGGGAAGTTGGCTCTTTTGAAATTCAGTGTCTTTGTGTTCCCTTCATGTTTCCTATTTGTGTGATTTATACTGAAACTAATTGACCTGTGATCGCTGTTACCTAAATTGCCCCGTATTTCCACATCTGTGATCAGGTCTGTATTGTTGGTAATCAGTAGATCTAGTAATGTTTTATTTCTAGTTGGTGCATCTACCATCTGACCCATAAAATTGTCCTGCAAGACATTAAGGAACTGGCGAGCCTTAAATGAATGCGCGGTTCCCTCCGCCCAGTCTATGTCTGGATAATTAAAATCCCCCATTATGATAACACTTCCCATCCTTGCTGCTAATCCAATTTGTGATAGGAGATCCGTCTCCACTTCCTCCCTCAGGTTAGGGGGCCTATAGCATACTCCCAGTATTATTTTCCCCTTAGCTTCATCCCTTTGGAGCTCTACCCATAAAGATTCCACCTCCTCCCTAGCCCCCTCAGTGATGTCATCTCACACATTCAGTTTTACATTATTCTTGATATATAGGCATACCCTTCCCCCTTTTTTACCCTCTCTATCCTTGCGGTATAGGGTATACCCTTGAATGTTTGCCAGCCAATCATGAGAGTTGTTGAACCAGGTCTCTGAAATTCCCACAAAATCCAAATCCTCCTTGTACAACAGTATCTCTAGTTCACCCCCCATCTTGTCCGCCATGCTCCTGGCATTAGTGAACATGCCACATAGTTCAGACCGGTCGCATATTGTCCTCGTATTGGGTGTTTCAAGATTGCAACTAGGACTTGCTACTATACTCACCTTGTGTTTTTGTGCTTTGGTTAACCTACCACTAATGCCCCCAATACTACCCTCTGGAATATCTTCCGCGCTGGCTATCTCTGTCTCTGGACCCTCCCCCCCATCGCCTAGTTTAAAAACCCCTCTAACTTTTTGGCCATCTTCATTCCCAGCAGATCTGCACCCTCCTCATTTAGGTGCAGTCCGTCCCTTCTATAGTACCGGTTACCGACTGAGAAGTCGGCCCAGTCCTCCAGGAACCCAAACCCCTCCTTACTACACTAGCTCTTCAGCCACTTGTTTACTTCCCTAATCTCCCTCTGCCTTTCTGGTGTGGCTCGATGTACCGGTAGTATTCCTGAGAACACTACCTTGGAGGTCCTTTTCCTCAATTTAGCTCCTAAGTCCCTAAAATCGTTCTTTAGGACACTCCATCTGCCTCTGACTTTGTCATTGGTGCCAACGTGCACCATGACAGCCGGGTCTTCCCCAGCCCCTCCCAGTAATCTGTCCACAAGATCCGTGATGTGCCGAACCCGAGCGCCCGGCAGACAACATACTGTTCGGCGCTTCAGGTCTTGGTTACAGATTGCCCTCTCTGTCCTTCTAAGAATTGAGTCCCATGAATAATCAAAAGCGCTCATTTTAAAGGCTTACAGTATATGCAACTTATTGTCATAAAAAGTGTTTGGGGACCTGGGTCCTGCCCCAGGGAACATGTATCAATGCAAATTTTTTTTTAAAAAACTAACGTTTTTTCAGGAGCAGTGATTTTTTTAATGCTTAAAGTAAAACAATAAAAATGAAATATTCCTTTAAATATCGTGCCTGGGGGGTGTCTATAGTATGTCTGTAAAGAGGCGCATTTTTCCCGTGTTTAGAACAGTACCACAGCAAAATTACATTTCTAAAGGAAAAATTGTCATTTAAAACTGATCGCGACTGTAATGAATTGTCGGGTCTCTGCAATATAGATAAAACTCATTGAAAAAAAGAGCATGGGATCCCCCCCAGTCCATTACCAGGCCCTTTGGGTCTGGTATGAATATTAAGGGGAACCCTGGACCAAAATTTAAAAACAAAATTGCGTGGTGGTCCTCCTAAAATCTATACCAGGCCCCTCGGGTCTGATATGGAAATTAAGGGGAACCCTGCGCCAAATTTAAAAAAAAATGATGTAGGGGTCCCTCCCAAAATCCATACCAGACCCTTCAGGTCTGGTATGGATTTTAAGGGGAACCCTGTGCCAAAAGTAAAAAAATGGCGTAGGGGCCCCCTATACGAGCACGCAACCTGGCAGGCTGCAGGAAAAGAGGAGGGACAAGGTCACATGCCTTCAACATGGGGAGGGTGCTTTGGGGTAACCCCCCAAAGCACCTTGTCCCCATGTTGATGGGGACAAAGGCCTCATCCACACAACCCTTGCCCGGTGGTTGTGGGGGTCTGCGGGCGGTGGGGCTTATCAGAATCTGGAAGCCCTCTTTAACAAGGGGACCCCCAGATCCTGCCCCCCGTCTGAAATGGTAACGTGGTACAAATCTACCCCTACCATTTCACAAAAAAGTGTCAAAATGTTAAAAACGACAAGACACAGCTTGGGGACTTTATTAAAAAATTTAAAAATAAAAATGTCCCATGATGTCCATTCATCTTCTTCTTCACGCCGCGATGGACCGAATAAGAAAAAAAAATCCACCACCGATCCTCCTCTATGAGAGGCTCCCGCCGTGTGACACTTCTTTACTGATGACAGTTCTTATATAACTGTGGGCAGGGCCACCTCTGAGGCTATGGGGACTTTCCCACGGCTTCCCAGTGGCATCAGAGGGGGACGGGTCACCCATTTACGTAACCGGGTGGCTTCGCCCCACTTTAACGCCACGGGGAAGCCATGGGAAAGTCTCCGTGGCGTCAGAGGGGGTGAGGTCATGCCGGAACATCACAGGGTGGCCCCGCCCTCAGTTATATAAGAACTGTAAAAGGCGATGAAGCGTCACACAGCGGGAGCCTCCCATGGAGGTGGATCGGTGGCGGATTTTTCTTTCTTTTTCGGTCCGTCAGCGGAGCGATATAAGAAGATGAGTGGACATCGTGGGACATTTTTATTTTTTAATGAAGCACTTGTCCCCAAGCTGTGTCTTGTCGTTTTTAACATTTTGACACTTTTTTTGTGAAATGGTAGGGGTACATTTGTACCCCATTACCCTTTGAGAAAGTGATGTGACAGTCACGCAACGCGTCAGGGAGGAGAGAGCCGAATGCAGCCGAATGACCCGCCTCTCTCCTCCCTGACGCGTTGCGTGACTGTCACGTCACTTTCTCAAAGGGTATACCCTTTGTTTCTCAAAGGGTGACCGTCACGTCACTTTCTCAAAGGATCTTCCCTCTTTATGTTCTTGGAGCTGAGTCTACCTGAGCCATCTGAAATAGAAGCCCGGAGTACTCGAGGGGATCTGTCATCAGGGAGGTCGCGAGATGTCTGGGTTATTGTTGCTGGCTTGCTTGGCTGTTATCGTTCAACCGTGAGGTGAGAGGCTGGGGGAACCATCACCACTATTGCACATTTTTCTAATATCGATCACATCTGGAGAAATTTATTTGGACACTCTTCTTTGTTTGATTGCCACGATAGGGATCTGACTTTATATGGGACCTTCTATGGGATTTTAATGTGACTTATTCACTGTCAAACCTGATGCACTTTATTTTCATATTATTTTCATATTTTTTCACAATATTGGTCACACCTAGAGGAATCCATTCTGACACACTCCATATAAATTAACTACTTTTATTTGTTATCACGGTGGGATTTGAATGTGTATGGGATTTTTTATAGGACCTTTATGTGCTATATTTATCAAGAATTTTTACACTATTTATTTGATATGTTTCACCTGTTTGAAAACTAGGTGTCAGTTTAGTTTTTGAAGTTGTAATTTTATGCCGCACGTATTGTTGTATTTTCACTTGGTGCACTTATTGAGTTTCAGATTTTTTTATGCTGCACTGTATACATTCATGCACGTTTTTACTTTAATTAATTGTTTTCATTTGAACTTAAATTGCTACATTTGTGTAGCATTCTCAAAGTATCCTTATTAGCAATATTTTGCATCAGTGCTTTGTTGTGCTGGATAGACTCTCTGGATGACATGTGACACCTGGGATGTGTGTTTTTTGTTTTTTTGGATTTTTGTTACAATTGGTTATTTATTATTTTGATTTTTGCTACATATCTACCATTGACCTGTATCCTTTTTCCTCTGTTTTTCATCAGTGTGAGGAATTTCATTGGGAGTAAACACTCCTCTCATACTCATTAATCTATATGGGCTTCACGTCTGGTTGCACAATATAGTGGAAGATTAATTGTTGTAACTCTATATTTGGATCTTCCTGGTAGGGTAGTGTTGTACAATTTTTGCGTCTCAGTAGCTTGTTATATAGTAAAGCGTTGCAATTTATCACTTAATAATATGTGCCACTTTGTGTTGGTCTATCACATAAAATCCCAATAAAATACATTTACATTTTTGGTTATAACATGACAAAATGTGGAAAATTTCAAGGAGTATGAATACTTTTTCAAGGCACTGTATGTAATTGCAAAGTGTTGAATTTACCTCTTATGGAATAGAGACTGAAGTATTATGCCCCGTACACACGGTCGGACATTGATCGGACATTCCAACAACAAAATCCTCGGATTTTTTCCGACGGATGTTGGCTCAAACTTGTTTTGCCTACACACGGTCGCACAAAGTTGTCGGAATTTCCGATCGACAACCACGCGGTCACGTACACCACGTACGACGAGACTAGAAAAGGCCGGTTCAGAACCCTTTGGGCTCCTTTTGCTAATCTTGTGTTAGTAAAAGTTTGGTGAGAGACGATTCGCGCTTTTTCAGACTTGTGGCTTTCAGATCGTTTTCTGCCGTTCAGTTTGTGCTTGTGGGTTTGTATCTGCTCTTCAGTGCGTGCAAGCAAGTTCCGCGTGACTTTAAGGAGTCATTGTATTCTTGTTCGTTCGTTACTGGTTTTCAGGTCGCTCTTCACAGGCCTTGCTGTTCTTCAGTGCGTTCTGTTACTTCGTTCTGAGCAGCCGACCGTTTTCTAGCCATGTTTCGTATGCGTACTCCTCGTAGAGTTCGTGCTGTGTGGGGGCATGGTGTTGGGGTCCTGACCTTGACACAAGTCCAGTCCATGAACAGGGTGGGGAGGAGTTCATGGACCAAGAATTGGTTGCTTCAGCGTGACCAGTTCTGTCATATGCCTTTGCTCCGTGAGATCCGTGAGAATAATCCTGATGATTTCAGGAACTTTCTCAGGATGACGGACCCCGTGTTTCACCGTTTGTTGGCTTCGCTGACCCCCTATATCAGCAGGCAGGATACCTGCATGAGGCAAGCCATCACTCCGGAGCAGAGGTTGGTCGCTACCTTGCGGTATTTGGCCACAGGGAGAAGCCTGCAGGACCTCCAGTTCTCAACAGGCATCTCCCCCCAGGCTCTGGGGATCATTATCCCAGAGACCTGTTCTGCCATCATCCAGGTCCTGCAGAAGGAATATATGAAGGTAAGATTTTTATCCTTTTATATCCCATTTTATTGTATTGAATGTTTGCTAATATATTGTATTTCTTTCCTCATTCCCTAATTACCATGATTGTAATATGCTGTGAATGTCCCCTTTGTCCTCATGCATGCTGGATTTTTATGTAATTATTATTTTATGCCCTTCATACATATTTGCCCTTCACTAACCTACCCAGCATGGTGTCTCCTGCCCTATATTCACCTCATGTAGTCACTTAACAATGTATTTTATCAGCTCCATAGTAGTGCTTTACCCCAACCACCCCCTAAAATGTTTGGAAATGTTATTTTTGATTTCAATTCAGGCAGAGTGCCAGAGGCTTTTTTTGTGGTGTCCCCAAATTTTTGGTAACCCTCCCTCCCCCCAACTGCTAAGTCAGCTGATCCCAATTCTCTATCTATCCTCAATCATCTATCTGCTGACTTTGCCAAACCCATACACACTATACCCATCTCTTTACTGGTCAGATTTATGAATGAATTCCCCAAAGCATGTAGTGCAAGGGCCTGCCTGTATACTTTCCAATGGAACTGTTTTAAGTTTTTGTATCCTATTATTATCTTGATAGGTAATAGCAGAATGTCCAAATGTCCTCAAATGTGTACAGTGTGTATTTATATCTTTGTATTCAGACACTTCTTACCTGTCCAGTGGTCTGCCAATAGTGTAACTAAGGAGGGGCTGTTACAAGTAATACCCTGTATTTAGGCATTCATCTCTCAATGAAGTGAAGAGGGTTACCTGTCCAAGAGTCCCCCCCCCCTATAATGTTAGAAATGGCCCATGAGGGGGGAGGGGGAATATGATAGGTGTACCTTATACTTTGTTGTTGTTAAATTCCCCTTAATAAATGCTATCTGGAGGTTGCCCCAGAATGTTTGTGTCTAATCTGCTTGCCAGGTTTCTGTGAAAAAATAGTAATGTTTATTTTTTTTCCTCAACAGTTTCCTTCAACGCCACAGGAATGGCAGACTGTGGCCTCCCACTTTGCCCAGCGGTGGGACTTTCCTAACTGCGGAGGGGCAATTGATGGGAAACACGTCCACATCGTCCCACCACCCAACTCGGGGTCGTACTATTATAATTACAAGGGGTTTAATAGTATAGTGATGTTGGCGGTGGTGTCGGCTAATTACGAGTTCTTGTATGTGGACGTGGGGAAGAAAGGCCGGATGTCCGATGGTGGAGTGATCGCCCAGACGGAGTTCTACAGGCATCTCCAGAATGGCAGCTTGGACTTGCCACCTCCAGAGGACAATGTTGAAGGTCTCCCATTTGTGTTCGTTGCTGATGAAGCGTTTGCGCTGGGGGACCACCTGATGCGGCCATTCCCGATGAGGACCCTCACCCCGGAACAGAGGGTTTTTAATTACCGGCTGGCCAGAGCCGAAGAGTGGTGGAGAACACATTTGGAATCCTGGCCAGCCGGTTCCGATTATTTCTGACACCCATCCATATGGCAGAGTATAAACTGAACCATATAATACTGGCGTGCTGTGTTCTCCATAATTTTTTAAGAAAACATTCAGCCAACTATGCTGGCTCAGTTGGGCCTGAGGCCGGAATCCCAAATACATCAACAATGACGGCGCTTGAAAGTGGCCGTCCTGGCTTGCCCTCCCTGAATGCCCGTGATGTCCGGTTACGCTACCTGGAGTTCTTTGCGGGTAGGGGGGCTATCAATATGCCAGACAATCTGTGACACCTTTTTCAAATAAAAAACAACCAAAAGAAATTCTTGGTGGACATTTACTGCTTGTGTTTGTTTTAGCTGACCCCGACAGAAATGTGTTGAGTGCAGAAAATGTCGTGATTGGGTAACCTTATAAAAAATAGTGTTGGCTGGTACTTCCTAAATGCCAAAACACATTTCACTACAAGTGCACTTGCAACTGCACTGAACCTGCACTTGTAGTGTAAAGTGTATTTTCCCTTAGGAAATAACCCCCATTTTTGCATAAAACAGCTATTACATCACCCCAAAAGTGTTGTAGTGTTGAGACAATAATCCACACATTCTTGAGTAAGGCACTTTTTTATACCTGCACAATCACATGTGCATTTACCAAAGGTTTTTAAAACAAACCAACATGTTTGTTGTATAACAATTTTTGGGGGGGCATTATCAAAACTCGAAATATCCATTTCAGATAAAACAGGCCTGTGTAAAACCAACAAGAAAGCCAAAAAACTTGAACTTAAAAGTTCACATTAGGTAAAACCTGAAGGCTATATCAGACATGAGTATTTAGGAACTGTGTTTGATATAGCGTTCAGATGGGGGGAAATCACCCCTGGAAAAGTCAAATTTGGAAGATGCACACCAATTTACGAATGTCAACATGTGCGACCTGCCATCACGGGGGATCAAGGGACGTGTTTTGGGGGAGCAAGCCCTTCCTCAACGCTACTTTATAATTGAGGAAGGGGTTGCACCCCCAAAACGCGTCCATTGATCTCCCGTGATGGCAGATAGCACATGTTGGCACACTGTGTGCATCCTCCAAATTTGGCTTTTGTAAACATTGTAAAAATTTTAGTAAGATAAAAAAGGTGATTTTGTGGGGTTTAAATTCGCCCCAAAACATCAATGATGTTATTATTTTTTTTAATAACATCACTGATTTGTTACTGGATGTTTTGCAATTGGAGATTACACCCCATGATCTCCCCGATCAGTATCTGGGCACTTTCAGATGTAAAGCGTTCTGGATCACGATCACCTAAAAAGAGATAAAGAACAAAAAAAAAGGTCTCAAAAATCTGCCACCATCCATCTCTTTTACCTGAGCCTGTGGTTGCAGACACTCACCTGTTGTGGTGCCAATCTCCACCACATCTTCTTCTTCCTCCTGCTCAGCTTCTTGGGTTGGTATTTCCCCTTCTTCCAGAGGGGGGGGGTCTCTGGTCTCCTTGGATGAGGGGTGTCCTCCGAGTCTTTTCTCCCCTATGTAAAACAAAAATGGTATAATTAGCACACAGATATTTGATGGCAGAACTAGAAATAGGAAACATTGCTTGGAAGTGGGGTACAATTGTCTATTTTAGCCGAGTTCCAAGATGTATATTTTTTATTGCCCTTCATCAAGCTGCAATACTTTACCTGTTTAGTACAAGCTTCACAGATGTAGCCCCCCCTATAGTATACACTGGAGCACCTGTGTGCCCCCCCTAATAAAAATGGTGTTCTTGTGTCCCACACTAGTGCTCCAGTGTCCAGATGTGAAAACAGCTGCTCAGTGTCCTCTCCTTACACACAATCTAGTTGGCATTTCATTCTAGTAACAAACCCATCTACACAAACAAATATTTGGCATCCAAGTAGGCCCCCAAAAATGTGTGAAAATGCATATGGCCTAAACAATGGTGTTCTAGAGGCCGAAAGAAAAATGTTTGATACGAACGAATAATGGGCCCATGAACATTAAAGTTGACCTTTTTAAACGTTACAATTACTAAAAGCATATGGAGCAGAACGAACGGAATAAAGACAGAAAGAATAGGAACACAGCACAACTACTACTTTTTTGCAGCACTCTCCGGATCTTTCGGTACTGCTCTGGCTCTCTCAACTTCAGGTCCGACCACCGCTTCCTGAGCTGATCTTTTGATCTTCGTACCCCGAAATTCCTCTCCAGACTCCTGACCACTTTCGCCATGATCTTGGCCTTTCTGATGTTGGTGTGGGGGTAAGGCCCATATTTTCCGTCATAGTCGGACTTCTTCATGATGTCGACCATCTCCAACATCTCCCCAAACGACATATTTGTGGCCTTAAAACGTCTCCTTCTGGATCGGGACATGCCTGGATCCGGGCTTTCCTCCTCCTCCTTCTCGTTGTTAGAATTATTATCACGCACCTGTTGTAACTCCGCCATCATGCTCTTCCCCCACTGCGCCGAACAAAAAGGGGCGGGGAATACACTAGAAAGAACGTCAGGGGCGGGCGGAGTTACACGCATGCGCAGTGTGTATAAAGCGTAACACGCGTGCGTATTACGTACGATCTGTGAGCGGAGGAAGGAGCATTGGACGCGCCGATCGTAAGAACGAAGGTAAGAGACAAACTTGGGCCTATACTGCTTCTAGATTGAGGCCTATATTGTAACAAGATTAGGAGAGTTTTGTCTGACATTAGGCTTTGTCTTGTGTTGTGTCTTGCAGTGAACATGGATATCTTAATGAAAGATAATGACTTCATGTCAGTATTCATAGATATGCTAAGTGAGCTGCCCTGTCAGTGGGAGATTACCCACCCCCATTTCAAGAACCAAGCAAAGAGGAAGGCAGCACTGGAGCAATTGTGTGAAATTGTGAAGCAGGTGATCCCCAAGGCAGACATCACTTATTTAAAGATTTTCATTGGTGGCCTGAGGAGCACATATCTGAGGGAGCGCAAGAAAGTCCTGGATTCACAGAGATCCGGAGCAGCAGATGACCTCTATGTCCCCAGGATGTTGTACTACGACAGGCTGCACTTTCTGGCAGGCCAGAATGAACCCAGGCCATTCCTCTCAAGTCTTCCTTCCACGCTTCCTTCCCCCCCGGCTGAGGCTTCTGACGCCCAACCTGGGCCTTCCAGGCTATATGTGGAGGAGCCCAGATTGAGCCAGGTATAGCATTCTTCTAAATATTTCTGCTTGTCCAATCAATGATGTTAACTAGATGTTAGTTGGGAGTACTAATTTAGGATTGTGATTGATGATGCAAAACATTACAACCATGTCCCTTTTTCATACACAGGGAAGTCTCAGCCAGGAGGTGGCCGGGCCGAGCCGGCTGGCTGATATCAAGGTCCCTCCACCACACCCGAAAACAGAAAGTGGCAGTAGGACGAGTACCCTAGAGGAGGCGGCTATCAGATTCTTTTGGAGGGCTACAGAGGTCCTGGGAGCACCACACACCATGCAGGAGAACATTGCTGCCTTCATAGCATATAAAATGCAGAGGATGGAGGAGGGCCAAAAAGCCATGTGTGAGGCCCTCATATCAGAGGCTCTGGAGAAAGGTATGAGGGGCCAAATTACACCTCACATACAGCTTTGGGATGGTCCTCCTCCTCCTCCTGCAGGTCCTCCTCCTCCTCCTCCTCCCTCTCCTCCAGGTCCTCCCAGTCCTCCTCCAGGTCTTCCCAGTCCTCCTCCTCCTCCTCCTCTAGGTCCTACTCCTCCTCCTGCCACATCTCCAACTGCACAGCCACAGCCCGGAAGGAAGCGTGGAAGGAAGACTAGACAGTGATTGCCCTGGGTCCAGTCTGGTCGGCCAAAAAATGCAGCCTCTTGTGGTACCACAGCCTGGGAACACAGATGTCATCTGCTGCTATCCAGATCTCTGCGAATCCTGGACCAGACTGCCCTCCCTTAGATATGGACTCCTCAGGCCACCAATTTTGATGTTGAAGAATTGATGTCTGCCGTGGGGGTCCCAGGCTTCGCTAATTTCTCTTGTTGATCCAGTGTTGCCTTCCTCTTTGTTTGGTTCTGATCCCTTAATAAAGGATTTTTGTTTTGAATTATACTCTCCTATGTGTTTTACTTCAAAAATGACAGCTTGTTTGTGAGGATTCAGGTACATTTCAAATATACAATGTGAAATGAACAAGGGTCACCAACAACAAACAATCTCCTGGAGATTCAATAATAAAAGCTATCAATGGTGTTGGGGTAATTTGACACACAAAACACAACCAAAAATATTCTGGAGTAAAAATAAAAATAACATTGAACAAAGATCAGCCTTGGAAAAAATCCAAACATTAAAGCAAAAAAAAGGCTGAAAATCCAAAAAAAAAATAAAATAAATAAAACTGTCAGATGTGACAACTAATAACAATATATTGAGGGAATCCCACTAAAAAAACACAAATAAAACTTTGTGAGAAGTGTGTGTGAATATGAGCAGCAAAACGACTTAATTCTTGTCACATTATAAAGAAGAAGAGAGTGCGCTGTATTAAACCATTTTTAACATTGCAGCGTGACGAAAGTGCTGTATCCATTGCGAACGCTAAGTTTACCAGAACGAGCTGTCCCGTGTCGGAATTTCTTCTGAGCATGCGTGGCACTTTGTGCGTCGGAACAGGCCACACACGGTCGGAATTGACGCGATCGGATTTTGTTGTCGGAAAATTTTATCTCCTGCTGTCCAACTTTGTGTGTTGGAAAATCCGATGGAAAATGTCCGATGGCGCCCACACACGGTCGAAATTTCCGACAACACGCTCCGATCGGACATTGTCCATCGGAAAATCCGACCGTGTGTACGGGGCATTAGACTAATAAAACTGCTAATTACACAAGCAAGGTTTCTTAATATAATTTTAGTTTAATTTTCCTGGCTTTAACAAATTACAGTGTTAGGAAGCTCTTTTCCTACAGAATTCCAACAAATCATTTTATATTACACAAAATTCCTCTGGACATTCCCTCATATTCAGCAGACTCAGAATCCATCTTCAGTGCTGTCCACTGGTTAATCTGGTATGAAGGGTGTTCTGAGGGCGGTGCCCTGTGTACCCAACCAGTTTCCTGCAGCCCTGACAAGGACCAGTGTCCTGAGGCTCCTTTGAAATCCCATCAGAAGGACAACACTGTACTCCCAGCCGCCCTATTTAACTAATTCCTCTGTGACCTGCCATGTTAGCTTTGGTTGCTTGCCAATTCAGAACACCTTCTCAGTCTTTCCGCGTTGGGCAACTTGACTCTGCCAACCACTTTCCAGGGCTGGAGAGGCTATCCAACATGTAAGTTGAAACATGTAAGATGTAAGTCCTGTATAATAATAATAATAATGTAAGTATTCCTTTAGGTGGAACTCCTCTCAAGAAGTGACGTCCCGCTGGTTTGCTCACTTCCCCCAGCCTGTAACTAAGCTATGGGTTTTTTTGGGGGGGAGAGGGGTACGGCTACAGATTTTTATTGCTACCGGCTCCCATAGTCTTCACCTAGGTGGGGAGGATATCCTTGGCCCCTCCAACAGCCTCTTGGGACACGTCACATGTCCTAGGAGGCTGCAGGACCATTTACAGAGTGCTGCACAGGCTTACACATGTGCAGTGGGAAGCTGGCTGTAGTTCCTCAGGAAGCCACAGTTAGCTCCCTTATTCAAGATGGCAGCGCTGGTGACCCGCAGCAGTAAGTGCCTGAGTTTTAAAAGTCAACAACTACGATATTTGTAGCTGCTGACTTAAAAAAAAAATGAAGCTGAAGATCCTCTTTAAATACTGTTAAGTGTTTACATGAGTGGTTGTCAAATTGTAAGGTAAGCAGGACCTCAAATGCGGCCCCTAATGTTCTCAAAGGGCCCCATATAGTATTTCTTACACGTAATGCTACAAAAATTGTTACATACTGAAGACTTGATAGAGGAAATGGTTAGCGGTGGTTCTTCAAGAGTGGTTGGAGACAGAAGTCATGCTATTGGAGACATTCAGAAACTAGGGACACGTTGCACTAAACTTTTAGACTTTACTACTATTGTTAAGGGCCCCTTTACAAATCAATGCCCCCTTAACAGACTGCTAGGGACAAGGGCTGCACTTCAAACATCAAACGGCCGTATGTGGCCCTCGGGCCTCAGGGTTGTAAACCATCCTCATAATCAGGCAAGAACCTGCACCCAACTGGGGCTAATACCGCGTACACACGGGTGGACTTTTCGATGGACTAGGTCCGGTGGACTTTTCGACAGACTTTACGACGGACTTTCCGAATGAACGGACTTGGATACACACAATCAACCAAAGTCCGACGGATTCATACGTGATGACCTACGACCGGACTAAAACAAGAAAGTTGATAGCCAGTAGCCAATAGCTGTGCCCTAGCGTCGTTTTTTGTCCGTTGGACTAGCATACAGATGAGCGGACTTTTCGACTGGACTCGAGTCCGTCGGAAAGATTTAAAACATGTTTCATTTCTAGGTCTGTCGAACTTTTGGGAAACAAAAGTCCGCTGGAGCCCACACACGATCGAATTATCCGACGGACGCCGGTCCTCCGGACCAAGTCTGCCGTAAAGTCTGCGCGTGTGTATGCGGCATTAGGGAGACATTCAGTTAATCAAATTATGACTTTAGCTCTGAAGTAGAAATTCTGTTATGCAACCCATTGTATTAACCAAGAGTTAGATGTTGGGGAAGAAGAAATGGTTTGACTCTGACTTTGGAGATAAAGTCCCTATTTGCATAATGATTTGGACTGATTTCATGGCTTCTGAGGCTTTTTGTGCTTACTTGCTATTGATTTCTGCCATAAATACAAAGTATAAAATCGTCTAATAACTTTTTTTATCCCATTTTAAAAATGTGACTTCTCAAAGTATATGGCTAAATTGGATATTTTTAACAAATATTTATAAAAACAACTAGTCAGCTAACTTTTTGTTTTTCAATACTGGAAGATAAAATACTGTATAATATCTTTTTTGTTCCTATGTGATAACTAATTGAACATATTCCCAGCATTAAAGTGTTTGTAAAGGCTCATGCTTTTTTGTACAAAAAAATAATAAACATGTTATATTTACCTGCTCTGTGCAATGGTTTTGCACAGAGCAGCCCAAATCTTCCTCTTCTCGGGTTCCCTACCAGTGCTCTGGGCCCCTCCCCCTGCTGAGTGCCGCTCATGCGAGCTCCCACCTCACTGGCTGTGATTGACAGCAGTGGGAGCCAATGGCTACTGCTGCTGCATCTCAGCCAATGAGGAGCGAGAGACCCAGGAGAGCCGCTGCTCTTGTGCACATGACTGGTTTGAGATCGGGCTTGGGTAAGTGTTGGGGGGCTGAGAGGGGAACTGCATACTGAACATTTTTTACCTTCATGCATAGAACGCATGACTGTAAAAAATCTTCAGCTTTTAGAACCACTTTAAGGTAAAAAAATGCTCCACTACCTGTTTCCCTCATCCCTAAACACTTACCTTTCTCCTCTTACAGATCAAGCACTGTCCCAGCTGCAGCACTAACTTTCTGGTCTCACAGGAGACACAGGCAACAGCCATACCTTGTGAGGAGGAAGCAGAGGGCGTGTGCAAGCTGCACTTTGTGTGTCTATGGATGCACACAGCCCAGCTTCGGAGCATGTGTGCACAGATGCCCCCTTAGCACTTGCTGAGGGGGCACTTGGAAGAAGGAGTGGAGGGTGCTGACGGGGGACTCCAGAAGATGAGGTAAGGAACCGTTCTGTGCATTTGCACAGAACAGGTAAGTATAACATATTTTTTATTTTCATAAAAAAAAAAAAAAATATGTTATACTTACCTGTTCTGTGCAAATGCACAGAACAGGTAAGTATAACATATTTTTTATTTTCATAAAAAAAAAAAAAAAAAAGCCTTTACAATCACTTTAATGTTTTTATATATTTGACTAGGGTGAATAGAAGTTTTTCCCCTATCCCCCGCCTATGTTATTCTTCTTCTTCTAGTATGGTTCAATACCCTTTATCTCCTGTATATCTTATACAGAGATAGAGTTAAGACAAGTCCAACCTGGATAGCTATCATGGCTATGTCCATAGACACAGTGAAGTAACCATAGCTCTGTCCATAGACAAAGTAGAGTAAGTAACCATGGCTCTGTACATACACCGTGGAGTAAGTGAGTGTAGCCACCCGAGGACAGGAAGTGTGTTATTTTCAGGATTACCAGGTGAGAATAACCGAGAAAGAAGCCTGAAAAAATAAAGGAAGATAATTCAGCCACCACAGTTAACCACCTGCTGACCGCTCACAGTAAATATATTGAGAGCGGTCAGCAGGTATAGGCATAGTAACCAACATGTACGTGACCGGCCTTCTTTTGACTTTGGGGCACATATGCATGTAACCCTTGCCAACCTGTGCTGTGATTGGACACAGAACAAGTTTGGCAGCAGATTTCAGCCAAAGATTTCAGCTAAAACCAATGTCCAATCAAACACACAGAGTTCTATGTTTACAAACACACAGAACTCTGTGTACATAGGAACAGCAATCTGGCTGTTTCTTCTCCCTGAAAAGCAAGGATAAAAAACAGCCAGATTAGTAAGTAAAGGCAGCATACATTACACTTGGTAAGCACACAGTTAATCCATTGATTGCCTCTAGATGTTAACCCCTTCCCAGCCAGTGTCATTAGTACAGTGTCAGTGTACAGTATTATCACTGATCACTGTATTAGCATCATTGGTGACATCAGGGTCAGTTAGTGACCCTTCCAGCCAATGTCTGTTAGCGCCAGATTTTCCGCCTCCCTATCGCACTCACAAGTTGCTAATCACTGCCATTACAGTATAGCGTCTATACCTGCATACATTCTAGTATACAGTATATACTATAGTTTGTAAATGCTATAACTTTCACACAAACCAATTAATATACACTTATTGGGATTTTTTTTTACCAAATACATGGAACAGAATGTAGTAGAGAGCAGAGTCACGCTGATTAACACAGAACAGAAACAATGTGAGAATGCCACTTATACATCCATAGATGAAAAATACAGTCCCCTTGATATAGGAAGGTATGGTTGTGCAAAGAGAAGGAAGAACGGGAAAAGTCCTGCACATTATTCCACACGTGGATCTCAGTTCCGGTGACACACAATCGGGCTGACTCCAAATAGTGACTGGACACCACAAAGACCACCACCAAAGATAAAAATACCTGCTTACCAGCAGTACTGGGCCAGTAACGCCTGTGGCTGATAACCTGGCCAGGGCCTGGAATGGTATTCCACCTTACGATCGACAGACCTGTAGGCAAATCTTCCCTTTGCAATGTTCTGACAATCACACTCAGAGATAAGAAAGATGCTCCACATGACATACAACAGAATACATTCTGGCCTAAATGTATGAAGAAATTTAATTGGATATGTTTTATAATAGCAAGTAGAAAATATTGGGTGTTTTTTCACATTATTTTCAAACTTTTTCATTTATATAATGAAAAATGAAAAACCCAGTGGTGATCAAATGCCACCAAAAGAAAGCTCTATTTGTGTGAAAAAATATATATAAATGTCATTTCGTACAGTGTTGCATGACTGCGCAACTGATAGTTAAAGTAGCTCAGTGCTCAATAGTAAAAAATGCCCTGGTCATGAAGGGGGAAAAACCTTCCGGAGGTCAAGTGTTTAAAGTGTAACGTGTTTGTTTTTGGGTTTAAATACGCCTTAACCCTCGTTAAATTTAATGTATATTAAAACAGATACACTTTAAACATGTCACATTTTTTGTGTGTGTATTTATTACAATAGTGTCGCAACTGATGTAATAAAATAGCTCATATATGGCTCATATACTGTAAGTGTCTAAATTTAAATATATTTGCATGCAAATCATACTATGTGTTTATGTTATATAATCAATTTCATTTTAAACAGTTTCCTCATTTGATCTGCAATACATATTGATTATGTTCACTGTGGGAGATGTCATTATGTTATTTTATTGTGGGGATTTCCATACCAGGATATAGATAATACGTCAAGAATCTGGTAAAACAGTATAAATTCAGTGAGAGTGCGGCATCATCAAGTACACTCAGATGAGCAGAGTACAGAGATGGCAGGACGGGAAGTGTTGATTCTCTGTGTATCGATCATCAATGCTGTACTGGGGTCCCATATGCAGGGTGGGACTTCGTCATTCAGAGTTCGTGAAAAATATGCAGATGGATGGGTGGTAAGATTTCTTGATTTTAATGAATGTATATACAGTATACAATTTTCACAGTTTTGATTGAGATTTACAAAAAAAAAAAACTGTCATCAGAGAAATTAGCTGGGTAGAGGGGTCTGGGGAAGTGTTCCAATACTGGATTACCCCTTCAATACATTTTAGAGTCCATTTTATTATGAATCTTGTTCCAAAACGGTAATTCAAAGTATAAACATAAATGAGCATGACAACCAGTCAACTACCAGGATGGCAGGGGGTGGGGGGGGTAATGGGAACATGTTTTTCTTGCTTTGAGTAGTTTATTTTAGAGTTTATATAATGTTAATCAATAAGTAATTTTTCTCATTTTTGTTCCATGTAAGCAATTACAGCAGAGGTGCTCAAACCGTGGCCTGTGGGCCACATGCCTCAAACCAGAGAAGCATATGCCCATGCTCTGGGATGATGGGTTGGCAAGCCCAGAAAGCAATCAATGGGTTGCTGACCCGCCATCCCAGAGCATCAGAATACATGGAGCCGGCGCCAGTAGAGGAGGAAGCAGGCGGCTGCGGAGGAAGCAAGAGCCGCATAAGCCGATGCATCCTCTTTAGCGCCATCTCCTGTCTCAGGTGGGGTGATACCAAATACACTTCCCAGGACAGCGATGCCAGCAGAAGCTGGAAAAGGAAAAGGTCAGTGTGTAAAATATTACATACACTGCACTTTTGCAATGGGCATATTTGCACTGATAAAAAAGGGTTATTAGGCTGCTTTCACGCTGATCTGCAGGTATAGCTCAGTGCACCTGTGGCTTCCCTGCAGGTTAGCTGTACTGAGCTACAGACTTCTATTATATCCTGTGGGTTTGGTGTGCTTTTAGAAAGTGCACCATACCCACAAGATGTAATAGAAATCTAGCCCACAGGAAAGCGGTGGGTCCACTGCACTGCACCCGTGGTTCGGGTAAACTTCAGTGCATCAGTGTGGAAGCAGCCTTAGAGGGGGCTCAGGACAGTAAGGGCTCTTTTACATTTAGTTTGGGGGGTGGTAAAACTCCATAGTTTATTGTGGTCCACGACCCATTACCAAATCACTTAAAGTGGTTGTAAACCTGAAAAAAAAACCTGTAAGACAAAGACATAATGAGCTAGTATGCATCGCATGCATCGTATGCATTTTGAAATACTTTCCTTAGATGCTGTGACCCGCGACATGTCTCCCAGAGTTGTTTCTGGGTTCGCGGGCATCGGCGCTGTGATTGGCTGGAGCTGTGATGACATCACTCCCGCGCATGCGCGCAGGAGCTGCCAGTCACGGCACGGCTGCTAAAGAAATGGCACGATCGAGCCGTTTCTTCAGTGCGCATGCGCCGAAGAGTTCAGCGCAAGCGTATATGGTAAATATCTCCTGAACCATGCAGGTTTAGGAGATATTTACAGTATCTACAGGTAACCCTTATTATAGGCTTATCTGTAGGTATAAGTGGTGTAACTGAGTTTACAACCACTTTAAGTGGCCCTCGCTCTTCAAAAGGTTGGGCATCTCTGAATTACAGAAAAGGCCACAGAGTATCTGCAGCTACAAGCAGACTAATCAGACCCATATATTGTACTTGCAGTGAAAAATGAAAAACAGTCAAGTATAATAACTGTGTAACTGTCACGGCAGGCAAGTCACCTCCGTCCGCCGGGCCGCTGGGCGCATGCGCGGGGGGTTACTGCTGAGACGTGCACCCGTGCGCGGCCTGATGGTACGGCGCGCGCGGGTGCACGGCGGCCCGCGGGTGCGCGCCGTCGCCCGTGCGGGTGCCCGGTAGCGCGTCACGCTGACGCGCTCACTGGGAGGTACTTTAGACGACACCAGCACCCAGTCGGGTTGCTGGTTTGTCGTCAGCTTCCCTGCCTGTGTTGTAAACCTTGCTGCTGTTACCTGTTGATACCGACCCTCTGCCTGGATACCTGACTACTCTGCTTGCTTAATACCCTGACCCTCTGCCTGGATACCCGACTACTCTGCTTGCTTAATACCCTGACCCTCTGCCTGGATACCTGACTACTCTGCTTGCTGGATACCCTGACCCTCTGCCTGGACACCCGACCACTCGTGCTTGTTAATACCCTGATTCTCTGCCTGGATAAAGTCCACCTCTTGCTGCTGCCATCCTGACCTCTGGCCTGTTACAGGATCACTCCAGACCAGTTGGACTTTCTGCCCTCTGCCTTGCTCTCAACTATACCTTCCACGGGGCTGACACCCCCTCGATCCCCTCAGTTCCAAGGACGTTCTTGCCATCAGCTTGTGTTTGCTTAACCTCTTCCCTTGCTCCCTCAGGCACTTCCTCAGAAGACTCTCCACTCAAGTCATTCTACAGCTTACCGGAGACCCGTGCCTCTGCGTGCCTCCGATCCCCTGTCTCACTCTCGGGGGTTCGGGTGCGCGTGGTCGTAAGGGCAAGCCGCTCTCGGCATCTCGGCCTTGGTGAGTATTGGCGTGACAGTACAAACCAGCCAGATGTCCGAGGCCGACAGAGCGCGCTCTCCCTTGGAGATCTTATGCCAACAAGTCTCCGCCTTGGCTGATTCAGTACAGAGGCTACAAGAGGGATACACACAAGTGGATAGTCGCCTCCAACAACTGACGGGGGCCCTTCCCCCTGCTGCTGCAGCTCCCGCACCTAGTAATGAAGGACCGCTCCCTCAGGCCACTGCTAGTCCTACAGTAGTAATGGCACTTCCGGAACCTAGGGTTCCCACTCCGGAACGGTTCTCAGGGGACCGTAAAAAATTCAGGGCCTTCAAAAACGCATGCACTCTTTACTTCGCGTTGCAACCTCGAACCTTCGCATCAGAAGTGGTCAAGGTGGGATTTGCAATTTCCCTGTTGTCAGAGGAACCTCAGGCCTGGGCACACAGCCTGATGGAATCAGGAAGTCTGGTGCTTAATACTATTGATACCTTTTTTGAAAGTATGGCCCAACTATATGATGATCCACAGCGTATGGCCACCGCTGAAAATATCTTACACCGCCTAGTCCAGGGAAGGAGACCAATTGAGGACTACACGGTGGAATTCCGTAAGTGGGCGGCCGACACTGACTGGAATGAGCCAGCCTTACGTCACCAGTATCGCCAAGGTCTGTCGGAACTCCTCAAAGATGAATTAGCCAGGATGGAGACTCCCGCATCATTAGAGGAATTAATTCAGGCAGCAACCAAATTAGATCGGCGTTTGAGGGAACGTCGGTCTGAGCGATTCCAAAATCCTCGCCCAGCATGGGCAACCCCAAGACCCCAACCCGTTCCAGGATCTTCACCCATTACAGCTGGGTCTACTGCACTTTCTGATCCCGAACCGATGCAGCTGGGTTTAGTACGCCCACCGCTAACCTCAGAGGAGAGACAGCGTAGACGGCAGTCCAACTTGTGTCTCTATTGCGGGGGTGCCGGCCACTTCCTGCGCAACTGCCCGATAAGGCCTAGTAAGTCCTTTCAACCTAAAACAATGACCTACCAAGATAACAATTCCTCTAAATCTTATGTGATGTTGTTTATCTCGTTACAGCTACCGGAAGGGGAATCCCGCCTCCCGGCGATCATTGATTCCGGCGCATGTAGCTGCTTTATGGACGCTGCCCTGGCCCGAACCTTGCATGTGCCTCTACAGCTTAAGACACAACACTTACAAGTCCACTTGGCAGATGGGTCTCTTCCCAGTTCAGGCCTAATCACCCAGGAGACTCAACCTATCCTAGCCACTACCGAGTCAGGACACCAAGAACTTTTACGCTTAGACCTCATCCACTCTCCCATGTTCCCAGTCATTCTGGGATTACCTTGGTTACAAGCCCATGACCCTCTTATCCAATGGAGCTCGAAGACGGTCTCTTTTCCTTCCGCCTACTGTTCTCAACACTGCCGCCCTCAGAGATCCCAGATCTGTGCTACGATCTCAGCTCCTCCGATTGACCTCCAGCATGTTCCCCAGGAGTATCACGAGTTTCAAGAAGTCTTCAGCAAACAAATGGCCGATTGTCTTCCACCTCATCGGCCATACGACTGCCCAATCGACCTGTTGCCAGGATCAGAAATTCCTTTTGGGCGTATCTTCCCTCTTTCCGAAACAGAGCTGGAGGCTCTTAAACAATATATAGATGAGAATCTAAAAAAAGGGTTCATCCGTCCCTCATCTTCACCTGCCGGAGCAGGTATCTTTTTTGTCGGTAAGAAGGACGGTTCCCTTAGGCCCTGTGTGGATTACCGGCAGTTGAATAATATTACTGTCAAAAATCGGTACCCGTTACCACTCATTCCAGAGTTATTCCAACGCTTTAGGTCAGCCAGAATCTTCTCCAAGTTGGATCTCCGAGGGGCGTACAACCTTATCCGAATCAGAGCTGGGGACGAGTGGAAGACAGCTTTCAGGTCTAGGTTCGGGCATTTCGAATACTTGGTGATGCCCTTTGGGCTCTGCAATGCTCCGGCTACGTTCCAACACCTAGTGAACGACATTTTCCGCAAATACCTAGATGACTTCCTCGTAGTCTACCTGGATGATATCCTAATTTTCTCCCCTACATTGGAACTGCACAGGGATCACGTCAAAACAGTTCTGACCATTTTGAGACAGCACAAGCTTTACCTAAAAAAGGAGAAATGCGAATTCGAAAAATCAGTTGTGCAATTTCTAGGGTTTATCATTTCAGCAAACGGAGTGGAGATGGATCCTCAAAAGATACAGGCTATCCAGGAGTGGCCAGCCCCCTCTGATAAAAAAGGGGTTCAACGCTTTATCGGATTCGCTAACTTCTATCGGAAGTTTATTGTCGGATTCTCTACCATAGTGGCACCCATCACTCAGCTAACACGCCGGCACGGATCATTCCAGTGGTCCCAAGCAGCACAGGAAGCTTTCATGAAGCTAAAGGATCTGTTCAGTTCCGCTCCTATTCTCCGGCATCCTGATCCTTCCCATCCGTTCGTGTTGGAAGTGGATGCATCAGAAATAGCCACGGGGGCAATCCTTTCTCAGAGACAGGGACCCAAGGCCATCTTACACCCAGTCGCATTCGCTTCTCGGAAACTCAGTGCAGCAGAATTAAATTATGACGTAGGTGACAGGGAACTGTTGGCCATAAAATTTGCCCTGGAAGAATGGAGGTACTTACTTGAGGGGGCGCTCCATCCGGTGATGATTTTCACCGATCACAAGAATCTTGAGTACCTCCGAACAGCAAAACGCCTCAAACCCAGACAAGCCCGTTGGGCCCTGTTCTTTTCGCGCTTCAATTTCCACATCTCTTACAGACCTGGCAAAAAAAATGGTAAAGCAGACGCTCTCTCCCGAATGTTCTCAGCAGAACTCCAGACCTCAGAACCAAGTACAATTTTAGCACCTCACAACTTTCTTGGTTTGACACAGACAGACCTGATATCTTCGATCAAGAGATCATCCGATACATGTACCGATCCAGAGGCACAATCCCTAAGGAAAGATGAGGGTCTCTTTTGGGTCCGGGACAAAATTTTTGTGCCTCAACAAAACCGGTTAACCACTCTCAAGATGTGCCACGATCATAAATTGGCTGGCCACTTCGGGGTTAGGAAGACAGCTGACTTAATCTCTCGCTCCTTCTGGTGGCCAGGTTGGAGACGGGATTGCAGCGAATATGTGGCCTCTTGTCTCCGTTGTCAGCGCAGCAAAGGTCAGAATGCCAGATCCTGGGGCTTACTTAAACCGCTCCCTATTCCGGAACGACCATGGTCCGACGTGTCCATGGACTTCATTGTGGATCTGCCAGCCTCAGAAGGCTTCACTACCATTTTTGTTGTGGTCGACCGTTTGTCCAAAATGGCCCACTTCCTACCCATGATCGGTACTCCCTCCGCAGCTGAAACAGCCAATGTTTTTCTGAAGGAGATCATAAGGCTGCACGGGGTACCAAAGAATATAGTGTCTGACAGAGGTGCGCAATTCACATCCAAATTCTGGAGGGAACTTTGTAAGGCCCTGGATATTAGAGTATGCCTCTCATCAGCCTATCATCCGCAGAGCAACGGCCAAACGGAGAGGACAAATCAGACTTTGGAGCAGTATCTCCGTTGCTTTTGTTCAGGATCCCAGGATGATTGGTCAAAACTTCTTCCATATGCAGAATTCGCGTATAATAACTCAGTTCACGCGGCTACCAACCAGACGCCCTTCTGGGCCAACTGCGGGTTCCATCCCACGTTCTTGACTAAGGACATTCCTGAGGTAACAGTTCCTGCAGTACAGGACAGAATAATATCCTTACAAGCCAATTTTCAGGAGATTCAAAGCATGTTACGAAAAGCTCAGAGGATCTACAAGGAGCAGTATGACAGAGGCAGGAAGGAGAATCCAAAATTTAGCATAGGGGAAGAGGTCTGGTTATCCACCTCCAACCTCAAGCTGCAGTTACCATCCCGAAAACTAGGACCTAAATTCATTGGTCCTTTCCCTATCAAGAGGATTATCAATCCTGTGGCCATGGAATTAGCCTTGCCCAAGACGTACAGGATCCACCCTGTCTTTCATGTATCTTTATTGAAGCCTGTTGCATCCAGTCCATTTCCAGAAAGAGGAGAGGTTCCTCCCCCACCAACCAGGGTGGACGGTGAGAACGAGTTCGAGGTGGAGGCTATCTTGGGTTGTAGAAGGAGAGGCAGACAGCTACAATACCTGATCCAATGGAAGGGATACCCACCTGAAGACAATTCATGGGAACCTGCGAAGAACTTACATGCTCCTCGTTTGATTCAAACCTTTCATCAAAACCATCCGGAGTTGATGTCTAGCTTGGGCGTCCGGTGTCCGCCCTTAGGAGGGGGGCACTGTCACGGCAGGCAAGTCACCTCCGTCCGCCGGGCCGCTGGGCGCATGCGCGGGGGGTTACTGCTGAGACGTGCACCCGTGCGCGGCCTGATGGTACGGCGCGCGCGGGTGCACGGCGGCCCGCGGGTGCGCGCCGTCGCCCGTGCGGGTGCCCGGTAGCGCGTCACGCTGACGCGCTCACTGGGAGGTACTTTAGACGACACCAGCACCCAGTCGGGTTGCTGGTTTGTCGTCAGCTTCCCTGCCTGTGTTGTAAACCTTGCTGCTGTTACCTGTTGATACCGACCCTCTGCCTGGATACCTGACTACTCTGCTTGCTTAATACCCTGACCCTCTGCCTGGATACCCGACTACTCTGCTTGCTTAATACCCTGACCCTCTGCCTGGATACCTGACTACTCTGCTTGCTGGATACCCTGACCCTCTGCCTGGACACCCGACCACTCGTGCTTGTTAATACCCTGATTCTCTGCCTGGATAAAGTCCACCTCTTGCTGCTGCCATCCTGACCTCTGGCCTGTTACAGGATCACTCCAGACCAGTTGGACTTTCTGCCCTCTGCCTTGCTCTCAACTATACCTTCCACGGGGCTGACACCCCCTCGATCCCCTCAGTTCCAAGGACGTTCTTGCCATCAGCTTGTGTTTGCTTAACCTCTTCCCTTGCTCCCTCAGGCACTTCCTCAGAAGACTCTCCACTCAAGTCATTCTACAGCTTACCGGAGACCCGTGCCTCTGCGTGCCTCCGATCCCCTGTCTCACTCTCGGGGGTTCGGGTGCGCGTGGTCGTAAGGGCAAGCCGCTCTCGGCATCTCGGCCTTGGTGAGTATTGGCGTGACAGTAACACTACTAAACACTAATTATGGTGCGTACATTTCCCCATGTACACAAATAATCACAATTATAATATAATCATAAATTTATAATTAAGTATTATAATTAAAGGATACAAAAGCCTTATAACAATAAACTGTATCAGGCAATTTACCTATATTTGCTATTTAATATAACAAGCATTTTCTTATCCAAACATTTCATTTATTTATGGTCGGAGCCCTATGTCCGATATGGACATAGATAACATTTATAGTTAAGATAAGACTTACCATCGGAAATAGACCTGGAAGTGTGGACTTACCATATGAAATGGACCTGAAGGTGTGCCTTGGTCTAATGGCCGGTATGCCAAAATAAGGGGGCATACCCTGGTTTTAAGAAATGATTATTCTGTAGAGAGAAATGAGGTGAAATGAATGAAATGAAATAAATGCCTTGAAATGGGGATGGGAGGGTGGGTATCGCGCACAGGAAACCGACAAGCACCACAGGTGAGCGGGCTGCTTAAATACCCCCCGGGCTCCTCCCATAAATTCAGGCCACCATACTGGCCTTCCTACTTATGGTCGGAGCCCTATGTCCGATATGGACATAGATAACATTTATAGTTAAGATAAGACTTACCATCGGAAATAGACCTGGAAGTGTGGACTTACCATATGAAATGGACCTGAAGGTGTGCCTTGGTCTAATGGCCGGTATGCCAAAATAAGGGGGCAAAAACATTCAGGTAGGGTTATAATTTTTATTGGTTTTCAGTTATTTATTGAGCCAGTTTGGAAAATGCCTGTGCCATCTCTGTTTGTGGATTGGGGATATACCGGGCGAAGCAGCCTGATTTCCACCTGCCTAGTCTTCTGATGATGTGGTCTGGAACCCCGTGGCGGGACGCTGCGGAGGCTGCTCCGATGCGAAAGGAGTGTCCGGAATACTGACTAGGGTTAAGGTGAAGATTGTGGAGAAGTATCCTTATGTGTTTCACAAACTGAGAGGCGCTTAAGGGTTTAACTGGGAATGGTAAGAGGGGACTGCTGTCTGGTTGCTCAGGCAGGAGTGACAGGAGTCGGTTGAGTACAGCGACTGGACACCAGCTGTTGTTGGTTTTGTAGAGGTGAATGTTCACTCCTGAGCCCGTTTGCTGGGTTTTAGAGACCTCGAGGTGCAGGATGAAATGGTCTTGGTATCGAAGCAAGTGCCGTCTGCATAGTACTTGGTCTGTGGGTTTGTTAGAGGTAAATTCGCCAGGTCGCAAGAACCCATAGTAAGCTAAATATATAGCTGCTTGTAAGACCGTGCTGGGGAGCAGACCGAATGGTGAAGTAGCCAGAATAGTTGACATGTCCCTAAAGATGGGCCCCGTAATGGGTAAGCGTTTGGAGCTGATGACTGGTTGTTGTTTCTGAATGCCCCTTAGGATGGCTCGTATAGCGTGTGACGAAAACAGTGAAGATTTCGTGGGGTCTTCAAGCGTCAAGAAATGTTGAATGCCGGCTAGGTATAGCCGAATGGTATTGTAGGATAAGGCCAGCTGCGAGTGACAGTGTGCAGTGAAGGCCAGTACCTGTTTGAGATCTGTTGGTGCTTTACGGCAGGATGTGAGGAATTTATTGAACGCCTTCCAAGCTGTCTGGTAGGCTTTGAGTGTGTTGTGAGAGAGTGAATGATTGATGAGTTGCGTTGCTCTGTGTAAATGTTGAACTAGTCCAGGGTCAGTTGTGACCAGACTGGGATAGGGGCCGACATTGGTTCGGCATCGGGAACCTGTTCAAAAAAGGAGGTGTAATTAAAACGTGACAGTGCATCAGCAGCTAAGTTGTATCTGCCGGGAATAAATGTACAGTGTATATTAAACTGACGCTGTAAAGACAGTTGTACCAATCTGCGCAGGAAGGACATGACTGCTAGGGACTTGGACCTGCCTCTGTTGATAATGTCTGCTGTGGCCTGGTTATCGGTGGTGAAGACTACGGTTTGTCCTGTCCAGTGGTGGCCCCAGAGCTGTGCGGCTGCCACTATGGGATAAAGTTCAAAGAGGGCAGATGTTTGAGTAAAACCGGGTATCAACAGTATCTGTTGAGGCCAGGGTCCTGAAAACCAATGGTGGCCAAAAATTGCCGCGAAACCTGTGGAGGCTGCAGCGTCTGTCACTACCTGGGGTGACAGGGGCGAAACCGTGGGTATAAATAGGGATATGCCATTCCAGGCGGACAAGAATTTTTCCCACATAGATAGGTCCGCTATAGCGGCGGAGTCTAGTTTTAAGATCTGATCGGGGTCTTGAGTTTCTGACAGGAATCTAAGCAGGCGTGATACAAAGGTGCGGCCTTGTGGAATAATTCGCATGGCAAAATTAAGCATTCCTAGGAGAGATTGCAACTGCTTTTTGGTACAGCCTTTGTGTCAGAGATAGTACTTACCGAGGCCGAGATGCCGAGAGCGGTTTCGCCTTTGCAACTAAGCGCAGTCCGCCCCCTGGAGTTGGGACAGGGGGTGAACGGCACAAAGAGGCACAAGCTCCCCAATGGACCGTAGGTGGCTTGCTGGTGAGGTCTTGTAGAGAGGAGCCACTGTGTAGGTACTGGTAGGCGGGAGCAGACAGAGGCAACCGGCAGGAGGTCCAGAGCTGGGCAAACACTGGAAAGGTGCTATGGCACTACAGGATCTGCAAGGTAAGGTGACAAGATCAAGAAAGTCCAGGTACAAGCAAGGGGTCAGGCTGGGAGACAGGAGACAGTCCAGGTAACAGGCCGAGGGTCAAACACAGGAGATTGGTGGGAATCCGATAAGCAGGCAGAGGTCAGGTCCAGGAGAGAGGCAAGAGAAGTCCAAGGGCAAATCCGGGTCACAACAGGTAGTCAGGCAGAGATTCAGGATACAGGTTCAGGTACTACAGGAAGCTGAGACAAACCAGCAATTTGTTTGATCCTCTGAGCGCCTTTTATAGGCTGCCCAGGGAATCACGTTGGGTGTGCACCAGTGCGCGTGCGTGAGCGCCGTAACGCCGAACCGCGAACGCGCATGCGCCGAAACGCCGTTCCGCCGGGAATACGAGAAAAACGACCGGACCGGAACGAAGGCTTCTTCTGACAGTGCCCCCCCCGAGGGGTGGCCTCTGGACACCCAAGGTTGACATCAGTTCTGGATGTTCTCGGTGAAAAGCCTGGAGAAGTTGGGGAGCATGTAGATTCCTGGCTGGTTCCCAGGAGTTATCCTCAGAAGGATACCCCTTCCATTTGATTAAATACTGTAGCTGTCTGCCATTTTTTCTGCAACTTAGAATTTTTTCTACCTCAAACTCGTCTTCTCCGTCGATTAGAACCGGTGGTGGTGGAGGCTTTTCTCTGTCAGGAAAAGGACTGGGAGCCATAGGTTTTAAGAGGGATGCATGGAAGACTGGGTGTACCTTGTAAGCATCAGGAAGGGCTAATTCAAAAGCGACTGGGTTGATTACCCTCTTTATTTTAAAAGGACCTATAAATTTTGGCCCCAGTTTCCGAGAGGGAATTGGCAGTCTGAGATGGATAGTTGATAGCCATACTTCTTCGCCTACTTTGAAGGCCGGGTTCTCCTTCCTTCCCTTGTTGTAGTACTTTCGGTAGTCATCCTGAGCCTTTTGCATCGCTGCTTTGATCTTTTGAAAATTTAACTGGATAGAGTTTACTCGGTCCTGCACTGCAGGGACGGATAATTCAGGGATGGAAACCGGAAGAAAGGAAGGGTGAAATCCAAAATTGGACCAAAAAGGTGTCTGGTTGGTAGCGGAATGGATGGAGTTGTTATATGCAAATTCTGCATAAGGTAGGAGGGAGGACCATTCATCCTGGGAATCGGAACAGAAGCATCGGAGGTATTGCTCCAGGGTTTGATTTGTCCTCTCCGTCTGGCCGTTACTTTGAGGATGATAAGCAGAAGACAAGCAAATCTTTATTTCCAAGGTCTTGCATAATTCCTTCCAAAACTTTGAAGTGAATTGAACCCCTCTGTCAGAGGTGATGCTCACTGGGGTACCATGAAGCCTGATAATTTCTTTAAAAAACATGCTAGCAGTAGCAGAGGCAGAGGGAGTACCCACCATAGGCAGAAAGTGTGCCATTTTTGAGAGTCGGTCAATTACGACAAAGATAGTTGTGAATCCCCCTGATGGAGGTAAATCCACAATAAAGTCCATGGAGATTTCCGCCCATGGGCGTTCAGGGATAGACAAGGGTTTGAGCAGACCCCATGACCTTGTATTTGAGCCCTTGCTACGCTGGCACGGGATGCAGGATGAAACATAGTCTTTGCAGTCTTGTCTCCAGCCTGGCCACCAAAAGAAACGTGAGATCAATTCCATGGTCTTTTGTGACCCAAAATGGCCTGCTAGCTTGTGGTCATGAAAGGACTGTAGGGTTAGGAGCCTTGATTCCAGCGGGACGAAGATTTTTCCATGAGACCAAAATAAATCATTGCGTTTCTCCATAGAAGTTACTTGGGGTTCAGAGCATTGAGCAGATGTGGATTTGATTGCGGACATTAGATCTCCTTGAGTAACCAGAAGGAAATTTTGCGGAGACAAGATGGTACTTGGCTCTGTTACCTGGGAAGTTTCATGGAACATCCTTGAAAGTGCGTCCGCTTTTCCGTTCTTTGAACCTGGTCTATAAGATATGTGGAAATTAAATCGGGAAAAGAAGAGAGCCCATCGGGCCTGCCTGGGTCTTAGACGTTTAGCAGTTCGCAGGTACTCCAGGTTTTTGTGGTCAGTAAAGATCATGATAGGATTGGACGCCCCCTCCAACAGATATCTCCACTCCTCTAAGGCAAATTTGATGGCCAGTAACTCTCTATCGCCTACATCGTAGTTTCTCTCGGGAATGCTTAATTTCCGGGATGCAAAAGCCACAGGATGTAATAGAGCCTTGAGTCCTTGTCTCTGTGAGAGGATGGCACCAGTAGCGGTCTCTGAGGCATCAACTTCCAGAATAAAAGGCAGGGCTGGATCCGGGTGTCGTAAGACTGGTGCAGACGAGAATAGTGCTTTCAATTTTAGAAATGCTTCCTGGGCCTCTAAGGACCATTGAAAACGACTATGCTGGCGTGTCAGTTGAGTAATGGGGGCCACGATAGTTGAAAATCCTACAATGAATCTCCGGTAGAAGTTGGAGAAACCTAAGAAGCGTTGTACCCCTTTTCTGTCTACAGGGGCTGGCCATTCCTGGATTGCTTTGACCTTCTGGGGGTCCATTGCAACGCCGTCAGTCGAAATTATAAATCCCAAGAATTGCACTGTAGTTTTCTTAAATTCACATTTCTCTGCCTTGAGGTATAATTTGTGTTTTCTGAGAAACGAGAGAACCAGTTTGACATGCACCCGATGGAGTTCCAGGGTGGTTGAAAAAATGAGAATGTCGTCAAGGTAGACTACTAGAAAGTTGTCAAGATGTTCACGAAAGATATCGTTCACTAAGTGTTGGAACGTGGCCGGGGCATTACAGAGTCCAAACGGCATTACCAGGTACTCATAGTGTCCAAACCTGGATCTAAAGGCGGTCTTCCATTCATCGCCTGCTCGGATCCGGGTGAGATTGTAGGCGCCACGCAAGTCTAGTTTAGAAAAGATGCGGGCGGATCTGAAGCGTTGGAATAATTCCGGGATGAGAGGAAGCGGGTACCGATTCTTGACGGTAATTTTATTTAATTCCCTGTAATCGATGCAATGTCGGAGGGATCCATCTTTTTTTTCTACAAAGAAAATACCAGCTCCAGCCGGTGATGAGGAGGAGCGAATGAACCCTTTCTCAAGATTTTCGTCAATGTATGTTTTAAGAGCCTTTAATTCTGTTTCGGACAGAGGGAAAATGCGGCCAAAAGGAATCTCAGCACCCGGCAACAGGTCTATGGGGCAGTCGTAAGGCCGATGAGGTGGTAGACGGTCTGCCTGTTGTTTGTCAAATACATCTTTGAATTCCAGGTAGCTCTCAGGTACATGTTGCAGATTATTGGACGTGGTTGCAATGGTGGAAACAGAAGCTGGGGCCGGGAGAAGGCAATGTCTGGAGCAATATGGAGATGAGAAAGAGACTTCTCTCTTTATTCCAGTTAATCTGTGGTTCGTGGGCTTGAAGCCATGGGAGTCCCAGGATTATGGGGAAAATTGGAGAAGAGATAATATCGAAGCGGAGGTATTCCTGGTGGCCAGTATCAGTGGTGGTAAGGATGGGTCTGGTTTCTTGCGTGATGGGCCCTGAGCGGGGAAGAGACCCATCGGCTAGGTGGATCCGTAGACTTTGGTTCTTCGTAGTCAAAGGAACATGCAAGCTTGCGGCTAATGAGGCATCCAAAAAAACAGCTACACGCTCCGGAGTCAATTATAGCGGGTAGGTGAACCTCCTTTTCCGGGAGCCGTAAGGAGACAAAAAGAGTAACGTAAGGTTGAGAAGACCCGGTAACTTGTTGATTAATAGCAGGCCGTAAGCAGGACTTACTGGGTCTCACGGGGCAAGAACGAAGGAAGTGTCCAGAACCCCCACAGTAAAGGCACAGATTGCCCTGGCGTCTACGTAGTCTTTCCTCCGAAGTGAGTGGGGCACGGACTAGGCCAAGCTGCATTGGTTCAGCTTCAGGAGTGGTAGGAACCGGTGGAGCTGTGTAAAGTGGATGGACAGGAGTCGATTTAGGCATCATCCAGGTAGGGCGAGAAGTCTGAAAGCGCTCTGTGCGTCGCTCACGCATGCGACGATCCAATTTAGTGGTAATTTGGATGAGGTCTTCCAAAGAATCAGGGGTCTCAATCCTGGCCAGCTCATCCTTCAGTCCTTCAGACAGCCCTTGACGGAACTGATATTTAAGGGCAGGTTCATTCCAGCTAGTATCGGCTGAACTTTTCCGGAATTCTACAATGTAGTCCTCTACAGGCCTACGTCCTTGGCTCAGGTTATGCAGTAAGGTTTCGGCCGTGGCCGTGCGCTGGGGGTCGTCGTAAAGTTGTGCCATACCTTCGAAGAAGGCATCTACTGAATTCAGGATAGGGTTCCTCTGTTCCATTAGGCTGTGAGCCCAAGCTTGTGGTTCATCGGCCAAGAGAGAAATGATGAACCCAACTTTTATCACCTCTGACGAAAAGGTCCTAGGTTGCAGAGCCAAATACAGGGAGCAAGCGTTTTTAAAGGCCCTGAACTTCTTGCGATTGCCGGAGAAGCGCTCTGGTGTGGGAACCCTGGGTTCTGGAGCGGCCATGACCACAGTGGGATTAGTTGGCATCTGAGGAGAGGAAGCTCCACTGGGAGGTATAGAAGCCGCGGCAGGAGCTGGAGATGGTCCGGAAAGCTGCTGAAGGCGGCCATCAATTTGGGCGTAGCCGTCTTGCAATTTCTGAACGGCCTCAGTGAGGGCCGAGACCTGCTGACACAGGATCTCCAATGGGGAACGCGCTCTGTCGGCCTCAGACATGGCTGGTTTGTACTGTCAGAGATAGTACTTACCGAGGCCGAGATGCCGAGAGCGGTTTCGCCTTTGCAACTAAGCGCAGTCCGCCCCCTGGAGTTGGGACAGGGGGTGAACGGCACAAAGAGGCACAAGCTCCCCAATGGACCGTAGGTGGCTTGCTGGTGAGGTCTTGTAGAGAGGAGCCACTGTGTAGGTACTGGTAGGCGGGTGCAGACAGAGGCAACCGGCAGGAGGTCCAGAGCTGGGCAGAGGGTCAAACACTGGAAAGGTGCTATGGCACTACAGGATCTGCAAGGTAAGGTGACAAGATTAAGAAAGTCCAGGTACAAGCAAGGGGTCAGGCTGGGAGACAGGAGACAGTCCAGGTAACAGGCCGAGGGTCAAACACAGGAGATTGGTGGGAATCCGATAAGCAGGCAGAGGTCAGGTCCAGGAGAGAGGCAAGAGAAGTCCAAGGGCAAATCCGGGTCACAACAGGTAGTCAGGCAGAGATTCAGGATACAGGTTCAGGTACTACAGGAAGCTGAGACAAACCAGCAATTTGTTTGATCCTCTGAGCGCCTTTTATAGGCTGCCCAGGGAATCACGTTGGGTGTGCACCAGTGCGTGAGCGCCGTAACGCCGAACCGCGAACGCGCATGCGCCGAAATGCCGTTCCGCCGGGAATACGAGAAAAACGACCGGACCGGAACGAAGGCTTCTTCTGACACTTTGGTGTGTGTGAATTCGTGAAGGACCGCCCTAATGCGTGTTAGTTTGTCGAGGGGGAGACTGGCTTGCATAGCGCAGGTATCCAAGCTGACCCCGAGGAAGGTGATGATGTGTGTTGGGCCGTCGACTTTGTGCTCGGCGATGGGAACATTGAAGTTTCCAAATATCACTCTGAGTCTGTCGAGGTCTCCTGGTGGCTTGCTGGGAGGTTCTATTAGTAGGAAGTCATCCAGGTATAGGATGACTTCTTGGCATTGACCCTTGTGTAACAGTATCCAAACAAGGGACTGAGCGAACGTGTCGAAGAGCCACGGACTACTCTTCGAACCGAAGGTCAGTTTTGTGGCAAAATAATATGCCTCCTTCCACTTGATGCCATGCCAGCACCAGAGGGATGGATGGATGGGCAGGAGCTTGAAGGCATCCGAGATGTCGGCTTTGGAGAGCCAGGCACCTGTACCTGCTTTGATGATTGCTTGTATTGCCATGTCGACGGAGGAATATTTTAGGGAAAACTCTTCGGAGGGGATCAGGGAATTGAGACTGGGGATGTGGGAAGAATGAGGCGCAGACAGGTCGTACACCAAACGCAATTTATTCGTGAACTTGCCCTTGACAAGCCCAATAGGGCTGACTCTCCATGTGCTGAAAGGGGGGCAGGTGAAAGGGCCTATAACGTACTCTCGATCTACCTCTGTTTGTAAGAGCTGATCTATGGCTTGTTCGTCAATGGCTGCTGAACGAAGATTGGCACATTCGTGAGTACAGTGGGGTAGTGAAATGAGGCCGGTGTGAAAGCCTACTGTGAAGCCTTGGATAAGGTAGGTGGTCAGGGAAGGGGTGGGATGTGAGGTGAGGTACAGTCCTAACCATAAGAGGTTGATCCGGCTTAGTCATGCCCTCTTATGTTGTTTGACTTCACACAAATTCCTTGGGTGTGCTCTTTGGCATAAGGTGCAGATGTGGAGTAGGCGGCACTGGCTGAAGTTGCAGGACCCGTAGTTGTAGTTATTACAGATGGCTGCCCCTCCCACGGTTCGGACTGGACGTCCGAATTTGTCCACCTGAGGTGTTGGTTCAGGGGGCGACTGACCCTGAATTGTACCCGAGGTAGAGGGAAACTCGAAGGGCCGTCTGGTCGCCGCATTGGCGCACCAGGTGGCAGTGTGGGTGGAGGACTGACAAATCGCACACAGAGGTGAGCGTAAGCCGGCAAAGTGGTGGCAGAAGAGCTCTGTGTCCATGAGACTCCAATTTGTCGTAGTCTGGAACTGTGTGAGTCTGGCGGCGGCCTTAGCGGAAAAGGAACGGTGGTAATCATAAAATGCAAATCCTCCAAACTTGTAGCCCAAGTCTACTTCCGTATGGAGATACAAGTCCAGCTCTTCCCGTCTGCTGGGGGTGGCTGAGCATAGGACGTCTCTGAGCATGCCAAAGGCCAGGGTAAATTCTGGGACCGATAATTTGCGGTTTAATCTGGGGTCTTTGGCTTTAAGGACCACCGATATGTCACCCCAGGAGTAGGCCTTATTTTCTGCCAGGTCGTGTACGGAAATAAGGAGAGAGGCCAGGTTGATGTCCCTGCCGTCCAAAATGTCCTTCCTGGTACTGGTTGGGACCAAATGGGAGGGGTAGACAATGGGGCTCCAGCCTGAGGTACCTGCAGGAAGGGGTGTCAAGGTTTGAGTCGCGGTTGGGTCGGGGACAGCCGTGGCCGGTCGAGCCTCCAGGAGTGCCACCCTGGTTTGGACGTCTGTAACTGAGGTAGACAAGGATGACACCATCGTGTGTAATTGTGAGATAGCTGATGATATTGACTGAAGGGATGCTTGTTGGGTACTGGGTCCTGCTGCTGGTGGGGGAAAGAGGAGTTTGAAGAGCTCACCTTTCCTCGCTGTGGCGGGGAAGGGCACACCTCTGCGTCTGAGCTCTGCCGTCAGTTTGGGGATAGTCCATACCCTGAGGGACTGCACGCTGCCGCTCTCTGAGACCAGGGAAGGTGACAGAGGGGCCGTGAAGTCTTCGCTGCCGGCCTGAGACATAGTTGATCTGTTGAGGATCTCCTGTCTTGAGCTTTTACTTTCGGTTGACTGTAACCTATTGGGGGTGACATGAATTTCAAGTTTTTTCTTTGATCCCCTGAGTCATACTTACCCGACTTATCCTCCCATTCTTCTTTTTTTTACCTGGGGAGATATCGTCCAACCTGGTGCAAGGTGGACCTACTGAACTTTGACTGACCTAGAGAAAATGAAAGGTGATAATTCGTGAAGGGATTGCTAACTAACTTGCAGCAACGATTCGTATGGTGCTTGCAATCTTGTGACAACGAAATGATTCGAAATGTTTGCCTTGATTTATGAAATGAATGAACTGCATGACAAAGGTCCGGCCTGGTCGTGTCGTGACTGATGCGACCGTGAACCGGGCTCTGGAGCATGTACTGAAATGAGGCAACTGAAGAAACATTGGTGCACACCGGGACGAATCGGTGCTTGTTTGATGCATCTGGATTCGAATCGGAGCGCAGCATGAAATGAAATGAGAGAAATGTTTACCTTGACCGAGGCTCGAATTGGTTGTGTCGTATTTTGCGACTGGCAACGAACCGAGCTCTGGTATAGGTATGGATACGGCCGAAACAAGTGAGGCATTCCGTGACGAATCGGTGCATCTCGGATGCGACTGGTTTCGAAACAGTGATGCGCTGCGGGAGTGAAATGGTCAGAATTGCATGACAGAGACATGGATCAGTCGCCCGATATCTGCGACTAGCTATGATCCGGACTCTGGAGAATGTTTGAGAAATGAGGCCGAGCCCTGGGGCACGCCGTAACGAATCGGTGCATGGAAGATGCAACTGGATTCGAAGCGGGGCGCGGTAAGTGCAGGTGTAACATATCGTTTGCCATGACGGAGGCGCGAATCGGTCGTGCTGTTGTAGCGACTGACTACGAATCGGACTCCGGAGCATGTACTGAAATGTGGCCAACCCTGGGGCACGCCGAGACGAATCGGTGCATTTCCATGCGACTGAATTCCTGTCGGAATGTGATACGTGGTAATGAAATGATAACCATGACAGAGGTACGAATGACTGAAACTAACGTAACTCTGGAGCATGTACTGAAATGAGGCCGTAACTACTGGGGCACACCGGAGCGAATCGGTGCATCTTTTAGGTGCGACTGGATTCGAATCGGAGCGCGGTAGGTGACTGAAATGAGAAATGTTTGAAATGCTTTGAAATGTTAGAAATGAGTTTAGAAATGTTTCAGAAATGAGATATGATTGGCATCGAACTGACTTGATCCGATAGATTTGAGAATTGCGACTCGCTGTGGCTGTCTACAGACGTGTGTCAAATTACCGACATGCTAGAAATGAAGCGACGTCTGCGTCGCGGTGGTTTCCTCGAGTAAGTCGAATTGGTAACATAACGATAGTACGGGTGATATACATTGCGGTTACGTTTGTAAAATGCGAGTGATACGTAAATTTGAAATGACGGTTTAGTGACATGATATGTAACGTAAGAGAAAGTCCGATGGGACCCTACCTGCGACAGCCAAGCCAGACGCGTGGTACGAACTGCGAACGGAAAACACGGACTTCGAAGTTTGAGCACGGAATTAACGAATACGGGACTTGCGAGGCAAGAACTTGCGGAAGCTGGTATTCGAATAGTCGGCCTAGTGACGTAACGTATCGCGCACAGGAAACCGACAAGCACCACAGGTGAGCGGGCTGCTTAAATACCCCCCGGGCTCCTCCCATAAATTCAGGCCACCATACTGGCCTTCCTACATATCCTAAAATGCTACATAGTTATGCAATCTTTGTTTCTTCATATGGAATAGTGTTTTTTTTATGCCAAAAACAAATTAAAACATAAAAGCCTTTCAGTACAATGCAAGTTTCCCTGTCTCCAAATGGTAAAAAAATAAAGTTAGATTTTATACTTACAGTATCCCAGTCTTCTGCCTGTGGTGCCTAAGTGAGTTAGACTTGTGGTTCTCAACCTCAGTCCTCAAGTATCCCCAACAAACTTCCCTTAGATAAAATAGCTCTTATCAATACCATGTCATTAATAATGATTTAAAGCAGCTGTGCAAAGTAAAGGAAAACCTGAAACATGTCTTGTTTGGGGGGTACTTGAGGACTAAGGTTGAGAACCACTGAGTTAGAGCTTCAGGCTCTAATCACATGCTTAGATGCTTAATCACTGAGTTAGACATCATACCCCTTCCAATGAGATCCTGGGGAATGCAGACCAGCCCAAATTGAGCACTGCACTGGAGGGTTCTCCCTGTGAGTTTTGGGGTACTCATCCTTCCCCAGGAATGTGACATCATGCCTAGAGATGCCTAAGATGGGGAAAAGGTAAGTATAAGTGCCGGTTCACATAGGTGCGATTCGGGAACACTGCGAATCCACTGCGGGGTCCCGCATCGCACCTAACTCGCAAGACATTTCACACTGCCATATGCGAATTGCTGGGAGTGTCAATACAATATTAATGACACCCCCAGTTCAGTTTGCATATCGCACTGCGAACTGACAATTCGGACATGAATCGGATCGCATGGGTGTGAACACTCATGCGATCCGATTCCCATGAGGACCAAAGAAAGGGTCCTATCCCACCTTTAGCTATAGAAAGGTTTTATAAAGTAAATTTATGTTTGGAGGAGGTCGGTCATTATTGGTAGGACATTCTTTTTTTTTTTTTCTTTTTTTTTGTAATTTTAATTCAATCTTATTTTATTGAAAAAGCATACAAGAAAATGTATTTCACATATACATCATTAGTAGTAGTAGTGTTGATAACAATAAGGACATTCTTTTTTAATACTAAACCACACCAGGTAAATATATGGTGATGCCATTTAGCAAGATGGTTGTAAAGGTCCGTAGGAGGGGTTTGAAATTAAATTTGAAGAGTCTGTTTATCTCTGCATAGATTTTAGTACCTAGGGGGAAGGTTGTATCAGGATGGGACAGAAAAAGGAGAAGGTCATCCACCACTTTGTGATGACCTGATGGCTTAGTAAAGCCTCATATATTAGGTGAATCACGGATTGTATGCAGGAGAGGTACCATGGTGAAAATTAATATAAGAGGAGATACAAGGTGCCCCTGCTTCATCCCATTTGTAGTTGAAAAGGAGTCAGACAAGACACTGTTCAGAAACTGTTCCTAAAAATAAATTTTTTTGCTAATAAAAAAACTCACTGATAAATTATCAGTGAACACAAATGCTGCTCCAATCAGTCTTCCGAGACCCAGTTATTCCCCTACTGGATGCTGAAATCACATCTCTCACATAGTATAGGGGGGTGAATCCAGGCTCTTAACCAGGGGCAGACATGCCATTTGCACACCTGCACAAAGACCCACTGAGATTTAGGAGACTATTAATACTAGATGTGAATCAAACAGGTACTGGGTCTTGTAGACCTTGTGCAGCTCACTTCTATCTAGCTGTCAACTAATGCACTGAAAATAAGTGATTTTTCTTGGCCAGTAGTTAAATGAAAAGCCCAAACACTTGCACAGAGTTGATGTCCACATCTGCTGACAGAGAACACCTTGACAGAAGGAGAGAGCAGAGCGAAGATGAATGCTAATTTTATGCTGCTTTTTAGGTTGATATTAAGTACAGAACAGGCTTTGAAAGCTCGTCATCATATAGATTTTCCTGGCGCTGCCTTTCTGGGAATTGTGGCACTGAGCTTCAGAACACCATAACACTTATGGAAAACAAGACCACCAAACCCAGCCGTTGGTACCAGAATGAGGGGCATATGAAAAGACGTGTACCTATCGACAAACCTTTCCAACTTGGGTAAGATCTGTGGTGTTGAAGTCATAACTCCTTTTTGACCTCCTTTTTGTGACAACCCCTCTAGAACCCCTCACAAATCTTTTTGTGAGGTCTTTGGCAAAACTTATGCCGCGTACACACGAGCGGACATTACGGCGGACTTTGCCCGGCGGACTGGATTTCGTCGGACAATTCGATGTGTGTGGGCTCCAGCGGACTTTGTTTTCTCAAAAGTTCGACGGAATTAGATTTGAAACTTGTTTTAAATTTATCCGTTGAAATCGAGTCCGGTCGAAAAGTCCGCCGTCTGTATGCTAGTTCGACGGACAAAAAGCCACGCTAGGGCAGCTATTGGCTACTGGCTATGAACTTCCTTGTTTTAGTCCGGTCGTACGTCATCACGTACGAATTCGACGGACTTTGGTGGATTGTGTGTAGGCAAGTCCGTTCATTCACAAAGTCCGTCGGAAAGTACGTCGAAAAGTCCGCCGGGCAAAGTCCGCCGTAATGTCCGCTCGTGTGTACGCGGCATTAGACATGAGGCCCCACTCACACCCATAATGGGAAAAAAATTCAAGCTAAAAAAATGGCTGCAGAAAGATGCAAGGATCTAGCACACAGGTGATCAGCGCCACTTCCAGGGCACCCTCCTCACCCAGCAGACATATGCAGCCAACACAACATCTGGGACCCAGCAAGGTGACACCCCCTGAAGAAATTACCCCAATTGCCTTGGAGAGAGAGGGGGGGAGAGGGGTGACAGAGAAGGGGGGGTCAGAGAGAGAGAGAGATTCCTGTCCCTGTCTGCAGCCCCTCCATGTCCCAGTCTGCATAATTTATGTGCAGAGTCTGAACTAAATGGAAGCTTCAGTCGTTGTGGTGAAGTGGTGGGGTTACTCACTGTGCCCTGTAGCAGTGTGTTCGGTCCCTGCTCATCCATGTGTAAAGGGCTGAGACTGGGGGGGGAACATGCCCCGGGCTCAGTTCCCCCCCTCAAATCTTCCAACCCATCCGATCGATAAATCCATCAATTTACAACTTGCATATTATTTGAAAACAATGGAAGCCTGTCAAAAAACTATATACTTGAGTAATTTGACTGATTAGGTTTGATTGCAGTCTGCTACTCATGCATCAGTGTCAGATTTTGCATGCTATAAGGGTTAAAATAATCCCATACAATAAATGGATAAAAAATATACGGGTACCTAAAATTATTTTTTAAGGTTTGTTTTAGTGGTTAAAGCTGTGTTTGTTTGTTTTTTGCTGTCTATGTTTCCCAAGGGAGGTAGAAAGTTAAGCCCCGTACACACTATTGCCCTGTACACACGGTCAGACATTGATCGGACATTCCGACAACAAAATCCATGGATTTTTTCCGACGGATGTTGGCTCAAAACTTGTCTTGCACACACACGGTTGCACAAAGTTGTCGGAAAATCTGATCGTTCTGAAGGTCAGATGGAGCCCACACACGTTCGGAATTTCCAACAACAAGCTCCAATTGCACATTTTGCGTCGGACCGCGTGTACAGGGCATCAGAGAAAATTGGAAGAAAAATTCCATACAAGTCACGATTGTTTGATTTTTGTATAGTGTGTACACAGTTTTTGACTTTGCAAACGAAAATTTCTGAAGGGACAAACTCCAATTTTAAGTGAACAGAATGAACGATTTTTGTTTAATGTGTACGTGAAATATCAGATACGGAAGACTACGCATTATCAGAAACAAGAAATAACAAAAAAAAAACCTTTGTCATACGAGAATTTTCGTATATTATTTCTATCATCGGTTCCGACTTGCTGTGAAACATCAAAGAAAACCAGACGATCGTTCGCCTGATTTTCTTCTAGTGTGTACCCCACTTATACTACACTTTACTATACATACTCTCTAAGAAAATTGGCACTGGACACAGGTGTCCCTATTAGAAGATTCCTTCTCCCCTACTGCTGCAGTGAGAACTGTAAAATGTTGGATTTACTATCACTTTCTGTCCTTCTGACTCTTGTAATTGAAAGGGTGAATCAGAATACTTTAAATTCCCCATTGAAGACAGCAATTAAACCATTTAGGAGTTCTAACCTTTCCATACTACATGCTAAGGTACAAACAAGGTCCATAAAGACATTGTTGAGCGAGTTAAGGGTTGGAGGAACTAGAATGGCCTGCACAGAGTCCCGACCTTAACCCGATAGAACACCTTTGGGATGAATTATTGTGGAGACTGCGAGCCAGGCCTTCTCACCCACATCAGTGCCTGACCTCACAAATGCGCTTCTGGAAGAATGGTCAAATATTCCCATAGACACACTCCTAAACCTTTTGGACTTGCGTCGCTCCGATTAGAACGGTTCCATTGTACAGAACGGGAGGCGACTTGTCAGGCGACTAGGTCGCCTGACAAGTCGTCCCTGTGTGAATGGGCTCTTAATCAATAGTGCCAAATTATGCTTAATACATATACTGCTACCTACATATACTGTAATTATTTCTTCTATTCACTAGTGCTCCTTTTTATATCTTTACAGGGAGAGTAGTTGCTGTTGGGTATATAATGTTTATACTGATGGATCATGGTCACTAATAACAGCAGTGGATTTAGGGACAAGATCAGATACCAAGAAGCCCAACACCTCTCCTGTGACTACTACCATTCAAGTTTTAAGGTATAGTACCACAAATTACAAAAAACTATATACAAAACATCTCAGTGCTGGGTTACAGTATATGCCAATACACCATCTATGTTTTTATCAAAAAATTATTTTCTATATTAGAATGTTACATTGATGAAACAATTCACATGGGTGGCTCTTCCACTGCTAGCTGACATACCTCTCAACTTTCTGAAATTATAAATAGGAACAACTTTTATATATCAAAACTTGGCTAGGATCCAATATAAGTTCCTACATGGTAATACTGGTAGGTGCCATCCCATGCACTAGTCAAACACAAAACAAAAACTCCTCTAAGGGGTAAGTGGGACTTTAAAGGATAAGTTCACCTTTTGTAACATGTTACATGTTACATACATATTCAGGGTGTAAGGTGTAACATGTTACAGATGCACCGGCCCCCACACCCCCCTATCCCCTGTTCTGCCAGCTAGCGGGGGATCTCCCCCCCTCTCTCCCATTACCTGTCACAATCTGCAAAAAACGTGGGCACGTCATCCAATCAGAATATTCAAAAATGGATGAAGGATAAATGTGACTTTAATGGCACCACACCTTCAAGTAGATTTAAAAATAATATTTTTACAAAATTGGTTTAAAATAGATCAAAATACAATTCATATAGATATTACACTATATTTTAGAATGACCCCAACTGCACTATGCTGGTATCACCAAAACTCCTCCACCTATAAATAGGGAGCCCCCAATAATTACAGTGTATATAAGATAATAAAAACAATCATGGTTCCCTAATATCCAGGTATCCAATGGTGGCTATTGGAGGGGTGGTGATGTCCAACTCAACATCTTGCTCAACATGTTTCGCGTATTGGCTGTCGGACCTTGTCGCAAAGGCTGTCAAACCTTGTAGTTTTTCCAATCAGAATTTTCTGTGAATGGAAAAACTAGAAGGTCCGACAGCCTTTCTCAATGAACTACCACGGTGCCGTTGAGCGCTGTGGTAGTTCATTAAGTCTTCCTTTCACAGCGTAACTGCCCGGTCGTATCAAAGGTATGACCAGAAAGATACACAGTCTACAGGACCGTAGCATTACACCCACAATCTGCTGAATGTGGGTGCAATGCTTTACAAGTCTATTACAAAAAAATAAAATAAATGCATATTTTTAGACATACACAAAAATGTGCATTTATTATTTTTGAACTTATCCTTCAAATATACCTCACCAGTGTTATATATAGGAGTTTTCACAACATACCATTTGTCATAAAAGCATATTTTATTTCGCACAAAATGAAAGACAACCACAAAACAAAAATGCATACATAAATATTAAAATCACAGTTTAGACACTTCAGCAAATGTCCGCGTTTCGTGCAAATTCTGCTTCTTTAGAACATATAAAGAAAGCTGTTTCATGTCAATGGAATAAGAACAGGCTATATTTCATCTGAAACAAAACCAGGCTGGTACATAAAATACCAAGCCAGAGTAATAGTTGTGCACATTAAATCACCCAGAAGGGAAGTAACTAAGGAAATGTAGGAACCACAACCGATTGCAACAGATCCAGGTGAAGAAAAAAATTTGATTTTTTCCAAAACCATCAGGCTATTACACACTTGCCCGCATCCCTTAGCATACCCGCCCCGAATCCAAATTTCCTAATAGATCTGCCCCAAAGAGCCTTCCCAGGAACTACAGCACAGCCAAATCTGTGTCCCACTAGTAGCATATCACCAGGTGTTAGGGACACCGTTTAGCACTAGTATGTAGGCAAAGAGCACATCTCTGCTATGGCCCGGTTACTCGGGCCACAAAGATCTAATATGCAGAAAAAGATTGACTAATCCACACAATATCAAAAAATGGAATTTAACGTGTATCCTCACAGGGTGACACTGTGGATGCACTAGTAACAATGTGCCAACGTCCCAATATAGATTGGAAAAAACTAAGAAATTGCAAAGATGGACTTTATAGGCACACACATAGGGTGAAAGGTTTTGAAATTTTAATTGGATGAAGTTAAAAAGGTAATGTACAAAACATAAAAAGTTTTTTATGTTTTGCACATTACCTTTTTAAAGTGGAGTTCCACCCACTTTTACAACTCTTCAGCATTCCTCACTAAACTGCGCACTGTAAACGAATTGGATATTTTTTTATTTTTTTTCTCAGCACCTACTGTATATCTGCTGTATTCATTTTTCACTTCCTCCTCCCTGGCCGCGGCCCATCGCATCATTTCCTGTTTGCAATGCCTTCTGGGAAGGGGCGGCAACTTCCTCTGAAACTACCGTTGCTATGGAAACCTGATCTGAAACCTATTACACTGCTTGTGCTGCACTGAGCATGTGCGAGATCTGCAAGGATGAGATCCAGGAAGAAAAATAGTCTGGCTTCAGATGCCCACACTTAAGATGGCCACGGCCTGCTATAAGTTTATAAAATAACAAACTACTGCTATAAACTAACAAAACAGACCTTAGTTGACAGACTAACTTTACTAGAATACATTAAGCTTGTGTATTATAGGGGCATTTTTATTTAAAAAGTATAATTTCGGCCGGAACACCACTTTAACTTTATCCAATTAAAATTTCAAAACCTTTTACCCTATGTGGGTGCCTATAAAGTTCATCTTTGCATAAGATAGTACATTTTGTATAGAGATGTACACAGAGAAAAAAGAGAGACAACTGAAACTGCACGAGGGGCAGAGGCTATTTGGCCCCAAATGAAGGACAATTTGGAACTATGAGCTAATATTTCTAGAGGATTGCAGCAGTGAGATCTTCATGCCAGAGCTTCCTACTGTGCAATACCGTTCATAGTCATTACGAAGAGAAGGTAATTTCACTCCTCCTATTGCATTTTCAACATGTAACAATAACTAATAGAAGTATAGGTCACACACCCACGTGGACCTGTTCAATAATGTTAAAATGTTGCCGCTGCAGGGATAAGCCAGTCATTTTATTCCAATGATAGTGGAATGTGTCAAGGCAGATGTTGATTATCCAAGAACAGAATGTTAGGTGTGAATTTTTGAAACCACAGGTACTAATCATTTTTTCTATGTTCTAACCACATAATCCAATCCCACAAGAAGATCAGATGTCTTTACTATTACAGAATACACACTGGACAATTGTGACTAACTACTACTAACTATACAATGACCTGTAAAAAACAAGAACATTTACAAACATCATGTACAATAAATTAAAGATCCTAAGTATAGCCCTCACCCCAAGATGATTTAGGAACCCAGGGTACCTGATGATTTGAATTGACTCTTGAGGTGCTTCAACATACCTGCAGTAACTTTCAGCCCCCTCAGTTCGCAAAACTCCAAAATCTGTCGTAGTGTTGAAACATACCCATCCTATTCCACTTTACACACACTGTTATTGGCCAATGAGGCAGCCCACCATAGCGATGTGCCAATAGGAATGTATTGGAGTGGTAGGGCGCAGCCAGGCTTTGACATTACCATAAAGTGTTGGAGGTTTACTTGCTCAGAGGAGCCTATCAGTTTGGTATAGACTTGCTTGGGTGCATGCCCTGAGGCTGGAGACACATGGAGTAAGTCCCTATACAGGTGACAGGCCAGGCACAACCAGTACTGAAGAGGATTTCTTTCAGAGAGGTAGCAATCATTGTAGCAGACCATGCCTGTACCGCTGAGGTAAGCAAGCATCTGAGGTTTTAGTGTATATTGCAGGGATATGCAATTAGCGGACCTCAAGCTGTTGCAGAACTACAAGTCCCATGAGGCATAGCAAGACTCTGACAGCCACAAGCATGATACCAAGAGGCAGAGGCATGATGGGACTTGTAGTTTTGCAACAGCTGGAGGTCCGCTAATTGCATATCCCTGGTATATTGGATTGTGGCATGCTGCAGTGTGTTGTGCTCTACTGTAGATCGTGTTCACAATCAATAGCACTGTAATGCATTGCACACAGAGCAGGTGCATTGCCTTGCATCATTGTAACACGCATTTTATCATGCACTGCTGCAATGAACAAGTGGAATGGACCCAGAAGTAGAATCTGCTTCTAGTAAGTTTGCTACACAGTTACATAGTTTTTGGCATACACAATTAAAATTCCCAAATCAAAATCTGTGTCTAGCCAGTTTTATACAAGAATATAATGCACTTGTCTTTTCCCAACATTGTTGAAGAATAACATCATTTATACTGCTTTTACTTTAAGAATTCCACAGAACTGTGCAACCTCTATTAATTTATTGTCCCATGACCCCGATGGAGACCATGTGACTTGCCGAAATGCATATAAATCTGGAGAATGTGGATTATGTAAACCTTATTTTTCTGTGGATCAAGTAAGTTTCTAATTAATACAAAAGAATAGTTGATAATCATTCCATTTATGGACTTGTAGAGAAATCATAACGATTTTCAGTCAAAGTTATTTTATGTTGTTATTTGAACATTTAAAGGGTAGCTCCACTTCCTCCACTTTAATGTTATTAAAAATGATCTTTTCAATCTGCAGCCGCTGTAATTTTCTATAAATGCAATGCAATATGGCTACATGGAGTTGTTCTGTACACATAGGCTTCCCCTGCAACAAAAATGTCATTTTTGGTAAGATATTTCCAATAGGAACACACCTAAAGGGATGCAGGCCCAGCAGCTTTCCTCATTAGTGCCCCGCAGCTGCCACAGCTGACTGATAGTTATGAAACCACTCCCATTAGACCCACTCAGCCAGAGGCACAGAAAAACACACATGGATTTATTCAGAATAACAAAAGGAAGGAATCTGCAGCAAAGGTTGTTAGAATCCTTGCAATGTACATAAATCACCCAGGGGGGACGTTTTTTTCTCAAAAAAAGTGGAGTTACGCTTTAAGATTGCTCTCATACATTTTTTCATTACATTTTAAACACTTTATTTTACAAATGTTACAAATGCACATTTGATGCAGGGTGCTTCCATGATATTTAGGCCTCATGCACACAGAATTTTTTTTAACTCTCCTAGAAGCCAGCAGCGTTTTTGCAGAAAAAGTGCCTAACGCTTGTAAAAGTAAAAGTGTTTAGACGTGTTTACAGGCGTCAAACACTTGGACATTAATAAATTTCATTGGGCTGAATACAATATTCTGGCCATTGAAATGAATTCACACTCAAGTGCTAATGTGCCTAGCATTAACACGCGGTTAGCCGCGTTTACAAGCGTCAATCGTTTTTTTCTGCCCAAACTTTGCTGTTCCTGGACGCACTGGCAGGGGGTTTTTTTCCTGCCTCTAAACTCCCCTACCACTAAATGCTACTAAAAGTCTATGGGGTTGATTTACTAAAGGCAAATAGACTGTGCACCTTGCAAAGTGCAGTTGCACTCTGAAAGTGCAATTGCTCCAGAGCTTAGTAAATGAGTTCCATCATCCAATCATGTACAGGCAAAAATGCTGTTTTTTTTATATTCCTGGCATGTGATTGGTTATTCTTTGCAAAGTGAAGCTTTACTTCATTTACTAAGCTTTGGAGCACCTGCACTTTGCAAAGTGCACAGTCTATTTGCCTTTAGTAAATCAACCCCTATGTGTGCTTGGACACATAGGGGTTGATTTACTAAAGGTACATAGATTGTGCACTCTGCAAGTGCAGTTTCTCCAGAGCTTAGCAAATGTACAGAAGCTCAGCTGACTTCCATCATCCAATCATGTGCAAGAAAAAATGCAGTTTTTTTTATTTTCCTTGCATGTGATTGGGTATTCTTTGCAAAGTGAAGCTTTACCTCATTTACTAAGCTTTGGAGCAACTGCACTTTCAAAGTGCACAGTCTATTTGATGTTAGTAAATCAACCCCATTGGCTAACATGCAGGGGAGTTTAAAGGCAGGAAAAAAAAAACGCTAGATGCTCCTAGAAGCAGCTGCAAAACCATCCTGTGTGCATGAGGCTGTATGCTGCAGAGCATACTGGGCTATAATATAAGAAAACCTAACACTGTCTATTCACTTTTGTCTGTCTAACGTGAAATCCATATGGGTGTATATCTGCTAGTGATAAGGGGGGGGTTCTCCTCTGGTTCAGTAAGTTTATGTCTGTGTGGTTTGAATAGACTTGAATAGCAGGAGAACTAAATATACAGGCTACTCAGGCTATTCACAGCATAGCAGTTCATCACTGCAGAATATGTGGATTAAGCAGCTTCTAGCACACCATCTGTTGCCTACAAGTGATAAACAAACCCAATATTACATATCTACCAGGCAAAAAAAAAAGTAATAAAAAAAAAAAAAAATTTCTCAATAAAATAAAGAATGGAACTGCATAAGATTAGACACACTACAAGTTAAATCCCCCTCACAGGAAATCAGATAACTAAATAATAGACGTTGGTATGAAACTCCAAAAGATTGTTGTTTTATGCAGTCAAAAAATAGAACAAACCGATTTAGAAGAAGAAAACTTAAGTTGCAAATAAGAATGACTTTCCTAACTAATAACAATCTTTTTTCACTCTTGTTCTAGAGCCGCTGTGTTATATCTTTTCCATCAGGGATTCGTACAGGCGCCTATGTGTTGGAATTGGTTGTGGAAGATTTCCCCAACAAAAACATTAATCTTACCTACTATGACCGAACAACGGTCTTCAAAAATAGTCCTTACCATCGCAAGATCCGAGAGGCGCCAAACGACTCAGAAAAGAAGCGCTACTGGGGTCCTACAACTGATGAACCAGAGATAATTACTGATGATTTTTATGTAACAGAGGAAAGTACAAGTCATCCCAATGCAGAAACCACTCCTTTTCAGGAGACAACTCAGCAAAGTTTACCAGAGGCTGTCACCATCGCAGATAAAGCTACTACATTGAATTTAGCCACGGCTTCACCAGACTATACAAACCCCTTGAGTAGAATCCCTCTGCAGTTTATGGTGGAAGGTAAGTTAGGAGACAATTATTAACCAAAGATATTTTGTAACATAGACTGAAATTCACCAGTATTATATTGAGCAGGGGTCTCCAAACTTTCAAAACAAAGGGCCAATTCATTGTCTTTGAGACTTTAGGGGGGCCGGACTAGGGCCAGTGGGAGTAGAAAATGTCCTGGCGTCCAATAAGAGTAAACGAATTGCAATCATTGGTGTCAGTGGCAAGAATAGTGCCCCATTTCCGGCGACAGTTGGAGGAATAAAGCCCATCCTTGGTGTCAGTGGAAGGTATTCTGCCCCATTGTTGGTGTCAGTGGGAAGAATGTGTCCTTTCATTGGTGTCAGAAATAGTGCCCATTGTTGGAGTCAGTGGAAGGAATAGTGGGGCATCATTGGTATCAATTATTTGGAATTGGAATTATGCCCCATCGCTGGAGTTAATGGAAGGAATGGTTTGTAAGTGGGGGTGTGGCGCTCCCTTGTGAACTGTGGAGTATTAATTAAATGTGCATAAACAGTGACTATATCAGATAAGTTAAATAGTAATCCAAACACAAACGGTGAAGACTGTGAAACTCTTACTGGGTGAACCCATAATATATAAATCAAAAAAACCTTGTAGAAATATATGTATATGTATATGCAACCCCTATCATAATGTATATACCTCTATATCACAAATAGTGTCAGAGAATTCCACTAGGTGCTGCCGCTGAGCAGCTATTGTGATAAATCCAACTTATATGTATGCAAAATTAGTGACATATGCATATACCAGTGCAGAAACAAATATGACAGTGCAATATATATAATATGACAGTGCAATCCAACACATACGTATATATATGACCGTGCAAACCAACTTATAAATGTGCAATAAAGTGCAATATAGTGCAATCAAGTCCAAAGAGAGCCGAACAAAACTCTAAATGACATCAAAATTGCAAAAAAAGAGAGAGTCTATTCTCAAGTAGTGCGTCCCAATTTTGAATGGCAGCAGAAAAGTTCCAACAGCTTAGTGACTTTTGGTGCCCACAGAGGTAAATCCGTGACTTCTGTGCTCCCCTTTGGCTCCCCACTCACCAGCTTCCACTACCCCTGCAGGGGTGACAGGCAATCTAGGATCCCAAAGCCGTCCTCTTGTCCGGTATCCCGTGGTTACTACGATGGAATGGCCTCTCTCCCAGGAGTTCCGGATTACCACCTCATACGATATCCAGGACGGGGATCGCCAGCAAAGCCCTCATGGAAAGAGATGCCACCTCATAGTGTAGTAAAAACTTTAATGGCATAAAAAACTCCCCTATGGGGAAAAAACACACAGCGCACTACACTATGGGTGAAGCGGAGAGCCAGGAAATGTTTCCCCGCAGCGTGCGGCGTGCGGTCCAGCTGCGTTCCAGGCTCTCTCGCTCCGTACCCGGAAATGACGTAAGTGCGTAGCCCCGCCTTACGCGTTTCGTCATCAACGTTTTCAAAGGCGGTGCCCCATTGCTGGTGTCAGTGGGAGGAATTGTGCACTTTTGAAGGTGTCAATGCAAGGAATTATGCCCCATTGTTGGTGTCAGCGACAAGAAATATGCCCCATTGTTGGTGTCAGTGGATGGAGTAGTACCCCCAGAACAAGATAAAAGCAAGCAAAGGGCCACAGTTTGCAGATCGCTGATATAGAGCAACCATGAAAGCAGTAAAGCCTTAGCCCAAGAGTGTATCTGGACCAGAGGGACACTTTGCTTTTTTCCAAACTGCAGCGTACCTTCCCTTTTTCATCATTCCTCTGTGTTTTGCAGGTAGAGTGTATGGCTCTGCTCAGGCTTTTATATTTTATTGTGTATGTTGTACTGCAGTGGCGGCCACTCCATTAGGGGCACAGGGGTGCCGCCCCCCTAATTCATGTGCCCGGCCCTAATCGACATGGATTTAAATTTTTTTTAAGCATGTAATTAGAGCCTGAGGCTCTAATTGGCTTCAAAAAATGGTTTGCTCGGGGCGCAGTGCACTGCGCCTTGAGCCCACCAAGTTGTGTGACAATAGCGAATTAATATTCACTATTGTCTTCCTGATCTCCTTCTGGTCAATCAGGAAGCAGGTCTTAAGACCCGATTGGCCGAGAGGAAAAGCGACCGTATTGGACAGGAGCAGGGGGGAGGTGCCGAGGAGGAGACGCAGGGGGAAACTGTAAGAAACAAATAGCTCCGCGCTTAGGTAATAAAGGAACTGCAGCCCCCCCTGCAGGGGGAAGCTGCCCACGACCTGGATGGGTAAGTGCGGGGCTGATTGGCGGACGGACGGGCCAGCGACAGGGAGGGGGTTTAGGTTTGACCGAACAAATGGGGGGGGGTCGGGTGGTTTGTTTGCCGCCCCCCCAAAATAGAGCACCAGCCGCCACTGTTGTAACGCATAACAATGCATGTGTTATAACCAATAATGTCGTGCAATGAGGCTTTTCTGATTTCTGCAGTGCAATACGCTGCAGTTTAAAACACGAAGAATGTCTGTTTTTCTGTGCTTTTTATTGTGCTGTGGTGGCCAACAGAACAATGAAAATGCATGCAAACATGCTATAACGCATGTAAAAAAAGTGCAATAATAATGGAGAAACGCAGCTACAGATAAATGTGAACCTGGCCTATGTATATCCAAAACTCTTTTTTTGTTTGTTTTATAAAGAGTATGAAAGGGTGGAAACGCTGTGCCTGAATTTAACAGGGATTGAGAGGAAAACCCTAAAAGTGTGAAGGTACTACGATTCTGAGGCCTTGTTCACATGATCGACTAAGAGATGTAAATCCATTCAGTGGAGCTGTAGTTTTACCACCCCCTGACCACCCACCTGATGACTGACATGGCTGTACACATGCTGTGGTGGCAATGCTCAATTTTGTAGCAAAAATGAAACAGAATGTTTAATTTGCCATGCAAGTCTATGGGACCGCACCACAACTGTGTGCAAGACATGCGTTCCATGAATGGTGGACGGGCGGATAGTTTAAAGGTCCACCTCCTTTGCCACGATGTCCGCTGGTACACGCAGATCTTTAGGCAAAGAGGCGGAATGGCGGTTATGTAAACAAGGCAGATTGCCGTTCTGACATTAGGGAAGGGATGGAATTTGTGTAAATAAATTCCATCTCTTCCCCTAGTAAACGCACCTCACATAGTATAGTAAAACACTGGTTAGGCACACAGTTAACACTTTGATTGCCCCTGAAGTTAACCCCTTCCCAGCCAGTGTTGTTAGTACAGTGACAGTGCATATTTTTAGCATTGGTCACCGTATTAGTGTCACTGGTCATCAAAAGTGTCAGAATGTCCGCCGCAATGTCGCAGTCCCACTATAAGTCAGTGATCGCTGCCATTACTAGTAAAAAAAGTACACAAATAAATAAGAATATCCCATAGACGCTATAACTTTTGCGCAAACCAATCAATATACTCTTATTGGGATTTTTTTTACCAAAAACATGTAGCAGAATACATATTGGCCTAAATTTATGAAGAAATAATATTTTTTGTTGGATATGTTTTATAGCAGAAAGTAAAAAATATTGTTTTTTTTTTTCAACATTGTCGGTCTTTTTTTGTTTGTAGTGCAAAAACAAAAAACAAAACGCAGAGGTGATCAAATACCACCAAAAGAAAGCTCTATTTGTCATTAAAAAAAAAGACATAAATTTTATTTGGGTACAGCAGCGCACGCCCGCACAATTTTCAGTTAAAGTAGCGCAGTGGCATGTTTCAAAAAATGGCCTGGTCATGAAGGGGTGTAAATCTTCCGAAGGTCAAGTGGTTAATATGAACTATTATACAAAACTATTTAAGCTACCATGAACCATTTCCAGCATTTTAAGTTGGTAAGCCTTTTTTCTCTTTATTAAAATGACTTTAGGTGGAACAACAGGCTACTTACTGAAAAATTCCAAGCCGTGTGATAGACTTTTATCTCAACAGAGGTTCTCATCATCTTTCCTAGTCAAATATCCCCCAAGACACGGCCTGTTCTTCATCTGTTGTCAGATATGGAATGCTGAATATTATTATTATGTTGATCCTTAGTTTTGTAAAATTATTTTTTAATCCAAATCTTTTGTTCCATTATTAACAATAACATGTTTTTAATCATGCAGCCACTAGTCCAGCTCCATCCTGCACATTGGGCCAATACAGACCACTATTTCTTTCTCCAACTCCCAGTCATGGAACAATACTGCAGATCAATGCTGGGAAAAAGTTCCAACTCCACCTTACTGCACAAGCAGCATATGAAAGGTAAATCACACAACGTATGTATCCAGGACTTGTCATAAATGGGTAATCCAACATTAAGTTTAGGTTCACATCAATGCGGCTGTGCTTGATACATTTTTCAGGCACATTTTGCAGTGCTTTTTTAAACCCATGTTTTTTATGCATTTTTGCATGCAGTTATCATGCATATTGCGGTTTACGTTTTTTCTCTTTAAATGCACTGTAAACACACTGTATATAGCTGGTTGCTAAGGAGGGGACTGGGAAGCCGGCCACTGCGTCCTTAACAACCGATGAGTCATCAGCTGTCAGCGGGCTTCCCCGCTGTAGGCTAAATGTAAAAAAAAATAAAAAAAATTTACAGGCAAAAAAATCCCTCAAAAAACGGCCATATCTTCGGGTCTAGTATGGATTCGGAGGGAACCCCCTACGCCAATATTTTTTTAAAAAATGGCATGGGGGCCCCCCAAAATTAATACTAGACCCTTATCTGAGCATGCAGCCTGGTAGGACAGGAAAGGGAGGGGACGAGCAAGCACCCCTCCCTCCAGAACCACACCAGGCCGCATGCGATCAACATGAGGAGGTGGGCGCTGTGCCCGCCCCACTCTAAAGCACCTTGCCCCCATGTTGATGAGGACAAGGGTCTGGTATGGATTTTGGGGGGACCCCACGCCATTCTTTTAAAAGATTTTGGTGTGGGGGGATTCCCTCTGAATCCATACTAGACCTGAAGGGTCTGGTATGGACCTGGGGGGAACCCACGCCGTTTTTTCGCAAATTTTTTTGCCAGCAAACCCCCACAAAGCTTTATTTTTACATGGTGATCCTGTCTGTAACACACTTCCTGTACTAGGGGGACGACACTTACTGTACTTGCTGAAAGGAAGACAGTCATAAACTGGGAGTTATGTCCAATCACAGGCTGGGGGTAGGGTGGTGACCTAGCTGTATTGCTTAACCACAGTAGAGAAAAGTCAGGTCACCAGCCTGGCTCAGCTGTCTTGTGGCTCTGGCTCAGCAGTGCTGTGTAAATATGAGGACAGTATGTTGCGTCTGTGTACTTAGCTGTTTGCCTTGAGTTAGTGTTTAGAGGTGAAAATATCCTTTATGTTTTACAAGTCATAGAGAAGTAAATACGATAAACATGTATCAAAAGTCAAGGCCATCACCAAGCATAGGTCACATGGAAAATGTACAACCTTAATGGGTATATGGTGCCATTGGGGGAAACCATCTGGATTGAGTAATGCTGTGTACACACGATCAGAAAACTGGATGAAAAATACCACTTTCAAAGCGATCGTATGACAATCAGATGGTTAGTACACAGCTTTCCAGAGCCGATCACCACAGTTCCTCTGATATTATCAGAAGGGACAAGCATGAAAAATGTTCTCATACAATACCAGCTCATATGATTTTCGTTTAATCCGCACAATTTTCGCCCAAAAATACAATACAAATGCACTACAATACATGACATCACTTTAGAATTTTTATTCTGTAGTAAGAGAATTTTCGTAACTTTAGTTACCTCCAGTGGTGGCCCATCCATTAGGCCCCTCTCTCCAGGCCACCCCCTATATGCAGTGGATAGATTCATGCATAGCATGAACCTATCCGCGGCCGCCCCCTTCAGCGGCCAAGGTTTTTTTTTAAGCACCTAATTAGAGCCATAGACTCTAATAGGCTTCAAAATAGAGTGGGCTCGGGTCACAGAGGATGCGTCCGGAGCCCACCCAGGTGTGTTGCAACAGCGAATTAAACCTTTCCCTGAGCCCACCACACTGCTCTCACCGCCATGAAGCTCCGATGGATGCTCTCACCGCCTGCATCCAGGGTAAGGACAGCAGGTGGTGGGGATGTTAGTGCTGTGCCACGCTGCGGAGGGTAGTTGGCAGTTGTGCTAATGCCTCTCCACTAGCGGCTCCGGGGGGAGGGTTGTTTGCCGCCCCCCCCCCCCCCCAAAAAAAAACCCACCAGCTACCACTGGTTACCTCTTCATTTTCGATATGAGACTAGCATGCAACAAAAAACGGATGGTCGTTCGTCCGATAATCTCATCGTGTGAACGAGGCATGAGTCTTTAAAGTATATAGAAATGCCATTGATGAAAGGAGAGAAAAAAGGGAAAGAAGACATAGTAACATATCTGTTTTATTTGCATGGATGATCTAGTGAACTTCCAAAAGGGAAACTTTGATACACTTTATAATACCTCTGTTTGTTTGGTGAGTGGTAAATGTTGCATTTTTCTTCTTTAAAGAATTACAGACTTCAAAGTCAGTGGGCTCCCTGGCATGACCAAGTCATTTACATCCACATCACTATCCGATATAAGGACTATGGTGGTGGAATGGACACCAAAGGAGGATAATATAGACGAACACGTGCCTGTTTGCTTTGTGGCAGAAACTTCAAATTGGTCAGTATGGTGCTACCGAAATTCCAGTTATTTTATAGTATTTTATCTATCTTCTGTGTTCTCAATCAGCTATGATTAGTACGGTCTGAACATAATTTGAGTGGATTGATTAGGTTGGCCCTCACACTAATTATTAGTAAATTGTGTCAGTCTGATGAATGAAAATCTCTCTGTGTGGCCTGCTAAGGTTCTTATTTGCACATATTTTTATTGGAAATTGAAAGGAAAAGTGGTTGCCTATGGTGTAAAATGTACTTTATATTTCTAATCTGCAACAAAAGTGGTTATCTCCTATGATGGTGTTCATTATTCCCCAGAATATACATTATACGGTAACATTTTATCTGACTACTTTTTGTACAATTGGTTTAATACAGGTTGCGTGCACAATTTTTAAATTTATTTTTAATATGATTATATTGAAGAATCTTTCAATATTTGAGAAGCAGTTCTAAGGACATATAATGATTGTAATTAAAAACTACAAGTGACCTGACTTAAAGCAGATCTAAAGCCAATGTTTTTTTTTTTCCTCAGTTTTGGATAGTTTTGGATTTGAAGTAGGGAAGATCATTTATAGCACCCAACAAATATCCTAAAGTGCAAAGTTTAGGGATAAAATTGGTTCACAGCAGAACAATTCCAATGCATTTGGGGTGTTAAACAAATCCCCCCTTCATCAGGGTTCAGGAAAGCCTGTTGTTACATGTCTTAACACTGGCATAACCATCCTTCTAAAACTGATCCAAAAAAGAAACCATAGTACAGATTTGTCTGGTAGTTACATATCTTAGTCCATTTAGGCACAGACAAAATTCCTGAGCCCTGATGAATGGGAAGTTTGTTTGGCCCTCCAAACACTTTGGATTTTTTTTTTACTGTGAATCAATTTATTCGATAAAACTTTGGACACTTGAATGTTTGTTTGGCACTCTAATTGGACTGTATATATGTGTTTTTTCAACTATATAGTTTAGTCCGTTTAAACCCCAACACGTATCAATTACACAGGTGCTGTGGCTGATTAAGGTGGTAATTAAACTCACTTGGTGCCTTATCTGCATTTAATTAGCCTCAGAACCCGTGTAATTCAAAGGTGTTCGCGTTTAAAGGGGTAAGGTGGCAACGCTATTTCTAAGTGGTGTCCCCCTTTTTGTGGAGTGTTGCCAAATCAGAGCTAGTGAGACCAGGGGTAATTTGATTGACCCGTTGAATATCTGTATCCAACACCTCGCTTTTACTTCATTTTTTTTTTTACTTGGAAAGAAAGTGATGAGAAATTCAAAACAATGAATGAAATTCAAAACCTGTATCAGTCAGATCAGCATGTGAAAAGATTGGTGTTAGACAGACAGAATTGGCTTATTAGGCTCTAGGAGGCTTCAACAAAATGGTGGCCGTCTGCACACAGACACCAACTCCCTATTGCATAAATGTAAATGAGATAGGAAAAAGAGGACTTCAGCTCCTGTTCTCCACCTGTAGACAACTCCTCAGATGTGTTTCGCCCTTTACAGGCATTAATCGTAGAGCAGAATGAATCTGAGGAGTTCTGTACAGGTGGAGAACAGGAGTTGAAGTCATCTTTTACCCATCTCATTTATATTTATGCAACAGGGAGTCGATGTCTGTGTGCAGATGGCCATTATTTTGTTGGGAGAAATTCAAAATGTTACAGTTGTTACCAGAACAGGACATGGGAGAAAATCTTCCAATGGGGAGACCTGTTGCAGGTACAACTGGCCAAGAGGGGATATCTCCTCACTTTTTAAAGATTTGTTCTCACTTCCTGTTTTGTCTCTGGGACAGGAAGCTTGGGATAACATATACATTTATAAGAAATATGCACACACTATAGCTTGCAGTACTCAAAGATGTAAAAGCTAGATAAAGAGATTACCCTATAAGTCCAAAAAAGGATCCATAGACAAATAATAAGAGAGCTAGCACATCAATATAGATTTTTCTCAATGATTTGTATTATATGAAGCCACTATACAAAAGGCTACTAGTGTAAACAGTACATTTAATGCATATTGTGAATAGGGAGGTTGGAAAGTACAATGATCAGAGTACAATTATTAAGCCGGCCACACATGGATCGAAATTTGGCCAGTTTAGCAGGGACTGGCCAAATTTTGAGGTCAATATATGGGCATTCTGGTTGTACACAAGTTGTTCTATAAATCGATCTGTCTACAACTAGCCTGTCGGGTTTTTCCCAAACAATCAGTACCACTGGCTATATCTGGCAATACTGATCAGTGTATACCACCGGGAAGTGTCCTCACCAGTAGAACACAATAATGCTGCGGGAGTGATTCCACCTTTCACATCAAATGTGTGGTTGGGGGAATCGGGACACTTGTTTTCTTTCAACCGGCTAGTTGAACAAAAAATATTTAATGTATGGCCGGCCTTAAAATTGATTAACCACTTTTAATAAAGCCCTTTTATCAAGTCTAGCCATGAAATTTTTTATTCCACATCAGATCGGCTCCTCTTTATTATCTGTATGTGCATTGCATTTTTTTTTTGGATGGTCTTAACTGCAGATAGTCTGATTATTATACCTTCCTGCCACTCTATTCACTATGCATTATGTACTGCTTACACTAATTGGCTTTTGTTTAGTGGCCTTAAAGTTGGCCATACATTGATAGAAATTCGGCCGGTTCAGCAGGGACCAGGCAAATTTCAATCCATGTATTGTGGTTGTACAGAAGTCGGTCTACTGACTTCCAATCTCCAACAGCCTCCCCATTGTCAGAATACAAAGGCATAGCAGGAGGATTCCTCCACCAATGCTTAAGATGACTGATGATTGGAGTAGGTGTAGCTATGTGTATTATGCTTATTAGAAGTACACAATACAAATCTTGTCTATATTGACGTGCTATCATTTGTCATATGAAGGTAAAGAACATCTCTCCAGTGAGTTACTGACTGCAGAAAAATCCCCCTAACTTGGGATCTAACCATACCCTACTTTACCGAAACTTAAATTAAGTTGTCTTAGGATATAATATAATTTAAAATGAGTTGCAGTGTAGAGGAGTGTATGTCATTCAGTGGGATGGGAATGAGAAATTCCTAAATATGTTGTGCATCCTATGACTCTTAGGTCACGCATGGTGCAGCTGACCACCTAATCAACTTTTATTTTGTATCTTTGTCTTTTTTTCTTACAGGTACCATTCAGAAATGCGGTGTATTGTTTTAGTGGTTGGACCCTCAGAATTAGGTATTGTCTTCTACTGTTTAATATATAGTTGCAACAGAAAATGTAATCTGCCCATTTTAGTTATTATGATTGTCTTGTGTTGTGAGCTCTGAGCTCAAACAAGATCATACAGCCTGCTACTTTTGCTCTGACGGGGAGAGAATATAATAAAAAATCAAGCCATTCTTGATGGTTATGTATGTACAGTATATTTCTTCTAATATGTGTTTTAAAGGCGGTTGACAACTGGGTACCATGTTTCATATATGGTGGACTTGCCCGAAGGTCTGCAGATTAAAGTGATTGTAAAGGTTTTTTTTTTTTTTTAATAAAAAACATTTTATACTTACCTGATCTGTGCAAGAGTTTTGCACCAAGCAGCACCAATCCTCTTCTGGGGTGCCTCGGCGGCGCTCCTGGCTCCTCCTCTTTATCGGGTGCCCCCAAGGAGAGACGCTTTCCCTGGGGGCACCCGTGCGGGCGTGCTCTCGATTCCTGCTGCCGTGTCTATTGACATAAATAGCAGGACTTGGCCCCACCCTCCGCTCTCGTGTCACTGGATTTTATTGACAGCAGCGAGAGCCAATGGCCCTGCTGCTATCAATCTATCCAATAAGGACCCGAGACAAAACAGACGGGTTCAGATAAGAATAAAAAGGGGGGGGGGGTTCTGGGGGCAGCTGCAGCATAGAAGGTTTTTCACCTTAATGCATATAATGCATTTAGGTGAAAAACCTTGAGACTTTACAATCCCCTTAAGGATAGATATGTTTTCCTTAATTAATTCACTGACCCAGATAAACTTTCACAAATCCTCAATGAAGCCATTATACAATAAACGTACTAAGTTTATTAACCCCACTACACTTTCAACAAATTATCTCATATATCTTTTTTGTCTTTAAGAAAAACTATACCAAAAGCTGGGAAAAAACCATGATCTCTTTAGAATTTGTAAAAAAAAAGTTCAATTTGGTTCTGTTTAATGACAAACTTTCCAGCATTCTAGGCAGCAAACAAATGCTTCTACGGGCTGGAAATAAATCTTAAATGAAAAAAACAGCGCTCGCAACAAAGGAATTAGACTAGAAGCTATCGCTGCTGTAAAAAAGTGTGTGAACTTGAAGTATAATAATAAACGGTTACAGCGCTGATAGACGTGATAATACAATAAAGTGCTATGTGCTGAAAATATACGTTGGATATTAACTGAGTTTCAAATGCAACTACTGGTCACCATAGTGTATATGATATGTGAGAAAACAACCAGTATTATCTAATTGCAAAAAAACAACCTAAGAGTATGCTGACAGAGACCAATAAATGGTTAAAAATAAAATACAAGTGAACTCTAGTCACAATACAAAAGTGCAAATATGGAAAATAGTCCCAAAATAAATAAATATCTAGCACCAGCTGGGCATGGAAGACTCAGACAAACAGCTTAATGATGGCCCAACGGCTCCTCAATCACAAATGTCAGTCTGTATCTATGATCCAGCAACAGATGCTTCTAAGATGGATAAATAGATGTAATGGCTGATACTTCAAACAATGGAGCCATGGATCTTGTAATCGGTCACCCAAAATAGAAAGAGGAAAAAATATATAGTGAAGTACTGCGGGATGTAAGAGCCAATCGCGCTACAAACCGCTACTCACGCTTTCCCTGGTGGCAGTCAGGCATATCAGGCATATCAGATGCTTCCGCGATCGCCGCTTGGTAGCGTGCGTTCCACGGAGCCAGGAAGATGAAAAAAGCGTCACTTGGTTGTGTGAAGGCCGGATGTGACGTCGACGCGTTTCGCCCCTCCCCCAGGGCGTCATCAAAGGACTACACATCCAACCACGGCCATCCGATATATAGGGTGAAAAAAGCAGTGACAGCCAATCAAGGCTAGTGGGACGCACTCATCACCACTCTTCCTGAATCATCATATCCTGTTGCAATCCAAACAACTTTATTACAAAGGGATGAACAGCATACAATTGATATACAAAGCTAATCAATAGCTATAGATGCAAAAAAAAATTTTTCATATACAATTATATTAATACATATTTAAAATAGAAATATATTGCTTAGATAGGAATAATTGATAAAATTACAAATAATAAAAAAATTATTATTATACACAAATAGACAAATGAAATATAAAAAAAAAAAAAAAAAAAAAAAATATATATATAATGGAAAAATATGTTTAATTAATTTTAAAATCATGAGAAAACCAGATTCTTCCTATTTCAAAAACAGAAAGAATAAAGAATAAAAAATAAAAAAAATGTAATTGAAAAATAAAAATAAAAATATGGAAAAAACTTTTATTATAGAAAAATGTATATATAACCATAACCCCTTTCCCTAATCTCAGAACTAATAAAATTACCAATTAGAAAGAAAGCAATTGAGGTCTAATTCGACATTGATCCCATGAGGTTGTAAGGTGCGGAGTCTATGGATCCATTGGGTTTCATTCTGTGATATTGCCCTCTTGAGATCCGAACCCCGCCAATGAGCTTCCACTTTGTCAATACCACAAAAGGTAAGGACACTAGGGTCCCTATTGTGGAATAGTCTAAAGTGGTTGGAAAGACCATGATGTTTATAGCCCTTCCTTATTCTGTTGACGTGTTCTCTAAGTCTGACCCCTAATTGCCTAGTGGTCCTCCCCACATATTGCAAATTGCATGGGCAAGACAGAAGATAAGTCACATGCGTGGTGTTGCATGTGATGAATTTCTTAATCTCAAAAACCCTACCGTCAACTAATGATGTAAAATGAGTGATTTTTTTCTTCCGAAATTTAGAGGTCCTACACATCATACACCTACCACAACTATAGAACCCAACCCTGTCCAGAAATGTGCACACCTTCCTGGGTGGGTTCACCACATTATGTGCTAATTGTAGCCTAAGTGAAGGTGGTTTAGTATAAATAAAACTTGGTCGAGCAGGTAGAATTTTTTTCAGGTTTATTCTAACAATAAAGGCCAATGTTCTCTAATGATTTTCTCAAACTGACGATAATGCCTATTGAACCCTGTCTTGAAGGCTATACCATAGTCATTGTCTTTTTTCACTTTAGGTTTGAACAACTCCTGTCTATCTATCTCACCAACTAGCTTTTTTGTACGTTCCAAGTCTTCCAATTTGTATCCTTTAGCTCTAAAACGTTCCAGAATGATATTAGCTTGTAGGTTATAGTCATTTTCATTACTACAATTCCTTCTTACCCTGAGCATTTGGCTTTTGGGTATACCCCTCAACCATCTCGGATGATGGCAGCTGGTTAGAGGAATATAGCCATTCCTATCCACATCCTTAAAGAAAGTACGTGTGCAGAGTTTATCCCCCTCTCTGAAAATAGTGAGATCTAAAAAATTGATCTCTGTGCGACTCAAATTCTCAGAGAAGGAGATATTGAAGGAATTCTTACTAATCTCTTTTAGGAAATCAAAAAACGATTCTGGTGATCCTGCCCAAATTATAAAAATATCGTCAATATACCTTTTATAGAGTCTGAGTTCTGGTATATTATTTTGATATATAGCCTGATTTTCCCAAAAACTCATAAAGATGTTAGCTACTGAAGGGGCATACTTAGCCCCCATTGCTACGCCTTTAATCTGTCTATAATAATCTTTTTCATGCCAGAAAAAATTATGGCTCATTGCCATCTCTAATGCTTTTAGGAGGAACTCCTTCTGTTTGCATTTCATATCAGTATTCCCTAATGCCCACTCAACTGCTTGGAGAGCATATTTTTGTTGGATATTTGTGTAAAGTGAGTTGACATCCATACTCACCAGCAAACAATCTCCAGGTACTATCATTGGGCTGATCAATTCTATAAGATCCTTGCTATCCTTAAGATAGGAAGGATAACCTTTGGTGAGTGGCTGTAAAAAATGGTCCAAATACTCTCCCAGTCTAGAGAACAAGGACCCAATCCCACTAACTATGGGTCGACCCGGTGGTTTTGTGGAACTTTTGTGAATTTTCGGTAACTGGTAAATCACCGGTACTCGTGGAGCACTTGGAACCAGATATCTTGCCTCCTTCTTTTTTAGAATTTTTTCTTCCTTTGCCTTATTAACTAAATCTTTTAATTGGGCTTTATATTTCTTTGTGGGGTTACTTCTCAACTTTTCATATGTTGTTTGGTCTCCAACCAATTTATTCAACTCTTCCAAATAATCAGTTTTGTTAAGTGTTACCACTCCCCCACCTTTATCTGCTGACCTAATAACTATATTTTTATTCTTCTCTAAGGCCTTTAAGCCTTTCTCCAAATCCCCTTTTCGTCTTTTAGGTTGTATAGCAAGCCTATCCAGGTCTCGCTCAACCAGGGACTTGAAGACGCCAACAAAATGGTTGTTGGAAATTTGGGGATTAAAGATTGAATTGTTTTTGAGAGAGGTGTGTAGATACTCTTCTATCTGAGTATTAGTAGGGGTATTGGTGTTACAAAAAAACTTTTTGATATTAATTTTCCTTATAAATTTTTGAAGATCAATAAAAGCATCAAATTTGTTAAAATTCCTATCCAAAGCAAATTTAAGACCTAAATCTAAAACCTTTAATTCTTCCTGTGAGAAAACTACATCGCTCAAATTAAAAATTCCTTCCATTAGATTAATCTTTTTCGCTTTCCTTTTGCCTCCTCTGCAGCCTCTTGTTCTTCTTTTCTTTCTCCTTCTCCCGGCCACTGTGGTGGCATCGGGTACCAGGGTCTCCATTCCTCTGATGGATTCTGTTCCCCTTGATCTTATTGCTCATAATATAAATATACAATTTTAAAAATAGGAATATAGCAATTCAAATTTTAACACCTAAATTGTATGTGATACGATAGTATTTACCTGGGCAGAAAGAACAAACAAACCAACAAGATCCACTAAGTGACTTGCAAAGTACCTAGAATTTAATGCAAACGCTTGTATTTCATGCAAACATTAAAAAAACATTGAAAAATAAAAATGAATTAAATCGGTAAGACCACAGTTTTTTGACAATTCAAAAGATTCAGAATAATATAAACGACTTTTACTTGTTATTTTTAAAGCTCTCCCAGAGTGCTCCAAATTGACTTTGTTTTATTTTATTTGTGACACAATTTATTTTTATTTTGTTCTTCATGAAAACCCTTTGGATCAATAATGCAGAAACATTTACCTGAATGAGCTTGTAGCATTTTTTAACACTTTACTCTTTCCTACCCAGTTGACACCACCTTAATATGCCATGAGAACACCATGACTTTGATCGTTGCTAAGTCAGCAGATGCTCAATTTAATAACACCCAGTTCCGCCTGAATGATCCCAAGTGTCTGGTTAGCTCCAACAGCACCCACCTTATAGCAAGCGTTGGATACAACTCCTGTGGAACAGAGATTGAGGTAATGTGAAGGAGTCATTCTGGTTAGTAGGACAGTACTTTCTATGTTTCACCTTTGCTTGGAGCTGAAGGCAAAATTCAAATTTTAGTTTTTGGCACACGTTACTTGTAGAAGTGGTTTTCAGATTTATTTTATCAGAATGGTACCTATACTAAATAAAAACATATTCAAATAAGATAAAGTGGTCATAGTATGCAGCTTAAAGCATATGTTAACCCAGTTACTAAAATTTCCTACAGTGTATACTTTCACATGTTAATGTTATTTTAGAAATTAATTAAAATTTTTTTAAATCTGCAAATTTATATTCAAATAACATTCAGTAACCTTGTATGAAGGTCCTTATTCAGACACTTCCTGTTATACTCTAACAGTCTATTCCTGTCCTCCAATTGTGCTCTTGCATTGTCAAATGGGTTTTTGATGGCGATTATTAATGGCCGTTTCAACACACAAACTGAGAAATGTCATGCAGTCAATACTGGAGCCCATGTGGGCAGAAAGTAGCTGCAAAGTGAGGGCAGGAGATGGCATCACTTAGAGAAAAAAAAACGGATTAAAAAAAAAAAGTAGAAACAAGAATTTTATTTTAGAAAAATAAAAGTTTTTTTTTGTTTTATCATATATAGTGGTTTAGCAAACTAAATGGTAATATGGTCAGGGTTACTTCTACTTTCAGGAGCTAGATCATACCTTACTTGTCCAAATTAGCCAGCTGACAGTTCTGCAAGAGCTCCCCAAGGTCATATGTAAATGACCAAAGGTCCCAAAGCCTCCACATGACTGTGTTGGTAGTGGAACTACTCTCACCATACTCACGACATTTTGTAACACTCTGATGATTCAGTAGTAGGCATCTATAGTGTCTACCATCTACTAGCTAGATTAATAACTTTTTGCCCACTACAGATTTCTTTTAAAGGCCATCATTTACCCAAAACTCAATATTTCTCAGTTTCATTTGAAATTCACTGGGTTCCAGCAGGGAACCCTAAACTGTAGATTTTTCAACTGAAATCTTAACTCCATCACATCATGATGTAACTTATATTCGACAGTAGTGTCATTTAGTCCATGTTTTTTTTCCCCATATGCTGTATATGGAGAATCAGCAAGTGACAGTTGGTATCATTCCTGCTAGATAATATTATGACCCGATAATATGTTGATAGATACAGGGAATTGTCTCCTTTAGTATGAAAGTCTTTTTTTCTTTTGAGATACCCCAAACTAACTAAGCCATTTAAAATCCATACAAAAACCTTTGGAAAATGATTACATCACATAATATTTTAAAAATTTAAAGAAAGTGCCAGTCATGTGCATGGCTGTATGTATATCTGTTTGTGTCAGTATTTGTGGCATTGCCTATTTTGCTTTTATATTTTCCAGGAAACAGAAGAAAATATAGTGTTCAAAAACACAGCCACTTCCTATGACGCGTCCGTTATTATCACAAGACAAAACGGGATTTCTATCCCCTTTAACTGCTCCTTCCCTAAAAAGAACCGAGTATCGGCTTCATTCCGTGCCCATAAGTCGGATTACGTGTTCTCTGAGGCCGGCTTTGGTAATTTCACCTACAAGTTCCAGTTCTTCACAGACAGTCGATTTGTGGATGTGGACACCCAGTCTCCTCTGGAGGTCGTACTGAAACAACTGTTGTATATGGAGATTCAGGTTTCTTCATCATTGTCCAATGTCCAATTATTTGTGGAATCTTGTAGGGCCACACCACATGATAATCCATCTGATCCCGTCTTCTACGACATCATCCAAAATGGGTACGTTTTATTATGTTTTAAATATCAGTTTTTATTATCTTTGTTTTAAAAATTTCCTGGCTAATTTGATCATGGGGAAATAATCAGCATCAAAAATAGTGTCTGATACTTATTTTGTTGTATGTATGTACAGGCTTTGGAAGTATTTCTTGTGTCAAAAAAGAAATATCCAGATGTTGCTTTGTCATAGGGAAACTATATACACACACATCTGTATACAGTCATCTGTATGGACACAGCATTTCTTGCCTACATATCCACCTTGGCAACAAATAGAATTTGAACTTTTGCCACTGTTACAGTGCTTGCTGTTGTTTTTTTTATTTTTTTTTAGTTGAGGCAAGGATCCCAGCATTATTATTTGGGCAATTATTCAAGCTGCCCCTGGCTACCTTAATTTTTCATGTTGAGGAGACTGGTCACCCTAGTTGGCCTTCCAGTTTCCAAAATAGTTCTGCAGTTTATATGAGAGGTATATGATCTCTGCAGACTCATCCCCCCACATTATAGTATGATGTACTCTAGAATTAATTCCTGAGTTTATCTAGCAGATTCCTATCCATGCAGAGGCCTTACAAGTGGTCCTTTTAGACACCTTCAAAGATAAAAAATGATGGAAGCTCCAACCCAATAGTAAGTATTCAGAATGTTTTTTATTAAATGTAGAGGTCAACAAGGAGGAATCCAGTGTGTTTTGGGGCTACAAAAATCCCCCTTCATCAGGACAGGGAAGTGGTATCTCTGAAGTCAGGATTGCTGTGAGTGATATTAGAGACAGGAAATCTCTATTCTGTTCCTGCCAAATTGCTGACCTATATGATGAATGGAATATTCTTGTCGCAACAGTCAAGACTTCAGAATTACCAGTTCTCAGCTCTGATGAAGGGGGACATTTGTAGTCTTCTAACCACATTGGCTTGCTTTTGTTTACTGTCACTTTTAAAAAAACGTTCTAGACATTTATAAGCTGGGTGGCGCTTCCATCACTTCTTATATTTGATGATCAACCCCCTGCGCTGCTAAAGAATGAAGATCCTGACCCCGCATGATGGCTTCACACGGGCTTCAAAAAAATGTTTTTTAACCACCAGGACTAAGCTAAGTAAAAAAAAAAAAAAGTTTCTCTGGGGAGTTGGGTAGAGGATTGAGCCCATGTCATCCTACAGAGGGCAGAAAAATACCTATTTGTACAGTTTTGCTCCCTTGCTAGTTGAATGAGCCAAGTGTCACTCAGTTATTGCTATGAGGAGTTCTAGATCTATAAAAGCCACTCTTTAACTAGGAAACATAAGGGAACCAAACATAACACACTGGCATGGTGTAGAAATCTTCTTTAATGTTGAAATAATAGAACAAAATATTGCACTCACATTTTAAGAACCTATGCAGTAACTTATAAGCAATTGGTTGCTGATTTAAAGTTCTCCTATTATTGCTGTTGCAGGTGTATAAAGGATAACACAGTGGTGGTTTATCCCGGATCGGGAACACAGTACAGATTTGCAATGGAGGCTTTTGCATTCATTGGAAATTATCCAGAGGTAAGCACACTGGAGCTGAGTACTGATTTACTGTATATACAAATCAACAATTTTTAAAATGTAACCTATTTCTCTTAATAACCCCCCTCCTCCCCATGAGTACCCCATCCCCCTCCCACTCTTTTATTTACATGCGCTCAAAGAAAATACGCTATCCTTTTCCTCTAAGTCACATGCAATACATACTGATTGTGCAATCTCCTTTTAAAAAAAGGCCATCTATGGCTACAAGGGGCAGCCAAAACAATCAAATCAAATTATATCCAGCCAGGTAAGCTCTCGACTACATATTGTACATATTGGTAAACCCAAAGTAGATTGTACAATCAGACTATAACATGCCATCTAACTACTGAGCAAAAGCTCTAAGACATTTATGCCCATGTTGCTTTTAGTGTTCACAAAAATAATCGTTGGAACCATTCAGGAAAACAATTGTCCATTGGCTGAAAGAAATTCCAACTTGGCTAAAGACTTATTTTACCCATTCTGATGTCACGCTCATTTGCAACCTGGAAATCACCTGATCAGACAAAAAATAGCAAGACTGGAAGAAGGCCATCTTATGTCCTTAAAGTGTACCTACAACAAACTTCTTTTTTTTTCAATGGAGTAGAGAAAGGTTAAAACCCAGTCAGGTTCGCATTGCTGCCTGCACACCCATTAGCTGGATTTACCTTCACTTTTTGTCCTGGTGAAAAACAGAACAGGGATAAAAGGGACATCTTCCAAAAGTTACACTTGTTCTGGGGACAACTAGGAGTGCACTAGGTTCATTTTGAAGAAATTTCCTATTGTGTCTCCAGAGCCAGAAGTGAAGAGAAATCTCCCCTAATAACACAAATATGGCAATAACCCAGGCGGTGGTTTTAACCATTTCCTACTCAATCCCAAATAAAAAAAAGTGTTAGCTTTAGATATACATTGAATGTATTTTTTTTAAGTGCAAGCAATGCAAATAACTGAATTCAGCCTGGTTTGCAGTCCTTGTACAGCAAAGCTGGGGTATGAGAGGAAGGCGCCAAGTACTGCATAGAGAAATCTCTGAATTAATGTTCAATATTGTAAAAACTGTTTTTATGTTATCTCTCAATAGGCTGTTAATTTTTATCTTGGTATTTTTGCCTGAGGTTCTGTTTTAAATTATGCCGTATGTTTCAGGTTTATATAAGCTGCACTGTTATCTTATGTAAGATGGGAGCTACAAATACTCGTTGCACCCAGGGCTGTATCACAAAATCAGTGGAAGCTTTCAGCAATCACAGAGACAGAAGATCTTTAGTATCTGAATCGCAGCAGCACTTTATCTCTCAGGGCCCTGTAATAATGAAGAGAGAGATTCCGACTGACAAAGGTGAGAAGAAACTCAAATATTGAAGTATATAAAGATACATTTATAATAACACTGAATAATAATTCAATCTACCCAATAGTGATGTCTAACTTACTAATGGAGTCTGGTCGCTCAAGGGCTTCTTATATTTCTTGCGGACACCATTGGCAAGTTTTCAGAACTGATGGCACTGAATTTAGCCCACTGAGAAGCTTTTGCTGTTGCCAACAATCTTGGGTTGGTACCAGGTTTCCTACTGCATTTTCCACAATATAGAGTAGATAAAGATTCCAACAAGATGGGTGGGCCCTCCTTGTGATGGCTGCAGGGAAGGGGGGGAGGAGTGCAGGCCAAAGAGATCAAGCACAGGAATCTCACCAGTGCAGCCCTACTAGATAATGGAGACCATCAGGTGGTTTGATATTTCGAAATCTCCAAAAATATCCAAAAAAAAACAGTTTTCCTTAAAAAACAGAGAAATTTATATATTTAGTTACATAGATACCTTGTCTTAAGTTCAGTGCTTGCAAATTGGCTGCAGTGGGATTCATTTAAGGCCCATGAAGTCAACTTAAAAATAGGGCAAAAGATTGTAAGAGTAAAATACTAATAAGGGTAAAGGCAATAAATGGTTACACATTTTGATTACAAAATAAAGTCAAGCTTTTCTATTAGATCAGAGATCATATAACTTGTGATAGATGTATTTGTTATTGGTGATGGTCCGTTGAGTATTTATGACACTATACAACACTAATTCCACTTGTGTCCTGTCCTGATTTTGTATCAATTAAAAGAGTCCATTGGTCACATCATATGCTTTCATTTTATAACATCAGCATTGTAATACCAGTATAAACAATAGTTATTTTTCACAATCCAGTAAAAGCTTACATGAAAAATCTCCTTTTATGTTGTATGTTGAGTGCTGCCTGTTTGCTGGCCATCCCTTTCCATAATTTCCTAGATTACTTGCATGGTTTGCAGTGTCTCCTCGGCTGTTTACTCTAATATTCTAAGGACTACATATCCCATGGTACCTTGTTGGCTGCGTGCAGTGCTTCCTGTATTGACTCCGCCTCCTGAAACTCCTCCTCTCAGCACCTCAGTAGTTCAGAATGCAGGCTCTGTGATATGTGTGACACAGCAGTGCCTACCCACGTGTCACAGAATTCAAGGAAGTAAATGTGTGGGGATCTTCACAAAGTAAATTTACAATCTTCAAAATCTTTCAGGTTCTTAGGAACAGACTAGACACAATTGAAATACAAAGTGGAAATGAATACATGATTTAAAATGTTGACCATAGATATGCTTTAAAGTGACCCTGTCATTAGGAAAAATGATTGCAAAGAGGCGTACCTGGAAAATAAGCAACCAGAATCCTGGTACATTCAGTAAAAATTTTCCCCTGAGGTCTGCAGAAAAACCGACATTCTGAGAGTGTTGATAACCTGGGTCCCTCGTAGCTCTCACTGATTTTACCTGCTGACCTCCACATCACTGCTTTATCCTGTAATGACAAGGAAGTTGACAGTTGTGGGGGACAAAAGAGATCAATTCCCCCTGAGGAATCAGTTTCCCAGTGGATTTGGGAGGAAGATTTTTGCTGAACGGAGACGTGTTCTATCATTTAAATAGTCAGTTTTGCAAAATGCCGTAAACTGTAGAATCCAGTTGGATTTGTTTACGTAGACAGAACAACGATGGGTGGTTTTTCAACATTTTCTGTGGGATACTGTAGTTTGCATATTGCTAGTTTCTTGGCTAAATATGACTCTTATTCTTCTCTATAATTTCTCATTCCTGTTCTGTCAGCAGGTGTAGAGAAAACCTCCTCGGTAAATGGGACCACACTGGTGATTGCATTATCAGGAATGGTCACTGTGGCGCTGATCTCTGTAACACTCAGTATCTACATGAAGAGAGCCAGAGCAGCCGGATACCAGAGGCTTAATACACAAGATTTCTGATCTCTTGGAGCAAAAAGGAACTTTACTGCAATACGTGTGAATTATAGATAATTTATTAGGTATTAAAGTGTACATTTCATATTTCTAATATGTGTTTCTTGTACCATGTGCTTGTGTTAAAAACGATTCTGTTCTGATGTCTACGATCCAAACCCTTATGCAACACACCAATCAAATGAAGCTGGTAGCTTCTCCTTTCTATTTTCCATATTTCAGGGGTTCACTTCGGTTTACCCACAATTCTAAGCGTTTTCTCTATGTATAATCGTTTTCATAGCCCCAGGCCGCCATAGAATGAATCTGACATTTGATCTTTGTATTTATATTTTCATTGGAAACGCCCTGATAAGGCCTTTTCTTTTTCAATGTCTATACTTGCATGCTTGAAAACAAATAAAACTTTATTTTTTTTTTAAAAAGTGTCCTGTTCTCCTTTGAATTGCTTCCTTTGAATTGTGATCCTGCCAGTCTCCCTGCATTCCTATTTGAAACTGAACATGTTAGGCATGGGAAGAACATCTATCCTAGTGTGGTCAGTTTTCTGACTGTGCTGGGAGCACAGCCAGTCTGTCCTCCAATAGCCAAGGCTTATTCTAACATGCCCCCCTGCACATATAATCTCTGGGAAGATCAGTGTACTGCTGTATCCCTGCCTCCTGCTGACATGGCCCCCTGCAGTTTCCACACCCAGCCCCTTATGCAGCTGAGAACAGAGGTCATGGGATCACTTTTAGAGAAAATTTTATATATATATATATATATATATATATATATATATATATATATATATATATATATATATATATATATATATATATATATATATATATATATATATACATACACACACACACAATCATTTTGACTTGCATATCTGTTTTAAACTGAATGGGTGGTTTTACAAGGTCAGGTTTCACGTAGACTTTAGGGATCAATAAGAAACTGTCATTTGTTTAAACATCACTAAAGCTTAGATTGCTTTCCCAATATTTTGAGTATTCTAAAGGCCCTATGGGCTCATTCACATGTGCAGCAGCCCTTGCCACCCCCAGAAAAGCATTCGACAATAAATCACTTATTAGACGTGCTTGAAAGACAGTGAGGAAGCTCTTCACTGGATGGTGTCAGGCGAATCTTGCTTGCTCATGCAGATGCTGCTTAATAGTATCTCTCCTATTTCAGCAATCACGTTCCCTACATTAATGCACACAGGAAAGCCCTATTTTGAATCCATTCAAGTTTCACATTTTAGCTGAAGCCCTGATGAATGGGAATTGTTTCCCCCCAAAACGTGTTGGACTTTTTTTAGTGCAAATAATTACTCTGGACTCTTTTTTTTTTTGCTCTGGTGCTCCTCCCGTTGGTGCATGTTTTTCTGGCAATCTGCTGGGTACTCAATGAAAAGGTACAGGTGAGGTCTCGGAATTTATTTTTCTTCTCACTACATTGTATGCACTCACATCAAAGTCCCAGCACCTTTTGGATGCTTTATCATTCATCGGAGCCTTCGTTTGAATAGGCTGCCTTAACACAACACAAAAAGTTAGCCCAGCACATGAGGACAATAAACAGTGAAAGGGTCATTTGGGTTACAAGCAGTACCGATGGCATCTGAGTGTGATGTAATGAAAATGCTGGCCCAGCTCTCTGTATATATGTAATTTACTCATTAGATTAACATTTTGCCTAAGGAATCTCCATGTTTACAGGGAAACTCTCTGTTTAGTTTTTGTGTTCTTTCCATAAAAAGTGCAATATTACAAGTATGTTGTCATATTTTTTTAGGTAGGTTTTTAATGATTTTTACCAAAGAGTGACATATTTTTCCTATTGAATCTTAGGTGAAAATATGTGAATCTTGGATATAAGTTGTGTGGATCTTGGGTGAAAACACTGATATATAGACTCCAAATGCATTGCAAATGTATTAATGAGTAAAGAGCAAAAATCCCGGCTAGGAACCAACCAAAGATCTTAAGTTCAACTCCACTTTTGTGACAAATTTGACACTGCAATATAAAATTTAAAAAAAAACATCATCAATAGTATTTATCTGTAGACCTCAGCAGACATTTCATTTGATAACATAGGGGTCAGTCTATAATTATCAATGAAAAGATTAACAACCATTTTTTTTTTAAGGAAAATATTATTAGCGTGAAAATGTAAAGCAATGCATCTACCATATCTAAAAAACAGCTAGCTGCAGTATATTATTTTTGTTCTTGGCCAGTCCCGTGCTGCCAACTTCTTCTGACGTCAGGCTATCTCTTTGGGGTTGCTGCTGTTGGTTATGTGATCAGATTAGGCACTGAGATCCTGAAGAATGTAAAATTCAGCTTTACTTGCATAGGAGAACAGCATTACAGTAGAGAGCAGAGGGAAAAAAAAAAAACTTTCTTCCTGTGCAGAATATACAAGCATATATAAACATACAACCACTAGTATATCACTACAGCACCATCTATAGTTCAGAGTGCATGGTACATGTTGTTGCTCATCCACAGTCATCTCTTCTGACAAATGTCGAAAAACACCTTGCTCTTGAGTATCCCTAAGCAGATGATACTTTATGTCAATGTTCTTTTTTCTAGGATTGACCCTTTCTGATTGTGTCAACTTTATACATCCCTGGTTGTCTTCAAAAATGGGAATTGGTTTTGACATGTCTACACACGTCTATTAAAAGTGAATCCACTTTGCTTCTTGACATGCCTTTGCTACTGCAATGTACTCAGCTTCAGTTGAAGATAGTGAGACAGTCTCTTGCTTTCGGCTAGACCATATTATGGTCCCTTCCCTATATTGGAAGACGTAACCACTTGTAGATTTGCAGTCTCCATTCTCCAGCCCAATAAGCATCCACATACCCAAGTTGCCAAAGCTTCATCTGAATTGTTCCATTTAGGTACTGTATCACCCTTTTTACTGCGTTGCAGTCGCAGTGACAGAGTGCTGAAATTTTTCTAGACAGTATGCCCACTGCTGCAGCTATGTCTGGTCTTAGCACACTAGCAATGAATAGCAGCCTTCCAATAGCTCTGCAGTACATGCCATTATTGGGTAGCAAGTTTTCTGCTTCATTGCTCTTTTGGTAGCCTGGTTCCATGAGTGCTTATGCTTCTCTTGTATCTTGCATGTGGAACTGTTCCAAGATTTGGGCAATTTTATGACTTTGGTTGAGAAGATAACTCGCTGTATATCTTCTTCCCTCTCTATTTGGATTCAAAGATAGCGGCTGCTGTTCCCTAGCTCTTTAATTCCAAAGCTCTGTTTAAGCTTGTAACCTGATTGTAATCCCCTTCTTGTTCAAAACAGGTTATAATGTCATCAGCATAAATTAGGATATAAACCCATCTAATAATTATATAACAATCAGCGCAACCCATATTACTTTCTACCAATATAATATCAAATTAAAAATGTGTTGCTAGCTATAACACTGTGAGCTGATTCCACAACACCCTCTCTAAAGAATACATATACAAAAATTTTGTGAAACGCAACACTCTTTTACATCAATTCATTTTTAGCGCTACAAAAAATAAAAAAATAAAGTGATTACCAATCCATGCATGAATTAAAAAAGCTTAAAAAAAAATGTAAACAGTCCAGCACCCCCAAGTGCGAAAAGTAACCGACTTCTGCAAGCGACCTGTGTACCTCCACCAACCAGGTGAAAAACCTGTTCACTTCAAGGAAACTCAAAGTGGGCTCATCTGTATCATCCAAATGGCAATAAGCCGGAACTCAGCAGACCCTCCACAGCGGCATGTACTGGTCATCGGGACTACCGGGAGTTTTCTGGTGGACCGATGGCTCAGTGGGCTGGTTCCAGTGACAGCGGACCGCCGCCCCCCACCGCTCCTCTGTCGCCCCCCCCCCCCCGCAGCGCTCACCTCCTCTTCCTGGCTACTAGCTACGCAGTGCGACTGAATAATGACATGATCCTCAGGAGTCGGCACTGAGAAGCTCATCATACGATCCGGAAGGAGGGCAGCCACACACAGCTGTAAATGTTTAACGGTACTCGTTCTCCTGCTCTTTCTTTCCCCCGCGCTCCAGCTAGATTCTCCGCGACAGCAGACAGGATGGAGAGCGGGGGAAGGAAAGAGCAGGAGATCGAGTGCAGAGGAAGCTTATGTTACAGCTGTATGTGGCTGCCCTGCTTCCAGATCATATGATCAGCTTCTCGGTGCCGACTCCTGAGGATCATGTCATTATTCTGTCGCACTGCATAACTAGCCAGGGAGAGGAGGTGAGAAATGGGGGGGGGGGGACAGAGGAGCACGTAGGGGACCAGAGCAGCATGGGGTGAATAGAGGAGCAAGGGGGACCAGAGGTGCATGGAGGGAATAGAGGGGCACAGGGGACCAGAGCAGCATGGGGGGGAAGAGGCGCACACGGAGGACCAGCGGAGCACATGGGGGGCCAGAGCAGCATGGGGGGACCAGAGGAGCACGCGAATGACCAGCGGAGCACATGGGGAACCAGAGCAGCATGGGGGAATAGAGGAGTATGGGTGGGAGCAGAGGAGCACGTGGGGGAACCGGATGAGCATGCGGGGGACCAGAGCAGCATGGGGGGGACCACAGGAGCACGTGGGGGACTAGAGCAGCATGGGGGGAATAGAGGAGCATGGGGGGACCGGAGCAGCATGGGGGGGTGGAATAGAGAAGAATGCAGGGACCAGAGGAGCACATGGGGGACTAGAGCAGCATGGGGGGGAATAGAGGAGCACAGGGGGACCAGAGGAGCATGCAGGGGACCAGCAGATCACATGGGGGACCAGAAAAGCATGGGGGGAATAGAGGAGCATGGGGGAACAGAGGAGCAGGAGAGGAACTCAGAAGCTTGTGGGGGAACAGAGAAGCATGGGCGGGACCAGAGGAGCAGGGGGGTACCAGAGGAGCACAGGGGGGACCAGAGAAGCATAAGGGTACAGAGGATCAGGGGGGACCAGATGAGCATGGGGGGAACAGAGGAGCAGGAGAGGAACGCAGAAGCATGTGGGGGAACCAGAGAAGCACGAGGGTACAGAGGAGCACGGGGGACCAGATGAGCATGGGGTGGAACAGAGGAGCAGGAAAGGAACGCATAAGCTTCTGGGGGACCAGAAAAGCACGGGGGACCAGAGGAGCAGGGGGAGGACCAGAGGAGCACGTTGGGGGAGACAGAAGAGCATGGGGGGGACCAGAAGGAGCATGGGGGAGGGGACAGACAGCTGACTCAACAGCTATGGCCTGGGAGTTTCTCACTTTCCTGCCTAATCTTGCCCCTTTACAGGGGGGGCGCCGAACTGATTCTTTGCCCCGGGTGAAATAATGTCTAGCTTCCCCACTGGTACTGCCTATAAGAGAAATAAAGTAGAACGGCTAATGGCTAGTGAATGAGGGGGGCTTGAGTGGCCATCAGGGTTGGCCGGGCGGGGGGGCGGGTTTGTCCGTCCGGCATGGGAGAGACCTGTCACCTTTTAAAGTGGGCCAGTCTGAATGAAGTCCAGGGCCAAATTTTTGTCCCAGTCCAGCCCTGCTCCAGTTTTCCTCAGACTTATGGTGAATAAAACCTCCGGTTCCAAATGCGCTCATGAGGCATTAAACATAAATCATATAGAACAGAAAGCCAAAAACATAGTGTTCTCCACTAACCTCTTGACCTCCGAAAGATTTAACCCCCTTCATGACCAGGCCATTTTTTGCGTTATGGCACTGCATTATTTTAACTGACAATTGCGCAGTCATGCAACGCTGTACCCAAATAAACTGTATGTCATTTTTCTCCCCACAAATAGAGCTTTCTTTTGGTGGCATTTGATCACCACTGTGTTTATATTTTTTAAGCTATAAACAAAAAAAGACTAACAATTCTGAAAAAAAAAATGTTACTTTCCGCTAAAACATAACAAATAAAAAAACAGAAAAAAAATGTAATTTCTTCATAAATTTAGGCCAAAATGTATTCTGCTACATATTTTTGGTAAAAAAAAATCCCAATAAGTCTATATTGATTGGTTTGCGCAAAAGTTATAGCGTCCACAAACTGGTATATATACTGGATTTTTTTTTATACTAGTAATGCCGCGTACACACGAGCGGACTTTCCGGCAGACTTGGTCCGACGTTCTTCCCGCCGGAAAGACTACCGCCGGACTTTCTGAACGGACAGACTTGCCTACACACGACCGGACTTTCTGGCAGGCTAGGTCCGCCCGTCTTTCCGACGGACTTTCGCCGGAGTTACGGCGGACTTTCAGAATGAACGGACTTGCCCACACATGGACAAGTCCGTTCATTTTGAACGTGACTCAAGTACGACGGGACTAGAAAAGGAAGTGAATCTCGCCGCTTTTGTCGGCGAGATTGACACCTTGCGAGGCCCGTCGTGGGGCATACCAGGCCCTTAGGTCTGGCATGGATTTTAAGGGGAACCCCCTACGCCGAAAAAGCGGCGTTGGGTCCCCCCCAAAATCCATACCAGACCCCGATCCGAGCACGCAGCCCGGCCGGTCAGGAAAGGGGGTGGGGATGAGCGAGCACCCCCCCCTTCTGAACTGTACCAGGCCGCATGCCCTCAACATGGGGGGTGGGTGCTTTGGGGGAGGGGGGCGCACTGCGGGACCCCCCCACCACAAAGCACCTTGTCCCCATGATCTCTCCGTTGATCTCCGCTGAGCCGGCGGATGACAGGTCCCTCTCTGCTCACTGAGCGGGGAGGGGCTTGTCAGGCGCCGCTGCTGCCTATGGAGGGGTCGGATGAAAACGGATAGCATGTCCGTTTTCATCAGATCTCACCCGATCCGATAGCGATGGATCTGGATGTAGGGCCATTCGTCTGCTTTTTGCGGATCAGACCGGGTCGGATGTCAGCGGACATGTCTCCGCTGACATCCGTCACTCCATAGGCTAACATGGAGCGCCCGTTCAGGTCCGCCGTCAAAACTGACAAGCGGACTTGAACGGCCCGATCGTGTGAAAGGGGCCTAAAACGTAAAAAAGCACAGGTGACATCTAGTGGTGGAAATATATTACATCATTCCTAAAACACAATTCCTATAACAACCTTTATAATACTTCAATGCGGTAGGCACAATATATAACTCAGATATACTGACATCTTGTGGATAACTGGTAATAGGCAATTATAAAATTCGATAATATATATTAATTACCTCAGTGTATAAAGAATAGAGAGTGAATATAATCGTAAATAAGTGAATCATTTTAACCCTATAATGTCCGCATACAATCAATAATAAAAAGAGGGACATAGCAGCAAAAGGGAAGGGAAAAAAGGAACAAAGAAGGAAAAGTTATTCCTGGTGGGGGGATCAAGCACATTTTTTGCTAAATGGTCTCTGAGGGTCGTAGCTCTCCGATACGTGAATCGGGGCTTCTCAGGGAGAATAGCTCGGAGATGGCGGTCTGCTTTAATGATGTTCCAATATTTTCTGACAATTCTTTTGATTTGTTTATGTTGGATATTGAGTCCATAACAAGTGATAGAGTATTATTATTTTCTGTATTTTTCACTGTATCAGCTTCTCTCTATCCAATGCAGCCACGTCTCTTATTCTTTCATCTATAACTTCCGGACAGTAGCCTTTTCGTACAAATCTTTCTCCGATTATTTCCGCCTGTTTGAGGAACGTCTCTTTTGTTGTACAGTTTCGTCTTATTCTGATTAATTGGCCCTTTGGTATGTTGTCCAACCAAGTTGTATATCGGCAGCTATCCAAAGGCAAATTACTAATCCTGTCCACAGGCTTGAAGTAGATCTGAGTAATTAATCTTCTTTCTTCTTTCTTAATCAGTAGGTCCACAAAATGAATCGCCTCATCATTTATTTCCCAGGTTAGCTTTATATTTTTATCATTATTATTTAGGTCAAACAAAAAGTCAGTAAGACTTTCTTTGTCTCCACTCCAGACAACAATGATATCATCTATATATCGTTAGTATTAGCTGTTGTGGGAATTTTTTTGTATAGTGCCTCTTCCTCCCATTCCGACATGTACAAGTTGGCTACGCTGGGCGCATACTTTGCGCCCATTGCAATACCACATACCTGTTTAAAGAAAGATTTCTCATACCAAAAATAATTGGAATCTAAGCTGTACCTCAAACAATCCAAAATAAACCTCCTTTGTACACATTTTAAGTCACTAAGGCTCTCAGAGCCCACTTAGTCGCTTGGATGGCCTCTTCATGGTTGATGATCGTGTAGAGTGACATAATGTCAGCTGTTGCCATATAGATAGGTTCATTGGTCAAGGTAATGTCATTTAGTAGTTGGATAAGATGTTTAGTGTCCCTGAGGTAGGACCTGTTTTTTTCACTGTAAAAAACAGTCAATATATTCTCCAATCCTCGCACCAACTGATTGTATGCCGTTAACGATAGGTCTTCCGGGAGGTTTATTTTTTTCCTTATGGATCTTTGGTAATGTGTAGATTACAGGAATTCTACACATATTAGGTTGGAGATACTTAGGCTGGAGATACTAGCTTCTTTTTTATTTAGTAGACCTTTTTGAGATCCTTTCTGTACTACTCTAGCCAATTCTTTCCTGTATCTCATTGTGGGGTTACTAGGCAACTTCTGATAAGTATCTTCATCACTTAATTGCCTATTTATTTCCTCTTTATAGGCTTCCTTAGATTGAATGACTATAGCCCCTCCCTTGTCCGCCTGCCTTATCACAATCTCTTTTCTAGGTTCCAATTTTTTGATCCCACTTTTAATATCTCCTGGATCATAAGCCTTCTTTACTTTCAAGTCCTCGAGATCTTTCAAGATCATTTTTTTTAAAAATTCAATATTTCCATCCTTCCCCATTGGGGGATTAAAGAGAGATTTATTACGGAGACTACTGAATATTATACCATTAATATCGGGAGCATTTTTTCCCCTGCCCTCTCCTGGATTATTCAACATATATTTCCTTATATGTAGGCTTCTGGTGAATTTATTAATATCGACAAACATGTTGAATTTATTAAGATTCTTTTTAGGAGCAAACTTCAATCCCTTATCACTTTATTTTCCTCATTTTTCAATTCTATTCCACTAATATTTATGATCCACTCTCATACTATTCTCTATTTCTTTTGTTTTTCGACCCCCTGCTCGGCATCCTCTTCTCGTTTTTCGTTTCTTCCTGGTCTTTTCTCCACAGATCTTCTTGGGGTTCTTCTATGACGTTCTTCTCTCTCTCGATCCCTCTGTGGTTCTAAATTCCTCTCCTCCCCTATTTTCGTGTTTCTTTCCAGTTTGAGATCTGGGGTCTGTCTGGCGTACCTCAGAGAATCCCGTTCCGAGTGATGTCGCCTTGGGGACTCCCGGTGTCTTCTCTCTAAAAAAACGATAAGGAGATCTTTCACGTCTATAGCTTTCTTGTTGGTAACGTGGGGATCTCCCTCTCTCCTCATGTCTTCTTAGTTGTTCAAATCTGTTATGAACAGGAACGTTATAATAGTTATTTTGTGTTGATCGATCTCTTCTTTCAACCTGGTGATATCTATTGTCTCCTCTCCTCTCACGGCAGTTTCTTTATCTTTCTGTTCCATCTCCCTATTTAGTTGTTTAGAAAGGGCAATCAATTCAGGAAGTTCCTTGGACAATTCCAAGGTAGCTCTCAGTTCTTCTATAGACCTGTCAAGAAGTCTAATTTTCTTTTGTTTTCTCTTTACTAGTAAATCTAATAGTTCAAGTCCTTTATCATTAAAAAATGGAACCATTCATCTGTAGATCCTTTATCTGCTAGTCCATCGTTAATAAGTACATCCCATCTAAGCCTTCTTGGTACTAGCTTATCCTTTATATATTTTTCATGGGTTGCTCTATCCCACCATGCATTGATATTTTTCTCCATAAGGTGGCCCATTTTCCTGAAACAGTTCTCAATGTCTCCTACATTATTAGTTTCTTGTTTCTCAAAAATATCATCAAGGTCAAAGGTTGTTTTTTCCAAAATCCCAAATACTTCCATGGTTTGCAGCAGAAGTAAATAAAGATATAATAAACTGAAAAGAAGGGGGGAACTAATGCGCAAAACCAAAGTGGACTGAATACAATAAGTAAAAGGATGTGAGAAGCTGCCAACATATATAAGTGTTCCCACACAGAAATATTGATAAGATTATAAGAAGTATGTGGCGCTAACTAAAAGTAAAATAAACTAATGCGCAAACCAACAATAACCAACAGGCTAAAAAAGAGCTGCCAGCATAAAACAGTATCCTCACATGAACCAAACCACAAAATAAACCCTTTGAGAAAGTCACGTGTGTTGTGACGCAACGCGCCAGAGAGGAGCCAGGTGCCGCTGCTGCCGGGTACGGCCGAACCCGGTAGCTTTCGATTTCACTGCTGCTATTACTGATTCTTATATGTAAGTTACTATTTGTTTTTTATTTAATAAATCTTAAATACTACACTATGGAGCCATCTCTTCTCTTTTACTACCCATCTCCCTACTGAACGCGGCGAGTGCAATTGCTGGCTGGATATCTTATGTCTCCGAGAGCTGTGACTACCACCGGAAACTGCTTTCCCTGTGGAGATTTTTTTTACCGCTTGTCATCTAGCGCTCGACTTGGTCCATTGGGGGCCGCTGCTACAGGTGAGAGGCTGGGGGAAACAGGTGTCGCACCCCGGAGCCCGATTGGAAGCGCACATCCACTTTGGTCACTTCTTGCCACAGCATTTGTCCACTGCACTTGCACTTTCCTATATGGTCAGAAGATCTGTCTTTGCTGCTACTAGGAGTTACATTGCATGACGTTGGGACTACACTTTTTCCCTTATTATTAATTATTTGGACATTTAATACACTTATTTGTGATTCACACTATTTTATGAACTTTTTTTGCACATTTATGTACTTTAGTGAATTGCCCTTCACCCTGTATGAATTTATCCATATTTTAGTGTTGATTAGTATTTAAATATTTTTAATATGTATGATATTTATGCACAATCCAATGTTATTTATTTATCACTTTCATGTGTGAGTCACGGGCTCTTATGAATTTTTGCACACTTCCATGCGTTTTGGTAGAGTCGCACTGCACTTTATATGAGTTTTCGGATAATATTTTGCTATCTTTGTACTTTGATTTTATTCTATTCATTGTTTATTTTGATCTTTACACTGTAGGCGTAAGGAGCGCCGCATATGTTTTATTTTTATTATGTGGCGCTAACTAGAGTGTAGAAAATAAAAAATAAAACAAATAAATGAACTCATATAACTAATGCGACCATAAACGTGTACCTCGTGACAGTTCTTCAATATAGCATTAAAACATTCAAAATAATTGGAAACAATTATATAATAGTGCAAAAGGTAAATCCAATATTTCATTAAATGTACAAAGTGAAAAAATAAAGTGCGTAGTCCAACAAGTGCAATAAGGCTCCACCGGAAGCCTTATTGCACTTGTTGGACTACGGCCGCGACCGGAAGTGACGACACCTGGCTCCTCCCTGACGCGTTGAGTCACTGCTCACGTGACTTCATCAAAGGGTGATGGAGTCAGGTGTCTGGTGTCTATTTATATGGTCCGTTCCATTTTTTAAAGCAGCTGGCTAAGCAATTACTTTATCGTAGTTAAGTCTGTATTACAACATTGCATCCAGGTGTGAATAATATATTAAATAAACCTTCTATTAAGGAATCCTAAATTAAAATATGAAAATGATGAATAATAATAATTTGTACAAAAAGGCTTCTGTCCGGAAGTTATAGATGAAAGAATAAGAGACGTGGCTGCATTGGATATAGAGAAGCTGATACAGGATACAGTGGAAAATACAGAAAATAGAAATACTCTATCACTTGTTATGGACTATACTATCCAACATAAACAAATCAGAAGAATTGTCAGAAAATATTGAAACATCATTAAAGCAGACTGCCATCTCGGAGTTATTCACTCTGAGAAGCCCCGATTCACGTATCGGAGAGCTACGACCCGCAGAGACCGTCTAGCGAAAAATGTGCTTGATCCCCCCACCAGGAAAAACTTTTCCTTTTTTGAGGGGAAAGGATATTACCCCTGCAGAAGTTGTTACACTTGTCATCACACTAAAGAAAGTAAGAAAAAGAAATCCAGTTTTACTTCTACTGTAACCACGAAAGAGTACTTGATAGACAACTTCATATTATGTCGAACTGAGGGGGTGATTTATTTGTTAGAATGCCGGAGCCGGATCCAATATATTGGTAGAATGAAAAGGGAGCTCTGGAAAAGACTGAGGGAGCATGTCCAAAATATAAAAAAGGGCTTTGTAAAACATAGTCTGTCAAGACATTACGCAGAATTCCACAATAACGATCCTTTATCTTTACTGGTATGCGGCATTGAAAAATATAAACCCCACTGGAGAGAAGACAATAAGGTGATCAAAATTAGCCAATTAGAGTCCAGATGGATACATGAAATATGTACTTTGACTCCATTAGGACATAACGTTGAATTCGATCTCAACTGTTTTATTTCAAATTATTAGTCTGTTATTCCTTTTTTCCCTTCCCTTTTGCTGCTATGTCCCTCTTTTTATTATGGATTGTATGCGGACATTATAGGGTTAAAATGATTCTCTTACTTACGTTTATATTCCCTCTTTATTCTTTATACACTGAGGTAATTACTATATATTATCGAATTTTATAATTGCCTATTACCAGACATCCACAAGATGTCAGTATATGTGAGTTATATATTGTGCCTACCCAGTGGCGTATCTAGGGTATGGCAGCCATGGCAAGTGCCATGGGCGCCATGGGGGAAGGGGGCGGCAAAAAGCTAGGTGCTTAAGTACTAGTACAGTACTTAAGTCAGCAGTCAGTCACCACGATCTTGAGCATCAAATATAGTGCCCAATCAATATGGATTAAATAAATATGCTTAGCCATAGATATCATAAATAAAGTGTAATAAAGTGCCAAGCAGACAGGGCCGGCGCTACCACTAGGCAAACTTGGCAGCCGTCTAGGGCACCTGGCCGCTGGTGATCCTACTCCCTCTCTACCGTGTCAGAGGTGCTGGCGCAGCATTTTTGGGTGCTGGTAAGGCCGCATTTATGGGTGCTGATGTTACTGCATTTTTGGGTGCTGGTGAGGCCGCATTTATGGGTGCTAATGTTACTGCATTTATGGGTGCTGATGTTACTGCATTTTTGGGTGCTGGTGAGGCCGCATTTATGGGTGCTAATGTTACTGCATTTTTAGGTGCTGGTGAGGCCGCATTTATGGGTGCTGATGTTACTGCATTTATGGGTGCTGATGTTACTGCATTTTTGGGTGCTGGTAAGGCCCCATTTATGGGTGCTGATGTTACTGCATTTATGGGTGCTGATGTTACTGCAGTTTTGGGTGTTGATGTTACTGCATTTTTGGGTGCTGGTAAGGCCGCATTTATGGCTGCTGATGTTACTGCATTCAAGGGTGTTGGTGAGGCCGCATTTATGGGTGCTGATATTACTGCATTTTTGAGTGCTGGTGAGGCCGCATTTATGGGTGCTAATGTTACTGCATTTTTAGGTGCTGGTGAGGCCGCATTTATGGGTGCTGATGTTACTGCATTTTTGGGTGCTGGTGAGGCCGCATTTATGGGTGCTAATGTTACTGCATTTTTAGGTGCTGGTGAGGCCGCATTTATGGGTGCTGATGTTACTGCATTTATGGGTGCTGATGTTACTGCATTTTTGGGTGCTGGTAAGGCCGCATTTATGGGTGCTGATGTTACTGCAGTTTTGGGTGTTGATGTTACTGCATTTTTGGGTGCTGGTAAGGCCGCATTTATGGCTGCTGATGTTACTGTATTTAAGGGTGTTGGTGAGGCCGCATTTATGGGTGCTGATATTACTGCATTTTTGAGTGCTGGTAAGGCCGCAAATGTTTTTACAGGGGCGCAGTTTCAGTGCTTGCCATAGGCGCCATTTTCACTAGATACGCCTCTGTGCCTACCGCATTGAAGTATTATGAAGGTTATTATATGAATTGTGTTTTTTGGAATGATGTAATATATTTGCACCACTAGATGTCACCTGTGCTTTTTTACCTTTTATAGGTCTTATGACCAATCACCACCAGATGGGGCTGTCCTATGGTGATTTTATATAGGTTATTTTAACTTTTTATTATTCATCATTTTCATATTTTAATTTAGGATTCCTTAGTAGAAGGTTTATTTAATATATTATTCACACCTGGATGCAATGTTGTATTAAAGATTTAACTAGGATAGAGTAATTGCTTAGCCAGCTGCTTTGATAATGGAATGGACCATATAAATAGACACCAGACACCTGACTCCATCATCCTTTGATGAAGTCACGTGAGCAATGACGCAACGCGTCAGGGAGGCGGCCGAGACCGGAAGTACTCTGTTGCTACCTGAAAACAAGATTTTTAACTGTAAGTCACTACCGTGTATTTTAATAAAATTGTGTTGGAAATACTGCACGATGGAGCCATCCCTTTGTATTGCATGTCCTCACCTCATTTGCCAAGCCTGAAGCCATCTTTCAATGATCCGCCAGTGCCGTGACGATCGTTGGAGGTCGATAGATTGCTGCATTGCATTAGTTTCCAGACCGCAGGCTTTATTTGACCCGTAGGGGTCTTTACTAGAGGTGAGAGGCTGGGGGAATCGTGTGGCGTACCACGGATTGTGTTGATAATTGGAGGAATTCTAAACCGATCAAACATAATTTTTGCACATGCACTTTTATTTTTTTTGCATGAACTGGTATATGAAGATTAGCTCCTTTTTTATTGGAGCTTTATTGCACTTGTTGGACTACGCACTTTATTTTTTCACTTTATGCACTTTATGAGTTATTGGATTTACCTTTTGCACTATTATATAATTGTTTCCAATTATTTTGAATGTTTTAATGTTATATTGAAGAACTGTCACGAGGCACACGTTTATGGTATACACGTTTATGGTCGCATTAGTTATATGAGTTAGTTTATTTGTTCTATTTTTATTTTTCTACACTCTAGTTAGCGCCACATACTTTTCAGTTCACGTTGTGATCGCTTGGGGAAATACAGCAGGAGAAAGCAACAGGCTGACTGGATGTTCAAGAGGAGAGCGGTTGCCCGTAGCAACGCCTGTGATTCCAAGACTGGGTGAGAAAGACTGACTATGTGACTGTGCACACGGGAGTGAAAGTGACCCCAAATGGGAGATCCCCTGCTTGTGCTAAAAAGGACTTGCCTTGCTGCAGTGCCCTGTTCAGTGGGGAGGCAAGTGTTAAAATAAAAAAATGACATGTGTGATAATGCAAAGCTTGATGTCTGCAATGAAATGCCATCTGCTCACAGTGGTGAGGGTGGGGGACTGCAACATGGTGTGGTTAAAAATGTTTTGCCACAATGCAGGCTAAAAGAAAGTGATGTGTTGAATGTTGAGAAGTGTAAAACTGACCAGAGCAGTGTTTCAGATGCTGTTGAGCCTCTTGGTCTGCCTCCTTGGGCGGATGCAGTGCTGAGGAGCATAAACAATTGGGATGACTGGGCCAAGAGACTAATAGCAATGCTGGAAGAAAATTCTGTGACTAAAACAGTAGTGGACGCTATGGCTGCTAGGCCAGGAGAGGCGTCTGCAGAACAGCCTGTAGCCCAAGGTGCATGGGCTGTTGCAGAGACTAATCCTCTCATGACTGATGGTCCAAGCAAGTGTAAACACACAGCAGAAAGTATGTTCACAATGCATAAAGGGAAACGTGTATTTTGTGACAGTCATGCTTAAAGCGGAAGTCCCGCAAAAGTTTTTTTTTTTAAGTCAGCAGCTACAAATACTGCAGCTGCTGACTTTTAAATAAGGACACTTACCTGTACAGGGCGCCCGCGATGTCGGCACCCAAGGCCGAACCGTCCCTCGGCCCTCGGATGCTGCCGCCGCCATCTTCGTTAAGGGAATCAGGAAATGAAGCCTTGCGGCTTCACTTCCCAGTTCCCTACTGTGCATGCGCGAGTTGCACTGCGCGATCTGAATGGTCCCTGCTGTCTCTGGGACCCGTGTGTGTCCCAGCAGACAACGCGGGGGGACGGGAAGTGGTGTAGACTCCCGTGGGAGTCTATGCCCGGAAGTGGGTGCAAATACCTGTCTTAGACAGGTATCTGCACCCCCCTCCCCCTGAAAGGTGCCAAATGTGACACCGGAGGGGGGGAGGGTTCCCAAAAAGCGGAGGTTTAATTTTTGTGTGAACCTCCGCTTTAAGGAAATGTTAAAATCATGGAGTGTACAGCCAGTGTATATCCTGCTGTCCTCTCCTGTGTTTGGAGAACTGGTACCACGGGGTACGGCTGATTGGAGCTGGATATTGCAGGCTGTACTGTGTAGAAATCGCAAATGGTGGAATCATTTAATGCAATGTTTTGTATTAATGTGGCAAGTTGTCTCACAGTGTGCTGGATTGCTTCATACAAAGATTGTGTATGAGAGGCACTCTGGAGCCCTGTTAGACAAGGCAGAGGTATCGGAAATACCAGCAGTAGCAGAAATGGTAAAAACTGGTGTGGAAAAAAGTGTTGTCCAAGAACAGTCGCTGATGGAGTGTTTGATAAAAGGGGGCGATGTGGAACTGTGGGAAGGTCCAATAGAGAGTAACTGCTTCCCTGTGTGTGGTCCCTCCTCAGACACTGTCCTAGCAAGTGATGGGACCAGAGTTCCTGGTGGTTTCGAACTGGGTAATTTTAAGAAAGAGGTTGCCAGGGGTAACCACACAGGTAGCAGCGAACCTGAAACCCAAAAAGTGCTGGGTAAAGTTGAGACAGATGTCAAAGTAGGACCCCTACAGTCTTGGGAGAGTAGATCTGGGGGAGGTGAGAAGAAATGTATGCTCCCAAAAATTAGGAAGAAGTGTGCATTGAAGCACACCCGGAAAAAGAGGTGGGTGGAGTGCCCCTTAAGGGAGAAGGTGTTGTATGTTTCCTTCCGGTGCGAAACAAGGGGGGAGCATATGTGGAGATGCGACCCCGTGTCACAGGTGCATATGAGCTGTGTATGCCTGATTTTGGTAGGCTTGCTAATTGCACACCTGTGCGCTGGTTTCATAATCATCCCAGGAGAAGAGGTCAGTTCTCGTCTTTAGAGACAGCTCCGCCTGGCAGACAGGAGTTCTGGCCTAGGAGTCAGGAGAGAGCCAGTGCAGCATGAAGCTGCAAGTACGGAGGTGCTGAACGTCAGGTCTGGGGAAGACAGGCCACGGCCTAAGGTGTAAGGCCTGAGCAGGAGGCTGTGTTTTTGCCAGGAAGGCTGAATGCTGGTTGTTCTGAAGAAGGACTGTAATGCTGAATACCCCTGCGAGGGAATCTGATGTTTATTTTTGAAATGTGTTTCTTTTGAATAAAAATGGGCTGCCATGCCCTTGAAAATGCAGTCGGACTGACACAATTTCTTCAACTTGGATGCACCACAAGAGCTTAATCACCCCGGATCGTCACAATACACACATGACAATTATCAGTTTTTTATTTCTGAAAAATAGTTTTAGGTATATATTTTTCTAATTTCACTTCATCAACACCATTGTGTTCTGATCCATCACATATAATTCAGATTAAAAAAACAAAATAGGTAAAAAGCCAAGGGGGGTGAATACTTTTTGCAAGTCACTGGATATACTGTATTTTGCTATCAATGTTATTCCCTGTGGCAGAGAAAGTGTCATACTACAACAGTAATCAATTATATACAAATTGTGCCTAAAAAATAATATAAAAACAAACGTTCTTTGTAAAGGGAGTGGAACCCAGGACCTCACAGATGCTGGCAGCAGCTCGGATAAGACGTGATTATTCTTAAACTATAGAATATTTCTGGTGTAATTTGGGCAATACAGTCATTGTGTAAGGCATTATAATAGGAATGTATCCATGAAAAGCTTAGAGATACTTTTTTGGGAGCAGCATAGCACTTTGCCAAATGCAGGACTTTAAGGAAACTTGTCAAAGACCGAGTGCTCTAACTATCATGGAGTATCAGGACATAAAGTAAGAATCAGTGAAGCAATAAAACAGCAGCCAAAATTAGTATTGTTATTATTGTAGAAAAATGAAAAAGTATAACAAGTTTAAAAGTAGAATGCCAGCCAAAACTTTTTTGTAGCTTATCAATGTCAATCGCAGGGATTGGGGCAGCCAAAGCTCCCACTTTGCTTAGGGACCCATTCTGCCCTAATCTTTTCCTGCTTTGATAATGTTGCCAATGCCCACCTGTCCTGATGACAATCACTCCCACCATTTGTCCTGGTGTCACAGGGACGGGAAGAGAAAATAACCTTTCCCAATGAGGTCACAGACAAAAATAAAAACTCAACAGAAACTTTGACTCTTCCCCACTCTATCCGGAAAAAGAAAAATGGAGTTAGCTTTAACATTTTATAAACTTTATAAAAGCAGTTTTAACCAGTAGAAGAGATGTTCCAAAATTAAATTGTCATCACTGCAGGCTGAAATTGTAGTTTTAGTGTTCATTAGGTTTGTTCATCTTTCTTGCTTGTAGAGGAAAGAAAGGGCAAGGGCCATCATGTTGAATTAGGGACTGCACAGTCCGCGCCCTGGAAAATATGTACAAGAATTATAAATGGCTTTATGACAAAACAATATTCATTTAAATGAAAAAAAAAATATTATTTTAACGACTCCATGTCCTTTCGTTGTGGTGTGGATACATTTAGTATAAAATAACGTGTTTGGAGTTATGGAAGGGGAACATTTCTTAGACAAGTCTGCTAAAGCATGTGAACAGCACTTAGGTAGATGATGATGATGATCATAGACCAATCTGTCCGGTTGCAGTTGGATTTTAAACATTTTTTTGGGGGTGTTTTCCTACTCTTACCCCCACTTCTCCTTTTAATAAACAAGCATGCTAGAAAGGTCTGAGTGCACGTGTTTATGAGTCTTAAACCATAAATTGCTTTTGGTGGTCAAAATAAAGCCAACCAGAGTCAATGACAGTTGGTTACAGATGAGTGAATATTGGAAAATACCATCATTTCTTCCGTCAGGCATATCAGTTGAAAAGCAGTCCAAAGGCCCAGTGGAGTAGAGGGGCAGACAGCTCGGGCTCTCTGTTTTTTTCTTATGGGAAATATTCTAACATAAGCGGCAGTTCACCTTTCCTTCACTCCTGCCCCACCCCTTCCATTGCAAAATACTGATTCCCTCTGGGTATGGGGGAGCATGATGTAGTTTTTCACACCAGCAGCCAATCACTAGGCCTGAACATTGTTACATGATGAAGGAGATTACATCATCACTCCCTGTGAGCTAAGTAAATCTACTGTAGGCATACACTGTTCATTTTGCAAGCTGAACAAAACAAATTGAACAGGTTCCCCCCATCCACACTTTGCAGCACTGACAGATAAATCTCTTACTGCAGGTGTTGGATATTGACCACATTGGATGCAGCTGCTCTTTGGTCAACAATTTTCCCTCCAGGCTCTTATGATTTTTTACATACAAGGCTGTTTGGCTGGGAGTGTTGGATGTTGAGGTTACTGAATGCTGTTTGACAGTATATGGCAAAGTCTGATTAGGTCCCCTATCCTTAATTTCCCCCAGGCCATCTTTCAAATCTAGGCTTTCCATGATCACCAGTGTCCTTTTTATTTAGAGTATATCCTACCATTTCTACTAACCTGTTTTCTGCGCAGAGCACACATTCACTGCTGTAGGTGTAGCCGTCTGTCCCACAGATTGGCTTATCCTCATACACACATGGATCGGCGTACCTAGAACACAAAGGCTGAACCGGTGTTAACTACTTCTTTAACAGTAGTGCAGGTCACCTGCAAACAGTTGAAAATTAAAATCAATGTATAGTCATCTAGGTCAGCTTGATAAATAATCAATATTTCATCTTTTAAAAGCTCTTGTTTTTAGTTTGTAATTATATTGGGTATGGGCCAGTCATGTTTTCTCATTGCATATTCAGGTTTTGCTTCCAAGTTTGCGGTGCTACTTAAAGTCTGTGAATCAGCTGAATCACTGAAAAAATGCACTTCCTGCGTGGCTGATATTTTTTATTAATAGTTGTGAATGGGCTGCCTTAATGCAACATATGTTAACGTGCATGTTGTAACATACTGCAGAAGTTTCAGCACAGTGGCGAAGTGGTTAGCACTTCTGTCTAGCAGCAATAGTCATTGGTATGAATCACAATCACGACACTACCTGCACAGAGTTTGCATCTTCTCCCTGTGCCTGCATGGGTTTCCTCCCCCACTCGAAAGACATGATGGTAGGTTGATTGGCCTTAGTATGTGTATGTATGAATGTGAGTTAGGTACCTTAGATTGTGAGCTCCTTGAGGGCAGGGACTGATGTGAATGAATAAATATGTGTAAAGCGCTGTGTAAGTTGATGGCACTTGATAAGTACCTGTAATAATAAAAATAAAAAAGTGTGATGCCAGCCTTAACATGTATCTCCAGCTTGCCATGCAGCCGATTTGAGATAAAGAAGAGGAGCCAGTACGGGCTAATTTAACTAAGTTCTCAAACCTAAATAAAAATACTGTTTTAATTTTTTTCTAAGACAATGCTCATAATCACTACCTAGGAAGGCGGATGGTCCACCTTGGATGCAGCCACGTTGAGTGTCTCGGTTACTGCATCCCACTGTCAGATGGACATTGCTACATTGTCCACAGCTCTGCAAGGCCACCCTTGGCAGCCCTGTCAGAGCCTAGATACAGAGGAAGGACAAAGCTGAAGAAAGTTCCCCAAACCCCCCCTCAGTTCTGATGTTTCACATGACACCACCAAGGGGGAAGCTTAGCAGATCTTCCCTCACTCTGCCGGAAGCCAGTTTATCAAAGATCTGGTAATTGTTTTAGTGGAAAAAGTGAAACTGATGGGGAAAGGGTACGAGATTTGTTGTTGGGGGTTTGTTGGGGGAGGCTTGTTGGTGGAGGGGGGTTGGCTAGTGGGGCTTTTGCTAGGGGAGGTGAGATTTTTCTGGTAGTGGATTTTGCTGGGGAGGGAGATTTTTGCTGGTGAGAGGTTTTGCAGGAGAAGGAGGATTTTAGCTAGTGAGGGGTTTTGGTGCATGGTGGTTTGCTGGTTGGCATTGTTTTATGCAGACATTTTTGTGTCCATTTGTTGTCCACATACTGTCACAAATGCCAGTTTGTTGTCTACATATTATCAAAATTGCCTGTTTATTGTGGCCCTATTTCCCATTTGCTGCTCACATACTGCATGTTTGTGCATTTGTTACCTGCATATTGTCCCAGTTGGCTGTTTTCTTATGTGTACTGTATATTTGCTGCCTATTGGCTGCCTTGCATATTATAGCAGTTACCCGATTGTTGCCTGTGTATTGTATACAATTGCATATTTGTTGCCCATAATGTCAGGATAGCTATTTTTTGCCCACTTATTGTGAAGTCACCCCTGATTAGAGGCTCATATTTCTATAATGTGGTTATCTGTAGACCTATCACTATCAAAGCACGTCATTTTATTATTATGTTTCGCCATGGGGAGCTATGCGCAATCTTTTAAAAGCTTCAGTTTTATTTTAGTTGGCATGCAGATATCCCCCCCCCCCCTTTTTGTCATGGCACACTATATGCTGAGCTATTAAAGTCCTCTATTTTATTTTACCATTTTTTTAATTTAGATAAAGATAATCTTTTTCCATTTTTTGGCCCATTAATATTATTTATTTAATTTACGTGATCACTACTAAGTATAGCCATGGCCTCGGGTAATCTTTAATTGCTCACTGAGGGCTATATCAGGTATTGAATTGGGAATTAAACTGGTCTGTCACTCAACACATTCATGTCTTTCTAATAGCAACATTTTTCTGTCCTTTATCTTACCACTTGTGGTTTCTTCAAACTCGGTGCTGTAAATGCCAGACCTGCAGGAAGAAAATATGCAATCTGGTATATTAATGTATTCTTTCAGGTACATAAAAAACTCATTTTTTTACCTTGTTGTAGGCATTAAAAACTATACTACTAGTACAGTAGTGGAGGGCTGAAATCTGTCTTTATAATAGTCTGCATCTGGGGAGATTTCTTGCTATGTCACCAACATAGAACCCGGGAAACAATTGGAACAGTGGGTTGCAGATTGATGTGCCTGAAAGCTGGTTGAGAGCTTCAGAATTACTTCAAAATTTCTGGTAAAATTACCAAGATTCTGGGCAGTATAAAGCGAACACTCAAAAATTAGATGGAGATCAGAATGATCTATCCATAAACATGCGTAATCATTCCAAGCAAATGTACAGAACTATGCTCTAAGATAGGAGCCAACAACCTAAGTCACATGTGTTGTGCACACCCAAAGCCATTTTCAGTTGCACCTATCTGCAAAAGTATTTGATATTTCGCATTAAATTTATTTTGTAATATTTTCTTGAAAAAAAAAAAATAAATAAAAATATATCATAAAAAAGTAACAAGGTTACAAAAAAATTCTGCTGCACTTAAGGTTCCTAAGAGCACAGTGGCCTCCATAATCCATAAATGGAAGACGTTTGGGACGACCAGAATCCTTCCTAGAGCTGGCCGTCCGGCCAAACTGAGCTATCAGGGGAGAAGAGCCTTGGTGAGAGAAGTAAATAAGAACCTAAAGATCACTGTGGCTGAGCTCCAGAGATGCAGTCGGGAGATGGGAGAAAGTTGTAGAAAGTCAACCATCACTGCAGCCCTCCACCAGTCGGGGCTTTATGGCAGAGTGGCCCGACGGAAGCCTTTCCTCAGTGCAAGACACATGAAAGCCCGCATGGAGCTTGCTAAAAAATACCTGAAGGACTCCAAGATGGTAAGAAATAAGATTCTCTGGTCTGATGAGACCAAGATAGAACTTTTTGGCCTTAATTCTAAGCGGTATGTATGGAGAAAACCAGGCACTGCTCATCCCCTGTCAAATACAGTCCCAACAGTGAAGCATGGTGGTGGGAGCATCATGCTGTGGGGGTGTTTTTCAGCTGCAGGGACAAGACGACTGGTTGCAATCGAGGGAAAGATGAATGCGGCCAAGTACAGGGATATCCTGGACGAAAACCTTCTCCAGAGTGCTCAGGACCTCAGACTGGGCCGAAGGTTTACCTTCCAAAAAGACAATGACCCTAAGCACATGGCTAAAATAACGAAAAAGTAGCTTCACAACAACTCCGTGACTGTTCTTGAATGGCCCAGCCAGAGCCTTGACTTAAACCCAATTGAGCATCTCTGGAGAGACCTAAAAATAGCTGTCCACCAACGTTTACCATCCAACCTGACAGAACTGGAGAGGATCTGCAAGGAGGAATGGCAGAGGATCCCCAAATCCAGGTGTGATTCTTTCCCAAAAGACTCATGGCTGTATTAGATCAAAAGGGTGCTTCTACTAAATACTGAGAAAAGGGTCTGAATACTTAGGACCATGTGATATTTCAGTTTTTCTTTTTTAATAAATCTGCAAAAATGTCAACAATTCTGTGTTTTTCTGTTTTCTGTCAATATGGGGTGCTGTGTGTACATTATTGAGGAAAAAAATGAACTTAAATGATTTTAGCAAATGGCTGCAATATAGAAAAGAGTGAAAAATTTAAGGGGGTCTGAATACTTTCCGTCCCCACTGTATATACAGTACATATATATATATATATATATATATATATATATATATATATATATATATATATATATATATATATTTTTTTTTTTTTTTTTTTTTTTTTTTAACCAAACATTTTATTGTGGAGAATCTTCTAGATCCATATGTTGTATATGAAAGTGATTGATTCTCCACGAACCAATATTTGGTGAAAGTCACATTCAGCCCTTATTCACATTGGTACGATTTGACATGCGATTTGACATGTCAAAACGCATGTCAAATCGGCGGCAATGGCACAGTCCTAATCAGTGTGACGCTGCATTTGCGGCGCCGCACTGCTTTAAAAAGTCGTTTCTGTACTACTTTTTGCGATTTCGGGCTGCGATTTACATTGACATCTGTGTCTCTGAAATCGGGACTGACATGCCAGAATGAAATCGTGCGAGTTCATCTAAACTCGCACAGTTTCATTCCCGCAGCTCAGTGTGAACCTGGGCTCACTGCTTTACTAAAGGCAACTAAAGGTGACAGTAATATCAAAATGCATGCTGAAAACCTTGCACAGTCTGGTTTTAGAAAGAGCATTTTAAAGTAGACTTTTTTTATTCTTTTTGGTTACAGTTGGAGAGGATTATTACCACTGTAATCTGTGTCCCATTGGTGAGATTTCTCTTCACTTCCTGTCCGATAGCCACAACAGAAAGTCAGAGGAAATCTCCAAAGTGAAGGAAATCTCTGGTTGTCACCAGGTCACCAGAAACAAAATTCCCCAATGGATTTTTTTCCCTCCCGCTAGAGAAGGTGAATCTCCCTGATAATAAAAACCTGAGAGGATGGAGAGGGATTAGAAAACAACAACAACAAAAAATGCCTTCAGTTATACTTAAATGTGTATAAGGTTGCTGGCTGTTACTGCAGGCAGACACCCCTGGTCTCTGCAGTGCACAGTGGTCACCTAGGAAGATCCACTACATGCAGGTGCAATGGTGTGCGCACGTTGCTTTTTGGGCAGCCTATTCATTTCAATGGGCTGCCCAATGTACGAAAACTACACCAAAGAATTGCAAGCACCTTTTTCTTTTCTTTTTTTCCTGCCGCACCAAAACACGACACTCACAAGTATGTGCCCAGTTTTATGTTGGGTGCATCAGCAGAGGTCCATTGGCATAAAGCTCAATTCACTTCTGTTAATGATTTATATTTAATATAACTGTTATTTAGTGCAATGACAGTCAATGAAAGATGAAAATAGCCACGCTGATAAAAATAAAAAAGGTTCTGGCGTATAACAGAAATGCTATTGTTTCATGAAACGAACCTGATCAGATAATTATGGGTCAGAATAACTCATATTCCCAAATTTCTTGCAAAAAAGTAGTCCAAAGAAGGGAAAGCAGCCAAGCACAACTCTTCTCCCCTGTCACAATCATGTGACTATGGAACATATCTTGCCTGTTCTGAAACTGGCACAATTTTGCTAATATATATATATATATATATATATATATATATATATATATATATATATATATATATATATATGGCTCACAATGTGAAGTCCTGAGCTACTTGCCGGATCTTAAGGGTTACTCGCCACCAGTTGCCCCACCCAGGGGCGGACTGACAACTCATGGGGCCCCCAGGCAATAGGAGAAGATTATGGGGCCCCCGGGCAATAGGAGATTATGGGGCCCCCAGGCAATAGCAGATTATGGGGCCCCCAGGCAATAGATTATGGGGCCACACAGTACACACACACACACACACATACAGTATACACACACAGACACACAATATACACACACAGAATACACACACAGAATACACATACTGAAAAGGTACTGGAGAGGCGGGGCAGCTATAATCTTGGGATTTTTAAAAAAACACAAATTTTTACATACTGTCCCTGGTTTTATTGAGGCTGGCAACCCTGATGGGGCCCCTTAGTGGCATGGGGCCCTCGGGCAGTGCCCGAGTGCCAGAATGGTCAGTCCGCCCCTGGCCCCACCCATCCCCTACCCTGCCCCTAAACAGGCCCTCATAAATTATCTCATGAAAAGACACTTAAATATTTTATGCAGAATTAAGTTACAAAAATAAATATTAACAGCAACTTTATCAGTGCCTATCAGTGCAGCCTCACCTGTGTCCATCAATGCAGCATGACCAGTGACCATCAATGCAGCCCACCTGTGCCCTGTTCTCCCAGCGATCGCCCCCGGAGGACGAGAGAGTGGGGGAAGAGGAGAGCCGGCCGGATCACAGAGCGGGGATTGCCCGCTTTAACAGCTTACATTTGAATTGCCGTCCGCTTGCGGTCACAAAGTCCCACCTCCTGACCCAGCCCCTGTGACAGACAGAACACGTCCTTGCATTCGACCGGCGTTCTGTTTGTCACAGGCGTCGTGTCAGGAGGTGGGACTGTGTGTGGCCGCGAGCAAATGTAAGCTGTTACAGCGGGCAATCCCCGCTCTATGATCCGGCCGGCTCTCCTCTTCCTCCACTCTCTCCTCCGGGGGCGATCGCTGAGAGAACAGCTCCCATTCAAACCCCCCCACCCCCGCTCTGCGGCCACCTACACTCGCTAGCAATAATTTTGCACTCGCAATATGCGAGTGGAAAATTGGAGGGCTGTATATAAATAAAAGGTTGTATGACTTTGATTCAAAGTGAACTTGCTAGTGTGCATGTGTATACGTCTGTTGAACAGATATGTGATATGAGATAGAAAGCTCCTGTAGGAGCAATCGATGGCATAAATTACACTTTGGGGTTGATTTACTAAAACTGGACAGTGCAAAATCTGGTGCAGCAGTGCATAGAAACCAATCAGCTTCCAGTTTTTTTTTTTTGACAAAGCTTAATTGAACAAACTGAAGTTAGAAGCAGATTCTGTGTGCACCAGTTTTAGTAAATCTGTCTCTTTCTGTCTCAATGCCAATCAACACAAAGACAAATGGAGGGTTAAACTTCCTAACAGGTACACAGACAGCAATCAAAACTTGCCTTCCTTTGTGTAAAGCTAAAAAAAAAAGCCTTTACATACACTTTAAATAGAGATTTTATCTTCCTGTGTAAATCTATTGATTTCCTATTCCTTTTACAAAATATTAATTATTAATGACTCTCAGGTGGTTTGCTAGTATACAGAAGCTCTTACCTGAGACCAGGCAGACCACCAACACTTGGAGCGTGAAGGAATTCATGTCGATCAGTAGAGATGAGTGCAGCTAAGATGAAGCACCTTCCTGTATTTGTCCCATATTTGTACAGTTCTCCCTCTTTATCTAAACAGGAAAGATTTACTGCAACAATTATCCTGCATTTCCTTGATGATATCATGCTCAACACATCCATCATTACAGAGCCAATTTAAAGGTTATCTGTAAGTTAATGTGCAAACACTATGAAGAATTGCAGTATATATATTGTCTTTAGTTAGTTTTATATTTAAATACATTATCTCTCTTTTTCTATGTTTGATTTACTGATGAGTTGTAAAAATTCTTTCTGTACCATGGGCAATCACTGGGATTTTACCTAAATGAACCAGTGATCTCAAAAACCTAATTATATGGAAAGTGAACATAAAAGTAATGGTCTTTCGACCGAAGTTCATTAGGAGCTGCAGAGAATTCTCTATCACAAATTCAAGAAGCAGAGTTTTAGTAAACCCTCCACTTAGATAACTATATCCTCCCTGCTCGGTAACAAAGGGGGCCATTGTGCAGAAATCATTTAGCTTCCCAAGGGTGAAACATACCCATTTCCTCGTAACCACCACAAAAAGATATATTCTTGTAAATGAATAAAATATCATTTTAATTTACAATAGTTAATTATAAAATAAGATAGATGGGTCAGTAGATAGATAGAATGTTAAATAAATAGTGATTGCTTCTTATTAGTCTAATTATGATGAATATCTTGTTTTCTGTTGCCTATCTCAAGCTAAAACTATATTTTGTAGTATTGAATAGAATACAGAATAGTTAAAATATGACGGCTGTTTCTTTTTGCTGTCAGCATTACATTTAGACGTTTTCTCTTCATTTTCTGTCCCAGAGACACAATGGCAAGAAAGAGAAATCTTTCCAAAGTGAGGAGATACAACTGTCTTCAACAGAAGAAGGGTGCTTGGGTATGTCCAAAAAAAACAGAGGAACTGCACACCGTATAAAAGCCTCAGAACAGTTTATTAAATTCTTCAACACACAGACTGATCTATCCGATATACAGACCCCCCTCTACCCAGTAATGCTTGTACTCGGTTAGGAGCTTACCCATAGAGTTCTACCCCATGAGCTAACCGTGTAAAACGCCTTGAGGGTCTATATATTGGATGGATCAGTCTGTGTGATGGAGGATTTAAAGTGGCTGTAAACCTCAGACATGAAATATCAACAAAGCACAGCTCTGTTCCTGTGTGCAAGGGGGTGTGTTCCTTCCCTCCTACAGTGCCTTGAAAAAGTATTCATAATTGTGAAGCGGAAGAAAAATGCTAAATGGTTTTCCAAAATTTTTACAAATAAATATCTGAAAAGCGTGGCGTGCATTTGTATTCAGCCCCCTTTACTCTGATACCCCTAACTAAAATCTAGTGGAACCAATTGCCTTCAGAAGTCACCTAGTTAGTAGAGTTCACCTGTGTGTAATTTAATCTCAGTATAAATACAGCTGTTCTAGGAAGCCCTCAGAGGTTTGGTAGAGAACCTTAGTGAACAAATAGCATCATGAAGGCCAAGGAACACACCTGACAAGTCAGGGATAAAGTTGAGGAGTAGTTTAAAGCAGAGTTAGGTTATAAAAAAATATCCCAAGCTTTAAACATCTCACAGAGCACTGTTCAATCCATAATCCGATAATGGAAAGAGTATGGCACAACTGCAAACCTACCAAGACATGGCCGTCCACCTAAACTGGCAAGGAGAGCACTAATCAGTGAAGCAGCCAAGAGGCCCATGGTAACTCTGGAGGAGTTGCAGACAGGCCCGGACTGGGATAAAAAATAGGCCCGGGCATTCTAAGCTGAGCAGGACATTTTTTAAAAAACCAAATTACAAATTATGGCAACCGGTTTCTCAATGTATTTTAGTTATACAGTGGGGACGGAAAGTATTCAGACCCCCTTAAATTTTTCACTCTTTGTTATATTGCAGCCATTAATGAGGAAAAAAATGAACTTAAATGATTTTAGCAAATGGCTGCAATATAACAAAGGTGAAAAATTTAAGGGGGTCTGTATACTTTCCGTCCCCACTGTATTTAGCCTGCTTCAGTCACTGTAACTTGTCAATCATTTGGAATTATATAAATATATGATAATAAATGCTTTCAACTCCTTGATAACCCCTTCTTTGGGGTTAAAAGCACCCCGCTACCGCCTGCAAAGTGGCGCTGCAGCGTCGGTAAATCGCCGCTAAAACAAGCGGTGCTTTAACGCTACCACGGGGCGGTCTAGGTGTGAGGGCCAGTTCACACTGGTGCGCTGTGCGAGATCGCATGTCATTCGCACCGCACTGCAGTACAAATCAAATGCGATGTCCGTGCAGTGTGATTTCAGCCATAGGGCCAGTTCACACTACTGCAATGCGGGACCCCTGCGAATCCACTAGGGGTTCCTCCATCGCACCCGAATCGCACGGCAGTTCACACTGCCATATGCAAACTGCTGGGGAGTGTCATACAATGTTAACGACACCCCCATTTCAGCTCATATATCGCACTGCGAACTGACAGTTCGGACATGAATTGGATCACATAGGTGTGAACACCCATGCGATCCAATTCTGGTGGGTCCTGTGCGTGTTTGGTCCGAATGTGGTGCGATATCAGTCATACTATCTATAAGGCTGAAATCGCATTGCACAGACATCACATGTGATTTGCACTGCAGTGCGGTGCGAATCGCATGTGATCTCCCACAGCGTACCAGTGAGAACTGGCCCATACAGATAGTATGACTGATATCGCACCACATTCGGACCAAACACGCACAGGACCCACCAGAATTGGATCGCATGGGTGTTCACACCTATGTGATCCAATTCATGTCCGAACTGTCAGTTTGAAGTGCGATATGCGAGCTGACATGGGGGTGTCGTTAACACTGTATGACACTCCCCAGCAATTGGCATATGGCAGTGTGAACTGCCGTGCTGGTCGTGTGCGATGCGGGAACCCCTAGTGGATTGCAGTCGCAGCAGTGTGAACCGGCCCTGGAAGGGGTCCTTCAACCTTTGTTCAGCATCACTTACATTGTGTAAGACCCCTTTCATACTGAGGCGCTTTACAGGCATTTTTGCGCTAAAAATAGCGCCTGTAAAGCGCCTGTAAACTGCCTCTTTTGTGCTTTCACACTGGAGCGGTGCGCTTGCAGGATGGGAAAAAAAGTCCTGCAGGCAGCATCTTTGGGGCGGTGCAGGAGCGATGTATACACTGCTCCTCCACCGCACCAGCCCATTCAAATAATTGGGTACAGCTTTCAAAGCACCTTAAAAGCGCTTTGAAAGCAGCGCTTTGAAAGCAGTGCTAAGCGGGTGCTTTTAACCCCTTCTGGGGGGTTAAAAGCACCTGCTAGCGGCGCCAAAGTGCTGTTATAACAGCGGTAAAGCGCCGCTAAAACTAGCGGCGCTATATCATTACCGCCCGCACCGCCCCAGTGTGAAAGGGATCTCTAGGAGAGACTGACCAGAGCATGCTTTTATTATGAACAGTTTAAAACATTGGCAGGCAGGATACAAAAAAAAACAACACATTGGCAGGCTGGCATAGTGTCACTTACCTTTCTAGCAGTCCAGGGTCCTTTCACGACATCATGCAGAGGCCAGAGCTCCTCCCCCTTCACGGTCACATGACCTGTCCTCCTGACCTCTTCGTTTCCTCCTAAGCTGAACAGAAGGCTGGCTGGATGGCTGCGGAGGCGGCCGTGGAGCCGGCCATGGTGAGCGGCGCCGGCGCAAGGAGCAGCCCAGCTGCTTTGAGAGTGGGGACCCGGGACTCTGCCTGAAAGAAATGCTGCCATCTCCGCGGAGCTGGCAGCAGAGAGACGCATACAAACAGAGACTAAATATACAGCCAGAGCTACAATGAAATGGTTTAGATCAAAGCATATTTATTTGTTAGAATGGCCCGTTCAAAGTCCAGACCTAAATCCAATTGAGAATCTGTGGCAAGACTTGAAAATTGCTGTTCACAGATGCTCTCCATTCAATCTGACAGAGCTTGAGCTATTTTTCAAAGAAGAATGGGAAAAAATGTCACTTTCTAGATGTGCAAAGCTGGTAGAGACATCCCCAAAAAGACTTGCAGCTGTAATTGCAGCCAAAGGTGGTTCTACAAAGTATTGACTCAGGGGGGCTAAATACAAATGTACCCCACACTTTTCACATATTTATTTGTAAAATATTTTGAAAACCATTTTCCTTCCACTTCACAATTATGTGCCACTTTGTGTTGGTCTATCACATAAAATCCCAATAAAATACATTTAAGTTTTTGGTTGTAACATGACAAAATGTGGAATATTTCAATGGGTATGAATACCTTTTCAAGGCACTGTATCAGTTGTCACAGCTCTGTTCACTGAGATATGCAGTGTGTCATTTCAGTTTTCCCCCTTTTTTTTGACAGCTCAAACAAGCTTTATAAATTCTGGATTTTGAACGGATGTAGAAAAGAGAAGACTGCAGATAAACAGGTACAACTTATGTAGGAGGATTTGTTTGATCTCTGTGTATCACCTGCGGCCAGTCACGTCACTGGGTATATGAAAGGGTTTACAACCACATTAATAAAGTGTTCTGGGGCTTTTCATGGTGAGCAGTCCACCTGTCCTTTTTTGGAACTACATGAAAGTAACCAGCGACTATTGGAACCTCCTCCCGATGCTGGAGGTAGTCTGAAGATTTTGAGCTTGTGTGAAAAATCTACCTCACTACATTGTCAGGGATGCGTGGACAGTTTTTATCAATATAGAAGGTCGAGAGAGAAATTCCATACATAATACTACTTTTCTTGATATCAGTGGAAGTAGAAAAGTAGCAAAGATTTACTCTTTTCCAAGTGAGGTTCCATACTGACTTTTTTAAATGTTAAGGCACCCTAAAACGTTTTTGACAGATAGACTAGGCAAGAATTTCAGCATGCAGATGAAAAAAAGGTGAAAACAGTATTTTATGACAAAGCATGATAATCATTTATGATAGAAAACACAAAATATCTGCGCTCGTTGAAGTGGGTATATATATATGAATGAAATAGTTAATAACATAAGCAGCCAACACAAAAAGTTTCTGGGAAACCAAACACGAATAGCAGTAAAAATGCAGCACTTTATTAAATGAAGACACCAAGTGAATAGTGTGTTAACTGAATATAAACGTAAAGTCCATATATCAAAGATTCCAAACGATTCTGGTGATCCAAAACAATAGGTGTTGCAATGAAAACCATCACCGATAGGGAGGACACACACTGACCCTTACCCTAAGTGTTGGACTACCCAGATAAAGTAGTCAAAACAGCTTTATTTACAATATGGGCATGAAGCTCCTCCAAATCCACCGTGACTGAGATCAACAAGTAGAGTCTCCTTCTCAGATGTTAATCAAATATGATTCCAATATGGTTCCAAGGTCTTAGAGAGCCAGTTCTTCAGGCTCCGCCGGAGCCGTTTAGCACGTACGTTGTACAGCAAGCCATCGATCCAAAGTAGGAGGCGAGCAGGACAGCGGCTTGTGTGTGTGTGTTGTAGTTCTCCCCTCCGCTCTCTGACCCCAGGAGAGGTTCGTACATGATCTTAGAGGACTTCGAGGCCCTGAAGAACTGTCTCTCTATGATCTTGGAACCCATATACGAGTAACATTTGGGAAGGAGACTCTACTTGTTGATCTAATGCCGCGTACACACGGTCTGACTTTTTGGCTACAAAAGTCTGACAGCCCGTCCGACAGACTTTCAACGGACTTTTGGCGGACTTGCGGCAGACTTTCTAACGAACAGACTTGCCTACATACGATCACACAAAAGTCAGACGGATTCGTACGTGATGACGTACACCGGACTAAAATAAGGAAGTTGATAGCCAGGAGCCAATAGCTGCCCTAGCGTGGGTTTTTGTCCGTCGGACTAGCATACAGACGAGCGTATTTCTGGGTCCGGCGGAGTTACGACGTAAAGATTTGAAGCATGTTTCATATCTAAAGTCCGTCAGATTTGCGGCTGGAAAAGTCAGCTGAAAGTCCAGGGAAGCCCACACACGATCGGATTGTCAGCCGGCTTTGGTCCATCGGCGTCCGTCTGACTTTTGTAGACGAAAAGTCCGACCGTGTGTACGCGGCATAAGTCACAGTGGATTTGGAGGAGCTTAATGCCCTTATTGTAAATAAAGCTGTTTTGACTACTTTATCTGGGTAGTCCAATACTTATGCCCCGTACACACGGTCGGATTTTCCGACGGAAAATGTGTGATAGGACCTTGTTGTCGGAAATTCCGACCGTGTGTGGGCTCCATCACACATTTTCCATCGGATTTTCCGACACACAAAGTTTGAGAGCAGGATATAAAATTTTCCGACAACAAAATCCGTTGTCGGAAATTCCGATCGTGTGTACACAAATCCGACGGACAAAGTGCCACGCATGCTCAGAATAAATAAAGAGATGAAAGCTATTGGCCACTGCCCCGTTTATAGTCCCGACGTACGTGTTTTACATAACCGCGTTCAGAATGATCGGATTTTCCGACAACTTTGTGTGACCGTGTGTATGCAAGACAAGTTTGAGCCAACATCCGTCAGGAAAAAATCCTAGGATTTTGTTGTCGGAATGTTTGATCAATGTCCGACCGTGTGTACGGGGCATTAGGGTAAGGGTCAGTGTGTGTCCTCCCTATCAGTGGTGGTCTTCATTGCAACACCTATTGTTTTGGATCGCTGGAGTCGTTTGAAATCTTTGATATATGGACTTACAATTTATATTCAATTAACACACTATTCACTTGGAGTCTTCATTTACTACAAGCGCTGCATTTTTATTGCTAATCATTTATGATACAGGATGCTTTAGAAAACCAAATGTCATCCTACTTAATTTTAATGTAATCTACAGTAATCTCTGAAACATTATTACATAGGTACTGTAAATTTCCCAAATGTATTTATTTGGTGTCTTATGCAAATGCTTTCACAGGAATTTACAGAAAAAAACACAAATAATGGTTTATGGTTTTATTACCTTTTATGCTGTAAATTGTCATAAAACCGCTGATAATATGTTATAAGGTCTCTTCTACGTGCGTGTGAAACTATAATTTACTTCCCTGTTTATGAGTTTAGTTTGGCTGCACCGGCTGAATCATAAATCCTATACAAAGAAGTCATTATTCAGCCACTATAATAACACACATTAGGAATTGTTCTCTATATATTTCAGGGCATTGATTGTTTCTAGTTCAAATGACACCAGCTTTTACTGTAGAATATAATGGAGGCTAATGTAGAATGACATTTTATACTGTAATCTTTCTGGGCGTAACCCTTCTACTGTTTGTTTCATTATTTCTTACATAATGCTAATCCTTGTTTTTTTAAATTCTCAGATTGTACACTGCTGTAGCATATGTTGGAGCTATAAAAAGCAATAAGTCATAACAAAATGCCACACAATTACATGAGAGTCAAAAATGCAGGCCTCTTGAACCCCTTGGGAAAGAGAGCCCTGACTGATGGGGGCATAACCAGGGCGGAGTAAGGTGACTATGGGGTCACTGTGGATTGGTGGTGGGACGGGACGGGGTTGGGCCTGAGCTCACTAGTGTGGCGCCCCAGGGGATTCTGGGCCTTTTTGGAAGAAGATTGGTAAGAGCTGCCAACCCTCCCGCCCTAATTATGGTTGGTATGTCACAGCTTGCTGCGGTTTTTGGTGACCTTGCCAGCAAACATGGCTGTAATAGGTACGCCCTTCATGTTAATTGGGAGATAGAGGGCCGGTCCGGCACTTATGGTAAGGACAGGCCCCACAGTTATCTCCCTTTCACCATTTGTGCTCAGTCTTCACTCACACAGGTGGCAAAAACAGGAGGTTTAGACTTGGTTTTACCACACCCTCAACTGCCCACCATCAAAGGAGCAGGAAAGTTGGTCGCGTTGGTGAATACATGTACATGTGAGTACATGCTGCCGTGGCCTTGATGCTTTGGCATTGCAGTGCCGCATGTTTAACTTTGCAGAGTTTGGCAAATGGTGGCAATTGCCACACTCACCTATTTAAGTTAATGAGACCACGCCTCAATCGTAAGTCAAATTTTTGGCTCGCAGTTGTGGTGTAGTAGTTCAATGTAAAATAAAATTTAAAAAAGCAAGCATTTGAAGGCGGTAGTATTGCCATCTAATCACCTGCAAGGGGCAGTGGGGACTGCTGCAAGTGTGAACCTAGCCTAAACCTGGCCACACATTATCCAATTTTCTTATGTAAAGGAGAAAAATTATTGCTTATCATCCGATATTTAGCACCACATCCCCTAGTAAGAGCATATAAGGATCCAAATGGGAGTTTTTGAGATTATAAAGGTGCACATTTACAACAAGATTTTATAGAAAAAAAATATGAATTTATTGAAAGACTTTAAAAACAAACATCCAAAAATGAATATCTGACCATACAGTACATTAATGCCGCATACACACGATCGGACATTCCGACAACAAAATCCATGGATTTTTTCCGACGGATGTTGGCTCAAACTTGTCTTGCATACATACGGTCACACAAATCTTGTCGGAAATTCTGATCTCCAAGAACACGGTGACGTACAAATAGTACGACAAGCTGAGAAAAATGAAGTTCAATAGCCAGTGCGGCTCTTCTGCTTGATTCTGAGCATGCGTGGAATTTTGTGCGTCGGAATCGTGTACACACGATCGGAATTTCCGACAACGGATTTTGTTGTCGGAAAATTTGAGATCCAGATCTCAAATTTTGTGTAACGGAAATTCCGATGGAAAATGTCCGATGGAGCCTACACACGGTCAGAATTTCCGACAACAAGCTCCCGTTGAACATTTTCCGCCAGAAAATCCAACCGTGTGTATGACAGGTGCAGGCTGATTAGATCTCTACATGTTTCCCCATAAATAGTGGCTTCCTCAGGAGAATTTATAATCAGGCACTGTACACACAGGAAATAGAAAATGATTTTTTGAGAAATATGACAAAATATACAATAATAATACAAAACAGTTATTAAACATACACAAAATTTTATTAATACAATAAAATATTGTGCATGTTTAATACCGGTTTTGTAATATTATTGTATATTTTGTAGAACATGTAGAGATTCGTGAATCAGATGAATGAGATTGAATGAATGAGATTCGAGATCAGCCTGCACCTGTTAATGTACTGTATGATCTAATATTCATTTTTGGATGTTTGTTGTTTTTTTTTTTTTACAATTAATTTATTTTTTCAAGGAACACAATAGAAGACAAACATCTGGGCAATCACAGTGTGTTATCTTACATCACATTACATGTATATGTTATATACTAGAGCATTTTATTCCTGCTAAGGACAGTATGACATTTTGCTATCTGAGACGTCTCTGTCATTTTGTGTGATAGGTGCTTAAAGCGACGTCTTGTTACTGGGTGCGCACAAGACAGCAATATTAATGGTGCAGGTGTGTTACCCTTTAGTGAGTCCCAGACCGGTCACAGTCCCTTTTTAAGTTTTATATATTAGAAGAGTCCCATCAATCTGGACCATGTAACCGAGAAAAAGGATAGAGAGAAATATAGTTAGAAATTCTATAGGGAAAAAAAAGGAGAAAAGAGAGAAAAGACAAAGAAAAGGGGGTTGGGGGAGGGGCGGAGGGGGAGGGGTAAGGGGGTAGGTGGGGGGTGGGAATCTGGAGGGTAACTGTGTGCAAGCCCGCCGGGCGCAGGGATAATCAGATAAAGCACCCAGATGCTCTGTAGCCGGTGGGTCAATAGTTAGTTAGTCAGTTATTTAGTAGGGTGACCTTTAGTTATTCGGGTCGCTGTCAAGGAGGGTTCTTCCTTCGTCTGAGAAGATAAAGACGTGCCATGGTGACCAAGTCTTGGAGTATCGCTCCTGCTGGTGTCGTGCAGTTAGTACCAGGTCTTCCAATCTACTTACTTTTCAAATCCCCATCCCTACTGTCGGGGGTTGCGGAGATTTCCACTTAAGAGGGACGCACGCTTTAGCAGCATAAAGAAGGTGTCGGATAATAGATCTTTTGTATATTTTCCCTGCTATATTGGAAGAACACTGGGTCATTGGGTATTTTGCGTTCTGTGAGTTTTTGGAGGGTACGTTGTACCTCCGTCCAGAAGTGTTGTAATTTGCGGCATGTCCAAAAATTATGTAGGATGGTGCCCTTGTCCTCCCTGCATCTCCAGTATCGATCAGAGGTGTCTAGAAAGATTTTCTTCAGTCTCACTGGGGTTCTGTACCACCTGGTTAGGATCTTGAAGTTGGTCTCCTGTATTTTCGCTTAGGTAGCATTGACTGCTTACGCTGTAATCGTGGGCATCTATGTGCCCAGATGAAGTGAAGGAATGCTGTTTGAATTTGTTTGAAATAGCTAGCCGGGATATGGGCTGGGAGTGCCTGTAGGAGATAGAGAAACTTGGGGAGGATGCTCATTTTAATTAAAGTTGCAGCGGCCTATCCAAGAATGAAGACCCGTGTTCCACTTGTCTAAAAGTTGTTTAATGCTACGAAGTAGTGGTGGGAAGTTTAGCTCAAAGATTTTGGCTGTATTGGAGGGGACCAATGTACCTAGGTACGTCTGCGCCTTGTCAGTCCATTTAAATTTACAGTTGTTTTGTATTTGTACAATTGATTTTTGTGGAAAATTAACTCCCATTGCTTCCGACTTGGAAAAGTTAATCTGGAGGTTTGAGGGATCTCCGTATCTCTCAAACACCTTCATCAGGTTAGGGAGTGAAACCAGAAGGTTCGTAAGGAAGAATAACATGTCATCGGCATAAGCCGAAACTTTATGTTGGGAGCCTCTTATCTTAACCCCTTCAATGTCTGGGTTATGTCGGACCATGCAGAGCAATGGTTCCAGTGACAGGGAGAAAGGGAGAGGTGATAATGGGCACCCCTGGCGTGTCCCATTGGTGATTCCAAGAGTGTCTGATAAAACACCGTTGGCCCAGACTCTTGCTGCTGGTCGGGAATAATTTGCGGAAATCCACTGTAGAATTTTGGAGCCAAAGCCAACATGTCGTAAGACAGCAAGCATGAAATTCAAGTTCACCCTGTCAAAGGCCTTCTCTGCGTCAGTGCTAAGAAATACACATTGTGTCTGTGAATGGTTTAGTGCCTGAAGCACATTCAGGACTTTCGTAGTGTTGTCCCTAGCTTCTCGTGTAGGGACAAAGCCCACTTGGTCTAGGTGTATCAGGCTCAGAATAAGGTGTTGAATCCTATTTGCCAGAATCTTAGTAAAGGGTTTGAGATCCAGATTGAGCAGCGAGATCGGCCGATAGCTTCCACAGGCTGTTGGATCTTTCCCCTCTTTAGGAATCACCGAGATGTGTGCGAGTAAGGTGTCGGCTACGAGTGTTGCAGTCGAGCCTAGTGCATTGAACAACTTGACCATGTATGGGGCAAGAGAGGGGAGAAGGGTTTTGTAGTATTGGGCTGTAAGGCCATCCGGACCAGGCACCTTCCCCTGTTTAGTGGCCCCGACCACCCCCTGGAGTTCCTCTATGGTGATGTGGTCCTAAAGGATGTCTATGTCTGCGTCCGGTGATCGGGGCATAAGCGACGATGCTAGATAGGAGACTATGTGGTCTTGAGAAGGGGGTTTGGTCGTCAAATTATATAATGAATTATAGAATTCCCAGGATTTTCTTGCAATATCATGTGGTTTTGTTACCTTTGGTTTATTGGGGGGTACTAGATATATATGTTACTAGTCTCTGGTCTCGCAAACAACCTTCCGCATTTATTCTCTGACTCAAATGAGAATTTCCTGCATACCTGCAGTGCTGCCTTGGCTTTGAATTGTAGGATATCTGTAATTTGTGTCCGTTTGACAAGGAGGTCCCTCTCTAAAGATGGGGTTCGAGTTCCAGGGCGGCCAGATCTGTAAATAGGGATTTAAGTTGTTCGGTACTTTTCCGTTTGATCCTGGCTCCGTGTTTAATCAACACACCGCGGATAACCACCTTGTGTGCCTCCCATATAATGCCTGGGTCACAATCTGTTGTATCATTAGTATTAAAGTAGTAAGTCAGTTCTCTAGTAACGTCCTCCAGAACGTCCTTGTCTTGTAAGAGACTTTTATTTAGGCTCCACTGGTTAGTTTTAGTGGTCGAGGAGTCCTGAAGAGCATAGGACAAGAAAATAGGAGCGTGATCGGACCAGGTAATGGAGCCTATAGATGAGGTGTGAACTGCATGTAGCTGGGCATGTGGGGTGAGGAAATAATCAATGCGAGAGTATGTCTTGTGGGGGGAGGAATAGAAGGTGAAATCTCTTTCTGTAGGGTGGAGAAGACGCCATAAGGTCAATTAGTTGGCTATCGTGTAGGGAGTGAGCAATACATTTATGAGAGCCAAGGGGGATAGATGACAGACCTGAGGACGTGTCTTCTGCTGGAATGAACGGGATGTTCAGGTCACCTCCTACAATCAGGTTGTCTTCCGTAAAATTGGTCAGCTTCACTAGTGTCCTACCTAGGAAAGCTTCTTGTTGTTCATTCGGGGGCGTATAAATTCGCAAATGTGATTTGACATCTCCGATGATGCCCTTCACAAACAGGTAGCGACCTCCAGGGTCAGTAATGGAATCTATGAGCGACCATGGTACTCTTCAGGAAAGAGAATAGAAACCCCCCTTGACTTAGCTGACCGGTTGGTAGAGTGGTATACCAGCGGGAATGACTTGTTTTTAAGGATGGGTAATTTGTCATCCCTAAAGTGTGTCTCCTGTATGAAGGCCACATCAGATTTAAGACGGTGCAAATCATGTAAAAGCATCCGTCTTTTCTCGGGTGTGTTAAGGCCCTTGGCGTTAAGCAAGGTCACATTCAGAGCCTCCATGGGAGAGGGTAGGGTGTGGAGGGGGAGGAGGAGGTAGGTAGGGGGAATGGGGAGAGGGAGGAAATAGATAAGAGAGAAGAGAAAAAAAAAAAAAAAGAAAAAGTAGAACTAGGAAGAAAAAGAAAAGACTCCTCTATGGAGAGAGTGCTGAAGGGAGGTAATTGCCTTAAAAACTGGGCACCACTGCCCCTGGAGAAAGAGAAAGGGGAAAGGTAGTAAACTAGATGCAGCAAAAATACTGCTTAAACGCTTCCCATTTACAGGCTGCGGGTAAGCGTTAGCCTATTTGGGAGTGTGGTCAGCAGAGGCTGAAAAACAGCTGGCCGCCCCCCACCCCCCCCTGACCCCCACGACCAAAATAGGTATAGGCATATTCTTACAGGCATGAACAATGTGAATGTAAGCAAACAATGCTAAGTTTCACGTATTTATCTAGAGCATGTGAACATGAGCAAACATTGCTAACCTTCATCCATTTATCTAAATTATGTGTTTATGAGCAACCAGTGCCAATCTACCTGTATTTATCTATATCATGTAAACCTGAGCAAACATTGCTAACCTTCATATATTTATCTAGAAAATGTAAATCTGAACCAACATCGCTAACCTTCATGTATTTATCTAGAGCATGTGAACATAAGCTAACAATGTTAAACTTCACATCTTCTGCTAGTACACGCGAATATGAACTAACAATGTTAACCTCTATACATTTATCAAGAGCATGTGTTCATAGAGAGCAAGTAATTCCCTTAGTACCTGTACCTGGCATATTAATCTGCAAGGGAAAATCAAAGCAAAATCATAATCACCTTCCCACCAGGAACTTCCCTCTCTGATTGGATTCCTTTTACCAGTCCCTGTTATCTCATTGCGGTAATCATTGTTATCTCCGCTTTCGTGTCTCCCCTGCCGCGGGAGAGATTTGTCTCTCAGGGAGGGGAAGAAACATTCCCTGTTAGCCCATCGCCACCTCTCGGTTCTGTCTACAGTGGACCTATAAAAGCATTAGAGCCCCACAGTTGTCTGTTGGGAAAGATGTGTGTACATGGGGATTTCCCAAGTCTAAGTCCGCCCCAGCAGGGCCGGGAACATCAGCTCCAATGCCGCCGCCGCTGGGGTGTTTCCCCGTAATTAAAGGGCAGTATATCCCCGTTCTACCCCCTCCCCCGGGAGATGCCAGTACAGGGAGAGAAAAAAAAATTAGGGAACTAAGACACCTAGATATGTTGTGAATAAGGGAACTGCACCCATAATAACTCAAACCTGAAAGGAAATGCAGCATTAGTTAGAATACAGTAAGTATAGTGTGCAGTACTCATGCATCCAGTGTTTTATATGCGGGGACGTCCACTCTGCCTGTCTCAGAGGTATGGGCTCTGTTCTCCCCGTGTCTGGTATTTCCCCATGGGGAATGTCTTTCTAGTCCTGATCCTAGGAAGGGAGGGTCACAGAGGTTCATGGGAGTACCTGACCTCTCGGTGTAGCTCCGTGAGTGCTGAAAAGTTCCTTCCAATTTAAACTGTGAGGGAGGGGGGCACGGGCACCAGCCCCAGAAGGAGGGACAGAGGCGCCTCTCCAATCAGGGGGATAGGGACACTGCTTGGGCTCGACAAAAGAGTGTCTGGGCAGTCACAGGTTCCTCGGCAAGTGGCAGCGAGGGGGCACTGGGCGCAGGCATATGAGCGGTGTTGTGAGGGGGAAAAGAAGCGGGGAAACAAAGTGCCAATTAACTGAGGGTTGGAAGTCTGTGCTCGGGGAGAGAAGGTGTGTTATACCTCACGTGCTCGTTCTACCAGTGGATCCCACGAATGCCTCCGGGATCTCTGAGAGCGGGCAGGCTGGGAGTGTCGGTTTGCTGAAGGAGGGCCCGTTCGGCCGGCTGACCGATGCAAGGTCTGCAGCCAATTCTGTACCCGCACAGGTTCAGTGTTTATGAATATTAAGAGCGCCGGCAGATCGGCGGGGGAGCGGAGTGTGAATGACGCCTGTGCCTTTCGGAAGGTCACCCCCAAGGGATACCCCCATCTGTAGATGTAGCCATTTCTTCTTGATGTTTCCAGTACAGATTTCAAAAGGACTCTTCTCTGCAGTGTCGCTCTTGACAGGTCAGGGAGGATTTGTATAGTTGCCCCATCAAATTCAATCGGGTCATGATCCCAGGACTTGTGGAGAATGAGGTCTTTCTGTGAGTATCTGTGTAATCTGCACAGTACGTCCCGGAGTCTGTCTGGATCTGTAGACCTGGGTCTCAGTGCTCTATGCACCCGATCTATCTCTAGCGTCATCTGGGAGCTTCTAGAACGTTGTGGAATATAGCTGTAACCGTGGCAGCCAAGTCTTCCGTCCCTGTAGCCTCCAGGAGTCCCCGCAACCGCAGGTTGTTCCGACGGCTGCGGTCCTCCATTTCCTTCAAATGTAGCTGCATCTTACCGGCCATGGTAGCTTGTGAGGTCTGTGAGTGTTCCAGGGCTGGCACTCGGAGGAGGCTGTGATCTCCTCTCTAGAACTCAATGTCCACACGTGCGCTGAGAGAATGCAGGTCTGATCTCATCTCAGCCATATCTCTACTATGTGCCTCCTCGATGCGGAGAATTAGGGCTTCAATGTCGAACTTCGTGGGGAGAGCCTGCAGCATGCTCCAGGCGCTCCAGGGTTTGCGAGGGGCCAGCCATATCAGATAGAAAGGCTGCTGGAGTCCCTAAGAGGTATTCTGGCTCTGTGAGTGAAACAGGAGAGGTAGGCTTGGTAGGCGCCTGGACCTCCATATGAGGTGCATGTGGGGTTCCTGTAATGGCCCCTGGTGGGGCATGTTGCGGGCTTCGGAGAAATCTCTGGATATCAGTCTGTGAGGTCCTGGGAGGGTTCCCACGGGCCGCCGATCTGGTTCAATATTGATTGGGGTTGCTCATGCCGCATTTACATAAACGAGTAGCTGTCTTTCGGTTGTGGTGAGCAGGGGGAAGCCAGGAGCTCCTTAGAAGTGCGTTCTCATTCAGCCATAGCTTGTCCACGGCCCCTGGATGTTTGTTTTTAACCGGTTCCCAACCGGCTCCTGTACTTTTACGTCGGCAGAATGGCACGGCTGCGCAAAGTAACGTACCTGTACGTTACTTTGAATTTGCCGCCGTGTGCGTGCGCACGCGCCGCCGAGGTCGCGCGCCTGCCGCGATCTGGTCGGGTCGCGGGTCCCGCGGACTCGATCGCCGTGGGCATACCCGCGATCGCCTCACGGAGAGGACGAACATGGAGATGCCGTTGTAAACAGCATCTCCCCGTTCTGCCTAGTGACAAGTGTCACTCGATCTCTGCTCCCTGTCATTGGACAGTTAGTAATCACTCCCCTAGGACACACTTAACCCCTCCCCGCCCCCTAATGGTCAACCCCTTCACTGCCAGTGTCATTTATACAGGAATCAATGCATTTTTATAGCACTGATTGCTGTATAAATGACAATGGTCCCAAAAATGTGTAAAAAATGTCTGACATGTCCGCCATAACGTCGCAGTCACAATAAAAATCGCTGATCGCCGCCATTACTAGTAAAAAAAAAAAAGATTAATAAAAATGCCATAAAACTATCCCCTATTTTGTAAACGCTATAACTTTTGCGCAAACAAATCAATAAACGCTTATTGCGATTTTTTTTTTACCAAAAATATGTAGAAGAATATGTCTCGGCCTAAACTGAGGAAAAAAAATGTTTTTTTATATATTTTTTGGGGATAATTATTATAGCAAAATGTAAAAAATAATGAGTTTTTTTCAAAATTGTCGCTCTTATTTTGTTTATGGCACAAAAAATAAAAAAATCGCAGAGATGATCAAATACCACCAAAAGAAAGCTCTATTTGTGGGAAAAAAAGGACGTCAATTTTGTTTCGGAGCCATCGCAAAAAACGCTCTGGTCAGGAAGGGGGTAAATCCTTCCGGGGCTGAAGTGGTTAAAGTCTTTCAATAAATTCATATTTTTTCTATAAAATATTGTTGTAAATGTGCACCTTTAAAATCCCAAAAACTCCCATTTGGATCCTTATATAATTTTCTTATGTAATTTCCTTTAAATTTACTGTTAAAGCGGTTGTATACCTATATTTGTAACTTTTACCTACAGGTAAGCCTATAATAAGGCTTACCTGTAGGTAAAAAAAATATCTCCTAAACCTGTAAGGTTTAGGAGATATTCCCCTCGCAATGAGCCGCTAACTGCAGCGGCGCATGCGCACAGGGGACTCTCGGCTGACAGCCCGGCAAACTCCGGAGCTTGCCGGGCAGAAGTCTCCCGCGCGCATGCGCGGGAGTGACGACATCGCGGCTCCGGCCACTCACAGCGCCGGAGCCGCGATACCCGGAAGACACGCCGAGGGGAGATGTCGGCTCCCTCGGCGTGGACCAGGTGAGATGCCGGCGCCTCGTTCTAAGGTAAGTATCTCATAATGAGCTAGTATGCGGTGCATACTAGCTCATTATGCCTTTTCCCTTGCAGGTGTAAAAAAAAAAAAAAATGAAAGCGGGTATACAACCGCTTTAAGTGCAAGGGCCTGCCTGATTGCATATGAATTCAAAGTGTTTAGGTTTGACTTCATATTATATAATTTTGGTAAATCTGAAGGAAAGTTCTAACAGAAAATTGTATAAAATATATGGCCAGCTTTACAGTTTTTCAAAGTTTAATGGCTCTGTAAAAAAACTAGAAACAGATAAAACTGGATGAACTTTCTCACAAGTTTTCAATGTATAAGGTCTTGTTCACACAGCACTCCATGCTAAAGCACCTGCAGGCTGCTGTACGTTCAGGGACAGTGAGGAGGTAGTGTGATGCAAGTTCTTTTAAACTTGATTTGAAATGTCACAAAATGACACCACATTTAAATCTCCATTCAGTGCACTAGGGTAAAATGCTACAAGTCTGCATTTTACTGCAGCTCACCATATCGCACCTCTTGGCTGTGTGGTAGTGTGAATGAGGCACATAGAAAACAATTGTTTTTTATGTGACCTGCATTGATGCAGAGCAGTAAAATGCAGGTCACTGCACTATATGTGAATGAGCCCTGATGAGTCTCTGAATAACTAGAAACACAATAGAAACAAGTAAAATCTATCATGTGTACCTACGACTAACCATTAATTAGTAGTCATAATTACCGTAACCATACGGTTCATCAGGGGCATTGCTAGGGGGTGGCTTTTGGGGCTATAGCCTTGAATCTGGGGCCCATAGCCCCGAGTCTCTTAGAGACGGCCGTGGTCGTGGCCTCTCTGCAGCCGGGCCGCGAGTGTGGCGGGCAGCACCAGAGAGCGGGCAGGCAGTACGGGAGAGCCGGGAGGGTGAGAGAGCAGAGAGATGTAAGGGGGGCTTTCTAGGGACCCTGATGTAAGGGGGAGGCTCTCTGGGGACCCTGATGTAAGGGGGGCTCTCTGGGGACCCTGATGTAAGGGGGGCTCTCTGAGGACTCTGATGTAAGGGGGAGGCTCTCTGGGGACCCTGATGTAAGGGGGGGGGGGCTCTCTGGGGACCCTGATGTAAGGGGGGGGGGGCTCTCTGGGGACCCTGATGTAATGGGGGGCTCTCTGGGGACCCTGATGTAAGGGGGGCTCTCTGGGGACCCTGATGTAAGGGGGAGGCTCTCTGGGGACCCTATTGTGAGTGGGGGGCTCTCTGGGGACCCTGATGCAAGGGGGGCTCTCTGGGGCCTCTGAGGTAAGGAGGGGCTCTCTGGGGACCCTGATGTAATGATAATTACATATATATATATATATATACACCTACACCTACACACACACACACGTATATTATATACATGTGTATGCCCGCCCAAGCGTATGACTTTCTTTACTTCGCTGCTATGGGCTCTAGCACCAGATCTTTTGTGGACCTAGCAATGCCCCTGCGGTTCATTGAAATAGAATAAACAGTGGCTTACAAAGACTTATTCTAAAAGCAAAACCACAATGAACCTTACCAAGGTTCATTGGTTATAAAATCCAAGGCAATTCATAAAACCATATAAGATAATTCCAAAGTTCAAACTGTTCAATATAGTTCAACACTGTGTTAAAGTGTTATCCTTTAAAAACAAGACCCCTGCATGCAGATGAAAACAGTAGTGTAATTGCAACTTAAAATCAGTCCATACCTGCAGGTAAGTGCAGTGGTATAATCTCAGCTTCTAATTCTCATAGAGCTTGATGCTTTTCCGTGAGATTGTAAACCATCACCAAAAGCACCGCGTGACTGGCCCCTTATGTATGTATTCTTACCAGAGGTAAGAATGAACAGGCCTTTAATCTCCTTTACTGCATTGCCCAGCTCCTTAGACATCACCGGTCTTAATCCTCCTGGCTCATGATGTATAAGTACCATAGGGGACAACCATATATCTTCTATATCCTTACATGGTTGTCCCCTATGGTACTTATACATCATGAGCCAGAAGAATTAAGACCAGTGACGGCTAAGGAGCTGGGCAATGCAGTAAAGGAGATTAAAGGCCTGATCATTCTTACCTCTGGTAAGCATACATACATAAGGGGCCAGTCACGCTGTGCTTTTGGTGAAGGTTTACCATCTCACAGAAAAGCATCAAGCTCTATGAGAATTAGAAGCTGAGATTATACCGCTGCACTTATATTCAAAGAGGAAGAGAGGGTCTAAGGAAGGCACAAGAAGGTGACTCCCCTAGGCCCAAAGACAGTTACTATGGATATAAGTGGACATTCATGGGAGAGTAGTGTTAAAAAGATAATTAATAGTTTATTAGCATAACATGTATTAAAATAGCAATATTAAATTCATCAGATGTACGAAAAAATATATGATCCACCATACACTGAAAAATGTGCTCACCGGGTGCTCATTGCACCCGATATGCACATAAGTCAGATGAACAAAATTGACAGACAATGACAAACAGATACTCACATATAACAAACAAAGTGCAGGCGCCTAGACTCCCACAGATGCACAATGTCCCTACGGCTAATCGCCGCATCAAATTTAACCAAAAAGGGGGTCTGAACTAGTAATGAGGAGGCATTGTGCATGTGTGGTCCCCCGGGGGGGTGGGGTGGCGGGAGGGGTTCAAGGGTTTTCCGGATATAGAAAATATGCTAATTAAACCCAACTGGGAGGGCCCCACTGGCTGTGTCACCAACTGCTAAATAGGATCCAAATTAGAAAAATAAAAAATAAAAAGTTAATGGACCAAAAGTCATTGCATGCGCATGCTCCAAGCATATCAAAGAGATCCAAAAGAATCCATTTCTGCAGTATAATGGAACATAACCAGCGAAGAAAACTCTGTAGGGCATATGGGGTGATGAAATCACATGAATTTTTGCTGCAGTCTCCGCCACATACAAGTCGCAAGGTACAGCTGATTAGCTGGGGATAGCTTGGTTGATGAAACAAAAGTCAATCATTAGATCAGCAGGTACTGCTCCAACATGTCAAAGTGTCCCACAATCAGTTTAAAACAAAGCACAACCACACTGCTAGTACTACAAGAGGGGGAGCTGAGACTGAAATCAGTAGAGTTACGTTACCACCTCTTGTTTGCAGGGGGTCCGGGCAGCTTCTCCTAAGTGTCACTGGTAGCTGAGTTACACCGTGGTTGACCCGTTTGTTAGTTGGATAGCTTCTGCTGTGGTTTGCTCCTGTGGGGACGTGGTGGGTAGCAGTCCATTCCTATTGTAGACCCAGACTACAGCTGCTACTAATGGCGACTTGCTTGGCGGTTCCTTTAGGAGGGATGTTAATTCTCCTGTCGGCAGCGTCCCTCAATTCCCATGCCGAGGGGGAGATAGCAGAGTCGGCGCCTGCACAGCATGATTACGTCGACGCGTTTCGCAACGTCATTGGTTACGTAGCTTCAACTGGACGTAGCCAATGTCGTGGCTTGAAGCTACGTAACCAATGACGTTGCGAAACGCGTCAACGTAATCACACTGTGCAGACGCCGACTCTGCTATCTCCCCCTCGGCATGGGAATTGAAGGACGCTGCCGACAGGAGAATTAACATCCCTCCTAAAGGAACCGCCAAGCAAGTCGCCATTAGTAGCAGCTGTAGTCTGGGTCTACAATAGGAATGGACTGCTACCCACCACGTCCCCACAGGAGCAAACCACAGCAGAAGCTATCCAACTAACAAACGGGTCAACCACGGTGTAACTCAGCTACCAGTGACACTTAGGAGAAGCTGCCCGGACCCCCTGCAAACAAGAGGTGGTAACGTAACTCTACTGATTTCAGTCTCAGCTCCCCCTCTTGGAGTACTAGCAGTGTGGTTGTGCTTTGTTTTAAACTGATTGTGGGACACTTTGACATGTTGGAGCAGTACCTGCTGATCTAATGATTGACTTTTGTTTCATCAACCAAGCTATCCCCAGCTAATCAGCTGTACCTTGCGACTTGTATGTGGCGGAGACTGCAGCAAAAATTCATGTGATTTCATCACCCCATATGCCCTACAGAGTTTTCTTCGCTGGTTATGTTCCATTATACTGCAGAAATGGATTCTTTTGGATCTCTTTGATATGCTTGGAGCATGCGCATGCAATGACTTTTAGTCCATTAACTTTTTATTTTTTATTTTTCTAATTTGGATCCTATTTAGCAGTTGGTGACACAGCCAGTGGGGCCCTCCCAGTTGGGTTTAATTAGCATATTTTCTATATCCGGAAAACCCTTGAACCCCTCCCGCCACCCCCCCCCCCCCCCGGGGGACCACACATGCACAATGCCTCCTCATTACTAGTTCAGACCCCCTTTTTGGTTAAATTTGATGCGGCGATTAGCCGTAGGGACATTGTGCATCTGTGGGAGTCTAGGCGCCTGCACTTTGTTTGTTATATGTGAGTATCTGTTTGTCATTGTCTGTCAATTTTGTTCATCTGACTTATGTGCATATCGGGTGCAATGAGCACCCGGTGAGCACATTTTTCAGTGTATGGTGGATCATATATTTTTTCGTACATCTGATGAATTTAATATTGCTATTTTAATACATGTTATGCTAATAAACTATTAATTATCTTTTTAACACTACTCTCCCATGAATGTCCACTTATATCCATAGTAACTGTCTTTGGGCCTAGGGGAGTCACCTTCTTGTGCCTTCCTTAGACCCTCTCTTCCTCTTTGAATATATTTGTTTTAGTTACGGATATGACCTCCTAATTAGAGGAGAGACACTGGGTAAGAGTTATATTGTGCAGACTAGGCATTCATTTTCCAGGTGGTCCCCCTCTTTTTCCCTTTTTTCCCTACCGCTGCACTTACCTGCATGTATGGACTGATTTTAAGTTGCAATTACACTACTGTTTTCATCTGCATGCAGGGGTCTTGCTTTTAAAGGATAACTCTTTAACACAGTGTTGTACTATATTGAACAGTTTGAACTTTGGAATTATCTTATATGGTTTTATGAATTGCCTTGGATTTTATAACCAATTAACCTTGGAAAGGTTCATTGTGGTTTTGCTTTTAGAATAAGTTTTTCTAAGCCATTGTTTATTCTATTTCAATGAACCATATGGTTAATTATGACTAATAATTAATGGTTAGTCGTAGGTACACATAATATAATTTAAATGCGCTGTTAAATACTTTCTTCTCCTAAGAGGGTATATTCATCTTAATAGTGTTTTATATTTTTTTATAACAGCAGCTGCTAGTATACTGAAAAATTCTTTCCATTTTGAGCGCTAGGGTCAGAGTCTTTTTTGGCTCAGACATCTCTGTAAAGAGAAGCCCGCAGCTGAGAAGGGACGCAGTCAGCGCAGGGGAGACATGACAGGGTGATAAGGCAAACCAGCAAGGTCAGGGTTAAAGGTGTGGTCATAAAGGTGTGGCATATGGCTGTAATTAAGTGGTCATTATTGGCCGGAATTTGGTGCAAAGGGGGGGAGCTAATAGTTAATAAAGTAATGTAAATGGGGTGGGGCTGTAACAGTTCGAGTGGAACCTGTTGAGAACATCATCTTTGCAGTGGAGTGCTACTTTACATGATGAGTGAACTTGAACAACTTTTATCCCAGCTGAGGGCTGCTGCTGGGATACATGGAGCTGAGTGGATACAGAGACAAGTGACAGAGTCATTGCAAGGAGTCCAGCAGGGTCCTTCACAAGCAGGACCTGCCCCACAGCGCGCTAGGAGGTCTAAGCCCCCTGAGCGGTTCACCCCTGACAGGACTCCTCAGGCTCAGCGCCGCAATGGGAGCCCGCTTGCGGAACCTTCAGGCCCCCCTGCTAAACGATTGCCTGCGTTGGCCAGGGGAGAGCCTGGGAGGAATCCCCATCCTAGGCGGAGCCTGAGGGGGATGGGACCCACAAGCCAGATGGCGACTCACCCATCCTCCTCCGACCGGATTCCGGAGCGTGCGGCTGGCGTGGATGGCGATGTTCCGGTCGTCACGCCAGCCCGGCGGGGAAGAGAAGCTGGAGCGGGCATCGGCAAGGATCGGGAGGCGGCCGGTGGCTCCGTCAGCCGAAGGGAGGAGCGGCGCTGCGAGAGGGGCACGTCTGCCCGAGGAAGGGATACGACGGCGCGCACCTCCGGGCCACAGGTGGCGCCTGCGAGCCCGGGTAAGGCCGGGGCGCAGGCCGATGACGTCAGAGCGGTCGGACGCTCGGAGCGGCGCAGGCCGGCGAGCCTGTCTATATCCAGAGGAACGGCGGCGGCTGTGGGAGAGAGAGGACGGCCGGATCACAGGCGGCTTTCGGTTCCCGTGACGCCAGCGGAGAGGCAGAGAGAAGATGCCAGCAGCATGGAGGATGGAGAAGTGGAAGAGGACGTCGGTGACGCCGTGGTGGAAGTCGGTCCGGCGGCTGGGGGGGTCCACGGCCCCATGCAGCCTGGTGAGTGCACTCCTGTTTTGCTTCCTCTATTTTCTCCTTCTGTGTGGTCAGGTGTGGGGGCCCAAGGTCAGGTTGGGGGGGCTCCTGGGAGTGTGGGGTCAGAGGGGCTCACGAGGGAGGTATTGCTGGGTTTGAGAGAGCTGCTGCAAAAGCTAGGCAGTGGGGGGGCACCTGGGGGGACGGCAGTGGTGGGGGACAGTTCAGGGAGACAGGTGCTACCAACGGAAGTCCCCTCCGCTCCTCAGGCTATGGTAGTAGCGTCGGATTTGCCTCAGGGACCAAGTGGAGAGACCTCGGGGGAGAAGCCGCCGGACAAAAGTGACAAGGAGGTGGATAAGGTAAGATTGGCAGATGCGGCAAAGTGCGAGGTGTACGTGTGCTTTGAAGGTCCTTTGGGGGCGCACCTGAAACAGGAAGTGAGGGAACGTATTTGGAAAGGGGAGTACGTGGAAATATTTTCCCTGCTCCCCCTTGAGAAATTTAACTTGGACCGCGTAAAACCTGACGAGAGTAAGAAAGAGGATGAGGAGAAACGGCGGTATCGCCTTATTCCTCGCACATTCAATAATTGGTTGCAGGCTTTCGCAATCTTAGCTAGCGTTGTTGGTGAAAAGGAGCCGGCGAGCTGCTCGGCTTTGTTTTGCTATTTGGACGCAATTGGGGAGGCATATAGGGTCTATGGCGGCATGGCATGGTTACGCTACGATGAACAGTTTTCGTCAGCGGAAGGCGGTCAGGCCAGCTATTCGATGGGATCACAAGGACATAGGGCTTTGGATGAAGCTGATGACCCCGGCTAGGAGCGGGAGTCAGTTTTTTCCAGGAGGGGCTGGCGGTGCTTCCACCTCAGGCTCGTCGGCCGTTAAGAAAAAGGGGGTTTGCTGGCAGTTCAATGACAGCTCGTGCCGATTTGGAGGGTCCTGTCGCTTCAAGCACGAATGCTCAGGATGCGGGGGCAGTCATTCCTTCAGTAGGTGTTTCAAGGCAGGAAAAAACAGGGCCGGGGATGGATCTGGGAAAAGGGAAGACTCCAGTGAGGGCGGGAAGGATGTTGCCTTTCCTAAATAGGTACCCGGACCAGGAGTCGGCTAGACTCCTGTGGGAGGGATTCTCGGTGGGTTTCCGAATCCCGTGCTCTTTGACTACGGTTCCGCCGATTTCCGATAATTTGCAGTCGGCTAGGCTTTTTCCGGGGGTTGTAACGGAGAAACTGCAAAAAGAAGTTTCTTTGGGCAGGATGGGCGGTCCATTTTCTTCCCCGCCCATTGAGGGCTTAATTGTGTCTCCCCTGGGGGTGGTGCCCAAAAAGGAACCCGGTAAGTTCCGTTTAATTCACCACCTTTCACATCCGAAAGGGTCGTCTGTAAACGATGGTATTGATCCGCAGGCCTGTGCGGTCACATACACATCGTTCGATGCCGCAGTAGTATGGGTGCGCAGGTATGGACGGGGAACTTTGTTGGCGAAAGTTGACGTGGAGTCGGCTTTTCGTCTACTTCCGGTCCACCCGGATAGCATGCACCTCTTGGGTTGCAGGTGGCAAGGGTCGTATTTTGTCGATCGTTGTCTACCAATGGGGTGCTCCATCTCGTGCGCGCTTTTTGAGACCTTCAGTTCCTTTGTGGAATGGGTAGTGCGGGATGTGTCCGGGCTTAATTCTGTCATCCATTACTTGGATGATTTTTTGTGCATAGGCCCTGCGGGTTCTAACGCATGCGCGGTACTGCTGGGCACGTTACAGCATGTAGCGGATCGTTTTGGCATCCCCTTAGCTCCGGGAAAAACGGTTGGTCCCACGACAGAATTGGTTTTCTTGGGGATCACGATCGATTCAGTAGCCATGGAATGCCGTTTGCCGGAAGCAAAGCTTGCGGCTTTACGGCAAGAAGTCAGGGACATGGGGGGCAGACGCAAGGTTAGGGTCAGGGAGCTGCAGTCCCTTTTGGGAAAATTAAACTTTGCCTGCAGAATCATTCCAATGGGAAGGATATTCTGCCGCCAGCTTTCGTTAGCCATGGCGGGGGTCAGTAACCCCAGACATTTTGTTCGTTTGACTCGGGATCACCGAGCTGATCTCAGGGTTTGGGATGAATTTTTGGGAACTTACAATGGGAGGTCAATGTGGATGTCGGGCCCTGTTAGCAATGCGGACATGGCGTTGTTTACGGATGCGGCCGGGTCCGGTGGATACGGAGCATTCTTCCAGGGTAAGTGGAGCGCCGGTGGTTGGCCTGATACTTGGAGGGAGGCCGGGTGGTTGCGTAACTTAGCGCTGTTGGAATTGTTTCCAATTGTGATGGCGGTGGAAATTTGGGGCGAGGCGTTTCGGAACACAAAGGTGCGTTTCCATTGCGACAACTTGGGAGTTGTCTCTGCCATTAACACCCTGTCGGCCTCCTCCCTTCCGGTGGTGCGCTTGTTACGGCACTTGGTGTTGTTATGTCTTCGCCTGAATGCTTTTGTCTATGCAGTACACATTCCGGGGGTTTCTAATAGGATTGCGGATGCCTTGTCTCGTTCGCAGTGGAAAGAGTTTCGGAGATTGGCGCCGGACGCGGAGCAGCACGGCACCCCCTGTCCTCCAGGGTTATGGACGATCGCATTGGAGTCGCCGCTGGACTGATCCGGAAATCCCTGAGTGAGGCGACATGGGGCGCATACGCTGGTGCGTGGAGGGAATGGAATGCGTTGCTGGAGGAGGTAGGGGGGCTTGAGCCCCGAGACGACGTGTCAGCATTGGTTCTGTATTTCATCGTTCAAAACTTTCTGAAAGGGGCATCGGTATCGTCGGTGGATCGTAAATTAGCGGGTCTGGCCTTTTGGTTTAAACTACAGGGAGGCGTGGATGTCACAAAATCTTTTATCATAAGGCAGGCTATGAAGGGATATCGTAGGGGGAGCAAGTCCAGAGATCTGCGGCGCCCGGTTTCATTCTCCACTTTATGGTCGATTATGGCTCACATTCCGGTGGTATGTGAGGATGGGTATGAGCAACTCTTGTTTCGGGCGGCTTTTCAGTTGGCCTTTTTTGGGGCTTTACGCATAGGGGAATTGGTCAGCCCTGCCAAACACGTCGCGGGGGGACTTTTCAGAGACGAGGTGACTGTAACAGAAGTGTCAGTAAGCTTAGTGATTCGTAAGTCTAAAACGGATCAAGCTGGAAGAGGTGTAGTACTGGAGTTGTTGCGGGGTGAGGTGGCCGGGCTGTGCCCGGTTTCAGCGGTGTCACAATTTATTGCGGTCAGGCCTGCCAGTGCGGGACCTTTCTTGATGCACAGGAATGGCTCGTATTTATCGCGCTTTCAGTTCATTGCGGTTTTTCGTAAATGTCTGAAAGCGGCAGGTCTGGATCCCAGGCGATTCGGATCTCACTCTTTCCGAATCGGAGCCGCTACGGAGGCATCAAGATGGGGGTTGGGAGCTGAGGTGATAAAACGCATCGGTAGGTGGGAGTCGAATCGTTTCAGGTTGTATGTTAGACCTCATTTAATGTGAAGATGAGAAGGTGGGGGGGGGGTCTTTGTCGTCACGTTTGTGTTGACTCTCATGCTCACTCTTTTCTATGTGTTGGTCTTATTGTTTCAGTTTTTTTCATATGTCCAGGTTGGTGGGGCAATATTGTTTTTCTCTATTTTGTTTTCAGGTCGCAGATGCCTAGTTTGGATCCTCGGGCATTCATTTGTTTACTGGGGGGCCAGGAGGGCTGAAGTTAGACCCGATGCCAGGCAGTTAGGTCTTTCCTGGGAAGAAGGTAGTGTCCGCTGGATAGGGGTTAGGGGCATGTTGTGGAACAGAGTGGTTCCCGAGGTGCATAGATTTGCACGCTGGGACAGGGCCCCGGATATTATGATAATTCACGCTGGGGGGAATGATTTGGGTGTCAGGCGTTCCAGAGAACTGATCAAAGACATTCGGTTCGATTTCCTCAGGCTTCGCTGTGACTTCCCGGGCACTGTTTTGGTTTGGTCCGAGATCGTGGCTCGCACGGTTTGGAGAGAAGCCAGATCTGTGGACCGAATCAATAAGGCCCGGATTAAAGTCAATAAAGAGGTGGGGCGGTTCTTTGTCAGGAATGGGGGCCTGGTAATTAGGCATCAGGATTTGGAGTCCGAGACGTGGCGTTACCTCAGGGGCGATGGTGTTCACCTTAACGCAGTAGGGACGGACATGTGGTTTTTGGGCCTGGAGGATGGAGTACACAGGGCTCTTCGTGTGTGGCGGAGCGCTCAGGTATAAGGAGTCATACCTGTGCGCTGTGGCATGTTAGGATCCTTGGCGGTGGTAGAATGTGGTGCATTCTGGGTAAACGGTGGGGAACCATCAGGTATGGTATCCTCGAGTGGGAACGGTTCACTGGCTAGTGACCGTGCAGCTTAAGGACCCTGGGGTGGCTGAGGTTAGCTGGGTTTAGGCCCTGAGTCTTCATATATAGCGGCTGGGGTGGCAACTCAGTTAGACGTGCCTCTGACACAAAGTAAGAGGGTAATGGTTACATTGGTACCGCCTTGGATCTTAAAAAGATAGATAGTTTTATATTTATACAGTTTAGTGAAATAGTATAGTTAGGTGGGTTCTTACAGTGTGTATTGTAACAAAAGTTGTTTTATTAATAAAAGGCCATGTTGGCCATTTAACCCACCTTAGGTGTTGAGTGTTTATTCTAAAGCATAGTAAATTTAAGTTAAAGTTCAAATGGGTAAGGGTACTGTAGGGTAAGCTCTTAGCTACCATTGTCAAGTAAAATCTATCATTTAAGTAATCCTATGGTGAAGAAAGCTGTAAATCAGAGGTCTCAAACTGGCGGCCCTCCAGCTGTTGCGAAACTACAAGTCCCATCATGCCTCTGCCTGTGGGAGTCATGCTTGTAATGGTCAGCCTTGCAATGCCTCATAAATGAAGGACCGCTAGGTGCCAGGTAAGGATATTCAAAATTGAGCATTTTTAAAGTCTTTTACTGTAACTCGTTAAAGTGACTTTAGATTTTAACATTTGCTGATCTACAGGTTTTCTTCAGCCCTATAAAAAAAATTGTATTACTTTGTGCTTTGCATATGTGCTATTTTGAATTCAAAATTAAATTACAAACTAGTGCATTCCTTTAATCAAGCTTTTTGTGCCTGCTGCAGTTACCATGTGCACTATTATAAAAAAAATAAAGAAATACACTCATTTTTTGTGTGCCGTTTGAACCTGGTCTGTACAGCATTTGTTTGTGTATGGCGTCCTCGGGACAACCAATCAGGTGCAAACTCATGAAGCTAGGCCCCGGTCATTGTGATAAAACACCCACTGAAGTCATCTCTGAGCGGGGACTTGTGTCTCACTTCTGGTCATGGAATGAGTGATGGCCGGTACCCCTATACACAAACAATTGTTGCATACACCAGGTGACAGATTCAAACGGCACACAAAAAAGTAAGTGTATTTCAGTATCTTTTTAGTAATAAACTTACCGAGTGGTTTTACACTGAGATTCTCTTCCTGTCATTCTTCCCTGTGAGTGGCAATACCAAGTATATCGAGCAGAACTGGGCGAATCCAGGAGATGTTGAGCAAAAAGGGGAAATGCTCCACAAATGCTGTTGACCATACTAGTGATAGGTGGTCATTTCCATTTGGTGAGTGCAAGTCCATGTGGGGCACTACAAGCACAATGGAATAGAACACCATGTTATCATTTTAAAGAGCACTAGCACTTTATCACTTGTAACAATTATTGTGGGGCTTTGTATATATGACACATATATTTGTATATGTATTAATTGTTGATTTTGCATCACATGTTAAGTGTATCAATTGCAAAGGATCTATATTTGTTTTTACATGTTTGTTGATTTATGCATCACAGATGGTATAGAGCAGGGGTCTCAAACTGGCGGCCCTCCAGCTGTTGCAGAACTACAAGTCCCATGAGGCATTGCAAGGCTGACAGTTACAAGCATGACTCCCACAGACAGAGGCATGATGGGACTTGTAGTTCTGCAACAGCTGGAGGACCGCCAGTTTGAGACCTCTGGTATAGAGTGACATGCGTGGTTTATTGGGGATTTTTTTTGTTTCTTTAGCCCTACAGTTTCACTGTTTTATAGAAAAATAATGGAAATGTCTTTGTTCTTACTTTTTTATTCTATGGCTGTTCCAGGTGCAATGACATAGCAAACCTTCACTGATTCTTGAGTTGTGTGTTTAGGCTGCAGCAGACATTCACCCAAGAAGTAATACCTGAGACTTTACAATTGGGTTTACTGCCATTATTAGCCACCGTTATCAGCTGTAGATGTGATTGTACCTGATAAGCATAATCATTTTTTCCTGTCTGGAGAGTTGCATTGCCTAGAGTTTGTTAGTTACCATAGCAAGGTAGTTTGTTTAAGCAACGCTCATCAAGATAGTCATTGTTTTACTTTGGTGAAGAAAGCACACATACAGCAGGGATGGAAAGTATTCAGACCCCCTTAATTTTTTACTCTTTGTTATATTGCAGCCATTTTCTCAAATCATTTAAGTTTATTTTTTTTCCTCATTAATGTACACAGAGCACCCCATATTAACAGAAAAACACAGAATTTTTGACATTTTTGCAGATTTATTAAAAAAGAAAAACTGAAATATCACATGGTCCTAAGTATTCAGACCCTTTGCTCAGTATTTAGTAGAAGCACCCTTTTGATCTAATACAGCCATGAGTCTTTTTGGGAAACATGCAACAAGTTTTTCACACCTGGATTTGGGGATCCTCTGCTATTCCTCCTTGCAGATCCTCTCCAGTTCTGTCAGGTTGGATGGTAAACGTTAGTGGACAGCCATTTTTAGGTCTCTCCAGAGATGCTCAATTGGGTTTAAGTCAGGGCTCTGGCTGGGCCATTCAAGAACAGTCACAAAGTTGTTGTGAAGCCACTCCTTCGTTATTTTAGCTGTGTGTTTAGGGTCATTGTCTTGTTGGAAGGTAAACCTTCAGCCCATTCTGAGGTCCTGAGCACTCTGGAGAAGGTTTTCGTCCAGGATATGCCTGTACTTGGCCGCATTCATCTTTCAACCAGTCGTCCTGTCCCTGCAGCTGAAAAACACCCCCACAGCATGATGCTGCCACCACCATGCTTCACTGTTGGGACTGTATGGGACAGGTGATGAGCAGTGCCTGTTTTTCTCCACACATACCGCTTAGAATTAAGGCCAAAAAGTTCTATCTTGGTCTCATCAGACCAGAGAATCTTATTTCTCACCATCTTGGAGTCCTTCAGGTGTTTTTTAGCAAACTCCATGCGGGCTTTCATGTGTCTTGCACTGAAGAGAGGCTTCCGTCGGGCCACTCTGCCATAAAGCCCCGACTGGTGGAGGGCTGCAGTGATGGTTGAATTTCTACAACTTTCTCCCACCTCCCGACTGCATCTCTGGAGCTCAGCCACAGTGATCTTTGGGTTCTTCTTTACCTCTCTCACCAAGGCTCTTCTCCCCTGATAGCTCAGTTTGGCTGGACGGCCAGCTCTAGGAAGGGTTCTGGTTGTTCCAAACGTCTTCCATTTAAGGATTATGGAGGCCACTGTGCTCTCAGGAACCTTAAGTGCAGCAGAATTTTTTTTTGTAACCTTGGCCAGATCTGTGCCTTGCCACAATTCTGTCTCTGAGCTCTTCAGGCAGTTCCTTTGACCTCATGATTCTCATTTGCTCTGACATGCACTGTGAGCTGTAAGGTCTTATATAGACAGGTGTGTGGCTTTCCTAATCAAGTCCAATCAGTATAATCAAATACAGCTGGACTCAATGAAGGTGTAGATCCATCTCAAGGATGATCAGAAGAAATGGACAGCACCTGAGTTAAATATATGAGTGTCACAGCAAAGTCACTCTCAAGAGGAACAAACAGTGATTTCTTCAGAATGACAAAAGAATTGTGCCGGGAGCCTTAGAAACAACATTTGGATTTCATATTGTTCCACTGTGAGACCCCATCTCATTGCCTGGTGGCAATACAAGCATTACTGACTCAGGGGACATACGTCTCTATGAGTCCAACAGTTCCGGTAAGCCTGCATTGCTTCCATACGGGGGATCCAGTTATTGTGCATTACTTCTTTCTATTTCATCTATGTGGTGTATGAACACCACCATCTGTTTGGGACTTTTTTGGTCATCAGATTTTCTATGCAATAGATACATATTGAAGGGTTTTTCAGTACCATTTTGAACGCATGGTGTTATGAACAATTGTTTGATATATCCTTTTTTGCTATCTCATTAGCTTTTGTCATTTAAACTAGCGCTACACTATATATACCTGCAAAGATGTAGACCATGTTCAGAGATCCGGAATCCAATAGAGGAAAACACAGATGGAACTCATAAATGCTCGTGGGGTATTACTGTACACAGTGTACCATAATAGGCTGTCTCCCAGGGGCAATCTCTTGTTGTTTGAGTGAATATACTATTCCTCTATGGGCAGGATATGCAGATGGGATATATAATACCCCACGAGAATTTATGAGTTCCAACTGTGTATTCCTCTATTGGTTTCCGGGTCTCTGAACATGGTCTACATCTTTGCATGACGTTTATGCCCCTGTTTGAGTAGCATTCTACTTTTGCTGCTAATAGACTATGCCTCTGCGGGTATGATTTGCAGATGGGATATATAATATTCCACGAGCATTTATGAGTCCCATCTGTGTTTTCCTCTATTGGATTCCGGATCTCTGAATATGGTCTACATCTTTGCATGATGTTTATGCACCTGTTTGAGCAGCATATACTTTTGCTGCTAATAGAATTAGCGGCATTCTGGGTACTTTTTCACAATTTTTTGAAAATAATCCATATACTGGATATTATTGGTGAGAACGTTCCGGATATTTGTACATGAGCCTCAATTGATTAACAAGACAGTGAGACTTGTTCTCTCTTTTTGTCATCTTTTTGAACCTTGATCGTGTCCTGAAGAAGCCTAATGGTGAAACGCCTAGACGCACAAGGGCTCACTGTACAAATTCTATCATTTTACATGATTTTAAATGCTTGTGAATACTGTGTATATATTATGTATTTTTTTTCAATAAATAGTATCATATTTTTTCTACTTCTCCATTGTTTCTATGCCTTTAAAGTCCGATCCATGGTTACTCTCTAAGTACCCCTTTTTGTTTCCTCTCTAATTTATGGATGTGGCAAATGTGAGTGCCCCCCTCCCCTTTTATTTATATTTCATTTGATGAAGTCTTTTCTTTTGTTCACTTTGCTGCATTTGAATCGAAAACAATATAACATTTTCGTTTAGACTGATTCAAAAATGTATCGATGTGATCGTTTTGAATCGAAAAAAATCGTAAAATTCTGAAATCCTGAATACAAATTCCAAATACGAATTCCGAAAACGAGTTGAATGAATCAATTGAATTTAACTAAACAGAATAACTAGATTAACGAATCAATACAAAACAAAACACATTTTTTTGTCATCCACATGTCTATTGTCCATTCAGACATGGAGCCCCGACCCGACCCGTCCCTCTCTCCCCTGATTGGCTGACTGATTTTGATTGACAACCACGGGAGCCAATGACACCGCTGTTGTGTCTCAGCCAATAAGGAGGCCTGTCCTGGATGGCTTAGACCAGGGGTGTCCAAACTTTTTTCCAAGAGGGCCAGATTTGATGAATAGAACATGCTTGAGGGCCGACCATTTTGCCTGACATTCTTAAACCATTAAAATTTGGTCTAAGTGTGTCCGTCCGAGCACTAATACACGGCCCAACAAGAATTCTCTTGCCTTTGTGCTGTGTGTGGTGAATAGATGAGCTTGGGCGTGTTATTTGGATATACCGGATTTAATCAGCTTATAACACGCACCTTCACTTTAAAAATGAAGTTTCAGGAAAAAAAATCTTAAATTTTAAATAAAGAACTGTGAAGCAAAATAAGGGTCAGTGCCCATCAATGCAGCCTAATCAGTGCCCATCTGCGGCCCCTACTCCATTGCCATGAATGTGGCCCCCACCGTATGGACATGAATGCAGCCCCCACTGTATTGACATGAATGCAGCCCCCACCGTATTGACATGAATGCAGCCCCCACCGTATTGACATGAATGCAGCCCCCACCGTATTGACATGAATGCAGCCCCCACCATATTGACATGAATGCAGCCCCCACCATATTGACATGAATGCAACCCCCACCGTATTGACATGAATGCAGCCCCCACCACATTAACATGAATGCAGCCCCCACCGTATTGACATGAATGCAACCCCCACCGTATTGACATGAATGCAGCCCCCACCACATTCACATGAATGCAGCCCCCACCGTATTGACATGAATGCAGCCCCCACCGTATTGACATGAATGCAGCCCCCACCGTATTGACATGAATGCAGCCCCCACCGTATTGACATGAATGCAGCCCCCACCGTATTGACATGAATGCAGCCCCCACCGTATTGACATGAATGCAGCCCCCACCGTATTGACATGAATGCAGCCCCCACCACATTGACATGAATGCAGCCCCCACCGTATTGACATGAATGCAGCCCCCACCGTATTGACATGAATGCAGCCCCCACCGTATTGACATGAATGCAGCCCCCACCGTTTTGACATGAATGCAGCCCCCACCGTATTGACATGAATGCAGCCCCCACCACATTGACATGAATGCAGCCCCCACCGTATTGACATGAATGCAGCCCCCACCGTATTGACATGAATGCAGCCCCCACCGTATTGACATGAATGCAGCCCCCACCGTATTGACATGAATGCAGCCCCCACCACATTGACATGAATGCAGCCCCCACCGTATTGACATGAATGCAGCCCCCACCACATTCACACGAATGCAGCCCCCACCACATTCACACGAATGCAGCCCTCACCACATTCACACGAATGCAGCCCCCACCACATTCACACGAATGCAGCCCCCACCACATTCACACGAATGCAGCCCCCACCACATTCACACGAATGCAGCCCCCACCACATTCACACGAATGCAGCCCCCACCACATTCACACGAATGCAGCCCCCACCACATTCACATGAATGCAGCCCCCACATTGACATGAATGCAGCCCCCACCACATTCACATGAATGCAGCCCCCACATTCACATGAATGCAGCCCCCACATTCACATGAATGCAGCCCCCACCACATTCACATGAATGCAGCCCCCACATTGACATGAATGCAGCCCCCACCACATTGACATAAATACGGCAGCCCCCACCACATTGACATGAATGCAGACTCACCATTGCCGTCAGTGCAGCCTGATTCATGTCCATCTGCAGCCTTGGAGGAGACAGGGAGGGGGCGGGACGAGCGCCAACAGATATACAGGAGAAATTCCTGTTTACACGGCGGCCTCTTTAATTGAAAGTCTCGCCTCCTATGATGGACAAAACAATTGTCCAATGGCAGCGCAGGAGACGGGACTTCCTTTTACACAGGACGCCGTGTAAACAGGAAATTCTCCTGTATCCTGTATGGCGCTTGTCCCGCCCCCTCCAAGGCAGCCAGCATATCTATCTTTTATGGCCCCCAGCGCTCGGGGATTCGTTGGGGGCCACAAAAGATATATATGTCAAAATTACCAGGCGGGCCGTCCGAAACCAGACCGCGGGCCGCGATTGGCCCGCGGGCCGGACTTTGGACATGCCTGGCTTAGACATTCGTGGACATCACTGGAGAGAAATGGGGCTCAGGTAAGTAATTAAGGGGTGCTGGGGTGGCTGTTACACACAGAAGGTTTTTTTTTATCTTAAAGCATTAAGATAAAAAAACCTTCTTCCTTTACAAATCCTTTAATTTCTCCCAATTATATCTTTAGCGCCTACAGACCATACATGTGATTAAATGAGAGCCTCCTCTACCACCAGAGCCAAATAACCTCTTTAAATTATGAAACACCACAAGTTTTTATAATTTAGACAAGGTTTGATTTAAAAAAAAGGCAATCCATGATTCCATACTACCCCCACCTATGGTCTGCATGTCTCATACCCTCATCAACTCCACGAGATCGAGGTATTATCCACACACAGAGCTCCTCCTACAACACACCTGAACCCTTGTCACCTGTACCTGTATGAGGAACCCAAGATGACAAGGTGTCTCACCCAATTCCTGTCTGAGCACTCCTGGAAGTTGGGGACAGTGACCGCAAGGACAATGGAAGGGTGCAGATGACAGAATTCTGAAATTGTAGACCGGAACATGAAAGGGCTGGTATCAAACTAGCGGAATCATAGAAGATAGGGTAACCAGAATATACCATGTTCAGTAATGGGTAATGTCACAAGCCAAATTCCGTGACAGTCGAGCAGGGAGGCACCAAATCGTGGGCAGATTTAAGGTTAGGAACAAGCAGAGGCTTGAACTGTGCATGCGGCGAGGTACAGACTTAATAGGCAAAATCTTGGTCAGAAGTCCAGGCCAAGTTTGGTAACAGAGAGCAAACATAGACAGGCAAGGATAATCCAGAAGCAGGTCTAATAATTTTTGTCTAATATTTGTCTAATAAACAAAAATAGAGCGACAAGATTGAAAAAAAACCCACATTTTTTAAACTTTTTGCTATAATAAATATCCCCAAAAAATATATAAAAAAACATTTTTTTCTCAGTCTAGGCCGATACGTATCCTTCTACATATTTTTGGTAAAAAAAAATCGCAATAAGCGTTTATTGATTGGTTTGCACAAAAGTTATAGCGTCTACAAAATAGGGGTTCGTTTTATGGCATTTTTATTAATAATTTTTTTATTAGTAATGGCAGCGATCTGCGATTTTTATCGTGACTGCGAAATTATGGCGGACTCATCGGACAATTTTGACACATTTTTGGGACCATTGTCATTTTTACAGCGATCAGTGCGATTAAATTGCACTGATTACTGTAAAAATGACACTGGCAGTGAAGGGGTTAACCACTAGGGGGCTAGGGAAGGGTTAAGTGTATCCTAGGGAGTGTTTCTAACTGTGGGGGGAGGGGCTGTGTGTGACAGATGGCAAGATTTCTAACAATTCAAAAACACTTACTCTTACACTTATCTCTATTCTGTTATAATGGAGATTCAAACTTCAAGAAATCACTCTATGAGTTATGCCGCGTACACACGGTCGGACTTTCCTGCGGACAATCCAATCGTGTGTGGGCTTCACCGGACCTTCAGCGGACTTTTCCAGTCGCAAATCTGACGGATTTTAGATTTGGAACATGCTTCAAATCTTTACGTCGTAACTTCGCCGGACCCAGAAATCTGCTCGTCTGTATGCTAGTCCGACGGACAAAAACCCACGCTAGGGCAGCTATTGGCTACTGGCTATCAACTTCCTTATTTTAGTCCGGTGTACGTCATTATGTACGAATCTGTCGGACTTTGGTGTGATCATGTGTAGGTAGGTCCGGTCGTTAGAAAGTCTGTTAAAAGTCCGCCAAAAGTCAGTCGAAAGTCTGTCGGGCGGGCTGTCGGACTTTTGTAGCTGAAAAGTCTGACTGTGTGTACGCGGCATAAGAGTTTTTGAAGCTTTCCTCCTTTATTCTGGAGATCAAACTGGTATCAATTTTCATCAATCAAGAAATCACAATCTCATATTATATTTAACCATATAATAACACAGTGGCGGCTGATACTCCATTTTTTGGGGGGGGCAGCAAACAAACCCCCCCTCCGTCGGGTCCGCACTTACCCTGTCTACGGTCGTGGCTTCCCATCCTTGTTGGCCACAGTGAAGTCCATGCACAGCAGATGAACAAAGCAGTAGGAGAGCAGCCAGGTGGATAGAGCCAGGCTGCGGCACGCTCCAACGATAGACATCGCCATCTTTCTTCTCCTAGCTCAGGCTGTACGGCAACTCTGCCTCTGCGCATGTCACCACTGGAGACTGCGCAAGCTCATTGGCTGGCGCCAGCTCCCCTGCCTCCTCCTACGTTCCCCTACTCTTTCTCTCCCTGCTGCTTATCTGCTCTAACCACTGCCGCACACATCACACAAGTGGGTGGGCTCACTGCGCCCCGAGCACACCCTTTTTGAAGCCAATAAGAGTTTTAAGCACTAATCATGTGCTCCTAAAAAAATAAAAAACCCCATTGAAATCCATGTGTCCGGCGCCCTGCATGGAGATTAGGGGCCGGATGCATGGCTTAGGGGGGCGGTGCCCCTGCGTCCCTAATGAGCGGGCCGCCACTGTAATAACATTATACAATAAATATAAGAAACATAAGCACAATAGATCCTATAACATTGACTGAAAAGTTCAAAAATTCAATAACTAAAAAGAGAAGAGGAGAGGGGAAAAGGAACAAGATTTAGAACAAAACACAATGAAGATTTTAGTCACACTTCACTAAGCAATATTTTTCCACATCTGAGTATGCGGTAAAATAACGTACAGCATTCGGAAAAACAAAAAACTGTCATTTACGAACAAACTCTCCTTAAAATCTTGCATAACTTATCTTTCCAACGTATGTCTTAAATACAGTATAAAACCATGCGGTAAGTTATCGCAAGCATCTGTTATGATGCTTTTCCAAAGAAGTGTAAGGCAGCCAGCATTTTAGTCATGGCTGGCATGGCATGGCTTCTCTGGGTTGAGGGCTCAAGGTACCCTAGAGTTGGGTATAAAGCTCCATGATAAGTGGCTTGGATAACCTGAACTTCTGCAGGGTATCTGCATCCTTGAATTGATCCAGCAGTGTGCGCTCTTTAAGGCCTTATGCACACCGGGCGTTAAAATAACGTTATAAAAACGCCAGTAGCTTTGCAGTGAGTTTTTCAACGTTTTTGCAATAGCGTTTTTAGAGTTTATTAGCGTTTTTCCCTCTTAGCGTTTTTTTCTTCTTTTTTTTTTAATGGATCAAAAACTTCAAAACGCTGGTTAGCAGCATTTTTGAGCGTTTATCAGCGTTTTTTGAAAAATGTCTGAAGCCAAAAACAGCTGCTGTAAAAACTTCCAAAAACCTCCAATGTGCATGAGGCCTTAAAAGGACCACTTGGAGATCTCCTCCTCCTCCTCCTCTTCTGCATTGCTTTAAATTTGAAAATACTGAATTCAAAAGGCTCTGTCATCTTTGCTATGCCGTCTGCCAGCCTCCAGAAACAACTTCTGACTAAAATCTAGCTGACACCTGCTCCAGGTATTTAATGAGTGTTTTTGGTGTTTGCGCTAAATACCGCATACGAGCAATAGTGAATTTACATTTTCATTATCGCATGCGTTAAGTGGTCATGTAACCGCCATAACGCATGCGATAACCTTTAGGGAATTTTGCCCAGTATATCCTAATGGTAATAAAGGATATGCCATCTATTTGAACCATAGTATGAGAAACAAAGGGAAACCTTTCAAATTATTACTCAAAAATAAATTATATTATTCACAAACGAAAATAGCATTATTTTTAATTTATATTTCTATATTATTATTATTGAGATTATCAATAGCAAGAACTGTTTGCATTTGTAACAATCTCATAGATTTAATATTGTGTGGGGTAGCTGAGGAGGTTTCATCTAAAAGACAATCGGGGAAATTCAAGAAATCTACTGACACTTTTCAAGCGCTATGGCCCTTTAACCCTTTCACGCCTAAGCCTATTTCTGACATTTGTTGCTTACAAGTTAAAGTCCATATTTTTTGCTAGAAAATTACTTAGAACACCCAAATATTGTATATATATTTTTTAGCAGAGACCCTAGGGAATAAAATGGCGATTGTTGCAATATTTTATTTCACACTGTATTGGCGCAGCGGTCTTTAAAAAGCATTTTTTTTTTTTAAAAAGAACACTTTCATGAATTAAAAAAAACTAAACAGTAAAGTTAGCCCAATTTTTTTATATTATGTGAAAGATGATATAACGCCGATTAAATAGATACCTAACATGTCATGCTTTGAAATTGCGCACACTCGTGGAATGGCGACAAACTGTGGTACGTTAAAATCTCCATAGACGATGCTTTAAAACAATTTAACAGTTACCAGGTTAGAGTTACAGAGGAGGTTTGGTGCTAGAATTATTGCTCTCACTCTGACGATTTGAACACCATTTACATTTACAGGCGCAAATGAGTTTTCATTGTGGGGACAGGGGCGCTTTAAAAAAAAAAATGTTTTCTTATTTATTTATTTGATTTTTTTACATTGTCCCTTTAAAAAAAAAATCTGATTACTTTTATTGCTGTCACAAGGAATGTAAACGTCCCTTGTGACAGTAATAGGCAGTGACAGGTATTCTTTATGGAGGGATCGGTGTCTAAAAGACCTCAAATCCCTCCTTTGCACTTAAAAGATCACCAATAACGGCAATTCTGAATACTGTCATTTTTTTAAAAATCTGAGCCATTGGCAGCCGAGTAAAGCAGAAGTGACATTGTGATGTTGCTTCAGGGATTTTACATCGGAGACCCGATCAGAGCCAAATCTGGCTTTGTACGGGTCTCCACCTAGCCGGCTGGTGGCTCAGGTCTCCTGGTGGGACGGGAGACCCAGGAAGATCGGTGGGAGGTGGGGACTTCCCCTCCTGCTCCTTTACGATATCAGCCACATCAGTTGTTATCACTAAAGAGCCCACCTCCACATCTAAAAAACAGTACCAGGGTGATGCCTGCAGCTGCAGGCATCACCCCGGTTTAACCCCTTCAAGCCATGAACGCAAATTTGCGTACTGTCGGCGTGAAGGGGTTAAAATGACCTGTGGCAGATTCAAAAATCCCTGCCACCAATTCCCTACAGGTGCAGCAGTTTCAAGTAGTTCTTAATAGCTCCACTTTTACAAAGTGACTCTATTAATGCACCAAATTTAAAAACAATTACCTCCAATTCATAGATAACAAATCCCAATTTTTCACTATTTTAACTGGTGTGATTTCTATATTGTCAGCACCTGTTAATTGAGACAGGTGAATTTAATTACAAATTACAGAAGCATCACAAACTTGGAATGCAATTATTTCTTTTTGAGAAGATGCCAATAATTTTGTCCATTTTTGGAGTTTTGCGTAGAATGTGTGAGATTCGGCTTTTTGTTTCTCAACTTTTTTATGTCATACCAATACAAACAAAAGAAATAAACATGAGAATGCCTAAACATTTGTAATTGCAACAATTTTCTGGGTGAAGTGGTGCATTATCTGAGATACAGGGCTGCCAATATTTTAGGCCATGGCTGTACCTGCTAAAACTTAAGTGATAAAAGAGGAGCAGGTGACACCCTTACAAATCTGAAAAACATAGGCTTGATGCTGAAAAACACAAGAGGCACTTAAAGTTCAGGTGAATTGCACAGAACCTTCTCACAAGTCAGAGCCTGATTTCTGACTTGCTTAATCCACCAGGCAGGGATGGAGCATGAAGTAGGAAATCCCCCTGCAAGAACCCTCAGCAAGAGCAAACAGCCATAGCTAAGAAGTAAATCCACATATCACAACACACATCCAAACAGTAGAGGAAGACAACCTAAAGCCTGGTACACACCGCTAGTTTTTTTTTTAGTTTTTTTTGTTAGTACAGTGATCTCCCCCCGCTGAGCTATTGTGTTCTTGCACGGGGATGATAAGGAGACGGCCAGCTACTAGTTTTCCAACATGCTCGTCCGACAGACAAAAAGGCCAGCTTCTGTCAGACGGGCTGCCATAAACATGGGCCAAATGTTGGTCAGTTTTTATTGAACCAGCCAATGTCACCCGACATTCGGCCCGTGTGCACTAGGCTTTAAGACATTTTGGTGCCGGACAAAATCAAGTTATTTTGAACATCCTGACTAGGGGGTTGTCAAATCGCATGGCAAATCGCACCAATGTGAACCTAGGCTCAGGGTTGGATATCTCCTCTCTTATCCTTGGATATGGTTTTCCTCTCTCAAAAGCTTTTCACATGGACCACTTGAAATAGAAAGGAAACTGCATAGTGTTTTTTGTATAAATTATTTATTAAAATACCCCCATAAAATTGCACTTACAAGAAGTTAAATAAAAAACAGCTTTTTTTTTTACTTTAACTTTAATCTCGTTTGTGAGCTCACCACACCACTCACGCTCTCAGTGATCACGTAACAATTCAGGGCTGGGCTCCTCCGTCCTATACGCATGTCACCAATAGGATAGCTTCTTCAGTAGGATGGAGAAGCCCATCCACCCCGGCCCTTTTATCAGTTATCATCATCATGGCAACCTAACAGGCGTCTCCTCTGAAGTCGTGAACTTATGTGTACCCGCCCACCTCATCTGAGTGACGGAACCTATATATACTACTCTCATCAATCCCTCCATACTCGCCCCTCTGTGTCTCGTCCGCTACAATATATGGCACACATTGCTCACTTCTGACTTCATCGGTATATGCCTGGATACATTCGAAGAAGTTATTTATTCAACATAACATAAATAAACACATACATAATAATTATGGTGACAAATACATTAGGCACCATTAATAAACCCCCATGAAAACCACCTATTTATATTTAATTACCCTTTTTTTCACAAAGCACAAATATAAATAAAAATATATAAAAAATTAAAAGAAAACAAAAAACTTTTTTAACAGTAAAATGGCTATCCCCCCCAAAACCCCAACTCTAACCACCCTATCCACCTTAACTATTGTTAATAAAACAATTTAAATCGAAGTCTACATTGAGACCTTTAGGTGTTAATACCTGAGTCTCATAAATCCAAAGGGATTCTCGCTGGCTTAAATATCTATTAAAACTACCTCCTCTCCAGTGTTGGTGAACCTTCTCAATTCCCCAGAACTTCATACATTTGGGATTCTTATTATGTACCTCCCTAAAGTGCTTTAGAAAAAACAAAGAGAGAGGAGCGCCTCTAAGTTAAAGGGCTTTATTCCATATATAAAAGAAATAGTAGCCACTTACATGTCAAGAAAAAACGAAGCTCTACACAGGTAGTTGTCTAATGAAGTGATGTAACTGCAAGTTAGTAGCAAAGTCCCCAGGAGTATCTCTGATCTAACTGCAGTGATGGCGGGGAACCGAAATGGAAAAAGCCAATCCTGCAGGAAGGGGAACGATTCTTATTATGTACCTCCCTAAAGTGCTTTAGAGACACTGTGTTCCCTTTTACCTTTTTTAATATTATTTATATGTTCTCAGACCCTGACCAGCAGGGGTCTGGATGTGTGACCCACGTACTGTAATTTGCATGGGCACTCGAGAACATATACCACCCCTTCTGAGGAACAGGTTATAAAATGTTTAATTTTATGAACGTTCCCTGTAGCTGTTACTGTGAATTCTTTTCTTTTTTTATAATTACAACCTTTCATAGTTCTAGACGCCAGACACCTCCCACATGAATAAAAGCCCATAAGGAACGGTGTTAAAGTTCCTACCTTATTAGTGGGTGGATCTAAAATCCCTGGTGCCAATTTCTGTCTCAAACTGGGTGCCTTTTTGTATACAAACTTCGGACGTGCTGGTAATATTTCCCCTAGTATCCTGTCCTTCAAGAGTATGTCCCAATACCTCCTAAAATATTTTCCACCTTTTTTCTTTGTAGATTATAACCCAATAAGATCCTAAAGTAGTTTTGTTCTCCCATCAATAACTCCTGCCCTCTCCTTTGTGGTAACTAGATCTGTCCTCTGTAAATTTCTAACAGATTCCATTTCCTTTTTTATAAAAGTACTCTCGTAACCCTTTTCTATACATTTCTTTTCAAGCAAAGATGCTTGTGCTACATAATCATTCTCAGTGGTACACCCAAAAGGTATTCCATGAATGACTCCACACACCCCCCCCCCCCACCTAGGATCTGTATAACTCCCACCCTCATCAACTCCACAAGAAGATTGTATTAGCCACACACAGAGCACACACCTTGCCCAATGTCAGCTGTACCTGTATGAGGATCCCAAGATGACAAGGTGTCTCGCACAATTCCTGTCTGAGCACCCCTGAAAGTTTGTTTACAGTGACTGCAAGGGCAATGGAAGGGTGCAGGTGCCAGGAAGCTGGTATTGAAGACCGGGACATGGGAAGGCTGGTATCAAACAAGCAAAATTACAGCAGATAGGGCACTCAGAATATACCATGTTCAGTTATGAGTGGAGTCACAAGCTCAATTTGGTAACAGTCGAGCAGGAAGGCACTGAATCATAGGCAGAATCAGGGTGAGTAACATTCAGAGGCTGGCATTGTGCATGCAGCGAGGTACAGAGTTGATAGGCAATATCTTGGTCAGAAGTCCAGACCAGGGTTGGTAACAGAGAAGAGCAGTAAACATGGACAGGCAATGATAATCCAGAAGCAAGTCTGATGGAAACTGGGTTGATAACAGGGACAGGCATTAGGTTGGATCAGGAATAGGAACTGAGACTGAAAGACCAGAAAGATCCCATGCAAAACTCAGGTTTAAATAGCCGCTGGGTGCCAGTATCTGTGGAGGATGTGCCCATAGAATTGCGCGCACACCATGATTTGCAGATTTATAAGCATGAACCTTACAGCTGGCATGGACTTTCTAAAGGCTGGCATGATGATCCTGACACCCAAATTCCTCATGTCTCACAACACCTCCAATTCAAAATGTAATTGTAAAACTTCTGTTAAATAAAGCTTATTTCTGAACAGGGATCCAGACACATATCTGACTTATGCATAAAGTATTACTGTACCTTCAATTTCACAATCCACCTCAACAGCTCGGATCTAAACACCTGGCAGCCAACCTCAGAACAAACCCTCTCTCACAGTCAATCCCACAACAAAGTTGCTCATGCACACACCTCCATGTCAGCAACTTATACTGTAAAACCCCCTATCCTCCCCTAATGTGCATCATGCAAACCAACTTAGTTTTCAGCAACATCAAGTCCATATTAGCTACAGCACCTGTAGTCAACCACTGCCTCACACTCCCATCCACCTGTAGCTGCAACAGTATGAAAGGGTTGATTGAGTTCTACTGCTCAACAGCAGCTCCCGCTATTAGCCCTCATCCTTCATTTTGAATTACATTTCTTATTTTCTCATAACATCTCATAATTGTTCATACTTTCTTAACCCACCAATGACCTAAAGTCGCAGCTCTTCCCTCACAACAGACCTCACAAAGCTCTCCACATTGAATGATTTTTCTTGATTCACAGAACCTCCTCCCCTGGAATCCGGCATTGACATTCTCTTGATTCTACACACTACACCACATTTTATTTTTACATTCTAATTTCCAGGTGGTGTTTATCTGTTGCTTCCAATCAGACTCAATTAAGCCCCCCCAATATTCAGCGTAATTTAATCACTCCAACTTTTCACAGCAAAGTTCTGCATGCGCTGCAGTACTTCATCTCCCTAAAGTGTCCCTCATTCTCATATTCTAAAGTTGAGAGGTATGGCAGTAAGAACTATTGTCAGTTCCCTCTTGCCACAAATATAGTTCAGACATCCTGATTCCAACTGTCATTGCTGATGGGATATTTGAATTTGAGAAGTAACTATAAGGAAATGTGACATTTCTTATTTATTAATCATATATAAGGATGGGCTTTAAAGCCTCTCTGAATTGTTACAGTTGATGTCAGTGAACTTCTTGTATTAGCAATGGGAACTATTGTTATTTTCCCTGTGCTACTAAAACAGTTAAAGCTTCCTGATTCCAGCTGTTATTGTCCATGGCAGATCAAAATCTGATAGGTAGCTGTAAGGAAATGTAATATTTTCCCTGTGCCGCAAATGCAATTCTAGTTTCCTTATTTCAGCTTGGAATGGCTGATTTGAATCTTATAGGTAACTGTAAGGAAATAGTGATGTTTCTTATTTCTGAGTCATGAATACTTGAAGATCTTTGACCAGCTTTGTACAAGGTCATCAAAAAATCAGTGGCGTTGCTAGGGGGGTCCGGGGGGTGCGGTCCGAACCTGGGTGCCACCTGTTACAGGGTTGACACCATCCCGAGGGTGAGGAAAGCCCTGGCTGACTTTGGAAGTTCTTTTGCTTTCAGCTGGAAAACTACCTCCAGCGTGGCGACCGCTGGTGTTCTCCTTCTCCACTGTCTCTCACTACAGCGCTGCCGTCCATTCTTCTAAAATCCCTGGTGCCAATTTCTGTCTGAAACTGGGGTCCTTTTTGTATACAAACTTCGGACGTGCTGGTAATATTTCCCCTAGTATCCTGTCCTTCAAGAGTATGTCCCAATACCTCCTAAAATATTTTCCACCTTTTTTCTTTGTAGATTATAACCCAATAAGATCCTAAAGTAGTTTTGTTCTCCCATCAATACCGCCTGCCCTCTCCTTTGTGGTAACTCGATCTGTCCTCTGTAAATTTCTAACAGATTCCATTACCTTTTTTATAAAAGTACTTTCGTAACCCTTTTCTATACATTTCGTTTCAAGCAAAGATGCTTGTGCTACATAATCATTCTCAGTGGTACATCCAAAAGGTATTCCATGAATGACTCCACACTCCCCCCCCCCCCCTACCTAGGATCTGTATAACTCCCACCCTCATCAACTCCACAAGAAGATTGTATTAGCCACACACAGAGCACACACCTTGCCCCCTTTCACCTGTACCTGTATGAGGATCCCAAGATGACAAGGTGTCTCGCACAATTCCTGTCTGAACACCCCTGAAAGTTGGTCACAGTGACTGCAAGGGCAATGGAAGGGTGCAGGTGCCAGGAAGCTGGAATTGAAGACCGGAACATGGGAGGGCTGGTATCAAACAAGCAAAATCACAGCAGATAGGGCACCCAGAATATACCATGTTCAGTTATGAGTGGAGTCACAAGTTCAATTTGGTAACAGTCGAGCAGGAAGGCACTGAATCATAGGCAGAATCAGGGTGAGGAACATTCAGAGGCTGGCATTGTGCATGCAGTGAAGTACAGAGTTGATAGGCAATATCTTGGTCAGAAGTCCAGACCAGGGTTGGTAACAGAGAAGAGCAGTAAACATGGACAGGCAATGATAATCCAGAAGCAAGTCTGATGGAAACTGGGTTGATAACAGGGACAAGCATTAGGCTGGATCAGTAATAGCAGGAACTGAGACTGAAAGACCAGAAAGATCCCATGCAAAACTCAGGTTTAAATAGCCGCTGGGTGCCAGTATCTGTGGAGGATGTGCCCATATAATTGCGTGCACACCAAGATATGCAGATTTATGAGCATGAACCTTACAGCTGGCATGAACTTTCTAAAGGCTGGCATGATGATCCTGACACCCAAATTCCTCATGTCTCACAACACCTCCAATTCAAAATGTAATTGTAAAACTTGTTAAATAAAGCTTTTTTCTGAACAGGGATCCAGACACATATCTGACTTATGCATAAAGTATTACTGTACCTTCAATTTCACAATCCACCTCAACAGCCCAGATCTAAACACCTGGCAGCCAACCTCATAAGAAACCCTCTCTCACAGTCAATCCCACAACAAAGGGGCTCATGCACCCACCTCCATGTCAGCAACTTATACTGTAAAACCCCCAATCCTCCCCTAATGTGCATCATGCAAACCAACTTAGTTTTCAGCAACATCAAGTCCATATTAGCCACAGCACCTATAGTCAACCACTGCCTCACACTCCCATCCACCTGTAGCTGCAACAGTATGAAAGGGTTGATTGAGTTCTACTGCTTAACAGCAGCTCCCATAATTAGCCCTCATCCTTCATTTTGAATTACATTTCTTAATTTCTCATAACATCTCATAATTGTTCATACTTTCTTAACCCACCAATGCCCTAAAGTCGCAGCTCTTCCCTCACAACAGACCTCACAAAGCTCTCCACATTGAACGATTTTTCTTGATTCACAGAACCTCCCCCCCTGGAATCCGGCATTGAAATTCTCTTGATTCTACACACTACACCACATTTTATTTTTACATTCTAATTTCCAGGTGGTGTTTATCTGTTGCTTCCAATCAGACTCAATTAAGCCCCCTAATATTCAGCGTAATTTAATCACGCCAACTTTTCACAGCAAAGTTCTACATGCGCTGCAATACTTCATCTCCCTAAAGTGTCCCTCATTCTCAAATTCTAAAGTTGAGAGGTATGGCAGTAAGAACTATTGTCAGTTCCCTCTTGCCACAAATATAGTTCAGACATCCTGATTCCAACTGTCATTGCTGATGGGATATTTGAATTTGAGAAGTAACTATAAGGAAATGTGATATTTCTTATTTATTAATCATATATAAGGATGGGCTTTAAAGCCTCTCTGAATTGTTACAGTTGATGTCAGTGAACTTCTTGTATTAGCAATGGGAACTATTGTTATTTTCCCAGTGCTACTAAAACAAGCTTCCTGATTCCAGCTGTTATTGTCCATGGCGGATCAAAATCTGATAGGTAGCTGTAAGGAAATGTAATATTTTTCCTGTTCCGCAAATGCAATTCTAGTTTCCTTATTCCAGCTTGGAATGGCTGATTTGAATCTTATAGGTAACTGTAAGGAAATAGTGATATTTCTTATTTCTGAGTCATGAATACTTGAAGATCTTTGACCAGCTTTGTACAAGGTCATCAAATAATCAATGGCGTTGCTAGGAGGGTTCGGGGGGTGCGGTCCGCACCCGGGTGCCACCCGTTACAGGGGTGACACCATCCCGAGGGTGAGGAAAGCCCTGGCTGACTTTGGAAGTTTTTTTGCTTTCAGCTGGAAACCCACCTTCAGCGTGGCGACCGCCAGTGTTCTCCTTCTCCACTGTCTCTCACTACAGCGCTGCCGTCCATTCTTCGCCCGGGCAGCATGGCTACATGCTGTTCTCTCCTCTCCAGTTGCCGCCCGGGTATTCCATGTATCTGAGCTGCCCAAGCTAGTGCGGTAACGGGCAGGGGAAGGGGGGTGTCAGCTTGCAATGAGGGGGGATGTCCTCCGCGATGTTGTGACAGGTGGGGGGGCTATACTACTGATAAAGGGGGTAGTTTTTCCTGGGGGGGCTGTACTAATGGAGGGGGGGGCTTTGTCCTGGGGGAGGGGTCTGTACTAATGGTCGAGGGGGTGGTTTGTACTGAGGGGGGTCTGTACTGATGGAGGGGGTTAATACTTAGTGGGGGATCTATACTGAGGGAGGGGGGTCTGTACTAAGTGGGGGGGGGGTCTATACTGAGGGGGGACTATACTTTGTGAAGAGAAGGTCTGTACTGAGGGGGGGACTATACTTGGAAGGAGGTCTGTACTGAAGGAGGGGGGTTTGTATTGAGGGGCAACTATAGTTGGTGGAGGGGAAGGGGGGGTGACACCATGTTTTACCGCACCGAGGTAACACCAACCCTAGTGACGCCACTGCAAATAATAAGTCCAGAGAACCGAGAATTCTGATGTTGCTTTCCAAGAGGTTGCAGAGTTCTGTAATGTACAGAGGAGTCCCAAATTATCTGTCCATTGTTCCCAAATCAAATCAGTATATATGTAGGTTTACTTTACCAGGGTACTGTTCAAATAATCACTACTTATTAAGCCACATAATCACAAGCCCTTACTGTTGCTCAACAGCAAGGGAAGTAGCCAAAGTTAAGTCCAAGCCAATAATATTACAGTGTGAACTATTTGGGGTTTGGAGGCTGCATGTCACCCCTGGGGTCTTAACAAGGAATTACAATTTAAATGTAATTTTAGATTTTTTTTCTTTTATGCTGATTGTGAATGCAATATTTCATCAATCATAAAGCTTATAATTTGCACTTGCTATGGTTACTTAATTAGTGTGAAGTTATTCATTTTAATATAATTAAGCCAATAAAGTAGCATACATACCCTGTTTCCCCGAAAATAAGACCTAGCATGATTGTCGGTGATGGCTGCAATATAAGCCCTACCCCCCAAATAAGCCCTACCTTGTTTCCCCGAAAATAAGCCCTACCCTGAAAATAAGACCTACAAGGACTTTAACTAGGGCTCATTTGGGGGGTAGGGCTTATATTGCAGCCATCCCCGACAATCACGCTAGGTCTTATTTTCAGGGAAACAGGGTAGTTCCTTACTGGGTACAAAATGTATACAACACCATGCTATTTCATTTTAGCTGGCTTGAGTGTATTAATTCATCAACTCTATCAAACAATTTCAGATACATTTCAATGCAGAAAAATATTAGCCTTACAGGTTTTTTTTTTTTAATTGCCTAAATTGGCGGGGAACTCCAGAAGATGAGGTAAGGAATCGTTCTGTGCAATTGCACAGAACAGGTAAGTATAACATTACAATCACTATAATGCTTTTACATATTTGACTAGGGTGAATGGAAGTTTTTCCCCTATCCCCCGCCTATGTTATTCTTCTTCTTCTAGTATGGTTCAATACCCTTTATCTCCTGTATATCTTATACAGAGATAAAGTAAAGACAAGTCCAACCTGGGTGGCTACCATGGCTCTGTCCATAGACACAGTGTAGTAAGTAACCATGGCTCTGTCCATAGACTCCGTGGAGTAAGTGATCATGCCTCTGTCCATACACCGTGGAGTGAGTGTAGCCACCCAAGGACAGAAAGTGTAATATTTTCAGGATTACCAGGTGAGCATTACAGAGAAAGAAGCCTGAAAAAATAAAGGAAAATAATTCAGCCACCACAGTTAACCACCTGGCAACCGCTCACATTAAATATATTGCGAGCGGGCAGCAGGTACAGACATAGTAACCAACATGTACGTGACCGGCCTTCTTCCGGCTTTGGGGCACATATGCGTTTAACCCTTGCCAACCCGTGCTGTGATTGACACAGCACAAGTTTGGCAGCAGATTTCAGCCAGAGATTTCAGCTAAAACCTGCTGATTGGCTGTGTCCAATCACACACACAGAGTTCTATGTTTACAAACACACAGAACTCTGTGTAGATAGGAATAGGGATAAGCCGAACACTACTTGGTTCGGTTCGCGGCAGAACATGCGAACAGACCAAAAATTCATGCAAACACGCGAACCCCGTTAAAGTCTATGGGACTCAAACATGAAAAATCAAAAAATGCTAATTTTAAAGGCTAATATGCAAGTTATTGTCATAAAAAGTGTTTGGGGACCCGGGTCCTGCCCCAGGGGACATGGATCAATGCAAAAAAATGTTTTAAAAACATCAGTTTTTTTCGGGAGCAGTGATTTTAATAATGCTTAAAGTGAAACAAAAAAAGTGTAATATTCCTTTAACTATCGTGCCTGGGGGGCATCTATAGTATGCCTGTAAAGTGGCACATTTTTCCTGTGTTTAGAAAAGTCCCTGCACAAAATGACATTTCTAAAGGAAAAAAAGTCATTTAAAACTGCTTGCGGCTGTAATGTAATGTCCCCCCCCCCCAGCCCATTACCAGGCCCTTTGGATCTGGTATGAATATTAAGGTGAACCCCGCCCCCAGGCACTATATACTCTGAACAGCAGCAGTATACAGGCGGTCCCTGGGTTAAAAACAAGATAGGGACTGTAGGTTTGTTCTTAAGTTGAATCTGTAATTTGGAACAGGTACCTTTTTGTAAGTGTAGCTCCAGCCAAAAAATCTATTTTTAAGCTATTTGGATAACATAGGGAAGGGTTATCATCACCCCTGTAACATTTGTTTTGCTGTCTGTGCCCCTGTTCAGAAGATTTCACCTCACTTTCTGTCCCAATGACAATTGGATTTTGAAAATTTTGGGTTATTAGGGAAACAAGGATTGGTGATAAAGCATCAGTGGGGAGCCTTTTTTCCCATATTAACTCTTACAGGAGAGAATTTCCCTTCCTAGGGGTAGATTTCCTCTCACTTCCTGTTGTCTCCCTCCGTTTGTAAGTAGGAGTCGTTTGTAAGTTGGATGTTTGAAAATAGGGGACCACCTGTATATACTATACGGCCTGCCCTATACACTCTAGAAAATTGGGCCTTAGGTGTTGGTGGTACCAGAACACTATAAACCCTCACAGTTACTCTTGGTGGGCGCTGGAACGGGCCCTGCTATGAAATATTATATCAAGAATTGAAATTACGCACCCCTGTTAAACAGGGGCAGAAAAATTGGGCCTTAGGCGGTGGTGGTGGTGGCACAACACTGTAAAGCCTCACAGATACTTTTGTTGAGCGCAAGAACGGGCCCTGCTGTGAAATATTAGATCAAAAATTGTAATTACACGCCCCTGTTAAACAGAGGCAGAAAAATTGGTCCTTAGGAAGTGGTGGTGGTGCCACAACACTGCAACCCCTCACAGATACTCTTGTTGAGCGCAGGAACGAGCCCTGCTGTTAAATATTCGATCAAAAATTGTAATTACACACCCCTGTTAAACAGGGGCAGAAAAATTGGGCCTTAGGTAGTGGGGGTGGTGCCCTGAACCGAAAATATTCTTAGAAGCTATCATCATGAAAATTGAGGAGGAATAGGATAGTCACTCAGCATAATAGGATAGTCACTCTTCATTTGGTTACATCAGCATCAGGTGCTTGGTAACTGGTGATCCAAGACTGATTCATTTTTATGAATTTGAGCCGATCAACAGAGTCTGTGGACAGGCGCACTCTGTGATCGGTTACAAAGCCTCCAGCAGCACTGAATGTGCGTTCAGAAAGAACGCTGGATGCAGGACAGGCCAGTAGCTCAATTGCATATTGAGCAAGTTCTGGCCAGTGGTCTCCAAGTCTGATCTTGCCCCTAAATATTCCTGCACCATGTAATTCAGACGCTGGCGATGGTTGCTGGAACCAATCAGACCTGGGCGCTGAGGACTGAACAATTGCCTGAAGGCATCGATCAGCCGGCCACCTTCTCCACTGCTCTTTCTGTGACTGAACGAAGCCTCAGCAACACGTTGTCCAGCACCAGGAAATTGTAACCTCCCAGGCTCTGGAAACGCATTGCACAAACCTTTCTGCAAAGCCTCCCAAAGATGTTTCATCCTCTGCTCCCTCTGCGAATACTGGATAAGTTCTGCAACCTTACCCTTGTAACGTGGACCAAGAAGGTTTGCCAGCCAGTAATGATCCCTCTCCTTGATACCACGAATCCTAGGGTCCTTTCGCAGGCTTTGCAGGATCAGGGAGGCCATGCAGCGTAGGTTTGCTGAGGCATTCGATCCTGAGTCCTCTGGGACACTAAGGATCACATAACCCTCAACCACCTCCTCCCAGCCACGTACAACTCCATGGGTTTCTGGGGACTGCAAACGATCCCTTGAAGACTGCTGCTGATGCTGAGTGTTATCCTCCACCTCCATGCTGACACAATCCTCCTCCTCCTCTTCTTCTTTCTGTGTGATCGGCGGGCCTGCAGGAATACTAGTATTTGGATAAAGGGGGCCTTGAGAGGTAAGGAAGTCCTCCTCTTCTTCCCGCTGTTCTGCCTCAAGTGCCCTGTCCATTATTCCACGAAGCGTGTGCTCCAACAGGAAGACAAGAGGGACAGTGTCACTGATGCATGCACTGTCACTGCTTACCATCCTCGTGGCCTCCTCAAATGGTGACAGGACAGTGCATGCATCGTTGAGTTCCACCTGGTGGGCATGTTACAAATGAGGCAGTTCTTGGGCAGGTTGCATTCTCTTTGAATGTCAGCCAGCCAAACACTGGCAATTATATGACCGGCGGAAATAACCACAGGCTTTGCTGGCCTGCCTCAAGAGATCCTGTAAGCCCAGCTACCTGCTCAAGAACACCGCTGCACCACCAAATTCAGGACGTGAGCCAAACAGGGAACATGGGTCAAGTGTCCCTGTTGGAGGGTGGAGAGGAGGTTGGTGCCATTGTCGCATACAACCATTCCTGGCTAAAGCTGGCGTGGTGTCAACCACCTCTGAGCCTGCCCCTGCAGAGCTGACAGAATCTTTGCCCCAGTGTGGCTCCTGTGCCCTAAGCAGACTAACTCAAGCACCACATGGCATCTTTTTGCCTGAGTGCTTGCGTAGCCCCTTGAACGCCTACGGAGCACCGCTGGTTCAGAGGAGAAATCTGCAGAGGAAGAGGCTATAGAGAAAGAAGAAGAGGAGGGGGTGGAGGAGAGAGCTGTGGCAGAATCACCACTAGCATTTTGGAGGCGTGGTGGCGGAACAAGCTCCAACAATACTGAACCCTGTCTTGCATCCTTCCCAGCTGCCAGCCCTGACTGCCCTGTCCAACAAGGCCAAAACATTGCCTTCCACATGCTGGTAGAGAGCCAGAATGGCCTTCCGTGAAAAGAAATGCCGTTTAGGAACCTGCCACTGAGGTACTGCACATTCCACAAACGAAAGGGGGCAGAGTCTACCAGCTGAAAAGACAGAAGTTGCAGTGCTAGCAATTTGACCAAGCTAGCATTCAGACGCTGACCATGTGGATGGCTGGGACCGAATTTCTTTCGATGGTTTAGCAACTGGGGTAGGGAAATTTGCCTGCTAAAACCTGATGTTGGTGTACCGCTAGCAGATTGGCCGCAAGTACTTGGGACACCTACTTCTATACCTTCATTCCTCTCAGTGCAGGTCTCTGAGAGGACTGGAGGTATAGTGGGGTTGGAGATCCCAGCTGATGAGAAGCAAGGAGAGGTCCGCCGTGTTCTTTGATGTGGGTCTTTTAAGTGCTGTTGCCAACGGACTGCATAGGAGGTCGTCATATGTCTGGTCAAGCATGTGGTGCCCAAGCGGCTGCTGTTTTGGTCACGCTTGATACGCTTCAGACATATGTTGCAAACAGCAACGGTGCGATCTGCTGCACACGTGTCAAAAAAGGCCCGCACCAAAGAATTTTTCAAAATATGCGGGGAGTCAGCAGCACCCTGCACCTGGTTAGCTCTGCGGTGTGATGCAATAGGGTGGCTGCCCTTAAGCTGCCCTCTGGAGGGCATCCGACCTCGTTAGAGATATGCCTTCCCCTCCTCCTCCTCTCTTCTATCAGGCACCCAAGTTGAGTCAGTGACCTCATTATCCCCTCCCTCCTCATCAATGGAGTAAACTTGGCAGTATGCTGCAGCTGGGGGAACATGACTGCCAGTTTCTTGACCTTCTTGGGCGCCCCCTCTCTCTAGGCTGACGTTACTCCCTTCCTCAACCTGGGTACCATCATCGGAGCCTTCAAATCGCTGCGCATCCTCCTGCAGCATGTATCCAACACTGTGGTCGAATCGAATAGTTCAGGGGACCTCTCCATGCATGATGGTGGGGCTAGGGAAGGAGTGACTGTTGACATGGAGCTGATGGAATAGGCCGCTTTGGCAGCTGCATTGGCAGGCAAACTACTCTGAGCCTGGGTGACAGAGGATGAGGACGGCTTTGTTATCCATTCCACCAACCCTTCTGTGTGTTGTGGCTCAATAACACGGCCAGCTGCAGGAAAAAAGGACAAGCGTGCTCCACGGCCACGTGCTAAGGATGCACCATGTCCATGACCAGCACTGTCGACTGTAGACACAAAGCCTGCTTGCCCTCTTTTAGTGGCCTGTGAGCGTCTGCCTCTCCATGGTGGCCTTCCGGGCATGCTGTAAATTTTGTTTAGCAAAAAACACTACACTGTATTGTGTACTGTGTACACCACCAGGAAAGTAGTAGCAACTGCACTAGGGGTGCACGGTAGTGTGTACACCAACAGAAGTTTAATAACAATTATGGGTGCACTGTATGTATTGTGTACACCACCAGGAAAGTAGTAGCAACTGCACTATGGGTGCACGGTACTGTGTACACCAACAGAAGTTTATTAACAATTATGGGTGCACTGTATGTATTGTGTACACCACCAGGAAAGTAGTAGCAACTGCACTAGTGGTGCACGGTACTGTGTATACCAACTGAAGTATAATAACTATGGGTACACTGTATGTATTGTGTACACCACCAGGAAAGTAGTAGCATCTACACTATGGGTGCATGGTTGTCAGAAACCATGAACCAGACCGAGACAGAAGTACAGTAAAATCACACTTGTTTATTAATTAAAATAAAAAGGTAAATAGAGTAAGCGTAGTCAAAGCATAGCAAGAGTCTAGTAACCGGATCGGGTAGTCAGCCAAGCCAGAGTTCAGTAACCAGATCGGGTAATCAGCCAAGCCAGAGTTCAGTAACCAGATCGGGTAATCAGCCAGGCCAGAAGTCAGGGATCCAAGTAGAGGAACAGCAAGCAGGATAAGGAGCCAGAAGGGATGTCAGCAAAGCCAGTCTGACGAGCAGATCCACAACAGCTGGTTAACTGTGGAGAGAGATGAGAGCTGGCAATTAGCCGACAGCTGAGCGGCCAGCTCAGAGAAGGAAGGGCTGAGCCAGCCCTGACAGAACCCCCCTCCTCAACGACCCCTCCCCCTCGGAGGACCACCGGGCTTGAGGGGAAATGTCTATGGAAATCACGGAGGGCAGGAGCATGTACGTCCAAGGATGAGACCCAGGAGCGTTCCTCCGGACCGTACCCCTTTCAATGCAACCAGGTACAGTATGCGCCCACGGAACCTACGGGAGTCAACAATGGATTGTACCTCATACTCCTCATGGTTTTCAACCTGTATAGGGTGAGAACGTGGCACCGAGGTGGTAAAGCGGTTGCAGACCAATGGTCAAGAAAGATCTCCAGAGCAAAAAATGGAAGCCAGTTCCTTAGAAGTGGGCAACTTCTTAAAGCGGGATTCCACTGTCTACAACATTTTGTTTTTTGGAAAATGACAAAGATTATTTGATTTAAATATGTTACTCACTTGTTCCGTTTTTGTTGCTTTAGGATGTCAGTTTTCTCCCAAAAAATTAACTTTCAAATATTTCGACTGACGGTTCTCATCTTGCCTGTGGGCATGTGAAGCCCACAGACATCCTCTTCCGGGATATTGTGCCGCTGATCGACCAGCATGCATCACCCGTTATATCCACGATCTCGCGCATGCGCAGTAGCCTTAAATTGGAGTGCCGTCAACAGCTCAGGTAGCCATCACAACGGCCGGCATTGTCGGAAGTCCCGCCCTGTTGTGATGGCAACTGAGATAAGCAAGGCCGCCGCACTGTCTCCTGGGAACAATGACACAAGCTCCCAGGAGCCAGTGCGGCTAATAGGAAATGACGAGTTAGCCACACTATACCCGCCCATATCCGCAAACTGCACATCCAGGAAATAAACAAGATGATCTGCAAAACAAAGTTACAGTGAAAAAAAAATGTTCCGTTTTTACATTAGGACATTGCGGTAATACTCTTGAGCTATTGTCAAAAAATCGGGTGGAGCTCCGCTTTAAGTGGAATACAATGACACATCTTTGAGAACCGGTCAACCACTAAAAGGATAACTGCGTTGCCTTGGGAGATGGCAACTCCACAATGAAATCCATAGACAGGTGGGTCCAGGGCCTCTCTCCATTGGGTATGGGTTGTAGGAGGCCCACTGGAAGGTGTCGTGGAGTCTTACTCTGAGCATACACGGAACAGGCAGCTATGAAGGCAGTTACATCAGCACGTAGACTAGGCCACCAGAATTGTTGGGAAATGGCCCAAACGAGTTGATTCTTACCAGGATGGCCAGCTGCCTTGGGAGAATGGTAAGTCTGGAGCACGGCAGTACGGAGACACTCTGGGACAAAGCAGCGGTCACAAGGTTTCTCAGGAGGAGCATCGACCTGAGCAGCAAGAATTCTGTCACCCAAAGGAGAAGTAAGACTGGTGCGAACCGTAGCCAGAATACGATCAGGAGGAATCATAGGAACAGGAACCAACTCCAACTTGGAAATGGAGGAAAATTGTCGTGACAAGGCGTCAGCCCTTACATTCTTAGTACCGGGTAAGAATGTGACAATGTAATTAAAACTTGACAAGAAAAGAGCCCATCGCGCCCTTCTGGGAGAGAGGCGTTCAGCCTCAGACAAGAATGTGAGATTCTTATGGTCAGTAAGAATGAGAACCGGCACAGTGGTACCTTCGAGGAGATGTCTCCATTCTTTCAGGGCTAAAATGATTGACAACAGCTCTCTGTCACTAATCTCGTAATTGCACTCGGCAGGTGACAATTTCTTGTAAAAGTAGCCACAAGGAAGCATAGTACTCTCAGAGGTAGAACGTTGAGACAGAAGGGCGCCAACACCAGTCTCAGAAGCATCAATCTCAAGGATAAAAGGTAACCTAGGTTCAGGATGTACCAACACAGGAGCAGAAACAAAAGCAGCCTTGAAACTTTAAAAGGCCTTAATGGACTCCGGAGACCAACTCTGTGGGTTACCCTTCTTTCTGGTCATATCGGTTAGGGGCTTGACCAGAGACGAGAAGTTATGAATAAACTTCCGATAATAGTTGGAAAAACCCAGGAAACGCTGCAGAGGACGTAACCCCACGGGTCGAGGTCACTGTAGGACTGCCGAAAGTTTCTCTGGGTCCATCGAAAAAACAGCAGTGGAAATGACATAGCCCAGGAATTTAATCTGTTCCTGATGGAACTCACACTTCTCCAGTTTACAATAGTGATTGTTCTCTCTTAATTTTTGAAGCACACGACAGACATCTAAGTGGTGGCTCTCCAGGGACTTGGAAAATATGAGGATATCATTGAGATAAACCACCACACATAACTGCAAAAAATCTCAAAGGACATTGTTAATAAATTCCTGGAAAACTGCCGGGGCATTACAAAGGCAAAAAGGCATTACGAGATACTCATAATGGCCTGTTCTGGTATTAAACGCAGTTTTCCACTCGTCGTCCTCCTTAATCCTCACGAGATTGTAAGCCCCTCTCAGATCAAGCTTAGTGAAAACCGTTGCTCCCTTGAGGCGGTCAAATAACTCTGTAATCAACGGGATCGGGTAGGCATTCCTAATTGTGAAACGATTGAGGCCCCTATAATAAATACAAGGTCCCAGTTCACCGCTCCTCTTCTTCACAAAGAAGAAACCAGCACCAGTAGGAGAAGAGGATTTGCGGATGAAACCCTGAGAAAGTGCATCTGCAACATACTCCTCCATGGCTTTATCCTCCAAGACCGACAAAGGGTAAACCCAGCCATGAGGGGGAGTGGCATCAGGTTGAAGGTCAATTGCATAATCATAGGACCGGTATGGAGGCAAACTACTGGCTTGACCTTTGTCAAAGACATTGCTAAAATCATGGTACTCCTCTGGCAGGGAGGAGAGTGAAGAGGTACACAGGACCTTGGCTACCTTCCGGAAGCATGTTTCACTGCATTGTGGTGACCAGGAGAGAACCTCAGCACGGAGCCAATCAAAAGAGGGGTTGTACCTCTGTAACCAAGGATAACCAGCGGAAACTTAGGAGAGGAAATCACTTGGAATTGGATTATCTCATGGTGAAGAGCCCATACGGCCATGGACAACGGAACCGTCTCATGAGTCACATGGGCAGGCTGTAGAGGTCTCCCATCAAGAGCCTCAATGGCAAGTGGAGTGTCACGCAGCTGCATTGGAATCGAGTGCTTTGATACAAAGTCAGCATCAATCAACAGGCCTGCTGCCCCAGAGTCGATTAGAGCATGTATCTCGATAGACGACTTTGCCCAAGAAAGGGTGACCGAAACCAGGGGCTTATCCTTCTGGATAACTGGGAAAGACACAACACCACCTAAGGTCTGTCCATGACAGAACCTCAAGATTCGGGTGTTCCCAGGACGGGTAGGACAAGACTTCAAAAAGTGACCTGCCTGGCCACAATAAATGCACAATCTCTCCCTCCTCCTAAAGGCTCTCTCATCCGCAGAGAGATGCGTGAAGCCCAAGTGCATGGGTTCAGCTTCACTGACCGGCTCGGTACCAGGAGGCATGGGAGGTGAGGGAGGCATGGGTGGGGCTGCAAAGCTCAGAGGAAAACGTACAGGAGGCTTCCGCAAGCGCTCCATAAAATAAAGTCTTTCTCTGAGTCTAGAGTCAATGAGGATGGCAAACGAGATCAAGCTCCCCAGCTCAGTGGGTATATCTCAGGTTGCTATCTCATCCTTGATGGAATCCGAGAGGCCATGAGAAAAAGCAGCTACGAGGGCCTCATTGTTCCAAGCAACCTCTGCTGCCAGAGTACAGAACTCAATGGCGTAGTTGGCAACAGTTCTCGTACTCTGTTTGATAGACATGAGGCACTTGGCAGCAGAAGCGGAGCGTACGGGAACGTCAAATACCCTTTTAAAGGAGGCCACAAACTCAGGGTAACTCAAGACAATAGGTTTTTGCATCTCCCATAGAGTGTTAGCCCAGGCCAAGGATCTCTCAGAAAGCAAAGATATCATGAACCCTACTTTGCTTCTGTCCATGGGAAACGCCTGGGGCAACATCTCAAAGTATATCTCAACTTGGTTGAGAAAAACTCTGCAATGAACTGGATCATCCCCAAATCGCTGGGGAAGCGGGGCGGAACCAGACATACCTCTTATAGAGATAATACTCAAGACGGGTGCTGCAACTCAGGTTGTACCGGTGCAGCCACAGTGGGGGATCCCAGGTGAGCCGTGCGACTCAGGAGCATTTATAATGCCATGGCAAACTGATCCATGCAGTGATCTTGCTCATCCAATCTGGAAAAAATATTACCAACAGTGGATTGACTGTATCTTCTGAATTCATGGCCTTCTCCTACTGTCAGAAACCATGAACCAAACCGAGACAGAAGTACAGTAAAGTCACACTTGTTTATTAATAAAAATAAAAAGGTAAATAGAGTAAGCGTAGTCAAAGCATAGCCAGAGTCCAGTAACCTGATCAGGTAGTCAGCCAAGCCAGAGTTCAGTAACCAGATCGCGTAATCAGCCAAGCCAGAGTTCAGTATCCAGATCGGGTAATCAGCCAGGCCAGAAGTCAGGGATCCAAGTAGAGGAACAGCAAGAAGTATAAGGAGCCAGAAGGGATGTCGGCAAAGCCAGTCTTTAAACAGGAACGCAGGAGATGGTTTCTTGTGATGTGACCAAGGCAAAGGCAGGAATGAAGTGAGCTGGAGATCTTTAAGTAGGCGGGACTGACGAGCAGATCCACAACAGTTGGTTAACTGTGGAGAGAGATGAGAGCTGGCAATTAGCCGACAGCTGAGCGGCCAGCTCAGAGAAGGAAGGGCTGAGCCAGTACTGACAGTGGTACTGTGTACACCAACAGAAGTATAACAACTATGGGTACACTGTATGTATTGTGTACACCACCAGGAAAGTAGTAGCAACTGCACTAGGGGTGCACGGTACTGTGTACACCAACAAAAGTTTAATAACAACTATGGGTGTACTGTATTGACCACCAGAAAAGTATGAGCAACTGCACTATGGGTGCACAGCACTGTATACTGTGTACATCACCTGAAGTATATTAGAAACAGTACACCGGGAATGGCCTGCAGTCAGATATAGCTAAACTGGATACAGTGGATATATTAAGTGGGGACAGAAAGTATTCAGACCCCCTTACATTTTTCACTCTTTGTTATATTGCAGCCATTTGCTAAAATCATTTAAGTTCATTTTTTTTCCTCAATGTACACACAGTACCCCATATTGACAGAAAAACACAGAATTGTTGACATTTTTGCAGATTTATTAAAAAAAAAAAATTAAATATCACATGGTCCTAAATATTCAGACCCTTTGCTCGGTATTTAGTAGAAGCACCCTTTTGATCTAATACAGCCATGAGTCTTTTTGAGAAATATGCAACAAGTTTTTCACACCTGGATTTGGGGATCCTCTGCCATTCCTCCTTGCAGATCCTACATGGTCCTAAGTATTCAGACCCTTTGCTGTGACACTCATATATTTAACTCAGGTGCTGTCATTTGTTCTGATCATCCTTGAGATGGTTCTACACCTTCATTTGAGTCCAGCTGTGTTTGATTATACTGGTTGGACTTGATTAGGAAAGCCACCCACCTGTCTATATAAGACCTTACAGCTCACAGTGCATGTCAGAGCAAATGAAAATCATGAGGTCAAAGGAACTGCCTGAAAAGCTCAGAGACAGAATTGTGGCAAGGCACAGATCTGGCCAAGGTTACAAAAAAATTTCTGCTGCACTTAAGTTCCTAAGAGCACAGTGGCCTCCATAATCCTTAAATGGAAGATGTTTGGGACGACCAGAACCCTTCCTAGAGCTGGCCGTCTGGCCAAACTGAGCTATCAGGAGAGAAGAGCCTTGGTGAGAGAGGTAAAGAAGAACCCAAAGATCACTGTGGCTGAGCTCCAGAGATGCAGTTGGGAGATGGGAGAAAGTTGTAGGAAGTCAACCATCACTGCAGCCCTCGACCAGTCGGGGCTTTAGGGCAGAGTGGCCCGATGGAAGCCTCTCCTCAGTGCAAGACACATGAAAGCCCACATGGAGTTTGCTAAAGAACACCTGAAGGACTCCACGATAGTGAGAAATAAGATTCTCTGGTCTGATGAGACCAAGATAGAACTTTTTGGCCTTAATTCTAAGCGGCATGTGTGGAGAAAACCAGGCACTGCTCATCACCTGTCCAATACAGTCCCAACAGTGAAGCATGGTGGTGGCAGCATCATGCTGTGGGGGTGTTTTTCAGCTGCAGGGACAGGATGACTGGTTGCAATAGAGGAAAAGATGAATGCGGGCAAGTGCAGGGATATCCTGGACGAAAACCTTCTCCAGAGTGCTCAGGGCATTATGGGCCGTTACGCGCCGCTCAAATTTGGCGCAAACTGCTCATAATGTTCGGTTTTCGACGAACGGGCGAACAGCCGATGTTTGAGTCAAACTCATGTTCGACCCGAACAGAAAGCTCATCCCTACAAAGGGACAGCAATCTGGCTGTTTTTTCTCCCCGAAAAGCAGGGAGAAAAAACAGCCAGATTAGTAAGTAAAGGCAGCATACATTACACTTGGTAAGCACACAGTTAACCCATTAATTGCCTCTAGATGTTAACCCCTTCCCAGCCAGTATCATTAGTACAGTGTCAATATACAGTATTATCACCGATCACTGTATTAGCGTCATTGGTGACGTCAGGGTCAGTTAGTGACCCTCCCAGCCAGTGTCTGTTAGCGCCAGATTTTCCGCCTCCCTATCACACTCACAAGTTGCTAATCACGGCCATTACAGTATAGCGTCTAAAACTGCATAAATTCCAGTATACAGTATATACTATAGTTTGTAAACGCTATAACTTTCACACAAACCAATATACACTCATTGGGATTTTTTTTACCAAACACATGCAACAGAATGTAGTAGAGAGCAGATTGACACAGAACAAAAACAATGTGAGAATGCCACTTATACATCCATAGATGAAAAATACAGTCCCCTTGATATAGGAAGGTATGGTTGTGCAAAGAGAAGGAAGAACGGGAAAAGTCCTGCACAGTATTCCACACGTGGATCTCAGTTCCGGTGACACACAATCGGGCTGACTCCAAATAATGACTGTACACCACAAACACCACCACCAAAGATAAAAATACCTGCTTACCAGCAGTACTGGGCCTTGCAAGGGGCCAGTAATGCCTGGGGGCGATAACCCCGCCAGGGCCTTGAATAGTATTGCACTGTAAAATCGACAGACCTGTAGGCAAATCTTCCCTTTGAAATGTTCCGACAATCCCACTCAAAGATAACAAAGATGCTCCACATGACATGCAACAAAATACATTATGGCCTAAATGTATGAAGAAATTTAATTGGATATGTTTTATAATAGAAAGTAGAAAATATTGGGTGTTTTTTCACATTATTTTCATTTATATAATAAAAAATGAAAAACCCAGTGGTGATTAAATGCCACCAAAAGAAAGCTCTATTTGTGTGAAAAAATATATATAAATGTCATTCGCGTACAGTGTTGCATGACTGCGTAACTGATAGTTAAAGTAGCTCAGTGCTCAATAGTAAAAAATGCCCTGGTCATGAAGGGGGAAAAACCTTCCGGAGGTCAAGTGTTTAAAGTGTAACGTGTTTGTTTTTGGGTTTAAATATGCCTTAACCCTTCTTAAATTTAATGTATATTAAAAGAGATACACTTTAAACATGTCACATTTTGTGTGGGTGTGTTAATTACAATAGTGTCGCAACTGATGTAATAAAATAGCTCATATATGGCTCATATACTGTAAGTGTCTGAAATTTAAATATATTTACATGCAAATCATACTATGTGTTTATGTTATATAATTAATTTTATTTTAAACAGTTTCCTCATTTGATATGCAATACATTCTGATTATCTTTACTGGGGGAGATGTCATTACATATTATCATGTTATTTTATTGTGGGAATTTCTATACCAGGATATAGATAATAAGTTAAGAATCTGGTAATGCAGTAAAAATTCAGGGAAAGTGCGGCATCATCAAGTACACTCAGATAATAGATAATAAGTCAAGAATCTGGTAACGCAGAAGGTATAAATTCTGAGAGTGCAGCATCATCAAGTACACTCAGATGAGCAGAGTACAGAGATGGCAGGACGGGAAGTGTTGATTCTCTGTGTATCGATCATCAATGCTGTACTGGGGTCCCACATGCAGGGTGGGAGTTCGTCATTCAGAGTTCGTGAAAAATATGCAGATGGATGGGTGGTAAGATTTCTTGATTTTAATGAATGTTTATACATTATACAATTTTTACAGTTTTGATTGAGATTTACAAAAAAGAATCAGAGAAATTAGCTGGGTAGAGGGGTCTGGGGAAGTATTCTAATACTGGATTACCCCTTCAATATCTTTTAGAGTCCATTTTATTATGAATCTTGTTCCAACACAGTGATTCAAAGTATAAACGTGAGCATGACAGGCAGTCAACTACCACGACAGCGGGGGGCCGTAATGGGAACATGTTTTTCTTGCTTTGAGTAGTTTATTTTAGAGTTTATACAATGTTAATCAATAATCAATTTTTAGTTTCATTTTCTCATTTTTGTTCCATGTAAGCAATTACAGCAGGGGTGCTCAACCCGTGGCCTGTGGGCCACATGCCTCAAACCAGAGAAGCATATGCCCATGCTCTGGGATGATGGGTTGGCAAGCCCAGAAAGCGATCAGTGGGTTGCTGACCCGCTATCCCAGAGCATCAGAATACAGTAGAGGAGGAAGCAGGCGGCTGCGGAGGGAGCAAGAGCCGCATAAGACCATGCATCCTCTTTAGCATCCTGTGGGTTTGGTGTGCTTTTAGAAAGTGCACCATACCCACAAGATGTAATAGAAGTCTAGCCCACAGGAAAGCCGTGGGTCTACTGCACTGCACCCGTGGTTCGGGTAAACTTCAGTGCATCAGTGTGGAAGCAGCCTTAGAGGGGGCTCAGGACAGTAAGGGCTCTTTTACATTTATTTTGGGGGGTGGAAAAACCCCATAGTTTATTGTGGTCCATGACCCATTACCAAATCACTTAAAGTGGTGGTAAACCCGGAAAAAAAAAACCCTGTAAGACAAAGACATAATGAGCTAGTATGCATCGCATACTAGCACATTATGAAATACTTACCTTAGATCAAAGCTGTTGCACTGGCCCCGCACACTGCTTTGAACGGCGACATGTCTTCCAAAGTTGTTTCCTGGTTCGCGGGCTGTGATTGGCCGGAGCTGCGATGACGTCACTCCCGCGCATGCACGCAGGAGCCGCCAGTCACACCGATGCTGAAGAAATGTCACGAGCGAGCCGTTTCTTCAGTGCGCATGCGCCGATGAGGTAGGCGCAAGCACATATGGTAAATATCTCCCAAACAGTTACGTGTCGGGTGACGCAACGCGTAGGAGGAGTCAGTGACGTACAATATCGAGGCTGGTCATCAGCTCGATAGTAGCGGTGTGAGGACTCACCACGCTCCAAGCGGCTGATTGTTTTTCCTAATGCACAAACCATCCAGGTTCATGTGAGTGTATTTCCTGATGATTTTTTGCCCCGAGTATTCCGTTCATTGCGCAATGAATTCATTTTACAGAGTCTCAAAAGTGGGTATTCCCAGAATATATTTGGACATTTGCTTTTGAGATTTGCATTTCCAGAAAATAGGGGAGCATTGTAAGTACACCTTATGTAGAAGATCTGGGATCATATACCATATAGTGAGAAATTTATAGCCAGACATGGATTTTGCTGGTGATAGGCAATTTGTGTCCTGCAATATTGTGCATCCTTGGTCTTTTTCCCAAGAATGAATGTAGGGAAGTGGGTTTTCAGCATCCAGCAGGATAGAGTACTTAGGGGAAAGCAAGTGTTTATGAGGAGTAGATTCCAAACACAACTTCTTGAAGGAGGTGGATGCACAGAACAAAAATTGTAGTTTTTCAGTATGGAGTTGAGGTAATGAGAGAGTTTTAGTACGAGCCATTAATCTAGCGTAGCATGAAACATTATCTTAAGATCTGGAGGTGGTTGAAAGCCTCTTTCTGATAAAGTAAAATGGTTTGAAAGTACCTAACGAAATCAAAAGGAAAGGGATGTCTGGGTTACTTGGCTCCAAGGCTGCTGTTCCCAGTATGTGGGTGTCACAGTAAGGGGCCAGAAGCTAATGCAGTAGAGAGGCTCCTACTGGTCAGCAGGATAAGTAAACAAGCAGATCACCCTGGTGGATGACTTGGGTCACCCAAGATTTGGGGTTTAAGCACTAACTGGTGTTCACCAGAGCTCCTGATGGTGGAGATGGCTGCATGTTAATTCCAGGTCTAGGTCCTCAGGATTGCCCCACCAGGAAGTGAGCAAGCAGAAATGTAGTCAGTAAGCAAGTCAAAGATCAGGAAAAAGTTATTGCAAGTTAAGAACAAGCAGAATTGTTGTCAAGGAATAAGCCAGTGGCGGCTGGTGTTTTTTTTTAGGGGGGGCAAACAACCACCCCCCAGCGGCACTTCAAACCCCCCAGCCCCCCCGCCCGCTCGCTGTCTTTTTCCATCTAGGTGGCAGGCATCAGCAGCGGGATCTGGCATCGGCATCAGGCATCGGGCATCTCCTTTATTCCTCCATCTTGGCGGCCATGCGTCTCCTCCTCTCCTCCTAGCCATCCAATAGGATCGCCTGTTCTTTCAGCCAATCGGGTGGCGGGTCTCAAAACCTGCTTCCTGATTGTCTGGGAGGAGAATCAGTGTTTCAAGAGTGAATATTCATTTGCTGTTGTAACACACCTGGGTGGGCTCCGTTTGCATTCCATTCGCCCCGAGCCCACCCTATTTTGAAGCCTATTAGAGCCTCTAGCTCTAATCAGGTGCTTCAAAGAAACACCCACCCCACATTGGAATCCATGAAACAGGCCGGGCGCATGGATAGGGGGGACGGCCATGGATGGGGGGGGGGGGGGCACCCGTCACCCTTAATAGACGGGCCGCCCCTGGAATAAGCCAAAGGTCAGTAACGATTGGTAGTGGAGATAAGGACAGCTGCAGGTACGCAATAGAGCAAGATATTGGCTGGAAAGCACACAATAATCTGGCAAACAGGGAGTACAAAGACATGGCTTAAATCAGAGAGTTCATGAGAGGAGCAAAGAGTTTAAAAGAGAAGTATGTTTTTTTTTTTTCCAGGTTCATACCTACCTGCATCTGTCCCCCGCCGCCTCTGCACTGAGAACTGAGCGATTGATCACCGTCGATGCCTCAGTTCTCTCAGCTCTCCGAGCAGAGAGCTACTGACTGTCATTCAGCGGCTTTCCGCTCTGCCCCCCTGCGCTCACTGGAGTGCTGAGCTGTGCAGGGGCGGGAAGCGGTCATCTCAGGTTCTCAGCGGCTCACTGAGAGGCTGAGACGGGTATCAATCCAGGCAGGTGGCGGATGCAAATTTTATTGTCGTGATGACGCGGTGCCTGGACTGATTCCTGTGACGTCATCAGCGAGCGGACTTCAGAGATAAAACAAATTTCACTCCTGTAACCCATAGGAGAAGCCCAGCCAAACGAGCTCAGGCTGGACTTCTCCTTTAAGGTTCACCTGATACAAGTGACAAGACAAGAAAGTCCAAAGGATCAGACAGGGAGCTGTCTGGCTTTTTAGGTAGCTCAGCAAGAAGAGCCACTGCCAGACACAGCAAAGGTTGTGGGTTCAGAACCCAGTCCTGACTTGATTAAGTGGGAAGGGAGTTGAAGAGATCTTGGAGGTCATGAAAAGTTTTCAAGTCACTGCACATGTAGGGCCAATCAAGAGTGATTTCTAATCTCCAGCAGGAGTAAGTCAGGAATCCATGGTAGGCCTCGCAGGGGGATAGGAGTATAGTTTCATTCCACATGTATCCATTGTTTAAAAGGGTCAGGATGCACCACTCCAAGAGCTAGGCTAGGTGATTTGCTTCGTAATATTGAATGGGGTCTGGAAATCCGATCCCACCTTTAGCTATAGAAAGGTTTTATAAAGTAAATTTACGTTTGGAGGAGGTTGGTCGTTATTGGTAGGACATTCTTTTTTAATACTAAACCACACCAGGTAAATATATGGTGATGCAATTTAGCGAGATGGTTTTAAAGGTCCGTAGGAGGGGTTTGAAAATAAATTTGAAGAGTCTGTTTATCTCTGCATAGATTTTAGTATCTAAGGGGAAGGTTATATCAGGGTGGGACAGAAAAAGGAGAAGGTCATCCACCACTTTGTGATGACCTGATGGCTTAGTAAAGCCTCATATATTAGGTGAATCACAGATTGTATGCAGGAGAGGTTCCATGGTGAAAACTAATATAAGAGGAGATACGAGGTACCCCTGCTTCATCCCATTTGTAGTTAAAAAGGAGTCAGACAAGACACTGTTCAGAAACTGTTCCTAAATATAAACTTTTTTGCTAATAAAAAAACTCACTGGTAAATTATCAGTGAACACAAATGCTGCTCCAATCAGTCTTCCGAGACCCAGTTATTCCCCTACTGGATGCTGAAATCACATCTCTCACATAGTATAGGGGGGTGAATCCAGGCTCTTAACCAGGGGCAGACATGCCATTTGTACACCTGCACAAAGACCCACTGAGATTTAGGAGACTATTAATACTAGATGTGAATCAAACAGGTACTGGGTCTTGTAGACCTTGTGCAGCTCACTTCTATCTAACTGTCAACTAATACACTGAAAATAAGTGATTTTTCTTGGCCAGTAGTTAAATGAAAAGCCAAAACACTGGTCTTGAACAGAGTTGACATCCACATCTGCTGACAGGGAACACCTTGACAGAAGGAGAGAGCAGAGTGAAGATGAATGCTAATTTTATGCTGTTTTTTTTAGGTTGATATTAAGTACAGAACAGGCTTTGAAAGCTCGTCATCATATGGATTTTCCTGGCGCTGCGCTTCTGGGAATTGTGGCACTGAGCTTCAGAATACCATAACATTTATGGAAAACAAGACCACCAGCCCCAGCCGTTGGTACCAGAATGAGGGGCATATGAAAAGACGTGTACCTATCGACAAACCTTTCCAACTTGGGTAAGATCTGTGGTGTTAAAGTCTTAACTCCTTTTTGACACAGTTGGTTTTGAAAGACTAGCAGTGTGATACATTTTGTTAATCGTTACCTCTTTAGTTCCATTTTGCTGGCAAAGGGTAAATAGCTACTCAGAGGCGGCTCTAGACTTTGTGAGGTCTTTGGCAAAACTTAGACATGAGGCCCCACTCACGCCCATAATGGGAAATAAATTCAAGCAAGAAAAATGGCTGCAGAAAGATGCACGGATCTAGCACACAGGTGATCGGCGCCACTTCCAGGGCACCCTCCTCACCCATCAGACATATGGAGTCAACACAACATCTGGGACCCAGCAAGGTGACAACCCCTCTAGAAATTACCCCCATTGCCTTGGAGAGAGAGGGGGGGAGAGGGGTGACAGAGAAGGGGGGTCAGAGAGAGAGAGAGATTCCTGTCCCTGTCTGCAGTCCCTCCATGTCCCAGTCTGCATAATTTATGTGCAGAGTCTGAACTAAATGAAAGCTCCAGTCGTTGTGGTGAAGTGGTGGGGTTACTCACTGTGCCCTGTAGCAGTGTGTTCGGTCCCTGCTCATCCATGTGTAAAGGGCTGAGACTGGGGGGGGACATGCCCCGTGCTGAGTATGTCCTCCATGTCAGCGGACACTGCCAGAGATCTCGGAAGGCAAGGGCAAAGTTCGCTGACAGGAGAGTAGCACGGCATGGTGTAGTCATCCCAAGGTGCGGTCGTCTCTCCCTCTGCGATGACAGCCGCATGGCGGTCCGGCGCTATCTCGGAAAACATCGCTGGTTGTTGCGGCTTGAGGAATCGATCCATGCTGCAACCGATGTGGGCAGATCAGCTTCGGTTTCCTGGGCATCCAAGATACCAGCAATGTGTGGCAAGCTGCAGGGGAGCCGCTGGTCATTAGCTCTGAAACTAAGGGTAAAGGGTCCTCATGCAGCCATGCCGAGACCACCCCTCCACTGTTTACAGGCAAATTAGGAGTGAGTGCGAGGCCTTAGGCGGCTGCCTAGTTTGCCTAATTAAAGAGCCGCCTCTGTAGCTACTGATCCCATAGGAAATACGAAAGGATAAGCATGATTATTTTGTAGTTATTTTTTATTTTTAAGTTTACAGTTTTATTAAAGGGTTTGTTAATTTAAATATTTATATAAGACTATGCCAGCCCCTCTATTGTAGGCTGGCATAGCACACTATGTAATTCTTTTTCAAAAACTAGTGTTCTAAATACCGAATTTGAGCTGTCTTCAGGCCGGTCACGTGACTCGCGGCCGCTTTACAGCTCCGATGGATGTCCTCTGCGGGAGGGGCCGTGATCTCTCTCTGATGTCAGCCAGGGAGATCACGTGGCCACTCGTCTCCTTCTCAGAAGCTCTGTGTCGTAGCTGTAAAGCAGCCGCGAGTCACGTGAACAGCCTGAAGACAGCTCAAATTCGGTATTTAGAACACTCGTTTTTGAAAACTACTTACATAGTGTGCTATGCCAGCCTCTAATAGAGGGCCGAAGACAGACACAGAGAGGGAGATGCCAGGCAAGAACAAGGGGGTGAGGGGGGAGAGAGGAGACCAGAAGGGACAGCAGCGTATGATGCAGGGACGTACTCTGACCATGGTGGTCAGGGTTGAGCAGCCTTGATTTTCGTGGTCAGCATAGAGAGGTGATACAGGAAGTACCAGGTTCAGGGAGGTTTTTTTACAATTTAGAGGGGGGCAGATTACACAGCACAAGCACTGTGCTGTGTAATCTGCTTTAAAGGACCAGGCTTTTTCTTTTTTTTTTTTAATTTTAAATGATATAGCTTTTGTGAAAAAAAAATTTATTTCACAAATAAATGGTAATAATGGGTACCCATCCATGATAATCAGTTTGCAATGCATATAATAGAAAAAGTGTAGCAGCGCTAAACTAAATAAACATAATTATATAAATGATTAATAGATCAGTGATGAAATGACAAATTGATTAATTTAAATAAAACACAATACTAGTATCTTTCAGAACATCAAAAATTGAAAATGTCCTTAGCAGGAAACAAGACCTGCTCAAAGTCCATAAACCAAGTGTAGATATAGGTATATATATGTATTTTGAGTGAAGAAATTATATAAATCTTCCACCGAAACCAAAAGTGAGGCACCACACAAAATGCGCGCTTACCACTAGGCAAGCTATATGAGCCTGCAGCCTATTACCCGGCTAGGGCCTTTATCCAAAGGTGGAAGGAACCATTGCCAGCAGGATCATAGAGATGAATTCAACACTCAGCCCGGATCTCCCGATTTCCGGGTCCAGGTATGAAGTTAACTCCAAATGCCGTCCAGTTGTTCCCCAGCATAGAAAAACTCAACATAGCATAATACTGACGGATCACCATTTATTAAAAAGTAGAATAACACTTACAATTTTCGAGAAGTAAAAACACACATAGCAGCCAGCCGGCTAATACGAACGCCCGTCCACTCGGACCTCACACGCGATGACGTCAGCACGTCAGCTCCTCCCGACGCGCGTTTTCGTCATATAATGACGTCGTCTGGGGCACCTATTTTATAGTTTGCAATGCATGCCTGGCTGCAACCTGCAGATCCCTCCCCTACAACTTTCAGAGCAAATAATAAGAAAAAAACTGAAAATCAAGATTACGAGAAACAGAAAAAGGGATCTGCACATATCATTTTAACAGGGACTACGCATGATAAGAAACAAGAAATAACAAAAAAAAGCTTTTGTCGTACGAGAATTTTCGTACATTATTTCTATCCTCGGTTCCGACTTGCTGTGAAACATCGAAGATAACCGGACGATCGTTCGGCTGATTTTCTTATAGTGTGTACCCCACTTATACTATACTTTACTATACATCCTCTCTAAGAAAATTGCCACTGGACACAGGTGTACCTATTAGAAGATTCCTTCTCCCCTACTGCTGCAGTGAGAATTGTAAAATGTTGGATTTACCAAGCTATGAGTAAGCACTTAGCTTAAAGTGCGAAACGCGTTAGTAATTGCCTGTACTTTTGCCACGGTATCCTGTATACTGTATGATCCTGATTTTACAATGAAGATTTTTGGATAACATTTTCCCGGTGTGCGGCTGTCCGGACTTTCTTATATACCTTCAGCATGATTCAGCATTAGCCAGCACCTGGGGCTCTTTACTCTCGGAGACAATTACTTGGTTTAAACTTGGTTTGGACCTACACCTGTGCGGTGAAGACTCTCTCACTACATTTGGATTTACCATCACTTACTGTCCTTCTGACTCTTGTAATTGAAAGGGTGAATCAGAATACTTTATTAATCCCAACGGGAAATTCCCCATTGGAGACAGCAATTAAACCTGTTAGGAGTTATAACCCTTCCATACTACATGCTAAGGTACAAACAAGGTCCATAAAGACATTGGTGAGCGAGTTAAGGGTGGAGGAACTTGAATGGCCTGCACAGAGTACTGACCTCAACCTGATAAAACACCTTACGGATGAATTATTGTGGAGACTGCGAGCCAGGTCTTCTCGTACACATCAGTGTCTAACCACACAATTGTGCTTCTGGAAGAATGGTCAAACATTCCCATAGACACACTCCTAAACCTTGTGGACAGCCTTCCCAGAAGAATTAAAGCTGTTATAGCTGCAAAGGGTGGGCCAACTCAATATTGAGCCCTACGGACTAAGACTGGGATACCATTAACCACTTGACCTCCACGCTATACCCGAAAGATGGCTACAGCGCGGACCTGAATTTCCGGGAGGCTGTCATAGGACGTACTCCCCTTTGCATGTTCCCCTCGCGCCCCCTGCAGGGCGTGCGTGGCACGCGCTGTGATCTCCGAGTCACCGAGACTCGGATGATCACCGATCCGAGTAAGGGGCCGATCCCGGCCCCTTACCACGTGATCAGCTGTCAGCCAATGACAGCTAATCACGTGTGTAAACAAGAGCTTGGTAATCTTTTTTTTTTTTTTTCTCCTCACACTTTCACCAGCTTATGTTCAAGGGACATCAGTCCCGAAGAGGAAGGAGGCACATCTGCCTCCTCCTCTGCCTCCTCTGTGCCAATCAGTACCCCCTGCCATTGCCACCTGTCAGTGCCCACAGTGCCCACCAGTGCCACCTATCAATGCCCATGAGTGCCACATGTTAATGCCCACAAGTGCCACCTATCAATGCCCACCAGTGGTGCCAATCAGTGCCTCATCAGTGCCACCTAGCAGTGCTGCCTTTCAGTGTAACCTACCAGTGGCGATCAGTGCCCATCACTGCCACCCATCAGTGCCCATTACTGCCACCTATCAGTGCCCATCACTGCCAGTTATCAGTGCCACCTATTAGTGCCACTTCTCAGTGGCCACCAATGCCACCTATCAATGCCCTTCAGTGCCACCCATCAGTGCCACCTCTCAGTGTCACCTCTCAGTGCACACCAGTGCCACCTATCAGTGCCCACCAGTGCCGCCCTATCAGTCCCCATCAGTGCAGCCCATCGGTGCCCATCAGTGCAGCCTCATCAGCGTACATCAATGAAGGAGAAAAATTACCTGTTTCCAAAATTTTATAACAAAATATAAAAAATATATATATATTTTTTTAAAATTCAATCTCTTTAAATTTTTTTAACAAAAAGCAAAAACCGCAGAGGTGATCAAATACCACCAAAAAAAGCTCTATTTGTGGGGAAAAAATGATAAAAATTTCATTTGGGTACAGTGTTGTATGACCGCGCAATTGTCATTCAAAGTGCGTCAGCGCTGAAAGCTGAAAATTGGTCTGGATAGGAGGGGGGTTTAAGTGCCCACTAAGCAAGTGGTTAAAGTTCATGTGCGTGTAAAGGCAGGCGTCACAATACTTTTGGTAATATAGTGTATATCATATTTTTAAATTGTAATATTTTTAATGGGTCATTGTTTACATTCTTTTAAATCTTGTTCCTTAGCCCTGATGGAGGGAGACTTCTGAACCCCCAAAACATATTGGCCTTGTCTTCTGATTTATTTATTTTTTGTCACGATTAGTAAACTTTTTACTGGATGGTCATTAACTTGTGGCCTCATCCTTAACATGTTGTTCAGTGAACCTTTTTAAAAGTGAAGAGATTACAGCAAACAAATGCTATTCCACAAAACAACCAAATTGTTAAGGCTTTGCAGCCCCTAGTTACCTGGAACAAGTGTGCTTGATGAACATTGATTAACAAGTTTATTAAGATAATTAATTCAAATCACCTCTTCGCCTTAATCAATAGTGCCAAATACTGCTTAATACATATACTGCTACCTACATATACTGTAATTATTTCTTCTATTCACTAGTGCTCCTTTTTATATCTTTACAGGGAGAGTGGTTGCTGCTGGGTAACTAATGCTTATAATGCGGGATCATGGTCACTAATAACAGCAGTGGATTTAGGGACAAGATCAGATACCAAGAAGCCCAACACCTCTCCTGTGACTGCTACCATTCAAGTTTTAAGGTACAGTACCACAAATTACAAAAAACTATATACAAAACATCTCAATGCTGGGTTACAGTATATGCCAATACACCATCTATGTTTGTATAAAAATTATTTTCTCTATTATGCCCCGTACACACGGTCGGATTTTCCGACGGAAAATGTGTGATAGGACCTTGTTGTGGGAAATTCCGACCGTGTGTGGGCTCCATCACACATTTTCCATCGGATTTTCCGACCCACAAAGTTTGAGAGCAGGATATAAAATTTTCCGACAACAAAATCCATTGTCGGAAATTCCGATCGTGTGTACACAAATCCGACGGACAAAGTGCCACGCATGCTCAGAATAAATAAGGGGATGAAAGCTATTGGCCACTGCCCCGTTTATAGTCCCGACGTACGTGTTTTACGTCACCGCGTTCAGAATGATCGGATTTTCCGACAACTTCGTGTGACCGTGTGTATGCAAGACAAGTTTAAGCCAACATCTGTCGGAAAAAATCCTAGGATTTTGTTGTCGGAATGTCCGAACAAAGTCCGACCGTGTGTACGGGGCATTAGAATGTTACATTGATGAAACAATTCACATGGGTGGCTCTTCCACTGCTAGCTGACATACCTCTCAACTTTCTGAAATTAGAAAGAGGGACAACTTTTATATATCAAAACTTGGCTAGGATCCAATATAAGTTCCTACATGGTAATACTGGTAGGTGCCATCCCATACACTAGTCAAACACAAAACCCCTCTAAGGGGTAAGTGGGACTTTAAAGGATAAGTTCACCTTTTGTAACATGTTACATTTTACATACTTATTCAGGGTGTAACATGTAACATGTTACAGATGCACCGGCCCCCACACCCCCCTATCCCCTGTTCTGCCAGCTAGTGGGGGAGACCCCCCCCTCCCCCCAATACCTGTCACAATCTTCAAAAAACATGGGCATGTCATCCAATCAGAATATTCAAAAATGGATGAAGGATAAATGTGACTTTAATGGCACCACACCTTGAAGTAGATTTAAAAATAATATTTTTTTGAATTTACAAAATTGGTTTAAAATATATCAAAATGCAATTCATATAGATATTACACTATATATTAGAATGACCCCAACTGCACTACGCTGGTATCACCAAAACTCCTCCACCTATAAATAGGGAGCCCCCAATAATTACAGTGTATATAAGATAATAAACACAACCATGGTTCCCTAATATGCAGGTATCCAATGGTGGCTATTGGAGGGGTGGTGATGTCCAACTCAACATCTTGCTCAACATGTTTTGCGTATTAGCTGTCGGATCTTGTCGCAAAGGCTGTCAAACCTTGTAGTTTTTCCAATCAGAATTTTCTGTGAATGGAAAAACTACAAGGTCCAACAGCCTTTCTCGGTGCCGTTGAGCGCTGTGGTAGTTCATTAAGTCTTCCTTTCACAGCGTAACTGCCCGGCCGTATCAAAGGTACAGCCAGAAAGATACAAAGACAGTCTGCAGGACCGTAGCATTACACCCACAATCTGCTGAATGTGGGTGCAATGCTTTACAGGTCTATTACAAAAAAAATTAAATAAATGCATATTTTTAGACATACACAAAAATGTGCATTTATTATTTTTTTGTAAAGTTGAATTTATCCTTCAAATATACCTCACCAGTGTTATATATAGGAGTTTTCACAACATACCATTTGTCATAAAAACATATTTTATTTCACACAAAATGAAAAACAACCACAAAACAAAAATGCATACATAAATATTAAAATCACAGTTTAGACACTTCAGCAAATGTCCGCGTTTCGTGCAAATTCTGCTTCTTTAGAACATATAAAGAAAGCTGTTTCATGTCAACAGTATAAGAACAGGCTATATTTCATCTGAAACAAAACCAGGCTGGTACATAAAATACCAAGCCAGGGTAATAGTTGCGCTCTCACCAGGTCTCCCTACCTGGCCTGTAGGAAGGCACATTAAATCACCCAGGAGCCAGTCACTAAGGAAATGTAGGACCCGATTGCAACAGATCCAGGTGAAGGAAAACATTTTTTTTTAAAAACCATCAGGCTATTACACACTTGCCCGCATCCCTGAGCATACCCGCCCCGAATCCAAATTTCCTAATAGATCTGCCCCAAGGAGGCTTCCCAGGAATTACAGCACAGCCAAATCTGTGTCCCACTAGTAGCATATCACCAGGTGTTAGGGACACCGTTTAGCACTAGTATGTAGGCAAAGAGCACGTCTCTGCTATGGCCCCGGTTACACGGGCCACAAAGACCTAATATGCAGAAAAAGATTGACTAATCCACACAATGTCAAAAAATGGAATTTAACTTGTATCCTCACAGGGTGACACTGTGGATGCACAGTTAACAATGTGCCAACGTCCCAATATAGATTGGAAAAAACTAAGAAATTGGAAAGATGGACTTTATAGCCACACACATAGGGTAAAAGGTTTTGAAATTTGAATTGGATAAAGTTAAAAAGGTAATGTACAAGACATAAAAAAATGTTTATGTTTTGTACATTACCTTTTTAACTTTATCCAATTCAAATTTCAAAACCTTTTACCCTATGTGTGTGGCTATAAAGTACATCTTTGCAATTTCTTAGTTTTTTCTAATCCACACAATGGCTTTTTTTTACCTCCTATATTTTTTTTATTCAACATTCAAAATAACAAATGCAGTAATATAGATGTTGTGCAAAAAAAATTAGAGCAGCGTAAGATAGTACATTTTGTATAGAGATGTACACATCAGAAAAAAAAGAGAGACAACTGAGACTGCACAGGGGGCAGAGGCTATTTGGCCCCAAATGAAGGACAATTGGGAACTATAAGCTAATATTTCTAGAGGATTGCAGCAGTGAGATCTTCATGCCAGAGCTTCCTACTGTGCAATACCTTTCATAGTCATTACGAAGAGAAGGTAATTTCACTCCTCCTATTGCATTTCCAACATGTAACAATAACTAATAGAAGTGTAGATCACACACCCAAGTGGACCTGTTCAATAATGTTAAAATGTTGCAGCTGCAGGGATAAGCCAGTCATTTTATTCCAATGATAGTGGAATGTGTCATGGCAGATGTTGATTATCCAAGAACAGAATGTTAGGTGTGAATTTTTGAAACCACAGGTACTAATCATTTTTTCTCTTAGTTCTAACTAAATAATCCAATCCCACAAGAAGATCAGATGTCTTTAGTAAAAACATTGCACAGTGATAACCCTATTTAAGGGTACATCTACAGTTTGAAGTTTTTTTTTTGTTTTTTTTTGGGGTAAAACTATTCCCGCTCTCCTCCCCAGGTTTTATTTTTCTTTTTCTTCTGGAGAGGTGATGGGAATTAGTAGGATAAGCACTCAGTGCTTGGGTCTTTTATGCTTTAGTTTGTTGTTTTTACTGTTAGTTTTTAAATGGTTGCTGCAGTGGTCAATTGATACCGTCTCACGGCGGTGTTACTCAGGGATTTTGCTGTCTGTGAGTTGCTCTCCCATATGCCCCCCCTACTATCCTGTTCTACATCGGTTCCCATACTACATATGGCTACCTCCCTAACTGAAACATTTACTGTCCTCTCATGGAATATCAGAGGCCTGAATTCCAAATTCAAACGCGCACTATTAACGAAATACCTGAAACTCCATTCCCCTCATATTATTTTTCTCCAAGAGACTCACCTCACAGGCAGCAGGGTTCTGGCCCTAAAAAAACCCTGGATACAGAGGTCCGTGCATGCTACATACTCCTCTTATGCAAGGGGGTCTCAATACTAATTGCCAAAAAATTTCCTTGCGTAATTGAGGAAGTATGCACGGACCCCCAGGGTAAATTTGCTATTTTGGTGTTTAGACATTGGTCTCAGAGATATATTGTGATAAATATATATATACCTCCACCCTTTTCTCCAAGCCTTCTCTATACAGTCCTGGAAAAAGCAGCCCCCTTTTGTCCCGGGAAACTTCTGGTAATGGGGGATTTCAATGATATTCTCTCCCCGGACATGGATAGACCTACCCCTCCTAAAAATCACAACTCTGACTTACTCTCCTGGGCACGGGCTATGGGCTTGGAGGAGATTTGGAGATGGAGACACCCTGCCCTTAGGGCCTACTCGTGCTTCTCGGCTTCCCACAAGACTGCCTCAAGAATAGACTTAGCCTTCTCCAACCAATCGCTGTTAGCGGACGTAGTGGAGGCCTCCTACCTCCCCAGTGGCTTATCCGATCATAGCCCTCTGGTTGTGGAATTCCGCTCGTCTGCATGTCGTGATGCGGCTTTGTGGAGGCTGGGGGCACAGTGGATCTCCCACCCTGAGGTGGCTGACATTATTCCACCCGGGTTGGTAGATTTTTGGGACCACAATAAGGATTCTTCATCTCCTCAAATAGTATGGGACACATTCAAGGCCTATGCCAGAGGCCTATACATTTCCACCATAGCCAGTGTTAAGAAACAACAAGGCCAACAAACTCAGTTACTCCAACAGTCAGTTGATGATCAGGCTGCGGTGTTTAGTGCAGACCCCTCGCCCTCTCATTTTGACTCGCTAAATGCGGCTCAGAGTGCATTAAACATACACATGTCAGAGGTCACCAGGCTAGACATACACAAAGGTAGACAACGGTTTTTTGAGCAGGGTGACAAAAACGGTCGGTTTTTGGCTATGATGGCTCAACACGACCATCCACTCACAGTTGTCTCCAGCCTACGTTCCCCAGATGGAGACGTAGTGACGTCCCAGTCTGCAATATTGGAGGCTTTCAGTGCTTTCTATGGGAAGCTCTATGACTCCTCTCTTCCCTCCGATTTCCGACCCGAGTCACTACAGGACCTCTTGGATCCGCTGGCACTCGGTTGGCTCTCGGACGCGGAGAGACAGTCACTGGTCCAGCCTTTTACGGCACTAGAAGTTTTAAACGTTATCCGCTCCTTCCCCACCGGTAAGGCACCAGGGCCAGACGGACTCCCCATTGATTTCTATCGAACTCACTGCGAGCTGCTGGCACCCATTCTAGCTCAGCTGTATACTACCTGCTTGTCCAAGGGTGATTTACCTCCATCAATGCACCAGGCATACCTGACCCTAATTCATAAGCCCCCCAAGGACCCGGAGCTATGTGCATCATACAGACCGATCGCACTATTAAATAACGATCTTAAAATTTTAACCAAACTTCTAGCCTCCCGCCTTTATCCATTGTTGCCATCAGTAATTGATCCCGACCAAACAGGTTTTATGCCCAAGAGGTCCACTGATGTAAATCTCAGAAGACTCTTCACAAATATCCATACCCAGCATTGTAATTCGGGGACAAGGGCCATAGCTCTACTGGACATAGAAAAGGCTTTTGACACGGTGGAGTGGCCCTTTCTTTGGGAGACTCTCCGAAGGATGGGCTTTCCATTAAAGTTCATTTCGTGGCTACAGACGATATACAAGTGCCCCACCTCTGCGATACGACTTGGCTCCAGATTGTCATCTCCCTTCAGACTGTTTAGGGGAACTAGACAGGGCTGCCCTCTCTCCCCGGCCTTGTTTGCCATAGCCATTGAGCCAGTTGCTGAAGCCCTGCGTACATCGCCTCATATTAAGGGGCTGCGTATTGGCTTGCTGGAGGAGAGGGTAGCCCTGTACGCAGACGATATGGTCCTTTTTCTTGCAGATGCTGGTCCGTCGCTCCAAGGGGCACTGTCAGTTCTAGACACATTCTCTGAGGCAACGGGTCTGCGGGTTAATTGGTCAAAATCCACCCTATTTCCAATAGATCAGGAGGCTAAAAACACCTCTCCCCCTGACAGCCCGTTGAGATGGGTAGACACTTTCAAATATCTTGGGGTCCAGGTCTCATCCCATGCCCAAGATTTCATTAAACTAAACCTCGACCCAGTGTTAGATGATATGAAACCTAAACTCAAATCATGGAGCAATTTACCTCTATTGGTTTGGGGTAGAGTAAATCTCCTCAAGATGAAAATTATTCCCAAATTCACCTACCTTTTTCGCCACTCCCCGCAGTGGATCCCCAAATCATTCTTCACCAAACTTAACCAAAAATTTTCAGACTTCTTGTGGGGCCCCACCCCACCCAGATATAAACCGTCTACCTTGATGAGGCCAACATCTCAGGGCGGCATGGCTTTCCCGGACTGCCATAAATATTTCCTGGCCTCACAGTTAGTGACGGTGGTCTGGTGGTTAGTCCCTGACAAAACCAATGCGGCCTCAGCTTTGGAAGCTACGGTGGTGGGTTCCTGGGAGACCCTCCAGCTTCTAATACATAGAGGACCACGCACCCTACACCCACTAACCCCCTCCATGCACACTACTTTACGAGCATGGCGAACGGGTCTTAATATTGGAAAACATAATCACTCTGAACCCTCCCCCAACGCCCCATTATGGTCAAACCCCAATTTACCACACTTCCTTAAGCTCACAGACCCCCAACTATGGACTAAATACGGCATCAAATTAATATCACAAGTTGTATCGCAGACTTCGTTGCTTTCCTTTGACCAACTATCCTCAATGTACAACCTTCTGAAACACTACCAGTTCCGTTATTTTCAATTAGCACACGCATTTGCTGCCCAATTTCCTCATTCCTCTTGCATCCTGACTCAATCCGAGCTGGAGAGGACGCTCCGGTATGGCTGCGCTGAAAAACCTACTTCACGTTTGTACGCGCATCTGATATTCGTGTCCTTACCATCTCTGGATGGACTCTGGTCCCGTTGGCAACGCGATATCCCTGCGTTGGATGACGATGACTGGGACGACGTCTGGGATTTCCCCTTCAGGTCACTAGTTTCCATAAGAGACAGAGTGGTACAATTTAAAATTGTCCATAGGGCCTATTTTACCCCTCATAGATTACACCTGATGAACCCTCAGCATTCTCCGGAATGCTGGAGATGTGGCACATCTCCAGGGGACTTCGCACACATCTTCTGGCACTGTCCAAGACTACAACAATACTGGAGAGAGGTACTTGATCTAACTAACAAGGTGGCCTCAACCAACCTTTCTCCGCTGATGGAGATATGTATACTGGGCTTGTTAGAAAATGTTGTTCCAACCATAGCCAAACGCACTTTGATCAGTTTACTACTCTTCTATGCCAGGAAAAATATTGCAATGCAGTGGAAAAAACCTAACCCTCCATCAATTACGCAGTGGAAACATCTAGTTAATGGGAACCTCCCACTATACAAAGACACATATGCTAACAGAGGTTGTCCTTTGAAATTTGACAAAGTCTGGCGTAAATGGATGGAAACTTTGAATATTTCACAATAAACACAGATTTACAGTAATTTTCAGGTTAAAATACTGATTAGAATAGCGTGCTTCTAGGCCCAACTGTCTGCAATTCCAGGCTTGTTTATGTTACTGTATTTAATTGACTAATTCCCTATGAGGAGGACCATTTATGTACTTATAGTATTGCTATGTAACCTAGCAACTCACGCTGTCGAACGCTCTGTCTAACCTGATGTGGTGTTGATGTACTGTAGCAACCAAGTGTTACTGTTTTGTTTGTCTCAAAAATCTCAATAAAAATATATTTAAAAAAAAAAGATCAGATGTCTTTACTATTACAGAATACACACTGGACAATTGTGACTAACTACTACTAACTATACAATGACCTGGAAAAAACAAGGACATTTACAAACATCATGTACAATATACATTAAATATCCTAGGCATAGCCCTAACCCCAAGATAATTTAGGAACCCAGGGTACCTGATGATTTGAATTGACTCTTGAGGTGCTTTCAGGTACCTGCAGTAACTTTCAGCCCCCTCACTTCGCAAAACTCCAAAATCTGTCGTAGTATTGGAACATACCCATCCTATTCCAAATTACACACACTGCTATTGGCCAGTGAGGAAGACCACCATAGCGATGTGCCAATAGGAATGTATTGGGTTGGTAGGGGGCAGCCAGGCTTTGACACTACCATAAAGTGTTGGAGGTTTACTTGCTCAGAGGAGCCTATCAGTTTGGTGTAGACTTGCTTAGGTGCATGCCCTGGGGCTGGAGACACATGAAGTAAGGCCCTATACAGGTGACAGGCCAGGTACAACCAGTACTGAAGAGGATTTCTTTCAGAGAGATAGAAATAATTGTAGCAGACCATGCCTGTACCACTGAGGTAAGCAAGCATCTGAGGTTCTAGTGTATATTGGATTGTGGCATGCTGCAGTGTGTTGTGCTCTACTGTAGAACGTGTTCACAATGAATAGCACTGTAACGCATTTCACACAGAGCAGGTGTATTGCCTTGCATCATTGTAACATGCATATTATCATGCACTGCTGCAATGAACATGTCGAATGGACCCAGAAGTAGAATCTGCTTCTAGTAAATTTGATACACAGCTACATGGTTTTTGGCATACACAATTAAAATTCCCAAATCAAAATCTGTGTCTAGCCAGTTTTATACAAGAATATAATGCACTTGTCTTTTCCCAACATTGTTGAAGAATAACATAATTTATTCTGTTTTTCTTTAAGAATTCCACAGAACTGTGCAACCTCTATTAATTTATTGTCCCATGACCCTGATGGAGACCATGTGACTTGCCGAAATGCATATAAATCTGGAGAATGTGGATTATGTAAACCTTATTTTTCTGTGGATCAAGTAAGTGTCTAATTAATACAAAAGAATAGTTGATAATCATTCCATTTATGGACTTGTAGAGAAATCATAACGATTTTCAGTCAAAGGTATTTTATGTTGTTATTTGAACATTTAACCTCCCTGGCGGTATGATTATGTCAGATTTTTGCGTCTCAAAGCGGTACAATTATCTTGCATAGAAATTTGGCGTTTCATATTGTAGGCCTGTAATTCTTAGCAATAACACACTTATATCTGTCCAAACAAGAGTCTAGTAGATATCCCGGGTATGATGAAGTTTGAAACACAAAATCATAAATTATAATATAATAAATAAATATAAATAATTATAAAAAATAATAATATAATAATAATAAAATAAATTTCCACACAATTCACTATCGCTCAATTCTGCAAGTGTTCTAATTTACTATCGCTGTTTTAAAACCACTTTTGACGTAAAGGGACACTTTTTGGTTGCTATGGACAATCTCCAGTTTCCAGGCAGAAAGAACAGTATATATCATATAAAACTGCATGCAGGGCATTGGACAAACTACTGGAGACAAAAGGGATGTGAAATTATTTCATACAGTAATGTAATCTGTAAGATTACAGTGTACTGTATGTGTTATAATTTTTCCCTTTTTAGAATTTGCCGCCGGGCTCCGCCCCCCGTGCATCGCAATGCTTGCAGGGAACAGAGCTCGGCACAGAGAGGCTTCGGGCGGAGGACGGAGCCCACGGACACAGCGGGGGGACATCGCAGGATCCCGGGGACAAGGTAAGTAACACCGCACCAGGATCTGCAATGTAGTCCCGAGTGTGACTCGGGGTTACTGCTAATGGTGCTGAAATTTAACCCCGATCCACACTCGGGAAAACCGCCAGGGAGGTTAACCACTTGAGCCCCGGACCATTATGCTGCCTAAGTACCAGAGGTCTTTTTCCAATTTGGCACTGCGTCGATTTAACTGCTAATTGCGCGGTCATGCAATGCTGTACCCAAACAAAATTTGCGTCCTTTTCTTCCCACAAATAGAGCTTTCTTTTGATGGTATTTGATCACCTCTGCGGTTTTTATTTTTTGCGCTATAAACGGAAAAAGACCGAAAATTTTGAAAAAAAATGATATTTTCTACTTTTTGTTATAAAAAAAATCCAATAAACTCAATTTTAGTCATACATTTAGGCCAAAATGTATTCGGCCACATGTCTTTGGTAAAAAAAATGTCAATAAGCGTATATTTATTGGTTTGCGCAAAAGTTATAGCGTCTACAAACTAGGGTACATTTTCTGTAATTTATACAGCTTTTAGTTTATGACTGCCTATGTCATTTCTTGAGGTGCTAAAATGGCAGGGCAGTACAAAACCCCCCCAAATGACCCCATTTTGGAAAGTAGACACCCCAAGGAAATTGCTGAGAGGCATGTTGAACCCATTGAATATTTATTTTTTTTGTCGCAAGTGATTGAATAATGACAAAAAAAAAAATATATATTTACAAAAAGTTGTCACTAAATGATATATTGCTCACACAGGCCATGGGCCTATGTGGAATTGCACCCCAAAATACATTCTGCTGCTTCTCCTGAGTATGGGGATACCACATGTGTGGGACTTTTTGGGAGCCTAGCCGCGTACGGGGCCCCGAAAAAAAATCACCGCCTTCAGGATTTGTAAGGGTGTAAATTTATGATTTCACTCTTCACTGCCTATCACAGTTTCGGAGGCCATGGAATGCCCAGGTGGCACAAAACCCCCCCCCAAATGACCCCATTTTGGAAAGTAGACACCCCAAGCTATTTGCTGAGAGGCATATTGAGTCCATGGAATATTTTAATTCAATCTTATTTTATTGATAGGCAAAATATCATTGCAAAGAAGTACAGTATACATATAAGTCGTCCAATAACATATAACAAAGATATACATTCGTATATTCGTAAACATTCGTGTAACACTGTTGTCGTACCATCTCATGGTTTAGATAATACGTGAACTTTGGTTGATTGATATGGTATATAGGCCTGTATACCTACGGCGTCTAACCTGGCTTAGTAATATTATGCGAGCACCACTATCTACTCAACGAGTGGTGCCCACGCATTGTATGTAGGCTAGGGCTTTTACTTCTGCGCTGAGCACGTTTTCTCTGAGGGGGAAGCTCTGTGTGTGGCACCGTTCCGGTCTCATGAGACTAGAGATTATGTTGTAGGTGAGCGTGTAGCGCAAACATTTAAAGGGAAAGGAGAAGGGAGAAAAGGGAGATAGTTGGGATAGGAGGGTCAAGGCAGTAAGGGAAGTAGAAAATAAGAGAAATTTTCCACCGTGGCTATACAGATGTGTCGGTGGATTCCTCTGCGGCCCATGAAATAAATTCTGAGGAGTAGCGAAACATAGACCATGAGGTCCAGGTCTTGGAGAATTGCTCCTCCTTACCCGCTTCCTGCGACAACATTCGTTCCAATCCGTTAATTTGGTCCACTTCAATTGCCCAATCCCCCAGGGAAGGCATGCTCGTCGACTTCCAATGTCTGGGCAGAACTGTTCTGGCAGCCGCCAGAAAGTGACGCAAAACGTCTTTTTTGACCGATTTAATCGGTCCAGGGAGCAAAGATAGCAGAACTACCTCAGGAGAGGGTGTGATTGAGGTCGCCATGAGTCTGCAGTACAAGTCGAGGATCTTCTGCCAGAACCTCCGCACAGGGGGGCATTCCCACCAGATGTGGATTAAGGTTCCCTTGGATGACAAGCAACGCCAGCAGGTATCCGGGAGTGCCGGGTTTATCCAGTGCAAAGTCGAGGGGCATCTGTACCAGCGGGTCAACAACTTAAATCCTTTTTCTTGGGCTTTGGAGGCTAAAGATATTTTGTGAGTCAGAATGAAACACTTTTGCCAGTCTATAGGTGAAATGGGGTGACCCAGATCTTCCTTCCAGGCCTGTGTGTATGGGGGGAGGTCAGGATTATAAGCCATATGTATGAGCGAATATAGTTGAGAGACCACATGTGTGGGGGGGGCGGTCTGGAGTAGCATGTTCTCTAAGTCTGTTAAGTCAGCAAGTATATCAGGCAGGGATGGGAAGGTGCGAATGAAGGATATCACCTGTTGCCTCTGCAGCCAATGCGTCGAGATATGGGAAGATGGGCCGGAGGGGATGTCATGAGTCAGGGAAGAGTCTGATCGCAAGACTTGGGCAAGTCGTCTGTGATCTTCCTTACACCAAGGTCCAAAACTTGCTCCCTGTAGGGCCGGAGGAAAAGCCGGGGTCCCAAATAGTGGAGTCATGGGTCACTTCAGAGGAGATAGGGTCTTGGAGGAATTCATTCGGGTCCAAATTTGTATGGTTTGTTGTGTAAGGTCGCTCAGGGGTATCCCTCCTTTCAGGAATTCGATAGGCTTCCACGGTAAGGCGCGGAGATCTATCGAATTGATATGGCTCTCTATTTGTACCCATAATTTGGTGGAGGAATGATGGAACCAGTTAATTATACGCGTGAGTACTGCTGACTTATAGTATATAGAGGCATCTGGAGCTCCAGCTCCTCCACGAATCTTGGGGAGCGAGAGAGTCTCATAGCGTATCCGAGGACGAGCCCCTCCCCATATAAAGGAGGAGAATAGTTGGCGGAGCTTCTTAAAGAACCAGGAGGGTATGGATATGGGAATTGTCTGAAACAAATAGAGAAACCGAGGAAGAACGTCCATTTTTAGGGCATTCACCCGGCCCAACCACGAAAGGCGCTTCTTCGTGTAGTTTGAGAGATCCGTCTTGGTTCTAAGCAGAAGGGGAGCATAGTTCAGAGAGAATAATTGGGATCCTTCTGTGGGTATTTGGATTCCGAGATAACGGATGGAAGTGGAACCTGTTTTAAAAGGATACTTAGTGGAGACTTGGCGGAGGGCCTCCTGGGACAGTGAGATGTTCAGGATTTCTGATTTAGTATGATTCACTTTGAAATTGCTCAGCTTCCCAAACCTCGTGAATTCCTGCATTATATGTGGTAAGGATATATGGGGTTGGGTTATAAACATTAGCAGGTCATCCGCAAAGAGAGCCAGTTTGGAATGAGTGGGTCCTATTGATATACCTGAAATGTTAGGGTTATTGCGCAAGGCAATTGCCAGGTGTTCCATGACCAGTACATAGAGGAGGGGAGATAGAGGGCAGCCCTGCCGTGTCCCATTGTGGATGGAAAATGTAGGTGACAATGAACCATTCACCCGAATTCTAGCAGAGGGAGAGGAGTAAAGGGACATAATTCGGGATATCATTTTGGGGCCCAGACCTATTTGCTTCAGGGACAGCTGGAGGAATTGCCAGTCGACCCGGTCAAATGCTTTTTCGGCGTCGACCGTCAAAAGGCATAAAGGGACATCATGGGTGCGGGCATAGTCGGTAAGAAGCAGGGTTTTTAGGGTGTTGTCCCTTGCCTCGCGCCCACTAACAAAACCCACCTGGTCCAGGTGTATGAGGCGGGGGAGGAGCGGCTGCAATCTAGTGGCTAAAATTTTGGCATATAATTTCAAGTCCACTCCAATTAACGATATGGGCCTATAATTAGCACACAAAGTAGGGTCCTTATCTGGTTTTGGGATAATGGTAATGTGGGCTTCGAGTGTTTGTGGAGGAAACGCTGAGCCTTCCGATAGGGTGTTGAACACCCTAACCAAGAAGGGGGTCAGTTGGAGAGCAAATGTTTTGTAAAATTTAGGGGTGAATCCGTCGGGACCCGGGCTTTTACCGGACGGGGTGGCCGTTATCGCTCCCATTACCTCATCCTCTGTAATTACTTGCTCCAGCTCTTCTACGGTATCGCCATCCAAAGTAGGGAGTTCAGTTTCCTCAATATAAGATTGTCTATCAGGTTCAGGGGCAAGGGTTGGTCCAGGAGAGACGCCGGGCGGTAGATTGTAAAGTGTTTGGTAGAAATCTCGGAATGTTTGTGATATCTTAGAGGGCTCACTAAGCATTTCTCCAGAAGGGGCCCGAATATGGGGTATGAATGTTGAAGACATGTTTGGGTGGAGAGTGCGAGCTAACGGTCTACCGCATTTATCTCTAAATCGGTAATGATGTAAGGCAAGTCTGTCCGCATAGGTACGAGCTGAGGCCTCATACAGGTCCTTAAGTTGGGATCGAGCCGTTGAGACCTCTATAAGGGTCTCCACAGTTGGGGCTCGTTTATGTTGTGTCTCAAGGTCTCGGAGCTTTTGAATTGCTGATGTTATTGCAGCTGATCGAGCCTTTTTCACACGGGTTCCCATCTGGATAAAGATACCTCGCAGGACTGCTTTAAGCGCCTCCCATTGTAAGGGTAGTGAGGTAGTGTCCGAGGCATGGTCTATGAAAAAATTAGAAATTGTTTCTGAAACCTTGTGGGAACAATCAGGTTCCGTAAGAAGGGAATCGTTCAGCCTCCACGTCCATTCCTTTACCGGCGTGGAAGGGATCGATAGTGTCAGATAGATAGGTGAGTGGTCGGACCAGACCATTGAGTCTATCTCGCATTCAGGTGACCAATCCAAGCAGCTATGGTCAAGAAGGAAGTAGTCGATACGACTATAAGAGTGGTGGACTTGGGAGAAGTGGGTATAGTTGCGATTTGTTGGAAACAGAACCCGCCAAATGTCGATTAAACGGAGGTCGTAGATAGCCCGTTTAAATGCCCTTAGCTTAGTAAAGGAGATGGACGAGCGAGAGGTTGATGTGTCTAAGAGTGGATCTAAGGAGGCGTTAAAATCCCCGCCTATGATTAGTTTACCTTCTGCAAATTCTGACAAAATCCTCATGTACCGCAGAGCCGACGATATTTGATCAGTGTTTGGTAGGTAAAGGTTGGCAATAGTGAATTTTGTGCCCCATAAGGAGAACTTTACAAACACATACCTTCCCTGGGGGTCCGAGAGCTGGTCTATCAGGTCAATCGGAAGCGTTTTGTGGAAGGCAATAGATACTCCTTTGGTTTTCTGGGAGGGATTTGTACTGTGGAACCATCTATTAAAGTACCTATTGGAGCAGGAAGGGGTGGAGTTTGTGTGGAAATGAGTTTCCTGTAACAGTAACACATTGACCTGTTGTTTATGCATTTGGTAAAGGATTTGCCCTCTCTTGGATGCAATATTGAGGCCATTTACATTGTATGAACAAGTTTTCAGGCGAGGACGAGATAGCACTGTATGAGCCATAGTGGAACGAGAAAAAGAAAGTCAGCTTATAGAGAATAGAGAGGGGAGGAAGAGTGGGGGGAGGAAAGCTTGTAAGGTAGCAAAGATATATCAGGACAAAAACTAGGTAGGGAGGACACCTGAATAAGGAGCCTAACAACTCTAAGGGGTCCACTGATACGGGACTCCACGTGAGAAATCACGTAAGAAGGCACAATTCGTGCCCGGCCTATTGGGGGTGGAGGGTCGAGGTGGAGAATCTGAGCCGTGAGCCCAGTAGCAGCACAGGCATATATAGCTTAATTGAGGCACATCAGTGTAACAAAACATTTAAACTTCAGAACACACATCAGATCATCTGTGAAGGAGGGTGGCGGTCTGCGTGGGCAAATATCCACACAAGCCCACCCTCCCTCCTCCACAGAGGAGATATCAACCCGTGAGATAATATCATGGGGGGGAAACGAACGTTTTAAACACATATCATATACAGGCCCAACATGGGGCCCCGGAGATAAATCTGTGTAGTAACACTGAAAACAGTAACAATGTATAATAACATTTTAAAGTGAGACTAGTCGGTGTAAGAGAACCTGTATACTGATAGCTAGAGGAGCCCATGTGGATAGTGGCAAGAGACCATGGACCTAGTCAGTCCATCTATCGGCCCCTCCACCCGTATCCAGGTGGGACATTTCCGCTAATCACAGAGAATAAAGCAGTGCTGTAAAATGTACTAGAAGCTCAATAATTGCATATCCAAAACATACATTAGGAATTTGTGGTCTCATAGCCTCTCCCGAACCCCAGCTAGGTACATCACACCAGCAAAGGGCAGGGAGAAGGCCCGCCAATTTGGTGCACCATCTGTCTTGAGGCATTAGAGTACTATCATGTTATCTTGTCTCCCACCGTATCGTGTCCAGCTGTAGTCATGTGGAACCGATGAGGGAAAAAAAAAAAAAAAAATATATATATATATATATATATATATAAAAAAAAATATATAATATATAACCCCCCCCAAGAAAATCCTATGGGGGGGGGGTTCCAAACATCGACCTGTCCAGGAGACAAGAGATACGCATTATACTGGGCTGGTGCTAGTCACATGGGGAGCGTTGGATTGGCTTCTTGTAACACTTTAAGGGTACCTTAATCTTCCGGAGAGGTAGGATGACGTGGACCAGGGTCAATAGAGTGTGATCCGTACCTCGGGTGTCTGCGTCGTTGTGGAAGAGGTTCTCGTGTTTGCACCCTGGCATGGTCGTCTGGCGGGTCCAGCCAGTTCGGTACATCAATTGGATCTTGCTCCAGAAAGCTGAAAAAGGCTGGGAGTTGATCCGGGTCTGAGAGGACAAATTTATGCTCAGCCCTGGTCACCTTAATACTGAAGGGGTGTCCCCATGTGTAGGTTGCTCCGGCTTGGCGTATCAGATCTAGGAGTGGGCGGACTATGCGGCGCATGTGAAGAGTGTTACGAGAGAGGTCTGGGTATAGGTGGATAGCAGATCCATCAAAGTCCACGGGACCCAAACGCCATGCCTTGCGCATAATTTCTTCCTTAAGGGTGAAATAGTGAACCCTGCAGAGGACATCGCGTGGGCGGTCACTATGTTCCCTCCTCGGCCCCCCCACTCTGTGCACCCGATCTATTTCAATAGGGGATGAGGCCTCTCTTCCCAGGACTTGGTTGAGGATGGCAGTGACAGAAGGTTTCAAGTCTGTACCCGCAGTGGCCTCCGGTATGCCTTGCAGCCGTATATTATTCCTGCGGCTCCTATTTTCTCCGTCTTCTATGCGTAGTTGATGTTGTCGTATACGGTGCAAGTGTTCCTTGGAGGCCCGCTCGAGGGATGTGATGCAGGCTGCATGGTCAGATTGAACGTCAGTTAGGGCGGACACAGCGGTCTGATTAGTGGAGACCTGCTGTTGGAGGGCCTGGATATCCTTGTGTAGCGAGGTCTCCATTTTGACCGCCCAGGACTCAAACTCCGCTCGGAAGGCCGCCAGAAGGGTCGAGGCTTCAGATCTGGGTAATTCTCCTGATATTCGAGGGGCCACATCCCCAGGGCCTGTGGCCAGAAGCGGGGCAATAGCGGACCCAGATCTGGATACTACAGCTGGTAAGTCCGAGTGCTGGACCGGAGGGTCATCTGGATCCTCGCTGCTGTCTGTTGCCGTCTGAGGGGGGGGGGAGGCTTGCCCTTCCCTGAGTTTCTATTGGGCGCCATCTTGTCTTTGGGAGTGCGGGGATCGGGTTGAGATGTGCGGAGCATGTATCTCTGGATTGTGCCCTGTTGTAGATCCGTGGACTCAATAGATCTAGAGCTGTGCGTGGACATGTTTTCAAGGATGTGCGATGACTGGAGTATAGCCTGCCTGCTACGGGCATCCACGGGGCTCAGCAACTCATTTCTTTAGCCATACATGGTTAGTCACGCTTCTCTGCAGAATTGTACAGACGGGGACCACAGCTGGCCCTGCTGGGCTACCCTGGTGGCTGTGTAGGTAGTGAACCAGGCTCCTAGGGGTGGAGGAGATTAGCAGCATATGTGTATGCAGCAGCTTGGGTGGAGCAAGATGGCCGCCTATCTGGGTTTTCGGGGCCGTGTCTGCAGCCCACACACTGAAGGGGGTATATGTTTGTGGGAATCTCCGTCAAGGGCCACTGTCTGCCAGTCTTGGATGCCCTGGGGGGTGGGTATGGTTTGGATTAGGCCCAGAGAAGGAGACGGGGGGCTGTCAGGGTGTATCAAGATGGCCGCCACACTAGAGTCCTGGGGCTAGGGCTTTGCCTGCAACTGGTGCCAGATGGGGGTAGATGCTCCTTCAATACTCCCTTGAGGGGCTTGATTTTTCAGGCCAAGGTGCTCCTGGGGGTGGATGGGGGTGGATTGGGCCCAGGAGAGAGACGGAGAGGCCGCCGGGTGTATCAAGATGGCCGCCGTCACTTACCAGGTCCCTCTGGCTGGTCTAATAGGGCGGCACAGGGAGGATTGCTGGTCCCGGGTGGCAGGCTGTATATCCCCAGTGGTCGTGGAGGAGGAGAGCCGGTCTCAGGGCAGGTGGATCAGCCCGAGGCCGCGCCGGCACGGCGTCCGGGTGGAGCAAGATGGACGCCGCTCCCCGTTGTAGGCCGAAGCCGCGGCCTGTCCTCTCAGGCGGCTGGAGCTCCGCGATCGGTGCGCCCGCAATCCCAGGCAGCTCCCCACTGGTCTGGTGTTAGCCCTGGGCCCCCGGTGGAGTCAGTGCGGGTCCGATGGACGTGTATCGCTCCTGGTATGTTCTATGGCTGCAGGAGCTCACTTCAGACACGTCCACTCGGATCTCCGTTCGGCCACGCCCCCTCCATGGAATATTTTATATTTTGACACAAGTTGCGGGAAAGTGAGACATTTTTTTTTTTTTGCACAAAGTTGTCACTAAATGATATATTGCTCACACAGGCCATGGGCATATGTGGAATTGCACCCCAAAATACATTTAGCTACTTCTCCTGAGTACGGGGATACCACATGTGTGGGACTTTTTGGGAACCTAGCCGTGCACGGGACCCCGAAAACCAATCACCGCCTTCAGGATTTCTAAGGGTGAAAATTTTTGATTTCACTCTTCACTGCCTATCACAGTTTCGGAGGCCATGGAATGCCCAGGTGGCACAAAACCACCCCAAATGACCCCATTTTGGAAAGTAGACACCCCAAGCTATTTGCTGAGAGGCATGGTGAGTATTTTGCAGCTCTCATTTGTTTTTGAAAATGAAGAAAGACAAGAAAAAACTTTTTTTTTTTCTTTTTTCAATTTTCAAAACTTTGTGACAAAAAGTGAGGTCTGCAAAATACTCACTATACCTCTCAGCAAATAGCTTGGGGTGTCTACTTTCCAAAATGGGGTCATTTGGGGGGGTTTTGTGCCACCTGGGCATTCCATGGCCTCCGAAACTGTGATAGGCAGTCAAGAGTGAAATCAAAAATTCACGCCCTTAGAAAGCCTGAAGGCGGTGCTTGGTTTTCGGGGTTCCGTACGCGGCTAGGCTCCCAAAAAGTCTCACACATGTGGTATCCCCGTACTCAGGAGAAGCAGCAGAATGTATTTTGGGGTGTAATTTCACATATTCCCATGGCATGTTTGAGCAATATATCATTTAGTGACAATTTTGTGCAAAAAAAAAAAATTTGTCTCTTTCCCGCAACTTGTGTCGCAATATAAAATATTCCATGGACTCGACATGCCTCTCAGCAAATAGCTTGGGGTGTCTACTTTCCAAAATGGGGTCATTTGGGGGGGTTTTGAACTGTCCTGGCATTTTATGCACAACATTTAGAAGCTTATGTCACACATCACCCACTCTTCTAACCACTTGAAGACAAAGCCCTTTCTGACACTTATTGTTTACATGAAGTTTTTTTTTTTTTGCAAGAAAATTACTTTGAACCCCCAAACATTATATATTTTTTTAAAGCAAATGCCCTACAGATTAAAATGGTGGGTGTTTCATTTTTTTTTTTCACACAGAATTTGCGCAGCGATTTTTCAAACGCATTTTTTGGGGAAAAAACACACTTTTTTAAATTTTAATGCACTAAAACACACTATATTGCCCAAATGTTTGATGAAATAAACAAGATGATCTTAGGCCGAGTACATGGATACCAAACATGACATGCTTTACAATTGCGCACAAACGTGCAGTGGCAACAAAATAAATACATTTTTAAAAGCCTTTAAAAGCCTTTACAGGTTACCACTTTAGATTTACAGAGGAGGTCTACTGCAAAAATTACTGCCCTCGATCTAACCTTCGCGGTGATACCTCACATACATGGTGTAATTGCTGTTTACGTTTGACGACAGACCGCCGCTTGCGTTCACCTTAGCGCGAGAGCAGGGGGCGACAGAGGTGCTTTTTTTTTTCTTTATTTTTTTTTGCTTTTTTATCTGATTTTTAAACTGTTCCTTTCATTTTTTTTTCTAATCATTTTTATTGTTATCTCGGGGAATGTAAATATCCCCTATGATAGCAATAGGTAGTGACAGGTACTCTTTTTTGAAAAAATTGGGGTCTATTAGACCCTAGATCTCTCCTCTGCCCTCAAAGCATCTGACCACACCAAGATCTGTGTGATAAAATGCTTCCCCAATTTCCCAATGGCGCTATTTACATCCGGCAAAATCTAAGTCATAGAATGCTCGTAGCTTCCGGTTTCTTAGGCCATAGAGATGTTTGGAGCCACTCTGGTCTCTGATCAGCTCTATGGTCAGCTGGCTGAATCACCGGCTGCATTTTCAGGTTCCCTGTTGAGACAGGAGAGCCAGAGAAAAACACGGAAGACGGTGGGGGGGGGGGGGCATTCCCTCCCACGGCTTGTAAAAGCAGTCTAGAGGCTAATTAGCCGCTAGGATTGCTTTTACATGAAAGCCGACCGCTGGCTGAAAAGAATGATACCAAGATGATACCTAAACCTGCAGGCATCATTCTGGTATAACCACTCAAAGTTGTGAATGGCGTACCTGAAGACAAAAAAATGGTTAACAATAAAGCACAGTAAACGGTAAAGTATAAAAAATTGCATACCTGAAAAGCAAACATGGTAAAACATAATAACAATAAAACATTTCAGAATAGAATACAGTAAAAAAGAGCAGAACAATAGAGAGAATAGAGAGAGAGAGAACAATAAAACGACAACTATTTTTTTTTATTTTATATATATTTTTTTTTTTTTTTTACACTTTTTTTGTAACTAACTTTTATAACTGTAACCGGTTCCAGGTTCGGGTCTCTCAAAATGCGATGGCATCTTGGAAGACCCTGTGAAAGTGTGCCTAGTCTGTGGAATGCTGTACCCTACGCTAATACTCAACTAGTGCATAGTAGCGTTCAAAACATTCACCAATGCAAAGACCAGGATTGTCAGGACAGGAGGGACAATAATAGCGGGTGTCTCGCCTATATCCCCGCTTGCTGCAGACACAACATCTTTTTTGGGGGGGTTCGCTGGGTAGGGGTACTCGGGAGGACATAAAGAAAATGCCTCTCATGCAGCCGACTGCATTTGGTTGGGGATGTGAATGGGAGAAGTACGGGCGCTGCAGAAGCGGTGGGTTCCCAATTAGGATTGGCGAATGCAGCAGGAAGGGCATTATGGGCACGACGGGCCTGTGTTTGTCTTCTTGGTGGCAGCGGGACACTACTTGTGCTTGCCACCTCACCAGCTTGAACTGCACTTATGGGACTCGCCACGTCACCAAGTGTTACTGCAGTGCTGGTTTGACTACGACCGGGGTGTACTAGGCCGCTGGCGCTTGCCAGTTCACCAAAACGCTACCAAAAAAACTCTTAGCGATCGCAGGGATCAGGCCTGACTCTGCGAACGCTGCAGTTATGCGTTTAGTCTTTTGTAAGTGACAGTGATCGATCGATACTGCACTTGGGTGGGCTGAGCTGGGCCGGGCGGAGGGGCAAAACGCAGGTGCTAGCAGGTATCTGTGCTGATCCCGCTAACACTGCGTTTTTGGGAACCCTAAACTGCTGGGGACGCTAGTATAGATCTGATCGGATCAGATATTGATCCGTTCAGATACTATACCACTAAGGGAGGTGTATGCTGCGTGCATGGGTGTTAGTGCTACTGGCGCTAACCTGATGCTGCTTGGGGCTGGTGCTTGCTTGCCAGTTCACCAAAATACTACCAAAAAAACTGTTAGCGATCGCAGGGATCAGGCCTGACTCTGCGAACGCTGCAGTTATGCATTTAGTGTTTTGTAAGTGTCAGTGATCGATCGATACTGCACTTGGGTGGGCTGGGCTGGGCCGGGCGGAGGGGCAAAACGCAGGTGCTAGCAGGTATCTGGGCTGATTCCGCTAACACTGCGTTTTTGGGAACCCTAAACTGCTGGGGACGCTAGTATAGATCTGATCAGATATTGATCCGTTCAGATACTATACCACTAAGGGTGGTGTACGGTGCGTGCGTGGGTGTTAGCGGTACTGGCGCTAACCTGACGCTGCCTGGGGCTGGTGCTTGCCAGTTCACCAAAATACTACCAAAAAAACTGTTAGCGATCGCAGGGATCAGGCCTGACTCTGCGAACGCTGCAGTTATGCGTTTAGTGTTTTGTAAGTGACAGTGATCGATCGATACTGCACTTGGGTGGGCTGGGCGGAGGGGCAAAACGCAGGTGCTAGCAGGTATCTGGGCTGATCCCGCTAACACTGCGTTTTTGGGAACCCTATACTGCTGGGGACGCTAGTATAGATCTGATCGGATCAGATATTGATCCGTACAGATACTATACCACTAAGGGAGGCGTATGCTGCGTGCGTGGGTGTTAGCGGTACTGGCGCTAATCTGACGCTGCCTGGGGCGACGCATATCACCGCCGGGCGATCAGGGGGCCAAACCTTTATTCGGTAATAAACGGCGGGTGCCCTGACACTATAAAAAATAAACGAACTAACCAGCGTCACCCGTAACACTTATACGGTGATCAGTGGTGAAAGGGTTAACTAGGGGGCCATCAAGGGGTTAAAACATTTATGCGGTAGTATATGGGGGTCCCTGACGCTATAAAACGCTGACGACGAACCTAAATATTTACGTCCCTAACTAGCGTCACCAGCGACACTAATACAGCGATCAGAAAAATGATCGCTTAGCGACACTGGTGACAGGGGGTGATCAAGGGGTTAAAACTTTATTAGGGGGGGTTAGGGGGGTACCCCAGACCTAAAGGGGGGTAACAGTAACTGTCCCAACACTGTAACTGTCACCAACTGACACCAATGCAGTAATCAGAAAAAAAACAAAAAACAAAAAAAAACTGCTTGGTGTCAGTTTGTGACAGGGGGGGGAGTGATCGGGGGGGGGGATCGGGGGGGGCGATCGGGGGGGGCGATCGGGGGGGGGGGGGGATCGGGGTGTTTTGTGTGCCTGGCATGTTCTACTGTGTGTGTGTAGTGTTGTGCACTCACTCACATGTCTTCCCTCCTCGGGCCGGAACGGAAATTACCGAGCCGAGGAGAGATGACATCATTTCCTTTGCTGCTGTTTAGCATACAGCAGCAAAGGAATGATTCGATTGGCCGGCGGCGATCGCGAGGGGGGGGGCCACGAACGGATGGTCTCCCCCTCACCTCTGATCGTCGCTGGACAAAAGACGACCGCCTCGGGCACCGGGGGGGGGGGTCCGATCGGACCCCCCACCCGCGAAAGGCAAATCACGTACATGTACGTGATTTTGCCTGTCCGTGCCACCTTGCCGACGTACATCGGCGTGAGGCGGTCGTCAAGTGGTTAAAGGGTAACTCCACTTTCGTGGGGAAAAGAAATAGCATATAAAGAAAAAATAATATAGCGTGTACAATAGCGATACAAGTCATATTGTAATTTAATCTTATTAAAAATGACCTTTTCAATCTGCAGCCGCTGTAATTTTCTATAAATGCAATGCAATATGGCTACATGGAGTTGTTCTGTACACAGAGTGTGTACTGACCACACCCCAGAAACATAATTTCCTGCTTGTGTGATTGGCTCACAAATTTTCCTAAAAGTCTGCCTAAGATACAAGTCAAATTTCAGGCTTCCCCTGCAACAAAAATGTCATTTTTGGTAAGATCTTTCCAATAGGAACACACCTAAAGGGATGCAGGCCCAGCAGCTTTCCTCATTAGTGCCCTGCAGCTGCCACAGCTGACTGATAATTATGAAACCACTCCCATTAGACCCACTCAGTTCAGAGGCACAGAAAAACACACATGGATTTATTCAGAATAACAAAAGGAAGGAATCTGCAACAAAGGTTGTTAGAATTCTTGCAATGTACATAGATCACCCAGAGGGGAATTTTTTTTTCTAAAAAAAAGTGGCGTTACGCTTTAAAATTGCTCTCTTATACATTTTTTCATTACCTTTTAAACACTTTATTTTACAAATGTTACAAATGCACATTTGATGCCGGGTGCTTCCATGATATTTAGGCCTCATGCACACAGAATTTTTTTTTTAACTCTACTAGAAGCCAGCAGCGTTTTTGCAGAAAAAGCGCCTGACGCTTCTGAAAGTAAAAGTGTTTGGACGCGTTTACAGGCATCAAACACTTGGGCGTTAATAAATTTAATTGGCCAGAATACATTATTCTGGCCATTAAAATGAATTCACACTCCAGTGCTAATGTGCCTAGCATTAACACGCGTTTAGCCGCGTTAACAAGCGTCAATCGTTTTTTTCTGCCCAAACTCTGCTGTTCCTGGACACACTGGCAGATGTTTTTTTTCCCTGCCTCTAAACTCCCCTACCACTAAATGCTGCTAAAAGTCTATGGGGTTGATTTACTAAAGGCAAATAGTCTGTGCACCTTGCAAAGTGCAATTGCTCCAGACCTTAGTAAATGAGTTCCATCATCCAATCATGTGCAGGCAAACATGCTGTTTTTTTTAATATTCCTGGCATGTGATTGGTTATTCTTTGCAAAGTGAAGCTTTACCTCATTTATTAAGCTTTGGAGCAACTGCACTTTGCAAAGTGCACAGTCTATTTGCCTTTAGTAAATTCACCCCTAAGTATGCATAGAAAAACATAGGGGTGGATTTACTAAAGGCACATAGATTGTGCACTCTGCAAGTGCAGTTGCTCCAGAGCTTAGCAAATGTACAGAAGCTCCGCTGACTTCCATGATCCAATCATGTGCAAGAAAAAAATGCATTTTTTTTTATTTTCCTTGCATGTTATTGGGTATTCTTTGCAAAGTGAAGCTATACCTCATTTACTAAGCTAACAGTCTATTTGCTGTTAGTAAATCAACCCCATTTGCTAACATGCAGGGGAGTTTAGAGGCAGGAAAAAAAAAACGATAGACGCCCCTAGAAGCAGCTGCAAAACCATCCTGTGTGCATGAGGCTGTATGCTGCAGAGCATACTGGGCTATAAAATAAGAAAACCTAACACCGTCTCTTCACTTGTGAGTTTTGTCTGTCTAACTTGAAATCCATATGGGTGTATATCTGCTAGTAAAAGGCGGGGAGTGTCCAGTAACCTCTGGTTCAGTAAGTTTATGTCTGTGTGGTTTAAATAGACTTGAATAGCAGGAGAACTAAATATACAGGCTACTCAGGCTATTCACAGCATAGCAGTTAATCACTGCAGAATATGTGGATTAAGCAGCTTCTAGCACACCATATGTTGCCTACAAGTGATAAACATTCAAACGCAATATTACATATATTTACCAGGCAAAAAAACAAACAAAAAAAAATAATTTTTTTTCACTAAAATAAAGAATGGAACTGCATAAGATTAGACACACTACAAGTTAAATCCCCCTCACAGAAAATCAAATAACTAAATAATAGACATTGTTACGAAACTCCAAAAGATTGTTGTTTTATGAAGTCAAAAAATAGAACAAACCGATTTAGAAGAAGAAAACTGAAGTAGCAAATAAGAATGACTTTCCTAACTAATAACAATCTTTTTTCACTCTTGTTCTAGAGCCGCTGTGTTATATCTTTTCCATCAGGGATTCGTACAGGCGCCTATGTGTTGGAATTGGTTGTGGAAGATTTCCCCAACAAAAACATTAATCTTACCTACTATGACCGAACAACGGTCTTCAAAAATAGTCCTTACCATCGCAAGATCCGAGAGGCACCAAACGACTCAGAAAAGAAGCGCTACTGGGGTCCTACAACTGATGAACCAGAGATAATTACTGCTGATTTTTATGACGATGTAATAGATGTAACAGAGGAAAGTACAAGTCATCTCGATGCAGAAACAGATGTAGTCACTACATATATAGAACATTCTGTGGAAACCACTCATTTTCAGGAGACAACTCAGCAAAGTTTACCAGAGACTGTCACCACCGCAGATAAAGCTACTACATTGAATTTAGCCACGGCTTCACCAGACTATACAAACCCCTTGAGTAGAATGCCTCTGCAGTTTATGGTGGAAGGTAAGTTAGGAGACAATTATTAACTAAACATATTTTGTAACATAGACTGAAATTCACCAGTAATATATTGAGCAGGGGTCTCCAAACTTTCGAAACAAAGGGTTAATTCATTGTCTTTCAGACTTTAGGGGGACCGGACTAGGGCCAGTGGGATTAAAAAATGTCCTGGCGTCCAATGAGAGTAAACGATTCCCATCATTGGTGTCAGTGACAAGAATAGTGCCCCATAAATTCCATCTCTTCCCCTAGTAAAAGCACCTCAAATAGTATAGTAAAACACTGGTTAGGCACACAGTTAACCCTTTGATCGCCCCTGATGTTAACCCCTTCCCATCCAGTGTTGTTAGTACAGTGACAGTGCATATTTTTAGCACTGAGCAACGTATTAGTGTCATTGGTCCCCAAAAAGTGTCACTTAGTGTCAGAATGTCCGCCGCAATGACGCAGTCCCACTATAAGTCAGTGATCGCTGCCATTACTAGTAAAAAATATATACAAATAAATAAGAATATCCCATAAACACTATAACTTTTGCGCAAACCAATCAATATACGCTTGTTGGGATTTTTTTTAACAAAAACATGTAGCAGAATGCATATAGGCCTAAATTTATGAAAAAATTCATGTTTTATAGCAGAAAGTAAAAAATATTGTTATTTTTTTCAACATTGTCAGTCTTTTTTTGTTTATAGTGCAAGGAATAAAAAACGCAGAGGTGATCAAATACCACCAAAAGAAAGCTCTATTTGTAGGAAAAAAGACATATATTTTATTTGAGTACAGCGTCGCATGACCGCGCAATTTTCAGTTAAACTAGCGCAGTGGCATATTGCAAAAAATGGCCTGGTCATAAAGGGGTGTAAATCTTCCGAAGGTCAAGTGGTTAATATGAACTATTATACAATACTATATAAGCTACCATGAACCATTTCCAGCATTTTAAGTTGGTAGGCCTTTTTTTTTCTGTTTATTAAAATGACTTTAGGTGGAACAACAGGCTACTTACTGAAAAATTCCAAGCCATGTGATAGACTTTTAGCTCAACAGAGGTTCTCATCATCTTTCCTAGTCAAATATCCCCCAAGACACGGCCTGTTCTTCATCTGTTGTCAGATATGAAATGTTGAATATTATTATTATGTTGATCCTTGATCCTTTGTGAAGTTACTTTAAATCCAAATCTTTTTTCCATTATTAACAATAACATATTTTTATTCATGCAGCCACTAGTCCAGCTCCATCCTGCACATTTGGCCAATACAGACCAATATTTCTTTCTCCAACTCCCAGTCATGGAACAATACTGCAGATCAATGCTGGGAAAAAGTTCCAACTCCACCTTACTGCACAAGCAGCATATGAAAGGTAAATCACGCAACGTATGTATCCAGGACTTGTCATAAATGGGTAATCCAACATTAAGTTGTTTAGGTTCACATCAATGCAGCTGCGCTTGATACATTTTTCAGGCATGTTTTTAAGTGCATTTTGCGTTTTTAAACCCACATTTTTTATGCGTTTTTGCATGCAGTTTTCATGCATATTGCGGTTTACGTTTTTAGATGGTTGCTAAGAAGGGGACTGGGAAGCCGGCCACTGTGTCCTTAACAACCGATGAGTCATCAGCTGTCAGCGGGCTTCCTCGCTGAAAGCTAAATGTAAAGAAAAAACATTACAGGTAAAAAAAATCCCCAAGAAAACGGCCATATCTTCGGGTCTAGTATGGATTCGGACTAAACCCCCAACACCAATATTTTTTTTAAAAATGGCGTGGCCCCCCCAAAAAATTAATACCAGACCCTTATCTGAGCATGCGGCCTGGTAGGACAGGAAAGGGAGGGGATAAGCGAGCACCCCTCCCTCCAGAACCACACCAGGCCGCATGCAATCAACATGAGGAGGTGGGCGCTGTGCCCGCCCCACCCCAAAACACCTTGGTCCCATGTTAATGAGGACAAGGGTCTGGTATGGATTTTGGGGGGGACCCCATGCCATTTTTTTAAAAACATTTTGGAGTGGGGGGATTCCCTCCGAATCCATACTAGACCTGAAGGGTCTGGTATGGACCAGCGGGGGAACCCCACGCTGTTTTTTTCGCAAATTTTTTTGCCAGCAATTTTTTTTTACATTTAGCTTTCAGCAGGGATACCCGCTGACAGCTGATGACTCATTGCTTGTTAAGAACGCGGCGGCCGGCTTCCCGGCCCCCTCTTTAGCAACCAGCTATATACAGTGTTTTAAACTGAAAAATAAAAACTGGGAAACACAAAACACATCAAAAATTGCATCACAAACACAACACTTACACGCAAAAAAAAAGTCCCCCAACCTTTCCAAAAATGCACCAGCCGCAAAACGCATAGCTGTGAACCTGTACCATAGGAAACTATGTTAAATGGACTGTAGAGCGTTTCTGCTGTAGTGCGTTTCTGCAAACTGCAAAACGCACTAAAAAAACGCATAGGTGTGAACCTAGGGTTAGGGGTGAAAATATTTTTAATTGTAAAATAAAAAAGAACACAAAACATTACTGGACAAATGGAAGGCTTGCATAGCCATAAGTAGTATAGCACATAGATGAATTACCAGGGTGGTAACATCATTGACGACAAGGCAGTTATATAGCAATTAAAACAACTGAAGTAATGAGACCAAAAAAAAAAAAAAAAAAGAGCAATCCTAACAACTATCACATATGAGCAGATACTACCAAAGCACAGGCTATGAAATGTAAACACTGATAATCAAGTTACATAGTTAGTCAGGTTGAAGAAAGACACAAGTCCATTTAGTTCAACCAAAAAAACAACAACCACACAATCCCATATACACAATCCTATACCCACAGTTTATCCAGAGCAGGGCAAAAAACCCCAGTAAAGCATGATCCAATTTGCAACCGCAGGGGAAAAAATTCCCTCCTGATCCTCCGAGAGGCGATTGCATATTCCCTGGATCAACTTTACCGATAAATATTAGTATCCAGTTATTTTATGTGCATTTAGGAAAGAATCCAGGTCTTTTTTAAAGCAATCTACTGAGCTGGCCAGAACCACCTCTGGAGGGAGTCTTTTCCACATTTTCACAGCTCTAAACCTTTCCGTATTTGGAGATGAAATCTCTTTTCCTCCAGACGTAAAGAGTGGCCCCTTGTCCTCTGTGATGGCCTTAAGGTGATTAACTCAACATGTTAGAGCCTCATGGTGTCCTTAAACATAGAGAACATAGTAAAGGAAAGCTACTAGGAATTATATGAAAAAGAGAAGGATAATAAGAAAAAGTAAAAGAAATAGAAGAAAGAAGGAAAAGAGAAAGGAGGGTCCACACCTGAGCAGGATTTCACAGCAGGAACAGTTGTAAAAAAAATAAAAATAAAGAAAACGCGTATAGAGAGGGCGGAACTCTCCGAACATGCAGAAGGGAGATGAATGGGAAAAGCTACAACCTATGTTTTAAGGCGTAATCCAACATTTAAAGGGGACCTTTCAAATCCCCTACCTTAAAACTATTAGTGAAAACTCAAAAATATATTTAAAGAGAAATGTACAATTTTTTACATTTTTCCTGTTGGCATAACAGGAGTAAAGCTATGCATCTTGGTCACCTCTCAGACCCCAGCCAGTGATTGCATATTGAAAGAGCAGCAAACCACTGATGAGGTGGTCACTCTGCTCGCTTCTGCTGTGATGTTCAATGGCAGCCCTTGTGCATGCAGCACAGCATACCCGAATAGCTCCTAATGCTTTGCTGTCCCTCCCCCTTGCAGCCTCCAGGCAAAAATAAACCCAGTTAAAACATATGTAAACCCAAGAAGAAAAAATGTAACATATTGCAGAGAAGCAGTCCTAACTAGAGATGGCTACATTCATTTTTTCTTTCTTTTTTTAGTCTGTTTTTTTTCTTTAGTTTTACATGGTGATTCTGTCGGTAACACACTTCCTGTACTAGGGGGACGACACTTACTGCACTTGCTGAAAGGAAGAGAGTCATAAACTGGGAGTTATGTCCAATCACAGGCTGGGGGTAGGGTGGTGACCTAGCTGTATTGATTAACCACAGTAGAGAAAAGTCAGGTCACCAGCCTGGCTCAGCTGTCTTGTGGTTCTGGCTCAGCAGTGCTGTGTAAATATGAGGACAGTATGTTGCGTCTGTGTACTTACCTGTTTGCCTTTGAGTTAGTGTTTAGAGGTGAAAATATCTTTATTGTTTTACAAGTCATAGAGAAGTAAATACAATAAACAAGTATCAAAAGTCAAGGTCATCACCAAGCATAGGTCACATGGAAAATGTACAACCTTAATGGGTATATGGTGCCATTGGGGGAAACCATCTGGATTGAGTAATGCTGTGTACACACAATCAGAAAATTGGATGAAAAATACCACTTTCAAAGCGATCGTATGACAATCTGATGGTTAGTACACAGCTTTCCAGAGCCGATCACCACAGTTCCTCCGATATTATCCGAAGAGACAAGCATGAAAAATGTTTTCATACAATACCAGATCGTACGATTTTCGTTTAATCAGTACAATTTTCGTCAGAAAATACAATGCAAATGCACTACAATATATGACATCACTTCAGAATTTTTATTCTGTAGTAAGCAGTGTTAATTTTGGCAGCAAATTTCGATTTAGTTTTAGTCTCAGTCTTAAGACTAAAATGGAATTTTAGTTTTAGTCCCATTTTAGTCTTCTGCAATTGTTTTAGTTTTAGTCGTATTTAGTCGACTAAATCTCCAGTACATTTTAGTCGACTAAAACTAATTTTAGTCGTCTAAAACCTAATGGGTGTAATTAAATTGTAATGCATTAATTAACATTTCTCTACAATTTCCAAACTCATTATATACTGCTGGAGTGAAAAATCGAATATGTTATTTATTATGGTATTGAGGTATGAAGATGCACTACAGACCAGTATTAATTTTGAAGTCAAATTTCAATTTAGTTTTAGTCTTTTGACTAAAATGGCATTTTAGTTGTAGTCCCATTTTAGTCTTTTGACTAAAATGCCATTTTAGTTTTAGTCGTATTTTAGTCATCTCAGTTGTTTTAGTCGTATTTTAGTCGACTAAAATAATATTTATTTAGTCGACTAAAATGTTTTAGTCATTTTAGTCGATGAAATTAACACTGGTAGAAAGAGAATTTTTGTAACTTTAGTTACCTCCACCAGCGGCCCGGGGGGGGGTTGCTGCCCCCCCCCCCCCAAAAAAAACCCCACCAGCTACTGGTTACCTCTTCATTTTCGATATGAGACTAGCATGCACCAAAAAAAGGATGGTCGTTGGTCCGATAATCTTATCGTGTGAATGAGGCATGAATCTTTAAAGTATATAGAAATGCTATTGATGAAAGGAGAGAAAAAGGGGAGGGAAGACATAGTAGCAAATCTGTTTTATTTGCATGGATGATCTAGCGAACTTCCAAAAGGAAAACTTAAATATACTTTATAATACCTCTGTTTGTTTGTTTGGTGAGTGGTAAATGTTGCATTTCTTTTTAAAGAATTAGAGACTTCAAAGTCACTGGGCTCCCTGGCATGACCAAGTCATTTACATCCACATCACTATCTGATATAAGGACTATGGTGGTGGAATGGACACCAAAGGAGGATAATATAGACGAACACGTGCCTGTATGCTTTGTGGCAGAAACTTCAAATTGGTCAGTATGGTGCTACTGAAATTCCAGTTATTTTATAGTATTTTATCTATCTTCTGTGTTCTCAATCAGCTATGATTAGTACGGTCTGAACACAATTTGAGTGGATTGATTAGGTTGGCCCTCACACTAATTATTGGTAAATTGTGTCAGTCTGATGAATGAAAATCTCTCTGTGTGGCCTGCTAACGTCCTTATTTGAACATATTTTTATTGGAAATTGAAAGGAAAAGTGGTTGACTATGGTGTAAAATGTACTTTATATTTCTAATCTGCAACAACAGATCTAAAGCCAATGGTTTTTTTCTCAGTTTTGGATAGTTTTGGATTTGGAGTAGGGAAGATCAATTATAGCACCCAACAAATATCCAAAAGTCCAAAGTTTAGGGATATAATTGGTTCACAGCAGAACAATTCAAATGCATTTGAGGTGTTAAACAAATTCCCCCTTCATCAGGGCTCAGGAAAGCCTGTTGTTACATGTCTTAACACTGGGATATCCATCCTTCTAAAACTGATCCAAACAAGAAACCATAGTACAGATTTGTCTGGTAGTTACGTATCTTAGTCCATTTAGGCACAGACAAAATTCCTGAGCCCTGATGAATGGGGAGTTTGTTTGGCCCTTGAAACACATTGGATTTTTTTTTTTTACTGTGAACCAATTTAATCGATAAAACTTTGGACACTTAAATGTTTGTTTGGCAATCTAATTGGATTTTATATATGTGTTTTTTCAACTATAGGTTTTCCCCTGTTTCTAAGTAGGGTTGCCACCTCATCCCTTTAAACCCGAACACATATTAATTACACAGGTTCTGTGGCTGATTAAGGTGGTAATTAAACTTCACTTGGTGCCTTATCTGCATTTAATTAGCCTCAGAACCCGTGTAATTCAAAGGTTTTCGGGTTTAAAGGGATGAGGTGGCAACCCTATTTCTAAGTGGTGTCCCCCTTTTTGTGGAGTGTTGCCAAATCAGAGCTAGTGAGACCAAGGGTAATTTGATTGACCCGTTGAAAATCTGTATCCAACACCTCGCTTTTACTTCATTTTTTAGTGCTGTATGTGTCCTGTCTGGGGAGGTTCACCCCTTTATTTGTCCTAGTGGCCATTTTTACTTGGAAAGAAAGTGATGAGAAATTCAAACCAATAAATGAAATTCAAAACCCATATTAGTCAGATCAGCATGTGAAAAGACTGGTATTAGACAGACAGAATTGGCTTATTAGGCTCTAGGAGGCTTCAACAAAATGGTGGCCGAATGCACACAGACATCAACTCCCTATTGTATAAATGTTAATGAGATGGGAAAAAGATGACTTCAGCTCCTGTTCTCCACCTGTAGAAAACTCCTCAGATGTGTTTCGCCCTTTACGGACCTTAATCGTAGAGCAAAATGCATCTGTGGAGTGCTCTACAGGTGGAGAACAGGAGTTAAAGCCATCTTTTACCCATATCATTTATATTTATGCAACAGGGAGTCGATATCTGTGTGCAGACGGCCATTATTTTGTTGGGAGAAATTCAAAATGTTACAGTTGTTACCAGAACAGGACATGGAAGAAAATCTTCCAGTGGGGAGACCTGTTGCAGGTACAACTGGCCAAGAGGGGATATCTCCTCCTTCCTGTTTTGTCTCTGGGACAGGAAGTTTGGGATAACATATACATTTATAAGAAATATGCACACACTATAGCTTGCAGTACTCAAAGATGTAAAAGCTAGATAAAGAGATTATCCTATAAGTCCAAAAAAGGATCCATAGACAAATAATAAGAAAGCTAGCACATCAATATAGATTTTTCTCAATGATTTGTATTATGTGAAGCCACTATACAAAAGGCAACTAGTGTAAACAGTACATTTAATGCATATAGTGAATAGGGAGGTTGGAAAGTACAATGATAAAAGTACAATTATTAAGCCTACCACAAATGGATCGAAATTTGGCCAGTTTAGCAGGGACTGGCCAAATTTTGAGGTCAATATATGGGCATTCTGGTTGTACACAAGTTGTTCTATCAATCGATTTGTCTACAACCAGCCTGTTTTTCCAGTTTTTCCCAAACAATCAGTAGCGCTGGCTATAGCTGGCATCACAGATTAGTGTATACCGCCGAGAAGTGTCCTTGCCAGCAGAACACAAAACCGATGCGGGAGTGATTCCACGTTTCACATCAAATGTGTGGTTGGGGGAATCGGCACACTTGTTTTCTTTCAACCAGCTGGTTGAACAAAAAATATATAATGTATGGCCGGCCTTAAAATTGATTAACCACTTTTAATAATGCCCTTTTATCAAGTCTAGCCCTGAAATCTTTCATTCTACATCAGATCTGTATATGCATTGCATTTTTTTTTTTGGATGGTCTTAACTGCAGATAGTCTGATTATTATATCTTCCTGCCAATCTATTCACTATGCATTATATAATGCTTACACTAATTGGCTTTTGTTTAGTGGCCTTAAAGTTGGCCATACATGGATAGAAATTTGTCCGGTTCAGCAGGGACCAGGCAAATTTCAATCCTTGTATGGGCAGGGTGGTTGAACAGAAGTGGATCTACTGACTTCCAATCTCCAACAGCCTCCCCATTGTCAGACTACAATGGCACAGCAGGAGGATTCCTCCACCAATGCTTATGATGACTGATGATTGGAGTAGGTGTATCTATGTGTATTATGCTCATTAAAAGTACACAATACAAATCTTGCGGAAACACTATATTGGCGTGCTATCATTTGTCATATGAAGGTAAAGAACATCTCTCCAGTGAGTTACTGACAGCAGAAAAATCCCCCTACTTTACCCCTAACTTAAATATAGTTGTCTTAGGATATACTTTAAAATGAGTTGCAGTGTAGAGGAGTGTATGTCATTCAGTGGGATGGGAATGAGAAATTGCCAAATATGTTGTGCATCCTATGACTCTTAGGTCATGCATGGTGCAGCTGACCACCTAATTAACTTTTATTTTGTATCTTTTTCTTTTTTCTTACAGGTACCATTCAGAAATGCGGTGTATTGTTTTAGTGGTTGGACCCTCAGAATTAGGTATTGTCTTCTACTGTTTAATTTATAGTTACAACAGAAAATGTAATCTGCCCATTTTAGTTATTATGATTGTCTTGTGTTGTGAGCTCTGAGCACCAACAAGATCATACAGCCTGCTACTTTTGCTCTGACGGGGAGAGAATATAATAAAAAATCAAGCCATTCTTGATGGTTATGTATATACAGTATATTTCTTCTAATATGTGTTTTAAAGGCGGTTGACAACTGGGTACAATGTTTCATATATGGTGGACTTGCCCGAAGGTCTGCAGATTAAAGTGATTGTAAAGTTTTTGTTTGTTTTTTTAAATAAAAAACATGTTATACTTACCTGATATGTGCAAGACTTTTGCACCAAGCAGCACCAATCCTCTTCTGGGGTGCCTCGGCGGCGCTCCTGGCTGCTCCTCTTTATCGGGTGCCCCCAAGGAGAGACGCTTTCCCTGGGGGCACCCGTGCGGGCGTGCTCCAGATTCCTGCTGCCACGTCTATTGACATAGACAGCAGGACTTGGCCCCACCCCCCGCTCTCATGTCACTGGATTTTATTGACAGCAGCGAGAGCCCTGCTGCTATCAATCTATCCAATGAGGACCAGAGACAGAACGGACGGGTTCAGGTAAGAAAAAAAAGGGGGGGAGTTCTGGGGGCAGCAGCAGCATAGAAGGTTTTTCACCTTAATGCATAGAATGCATTAAGGTGAAAAACCTTGAGACTTCACAACCCCTTTAAGGATAGATATGTTTTCCTTAATTTATTCACTGACCCAGATAAACTTTCACAAATCCTCAATGAAGCCATTATTCAATAAACGTACTAAGTTTATTAATCCCAATACACTTTCAACAAATTATCTCATATATCTTTTTGGCTTTAAGACAAATTATACCAAAAGCTGGGAAAAGACCGTGATCTCTTTAGAATTTGTAAAAAAAAAGTTCAATTTGGTTCTGTTTAATGACAAACTTTCCAGCATTCTAGGCAGCAAACAAATGCTCTGATTGGGAGGGAAACAGTACAATTCAATAGACTAAAATGACCAATGTGGAGTTACCCTCCATCCCAAACTTTTTTAACCTGTTTTCTTCTATGGGCTGGACATAAATCTTGATCTTATTGCTCATAATATAAATATACAATTATAAAAATAGGAATATAGCAATTCAAATTTTAACACCCAAATTGTATGTGATAAGATAGTATTTACCTGGGCAGAAAGAACAAACAAACCAACAAGATCCACTAAGTGACTCTTATAGTACCTAGAATTTAGTGCAAACGTTTCATGAAAACATTAGCAAAAACATTGAAAAATAAAAATTTATTAAATCGGTAAGACCACAGTTTTTTGACAATTCAAAAGATTCAGAATAATATAAACGACTTTTACTTGTTATTTTTAAAGCTCTCCCAGAGTGCTCCAAATTGACTTTGTTTTATTTTATTTGTGACACAATTTATTCTTATGTTGCACTTCATGAAAACCCTTTGGATCAATAATGCAGAAACATTTATCTGAATGAGCTTGTAGCAATTTTTAACACTTTACTCTTTCCTACCCAGTTGACACCACCTTAATATGCCATGAGAACACCATGACTTTGATCGTTGCTAAGTCAGCAGATGCTCAATTTAATAACACCCAGTTCCGCCTGAATGATCCCAAGTGTCTGGTTAGCTCCAACAGCACCCACCTTATAGCAAGCGTTGGATACAACTCCTGTGGAACAGAGATTGAGGTAATGTGAAGGAGTCATTCTGGTTAGTAGGACAGTACTTTCTATGTTTCACCTTTGCTTGGAGCTGAAGGCAAACTTCAAATTTTTGTTTTTGTCACACGTTGCTTGTAGAATTGGTTTTCATATTTATTTTACCTGCTCAAGCTCTTTCAAAATGGTACCTATACCAAAAAAAAAAAAATTCAAAGATAAAGTGGGCGGCACAGTGGTGCAGTGGTTAGCACTCTCGCCTAGCAGTAAAAAAGGGTCGCTGGTTCGAATCCCAACCACGACACTACCTGCCTGGAGTTTGCATGTTCTCCCTGTGCCTGCGTGGGTTTCCTCCGGGTACTCCGGTTTCCTCCCACACTCCAAAGACATGCTGGTAGGTTAATTGGCTTCTGTCCAAAATTGGCCCTAGTATATGAATGGGGACCTTGGATTGAGGGTAGGGACTGATGTGAGTGTGCGATGTACAGGGTTAGGGACAAGGGTCAGGGCTGTAGACACACACTCACTCAGGTTGAACTGGATGGACTGGTGTCTTTATTCAACCTTACTAACTATGTAACTATGTAACTATGTAAGTGTCAAGTTACTAAAATCTCATACAGTGTATGCTTTCACATGTTAATGTTATTTTAGAAATCATTTTAAACAGTTTTAAACCTGAAGATTTTATTTAAATAACATTTGGTAATCCTGCCATGAAGGTCCTTGTTCAGGCACTTCCCGTTATAGTCTAACAGTCTGTTCCTGTCTTCCAATTGTGCTCTTGAATTGTCACATGGGCTTTTGATGGACATTATTAATGGAAAGTAGCTGCAAAGTGAGTGCAGGAGATTGCATCACTAAGAGAAAAAAAAAGTACAAACAAGAATTTTATTTTAGAAAAAAAAATGTTTTATATAATATATATATAATATATAATATATTATAATGGGAGTGTCAGTATAGTGAGGTGTGTGGCCACCTGTACTCTGGCTCAGAGATCCTGCTCTGCTTACAGAAGAATTGTTCTGGAAGAGAGGTTGGACCTGAGACCTGAGTGGCAGGCAGCTAATGTGAGGAGCCCTGACCAATCATTAACTTGCATTGGCAGGGGGCAGGCCTCCCATATAAGCTGGGGTCACATGCTTCCAAGGGAATCTGGAGTTGCAGTACAGGAAAGACAGCATGGAGTGCTGAGGTGCTGCGCTGGGCGCCCCCACGCGGGGATGCGTCGTGTGTGGAGGAGGAATGGAGGAGCCGCTAGGAAGGAGTCCTAGGGAAAGATCTTCATCTATATGAGAAAGTATCAAGTTTCTATGACCGGGGAACACAGGACTTGCATGCTGGAGAAGATCAAATAAAAGAAGTAGCAGTGAAGTGGCGGAAGTAGATTGGCGTCCTGTGACCGGGGAACACAGAACTTTGATCCAAGGGAGAAGGTCAGTGTAAAATAAAGGAACAAAAGCAGGAGCGAGTAGTGTAGCGTGCAGTGTGGCCAGGGAGCACAGTATGAACAGAAGTGGACAGTAACTTTCATAGACTGTGAGGCTGTTTAGTTCTAGGAGCCATGGAAGATAGGCGGTATAGGCCTTTGGCTCTCTGACATGTAACAGGAAAACCACATCAATCTAGAGGGGAATTATTCAGAGTGATTCTTCTTGTCTCAACTGGAAGCAGTGAGTAGAAAATCTTCAGTCAGATATGCCGAGTGATAGAAGGAGCAATAGTCTGCAGTGAGGATTCTACAGGGAAAATCCATTTACTAGGCCAAGGCCATGGATAATACCCATCAAAGTGAAATCTCTATGGGCATCTCATACTTCCTTTGTTTTTTCCAAGTTATATCCTGGCAATAAAGAGAAAGAAAACTAAATCATTGACTGTTTAATGTCTTCTACATGGTGATTGGGAGGTCAGCAGCAAGGTGATTGACGAATTGCTATAACCAACTCAGCAGCCCTTACGAGGATACCGCTACACATATATAGGGGTTTAGCAAACTAAATGGTAATACGGTCAAGTTTACTTCTACTTTCAGGAGCTAGATCATACCTTACCACCCAGGTCATATGTAAATACTATCTTATCATATCTATTTGAGCTTACAAAGGTCCCAAAGCCTTCACATGACTGTGTCTGAAGTCATTCTGGCCCCTTCCACTGTTGGTAGTGGATCTACTCTCAACATACTCACAACATTTTGTAACACGCTGATGATTCTGTACCATAGGCATCTATAGTGTCTACCATCTACTAGCTAGATGAGTAACTTTTTGCCCACTACATATTTCTTTTAAAGGGCATCATTCACCCAAAACTCAATAATTCTCAGTTTCATTTGAAATTCACTGGGTTCCAGCTGGTTTCTCAAAAAGTTTGGGAACCCTAGACGGTAGATTTTTCAACTGAAGTCTAAACTCCATCACATCATGATGTAACTTATATTCGGCAGTAGTGTCATTTAGTCAATTTTTTTCCCCCCATATACTGTATATGGAGAATCAGCAAGTGACCGTTGGTATCATTGCTGCTAGATAATATTATGACCCAATAATATGTTGGTAGATACAGGGAATTGTCTCCTTTAGTATGGCTGAAAGTCTTTTTTTTTTTTTTCGAGATACCCCATACTAACTAAGCCATTTAAAATCCATACAAAAACCTTTGGAAAATGATTGCAGTTCATAATATTTTAAAAATTTAAAGAAAGTGCCAGTCATGTGCATGGCTGTATGTATATCTGTTTGTGTCAGTATTTGTGGCATTGCCTATTTTGCTTTTATATTTTCCAGGAAACAGAAGAAAATATAGTGTTCAAAAACACAGCCACTTCCTATGACGCGTCCGTTATTATCACAAGACAAAACGGGATTTCTATCCCCTTTAACTGCTCCTTCCCTAAAAAGAACCGAGTATCGGCTTCATTCCGTGCCCATAAGTCGGATTACGTGTTCTCTGAGGCCGGATTTGGTAATTTCACCTACAAGTTCCAGTTCTTCACAGACAGTCGATTTGTGGATGTGGACACACAGTCTCCTCTGGAGGTCGTACTGAAACAACTGTTGTATATGGAGATTCAGGTTAATTCATCATTGTCCAATGTCCAATTATTTGTGGAATCTTGTAGGGCCACACCACATGACAATCCATCTGATCCCGTCTTCTACGACATCATCCAAAATGGGTACGTTTTATCATGTCTTAAATATCATTTTTTTTATCTTTGTTTTAAACATTTGCTGGCTAATTTGATCATGGGAAAATAATCGGCATCGAAAATAGTGTCTGATACTTATTTTGTTGTATGTATGTACAGGCTTTGGAAGTATTTATTGTGTCAAAAAAGAAGTGTCCAGATGTTGCTTTGTCAAAGGGAAACTATAGACACACACATCTGTATACAGTCATCTGTATGGACACAGCATTTCTTGTCTACATATCCACCTTGGCAACAAAAGAAATTTGAACTTTTGTCACTTTCTACAGTGCTTGCTGTTGTCTTGATTTTTTATTTTTTTTTAATTGAGGCAAGGATCCCAGCATTATTATTTGGGCAATCATTCAAGCTGCCCCAGGCTACCTTCATTTTTCATGTTGAGGAGACGGGTCACCCTAGTTGGCCTTCCAGTTTCCAAAACAGTTCTACGGGTTATATGAGAGGTATATGAGCCCTGCAGACTCATCCCCCCACATTATAGTAGGATGTACTTTAGTATTCCTGAGTTTAGCTAGCAGATTCCTATCCATACAGGGGTTTTACAAATGGTCCTTTTAGACACCTTCAAAGATAAAAAAATGATGGAAGCTCCAACCCAATAGTAAGTATTCAGAATGGTTTTTATTAAACGTAGAGGTCAACAAGCAGGCATCCAATGTGTTTTGGGGCTACAAAAATCCCCCTTCATCAGGACAGGGAAGTGGTATCTCTGAAGTCAGGATTGCTGTGAGCGATATTAGAGACAGAAAATCTGTTCCTGCCAAATTGCTGGCCTATATGAGGAATGGAATATTCTTGTCACAGCAGTCAAGACTTCAGAATTACCAGTTCTCAGCTCTGATGAAGGGGGACATTTGTAGTCTCCTAAACACATTGGCTTTCTTTTGTTGACTGTCACTTTTAAAAAAACGTTCTAGACATTTATAAGCTGGGTGGCGCTTCCGTCATTTCTTATATTTGATGATAAACCCCCTGCGCTGCTAAAGAATGAAGATCCTGACCCCGCATGATGGCTTCACACGGGCTTCAAACTACGGCCCTCCAGTTGTTCAGGAACTACAATTGCCATCATGCCTAGTCATGTCTGTGAATGTCAGTGTTTTACAATGCCTCATGGGATGTGTAGTTCCGTAACAGCTGGAGGGCCGTAGTTTGAGGATCCCTGCTCTGGGGAGATGGGTAGTGGGTTAAGCCCATGTCATCCTACAGAGGGCAGAAAAATGCCTATTTGTACAGTGTTGCTTCCTTGCTAGTTGAATGAGCCAAGTGTCACTCAGTTATTGTTATGAAGAGTTCTAGTATCTATAAAAGCCACTCTTTAGCTAGGAAACATAAGGTAACCAAATAGAACACACTGGCATTGAGTAGAAATCTTCTTTAATGTTGAAATAATAGAACAAAATATTGCACTCACATTTTAAGAACCTATGCAGTAACATATAAGCAATTGGTTGCTGATTTAAAGTTCTCCTATTATTGCTGTTGCAGGTGTATAAAGGATAACACGGTGGTGGTTTATCCCGGATCGGGAACACAGTACAGATTTGCAATGGAGGCTTTTGCATTCATTGGAAATTATCCAGAGGTAAGCACACTGGAGCTGAGTACTGATTTACTGTATATACAAATCAACAATTTTTAAAATGTAACCTATTTCTCTTAATAACCCCCCTCCTCCCCATGAGTACCCCATCCCGCTTCCACTCTTATATTTACATGCGCTCAAAGAAAATACGCTATCCTTTTCCTCTAAGTCACATGCAATACATACTGATTGTGCAATCTCCTTTTTTTAAAAAAAAGGCCAGCTATGGCTACAAGGGGCAGCCAAAACAATCAAATCAAATTATATCCAGCCAGGTAAGCTCTCGACTACATATTGTACATATTGGTAAACCCAAAGTAGATTGTACAATCAGACTATAACATGCCATCTAACTACTGAGCAAAAGCTCAAAGACATTTATGCCCATGTTGCTTTTAGTGTTCACAAAAATAATTGTTGGAACCATTCAGGAAAACAATAGTCCATTGGCTGAAAGAAATTCCAACTTGGCTAAAGACTTATTTTAGCCATTCTGATGTCACGCTCATTTGCAACCTGGAAATCATCTGATTCAGACAAAAAATAGCAAGACTGGAAGAAGGCCATCTTATGTCCTTAAAGTGTACCTACAGCAAACTTCTTTTTTTTTTGTTTTTCAATGGAGTAGAGAAAGGTTAAAACCCAGTCAGGTTCGCATTGCTGCCTGCACAGCCATTAGCTGGATTTACCTTTACTTTTTGTCCTGGTGAAAAACAGAACAGGAATAAAAGGGACATCTTCCAAAAGTTACACTTGTTCTGGGGACAACTAGGAGTGCACTAGGTTCATTTTGAAGAAATTTCCTATTGTGTCTCCAGAGCCAGAAGTGAAGAGAAATCTCCACAAATGGCACAAATATGGCAATAACCCAGACGGTGGTTTTAACCATTTCTTACTCAATCCCAAATAAAAAAAGGTGTTAGCTTTAGATATACATTGAATGTATTTTTTTTTAAGTGCAAGCAATTAACTGTAAGTCAAGTAACTGAATTCAACCTGGTATGCAGTCCTTGTACAGCAAAGCTGGAGCATGAGAGGGAGGTGCCAATCAGTTCTTGTGCCAACAAATAGCCTGATGATAGAAGCAGAATGCAGAGTAACGGAGAGATAAGCTCATCTCTGCTGGACATTTCACTGTCCAGTCACAGGCTACAGTGGATCCAGGATGACCTGGACTTGGAGAAAATTAGCTAAATGATGCTGGCCATCAGACTGAGGGAATCTAGCAGCAGAAATAAATACTGCATGCAGTCATCTCTGGATTAATGTTCAATATTGTAAACACTGTTTTTATGTTATCTCTCAATTGGCTGTTTATTTTTATCTTGGTATTTTTGCCTGAGGTTCTGTTTTACATTATGCTGTATGTTTCAGGTTTATATAAGCTGCACAGTTATCTTATGTAAGATGGGAGCTACAAATACTCGTTGCACCCAGGGCTGTATCACAAAATCAGTGGAAGCTTTCAGCAATCACAGAGACAGAAGATCTTTAGTATCTGAATCCCAGCAGCACTTTATCTCTCAGGGCCCTGTAATAATGAAGAGAGAGATTCCGACTGACAAAGGTGAGAAGAAGCTCAAATATTAAAGTATATAAAGATAATAACACTGAATCATATTTCAGTCCACCCAATAGTGATGTCTAACTTACTAATGGAGTCTAGTCGCTCAAGGACTTCTTATATTTCTTGCGGACACCATTGGCAAGTTTTCAGAACTGATGGCACATAATTTAGCCCACTTTGAAGCTTTTGTTGTTGCCAACCATCTTGGATTGGTACCAGGTTTCCTACTGCATTTTCCACAATATAGAGTAGATAAAGATTCCAACAAGATGGGTGGGTCCTCCTTGTGATGGCTGCAGGGAAGGGGGGGAGGAGTGCAGGCCAAAGAGATCAAGTACAGGAATCTCACCAGTGCAGCCCTAATAGATAGTGGAAACTGTCAGGTGGTTTGATTTTTCAACATCTCCAAAAAATCTCCAAAAAAAAATGTTTCCTTAAAAAGCAGAGAAATTGATACGTTTAGTTATTGGAGCTAGATAGATACCTTGTCTTTAGTTCCCTGCTTGCCAATTGGCTGCAGTGGGATTAATTTAGGGTCCATTTGAAGTCAACTCAAAAATAACGCAGATGATTTTAAGAGTAAAATACTAATAATAAGGGTAAAGGCAATAAATGGTTACACATTTTGATTACAAAATAAAGTCAAGCTTTTCTATTAGATCAGAGATCATTTAATTTGTGACAGATATATTTGTTATTGGTGGTAGTCTATTGAGTATTTATGACACTATACAACACTAATTCCACTTGTGTCCTGATTTTGTATCAATTAAAGGAGTCCATTGGTCACATCACATGCTTTCATTTTATAACATCAGCATTGTAATACCAGTACAAACAATAGTTATTTTTCACAATCCTGTATAAGCTTACATGAAAAATCTCCTTTCATGTTGTGAGTGCTGCCTATTTGCTGGCCATCTCTTTCCATAATTTCCTAGATTACCTGCATGCTTTGCAGTGTCTCCTCGGCTGTTTGCTTTAATATTCTAAGGACTACATATCCCATGGTACCTTGCTGGCTGCGTGCAGTGCTTCCTCTATTAACTCCACCTCCTGAAACTCCTCCTCTCAGCAGCTCTGTAGTTCAGAAAGCAGGCTCTGTGATATGTATGACACAGCAGTGCCTACCCACATGTCACAGAATTCAAGGAAGTAAATGTGTGGGGATCTTCACAAAGTTAATTTACAATCTTCAAAATCGTTCAGGTTCTTAGGAACAGACTAGACAAAATTGAAATACAAAGTGGAAAAGAATATATGATTTAAAATGTTGACCATAGATATGCTTTAACGTGACCCTGTCATTAGGAAAAATTATTGAAAAGAGGCGTACCTGGAAAATATGCAACCAGAATCCTGGTACATTCAGTAGACATTTTCCCCTGAGGTCCGCAGAAAACCCGACATTCTGAGAGTGTTGATAACCTGGGTCCCTCGTAGCTCTCACTGATTTTACCTGCTGACCTCCACATCACTGCTGTACCCTGTAATGACATGGAAGTTGACAGTTGTGGGGGACAAAAGAGATTTTGCTGAACGGAGATGTGTTCTAGCATTTAAATAGTCAGTTTTGCAAAATGCCGTAAACTGTAGAATCCAGTTGGATTTGTTTACGTAGACAGAACAACGATGGGTTGTTTTTAAACGTTTCCCGTGGGATACTGTAGTTTGCATATTGCTAGTTTCTTGGCTAAATATGACTCTTATTCTCTATAATTTCTCATTTCTGTTCTGTCGGCAGGTGTAGAAAAAACCTCCTCAGTAAATGGGACCACACTGGTGATTGCATTATCAGGAATGGTCACTGTGGCGCTGATCTCCATAACACTCAATATCTACATGAAGAGACCCAGAGCAGCCGGATACCAGAGACTTAATACACAAGATTTCTGATCTCTTGGAGCAAAAAGAAACTTTACTGCAATACGTGTGAATTATAGATGTTTAGGTATTAAAGTGTATGTCACCCCTACATTTCATATTTCTGATATGTGTTTCTTGTACCATGTGCTTGTGTTAAAAACTATTCTGTTCTGATGTCTACCATCCTAGACCTGTACGGAGACCTCTGCAACACACTTTTTCAAATGAAGCTGGTCACTTCTCCTTTCTATTTTCCATATTTTGGGGTTCACTTAACAACTATACCTTCTCCCTTTTTTTACTTTTCGGTTTACCCACAATTCTGAGCAGTTTCTCTTCGTATAATCATTTTCATAGTCCCAGGCCACCAAAGAATGAAGCTGACATTTGATCTTTGTATATATATTTCAATGTCTATACTTGTATGCTTGAAAACGAATAAAACTTTATTATTTAAAAAAGTATCCTGTTCTCTGTTGAATTGCTTCCTTTGAATTGTGATCCTGCCAGTCCCCCTGCTTTCCTATTTCAAGCCGAACATGTTGGGCATGGGAAGCACATCTATCCTAGTGTGGTGTAGTTTTCTGGCTGTGCCGGAAGCACAGCCTGTCTGTCCTGCAATGGCCAAGACTTAGTTTCCACCCCCACCTCTCCAAGCCCTTTATGCAGCTGAGAACAGAGGTCATGTGATAAATTTTAGGAAAATAAAAAAGGGGAGTATATACTGTGTGTGTATATATATATATATATATATATATATATATATATATATATATATATATATATATATGTATAAATATATATATGTACCCCAGTTTATAAATATATATATATATATATCTATAGCTATATCTATAGATAAATAGATATCTCTATATAGAGATATATAGATATATCTATCTATATATCTATATATATATCTATATATAGATATATAGATATATCTAGATAGATATATCTATATCTATCTAGATATATCTATATATATATATATATATATATATATATATATATATATATATATATATATATATTTACACAATCATTTTGCCTTGCATTTCTATTTTAAACTAAATGGGTGGTTTTTCACGGTAAGGGTTAAGCGTCATTGGAGCATAGATGGCTTTCCCTATAATTAGAGTATTCTATGGGCCCTATGGGCTCATTCACAAGTGCAGCAGCCCTTGGCACACCTCAGAAAAGTAATCGACGATAGAACACTTATTAGATGTGTTTGACAGATAGTGAGGAAGCTTTTCACTGGCTGGTATAAGGCGGATCTTGCTTGCTCATACAGATGCTGCTTTCTAGTATCTCTCTTAGTTCAGCAATCAAGTTACCTACATTGATTCACACAGGAAAGCCTTATTTTTAATCCATTCAAGTTTCACATTTTAGCTGAAGCTCTGATGAAGGGGAAGTGTTCGCCCCAAAACGTGTTGGATGTTTTTTAGTGCAAATAATGACTCTGGACTCACTTATTATTATCATTTGGTCTGGTGCTCCTCCCATTGGTGCATGTTTTTCTGGTAATCTGCTGGGTACCCAATGGTGAGGTCTCTGAATGTATTTTTCTTCTCACTACATTGTATGAACTCACATCAAAGTCCCAGCACCTTTTGGAAGCTTTATTCTTCATTGGAGCCTTCATTTGATTAGCCTGCCTTAACACAACACAAAAAGTTAGCCCAGCACATGAGGACAATAAACAGTGAAAGGATCATTTGGGTTACAAGCAGTACAGATGGCACCTGAGTGTGATGTAATGAAAATGCTGGCCCAACACTCTGTAAATATGTAATTTACTCATTAGATTAACATTTTGCCTAATGAATCTCCCTGTTTACAGGAAAACTCCCTGTTTAGTTTTTGTGTTCTTTCAACAAAAAGTGCAATATTACAAGTATGTTGTCATTTTTTTTAGGTAGATTTATAATGATTTTCACCAAAGAGTGACATATGGTGAAAATGTGTGAATCTTGGATATAAGTTGTGTGGATCTTGTGTGAAAACACTGATATATAGACTCCATGTGCATTGCAAATGTATTAGTGAGTAAAGAGCAAAAATCCAGGCTAGGAACCAACCAAAGAACTTAAGTTCAGACCTCAGCAGACATGTCATTTGATAACATAGGGGCTCAGGCTATAATTATCAATGAAAAAATCAACTGTCAGTCACCAGCTCTCTGCTCTGCCCCTCCAGCGCTCACTGGAACTCTGGGCTGTAGAGGGGCTGAAGTGGCTGGCTCAGGCTCCAAGCAAAACTCTGAGAGGGGAACTCTCTGAAGTTGGGATTGATCCAGAGCCCAGATCAGCTCTGTGACGTCAAAGCCCGCTGTCGGCTGAAAACGGGTCCCCAGAGTGCCAAAGGGAACTGCACGCCAGTGATCCATAGGAGAAGTACAGCCAAAAAAACCTTGGCCCTACTTCTCCTTTAACGTTCCTCTCTTTTCTTGCTTCAAGGGTCTATGCGATTATAAAATAAGCAAACACAAAATGTATAAAGTTTTCTTTATGTCTTGTTGTGTAAATAAGAACACAATGGTCTAAATGTCTTTTTACATGCATGCTCTTATCGTTGGATCCGATTGTTATCTATGATTTACAGTTTCATTGTGATAATCACTCTCAGTATCTTTCTACCGTATCTTAAACCAAATACATTTCTTGTAGAAAAAAATGACAGGTGTTTATGATGCACGATTCTTTAGCAAACTACAGTATATGTCATTCAGTTAAGGTTTATATCAGGCATGTCCAAAGTCCGGCTCGTGGTCCAGTTTCATACGGCCCCACTGGTAATTTGGATATTTATATCTTTTGTGGTCTCCAACGAATTCGGATTAGTTGGGGGGCCACAAAAGATATATATACTGTATTTATCGTTCCTCGGAGGGGACAGGGAGGGGGCGTGACGAGTGCCTTCAGATTACATACAGGAGAATCTCCTGTTTACTCGGTGGTGTCTGTAATAGGAAGTCCTGTCTCCTGGGCTGGCATTGGATGACTGTTCTGTCTATCATAGGAGGCGGGACTTTGTATTAAAGAGGCCACCGAGTAAACAGGAGATTGTCCTGTATGTAGTCTGTTGGCGCCTGTCTCTTCCGAGGCTGCAGATGGGCATGGATCAGGCTGCACTAATGGCAATGGTGAGGCTGCATTCAGAGGCTGCATTCATGGCAATGGTGAGGCTGCAGATGGGCACTGATTAGGCTGCTTTGATGGGCACTGACCCTTATTTTGCTTCACAGTTCTTTATTTAAAATGTTATTTTTTTCCTGAAAATTCCCTCTTAAAGTGAAGGTACGTGTTATACGCCTGTGCCGATAAATACAGTATATCCAAATAACACGCCCGAGCTCATCCTTAGACTCTTCATCACACACAGCCACAAAGGCAAGAGAATTCTTGTTGGACAGTGTATTAGTTAATTTGCATTTAATTTTAATGGTGCAAAAAATGTCAGGCAAAATGTTCGGCCCTCACACATTTTCACTTCATCAAATCTGACCCTCTCTGAACACCCCTGGTTTGTATACTGTATACTTTAATTACTGAATATTATGTTGCCATGTGAAAATGCTTATTCCTTGTTGAACAGGAATGTACAGAATTAGTACAGATACAAGTTTATTGTTTTACTACCTTTTAATCTGTATAGTGACAGGAAAGCACTGATTAGTTATGTTGTCACGCCTGTTATATGTGTAAAACTGCTATTACCTTCCCTTTTTCTGAGTTCAATTCAGCTGTACAGAATGGAAACATAAATTCCATACACAAATGTCATACATCTATGATAATAGTCTAAATTAGGTATTTTTCTTTTATATATTTATTCATGTATGAGTTATTTTAATGCAAATTTTAATGCAAAATACAGTATAAATATTTTATTAAAACTTTTCATGTGATAACACTGATGAAATTACACTTTGCTACAATGTACAGTAGTGAGTCTACAACTTGTATAACAGTGTAAATTTGCTGTCCCCTCAAAATACCTAGAAACAAAAGTGAGTACACCCCTAAGTGAAAATGTCCAAATTGGGCCCAATTAGCCATTTTCGCTCCCCGATGTCATGTGACTCGTTAGTGTTACAAGGTCTCAGGTGTGAATGGGGAGCAGGTGTGTTAAATTTGGTGTTATCACTCTCACTCTCTCAAACTGATCACTGGAAGTTCAACATGACACCTCATGGCAAAGAACTCTCTGAGGATCTTAAAAAAAGAATTACTGCTCTACATAAAGATGGCCTAGGCTATAGGAGGATTGCCAAGACCCTGAAACTGAGCTGCAGCACGGTGGCCAGGACCATACAGCCGTTTAATAGGACAGGTTCCACTCAGAACAGGCCTTGCCATGGTCGACCAAAGAAGTTGAGTGCACATGTTCAGCGTCATATCCAGAAGTTGTCTTTGGGAAATAGAGGTATTAGTGGTGCCAGCATTGCTGCAGAGGTTGAAGGGGTAGGGGGTCAGCCTGTCAGTGCTCAGACCATACGCCGCACACTGCATCAAATTGGCCTGCATGTATGTCGTCCCAGAAGGAAGCCTCTTCTAAAGATGATGCACAAGAAAGCCCGCAAACAGTTTGCTGAAGACAAGCAGACTAAGAACATGGATTACTGTAACCATGTCCTGTGCTCTGATGAGACCAAGATAAACTTGTTTGGTTCAGATGGAGTCAAGTGTGTGTGGTGACAACCTGGTGAGGAGTACAGTCAAGCATGGTAGTGTCATGGCCTGGGGCTGCATGAGGGCTGCCGGTGTCTTGCTGAGAAAGTTCCCCCGGTGGATAAGGACCCCCCTGTACTGCGCATGCGCAGTACAAACGACTACGGAGCCGCCGAAAGACTCTGAAGTTGAACAGCTGATCGTTAGCTCTACACGGCACCTGCGCACTGAGTCCAGGTTCAAGCCCCACCATCCAAGCGGACAAAGAGTTTGAACAAAACTATGTCGAGCGAAGCGAGGCCGTGCCCGAAGCGTGGCAAGCAAAGCAAGCCGGCGAGGGGCCCTGTTACAGGCGCCGTGTACAGCTGACTCTCAGCTGTTCAGCTTCGGCTATTTTCGGTGGCTCGTACTGCGCAAGCGCTGCGCCTGCGCTCTACAGGGGAGTCATTATCCGCCGGGGGGAACTTTCTCGGCAGAACACCGGCATTGTTCAGTTCATGGAGGGAACCATGAATGCCAACATGTACTGTGACATACTGAAGCAGAGCATGATCCCCTCCATTCGGAGACTGGGTCGCAGGGTAGTATTCCAAACATGATAACAACCCCAACACACCTCCATGACGACCACTGCCTTGCTAAAGAAGCTGAGGGTAAAGGTGATGAACTGGCCAAGCATGTCTCCAGACCTAAACCTTTTTGAGCATCTGTGGGGTATCCTCAAATGGAAGGTGGAGGAGCGCAAGGTCTCTAACATCCACCAGCTCTGTGATCTTGTCATGGAGGAGTTGAAGAGGACTCCAGTGGCAACCTGTGAAGCTCTGGTGAACTCCATGCCCAAGAGGGTTAAGGCAGTGCTGGAAAATAATGGTGGCCACACAAATTATTGATACTTTGGGCGCAATTGGGACATTTTCACTTAGGGGTGTACTTAATTTTGTTACAAGCAGTTTAGACATTAATAGCTGTGTGTTGAGTTATTTTGAGGGGTCAGCAAATTTACACTGTTATACAAGCTGTACACTCACTACTTTACATTGTAGCAAAGTGTCATTTCTTAGTCTTGTCACATGAAAAGATATAATAAAATCCACCTGGTCAGGATCCCTCCAAGTGCTATAAGATGGGGTGCCACCCAAGCCCAGGCCCAAGGTCACCCCCCCCCCCCCAGACTTGGGGCTCCCTCAAGGGCCACCGATAGCCTAACACTCCATCTCCATCTTCCACCCAAACCCCACACTCCCCAGCTGGGCTGACCCTGAGTATATGAGGGGGCCTGCCCCCTGCCAACCCATCTGTTGGGGATTGGTCAGGACCCTCAGAATACTCCAGGCAGCTCCTTCTCCCAGTGGCGTATCCAGGGTATGACACATATGGAAATTGCCATGGGTGCCATATGAAGGGGACGCTTGTGAGTGGGTGGGCAGCAAGGCACTGACTTACCAGGGTCTCTTCTTCCCAGGGCTGGATTAACGTAGGAGCTATTGGAGCTGCAGCTCCAGGCCCCTACCATAATATCGGCCCAATACAGAGATTCTACACACAATTACCAGCCGGCCGCCAGCCGATACATTGCCTTGCAGTCTCGCCAGACAGCTGAATTATAGGCCCAAGACAGTGAGACGGCCCGCGGCGGCGGCCGCCATATACATTGCCTTGCAGAGAACACTGCGCTGCATAGCCTCTGTACTAGTGCGCTGAGGCTGAGCGCGCTCCTCCCTTTGATGTCCCAGGCGGCATGACGTCATGCAGAGGCCAGCCCGAGAGGCTGGTGGGAAAGGATTGTGGGTGGTGCCTCTGCAAGCAAGGAGGAGGAAGCACCGTACAAGTACAAGAACAAGTAAGCTCTGCCTCTGCATTGAGCTGGGGAAGTCAGGCAGATAAGTGCAGCTCAGTGTACTGGCTCTGGCTGAAGTGGGTTAACTGTTTGGGAGTAGGAATGAGCTGAACACCCCCCGGTTCGGTTCCCAGCAGAACGTGCGAACTGGCAAAAGATTTCTGCGAACCCTGTTAAAGTCTATGGGACATGAACATGAAAAATCAAAGGTGCGAATTTTAAAGGCTTATATGCAAGTTATTGCCATAAAAAGTGTTTGGGTACCCGGGTACTGCCCCAGGGGATGTGTATCAATGCAAAAAAATGCAAAAAAAACGTTTATCATTGGTGCACTGTTTGTATTATGAACTATTTCCAGTTTTAAAACTATTTTTCTATTTTTGTATACCAATAAAGTTGTCACCCTTGTGCCTTTTATACTTATCTACTCTCCATTTACACTCTCCTGCCGTTTAAAGTCCAAGGGGGCATCCATTTAGTGCATTTTTTTGCATTTTTCTCTCTATGTTGTTATGTAGGATGTTGGCAGGCTAGCACACTGTTCAATTCTTATAATTTTCATTTTTTTTTTCAAACGGCCATTTTTTCAGGAGCAGTGATTTTAATAATGCTTAAAGTGAAACAATAAAAATGAAATATTCCTTTATATATCGTCCCCTTAGTCTGCCTATAAAGTAGCGCATTTTCCAGTCCCGCAGCAAAATTACATTTCTAAAGGAAAAAATATCATTTAAAATTGCTCGTGGCTGCAATGTATTGCCGTTTCCCAGCAATATACATAAAAAATCAACTGCGTGGGTCGCCCCTCAGTCCATTACCAGGCCCTTAGGGTCTTGTATGGATATTAAGGGGAACCAGGCAAAAATAAAAAATAAATGGCGTGGGGGGTCCCCCCCAAAATCCATACCAGGCCCTTCAGGTCTGGTATAGATTTTAACCACTTGACGACCACCTCACGCCGATGTACGTCGGCAAAGTGGCACGGACAGGCAAAATCACGTACATGGTACGTGATTTGCCTTCCGCGGGTGGGGGGTCCGATCGGACCCCCCCCCCCCCCCGGTGCCCGAGGCGGTCGTCTTTTGTCCAGCGGCAATCGGTGGTGAGGGGGAGACCATCCGTTCATGGCCCCCCCCTCGCGATCGCCGCCGGCCAATCGAATCATTCCTTTGCTGCTGTATGCTAAACAGCAGCAAAGGAAATGATGTCATCTCTCCTCGGCTCGGTAATTTCCGTTCCGGCCCGAGGAGAGAAGACATCAATGTGAGTGCACCAACACACACACACACAGTAGAACATGCCAGGCACACAAAACACCCCAATCCCCCCCCGATCGCCCCCCGATCCCCCCCAATCACCCCCCCCCCCCCCCGTCACAAACTGACACCAGCAGTTTTTTTTTTTTTTTTTTTCTGATTACTGCATAGTGTCAGTTTGTGACAGTTACAGTGTTGGGACAGTTACTGTTACCCCCCTTTAGGTCTAGGGTACCCCCCTAACCCCCCCTAATAAAGTTTTAACCCCTTGATCACCCCCTGTCACCAGTGTCACTAAGCGATCATTTTTCTGATCGCTGTATTATTGTCGCTGGTGACGCTAGTTAGGGACATAAATATTTAGGTTCGCCGTCAGCGTTTTATAGCGTCAGGGACCCCCATATACTACCGAATAAATGTTTTAACCCCTTGATTGCCCCCTAGTTAACCCTTTCACCACTGATCACCGTATAACCGTTACGGGTGACGCTGGTTAGTTTGTTTATTTTTTATAGTGTCAGGGCACCCGCCGTTTATTACCGAATAAAGGTTTAGCCCCCTAATCGCCCGGCGGTGATATGCGTCGCCCCAGGCAGCGTCAGATTAGCGCCAGTACCGCTAACACCCACGCACGCAGCATACACCTCCCTTAGTGGTATAGTATCTGAACGCATCAATATCTGATCCGATCAGATCTATACTAGCGTCCCCAGCAGTTTAGGGTTCCCAAAAACGCAGTGTTAGCGGAATCAGCCCAGATACCTGCTAGCACCTGCGTTTTGCCCCTCCGCCCAGCCCACCCAAGTGCAGTATCGATCGATCACTGTCACTTACAAAAGACTAAACGCATAACTGCAGCGTTCGCAGAGTCAGGCCTGATCCCTGCGATCGCTAACAGTTTTTTTGGTAGTATTTTGGTGAACTGGCAAGCACCAGCCCCAGGCAGGGTCAGGTTAGCGCCAGTACCGCTAACACCCACGCACGCAGCATACGCCTCCCTTAGTGGTATAGTATCTGAACGGATCAATATCTGATCCGATCAGATCTATACTAGTGTCCCCAGCAGTTTAGGGTTCCCAAAAACGCAGTGTTAGCGGAATCAGCCCAGATACCTGCTAGCACCTGCGTTTTGCCCCTCCGCCCGGCCCAGCCCACCCAAGTGCAGTATCGATCGATCACTGACACTTACAAAACACTAAATGCATAACTGCAGCGTTCGCAGAGTCAGGCCTGATCCCTGCGATCGCTAACAGTTTTTTTGGTAGTATTTTGGTGAACTGGCAAGCACCAGCCCCAGGCAGCGTCAGGTTAGCGCCAGTACCGCTAACACCCACGCACGCACTGTACACCACCCTTAGTGGTATAGTATCTGAACGGATCAATATCTGATCCGATCAGATCTATACTAGCATCCCCAGCAGTTTAGGGTTCTCACAAACGCAGTGTTAGCGGGATCAGCCCAGATACCTGCTAGCACCTGCGTTTTGCCCCTCCGCCCGGCCCAGCCCAGCCCACCCAAGTGCAGTATCGATCGATCACTGTCACTTACAAAAGACTAAAACGCATAACTGCAGCGTTCGCAGTCAGGCCTGATCCCTGCGATCGCCAACAGATTTTTTGGTAGCGTTTTGGTGAACTGGCAAGCGCCAGCGGCCTAGTACACCCCGGTCGTAGTCAAACCAGCACTGCAGTAACACTTGGTGACGTGGCGAGTCCCATAAGTGCAGTTCAAGCTGGTGAGGTGGCAAGCACAAGTAGTGTCCCGCTGCCACCAAAAAGACAAACACAGGCTCGTCGTGCCCATAGTGCCCTTCCTACTGCATTCGCCAATCCTAATTGGGAACCCACCGCTTCTGCAGCGCCCGTACTTCCCCCATTCACATCCCCAACCAAATGCAGTCGGCTGCATGAGAGGCATTTTCTTTATGTCCTCCCGAGTACCCCTACCCAGCGAACGCCCCCAAAAAAGATATTGTGTCTGCAGCTAGCGCGGATATAGGCGAGACACCCGCTATTATTGTCCCTCCTGTCCTGACAATCCTGGTCTTTGCATTGGTGAATGTTTTGAACGCTACCATACACTAGTTGAGTATTAGCGTAGGGTACAGCATTGCACAGACTAGGCACACTTTCACAGGGTCTCCCAAGATGCCATCGCATTTTGAGAGACCCGAACCTGGAACCAGTTACAGTTATAAAAGTTAGTTACAAAAAAAGTGTAAAAAAAAAAAAAAAAAAATATATATAAAATAAAAAAAAATAGTTGTCGTTTTATTGTTCTCTCTCTCTCTATTCTCTCTATTGTTCTGCTCTTTTTTACTGTATTCTATTCTGCAATGTTTTATTGTTATTATGTTTTATCATGTTTGCTTTTCAGGTATGCAATTTTTTATACTTTACCGTTGACTGTGCTTTATTGTTAACCATTTTTTTGTCTTCAGGTACGCCATTCACAACTTTGAGTGGTTATACCAGAATGATGCCTGCAGGTTTAGGTATCATCTTGGTATCATTCTTTTCAGCCAGCGGTCGGCTTTCATGTAAAAGCAATCCTAGCGGCTAATTAGCCTCTAGACTGCTTTTACAAGCCGTGGGAGGGAATGCCCCCCCCCCCACCGTCTTCCGTGTTTTTCTCTGGCTCTCCTGTCTCAACAGGGAACCTGAAAATGCAGCCGGTGATTCAGCCAGCTGACCATAGAGCTGATCAGAGACCAGAGTGGCTCCAAACATCTCTATGGCCTAAGAAACCGGAAGCTACGAGCATTTTATGACTTAGATTTCGCTGGATGTAAATATCGCCATTGGGAAATTGGGGAAGCATTTTATCACACCGATCTTGGTGTGGTCAGATGCTTTGAGGGCAGAGGAGAGATCTAGGGTTTAATAGACCCCAATTTTTTCAAAAAAGAGTACCTGTCACTACCTATTGCTATCATAGGGGATATTTACATTCACCGAGATAACAATAAAAATGATTAAAAAAAAATAAAAATGAAAGGAACAGTTTAAAAATAAGATAAAAAAGCAAAAAAATAATAAAGAAAAAAAAAAAAAAAAAAAAAAAGCACCCCTGTCGCCCCCTGCTCTCGCACTAAGGTGAACGCAAGCGGCGGTCTGTCGTCAAACGTAAACAGCAATTGCACCATGCATGTGAGGTATCACCGCGAAGGTTAGATCGAGGGCAGTAATTTTTGCAGTAGACCTCCTCTGTAAATCTAAAGTGGTAACCTGTAAAGGCTTTTAAAGGCTTTTAAAAATGTATTTATTTTGTTGCCACTGCACGTTTGTGCGCAATTGTAAAGCATGTGATGTTTGGTATCCATGTACTCAGCCTAAGATCATCTTTTTTATTTCATCAAACATTTGGGCAATATAGTGTGTTTTAGTGCATTAAAATTTAAAAAAGTGTGTTTTTTCCCCAAAAAATGCGTTTGAAAAATCGCTGCGCAAATACTGTGTGAAAAAAAAAAATGAAACACCCACCATTTTAATCTGTAGGGCATTTGCTTTAAAAAAATATATAATGTTTGGGGGTTCAAAGTAATTTTCTTGCAAAAAAAAAAAAACTTTTTCATGTAAACAATAAGTGTCAGAAAGGGCTTTGTCTTCAAGTGGTTAGAAGAGTGGGTGATGTGTGACATAAGCTTCTAAATGTTGTGCATAAAATGCCAGGACAGTTCAAAACCCCCCTAAATGACCCCATTTTGGAAAGTAGACACCCCAAGCTATTTGCTGAGAGGCATGTCGAGTCCATGGAATATTTTATATTGCGACACAAGTTGCGGGAAAGAGACAATTTTTTTTTTTTTTGCACAAAATTGTCACTAAATGATATATTGCTCAAACATGCCATGGGAATATGTGAAATTACACCCCAAAATACATTCTGCTGCTTCTCCTGAGTACGGGGATACCACATGTGTGAGACTTTTTGGGAGCCTAGCCGCGTACGGAACCCCGAAAACCAAGCACCGCCTTCAGGCTTTCTAAGGGCGTGAATTTTTGATTTCTCTCTTGACTGCTTATCACAGTTTCGGAGACCATGGAATGCCCAGGTGGCACAAACCCCCCCCAAATGACCCCATTTTGGAAAGTAGACACCCCAAGCTATTTGATGAGAGGTATAGTGAGTATTTTGCAGACCTCACTTTTTGTCACAAAGTTTTGAAAATTGAAAAAAGAAAAAAAAAAAAGTTTTTTCTTGTCTTTCTTCATTTTCAAAAACAAATGAGAGCTGCAAAATACTCACCATGCCTCTCAGCAAATAGCTTGGGGTGTCTACTTTCCAAAATGGGGTCATTTGGGGGGGTTTTGTGCCACCTGGGCATTCCATGGCCTCCGAAACTGTGATAGGCAGTGAAGAGTGAAATCAAAAATTTTCACCCTTAGAAATCCTGAAGGCGGTGATTGGTTTTCGGGGTCCCGTACACGGCTAGGCTCCCAAAAAGTCCCACACATGTGGTATCCCCGTACTCAGGAGAAGTAGCTAAATGTATTTTGGGGTGCAATTCCACATATGCCCATGGCCTGTGTGAGCAATATATCATTTAGTGACAACTTTGTGCAAAAAAAAAATAAAAATAAAAAAATGTGTCACTTTCCCGCAACTTGTGTCAAAATATAAAATATTCCATGGACTCAATATGCCTCTCTGGAAATAGCTTGGGGTGTCTACTTTCCAAAATGGGGTCATTTGGGGGGGTTTTGTGCCACCTGGGCATTCCATGGCCTCCGAAACTGTGATAGGCAGTAAAGAGTGAAATCATAAATTTAAGCCCTTAGAAATCCTGAAGGCGGTGATTGGATTTCGGGGCCCCGTACGCGGCTAGGCTCCCAAAAAGTCCCACACATGTGGTATCCCCATATTCAGGAGAAGCAGCAGAATGTATTTTGGGGTGCAATTCCACATAGGCCCATGGCCTGTGTGAGCAATATATCATTTAGTGACAACTTTTTGTAAATATTTTTTTTTTTTTTTTGTCATTATTCAATCACTTGGGACAAAAAAAATAAATATTCAATGGGTTCAACATGCCTCTCAGCAATTTCCTTGGGGTGTCTACTTTCCAAAATGGGGTCATTTGGGGGGGTTTTGTACTGCCCTGCCATTTTAGCACCTCAAGAAATGACATAGGCAGTCATAAACTAAAAGCTGTGTAAATTACAGAAAATGTACCCTAGTTTGTAGACGCTATAACTTTTGCACAAACCAATAAATATACGTTTATTGACATTTTTTTTACCAAAAACATGTGGCCGAATACATTTTGGCCTAAATGTATGACTAAAATTGAGTTTATTGGATTTTTTTTATAACAAAAAGTAGAAAATATCATTTTTTTTCCAAATTTTCGGTCTTTTTCCATTTATAGCGCAAAAAATAAAAACCGCAGAGGTGATCAAATACCATCAAAAGAAAGCTCTATTTGTGGGAAGAAAAGGACGCAAATTTCGTTTGGGTACAGAATTGCATGACCGCGCAATTAGCAGTTAAAGCGACGCAGTGCCAAATTGGAAAAAAGACCTCTGGTCCTTAGGCAGCATAATGGTCCGGGACTCAAGTGGTTAAGGGGAACCCTGTGCCAAAATACAAAAAAATGGTGTGGGGCCCCCCACAATATCCATGCCAGACCCTTATCCGAGCATGCAACCTGGCAGGCCGCAGGAGAGGGGGGTGATAGAGCGGCCCCCCCTCCTGAACTGTTCCAGGCCACTTGACCTCAACATGGGGAGGGTGCTTTGATGTCCCCCCCAAAGCATCTTGTCCTGATGTTGATGGGGACGAGGGCCTCATCCCCACAACCCTTGAAAAAAATGTATTTATTATAGCAAAAAGTAAAAAATATTGCTTTTATTTCAAAATTGTCGCATTTTTTTGTTTATAGCGCAAAAAATAAAAACCGCAGAGGCGATCAAATATCACCAAAAGAAAGCTCTATTTGTGAGAGAAAAAGGATGTCAATTTTGTCTGGGTACAGCGTCGCACATCCGCACAATTGTCAGTTAAAGTGACGCAGTGCCGAATCGCAAATAGTGCTGTGGTCAGGACGGGGGTAAATCCTTCCAGGGCTGAAGTGGCTAAAGTGGTTGTGAAGGCTGAAGGTTTTTTACCTTCATGCATTCTACGCATAAAGGTAAAAAACCATCAGTGTTCTGCTCCTCCCTCAGCCCCCCTAATACTTACCTAAACCCGAACTTGAGCCAGCGTTGTGCACAAAACCGAGCCTCTCCCGGGTCTCTCCCTCCAGATTGGTTGATATGCAGCAGCAGCAGGAGCCATTGGCTCCTGCTACTGTCAATCACAGCCAGTGAGGTGGAGGGGGGCAGAGCCATGCTCTGTTTGTCTTATGGATGCAGAGAATCAGCTCAGGAGCAAGCAAGCACAAGTGCCCCCACAGCAAGCAGGTTGCTATGGGTGCACTAGGCATGGGGGAGGGGCCCAGAGCACCAGCAGGGAACCTAAAAAGAGGAGGATCGGGGCTGCTCTGTGCAAAACCACTACGCATGTCCGCTCTCCTCCCCATCTTGTGCCTGACCCAGAAGCAATGTGTATGACATTACTTCCGGGTCCCCGTTGACAGTTTTCCGGGTTGGCATGGCTGGGAAAGAATGTAATGCAGTGCGATTTGCCCCCCCCCCACCCCCACATATATGCACGCGTTGGGGCGCATGAAAACTTTGATTGCAAAACACGTTACATATCGCCGTGCAGGCACACAAACTGGCTCGTAACTTTTTTAACTGTCTCCTAGATTCAAAGCAAATTTGTCAAGCCCTGCTTTAGTAACATTTTGGCACATGTCATAAAAATTACATACATTTTGGTGCTGGTTATTGTCTCCATCTCCTCCTCCACATGGGTAGGAGGGAGTGGAGGGGGGCACAGTTTGCCATCTTCACCTTAAGCACTGGATGACCTTTCAGCACTGAGCACTTGTGAGGTCAAATACTGATGTTGATCAAGAAGGCCAGGCTCACCTATAGCATTCCAGTTCACCCCAAAGGTGTTCAGTAGGGTTTAGGTCAGGGCTATGTGTAGGAAACTTGAGTTCCTCCACACCAAACTCAATAAACCACATCTTCATGGAGCTAACTTTGTAGACGTGAACTAATTATCTTGCTTGAAGTCGCAATCAGAAGATGGGTACACTGTAGTCATAAATGGATGGACATGGTCAGCAACAATACTCTGGTAGGCCGTGGTGTTTAAATGATGCTCAATTGGTACTAAGGGTACCAAAGTGTGCCAAGAAAATATCATCCACACCATTACACCACGAGCCTGAACCGTTGATACAAGGCAGGATGGATCCATGCTTTCATGTTGTTTACGCCAAATTCTGATCCAACTTCTGAATGTCACAGCTGAAATCGAGACTCATCAAACCAGGCAATGTTTTTCTAATCTTCTATTGTTCAATTTTGCCTCAGTTTCCTGTTCTTAGCTGATAGGAGTGGCACCCGATGTGGTCTTCTCCTGCTGTAGCCAAATTGCTTCAAGGTTCAATATGTTGTGTGTTCAAAGATGGTATTCTGTATACCTTGGTTGTAACGAGTGGTCATTTGAGTTACTGTTGCCTTTCTATCATCTCTAACCAGTCTGCCCCTTCTCCTCTGACCTCTAACATCAACAAGGCATTTTCATCCACACAACTGATGCTCACTGGATATTTTCTCTTTTTCGGACAATTCTCTGTAAACCCTAGAGATGGTTGTGCGTGAAAATCCCAGTAGCTCAGCAGATTTAAAAATACTCAGACCAGCCTGTTTGGCACCAACAACCATGCCACCTTCAAAGTCACTTAAATTCCCTTTCCTCCCCATTCTAATGCTCGGTTTTAACTTCATCAAGTTTAGCAAAAATAAATAAACTATCTTACATTGAATACATTGTGCTTGTGTGTATGTAGATAAAAGAACCCAAAAAACTCACATCCTCTAAATGAAGCAAAAAAAGAGTATTCTGACACCCCCTTTAGATTACATATCATTTCCTTTGGGGATGGGAAGGAAAATCTCTCCAGTACAAATGCAGACAAAAAAAAAGAAACTAATGCCGCGTACACACGATCGGACTTTCTGTCCTACTTGGTCCGGCACACTTTTTGACGGACTTTGTCCGCCAGGTGCGCCGGACTTTAAAACGGACGGACTTGCCCACACACGACAGGACTATTGCGGCGGGCTAAGTCCGCCCGTCGGACTTTTGCCGGAGTTACGGCGGACTTTCAAAATTAACGGACTTGCCCTCACACGGACAAGTCCGTTCATTTTGAACGTGACTCAGGTGCGACGGGACTAGAAAAGGATGTCAATCTTGCCGCTTTTATCGGCAAGATTGACACCTTGTGAGCCCCGTCGCGGGTCATACCCGCGAAAAAACGGCGTGGGGTCCCCCCTAAAATCCATACCAGACCCCGATCCGAGCACGCAGCCTGGCCGGTCAGGAAAGGGGGTGGGGACGAGCGAGCGCTCCCCCCTCCTGGACCGTACCAGGCCGCATGCCCTCAACATGGGGGGTGGGTGCTTTGGGGGAGGGGGGCGCCCTGCGGGGCCCCCCACCCCAAAGCACCTTGTCCCCATGTTGATGAGGACAAGGGCCTCTTCCCGACAACCCTGGCCGTTGGTTGTCGGGGTCTGCGGGCGGGGGACTTATCGGAATCCGGGAGCCCCCTATAATAAGAGGGCCCCCAGATCCCGGCCCCCCCACCCTATGTGAATGAGTATGGGGTACATGGTACCCCTACCCATTCACCCAGGGAAAAAGTGTAAATAATAAAACACTACACAGGTTTTTAAAATATTTTATTAAACAGCTCCGGGGGGGATCTTCCTTCGGCTTCGGGGGTCCCTCCCTTCCTGACCGGCCAGGCTGCGTGCTCAGATCGGGGTCTGGTATGGATTTTAGAGGGGACCCCATGCCGTTTTTTCGGCGTAGGGGGGTTCCCTTTATAATCCATACCAGACCTAAGGGCCTGGTATGCCCCACGCTCGCCGCAATAGGAAAATTTGTTTTTCCTATTGCAGCGAGTGTGAAATGCAATACCCTGCCCTTGTGTCGTATCTGGTCCGTTGGACCAGCATACACACGAGCGGGCTTTCCGTCGGACCAGCACACAGACGAGCGGACTTTCCGCCCGAAACTGAGTCCGACGGAAAGATTTAAAACTTGTTTCAAATCTAGGTCCGGCAGGCTTTTGGGAAAAAGTCCGCCGAAAAAGTCCGCCGGAAAAGTCCGCCGGAGCCTACACACGGGCGGATTGTCCGGCACACTCTGGTCCGCCGGACCAAGTATGCCGGAAAGTCCGACCGTGTGTACGCGGCATCAGAATTAGGATGGGGAAAGGGTTAAAACTTACAATAATTTTATTGCTGTCTGTATAGTTTAGTCCTGGTGACAATCATTCCCACCATTTCATGTACTGGTGTCACAAGGACAGGAGGTAAGTGTTCAAATCTCCCCAATTGGGGTCACAAAAATTTCATGGTGAGACTGATGGGAAGGCAGCATTGGAACCCTAATGCCCCGTACACACAATCCGAAAATCGTATGACAGATCGTCCGACTTTTTTTGCTAAATAGTCGCAAGTAGACATTGAATAGGTTACCAAAGTCACGAAAATTCTCGTACGAGAGAAAAAACAATTGAAAGTGATGTCATGTGTTGTAATGTGTTTGTATTGTATTTTCGGACGAGAACTATACTGACTAAATGAAAATCGTACGATCTGGTATCGTACGAGGAAAAGTTTTGTGCTTGTCCAATCGAATAATATCGGAATGAATTGTCGTGATCGGCTCTTGAAAGCTAACAATCCGATTATCGGATGATTCTTCCTCGGACGACAGTTTTTGAACGATATTCGGATCGTGTGTACAGGCCATAAGGTTGTCTTGGACAGGTATCTGGATTCTGGCTAAGCAGTTTCCTTGGTTTGTAACTATATTGATCTGAGATTAAGATGTCCCAAGTTAATTGGTTAAAAGATACAAATGTATTCCACTATAAAGCCTGATTAAAAGACTTTGTCATAGAACCAATGTGTTTCTGGGGCCCAGAAGCTCCCCCTTCCTTAGGGTTGCTGGTGGGCTCTGTGTTTTTCTACACTTGTTTGGTCAAAACACTGCACCCTTTGTATTTTTAATTCCAGCCCAACACATTGCATACTGTTTCGTCCCAAAACCTTTATGAAGGGGATGATTTCTGGCCTCCAAAATGCTTTGACTCTGTGACAAAGTCTATAATATTTTTTAGTACAATAAATTTATATCTGGATAATTAAAATGATTAGAAAGAATTTTTTTTTTATTTTTATTAACAAACATGTTATATTTACCTGCTCTGTGCAATGGTTTTGCACAGAGCAGCCCAGATCCTCTTCTTCTGTGGTCCAGGGCTAGTACTTTTGTGGAGCTCCTAGCAAGCCACTTGCTAGGTGGGGGGTACTTGTGCGGGCTTGTTCCCAAGTCACACTGTGTGCATCTATTGACACACGTACTGTGGCTCATTCACGGCCTCCGCTCCCTCTTCACTGGATTTGATTGACAGCAGCAGGAGCCAATGGCTTCTCACTGAGTCCAGTGAGGAGGGAGAGAGAGAGAGAGCGCACTGCTGGATCGAGGTCAGGCTCAGGTTAATATTTTTAGGGAGGCAGAGGGGAAGCGGCACCTAAAAGTTTTTTTACCTTAATATAGAGAAGGCATTAAAGAGGAACTGCAGTCTACTTACATAATTTGTAATAAAAACATCTTTGCCATTCTGAAGCTTCCCTCCAAACACATTGCATATTATTTTATATATACTGTGATTCTGTACTTGCCAAATATGCTGCAGAAATCTCCCTCCACTAAGTCTGGCTGCAGCCATTTTAACAGTGGGCAGCTGAAGCTGTTGCCTGTTCACTTCCTGGATCTACCACAGACACACCTCCAGCTCTGCAGCTCTCATTGGCCCTCTTATGACTCATCCCCCTCCCTTCCTGGCAAACTCACAAGAATGAGAGAGAGAGCTGTGCCTGATGTCAAAAGCCTAGGCCAGTGATGGCGAACCTTGGCACCCCAGATGTTTTGGAACTACGTTTCCCATGACGCTCATGCACTCTACAGTTTAGTTGAGCATTAGGGATGAGCCGAACACCCCCCGGTTCGGTTCGCACCAGAACCTGCGAACGGACCGAAAGTTCGCACGAACGTTAGAACCCCATTGACGTCTATGGGACTCGAACGTTCGAAATCAAAAGTGCTCATTTTAAAGGCTAATTTGCATGGTATTGTCCTAAAAAGGGTTTGGGGACCCGGGTCCTACCCCAGGGGACATGTATCAATGCAAAAAAAACTTTTAAAAACGGCCGTTTTTTCGGGAGCAGTGATTTTAATGATGCTTAAAGTAAAAAAAAAAAAGTGAAATATTCCTTTAAATATCGTACCTGGGGGGTGTCTATAGTTAGTCTGTAAAGTGGCGCGTGTTTCCCGTGTTTAGAACAGTCCCTGCACCAAATGTCATTTTTAAAGGAAAAAATCTCATTTAAAACTGCTTGCGGGTTTAATGTAATGTCGGGTCATGGCAATATGGATGAAAATCAGTGAGACAAACGGCATGGGTACCCCCCAGTCTATTACCAGGCCCTTTGGGTCTTGTATGGATATTAAGGGGAACCCCGCACCCAAATTAAAATAAGGAAAGGCCCTATATACTCTGAACAGCAGTATACAGGCGGTGCAAACAAGACAGGGACTGTAGGTTTGTTGTTAAGTAGAATCTCTTTGTAATTTTGAACGGGTACATTTTTAACGTGTTTAGCTCCAGCCAAAAAAATCTTTTTTAAGCTTTTTGGAAAACATAGGGAAGGGTTATCACCCCTGTGACATTTGTTTTGCTGTCTTTCCTCCTCTTCAGAAGATTTCGCCTCACTTTTTGTCCCAATGAAAAATGTTTTTTGAAAATTTGTTTTTTTTTGTGGAACAAGGATTGGAAAGCATCAGTGGTGTGAGGTACCTGGTGGTTGAGCCTGACTGTAGAAGGAGACCTCTCTTAAGCGCTGGTTCAGGAGCCGCTGGAAGTGGGAACAGTGGTCTCCTGAGCACAGTGGGTAGGAGGGCCTGATGCAGGTTTCAGCAGAAGCAGACACCGGAACTGGAAGGATGTCCCTCCAGGATGGCTGTGCTGTGGATGCAGGTAACTGGTGCAGGCCGGTAGGTAGGCAGGCAGACAGATGCGAAGACGGCAGCTGGATGCAAACAGGCAGGCTGGAAGCAGCGTCACAGGACACAGGCAAGCAAGGTCAGACAGTCCGTGTTCGGCAGGAGATCAGGCAGAGTATAAACAGGAGGGATGATCCAAGGATAGTCAGACAGGCAGGAGATCGGCAACGGGTAGCAGAGTAACAAGGTCAGGCAAGCCGGGTCGGATAGGAGACTGGAGAATGGTCAGACGTAGCCGGGTCGATATCAAAACAACAAGCAGGCAGATACAGGAACTTTCAGGTGCAGAGCTGCAGACGAACAGCAGCTAACATGAGCACCTGTCACTCTTTTAAAGGCCCCTTGGCGCCAAACGGCGCTAGCGCGAACGGGCGCGCGCGCGCACCCGCGAACGTGCGAACGCGCGTACGGGCATCCGCGGGAGCGCGCCGGCGCCCCCTGGTGGGGATTTTGGCTGAATTCGTCCAGGAGCACTCCTTGTGGACCTACGTGCACGCACACTCACCCGACGCCTGCCGACATGCCCCTGACAAGTGGAAAGGAGAAATTGTTTTCCCATATTAACTCTTACAGGAGAGAATTTCCCTTCCTAGGGGTAGATTTCATCTCACTTCCTGTTGTCTCCTTCCGTTTGCAAGTAGGAGTCGTTTGTTATGCCGCGTACACACGGTCGGACTTTTCGTCTACAAAAGTCAGACAGCCTGTCCGACAGACTTCCGGCAGACTTTCGGCGGACTTTCGACGGACTTGCGGCGGACTTTCTAACGAACAGACTTGCCTACACACGATCACACAAAAGTCCGTCGAATTCTTACGTGATGACGTACACCGGACTAAAATAAGGAAGTTCATAGCCAGTAGCCAATAGGTGCCCTAGCGTGGCTTTTTGTCCGTCGGACTAGCACACAGACGAGCGGATTTCGGGGTCCGTCGTAGTTACGAAGTAAAGATTTGAAGCATGTTTCAAATCTAAAGTACGTCGGATTTGAGGCTAAAAAAGTATGTTGAAAGTCCGGAGAAGCCCACACACGATCGGATTACCAGCCAGCTTTAGTCCGTCAGCGTCCGTTGGACTTTTGTAGACGAAAAGTCCGACCGTGTGTACGCGGCATAAGTTAGATGTTTGAAAGTAGGGTCCTGCCCTATATACTCAGCAGAAATTTGGGCCTTAGGTGTTGCTGTGGCCACAACACTGTAAGCCCTCACAGGGCCCTGCTGTGAAATATTAGATCAAGAATTGTAATTACATGCCCCTGTTGAACAGGAGCTGAAAAATTAGGCCTTAGGCACTGGTGCTGGTGTCACAACACTGCAACCCCTCACAGACACTCTAGTTGGAACGCAGGAATGAGCCCTGCTGCAAAGTATTGCATCAAAAATTGTAATTACACGCCCCTGTTAGACAGGGGCAGAAAAATTGGGCCTTAGGCACTGGTGCTGGTGCCACAACACTGCAACCCCTCACAGACACTCTAGTTGGAATGCAGGAACGAGCCCTGCTGCAAAGTATTGCATCAAAAATTGTAATTACACGCCCCTGTTAGACAGGGGCAGAAAAATTGGGCCTTAGGCACTGGTGCTGGTGCCACAACACTGCAACCCCTCACAGACACTCTAGTTGGAATGCAGGAATGAGCCCTGCTGCAAAGTATTATATCAAAAATTGTAATTACACGCCCCTGTTAAACAGGGGCTGAAAAATTGTGCCTTAGGCACTGGTGGTGGCGCCCAGAACCAAAAATGTTCTTACAAGCTATCAGCGTGATGATTGAGGAGGAAGAGGATAATTCCTCATGGATAGTCACTCAGCATCAGCATAGGCAGTCTTTGAAGGGATCTGAGATTTCAAAAAAAATTATTCGGTTACATCAGCATCAGGTGCTTGGTAGCTGGTGGTGATCCAAGACTGATTCATTTTTATGAAGGTCAGCCGATCGACCGAGTCGGTGGACAGACGCACCCTGTGATCGGTTACCACTCCTCCAGCAGCACTGAATGTGCGTTCCGAAAGAACGCTGGATGCAGGACAGGCCAGTAGCTCAATTGCATACTGTGCAAGCTCTGGCCAGTGATCCATCCTCAAGACCCAGTAACCCAGAGGATTTTCGGTGGGAAAGGTGTCCAAGTCTGATCTTGCCCCTAGGTATTCCTGCACCATGTAAAACAGACGCTGGCGATGGTTGCTGGAACCGATCATACCTTGGGGCTGCGGACCAAAAAATTGTCTGAACGCATCGGTCAGACGGCCACCTTCTCCACCGCTCCTTCTTTGACTGACCGAAGCCTCAGCAACACGTTGTCCAGAAACAGGAGTTTGTAACCTCCCAGTCTCTGGGAACGCGTTGCACAGACCTTTCTGCAAGGCCTCCCGAAGATGTTTCATCCTCTGCTCCCTCTGCGATGGCAAGATAAGGTCCGCAACCTTACCCTTGTAACGTGGATCAAGGAGGGTTGCCAGCCAGTATTGGTCCTTCTCCTTGATACCACGAATACGAGGATCCTTACGCAGGCTTTGCAGGATCAGGGAGGCCATGCAGCGTAGGTTTGCTGAGGCATTCGGTCCGGAGTCCTCTGGGTCACTAAGGACGACAATATCCGCAGCCACCTCCTCCCAGCCACGTACAAGTCCATGTGTTTCTTGGGACTGATCCCTTAAAGACTGCTGCTGATGCTGAGTGCCAGGCTCCACCTCCATACTGACACAATCTTCCTCCTCCTCCTCCTCCTCCTCGTCCTCTTCCTGTGTGATCGGCGGGCACGCAGGAACACTGTCTGGATAAAGGGGGCCTTGAGAGCTAAGGAAGTCCTCCTCTTCCTGCCTCTGTTCTGCCTCAAATGCCCTGTCCATTATTCCACGCAGCGTGTGCTCCAACAGGTGGACAAGGGGGACAGTGTCACTGATGCATGCACTGTCACTGCTCACCATCCTCGTGGCCTCCTCGAATGGTGACAGGACAGTGCATGCATCCCTGATCATGGCCCACTGGCGTGGGGAAAAAAAACCAAGATCCCCTGACCCTGTCCTGGTGCCATAGTCGCACAGGTACTCATTGATGGCCCTCTGCTGCGTGTGCAGCCGCTGCAGCATGGCCAACGTTGAGTTCCACCTGGTGGGCATGTCACAGATTAGGCGGTTCTTGGGCAGGTTAAACTCCTTTTGGAGGTCCGTCAGCCGAGCACTGGCATTATATGACCAGCGGAAATGCACACAGACTTTCCTAGCCTGCCTCAGGACATCCTGTAAGCCCGGGTACCTGCCCAAGAACCGCTGCACCACCAAGTTAAGGACGTGAGCCAAACAGGGCACATGGGTCATTTGTCCCTGTCGGAGGGCAGAGAGGAGGTTGGTGCCATTGTCGCAAACCACCATTCCTGCCTTAAGTTGGCGTGGCGTCAACCACCTCTGAACCTGCCCCTGCAGAGCTGACAGAACCTCTGCCCCAGTGTGGCTCCTGTCCCCCAAGCACACCAGCTCAAGCACCGCATGGCATCTTTTGGCCTGCGTACTTGCGTAGCCCCTTGAACGACTACGGAGCACCGCTGGTTCCGAGGAAGAGGCCATGGAGGAAGAAGAAGAGGAGGGGGTGGAGGAGAGAGGTGTGTCACAATCATTAGCATTTTGGAGGCGTGGTGGCGGAACAACCTCCAACACTACTGCACCTTGTCCTGCATCCTTCCCAGCTGCCAGCAGAGTCACCCAATGCGCCGTGAAACTTAGGTAACGTCCCTGTCCATGCCTGCTGGACCATGAGTCAGCGGTAATATGCACCTTACCGCTGACCGCCCTGTCCAGCGAGGCATGGACATTGCCTTCCACATGCCGGTAGAGAGCCGGAATCGCCTTCCGTGAGAAAAAGTGGCGTTTGGGTACCTGCCACTGAGGAACCGCACATTCCACAAACTCACGGAAAGAGGGCAGAGTCTACCAACTGAAAAGGCAGCAGTTGAAGTGCTAGCAATTTTGCCAAGCTAGCATTCAACCGCTGGGCATGTGGATGGCTGGGAGCAAACTTTTTTCGGCGGTGCAGCAGCTGGGGCAGGGAAATTTGCCTGGTACAATCTGACGTCGGTGTACCAAAAGCAGATTGCCCACAAGTACTTGGCTGTGACACACCTAATTCTATACCTTCATTCCTCTCACTGCAGGTCTCAGAGAGGACTGGAGGTCTAGTGGGGTTGGAAATCTCAGCTGATGAGGAGCAAGGAGAGATCCTCTTTGTTCTTTGGTGTGGGTCTTTTAGATACGCTTGCCAACGAACTGCATGGCAGGTCAACATATGTCTGGTCAAGCATGTGGTACCCAAGCGGGAGATGTTTTGGCCACGTGAGATACGCTTGAGACATATGTTGCAAATAGCAGCGGTGCGATCTGATGCACTCGTCTCAAAAAAGGCCCACACCAAAGAACTTTTTGAATAACGCGCAGAGACTGCAGCGCCCTGCACATGTGGAGCTTTGGGGTGTGATGCAGTCAATGTGCTGCCCTTAGGCTGGCCCCTGGAGGGCATCCTGCCTCGTTGGTGATGTGCCGCCTCCTCCTCCTCCTCCTCTCTCCTATCAGGCACCCACGTTGAGTCAGTGACCTCATCATCCCCTCCCTCCTCATCACTGGAGCAAACCTGGCAGTATGCTGCAGCAGGGGGAGCATGACTGCCAGATTGCTGTCCTTCTTGGGCACCCCCTCTGTCCGTGCTCATGTTACTGCCTTCATCGAGCTCAGTATCATCATCAGAGCCTTCCAAACGCTGGGCATCCTCCTGGAGCATGTACCCAACACTGTGGTCAAACAGTTCGAGGGACTCCTCAGGAGGACATGGTGGAGCTAGGGAAGGAGTCACTGATGACATTGAGCTGAGGGAAGAGGCCGCTGCTTTGCCAGACAAAGCACCCTGGGCATGGGTGAGAGAGGATGAGGAGGATGAGGACGGCTTGGTCATCCACTCGACCAAGTCTTCCGCATGTTGCGGCTCAACACGGCCAGCTGCCGAAAAAAAGGCCAAGTGTGTCCCATGGCCACGTGCTGATGAGGATGCACCGTCTCCACGACCAGCACTAGACACAGAGCCTGCTTGCCCTCTCTTATTGGCTTGTGACTGTTTGCCTCTCCTTCTTGACCTTCCAGACATACTAATGGCCTGTAGCTGCACTAAGCTGGGATATATATATCTATATCTAGGATGGAAAAGGACCTGGGGGTCCTAGTAGATAATAGGCTCAGCAATGGCATGCAATGCCAAGCTGCTGCTAACAAAGCAAACAGAATATTGGCATGCATTAAAAAGGGGATCAACTCCAGAGATAAAACGATAATTCTCCCACTCTACAAGACTCTAGTCTGCCGAACCTAGAGTATGCTGTCTAGTTCTGGGCACCAGTCCCCAGGAAGGATGTACTGGAAATGGAGCGAGTACAAAGAAGGGCAACAAAGCTAATAAAGGGTCTGGAGGATATTAGTTATGAGGAAAGGTTGCGAGCACTGAACTTATTCTCTCTGGAGAAGAGACGCTTGAGAGGGGATATGATTTCAATATACAAATACCATACTGGTGACCCCACAATAAAGATAAAACTTTTTCGCAGAAGGGAGTTTAACAAGACTCATGGCCCCTCATTAAAATGAGAAGAAAAGAGGTTTAACCTTAAACTATGTAGAGGGTTCTTTACTGTAAGAGCGACAAGGATGTGGAATACCAGGCGGTGGTCTCAGCGGGGGGCATTGATAGTTCAAGAAACTATTAGATAAGCACCTGAACGACCACAACATACAGGGATATACAATGTAATATTGACATATAATCACACACATAGGTTGGACTTGATGGACTTGTGTCTTTTTTCAACCTCACCTACTATGTAACTATGACATCAAACTCTTGGCCAGAGTCATCGCCACGCGCTTGGCAAAGGTGGTACTTGGGCTGATATATCTTGATCAGTCGGGCTTCATTCCTGCTCGGTCAACAGCATTGAATGTTAGACGGCTATTTCTAAACATACAGCTGCCAGTAGATAACCCAGGCAATAGGGCAGTGTTCTCAATTGACGCTGCCAAAGCTTTTGACAGCGTTGAATGGAGATACTTATGGGCGGTCCTGCGCAAATTTAAAGTTGGGAAATGCTTTCTTGCCTGGATTCAATTGCTATATACAGCTCCCAGCGAGCAAATTCGGCGGCCATGGTGAGAGCATCCCCTGAGGTGGTGGGCTTCCATAGAGGAGAGAGGGTAGAAAAACTCTCCCTCTATGCTGATAATACCCTGATATACATTGGAGATACTGTGGGGTCCCTTGCAGTTGTCATGCTACTTATTGAACTATTTGGGCGATATTCAGGCTTTGCCATTAACTAGCATAAGTCTTTGCTATTGCCATTGGATCCCTTACCTGGCCCTCTCCCTCAAATAGCTTCACAGGTGGATGTGGTTACTTCATTTAAGTATTTGGGGATTACCATGACGAGGGAAGTTGGAGACTATATAGCATTGAACCTTAAATCCAACCTGCAAAAATTCAAACAAAAGTGTTCCAGTTGGTGTAGATTACCCCTTTCTGCTATGGGCAGGGCCAACCTCATTAAAATGGTCTGGGCCCCCCAGTTGCTGTAGGTTCTACACAATGCCCCTGTATGGATTCAGAAATATTGGTTTGACCGCATAGACTCACAATACAGGGAATTGCTTTGGAAATACAGTATGATGTAGCGAGGATTAAATTGACTACCTTATAACTTCCCAAAGACCAGGGAGGGATGGCAGTACCTCATTCGCTCACATACTTTATGGCCACCCAGTTGCAGCATATGACCGGCTGGGACCCCCCTATAGTGACGGACCTCTTGAAAACCTTACTGATACAATCCTTAGTGGAGTTCTGGGCCTTGTCTCAGCTGGAAAATACCTCCATACTGCCCCACGGTAAAATTGTTGATAAAACTATGGACAGAGCTAAAGCGCAGGTTGGGTCTTGCTGGCTTTCTCCCATGTACACCTATATGGCGTAATAGGACCTACAGAGAGTTGGCTAAACTTAAAGTCCAATCAGTGGTGGCTGGTGAAGTTTTAAGATGACCCTACCCACTTCTCATAAGCCCCACCCCTAATATAATCCACCCACTCCGTCCCCCGTAGTACATCATATACCAGGCTGTACATTGTACACCGGGCTCTGAACATTATATACCAGGCTGTACATTATACACAGGGCTCTGTACCTCATATACCAGGCTGTTCATTATACCCCGGGCTCTGTACATCATATACCAGGCTGTACATTATACACAGGGCTCTGTACATCATATACCAGGCTGTACATTATACACCGGGCTCTGTACATCATATTCCAGGCTGTACATTATACACAGGGCTCTGTACATCATATACCAGGCTGTACATTATACACAGGGCTCTGTACATCATATGCCAGGCTGTACATTATACACAGGGCTCTGTACATCATATACCAGGCTGTACATTATACACAGGGCTCTGTACATCATATACCAGGCTGTACATTATACACAGGGCTCTGTACATCATATACCAGGCTGGCTCTACATTATACACAGGGATCTCTATATCATATAGCAGGCTGTACATTATACACAGGGCTTTGCACATCATATGCCAGGCTGTACATTATACACAGGGCTCTGTACATCATATACCAGGCTGTACATTATACACGGGGATCTGTATATCATATACCAGGCTGTACATTATACACAGGGCTCTGCACATCATATACCAGGCTGTACATTATACACAGGGCTCTGTACATCATATACCAGGCTGTACATTATACACAGGGCTCTGTACATCATTTATCAGGCTCTACATTATACACAGGGCTCTGTACATCATATACCGGGCTGTACATTATACACAGGGCTCTGTACATCATATACCAGGCTGTACATTATACACAGGGCAGTGGCGGAATTTCCAGGGTCGCAACAGTCGCAGTTGCGACTGGGCCCGGCATTCAGCCACTGTGGGGGGGCCCAGCGGGGTTGATCTTCACACACGACTCGAGCGGAGATCGTGTGTCATATAACAATAGCACAGAGAGACTCCGGCGGCATTAATGTTCTATTTGTCGGTCCTCTCTGGCACGGATGAGAGAGGAGGACACACAGCTGATCTCACTGCTCCCCCTTCTCCCCCTCCCCTCTCCCCTCTCCTGTGTGCTCTGCGGGAAATGTGAACTCTTTAGCTTCACACTTGAGTGCCCGCGGAGCACAGAGGAGAGGGGAGGGGGGAGAAGGGGGAGCCGTGAGATCAGCTGTGTGTCCTCCTCTCTCATCCGTGCCAGAGAGGACCGACAAATAGAACATTAATGCCGCCGGAGTCTCTCTGTGCTATTAATCTATGACACACGATCTCCGCTCAGAGCTGTGCTGTCCTGAGAAGGCAGACAGCACTGATAGAAATGAATAGCAGGGACTGATGAGCACTAATAGAAGGCACTGGTGATCACTAATAGAAGGCACTGATGGGCACTGATAGAAGGCACTGATGGGCACTGATAGAAGGCACTGATGAGCACTGATGGGCACTAATAGAAGGCACTGATGAGCACTGATGGGCACTGATGAGCACTGATGGGCACTAATAGAAGGCACTGATGAGCACTGATAGAAGGCACTGATGAGCACTGATAGAAGGCACTGATAGAAGGCACTGATGAGCACTGATAGAAGGCACTGATGAGCACTGATAGAAGGCACTGATGAGCACTGATAGAAGGCACTGATGGGCACTGATAGAAGGCACTGATGAGCACTGATAGAAGGCACTGATGGGCACTGATGGGCACTGATGAGCACTGATAGAAGGCACTGATGAGCACTAATAGAAGGCACTGATGGGCACTGATGAGCACTGATGGGCACAGATGAGCACTAATAGAAGGCACTGATGAGCACTGATGGGCACTGATAGAAGGCACTGATGAGCACTAATAGAATTGGCCAGAGTCATCGCCACGCGCTTGGCAAAGGTGGTACTTGGGCTGATATATCTTGATCAGTCGGGCTTCATTCCTGCTCGGTCAACAGCATTGAATGTTAGACGGCTATTTCTAAACATACAGCTGCCAGTAGATAACCCAGGCAATAGGGCAGTGTTCTCAATTGACGCTGCCAAAGCTTTTGACAGCGTTGAATGGAGATACTTATGGGCGGTCCTGCGCAAATTTAAAGTTGGGAAATGCTTTCTTGCCTGGATTCAATTGCTATATACAGCTCCCAGCGAGCAAATTCGGCGGCCATGGTGAGAGCATCCCCTGAGGTGGTGGGCTTCCATAGAGGAGAGAGGGTAGAAAAACTCTCCCTCTATGCTGATAATACCCTGATATACATTGGAGATACTGTGGGGTCCCTTGCAGTTGTCATGCTACTTATTGAACTATTTGGGCGATATTCAGGCTTTGCCATTAACTAGCATAAGTCTTTGCTATTGCCATTGGATCCCTTACCTGGCCCTCTCCCTCAAATAGCTTCACAGGTGGATGTGGTTACTTCATTTAAGTATTTGGGGATTACCATGACGAGGGAAGTTGGAGACTATATAGCATTGAACCTTAAATCCAACCTGCAAAAATTCAAACAAAAGTGTTCCAGTTGGTGTAGATTGCCCCTTTCTGCTATGGGCAGGGCCAACCTCATTAAAATGGTCTGGGCCCCCCAGTTGCTGTAGGTTCTACACAATGCCCCTGTATGGATTCAGAAATATTGGTTTGACCGCATAGACTCACAATACAGGGAATTGCTTTGGAAATACAGTATGATGTAGCGAGGATTAAATTGACTACCTTATAACTTCCCAAAGACCAGGGAGGGATGGCAGTACCTCATTCGCTCACATACTTTATGGCCACCCAGTTGCAGCATATGACCGGCTGGGACCCCCCTATAGTGACGGACCTCTTGAAAACCTTACTGATACAATCCTTAGTGGAGTTCTGGGCCTTGTCTCAGCTGGAAAATACCTCCATACTGCCCCACGGTAAAATTGTTGATAAAACTATGGACAGAGCTAAAGCGCAGGTTGGGTCTTGCTGGCTTTCTCCCATGTACACCTATATGGCGTAATAGGACCTACAGAGAGTTGGCTAAACTTAAAGTCCAATCAGTGGTGGCTGGTGAAGTTTTAAGATGAGGGAGACCCCGCTCACCCATTTGACCCTACCCACTTCTCATAAGCCCCACCCCTAATATAATCCACCCACTCCGTCCCCCGTAGTACATCATATACCAGGCTGTACATTGTACACCGGGCTCTGAACATTATATACCAGGCTGTACATTATACACAGGGCTCTGTACCTCATATACCAGGCTGTTCATTATACCCCGGGCTCTGTACATCATATACCAGGCTGTACATTATACACAGGGCTCTGTACATCATATACCAGGCTGTACATTATACACCGGGCTCTGTACATCATATTCCAGGCTGTACATTATACACAGGGCTCTGTACATCATATACCAGGCTGTACATTATACACAGGGCTCTGTACATCATATGCCAGGCTGTACATTATACACAGGGCTCTGTACATCATATACCAGGCTGTACATTATACACAGGGCTCTGTACATCATATACCAGGCTGTACATTATACACAGGGCTCTGTACATCATATACCAGGCTGGCTCTACATTATACACAGGGATCTCTATATCATATAGCAGGCTGTACATTATACACAGGGCTTTGCACATCATATGCCAGGCTGTACATTATACACAGGGCTCTGTACATCATATACCAGGCTGTACATTATACACGGGGATCTGTATATCATATACCAGGCTGTACATTATACACAGGGCTCTGCACATCATATACCAGGCTGTACATTATACACAGGGCTCTGTACATCATATACCAGGCTGTACATTATACACAGGGCTCTGTACATCATTTATCAGGCTCTACATTATACACAGGGCTCTGTACATCATATACCGGGCTGTACATTATACACAGGGCTCTGTACATCATATACCAGGCTGTACATTATACACAGGGCAGTGGCGGAATTTCCAGGGTCGCAACAGTCGCAGTTGCGACTGGGCCCGGCATTCAGCCACTGTGGGGGGGCCCAGCGGGGTTGATCTTCACACACGACTCGAGCGGAGATCGTGTGTCATATAACAATAGCACAGAGAGACTCCGGCGGCATTAATGTTCTATTTGTCGGTCCTCTCTGGCACGGATGAGAGAGGAGGACACACAGCTGATCTCACTGCTCCCCCTTCTCCCCCTCCCCTCTCCCCTCTCCTGTGTGCTCTGCGGGAAATGTGAACTCTTTAGCTTCACACTTGAGTGCCCGCGGAGCACAGAGGAGAGGGGAGGGGGGAGAAGGGGGAGCCGTGAGATCAGCTGTGTGTCCTCCTCTCTCATCCGTGCCAGAGAGGACCGACAAATAGAACATTAATGCCGCCGGAGTCTCTCTGTGCTATTAATCTATGACACACGATCTCCGCTCAGAGCTGTGCTGTCCTGAGAAGGCAGACAGCACTGATAGAAATGAATAGCAGGGACTGATGAGCACTAATAGAAGGCACTGGTGATCACTAATAGAAGGCACTGATGGGCACTGATAGAAGGCACTGATGGGCACTGATAGAAGGCACTGATGAGCACTGATGGGCACTAATAGAAGGCACTGATGAGCACTGATGGGCACTGATGAGCACTGATGGGCACTAATAGAAGGCACTGATGAGCACTGATAGAAGGCACTGATGAGCACTGATAGAAGGCACTGATAGAAGGCACTGATAGAAGGCACTGATGAGCACTGATAGAAGGCACTGATGAGCACTGATAGAAGGCACTGATGAGCACTGATAGAAGGCACTGATGGGCACTGATAGAAGGCACTGATGAGCACTGATAGAAGGCACTGATGGGCACTGATGGGCACTGATGAGCACTGATAGAAGGCACTGATGAGCACTAATAGAAGGCACTGATGGGCACTGATGAGCACTGATGGGCACAGATGAGCACTAATAGAAGGCACTGATGAGCACTGATGGGCACTGATAGAAGGCACTGATGAGCACTAATAGAAGGCACTGATGGGCACTGATGAGCACTAATAGAAGGCACTGATGAGCACTGATGAGCACTGATAGAAGGCACTGAGGAGCACTGATAGAAGGCACTGATGAGCACTGATGGGCACTGATGAGCACTGATGGGCACTGATGAGCACTAATAGAAGGCACTGATGAGCACTGAGAGACGGAACTGATGAGCACTGATACACAGCACTGATGATCACTGATAGAAGGCACTGATAGAAGGCACTGATGAGCACTAATAGAAGGCACTGATGAGCACTGATAGACGGCACTGATGAGCACTGATAGAAGGCACTGATGAGCACTGATAGAAGGCACTGATGAGCACTGATAGAAGGCACTGATGAGCACTAATAGAAGGCACTGATGAGCACTGATGAGCACTAATAGAAGGCACTGATGAGCACTGATAGACGGCACTGATGAGCACTGATAGACGGCACTGATGAGCACTGATAGAAGGCACTGATAAGCACTGATAGACGGCACTGATGAGCACTGATAGACGGCACTGATGGGCACTGATGAGCACTGATAGAAGGCACTGATGGGCACTGATAGAAGGCACTGATGAGCACTGATAGACGGCACTGATGAGCACTGATAGAAGGCACTGATGAGCACTGATAGAAGGCACCGATGAGCACTGATAGAAGGCACTGATGGGCACTTATGAGCACTGATAGAAGGCACTGATGAGCACTGATAAACGGCACTGATGAGCACTGATGGGCACTGATGAGCACTGATAGAAGGCACTGATAGAAAGCACTGATGGGCACTGATAGAAGGCACTGATGGACACTGATAAAAGGCACTGATGGGCACTGATAGGAGGCACTGATGAGCACTTATAGGAGGCACTGATGAGCACTGATAGGAGGCACTGATGGGCACTGATAGGAGGCACTGATGAGCACTTATAGGAGGCACTGATGAGCACTGATAGGCCAGATTGATGAGCACTGATAGGCAGCACTGATAGGAGGCACTAATGTGCACTGAAAGGCTGCACTGATAGGTGGCATTGATGGGCACTGATAGGTGGTACTGATGGGCACTGAGGAACACTGATAGGCAGAACTCAGGCAGTATTGATGGGCTTTGATGGACAGAATTGAAGAGTACTGATAGGTGGCACTGATGGACGCAGTTAGGTGGCATTAATGAGCACTGATAGGTGGTGCTGATAGGCAGAATTGATGGGCACTAATAGGCAGCTTTAATGAGCACTGATAGGTAACACTTGTGGGTGGAAGTGATGGGCACTGATAGGCGGCACTGATGGGCACTGATGATTGGGGCACTGATTATCAGTGTAAACAATTTATTGACATTCTTGACAGTTAATGGCAGTCCTTTCCTAACACAAACACAGCGTGTGAGGAAAGGGCTGTGGATAACCAGTCTGTTTACATGTGATCAGCTGATCACATGGTAAAGGGCCGATGTGATTGCGCTGGATGCATGTCCAAGGGGTCATGTGAGAAGCACGGTTTTGGGAGGATGTCCATGGACACCCTCCCAAAATTGGAAGCCGGGGCTCGGGTGGAAGGGGGGCCCATCATGGTTTCTTGCACCGGGGCCCTGAAGGTTCTAGTTACGCCTCTGACACAGGGCTCTGTACATCATATACCAGGCTGTACATTATACACAGGGCTCTGTGCATCATATACCAGGCTGTACATTATACACAGGGCTCTGTACATCATATACCAGGTTGTACATTATACACAGGGCTCTGTACATCATATACCAGGCTGTACATTATACACCGGGCTCTGTACATCATATACCAGGCTGTACATTATGCACCGGGCTCTGTACATCATATACCAGGCTGTACATTATACATAGGGCTCTGTACATCATATACCAGGCTCTACATTATACACAGGGCTCTACAAAAACAGATGAATCATGCCTATCTATTGTATAACCACATTGGGCACCTCTGCCAATCGATCTACCAACTGGCTGTTTTTGTACTGAATTTTCTTACCAATTCGTTCACTCACCTGAAAACCCGACAGAACACCCGAGATGGGAATGCCTAAGGCATAGAGAGCACAGACCCTGCATAGAGACAGGTTTCTTTACCTGCGCCCTAGAAGGAAACATGCCCCCTTGCTGGGTGACAGCAGCCGCAACACTTGTAAACTTTTTTTTAATTTTGCATACGGTATCACAGGGAACTGATAGTAAAAGAAAAGCTAACATTCTAGGTCATCACCAGAGCTGGCATAGAGGGAACATTTTACAAGGGGGACACATCTCCCAAACGAAACGCAGATTACAAAAAAACAGGGTTTCACCATTTGCTATCCTGTCCAATATAAAAAAAATTTTTTTAGCTTTAGATATACTTTAAATGCTGACCACCCACTGCTTATACTATCCTCCATTTCTCTTCTGCTTCTTTCACCTAAGAACTAAGTTTGCTCTGCACAGAGTTTCCTCTTGCCCCCACTAGACAGTGATAGCGGCTGGTGCTTGGCCACTTAGGCACTCAGCTCTGATTTGTGGGAAGAAGTGGAGAGTGATATGATTCCAATACCTAGAAGTACTGGGTATTTCTTTTTCCTCCATAAACATCACAGAGGGCTAGGGATGATAAGTATATAAAAGGCATGGGGATGCCATTTAAGTGAGTCAGATTTCTTTATTAAAATTAATAAAGCACAATGAATAATAATTTATTATTATTAATATGATTCGAGGTCTTTTGTCATTTGTGCTCAAGGTGGCTCACATTATGCAGACAAAATTGTTTTCAATTAACTGAAGTTTGGTAAAATGCAAGCAGTTAGTGCCAGTTCACACTTGTGAGATACGAGAACCCTGCGAATCCAGTGCGGGTTCCCGCATCGCACCTGAATCGCACAGTGGTTCACACTGAGACCTGCAAACTGCTGTGGGTGTCAATGTAAAGTTAACGACACCCCCAGATCGGTTCACAGATCGCAGTGCAAACTGTAAAATGGTGCAGGAATCGGATCGCATAAGTGTGAACACCCCATGCGATCTGATTCCAGTGTGGACCAAAAAAATGGTCCTGCACCATTTTGGTGCCAATGCGATTTCAGCCATACAGTTTGTATGCCTAAAATCGCATCGCACAGACATCGCATGTGATGTGAACAGAAATGCGGTGTGAATCACATGCAATGTCTGGCATCGCACTAGTGTGAACTGGTCCTTAATGTTTGTATTAGAGAACGAGTGTGCAGAGTCGCTTCAGAAAATTCCACTTTAGGCTGAAATGATCAATCTTACTGAGATTTGGTGTCAGTGCATCCATCATTTACAGAGCACACAGTGTGCAGCACATTCAGCCCTAGCAAAGCACACAGTGTGCAGAGCATTCAGTATTTGCAGAGCCAAGATGTTGCAGAACATGAATGATTTGCTATTCACGGCATTGCTGACATTGTGCTCTGTTTCGCATTTTGTCTTAATTAGGGTATTGCAATTGTCTCGAACAATATAAACTTGTACTCTGCTTTTTCAACACCCATCTATATTTTGTGTATTGCAACTTTATCTCGACCAATACTGTCTCAATTTTATCCTGAAGAATTGCTATATTTTATGATACTGCAACTATCTCTCACACAATGTAAAACGTCTCACTGCTATACTAACACACTCCTGTAGAATTAGGTTGTGCTACTATCTCTAAACTGATGTGAACCTGCTATCCCAACAATCCGTCTCCCTCTGATATGTTTAAGATATTGCAACTATTTTACATTTATCTTACATCTTAATGTAAACCTTCTCACACCCTTAACAGACAGTGCAGAGTGCAGATACATTGCTTACCAAAATAGCTCCACTCGGGCCGCGCGTTCCACGGAGCTGCTGACGTCACTTACGGTTTATCACTGGCACAGGGAAACCGGAAGTGACGTCATGACTCGGAGGGAAAGCACTGCCCATGTCCTAGGGCGGTGCCAATCTAAAACAAAGCACCCGTAGTGATACTATGGGCGGAAGTTTTCCGGCGCAATGGATTGCGCCACAAGGCAGGTCATAGCCCTGCAAATGAAGCGTCTCGTTTGCAATCTCATGATTTCATAGACATCTCACTTCCCATAGTGCACTGTGTCTGGCCCCCGAACACAGTGCACTTAAAGGACCCTTTTTTCTATTTTTTTTTTAGGGCCTTTTTTAAAAAAAATTAAAAAATACAATTTTATTTATTCTTTATTTTTTTGTGACTGCCTGGGGGGGGGGGGGGGCGCCGTGCGCCTCCTATGGTCAGGCCGCCACTATGTCCAATTGGACTTTAGTAGTTATGCTATGGAGCTCCCTCACTACAGTTCCTGGATACAAAATACACGTTTGTGTCTTACCTCATATGATCCATTAAAGTCAGTCTGTCTTGGGCGGAAGGACATGGTTCCCCCCATATAGTTCCATCCAGACACAACTGTTGATGCAGAAATGCTCAGAATTACTGTTCGAAGAACCATCTTTGTAGTCGCTCTGAATGCGTGTCATGAAGCAGCGAACGGGAACAATTTATATGTCATCATAGAAGGAAGTTCAATCACTTTTATTTGACAAATTGGGGGAGGCATGATTTGCAATTCATAACAAATTTACTGTATTCTGTATTTACCTCAAATATACCATGATACATATAAAAAAACAGGGAAACTAGTTGTTATCTAATCTTTATGCTGTGAAAAGTAATAAATAATTTTGATCATATCTTATCACCTAAGCAAAGTGTTAAATCATATGTTACACTATCTATGTAAAGATATATACAATACATAAATGGCAACCTTTTCTGATCAGGAGATAATCAAACTCATATTTATGGTTTAGGCGTTTTAGTGTTTGCGTCATTGTGCACGCAAGAGCCTAGAAAAAGCCCCTTTCACACGGACGGATAGAATTGTGCTTTAAAGCGGAGTTCCACCCTAAAGTGGAACTTCCGCTCATCGGATTCCTCCCCCCCTCCGGTGTCACAATTGGCACCTTTCAGGGGGGAGGGGGGTGCAGATACCTGTATAATACAGGTATCTGCACCCACTTCCGGGTACAGCTAGCCGCAGCTAGCCGCAGACTCCCCGCCCACCCCCGTTGTGTTGTGGGAAATACACAGTTCCCACAACACAACGGGGACCAGTGAAGACGCGCAGCGCGACTCGCGCATGCGCAGTAGGGAACCGGGCAGTGAAGCGGCAACGCTTCGCTTCCTGATTCCCTCAGTGTGAATGGCGGCGGCAGCACCCGAGGATCGAGGGACGGCTCGGTCTCGGGTGCCGACATCGCTGGACCCCGGGACAGGTAAGTGTCCTTATTTTAAAAGTCAGCAGCTGCAGTATTTGCAGCTGCTGACATCTAATTTTTTTTTTTTGGTGAAACACCACTTTAAGCTGCAGATTTTCTAGCTTTCTACCGCAGCTAAAAGCACACAATGCTCATCTATGGCCCCATTCACACACTGCGTTTAGCTGCGATTTAGTTACATGCGGTTTGGTGCGGATAGAAAAAATTGAATTGACTGCGTCCAGGAGCGATTTAGCACAGCTATCTGCACATAATTGCAGGTAATCGCAGTGTACACTTTCTCCTGCGGATAGCAGCGGCAAAAAGGAAAGAAAAGCAACAGGAAGCACATCAGAAATGGCAAGAATGTTCCAAACGCAGCTAAACGCAGCCGCACGTAAACACAGGTAATCACACTGTACAAATGCAGCTGATCGCATATTATATGCTTTTAACTGCAGCAGAACAGCCGTCCGTGTGAAAGGCGCCAAAAAGTCTAGAAAAAAAAGTCACAGATGACGTGCTTATAGGAAATTTTAATATACATTTCTGTTTTTGATGCAGAAGGAAAGGGATGGAACTGGGATAAAATACTCTTTTTTTTAGTTAAGGATAGTGTGGTGAAGATTAACAATCTGTCGTAGTTATATTTTTAGATTTGAGATTGAGACGCCACAAGGAGTTAAAATGGTTGTAAAGGCTTCAAATTTTTTTACCTTAAAGCGGACCTTTAGTTATTTTTTCAACTTTCCATCTATTAAATCTTCTGCCCTTGTTGTTTTAACTTTGGATAGTAAAACATTTTTTTTCTGCCAGTAAATACCATATACAGCCCACTTCCTGTTTCTTGTCTGGTCATTAGCCTAGGCCAGTAATGGCGAACCTTGGCACTCCAGATGTTTTGGAACTACATTTCCCATGATGCTCAATAGGGATGAGCTTCGTGTTCGAGTCGAACCCATGTTCGACTCGAACATCGGCTGTTCGGTCGTTCGCCGAATTGCGAACGATATGGGCCGTTCGCGCCAAATTCGTGTGGCGCGTCACGGCCCATAATTCACTGCGGCTTCGCAGTGCATTGCTTGCTGATGATTGGCCAAGCATGCACTATGACCCGCATGCTTGGCCAATCACAGCGCCGCCTGAACAGAGAGCCGTAATTGGCCAAAGCCAAGGAGGCTTTGGCCAATTATGGCTCAGGGGATTTAGTACACGCCCCACAATATATAAGGCCGCCTGCACGGTGGCCCTGTGTAGTGTGTGTTCCGGCGTTCATAGATAGAGAGAGAGAGAGAGAGACAGTGTCATTTGATTTGAGTTAGATAGATTAGGCAGAACAGTCAGTCAGTTAGCTGCACTTACAGTGTATTGTGTATATATATGCATCCCAGGTGTTGCATATATATATATATATATATATATATATATATATATATATATATATATATATATATATATATACACTGTATTCAGTTTAGCTAGATCCCTTCCTGTTATCTTCTAGACTATTTACATTTAGTGCAGTGCGTCCTGCTCACAGTGTTCAGCTAGATCCGTTCCTGTTATCTTCCTACTGACAGGCAGGCTTGTCTGGTTACAGTATATAAAGCTACCTGAAGAAAATTACTGGTGTTCTTTTGATCCTATTAGTACCACGGTCAGGCAGCTAGACTATTTACATTTAGTACAGTGCGTCCTGCTCACAGTGTTCAGCTAGATCCGTTCCTGTTATCTTCCTACTGACAGGCAGGCTTGTCTGGTTACAGTATATAAAGCTACCTGAAGAAAATTACTGGTGTTCTTTTGATCCTATTAGTACCACGGTCAGGCAGCTAGACTATTTACAGTTAGTGCAGTGCGTCCTGCTCACAGTGTTCAGCTAAACCTACAGAAATGGGCCACAAAGACACCGATCTACGCTTTATGGTTTTAGAAGAGATTCCCCATGACAAAAGAGGGGGTGATAGGATTTTGAAACTAAAAAGACGTGAAGTTTGGTGGATCAACAAATTACAGTCCCTGTACCCTGATGGTATGAACAGGGACTATGATTTGTTTTTGTTTGTTTAAAAATTTACAGTACAAGATTGATTAGAAGGTATGACTATTTTTGAATATGTTATATTTTCTTTAGATTGATCACAAAAGGCTCCCGTTGGAAATACTAGATAGCAGAATATCAACTGGAATCCATGAAGAATTTTGAGACATGAACAGAAATAGCAACATATGTATATTCATGAGAAATATTTGCAAAACACCGAGCTAATGAAATGAGATAATATAATTGGTTCATAAGTGATATGATGAGGATATTTGAGATATAATATGATGAACCTGTCTTGTAGATTATCCCCTATTGGGGAATTTAGGATGGTTTTAGGGTAGTAGGTTTATTCAATAGGGTTAAATTTGGAATGGTTTTAGGTGTTTCGTATAGGATAATTAATTATGTGACACAGGTGTGTATCAGACTGGGTGTGGATAAAAGAACACAGTGTGGTTTAGCCTTTCACACACAGCCTGAAAAGCCTGACGAAGAGCGATCTGTGCTCGGAACTGTACAGTGGCTTGCTTGTATTTTGAAACAATTAATGGATTAACTTTTCAGTAAAAGGACACTTTTTGGCATCAAAAAGCTTGCTTGTATTTTGAAACAATTAATGGATTAACTTTTCAGTAAAAGGACACTTTTTGGCATCAAGCATCGTTCCATGTGTTTTTTCTATCATTTATGGTGGAGTTTTGGGAGTCCACCCTGACGGTGCCTTGATTGAACAAGGATTTCAAGATAAGAGGGTAACCCACCTGATGTTCATATATATATATATATATATATATATATATATATATATATATATATATATATTTATTTTTATTTAGATGCTTAAATCATAAACATCCAGTACGTTTCAGGGGATCAAATGATTCCTCTTTATCATGGCTTGGGTCTGTTCAAAAAATGGTGTACTGGACTGATAAAATTAGAGAGGTCCCAAGGGGTAGTTAATATGAACTCTCCAGATGCTGGTTAAGCCCACTGGAGCAAAGAGTCAACCTTCACCCTCCACTTCTGGGAGCGATGCCTAAGGAAAATCATGCCTTGGAGTGAAGTGATTCCATCATCTCTCTGCTGCCTGACTCTGGGACACAGCAAGAGACAATTATAGCAGGCAAGTGACAATCCGCAACGTGTGACAGGTGACGTGGCAAGTGACAATCCGCAATGTGTGGCAGGTGACGCTCCAACACCAGCCATTTCCCTGATAAATTGCCCGCAAAAAAAATTATTTTCTGGCAGTGCGCCTCCTGAGACTAGACTCTGGATCCACCCCTGCGCCATACACTCCACATTCCTCTCCTTAACCATACTACCCGTTGCCATACCCATGGGAGTCTATGCCGGAAGTGGATGCAAATACCTGTCTTAGACAGGTATCTGCACCCCCCTCCCCCCTGAAAGGTGCCAAATGTGACACCGGAGGGGGGGAGGGTCCGAAAAGCGGAAGTTCCATTTTTGTGTGGAACTCCGCTTTAAGGTAGAACTATAGGCAAACCTTTTTTTTTTTTTTTTTTGGATAGAGTAAGGGAGGGTTATAGCCCCTGTCAGTTTATTTTTTACCATCCCTGTCCCATTGCAGAGATTGCCCCATAGCCAAACAGGAAGTTAGAGGAAATCTATGCAAAGTAAGGGAATCCCCCCTAGGCCCTCAGAACTAGTGTCCCCACTCGAAAAATTTCAGGGCAGGTCTTAAACAGCAAGGGGTGCGGCCTTGACAGGAAGGGGTGGGTCACATTTAAATTAGGGGTTGCACAAGTTTAGTCAGGCCTAGGGCAGCACAAAACCTAAATACACTACTGCCCATCGCCATATACTCCACACTCCTCTCTTGCACATACTACTCACTGCCATACACTCTGCACTCCTCTTTCTGCAGATATTACCCACTGCTGTACACTCCGCACTGTACATTGCCTATTTAACATTACCACATTCTGCACTATGTAAGTAATCTCAGACACTAACCACACATCATTTAAGCCACTCCCAATATTTAACGCAATTTAAACCACACCCATTGTCCGCACGCTGCATTTAAGTTTTTTGCCATGCCTAGGGCCCACTTTTGATCTTGCACAAGGGCCCTCTAATTTCATTATGCACTCATGGGAGACACCCTTTTTTGTGATAGATATAAATTGAGACTCACCTACAGTTTAGAGGTAAAGGCTCAAAGAGTAGCGTAGTACCACATAATATTTAGCCCCCTTCCTTCCTATTCTATTCAAAAACGATATAGAGGTTAGAAAAAAATTATCAATCTTGGTGTTCGCTGATGATACAAAGCTGAGCAGGGCAATAAATTCACAACAAGATATAGCAACTTTACAAGAAGAACTAGTTAATATAGAGTGATGGACAGCTAAATGGCAGATGGGGTTTAATATTGAAAATGTAAAGTAATGCACTTGGGAGCTAAAAATATTAATGCAAGTTACATGCTGGGGGAGAACCTCTAGGTCAGGGATATGCAATTAGCGGACCTCCAGCTGTTGCAGAACTACAAGTCCCATGAGGCATAGCAAGACTCTGACAGCCACAAGCATGGCACCCAGAGGCAGAGGCATGATGGGATTTGTAGTTTTGCAACAGCTGGAGGTCCGCTAATTGCATATCCCTGCTCTAGGTGAATCCAAGATGGCAAAAGATCTGGGGGTCCTGGTAGATCTCAGGCTCAGCAATAGCTGCAGGAAGCAAGGTTAGCAGATTATTATACACTAAAAAGTACAGTTATAAAACTTTGGTTTGGGCACATCTTGAGTATATGGTCTAGTTTTGGTCACCGATCCCCAGGAAGCATGTCCTTGACCTAGAGAGAGTCCAGAGAAGGTCAACAAAGCTAATAAGGGGGCTGGAGGACCTCAGTTATGAGAAAAAAAAACGACAGAAATTCAACTTATTCTTCCTGGAGAAGAGACATTTAGGAGGATATATGACGTCAATACACAAATCTTTTAATGGTGTCAGTATTATTGGGAGGAAAATATAACCTAAGGTTTCTAAAGAAGATTCACAGCCACACAATGAAGTTTGACAAGATTTTTTACTGTTATGCCACGTACACACGGTCGGACTTTTCGTCTACAAAAGTCCGACGGACGCCGGCGGACTAAAGCTGGCTGACAATCCGATCGTGTGTGGGCTTCCCCGGACTTTCAGCGGACTTTCAGCGGACTTTTCCAGCCGCAAATCTGACAGACTTTAGATTTGAAACATGCTTCAAATCTTTACGTCGTAACTACGCCGGACCCAGAAATCTGCTCGTCTGTGTGCTAGTCCGACGGGCAAAAACCCACGCTAGGGCAGCTATTGGCTACTGGTTATCAACTTCCTTATTTTAGTCTGGTGTACGTCATCACGTACCAATCCGTCGGACTTTTGTGTGATTGTATGTAGGCAAGTCCGTTCGTAAGAAAGTCTGCCGCAAGTCCGCCAAAAGTCAGACGAAAGTCCGTCGAAAGTCTGTCGGACAGGCTGTCGGACTTTTGTAGCCGAAAAGTCAGACCGTGTGTACGCGGCATAAGAGCGGTAAAGATCTGCAGCTCCTCTCCACAGTTGCTGGTGTAACGGGGCATGTAGATAAATTCAAAAAAAGTTTAGGGATGTTTCTTAGCAAACACATTATATAGGGAGTGACATAAACATACACACACTCAGGTTGAACTTAATGGGCCAATGTCTCTTCTCAACCTTACCAACTATGTATTTTTATGTTTTTCAATCTACATAGTTGTTACAGGTTACTGACTCATAAACCATTAAAACCAACAGCTCATCATAGCAAGTAATTAGAAACATGACAGCAGTGGAGGCCATAGCTCCCAACTGTTCCTGATTTGGAGGGACTGCTCCTGATTTGGAGCAATGTCCCTTTGTCGTCCCCCCCCCCCCCCCCATTTGTCCCTCATTTTGGTCTGATTTATATAGTTGTATATAAAATGCACTTTTTTTATCTTTCAGAAAGTGTTTCCCAGTGCTAAACCTTTCGCCCAAATTGCAAATTGCTGCATTTGTCCATTTTAAAAGCTAATATAAAGGAATAGTAGTGATAAAAGAAAGTCCTTGTGGATTTAATTAACCTTTTTTTTGTTAATTCTCCTTTAAGGGTGTGTGGCAGGGGGCGTATCCTATACCAACATACGTTTGCAAGTAGGGATCCCTCATTTCCATCTCAAAATGTTGGGAGGTATGGTGGAGGCCTCCGATATTTGTAAAATGTGAATTTTTTTAGCTTTGGATAGTGTAAATAAGGGTTACATTCCAGAATTTCCATGCTGAAGAGATCCCCGATGGTGACAGCTCTTGCTGACAATGGTCACTAAAACAAATAAGGGGGGAGTCTCCCTAGTGGGGATATGGACAACAATAAAAAATTGGCAGAGGGTCTAACCTATCCCTACTCAACTACAAAAAAAGTTCTTCTTTTGTATACACTTAACATTTTCTTATTTTATGGGCTTTTTTTTTTTTTTTAGAAGTGACATATAATGCTTGAATGCTCGAATGGTTGCATTGCTTCAAAATATTGGTCTATCTGTAGGCACCCTAGAACAATGGCTAACTGTAATAGTATTTTTTAGTTAACTCTGTAGCTGTATTTTACTTTGCTTTTGAGGTAATCATGTTAACTACATCTAGTTAAAATGTATGTTACCCTAAAATATGGTATGTCTGTACTTTTTGATAAATGGAGCCTGTTGCATTTTTATTCTTTTGTTAAATCTTAAATACCTGGTGATACTTTCAGTCCCCCTTCTATTCTGTTTTAAACTGACCACGCCAAGGACAGACACAGATTGTGTCCTAGCATGATCAGTTTGCACCTATTCCTTCTACTTGGGAGCTAGAGGATGCTTTGCCTTTGTGCGGTGTACCTGGACTCCCATGGTCAGAATTCTGCTGACACTCCCCCATCCAGCCCTGTACAGATTGAGGGACTGACTGCATGTGGGATGTGACTTTGGCAGAAGGAGGGACCACTGAGAATCTCTCCCTTCTACAGTGCCTTGCAAAAGTATTCACCCCCTTGCCATTTTTCGTGTTTTGTTGCCTCACAACCTGGAATTAATATGGATTGTTTGAGGATTTGCATAATTTAATTTTCAGAAGATGCCCACAACTTTGAAGATTTTTTTTTTATTATTATTGTGAAGCAAACAACAAATAGGACAAAATAAGAGAAAAAGTCAATGTGCATAACTATTCACCCCCATAAAGTCAATACTTTGTAGAGCCACCTTTTGCGGCTATCATTGCTAAAAGTCCCTTTAGATAAGTCTCTATGAGCTTGCCACATCTTACCACTGGTATTTTTGCCCATTCCTCCTTGCAAAACTGCTCCAGCTCCTTCAGGTTGGATGATTGCGCTTGTGAACAGCAATCTTTTAGTCTGACCACAGATTTTCTATTGGATTGAGGTCTGGGCTTTGACTAGGCCATTCCAACACATTTACATGTTTCCCCTTAAACCACTCAAGTGTTGCTTTAGCAGTGTGTTTGTGGTCATTGTCCTGCTGGAAGGTGAACCTCCGTCCTAGCCTCAAATCATACACAGAGTGGTACAGGTTTTGCTCAAGAATATCCCTGTATTTAGAACCATCCATCTTTCCCTCAACTCTGACCAGTTTTATAGTCCCGGCTGCTGAAAAACATCCCCACAGCATGATGCTGCCACCACCATGTTTCATTGTGGGGATGGTGTTCTTTGGGTGATGTGATGTGTTGGGTTTGCGCCTGGCATGGCACCTTCCTCCATACATTTTGTGAGTCTCCCACATGCCTTTTCGCAAACTCAAAACGTGCCATTTTGTTTTTTTGCTGAAAATAATGGCTTTCTTCTGGCCACTCTGCCATAAAGCCCGACTCTATGGAGCATACAGTTTATTGTCGTCCTATGTACAGATACTCCAGTCTCTGCTGTGGAACTCTGCAGCTCCTCCAGGGTTACCTTAGGTCTCTGTGCTGCCTCTCTGATTAATGCCGTGAGTTTTGGTGTACGGCCCTCTCTTGGCAGGTTTGCTGTTGTGCCATGTTTTTTCTATTTGGTTATGATAGATTTGATGGTGCTCCTAGAGATTATCAAGGATTTGGATATTTTTTTTATAACTTAACCCTGACTTGTACTTCTCAACAACATTGTCCCTTACTTGTTTGGAGAGTTCCTTGGTCTTCATGGCAGTGTTTGGTTAGTGGTGCCTCTTGCTTAGGTGTTGCAGCCTCTGGGACCTTTCAAAAAGGTTTGTATATGTAATGACAGAACATAAGACACTTAGATTGCATGCAGGTGGACATCATTTCACTAATTATGTGACTTCTGAAGGTAATTGGTTGCACCAGAGCTTTTTATGGGCTTTATAACAAAGGGGGTGAATACATACGCACATGCCGATTATCAGTTTTTTATTTCTGAAAAATTGTTTTATGTATATATTTTTCTAATGTTACTTTACCAACTTAGACTATTGTGTTCTGATCCATCACATATAATTCAGATTAAAAAAACATTGAACTAAAGGGTGTAATGTAACAAAATAGGTAAAAAGCCAAGGGGGGGGGTGAATACTTTTGCAAGGCACTGTATATGGGAGATACAGGGATGTGGTTATGCTGCTGCTGACATGACTTCCCTTCCCTGTTTCCCGGGGCCCTACAAAGTTTAAGTGAAAACAGCTAGGGTTTATGACTTTGTCAAAAGTCGACTCCACCATCCCTTTGACCTCTGGGTGCTCTGTTAAATAGCAGTCATGTGACTGCTTAATAATAATTTTTTTGTTTTACTAAAATGTGTTGCCTTGTATTACCATTTCACAATGCTTAATGTTTTTTTGTTTTTTTTATCAAGAAATAGTTCACATATCCTTTAACCACCTCAATACAGGGCACTTAAACCCCCTTCCTGCCCAGACCAATTTTCAGCTTTCGGTGCTCTCACACTTTGAATGACTATTACTCAGTCATGCAACACTGTACCAAAATGAAATTTGTGTCCTTTTTTTCACACAAATAGAGCTTTCTTTTGGTGGTATTTAATCACTAATGGGTTTTTTATTTTTTGTGCTATAAATAAAAAAAGACCGCAAATTTTGTGAAAAATTGCCTTTTTCTTTGTTTTTGTCATAAAATTTAGCAAATTAGTAATTTTTCTTCATAAATTTTGGCCACAATTTATACTGCTATATATATTTGGTAAAAATAACCCAAATTAGTGTATATTATTTGGTCTTTGTGAAAGTTATAGAGTCTACAAACTATGGTGCCAATCACTGAAAATTGAAAACATCTGATCAGGCCTTCAGTACATCAGGTGAATCTCATTTCTTGAGGTACTAACAAGTCAGAAAAGTACAAATACCCCCCAAATGACCCCTTTTTAGAAAGTAGACATTCCAAGGTATTAAGTAAGTAGCATGGTGAGGTTTTTTAAGGTGTATTTTTTTCCCACAATTCTTTGCAAAAGGAAGATATATTTTTTTTTTTTTCAAAATTTTCATATTAACTGGTTATTTCTCTCACAGAGCATATGCATACAACAAATTACAACCCAAAATACATTCTGCTACTCTTACCGAGTATGGGGATACCACATGTGTGGGACTTTTACACAGCCTGGCCACATACAAAGGCCCAACATTGAAGTCGCACCATCAGGCGATCTACGAGCATAAATTGCACATCTCCTTTCTCAACCACCTATTACACTTTTGAAGGCCCTGGAGCACCAGGACAAAGGAATTGCCCACAAAATGACCCCATTTTGGAAAGCAAACACCCCAATGTATAATCTATGAGGCATAATGAGTCTTTTGAACGGTTATTTTTTTACCAGATGTTTTTGGAAAATGTGGAAAAAAAATGAAAACGCATTTTTTTACACAAAGTTGTCCATTTATAAGATATTTCCAACACATAGCAAATACATAGCAAAAATGACACCCCAAAATACATTCTGCTACTCCTCCTGAGTATGGCGATACCACATGTGTGGGACTTTTACACAGCCTGGCCACATACAAAGGCCCAACATTGAAGTAGCACCATCAGGTGATCTACGAGCATAAATTGCACATCTCATTTCTCAACCACCTATTACACTTTTGAAGGCCCTGGAGCACCAGGACAAAGGAATTGCCCACAAAATGACCCCATTTTGGAAAGCAAACACCCCAACGTATAATCTATGAGGCATAATGAGTCTTTTGAAGGGTTATTTTTTTTCCAGAAGTTTTTGGAAAATGTGGAAAAAAAATAAAAACGCATTTTTTTTTACACAAAGTTGTCCATTTATAAGATATTTCCAACACATAGCAAAAATGACACCCCAAAATACATTCTGCTACTCCCCCTGAGTATGGGGATACCACATGTGTGAGACTTTTACACAGCTTGGCCACATACAGTGGCCCAACATCCAAGTAGCACCATCAGGCGTTCTAGGAGCATACATTACATAGATAATTTCCTGGCAACCTATCATTTTTGAAGGCCCTTCATATTTCTAACACATAGCATGTACATACCAAGAATTACAATCCAAAATAAATTCTATTGCGGAAAGGATAAAAAAAAAAAAAGTATTACCTGTGCTTTTAGTAGTGTCCACAGAAGAGAGCACTGGTCCAGGCAGCAGTCAGGGATGTGCTTAGCGACAGCAATAACTATCCAGGCAGCAGGCAGGAATATTGTCTATAGTCGGCACAGCACAGTCCATAGGAATTGTCCAGGCAGAGACAGCCAGCACAGCCATAATATTGGTCCTGGTACACTGTTACCTGCAGACACATATTATTGTACCGCTCTCCAGCCCTTCATAAACATACTGCCTCTTGCTACAGCGAATTATTTGCATAGTCCAGGTAGCAGGCAGATGTGTGGTCCGTTCATGCGGCAGGCAAAGGCATGATGGCAGTAAGTCAGCAGAAGGCTGAGGGCCGCAATTGGGTAAGACCTGTGCACAGGGGCACAGGGGTAGAGGCTTCGACCCACCCAAATCTCTATGAAGCCTCCGGACTCCAGACCCTAATCCGGAAATTACAAAACCGGGAGAAAACAAAAAAAATTGTTATCTCCATCCGGAAAAACTATTCTGGAGCCCCTCACATATGTGAGACCCCTGTGTACTATAGTAGCAGGGCAACAGATCAGTCCAAGCGGTAGGCAAAAGCATAGTCCATAAAACAAGCCAGGGTCAGTTAACGTGCAAGTAGTCCAAGCGGTAGGCAGAAGAGTAGTCACAAAACAGGCCAGGGTCAGTTCACGAGCAAGCAGTCCAAACGGTGGGCAGAGGCATAGTCAAAACAGGCCAGGGTCAGTTCATGTGGAAGCAGTTCAAACAGTAGGCAGAGGCATAGTCAAAAAGCAGGCCAGGGTCAGTTCCCATTGAAGGCGGTGGCATGGTTATTTGGGGAAGCATGGAAAATGATCAGCGAAAATGGGGAAAATATGGGCTAATAACTTGGGGATGTATGATACAGTTCGAAGCATTCACCAATGCAAAGGCCAGGTTGGGAGGGACACTGGGGACAATGGTAGCTGGTATCTTTTCGAAAATCTCTTCTGCTGCACACACGACATTTTTTTTGCCGTCTTCGGCCTGCTTCCGATGGTGGAATGTTGTACGGGAAGTGGCGTTCATGAAGTCGGCTAACAGCATCAGAACGAGGTAATTCTGGGAGGGGTCTTTGTGGATAGATGAGGGACGTGACTACTTCTTCTATGAATTTTAGGAAGGAGGCGGGGCTTTCTGTGGATTTTGTGTAGATTATGTAGGAATTGTAAATGGCCAAATGGATTAGATATATTGCTACCTTCTTATACCAGAATCGGGACCTCCTTATTGACAAATAGGGCTGAATCATTTGGTCATTGAAATCCACCCCCCCATGTAGAGATTATAGTCTTGGACACATGTCGGTTTTTCAATGGGACCTCGTCTTCGCTGAACTACAACTGCAGTGTCATCATGAATGGTGGACATCATGTGCACGTTCCTGTTATCCTTCCACCTCAAGGCCAGCACTTCATTACATCTCAGTGTTGCTCTTTCCCCCTTTTTCAGCCTTTTGTTCACAATGGATTGTGGGAAGCCCTTCCTATTTTTTCTTGAAGTTCCGCAGGCCAGGGTTTTTTCAATATATAGGTGTCTGAAAAGGGGCAGGCTGGTATAAAAGTTGTCCAGGTATATATGATAGCCTTTTTTTAGAAGTGGGTAAGCCAGATCCCATACGATTTTTCCAGTTGTGCCCATGTAGGCCGGGCACTCAGGGGGCTGGAGCTGGGAATCTCTTCCCTCATATATGCGGAATGCATATAGATATCCCGTGGCTCTCTCACACAGCTTGTAAAATTTGACTCCATATTTGGCCTTTTTGCTAGGAATATACTGTTTTATTCCTAGCCGGCCTGAAAATGGTACCAGGGACTCATCCACACATATATTCTTCTCGGGGACATAAAGTTCTGCAAATCGTTGGGAAAATGAATTTATTAGTGGGCGAATCTTGTATAGCTTATCGGAATTTGGATGATTGTGGGGAGGGCACTGGGTGTTGTCGTTAAAATGAAAGAATCTCATAATCATCTCATATCGGGACCTGCACATAGCGGCAGAATACATGGGCATATGGTGGATGGGGTGGGTGGACCAATAGGTATGTCCTTCATTTTTTTTTGAAAGCCCCATATTTAGGGTGAGGCCCAAAAACAATTTGAACTCCTCCATATTCAAATCTCTCCACTCAAACGGACGGGCATAAGATGATTGGGGGTTGCTGGCAATATACTGCTGGGCATACAAATTTGTCTGGTCCACAATGAACTGCAGCAAAGTGTCGGGCAAAAACAGGTGAAAAAAATTGATCTCTGTAAAATTTTGGGTGTTGGCCTGCACACCTGGCTGTGCTGTGAAAGGGGGAATATTTGGTGATCCCGAGTTGGAAGGCAGCCATGTTGGGTTGGCAAGACCATCTGGCATATAGGTAGCGGCCCTGGCTCTTGGGGGACGTGACACTCCAGTAGTTGGGGGAGTTGAATTTCCTGTGCTGGAACTCAGGTGTGATGTGGCAGCACTGGTACTGGGCATTTGTGCGTGGGGCCCATCTCTGGTGGCAGCACTGGTACTTGGCCTTTGTTCCTGGGGCCTATTGCTGGCGGCAGCACTGGTACTGGGCCTTTCTTTCTGGGGCCTATTTCTGGCGGCAGAGCTGGTACTGGGAATATAATCCCGGTTGCTGGCGGCTTCCTGGGTTCCAGAGTGTCGTGCCCTTTTAGGAGGGACCCATTCTTCATCCGAACCATTGCTACTCTCGATCGGCTCAAATGCCGAATTTGATTCGGAATCAGAATGGGACTCTGATGAGAGCTCCCCGGTGCTCTCATCAGTCATAGAGAGGATCTGGAACGCCTCCTCACTTGTATATCCTCTTTTGGACATGGCTGTGTGGCGGGTAGCTGTGCGACGGGTGACAGATGGGTGGCAGGTGACGGTCACTGATGGGCTGTGCGATGGGTGGCAGGTGACGTTCACTGAGAGGTGATGGTGTGATGGGCGATGGTCACAGATAGTTGACAGCTGACGGTCACTGATGGGTGACAGGTGCACCGCTGATGGTCACTGATGGGTGACAGGGCACAGTCACTGATGGGTGACGGGTGAGAGGGCACGGTCACTGATGGGTGACAGGCCACGGACGGTGACAGGTGATAGTCACAGATTGTTGACAGGCGACGGTCACTGATGGGTGACGGGTGCACCGCTGATGGTCACTGGTGGGTGACGGGTGACAGGGCACGGTCACTGGTGGGTGACGGGTGACAGGGCAGGTCACTGGTGGGTGACGGGTGACAGGGCAGGTCACTGGTGGGTGACGGGTGACAGGGCAGGTCACTGGTGGGTGACGGGTGACAGGGCAGGTCACTGGTGGGTGACGGGGGACACCGACGTGCACGCGCAGCGCGCTCACGATCGCGCGCATGCGCCGTGCAATGCGGGATGTACCATTAGTGATCGGCCGTGACTTCATCACGGCCGATCACGTGGTAAACAGCCATGCCCAGTGGCTGTTCACCCCTGTCGGTGACGAGCGGTGTCTCGGTGACACGCCGCCACCGACAGTACAGGGCTGCGCGCTCACGATCGCGCGCATGCCCTGTTTAAACGGCGGACGTCATATGACGCCCACTCAGAACAATAGGCTTACCGTCTGGCCGTCATATGACGGTGGGCGGTAGGCTAGTGGTTAAAGTATATGTAAACCCATTCAGTTTAAAATAGATATGAAACACAGAACATTTTTGTATAGATATAAAAAAAAACATTATAAATATCTTTTTCCTCTTTTTTATAAGTGATTGTAAGGAGATTCCATATTACAATTCATTATTGATTAATTGATTAATTGTTGATTTCACTCTGTTCATGATTTCACATTGCTTATTTTGCTTTAATAATCAGAAACATATCTTAGTATATTTTTGATTAAGATCAGACTGTCTTATGATTTACTGAAATATCTCATATATGTCTTTTCCTCTTTTTCTGTGTTCATCTGAGGAAACATCTGCTTGTGGTTTTGTCTCTGTACTTTTTAGGGAAGCTGCGGTTGTCCAGCAGACAAGTGACAGAGGATGAGGAATGTTTTGACCTATTAACTTGAACTACAGGGGTCACCATTTTTGATATCACAAGATGTAGACACTATTAATGTTTGGAAAATCACAAGATTGAGATATGATTAAGAAATTACCGAATATGCTAATATGTATTATCATTTTGATTGGCCCCCAAAATTGTGGGCAGAGTCTTGTAAAGACAGCATAAAACAGCGAATCCTAAAATAAAGAATGGTAATCATTTCAGCATACCTAGTGTGTGTATGTGTTATTGATTAACCGCCGGCGAGGACCTCCACTGAGCCATCTCCAAGAGCCTAGGCCACAAGGAGAAGACGAGCGCCTAACAGTTTTTGGTACCAGGAAGTGGTGGGGTGTTTTGAACAGGTAAGTCACCTCCTTTTTACCTATTTTTTGGTAACTGGTGTTGATGCTTGCCTTGTTCAAATAACCTTGTATGTCCACCCACTTACATAACTGTGCCTTCGCAACGGGCTAGGCTGGCCCCTTGGAGGGTTAAAGAAGGGCTCGCAGGGTTTTTTTGGTTTTTGTTTAAGTAGTCTGACTAGGTTGGTCTGACTGTGTTGAGTAGATATATGTGTGTTTAAAACTCGGGAAGTATAGAATACGCCCGTAGTAGAAGGAGTGGCTAAGTGGACGCCCAATTTTTGGGGAAAATATTGAAAAGTGCACTTATTATAACATGTTCATATAATGTAACTTTATTTTGCTACTGTATATATATATTTGCTTGTTTGTTTTTCTCTTAGGTACCACCGTAAGTATTTAGAGTGTATAGAGTATTAGAGAATTAGAGATAAGTGTATGATATATATATGTATGACAACTGAATGTAAAGTACTGTATTGATTTAGAGGATTTTTTTGTTAAGATATTGTATTACACATATATGTACTAAATGAACGACCTAAGACAGGAGCCTGACTGTAGTGAGATAGCGCCCGCCTGCCCACATTGCACCTTTGGTTTACTGTTCCTTAGTATTGACAGGACGTGGATCCTGCTTACCACTAGACCAACCGGATTTTCATACCGACTTGGTGCAAGGGGGGTCTTTCCTGCCACAAGAAGGGGTACTCTATACCGAGTACTAAGAATTAACCTTCATAGCTATTTCAGCCCCACTGCCATAAGAGACCAAGGGACTTACTCCCAAGTCAGGGAACAGATTATAGCACAAACAGGTTGCTTTCATCTCTGTCCCTGTACTAGTCACACACTACCAAGGTTATTGGATGGGGAATTCTGCGGCAACCCAGACCATGGCCAATCCATCTCCCTATGAGTATGTTAAAAACACACTACCGGGATCACAGGTAGAACCGTTTTGGACACAGGTCAGAGACAGGTGCCAACAGCTGGGGATACATGACCCAGGGCCAGTGGGACCCTGTTCTGAAGACGAGTGGAAGGAAGTGAGCAAGGTGTGTCAGGTACACAAGCACTCCTACCCACCTGGGAAATGGGAAGACACACAGTATATGAAAAATTGTTACAAAATATGGAATAAATGCTTAGCCAAATATAAAACAGAGTATGTAACTAAAGCCCCCACACCAAAACCTGTAAATTCACCCGCCCTATCTCAGCAACCCGAAGCACCCCCCCTTATGTGATGGTTAAACAGGAGGATGGAACATTGGGTCCATGCCTTCAGCTGTATCCATCTTTGGATCCAGCAGTATTGGCTACCATGGTATATGGGGCAGCTGATCAGGCACAAGTTACACGATGGGAAAACGAAAGTAGAAGCAGGGAAGAGGAAGTCCGGGCAGAAGGTATACGTAGGAGAGAAGAAGAGAGGATAAGTAGGTTGGATCCGAAGGAAAGGAAAGTAGAAGAGAAGTTAAAAGAGCTTAAGAAGAGAAAGGAGGAATTAGAGGAGAAAATGTGTAGGAGGGAGGAAGAGCTAGACCATTACAAAAGAGAGCTAGATAAGAGGGAAGGTGAGATAAGAGAGTATTCTGCGATAACTAAGGAAGAAAGGGATGGAATGTCCCTAGAAAAGGGAGAAGAGGAAGGAGTCAGGAAGTTAAGCCCCAGGGAAAAGGAATGGGAGGAGAGACAGAAAGAATTTAATAAAAGACAGCAGGAAGAAGAAGAAAGGATACAAAGGAAAAGGGAAGATTTAGAGGCGTACGAGAAGAAACTAGAGAAAAAGGCAAGAAGTATTAAGGAAGCTGAGGAAAAGATAATTTCACAGCCATCCACTACACTCAGAAGCCAAACTAAACCGGCCATAAGCCAGAAACCCCCACAGGAGGAAAGGGAGCAGGGTGAATCCTCTACTGAGGAAAGAGAAATGGAAGTGGAACAGGAAACTCTAGGTGCCACCTTTAAAGCACCACTTATGCATATAGGGGAGACGGTAGTGCATATTCCCCTACCCCTAGGCACACTGTCAAAAATAAAGGAGTTATGCCCCAGCCCAAAGAAAAGCCCTAGGGAGGCTGGTGCTTTCCTTGCAAAATACAGTGCAGGGACGAGCCTGGATAAGGAAGATATAGCAGGGATTCTTAGTATAGTTGACCCTGACAGCCCAGAAGGGCATCCCGTAGATGCCTTATGGACAGCCCACATAGAGGAAAATAAAGATTGGGTGTCTTTTTGGAAAGGTATGGGGAATCATTGGTCTGCTATATACAAGGGTTCATCTGCACTTCAGGAACTTGTCCTAGCAAAACAGGGACCGAAGGAAAAGTTCTATGAATTTTGTACCCGGGTATATGGTCTGTGGAAAGCAGTAGATAACGTCAACCCCCAATTGTTCACCACCACCATTATGGCTGGTGGCGATACGAAGGTGACACAGTTGCTTAAATTCACTAATCCAAAGTGGGCAGAACAACCCCCAGATGAATTTATGAAAGATGCTAGGTCACGAGAAACATCAGGGGTATTTGAACAGAAGGGTGGCATTTTTCCCTCCCTGACACCAACCCAGACTCTGCCAACTGGTGGGACTCCGCCCACCCACATAATGACAATGCAACCTTATCCACCACTGCAATCTTATCCCCCAGACCAGGCTTACCCACCAGACCAGGGGTGCTTTAACTGTGGGGAACTGGGGCACTGGAAGTCCCAATGTCCCTACAAAATTAGAACAAACGCCCAGAGAGGAAGAGGTAGGAATCTTAACACCACCCCCCGTCGCCTTCAGGATATCAGGTATCCTCACCCACCACAACCCCAACCACCCCCACCACAACCCCAATACCAGCCTCAGCCTAACAGACCACCCCCACGCATTCCGATGCAGTGGCCATCCGCTCGGCGGACACCACAATAGGGATGCCAAGAGTATGTCCCGTCCCTCAGCCTTGTGTGTTACAATCCATCATGGAAAAGTCTTCCGCAGGTACTATTGCGGGTAGACAATCACCTGATATGTCTACTTCTGGATTCAGGGGCTACATTCAGTAGTTTGAATGATGCCATATATGACACACCGCACTGCACTGAGGGAAACTCTATTGGTATAAATGGGACATCAGTTACCCACCCCATCACTCCACCATTGCCCGTGGCTACTCCAGAAGGGCAGGAACTGTGCACTCAGAGTTTTGCTGTCCTTGTGGATTGCCCAGTATCTTTAATGGGGAGGGACCTACTCTCAAAACTGAATATCACCATTAAATTTGACAGAGGGGGCTCCCTCACTGCCAGCTCACCGTTCTGCGATTTACATGCTCCAAAGAGACACACTTTCAGGGGACTCTTTGCATCATTGCCACCCACTCTAGAAACACATGCTATATGGGCAGACAACAAAGGGAGTGTGGGTTTTATTAACTGTACACCTTACACACCACAAATGCGTCCAGACGCTGTAGTACAATGTCACAAGCAATACCCCCTGCCACTTGAAAAAATTGAAGGCATCACACCATTAATCAATGATTACATAGCAAAAGGGATTCTGAAACACATTATAAGCCCCTGGAATACACCAATCTACCCTGTGAAAAAGGCAAATGGGGAATGGAGGCTTGTACAGGACCTAAGGGCCGTGAACAAGCAGGTTATACCTCTGCCACCTTTGGTGGCAGATATTTCTTTCATCTTTTTGAAAATACCTGCTGATTCCCTTTGCTACACAGTAGTAGACCTGGCGAACGCATTCTTTAGCATCCCGATCGATGATGGGGTATTGCCCATGTTTTCATTCTCATGGGGGAGGGGAAAACAGTTGACCTGGTCAAGATTACCGCAGGGGTATGTGGACAGTCCCGCAGCCTTCTCCATGGTCCTTAATGAGACAATTAAGTCATGGACTGCTGAGCGCGGGTCGGTGCTAATACAGTATGTGGACGACTTGCTCCTGTGCAGTCGATCTGCTGAAGATTGTGCGGTCGATTCCACATCTCTGTTACATCACCTGGCCAGGTCTGGCCACCTTGCATCGCGAAAGAAGACACAATGGTGTCAAAGTCAGGTAGAATACCTGGGATGCATTTTGAAGGAGGGAACCAGGCTGGTATCCCCCAAACGTGCCGCAGCCCTGCAGGCTCTCAGTCCTCCAAGAGACAAAGCAACTTTGCTCTCATTCTTGGGCGCAATCGTATATTGCCGCCAATGGATCCCAGATTGTTCATATTATGATGGCATTCTGAGGGAGGCTACCTTGTCCACCGCCCCAAAGACAGTAGATTGGACAACAGAAAGGCTCTGTGCTTTTCAGGCCTTGTTACAAAGTCTGACTCAGGCCCCCGCCCTGGGATTGGTAGAATATGGCAAACCCTTTCAATTATACTGTGTGGTATCGGGAAATTCTTTTGCTGCAGTATTGACACAGCAACATGGAACCGGGTACCGACCAGTCTCCTATCTCTCAAAAAAGTTGCCTACCCAAGTACAAGGGATGCCATCTTGTCTACAAAACCTTGCTGCTTGTGCTATGGCAGTTCAGGAGGCTAACAAATCAGTATTAGGCCATGAACTGACTCTCTACACTACTCATTCAGTAACTCACCTTCTGCAAAACATGAACACACAGCATATGACAGCACAAAGGCTTAGTGGGTATGAGATCACACTTCTGAATACTGATAACCTCACCCTCAAACACGCACCACCAAGTAATCCCACTGTCCGTCTTTTACATTCTTTGCTCAAGCTGCCACGAGACCCTGATCAGAAGCACAATTGTGTTGAACAGGTTGCAGCAATAACCAGCCCTCGCCCAGATCTCACTGACATTCCCCTACCAGGAGTACAGGACGTCTTCATAGACGGCAGTTGTTCTCGCCCCTCTGATGCAACATTCCTGACAGGGTATGCCATTGTCCAACTACCTGATGTGGTGTTGGAAGCAAAAGCCTTACCACCCTCCTCGGCACAGGTAGCAGAATTGGAGGCACTCACAAGAGCTTGCATACTTTTCTCTGATGAGGAGGTAAACATCTACACAGATCGTAGGTACGCTTTTGGCGTAACGCACGACTATGGCGTAATATGGGCGAATAGAGGATTTAAAACCGTTGACAACAAGCCAATCGCTAACTCTACGCAAATTAAAGCACTCCTGCAAGCGATTCTTCTCCCAAAGAGGATAGCGGTCATCAAAGTAAAGGCACATTCATCAGATAACAGCAGAATTTCCAAAGGAAACGCGCTGGCAGACAGAGAAGCAAAAAAAAGCCGCTGCCCTATACATTGGTCAGCCAGCCCCCACAACAATGTTTTTCAAAGAACATTTTACATCACCCAACTTTAAAACCGTTGTGACACAAATACAGGGATTAGCTACAGAGGAGGATGTTTCTTTTTGGGTCAAGGATGGCTTGACCAAGGACCAAGAAGGTCTTTGGTCAAAAGAGGGGAAGATATTGGGCATACCAGAATCAAGCAGTGTTCTCATACTTTCCTATCTCCATGGTCCAGGACATATAGGTACCACCGCCCTAACAAACATATACACAAAGTCTTTCTGCACAAACAACTTAAGTAAACAGGCAAAACTCCTCACCAGCAGTTGTCTGACCTGTGCACAAAACAATGTCCAAGGGAAAAATCATGGATTACATGGCCACCTGCCCTCACCCCTGGGTCCCCTAACAGATTTGCAAATAGACTTCACACACATGCCCAAACAAAAAGGCAATTTGAAATGCCTTTGCGTGATCGTATGCAAATGGTCAGGTTGGGTTGAAGGTATTCCGTGTACAGGTGAGACTGCTAAAATTGCTGCCAAATGCATACTGAACCATTGGGTTTGTAGGTTCGGAATACCAACGGCCATATGGTCAGACAGAGGGCCTGCCTTCAGCTCCTCTGTTACACAGACTTTAGCTAAGCTACTAGGCTTACAGTGGAAACTGCACATCCCTTACCACCCACAAAGTGCAGGAGTAGTGGAAAGAATGAATAGGAACATTAAGGACAAGTTAAAAAAGGCTACGGGGGGCACCATGAAAGGATGGTTGGATTACCTTCCTTCTGTCCTATTCCAGATCAGAACAACACCACATGCTAGAACAAAACTCTCGCCCTTTGAGATTTTGATGGGAGTTCCTGCAAACATAGAGCTGCCCCTCTTAGATCAAAACACTGACATTAATATCTATTCTCAACAGGAAATGTACGTGAAAAATCTGGTAAGTATGCTACAGGATATGAACGAACAAGTTTCTGTCACCTTTTCTCCTCTTTCAACAGAACCTACTCATCCCTTCATCCCAGGAGACAAAGTACTGGTGAAACAACTGGCACACAAAAAGAAGGTTGGACCCATTTTCTCTGGACCTTGGAAGATAGAGAAGGTTTCCAGAACTGCTGTACTGACCGATCTAGGAAACACCTGGATCCACGCCAGCCGGTTAAAGAAGTGTCCACAGCAACCCCAGACCCCTGACCCTCCACCAGCATCCCAAGACTTCTCTCTTCAGGAACAGCAACCAGATTTGGAGGACATTCAAGAAGGCATAAAACAAATCTCTCTGGACGACGAGACGAATCCCCCACCAACAAGAAGAAACGTGTAAACAGAACTTTGTACACAGTACCTGACAAAATGATTTCCACCTTTGTGTCAGGAAAAACATTATGCTTCTGGACATGTCTGATTCTGATAGTATTCATACCTACTTGGTTAATAACAAATTGTGTGTACCATCCAGAAGATTTAGGGTCACTAGAAGGGATATGTGGAAATGCACAGACAGCCAATACATCTAGTTTAAAATATAAAAGAAGTATGTCCCCCACTGAACCCCCTTCAGGTTTCACTGACAAGATGTTGTTATTGAAGTTTAAGTACAGTTATGCACAAAAGTCTGGTTTTGAGAAATGTTGGATATGCAGCAAACTCCACCCCAGTACAGCCAGAATCCCATTGATGGCCATTCCCTTAAACATCACTCCTTTTTTGAAGGGAACTCCCCCCATTGTTCTTGTATGCATGCTTCATGTTACTTAAATGCCTCTACAAAAAGGGTAGCGAAGCACCTTCCGAAACCATGAAGCTGACTTCCATTACCAGAGATCCCACGGTATGGTACGAGAACCAGGAAAATGAGGCCGAGGGATATGAATCCTTAAGGCATGATGAAAAGGTAGCCGAGGAATATGACTCCTTGAGGCGTGACGAAAAGGTGGAATGACCATTTCGATGATATCGAATGGTCAAAGGGAGGATTGTAAGGAGATTCCATATTACAATTCATTATTGATTAATTGATTAATTGTTGATTTCACTCTGTTCATGATTTCACATTGCTTATTTTGCTTTAATAATCAGAAACATATCTTAGTATATTTTTGATTAAGATCAGACTGTCTTATGATTTACTGAAATATCTCATATATGTCTTTTCCTCTTTTTCTGTGTTCATCTGAGGAAACATCTGCTTGTGGTTTTGTCTCTGTACTTTTTAGGGAAGCTGCGGTTGTCCAGCAGACAAGTGACAGAGGATGAGGAATGTTTTGACCTATTAACTTGAACTACAGGGGTCACCATTTTTGATATCACAAGATGTAGACACTATTAATGTTTGGAAAATCACAAGATTGAGATATGATTAAGAAATTACCGAATATGCTAATATGTATTATCATTTTGATTGGCCCCCAAAATTGTGGGCAGAGTCTTGTAAAGACAGCATAAAACAGCGAATCCTAAAATAAAGAATGGTAATCATTTCAGCATACCTAGTGTGTGTATGTGTTATTGATTAACCGCCGGCGAGGACCTCCACTGAGCCATCTCCAAGAGCCTAGGCCACAAGGAGAAGACGAGCGCCTAACAGTGATCACATTCCTTCTGTTCCCAGCTGCATAAGAGCTGGGGGGACGAGAAGCAGCAGCACACTGAGCTCCCCAGTGAATGGCTGTGAATTGGGGAAATTTCAGGACAAGTCTGATCATTGGAGGAGAGGAGGCTAAGTTCCCAGCATAGCTAGAGAACTGACCATGGTGTGCTCTCCTGCTTAGTATGGTCAGTTTTTAATAGGAAAGCAGAGAGACTGGCAGAAATACCAGGGATTTCACACAAAAGAAGCAATACAAAGAGAACAGGATACTTTTTCATACAAGTACACATGGTATAGCAGGCACATATCATTAATATGAAGTGTTGGGGTAACAAATGCTTTAAGTTCATTGAAGATTTGCACACACATGTCCTACATGTAACTGATGTTTTATTAATCTTTTGGCATTATATTTTAAATACAAAACATTTGAATATCTTTCAGGTTGAAGTAAAATACAAAAGAGCTTTTACTTATACGTATATAGATTATGGCTCTGTCTACTGCTACAATTGCTATTTCACATATTATCAGACTGAATATGGTATTGAGCCATTAGATAACAGCTCTGGGAACATCTTTAATTATCCCTGGTACCAATCAGAGAGTTACTCTGTTTTTGTTGTACATACAGACAAAGATTTTTCTTTCGGGTAAGTTCAGTCACCTTTTTATGTCTTCTTGGAAGTGAGGCCATAATAGGTCCCGATCTATGTTGTCCAAAGCATTACAAAGAGTGAATGTCCAACGGTAAGTGATAGACAGTCACTAATAGATAAAGTAGGTCTGAACCCTTGCAGCGGTATGGCTGTAGTTTCTTCAAAAATAAAAAAGAGATATGCATATTTATGAAGAATAGCAATGTGCTTTACAAGTGTGCCTTGCATTCCACTGGCTTTCAGATAAGCAATAGAAACTAAAGCGGAACTAAGCCCATCAACTGAACTGTTTCCAGAAACAGTTACACTCAGGGCATGCCATGGATAAGAATTTTCACAGTTGCTTGTGCTCTTAACCAAACTGTGAAGCCATCAAATGGCTGTTACCTTAAAGCGGAGTTCCGCTTAAAAAAAAAAAATTAAAAGTCAGCAGCTACAAATACTTTAAATAATAGGACACTTACCTGTCCCAGGGTCCAGCGATGCGGGGGATCGATGCCCTGCTTGTCTCCCCTCCGTTCGGCGGTGCCAGTATTTTAACTGTGGGCGCCCGGCTGTGGCTTCACAGCCGGACACCCACTGCGCATGCACGTGCCGTGCACCGTGAGTGGCCGCGCAATCATCTGGGACCTGTCACGTGTCCCAGATGATTGCCTAGAGGGAGGGGGGAGGTGATCTCAGGGAGGGAAGTGATGTCAGGAGCCCAGGCGCTGAAGCAGGCAGATTTCGAGGGACCACATAGCAACAGACATAAAAAGGTAAGTAAAAAAAATAATAATCCTGCCTTGCATCAGAGGGGGGCAGGGTCCCCCCGTACATGCACTGGGAAACCCTGGCATTTCCCCTTGTCAGAGGGGATGGGGTCACGTGACGGGTGGCCCCGCCCTCAGCTACATAAGAGCTGTCAAGCTGGCACAGTGTCATTGGCTGGGTGCCTCCGGTGGAGGCAGGATCCTGTGGGTGTTCCTCGCTGGAGTCGCTGGAGATCAAGAATTGGAATACGCTGGAGTAGGAGCATGGATTGATTGGATTACATCGCTGGAATCTTTTTTTTATTTTTTATTTTTAATAAAGGACTTGTCCCAAACCATCTCCTGTGGTTTTTTAACATTTTGACACTTTCTTTTTGTGAAATGGTAGGGGTACAATTTACCCCTTACCCCTTACCCCTTACCAATTCACATAGGGGGGCGGGATCTGGGTGTCCCCTTTGTTAAAGAGGGCTTCCAGATTCCGATAAGCCCCCCGCCCGCAGACGGGGTTGTGGGGATGAGGCCCTTGTCCCCATCAACATGAGGACCTCCTCCCCATGTTGAGGGCATATGGCGGTTCAGGAGGGGGGGTGTGCTCTCTCATTCCCCCCTCTTTTCCTGCGGCCTGCCAGGTTGCGTGCTCGGATAAGGGTCTGGTGTGGATTTTTGGGGGAACTCCACACCATGTTTTAAAAAAATGTTGGGAACCCCACGCCATTTGTTTTTTAATGTTGGCGCGGAGTTCCCCTTAATATCTATACCAGACCTGAAGGGCCTGGTAATGGCATTATTGGGGGCCCCCACGCATTTTCTTTTTTTTTAAAAATAACTCTCAATGACTTTTATGTGTATTGTCGGGACCGACAATTCATTAATAGCCGGCACTAGCGCTAGTACTTTTAAATGACTTTTTTTTCCTTTAGAAATGTCATTTTGCTCTCGGACTGCTGTAAACATAGGAAACATGCGCTAATTTACAGGCATACTATAGACACCCCCCAGATACGAAGTTTAAAGGAATATTTAGACAGTCTATTGACTGGAATGGTACCAGCTGATTGGAGAAAAGCCAATGTAGCACCAATATTTAAAAAGGGCCCAAAAAACATCCCTGGGAATTACAGACCAGTTAGCCTAACATCAATAGTATGTAAACTCTTGGAGGGGATGATAAGGGACTATATACAAGATTTTAGTAATAAGAATGATATCATTAGCAGTAATCAGCATGGATTCATGAAGAATCGTTCTTGCCAAACCAATCTATTAACCTTCTATGAGGAGGTGAGTTGCCATCTAGATAAAGGAAGGCCCCTAGACGTGGTGTATCTGGATTTTGCAAAAGCATTTGACACAGTTCCCCATAAATGTTTACTGTACAAAATAAGGTGCGTTGGCATGGACCATAGGGTGAGTACATGGATTGAAAACTGGCTACAAGGGCGTGTTCAGAGGGTGGTGATAAATGGGGAGTACTCAGAATGGTCAGGGGTGGGTAGTGGGGTTCCCCAGGGTTCTGTGCTGGGACCAATCCTATTTAATTTGTTCATAAACGACCTGGAGGATGGGATAAACAGTTCCATCTCTGTATTTGCAGACGATACTAAGCTAAGCAGGGCAATAACTTCTCCGCAGGATGTGGAAATCTTGCAAAAAGACCTGAACAAATTAATGGGGTGGGCGACTACATGGCAAATGAGGTTCAATGTAGTAAAATGTAAAATAATGCATTTGGGTGTCAAAAATATGAATGCAATCTATACACTGGGGGGAGAACCTCTGGGGGAATCTAGGATGGAAAAGGACTTGAGGGTCCTAGTGGATGATAGGCTCAGCAACGGCATGCAATGCCAAGCTGCTGCTAATAAAGCAAACAGAATATTGGCATGCATTAAAAGGGGGATCAACTGCAGAGATAAAACGATAATTCTCCCGCTCTACAAGACTCTGGTCCGCCCGCACCTGGAGTATGCTGTCCAGTTCTGGGCACCAGTCCTCAGGAGGGACGTACTGGAAATGGAGCGAGTACAAAGAAGGGCAACAAAGCTAATAAAGGGTCTGGAGGATCTTAGTTATGAGGAAAGGTTGCGAGCACTGAACTTATTCTCTCTGGAGAAGAGACGCTTGAGAGGGGATATGATTTCAATTTACAAATACTGTACTGGTGACCCCACAATAGGGATAAAACTTTTTCGCAGAAGAGAGTTTAATAAGACTCGTGGCCACTCATTACAATTAGAAGAAAAGAGGTTTAACCTTAAACTACGTAGAGGGTTCTTTACTGTAAGAGCGGCAAGGATGTGGAATTCCCTTCCACAGGCGGTGGTCTCAGCGGGGAGCATTCATAGCTTCAAGAAACTATTAGATAATCACCTGAATGACCGCAATATACAGGGATATGTAATGTAATACTGACACATAATCACACACATAGGTTGGACTTGATGGACTTGTGCCTTTTTTCAACCTCACCTACTATGTAACTATATGTAACTATTTCACTTTTATTGTTTCACTTTAAGCATTATTAAAATCACTGCTCCCGAAAAAACGGCTGTTTTTAAAACTTTTTTTTGCATTGATACATGTCCCCTGGGGCAGGACCCGGTTCCCCAAACACTTTTTATGACAATAACTTGCATATTAACCTTTAAAATTAGCACTTTAGATTTCTCCCATAGACTTTTAAAGGGTGTTCCGCGGCTTTTTGAATTTGCCGCGAACACCCCAAATTATTCGCTGTTTGGCAAACGGGCGAATAGCCAGTGTTCGAGTCGAACTCATGTTCAACTCAAACAGATAGCCCATTCCTATTAGTAAATAACCCCCATTGTGCTTCTGATCTTCCCCAGCTACTTTCAGCTAGTTCCTGTCGATATGCACTTAGTCCACAATCAGCTGCACTGCACACCATTGATCTGGACAGATTTACTGACAGTGATCTCCACTGGGGGCTTATGACAAGGCAACAATACAGGAGCAAGCGTGGGAGACACTTTTACATATACAGTACAATATATACTGCTTCGTCCAAAACCATCTTGCTTGTGCCATACAGCGTACACAGGAAAAGAAAACTGCTAGTAGCATGGGGACAGTGTTTTTTTTCGGCAAGAAACTCTGCATGTCTAATAGATTGGCTGTATTTTAATTATTTATTCATTTGTTCATTTACTTTATGGGATTACGGTTGATGTTTCTGTGTTTTTTTACAGGTCAGATAGCTGCTGTTGGCTTACTGGTAATTATTGGTCTCTTCATAGTAAGGTGGATTTAGGGAAAAGATCTGACAATAACCGTCCAAATACTTCCCCTGTGACCACTACAATACCAGTTCTAAGGTGATGTTTACCACTATTTATAATGTGTTACTATAAAAAAACATATAAATACTTGCGCTATATTTCAATTTGTGTAAAATCCAAACGTTCTGCAGCTGCTGTCCACCAAGTGCTAAATCACCTCACAAATGTAATCTCAATAATACAGCACTTGCAGATCAGATTATATGCATATATAAAACAGTGAAAACAGAAAAAGGTATAAACAAAATCAGTCATTCCAACAACCTCATATAACGTGCTCGGTGCTCCAAATTCCATACAAAAGTGCTGAAGTGCTTCACATAAACATACTGTGCACCAAGCCACACTCCCCTCTCGTATCCCCACTCACCAGAAAAAAATGGACCCTCAGCTTTTCAGTCTGGGGGTCAAACACACTTATATCTGATGAGGGGAGTGCTAGGCTTCTAGGTGTCCTCAATAGGGTCTGCAAAATGTTAATCTTGGGATGGCTGCGATGTCCATCAAACTCAATAAAACAGAATGATACTCATAGTGAAACACTGTAAAAACTATTTATTTGCGCAATAACATAAATCCACTTACAGGATTCCAGGTAAAATCGGGCATAAAACAATCATGAGTCTCTTCCGGGTTTGCCGCAGCTAGGCGTGCATTCCACGGAGGGCGAAGGTGACGTCGTTGGTTATGGAACCGAAAATTACACCAACGCGTTTCACCAAGGACATCATTTCTGGTTTCTCTAAAGTCTAATTTATACATGAGGAGAGAATACTCCCTCTCGTGTTGGCCAATAGGATTACATAATTTCTAATGCGTGCACTAGCTTCATTTCACCCAAGTGACATAACATCCTGAACATATTAAAATATTGCTTCTCTCATAAACTATACCATTAGAATCAATAAAAACACTATAGTAAATGGGCTCCAAATATATAAATGCAAACACCATTTCCACAAAGAATAAAAATGGAAAAATAAAAGATAAAAATTAAATAAATTAAAATAAACATAAAAATAAACATGGAAAACAAACAAAAAACAAAATTAAATAAAAAAAAAAACAAACAAACAAAAAATAAATGGAAATGAAAATGAAAAAAAATTATGAACAAACAAAATTCTCTTGTGTATACAAATTGTACAGATAGCAAATTGTATATAAAAAAAATACTATATAATTAAAAATTACCACGTGCTCATTTATCTTATGTTTCCTATTTTACCAGTTGGACAAAAAACAATTCAGATCAAGTTCTATGTTCAACCCCAACGGACTCATAGTTCCCCGCTGATAAATCCAATGAGTTTCATTCTGGGAAATGGCCTTCTTAAGATTACTCCCATTAGGGAGTTGTCATCATCCAAGATGGCTAGGTGCTATTCCCAAAAGCCAAATGTTGAGGATCAGGAGGAACTGTGATACAAGAGAGGATTATAATGCACAGACAGAAATAATTATGGAAAGGTTTCAAGAAAAGGTTTATAATCTAAAAGATCTAAAAAGAATAAAATATATGATACGAGATATGGACAAAGATAACCTGTTTAAAAAGAAGGAAATTAAATAGAGGGATTATGGAGTAGCTTTTATGACAGGTTTCACTCGCCAATATAAAAAGTCTTTAAAAAAAATATTAAAGCATTGGCCTTTACCAGGGATCTCCAAACCCAGGCCTGTGGGCCATAACTGGCCCGAATGTATGTTTTATCTGTCCGGAAGCTCATTCAAATACTGTTGGGACAGAACTGCCGGACTGCTAGCTTCAATCCAGCACCCCCCTCCCATGCATTTTAGGCAGGCTACTGTCAGGGGACAGAGAAGAAGTCAGGTGGGGGATGTGTGTGTACCGCTGTCAGAGCGGATCCAATGAGGCAGAGGTTGGTGGAGTGGTAGCCAGATTCCTATGTGTGCAGGAAGGAGGCGGAGGCCCGCTTTCAGGCAACACGTTTGTGTGGGCTGGCTGTGCATGCTGGAGTCAGGCTGGGGGGTGCCGGCAGAGGAGGAGGTCAGGGTGGAGGAGGCTCCCCGCTCTGCGCAGCTGCCACTGCCACCAGAGATTTGAATGGAGGTCTAGTCATGCCTGCCCCAGTGGCAGCTAACCCACCCTGGTGTGCTGCAGATTCCTCCACTGACATCATTTGGAGGAGGAGCCGCAAGACTGGGAGGAACTGTCTGCAGGACTGGAAAACCCAAAGGTGTGTGATGTGATGGTGGAGGGATGTGTTAGGGGAGAGGTATAAGGGGAGGGTGGTGTGTGATCAGTGGAGAGATATGGGGGTGTAATCAGGGTGGGGGACACAGATGTGGGGAAGACTCTGATGGAGGACACAGATGTGAGGAAGACTCTGATGGGGTACAAAGATGTGCGGGGGACACAGATGGGGAGACTCTGATGGGGGACACAGATGTGGGGGAGACTCTGATGGGGACACAGATAGGGAGACTCTAATGGGGGACACAAATGGGGAGACTCTGATGGGGACACAGATGTGGGGGAGACTCTGATGGGGGACAAAGATGTGCGGGGGACACAGATGGGGAGACTCTAATGGGGGGCACAGATGTGGGGGGGACTCTGATGGGGGACACAGATGTGGGGGAGACTCTGATGGGACACGGATGTGGGGGAGACTCTGATGGGACACAGACGTACTGAAAGGCTCTGATGGGGAATCAAACGTGTGGAAAGGCTCTGACGAAGACATAGATGTGCGGAATGGCTCTGACAGGGACACAGACGTGCGGACATGCAGAAAATCTCTGACGGGAACACAGATGTGCGGAAAGGCTCCGACGGGGAAACAGACGTGCAGAAAGGCTCTGATGGGACACAGACGTGCAGAAAGGCTCTGACGGGGGACACAGATGTGGGGGAGACTCTGATGGGGACACAGACGTGTGGAAAGGCTCTGACGGGGAGCTGTGTTTTCCTGTGAAAAACTTTTGCTTGGCTGACTTCCCTTCTGGTTCCTGATCCTGTTTGCTGCACCCGACTTCGCTGATCTCTGGACACCTGTTTCTCTGGCTTGTTCTGACTACCCGTCCTGGTTACTGAAATGTGGCTATGTTTTGCTCTGTTTATACCATTTTACCATTTTTTTAAATAGTGAATTCAGAAGTTGCAGGCAATCCACATGTTGGTAATATTTTTTCCAGATTGGATCAGCAGGATCACCGCATGGATCAGTTTGCCATGGCACTACGCACGCTCCTGAATCGCACTGCTCACCTACAACCTTACACTGACGCTGCTCCGGTACAGCCTGTGTGCAGGCCATCCCTGCTATTGCTCCGGTCTCTGTGCTGGCACCCTCCTCGAATATTACCTCTATAAGAGGTATGTCTGGTTCCGCTCTGCTTCCCCAGTGATTCGGGGGCGAGTGAGTTCAATGCAGAGGGTTCCTCAACCAGTCTGAGATTTACTCAGGCATTTCCCACAGACAGAAGCAAAGTAGGCTTCATGATATCTTTGCTTTCTGAGAGAGCCTTGGCCTGGGCAACCCCTCTATGGGAGACGCAAAAACCAGTTGTCCAGAGTTACCCAGAGTTTGTGGCTTCCTTTAAGAGGGTATTTGACGTTCCCGCACACTCCACGTCTGCTGCCAAAGGCCTGATGTCCTCCAAACAGGGTACGAGAACTAAGGTGATAAAATGGATAAGCTTGCGAGCAAACCAAACTAATGACTCAGAACCTTCTTAATTGATACAGCTGCTGGCACTGATCACAATCTCATAAATGCATAAATATATAAAAACAAATAAAATGCTGCGCTATATTAAGATTACCAATGTGATATGACACATATACTCGATGCACAATATTAAACATAATAACATATAATATATAAAATGTCCATTGTGCTGGCAAATTAAAACAATAACAGATGAAAAGTGCTACACTATATTGAAGATATTCATGCATTTTATATGCGTCATATCACATTGGTAATCTAAATATAGTGCACCGTTTTATTTGTTTTTTTAGGGTACAAGAACTATTGCCGATTACGCCATTGAATTCCGTACTTTGGCAGCAGAGGTTGCTTGGAACAATGAGGCCCTCATGGCTTCTTTTTCTTATGGTCTCTCGGATGAGATAGCAGCCCGAGACATACCCACTGAGCTGGAGAAGTTGATCACGTTTGCCATCCTCATCGGTTCCAGACTCCGAGAGCGACCCTCTTTTAAGGAGTGCTTGCGGAAGCCTCCTGTACATTTGGCTCCGAGCTTTGCAGTCCCTCTCTTGCCTCCCTCACTTCCAATACCTCCTTGTACAGAGTCTGCCAGTGAAGTAGAACCCATGCAGTTGGGCTTCACACATCTCTCTGTGGATGAGAGGGCCTTTAGGAGGAGGGAAAGATTGTGCCTTTATTGTGGCCAGGCAGGTCACTTTTTGTCCTACCCATCCAGGAAACGGAAACTTGAGGTCCTGTAGGGGACAGACCTTAGGTGGAGTTGTTTCGTCCCCAGTTATCCAGAAGGATAAGCCCCTTTCTTGGTCTGAGTCGTCCATCGAGATGCTGGGTCTAATCAACTCTGGGGCTGGAGGCCTGTTCATAGATGGTGCCTTTGTGTCCAAGCACTCTATTCCGCTGCAGCTTCGTGCCACTCCACTCGTCATTGAGGCTATTGATGGGAGAACTCCACAGCCTGCCCATGTGACTCAGGAGACTGTTCCATTGACCATGGCCGTAGGGGCTCTTCACCATGAGATAATCCAATTCCAAGTAATTTCCTCACCTCATTTTCCAGTGGTTATTGATTATCCTTGGTTACAGAGGCATAACACCTCTTTTAATTGGCTTCGAGCTGAGGTTCTTTCCTGGTCACCACAATGCAGGGAGACATGTTTTCTGAAAGTGGCTAAGGTCTTGTGCACCCCTCCATTCTCCGCCCTGTCGGAGGAGTAATGCAAATTTTGCGATGCCTTTGACAAAGGTCAAGCCGGTAGTTTTCCTCTGCAGCGGTCGTATGATTGCACAATTGACATTCAACCTGGCGCCATACCCCCTCGTGGTCGGGTCTACCCTGTGTCGGTCTCGGAGGACAAAGCCATGGAGAAGTATGTGGCCGATGCACTTTCTCAGGGATCCATTCGCAAACCCTCACCTCCTGCTGGTGCTGGTTTCTTCTTTGTGAAAAAAGAAGAATGGTGAACTGAGACCTTGTATTGATTATAGGGGTCTCAATCGCTTCACAATTAAAGTGGTTGTAAACCCTTTACAACCACTTTATGCTACAGGTAAGCCTATATTAGGGCTTACCTGTAGCTACACAGGATATCTCCTAAACCTGCATGGTTTAGGAGATATCCCCTGTCCCCTGCATGTGCCGATGTCATCGGCACATGTACGGGAGTGACGTCATCGCGGCATCGGCCAATAACAGCTTCGGAGCCGCGATGCCCGGAAGTAACCCCCGGGAGAGATGTTGCTGCCAGAGGGGGGGACGAGGACTGCTGTGGGGGCTTTGATCTAAAGGTAAGTAATTCATAATGAGCTAGTATGCTATGCATACTAGCTCATTATGCCTTTGTCTTGCAGGGTTTTTTATCTATTTTTTGGGGGGGGGGGGGGTTTACAACCACTTTAAGAACGCTTATCCAATTCATTTGATTACAGAGTTAATTGACCGCCTCAAGGTAGCAACAGTTTTTACGAATATTGATTTGTGAGGGGCATACAATCTCGTGAGAATCAAAGAGGGCAACCAATGGAAAACTGCGTTTAATACCAGAACAGGCCATTATGAATACCTAGTTATGCCGTTTGGTCTTTGCAACGCTCAAGCAGTTTTTCAAGAATTTATTGACAATATCCTCAGAGATTTGTTGCAGCTATGTGTGGTGGTTTATCTCGACGATATTCTCATATTTTCCAAGTCCCTAGAGAGCCATCATACAGATGTCTGCCGTGTGTTTGCAGAGGTTGAGAGATAATAACCTGTATTGCAAATTGGAGAATTGCGAGTTTCATTGTGAATAGGTTAAATTTCTGGTTATGTCATTTCCACTGCTGGTTTTTCGATGGACCTAGAGAAACTTTCAGCAGTACTACTACCCTTGGGTTTAAAACCATTGCAGCGTTTTCTTGGCTTTGCCAATTATTATCGGAAGTTTATTCGTAACTTCTCATCTCTGGTCAAACCCCTGACTGATATGACCAGAAAGGACGGTAACCCACAGAATTGGTCTCCAGACTCCATTAATGCCTTTGAGAGTTTCAAGGCTGCCTTTGCTTGTTGTCCTATGTTGGTACATCCTGATCTTATGGTACCTTTCATCCTTGAAGTTGATGCATCTAAGACTGGAGTTGGTGCCTTGCTGTCTCAACGTCCTACCTCTGAGAGCGCTATGCATCCTTGTGGCTACTTTTCCAAGAAATTATTTCCTGCGGAATGCAATTATGAGATTGGGGACAGAGAGTTGTTAGTGATCATTTTAGCCCTTAAAGAATGGAGGCCTCTCCTCCAAGGTACTACTGTGCCGGTTCTTATTCTGACTGACCATAAGAATCTCACATTCTTGTCTGAGGCTAAACGCCTCTCTCCCAGAAGAGCGCGATGGGCTATTTTCTTGTCAAATTTGAATTACATAGTCTCATTCTTACCCGGTACTAAAAATGTAAGGGCTGATGCTTTGTCGCAACAGTTTTCCTCCACTTCCAAGATGGAGTCGGTTCCTGTTCCTGTGATTCCTCCCGATCATATTCTGGCTACGGTTCGCACCAGTCTCACTTCTCCTTTGGGTGACAAAGTTCTTGCCGCTCATATCTATTCTCCTCCTGAGAAACCTTGTGACCGCTGCTTTGTCCATGAGAGTCTCCGTACTGCCGTTCTCCAGACTTACCATTCTCACAAGGCTGCTGGCCACCCAGGGAAGAATCAACTCTTTTGGGTTATTTCCCAAAAATTCTGGTGGCCTAGTCTACGTGCTGATGTAGCAGCCTTAGTAGCTGCTTGTTCAGTGTGTGCTCAGAGTAAGACATCACGACACCTTCCAGTGGGCCTCCTACAACCCATACCCAATGGAGAGAGGCCTTGGACCCACCTGTCAATGGATTTCATTGTTGAGTTACCCAACTCTCAGGGCAACACAGTTATCCTTATGGTGGTTGACCATTTCTTGAAAATGTCTCATTGTAATCCACTTAAGAAGTTGCCTACATCTAAAGAACTAGCTTACATTTTTGCTCGAGAGATCTTTCGCTTACATGGGCTAGCCAAGGTGATCGTCTCTGACAGGGGTAACCGGTTTGTGTTAAGGTTTTGGCGAGCCTTTTGTGCACAGTTGGGAATTAAGCTTTCTTTCTCCTCTGCGTATCACCCGCAGACCAATGGGGCCACAGACCAAGCCAAGCAGTCCTTGGAACAGTTTTTACATTGCTACATTTATGACCACCATAACAACTGCTCAGACCTCTTACCTTGGGCGGAGTTTGCTTACAATAGTGCCATCAATACCGCTTCCTGATTGTCTCCATTCATGGCGAATTATGGTTTCCAACCATCCATGTTGCCTGACTCATTTGTTCCTCAGAGCATTCCAGCATTGGAGGTGCATCTCCGTGGCCTTTGCTCCACTTAGGTACAGGTGCAAGAGTCCTTGCAACATTCCAATGATAGATACAGACTCCATTCTGACCACAGACACCTACCTGCGCCTTCCTGGGCCCTGCGCCCTTGACAGGGTCTGGCTGTCATCTCGCAACCTCTGACTCTGTGTTCCCTCCTTAAAACTGGCACCATGGTTTATTGGGCCTTTCTGTATTCTCCGTAGGATCAACCCAGTGGCTTACGCTTTAGACCCTCCTTCTGTTATGCAGATTTCATGTCTCCTTATTAAAACCTTTGGTAATATGTCCTCACCCAGTTCAGGTTGAGAACCATGAGGAATATTAGATACAATCTATCATTGATTCCTGTAGCTTCTAAGGGCGCATACAGTATCTGGTTCATTGGAAGGGTACGGTCCAGAGGAACGCTCTTGGGTCTCATCCTCGGACGTACATACTCTTGTCCTCCTCTGTGCCTTCCATAGACATTTTCCCCTCAAATCTGATGGTCCTCCGAGGGAGAGGGGTCGCTGAGGAGGGGGTACTGTCAGAGCTGAGCTCAGCCCTTCCTTCTCAGAGCTCTATGCTCAGCTGACCATTAATTGCCAAAGACTCTTCCTTCCACAGTGACTCACTTGGTCTTCATTTCCTGCTCGTCAGCTAGAGCTGCTGGTTTTATAAGCCCCTTGGATCAGATCTTCTCTGCTTTTGCCTTGGTCAACATATCCAGACTCTCTATGCTGTGTTTTCCTGTGAAAGACTTTTGCTTGGCTGACTTCCCTTCTGGTTCTTGATCCTGTTTGCTGCACCCAACTTCGCTGATCTCTGGACTCCTGTTTCTCTAGCTTGTTCTGACTACCAGTCCTGGTTACCAAACTCTGACTATGTTTTGACTATGTCTGCTCTGTTTATACCATTTTACCATTTTATTAAATAGTGTGATTTTTACTGCACTACAGACTACTGTCTCAGCCTGACTCATGGTTCCTGACAGTCTAATCATTGGTATTTGAAAATTACAATTGTCTCCTCCTATTTTTAAAGGGTTCCTTACAATTGATTAAATTAATAGCACATGACAGTTATGGAGACATCGTGAGATGCAGATATGCAACCACTTGGTGGGAGGAATGTGGACATTGCTATCATTATTCAGGCTTCATTTTAGATCAGGTAAGATTAGTCAGAGGCAATAAGGTCTCTACACAATTATTCATGAAGTATATTAGAATTCCAAGATTTATAAGAAAAGGACTGGGCTGACTCATAGACCGAAGGTAAAGTACCAAAATAACCCCAATGTACCAGTTATGTCTGGTCACACACTGTTCCTCCCCCCACCACTATTTCCAGCAAATCCTGTTTCCTGACACCAACATGGCAGCATACTAGTGATAGAGCTCCACCTCTTGACCACTACCTCAGGACCAGTGAATAGCATAAAAAAAGGACTAGTTAGCCACTCCCCCCATTCTTCTTTTTTTCCTCATTCCTCCACGCACCAGTGAAGAGTAAGCAGTTCTATGTCCCCACCTCAGCCTGAGTGCAGTAGCCATCTGGGTTTAGCCTCTCCCAGTGCAAAGTCCCATCGCTCAGGCTGCTAAATGCACCAATAGCCTGGGAACCCCTTCTGTGGGTCTTGATGGGGCCCTGCAGTGTTTCCTCATTAGGAAAAAAATCTGCCATCATGTAAGTGTCTGCGGGCTGAGGCTTAGGGGTGCCAGCTAGTTCATTCCTTTTCCTCTTTTTTTGGTTCCTTGCACCATACAAGGCTGCCTATCCCTTTTATTATTTCTGTCTCCTCATATGTGTTCTCCCTTACCTTGGTCTGTTTCTCTTTTGAGTGCCTCCCATGTCTTCATATTTGTTAGTGTTCTGTTCCCCTCTTGTTTGCCCATGTGGGGATCTAGATCGTGCTGCCTGGGACATCCCAGGCCTCCCTATAGGAAAGAATGGCTGCCCAGTGCTGTTTTTCTTTGGTCAGGGCACCCTTGATGACATCATCAGGCTGTGCCGGCCATTTGGAGTTCCGACCGCCATCTTGCTTATGGGCAAAAGCTCCCTCTTGCCAGCAAGATCTCTCTCTGCGCCCCTACTGCTTTTTAACAGGTAGGACACCAAAAAAAAAAAAAAGAAAAGAGAAATGCATATATGTTAATTTAATCATTTTGGTTTAAAAAAAAAGAGAGAAATGTGTATATATATATATATATATATATATTCATTTATTTATTTATGGTTTAAAAAATATATATATATTTGTATATATTCTGTTTTTTTATGAAGGCATATTTTATTGTTTTCTCCTCTCTCTCTTTCAAGTCAAAAGCCCTTCTCTCTCTAGTGCTATTTTCCTTTCTAGCTATTCTCATTTCAGCTGGCCATCCTATTTGTCCTCAAGCCATGAGTCAGTCACTGCAAAAAGACCATGGGCGTAGCATAAGGGGTTGCAGGGGTCACAATTGCAACCCCGCCCCTAGCTCCAGGGGGCCCCTGCAGCCTCTGTGTCATATTATCATATCCTTCACAAAGTCCAGCTCCGATCTGCCCTAGAGCCCCACAGCCATGCTCCAGTGCTAGGCTTCCACTTTACCTTCCACAGTCCACACCCATCTGTTCTCATTGGCTGGGGAGAACCTGTGAGCCATTTCCTGAATGGAGAGAAGCATGGGGTGAGAACAGCCCAGGATAGTAAATTGTCTGTGCTCTGTGCTGGCAACATGGAATGGTAAGCAAGCTCAGCGAGTTAAGAGGAGGAGAGTGCCATTCTGTAGCCACTATGAGACCGAGGTCGTTGGTGAAGTAAGGCACCGCTAAGTGTCTCCTAGTCACCAGCTGGGATTCTCTTTACCCACCCGGGGATTTCCACTTACCCCACCCGACAACTGGGTAAAAGAGACATACCTCCGGGAGATGACCTTCTCCCAACACCTGCCATCACTGACAGAGAAACCTTCAGAAATTGCTAAAACAAATCCTCCTCCTTAACACCTCCTGAGGGGCCCCTGAGGGGCTGCAGGCTCCAGGTTTTGTGTCACATGGCTTTGCCCCACCAGATCTAAGTTGCGCCTCCCCAAAGCCCCCTGACCACACCCTCCACCCTGGATGGTATGCCTGGCTGCTGAGCTCCTTTCCTATTACAGCACTCTATACTGCTCCTCCGCAGGGCTAAAGTCACATTCCTTTACAACACAGCCAGCTAGCTATGATCTGCACAGGGTGTATCTGCCTACTGCAACTACACTGCCGTATCGACCAGAGAATTTCACAGGTCAGAACGGCAACATAAAAGCCAGATACACCCAGTGACTTCTGACAGACTGTGTGTAAAGGAATTCAAGTTCAGCCCTGTGTAGTGTGGGGGGGGGGGGGGGGAGTTGTATACAGTGCTGGGATGGGAAAGGAGCTCTGCCAAGTGACCCGCCAGGGGTCCCTGTCCTCTGATTTTCCAGCAGTGATTCCTGTCCTCTGATTCTCCAGCGGTGATCTCTGTCCTCTGATTCTCCAGCGGTGATCCCTGTCCTCTGATTCTCCAGCGGTGATCCCTGTCCTCTGATTCTCCAGCGGTGATCCCTGTCCTCTGATTCTCCAGCGGTGATCCCTGTCCTCTGAGGTAAGGAGGAACTCTGGGAACGCAGAACTCTTAAGCCACTTTGAGAACCTTGCTGTGCGGTGGGTGTATCTGCACGCACGGTGAAAGTGGTGGGTGGAAGTGGAGGGGGGGGCCAGGTCAACTTTTGCATCGGGGCCCACAAGCTTCAAGCTACGCATTTGAAAAGGACCCTCAAATTCAAAGGTAAGGGACCACAGTGTTGGTAAGTTTGCAGGAAAAGAGTGCCTCCTTATGCGGATTGCTTTGAGTTTTTTCAGCCTCTCATGCTTATGCTCTCAAAGATCAAGAGCCAGGGAAAGGCAGACGGTCTTCGGAAAAGCATAGCCCTAGATCTCGCACCCACTCAAATGAAAAAGTTCTAAGGAAGACGTCTTATCGCCTCTTCCCCAGAGCAATGCCAGTGCCCCAGCAAGAGTCCTGCAGAGCCTGTGGCGCAGCGCCTGTACCCAATAGGTTGGTGAGTAAAGACTGCCCAAAGGAGTTTGCAGTTAACAGGTAACAGCAAATGTCTTTATTATTTATGGTACGAGATTCTATTTTAAACTCACTTCAATTATCCCAGCCAGGCAGCCCCCTCCTAGTTGCTACTAGAAGAGCAACCTGGCACCTTGGCATGTGGCACTCAACCACTCAGTTCTGGCGAGTGGGCAGCCTGCAGATAATAGTAGGTCCTCTTTATCAGAGGAAGACCCAGAGATGCTTGGTTTCAGTTTTTTTCCTTCATAGAACAGTGTATCCTGGTAGCCATGCAGGCCATTACATGGGTAAAGAGACAAACTCATATTTACCCTTTCTTCAAAATGGCTATCCCTTCTTCGTTTATGGAAGAAATTTAATCAGAGGGATGGCAAAGTCTGGAGGGAGTTTCTCGTTTGATTGTCTTTACAAGTTTTATCCCTGCCAGAGACCGGATATAGCATCACTGAAATCCACTGCTCCTCCTCCAGACCATTTCTCTCCCACGGAGCTGCCAAATCCACCCCAAAAGCGGGTGGGCTTCTACAATACTTACAGACACTTCAGACTCAGGGGGTCCTTGTCCCGGTCCCATTCACAGGAAAGATTGCATGCTTTCCACCCAACCCTGTTTGTAGTTCGCAGGGGACGGTGGCTAGCGTCCAGTTGCAGATTGAAGGAGGTTGAACCTTTTTGGCCCTCTTAGAGACCTTTAAGATGGAATCCATTTAAACAGTAAAACCAGACGTCTGGATGCTACTGCTGGATTGTTAGGATGCCTATCCTCACATACTACATTTTTTTCTTTTCCTATCAAAATAAGTGAGTTTGGCGATCAGTTAGATGCATCTCCACTTTAACAGCCTAACTTTTGGCTTGTAAATATCCCTGAGAATGCTTGCAAGGGTCTCAGTGCCCTATCAGCTCCACTCAGAGAACAGGTTCGCCACTACCTGTACGTCATTCTTCTTCTATCCAGAGGACTGGAACAATTGCTGTTGCACCAAGAGGTCCTCATATATACCCTGCAGAGATATGGCTGAGTTATCAACTTCCAAAAAAAAAATAAAAATAAAGCAAAGCCAACTTTCTCCAACCCAATGGTTAGTGTACCTGGGGGTGCTCTGCTAGTTCCTCTGTTTGGCTTCCATCAGAGAAAGTGGTGACAGTCAGGAACAGAAGTCTGAGGACAGATACTTCCGCTTGTTTGATGGCTTCTCATCTGGGCACAACGTCGTCATGCATACCGATGATTCCTTGGACGCATGGGCACCTGTGCAAGTTTCAACTAGGATTCTTGGTGCAAAGGAGGAAACAGGATCTAGCACAGTTAATAACAGTGTCACTCAGTATGAGTAGCGGCCTGCGGTAATGGAAAGACCTTGAGGAAGTCATCGCCCATTAGAACCGTTAGACTGGATAATTGTTACAAATCTTGTCTGCAAGGCAGCCTGGAAAGTGCACTGCAAGAGACTGTCGGTCAAAGCAAGCAGAGATTCCCAGCCAAGGAGGGTAGTCTCGATTGCGCTGGAAGTCCAAACAGTCCTTTTAGCACTTTGGCCGTGCTACACAGAATCAAGGGAAACTAGTCTCCTTGCAGTTGAGCAACAGGGCAGCAGTTGCCTATATTCAGCTCCAGGGAGGAACTCGCAGCAATATGCTATTGAGAGAGGTAAAACCGATAATGTCTGGGACGGAAGATCACCAGCAAATTCCAGAAGCAGTTTACCTCCCAGAAGATTTTTGAACACCCAGACAGACCGACTATCGGGCAAGCTTCCCAGACCCAGAGTGGGTCTACGTCCCAGGTCTTCTCTGAGCTGGTCCACAGGTGAGGCCTACCACAGACAGACCTCTTCGCTTCCCACAGTAATCACAAACTTTGGGTATGTCTGACCTTGTTTCCGCACCCAAAGGCGCAGGGGACAGATGCTCTGGTCTCTCCTTGGGGCTGCAATCTAGCCTATGTGTTTTTTCCCCCAACATCTCTTGCAATGAGATTCCTCTTAAAGCGGAGTTACACCCATATAAAAGTCAGCAGCTACAAAAAGTGCAGCTGCTGACTTTTAATAATCAGACACTCACCTGTCCCATGGTCCAGCGATGCAGGCAAACGAAGCCCCGCTCCTCTCCCCCTCCTCTCTTCAGCGCCAGCATCACTACTGTGGGCGCCTGGCTGTGGCTTCACAGCCGGGCATGCACTGCGCATGCGTGAGCCGCGCTGTGATTGGCTGGGCAATCTTCTGGGAACTGTGAGGTTGCTCCAGATTCGCTCCAGAGTGATCTTTACCTTGTTGTGTGCGAGAAGGCACTCTACTTACAACATCTATGCCTGAATCTGGAAAAAGTTTGTGTTTTCTCGGTAGAGTGAGACATTGATCCTACTGCCCCTCCGCTGACAGCTGTTCTATACTTCCTCTAGGCTGTATTGGACATGAGCCTTAGCCTATCCTCATTGAGCTTGCAAGTGTCGGCTATGTCGTGAAGATTTGGTCACTAAGAAAAAGAGATCTATTGGTGTTGCTGGATCTCATGTCAGTTCAACCTTTTGTTCCAACAGAGCAGTGTTGGGTTTGGGCCATTACCTACAAGGCAGTATGTATTGCAAGAACTTTAATCAGAAGGTTGTCTGAAATTCAAGTTCTTGGAGCTTCAAAGAAAGAGAAAATATATATATATATATATATATATTTATTGTTTTCTTTCCAGAAGGAGTATAGTTGAGTCTTGTAGATCATCTTGCATCAAAAGTAGCAACAGCCCTCTATTTAGCAGACATCTGGACATTGCCTAAATTTCCAGAACATCACACAGGAAAGTCACACAAATCAGTCATTTTCAGAACTTTAAATAAGTACCTTTTGTCATTCCAGCTGGAAATCATCAAGGAAAAGAGGTTACTGCCTGGACTCTAGCAGGCTTGGTGATGCATACAGGACAAGGGGTCGCGAGCCTCCATCAGCAGCGGCGGTGCACTCTACCAGAGCAGTTGCAGCATCATAGGCAGCACATTTAAGAGCATCTATGGTGGCCATCTGTAGAGAGGCATCATGGTCATCCCAGCATACCTACTCAAACTTTACAGAGTAGACCCGGACTACTTTGTAGGAAGGACTATTTAGTCCTCTGTCCCGTCCTAATTAGAACATTGGTTTGGTATCACTAGTATGCTGTCATGTTGGCGTCAGGAAAACGGAAAATTGTATCAAATACTTACCGTAATTTTCCAAACCATGGCAGCATACGGACCCACCCTGTACGTTTCGGTATGTAGCTTGTTACAAAGAACTCCAGAGAGGCTAACTAGTCCTTTTTTTATGCTATTTACTGGTCCTGAGGGAGTCGTCAAGAGGTGCATCTCTATCACTAGTATACTGCCATGGTTTGGCGTCAGGAAAGGTAAATTACGGTATTTAATACAATTTTCCGTTAAAGTTTTGGAAAAACTATTCAGAAGATTTAGGCTGAATTCACACTATGTGCGGTGGCTGTCAGTTTACTGCATTGCAAAACCCTCGTCACCACAAGAACACACAGAAAATTGTACTAATCACGCTGCTGTACAGTGATGTGAATAAAGTGTACTTTTGTACAATTTGAATAAAGTTCAGCGAAAAAAAAGGAAGCTGTGTGATGCGCTGAATCCACCACACCGCCCCCTACTGCAGCCAGATCAGACAGCTGCTGAGGAGGAAACCGCTGCAGTTTACCTCTCTGGTAGCTGTCTGTATGTGAATTAGCCCTCATTATTAAATGCAATGTTCAATGTTATCCTTACATGGTATTTACTCTGCAGGTCAAAGTGGTAACCTTTTATTTGCATATGATGTCATTTGCAGAAACCTGAAGGTAAAAAATAATAAAAAATTGTTCCTATTTAAGCCCTTATTAACACTAATCTGCCCTAATTAACTGATTTCTTAGCTTCTGCCCATAGCTATTATTTTCCTGCTAATTATTTTCATCTGTTTTATTAACTTTTAATATCCCAAATTTTTATTTGTTTTTAATTAATTTTGTTTATAAACATTTTTAGCATAGCATTAAGATGTGTGCAAAATAGAAAAAAATGCCTTTATTAAACCACTTGCCGATCTGCCACAGTAAGTATACTGCGGTGGCGTGGCACGTGTAAGCACAATCATGTACATGCTTAAAACCACTTACCGACCGGCCACTGTATTTATACGTAATTTCTTTGAAGGTGGATATCTCGGTAACGGCAGCAGCTGCTGCCACAACCAAGGTATCCATCTTTAGGGCCGGTAGTTCTGTTTACGATAATGGTGGTCTCTGCGGCGGATTCACCACAAGATCACCGTTATCGGAGGTGGGAGAGGTGCTACCCCCCTCCCGCAGCTCTCCCGCGCCCTCTGCCACTTACCGGCGCTATCTGTAGAGGCGGAGGCGATCAGGACCTATCACATCCGTGGTATGGAGAAGAGTGAGGGGAAGATGGCCCCCACCCGTCTCCATACCATAGGAGGGCGGAAGCGACGCCACAACGTCAGCTCCGCCCATATGTCTTAAAGGCATATTTTTTTGTCATTTTTTCAAATGACATTTTTTTTTTTTTTCATTTAAGTCCAAATATGAGGTCTGAGGACTTTTCGACCCCAGATCTCATATTTAAGAGGACCTGTCATGCTTTTTTCTATTACAAGGGATGTTTACATTCCTTGTAATAGGAATAAAAGTGATCCAAATTTTATTTGTAAAAAACTGTGAAAAAATAAAGTAAAATAAATAAGAAGACAAAAAAAATTTTTTTAAAGCGCCCCGTCCTGACTAACTCGCGCACAGAAGCGAACGCATACGTGAGTAGCACCCGCATATGAAAACAGTGGTCAAACCACACATGTGAGGTATCGCCACGACCGTTAGAGCGAGAGCAATAATTCTAGTCCTAGACCTCCTCTGTAACTCAAAACATGCAACCTGTAGAATTTTTTAAACATCGCCTATGGAGATTTTTAAGGGTAAAAGTTTGACGCCCTTCCACGAGCGGGCGCAATTTTGAAGCGGGACATGTTGGGTATCAATTTACTTGGCGTAACATTATATTTCACAATGTGAAAAGAAATTTGGCTAACTTTACTGTTGTCTTATTTTTTTATTCAAAAGAATTTTTTCCAAAAAAAGTGTGCTTATATAACCGCTGCGCAAAAACTGTGCAAAAAAAAGTATTGCATTGACCGCCATTTTATTCTCTAGGGTGTTAGAAAAAAAAACAATATATAATGTTTGGGGGTTCTAAGTAATTTTCTAGAAAAAAAAAACCTGTTTTAAACATGTAACCACCTAAAATCCAAGTGAGGGTGTACTCACTTTTGTTGCCAGCGGTTTAGACACTAATGGCTGTGTGTTGAGTTATTTTGAGGGGACAGCAAATTTACACTGTTCTACAAGCTGTACACTCACTACTTTATAGCAAAGTGTCATTTCTTCAGTGTTGTCATATGAAAAGATATATAATAAAATATAAAAAATACAAAAATGTGAGGGACGTACTCACTTTTGTGAGATACAGTATATTGCTTTATCTCTCATTAGGATTAAAGGTATTATAGGCCAGCTTGGATTCTCCCTTTTAGCAGTAGCATTAGTGACAGCAACTAATGAGCCCTTTTAGGAATCCATTTTCATACTGTCTGTTACTTTGTATATTGGTATGCTTTATCTGTTATTACTGACTGTCATTTATTTGCTCTAAGAATTATCTCAGCTAAGTATTGGCTGTTTATCCAGGGCTTGGCTGATTAATACTTTTACAGTGCCTTGCAAAAGTATTCACCCCCTTGGCTTTTTACCTATTTTGTTACATTACAGCCTTTAGTTCAATGTTTTTTTTTTAATCTGTATTATATGTGATGGATCAGGACACAATAGTCTAAGTTGATGAAGTAAAATTAGAAAAATATATACATAAAACTATTTTTCAGAAATACAAAAATGATAATTGGCATGTTCGTATGTATTCACCCACTTTGTTATGAAGCCCATAAAAAGCTCGCAAACCCAACACATCACATCACCCAAAGAACAACATCCCCACAGTGAAACATGGTGGTGGCAGTATCATGCTGTGGGGATGTTTTTCAGCAGCCGGGACTGGGAAACTGGTCAGAGTTGAGGGAAAGATGGATGGTGCTAAAAACAGGGATATTCTTGAGCAAAACCTGTACCACTCTGTGTGTGAATTGAGGCTAGGACAGAGGTCCACCTTCCAGCAGGACAATGACCCCAAAGACACTGCTAAAGCAACACTTGAGGGGTTTAAGGGGAAACATGTAAATGTGTTGGAATGGCCTAGTCAAAGCCCAGACCTCAATCCAATAGAAAATCTGTGGTTAGACTTAAAGATTGCTGTTCACAAGTGCAAACCATCCAACTTGAAGGAGCTGAAGCAGTTTTGCAAGGAGGAATGGGCAAAAATCCCAGTGGTAAGATGTGGCAAGCTCACGGAGACTTATCCAAAGAAACTTGGAGCTGTGATAGCCGCAAAAAGGTGGCTCTACAAAGTTTTGACTTTAGGAGGTGAATAGTTATGCGCATTTACTTTTTCTGATATTTTGACCTATTTGTTGTTTGCTTCACAATGAAAAAAAATCTTCAAAGTTGTGGGCATGTTCTGTAAATTAAATGATGCAAATCCTCAAACAATCCATGTTAATTCCAGGTTGTGAGGCAACAAAACACGAAAAATGCCAAGGGGTGAATACTTTTGCAAGGCACTGTATAAGCCTCTTCTCTATATTGTGTCAGTGTGTTATTTAAAGGTATACAGAACATGTCTGAATCTAGAGTGTCAAAAGGGCTGGGAAGTTCACAGGGTCAAGGCTGCACAGAAGAGCATACAATACCAAGAAACTCCCTAGGGGGCAGTGCTACACTGGCATGGTGTATGGTGGTGATCAGGTCACTGGTATGGGTTATTTCAGTGATCAGGACATTGGTATGAGGTATGGCGGTGATCAGGGTACTAGTATGGGTAATGACGATGATCAGGATCTTCGTATGAGTATGGCGGTGATCAAGACACTGGTATGGTGTATAGCGGTGATTAGGGCACTGATATGGGTTATGGCGGTGATCAAGACATTGGTATAAGGTATGGCATTAATCAGGACATTGGTTTGGTGTATGACATTGATCAGGGCACTGGTATGGGTTATGGTAGTGATCAGAAATCTGGTATGGTGTTAATCATGGCAGTAGTATGAGGTATGGCGGTGATCAGGACACTGATATGGCATATGGTGGTGATCAGAACGTTGGTATGGCGTATGGCAGTGATCAGGACACTGGCATGGTGTATGGAGGTGATTAGGATGCTGGTATGGGGTATGACCATGATCAGAACACTGGTAGGGCGTATGTCAGTGATCAGGATGCTGGTATGAGGTGGTGGTGGTCAGGATGCTGGTACGACGAATGGCGGTGATGGTGGTGCTGGTATGGTGGTGATCTGGACACTGGTATGGTGTATGGCACAAGCACTGGTGACACTGGTCCAGGTGACAGGGGGCTAACTGCACCTTTCATTTGTATTTTACTAGGGCGAGTGATCAGAGAGACTGTGGCAGTTTGGCGCTGTAGGCTGTGAGTGTACATGCAGTGTGACAGGCTGCTGTACACTCACAGGCTGCAGCATCGGTTCTCTCAGCTCTGACAGATGATCTGTGAAAAATCTGTGTGAGAGCAGAGAGAACTGATGTTTACTTTTGGTTTCCTTTGAGTACTATGTGATTGGACACAGAAATTACATGGTTCAAGACCATATGATCACCTGAACACAGTGGTACTGTGATTTGCTGTGTCTAGGGGACTCACCGATCATCGGTCTCCCAGGTGCGTACTCTGTGAGCCACTCAGGAGCCATGATGTGGGCTGACATACAAGTACGTTAACCTGCATTTGCACTGCTTCCCGTCCGCTGTTTATAAGCTGTGGGTGGACGGGAAGTGGTTAATTTGTTCATTTTCCCCAAAAATTGGGGCAAAAAAATTACAACTTCAAAAAAATCACCATGCCTCTTACTAAATACCTCAGACTGTCTACTTTCCAAAAAGGGGTCATTAGGTGGATATTTGTACTGTCCTGGCGATTTAGCGCCTCAAGAAATTAGATAAGCTGTCAGTACATCAGGACAGATCAATTTTCAAATATATATCCCATAGTTTGTAGACGTTATAACTTTTACACAAACCAATTAATATGCAAATTGGGATTTTTTTCTTACCAAATTCATGTAGCTGAATACATTTTGGGCTAAATTTATGAAGAAATTATTTTTTTTATTTTTTTATTGGATGTGTTTTATAACAGAAAGTAGAAAATATTTTTTTTTTCAAAATGTTCAGTCTTTTTTCGTTTATATTATAAAAAATAAAGAAATCCCAGTGCGCATCAACTAGTCAAAGTAGCACAGTGCTGAATAGAAAAAAATGCTCTGGTCCTGAAGGAGGTTAAAACATTTTGGGGGTCAAGGGGTTCTTTCAATATTTCATATCTACCTAAAGCTGGCCATACATTATACAATTTTCTTATTTAATTTCCTTTAGATTTACCTTCAACTATGTAATGCAAGGGCCTGTCTGATTGTATACAAATTGAAAGTGCTTAGGTTTGACCTCATACTATGTGGTGAAAATGGAAAGGCAAAATGTAATCTTATTTCCTTTACCGGATCACATTCACTTCTTTATCTAAAAGTAAACAAGACTTTAATACCTAATCAGTTGTGGATCTGGAACACATAGGGCTAGAGCTCAGAGAATCCTTATTTTACTGGCTCCTTACTTGTTCTAGTTCACTGACTCACTAAATTAAAAAGTCTTGAAAAGGACTTTGAAGTGAGCAATGGTAAAGTCCATAATCAATTCCAACACGTTTAACTTTAAAGAGAGAATTTATAGTACTGTACAATGAGCAGTTCATATTTGGGTCTTCAAATCAAAATAATGTATTTGTTCACCTTTACCATAGGACACATGTACTCTGTCGTTTCATGAATGGTGGTTTCACGCAACGTATATCTTTGAAATAGTTTTAGAAGATTTTCCGAAAGAGAACATTCATCTTGCATACAGCGATGGGACAATTCGCTATAAATACAGACCTTATTTCCACAAAAATAGGGAAGCATCAAAGGACTCTGACAGATATCGCTGGTCTATTAGCACAGAGTCATCTCCTTCCAGCTTCACTTCCACAGAAACAGAGGCCGTCACCGATGTATCCTACACCAGTAGAAGTCTGGTGACAGATGTACCTTACACCAGAATTCAGGAGACTACTACTGAAGATTTGGCTACTACAACAACCCCTCTTATGTTTACTGGGACTACTGTGGCTGTAACAATGCAAACATCATTGAACGAGAGAACACATGAAAGTACAACCCCATATAACTGGCAAACACAAACAACTTTGCCACCATTAGAACCACTTAGTAGAATACCACTGCATTTTATTTTACAGGGTAAGTTTTGTTTATTCACATAACATGCCTTTACTGTGCTAAGATCTATTCTGTATTATTTACGGTTCTTCAGACTTCAGACACACCACTGTGTCCTGTAATGATGTAGCGTCTGGCGGTTTGGAACCACATATCACATTGAGAAACAAGCATCTGACACATTCAAAGTGTGTGAGATGCTGAAAATGTTTCCACAGCCATAACTTTGCAAGTCAACGGGGACTGAAGTCACCACCTTCAATGGACATATAAGTATTGTTAATCTTCATTTGCTGGGTTGCAATTTTAAACTGTTGTGGCTGTGGTGGCTAAGTTGCTTTAAACTTTATTTTTCCTTGTCTTCATTCTCGCATAATAAACTTTAAAGTAGAATTCTAGACACCACCTAACTAATCTTATAAATGCTCCAAGGTGACACTAAATTCTTGTTTTTTAAAAAAAAAACAACTATTCAAATATGTATTCTTAAAAGTATTTTTTTAAGATGGGAAAACAGGTGTGTAGGTGCTACAACTTTCCCACATAACATAACTAGAACATTTAGGGCCCCGATGCAAGAAACCGTGAAGGTACCCACCTCTCAAAAAAGCATGATATTGATAAAAAAAAAAAAATTCACTCTATAAAACATTTCTGTTTCTGATTTAAACTTACTGTAACTGTGGCAGTGGTGGTGGTGGGATAGGGATGACACCAGTGGTGGCGAGATAGGGATTACATCAGTGGTGGTGGAATAGGGATGACATCAGGGGCAGTGGTGATGGGATAGACATGACCAGTCGTGGTGGAGGGATAGGGATAAGACGAGTGGTGGTGGTGGGGGGAATAAGGATGAGACTAGTGGTGGTGGGGGGGATAGGGATGAGACCAGTGGGGTTGGGTAGAGATGAGACCAGTGGCAGTGGTGGGGATAGTGATGAGATCAGTGGTGATTGGGGGAGGGGGTATAGGGATGAGATCAGTGGTGATTGGGGGAGGGTTATAGGAAAGAGATCAGTGGCAGAGCCTGTGCCACTGATCTCGCCACTGATCTCATCCCTATCCCCTATCCCCCAATCACCATTGAACTCATCACTATCAGTAATGGGGCGTACACACAGTTGGACTTTTCGGCTACCAAATCCGGCGGACAATCCGATCGTGTGTGGGCTTCCCCGGACTTTCAGCGGATTTTTCCAGTCGCAAATCTGACGGACTTTAAATTTGGAACATGCTTCAAATCTTTACGTCGTAACTCTGCCGGACCCAGAAATCCGCTCGTCTGTATGCTAGTCCGACGGACAAAAACCGACGCTAGGGCGGCTATTGGCTACTGGCTAACAACTTCCTTATTTTAGTCAGGTGTACGTCATCACGTACGAATCCGTCGGTCTTTTGTGTGATCGTATGTAGGCAAGTCCCTTCATTAGAAAGTCCGCCGCAAGTCCGCCAAAAGTCCGTCGAAAGTTTGTCGGACGGGCTGTCGGACTTTTGTAGCCGAAAAGTCCGACCGTGTGCACGTGTGTGTATAAGCGGTGGTGGTGGGGAGGGTGGGATCAGTGGCCCTGGTAATTACTTGGTTGCTCGCTCACTGTGTTAGTTGATTCCTTCCTTCACATGCCCCAGGGGTTGCCTCTGCTAACATGGGATCTCCTCAAAGAGCTGAAAGCTCCTCCCCCTTCACTCTATTGGCTGTCAGCTGGTTAACTGACTTTCTGCTTTTAGTTTCCTCCTCCCAACATGAATTCTCTCTCTGAAGCTATGGGCAGAGAGGATAAGCAGGGCGGAGAGGATAGGCGGGGCGTTCCGCAATGACAGTGCTCAGCCAGAGCCTCCCCTCAGCCACAGTGAGTGTACTTCCATCTCTTGCCAGCTCTAAGTAGAATAGGTGATGAGTGGACAGGTGGCCGCTTCCCCCCATCCCTCAGTGGCAGAACAGACAGGCCCCCTCACAGTGGTGGAACTCCAGGGCCCAGTCGTAAGTGCGACTGCTGCAACCCTGGTAGTTCCGCTACTGGTGTAGGCTGTTTTTACAGTTCTGTACATGTCTTTTCAATAAAGGAATACTATTTTTTTTAATGTCATCCTGAGTGCTGATCATCCCATTCCTTATTCTTAAAAGTACCTTCTGTTGCTCTCAGCTTCTCCAAATAGCTTTTTTTTTCCTGCTGTTATCTGACTTACTGTTAGAGGGTGGCTACATTCGTTCTCCATGGTCCCACTGCATGTAGGAACATAGTCATGTTCTCTTGTCCACTCCTGAGAAGGACTATGGGATTTGTTGTGTGCTTGGGGCAGTGCACATGACCGCAACGAGAAAGCACAGCTTGTTCCAAACAAAGGGAATTGAGGAAGAAAAGGAGAGGTTTGGCAGCTCATGGAGAACAGTACAAGGAGGCATAAAAACACAGTAAGAAACAATTTCATACAAAACAGATTACAGGGCTGTTATGCTGCCAGTTTATTTTGTATTGCTGTCCGTGCCCTCGTTAGGGAGATTAAAGCGTTTACCACAAAAAAAAAATGCTGTGCTTGTGCTGTTTCATTTGCCCCCTGTAGCACCTAAAAAACCTGGCTGATCCTGCCTGGCTATGCCCTCCCCTCTACAAACTGACCACGATGTATCTTGGCTGCTCAGCCCTGAGACCGTGGTCAGAGTACATGCCTCCGTCATCCGCAGCCCTGCTATGTGTCTCCTCTGTCCTCCTCCCCCTTCCTCTCCCTGCCTGTCTGCTCGAACCAGCGCCCCCCCCTCACCTGTTGCTCTCATAACTACAACTAGATCATCTTATCCCATCTATACCATAATAACAAGTGTCCCTGTGCCTGTGTTATGTAAAAAATCTTCCAATCTGTACCTGTATGAGCGCCGCTTCCGGCGCTCAACTGACTGCCGTCTCTCTCTCTCTCCTCTCTTCACCTCCTCCCCGGCTGACGTCAGCAGAAGTGCTCAGCACCACCCACTGGAGCAGTGAGCCAGAGAGTGAAGAGAGCCGTGAAAACAGCTGAGCGCCGGAAGCGGAGCTCATATAGGTACAGATCAGAAGATTTTTTTAAATAATACAGACACAGGGACACTTGTTATTATGGTACAGTGGGGATAAGACGATTAGTTGCAGTGGGTTAACAATCACTTTAATCCTCTCTATTTGTCCTGTTTCCAGTAACACCAAAAGAAAGTCAATTCAAATTTTTTTTGTTGTCCCCAGAAATAGATGGGAAATCTTCAATTGGGAAACTAGTTCTGTGACAACAAATCATTCCTTCAACCCTTGGGGGATTTTCCTATACTTACTGTATTGGCTATGGGGCAGGAAGTAAAGGCAAATCTTGCCAATGAAACACAGATGGCAATAGAAAACCTGACAGAGGTTATAACCTTCCCTTACTCAATCCAAAATGAAAAAAAGAAAGTTGCCTTTAGTTCTACTTTCAACAAAATATATTTGCAGGTTGAAAGTGTCTTGTTAGCCTATGTGTTGTAAAATTCCTCAACTGAACAAAGAAAACTTTCAATGCCCTTCTATGTACATCTAGCAAGCAGATGGGGGAAAGGATTGTGAAACTTGTTCAGTTGCAAAAACTACCATTATTACCTTTTTTTTTTTCTCTGTCTCTTGAACAGTTACTGATGTAGTGCATTCATGTGTTGCTGGCGACTGGATACCAAGATTTCTTCCACCAACACCAAGACAAGGGGAAAAGCTGTATGATAAAGCTGGATCTGAGTTTCAGATACGACTCTCAGCATATGCACTCTATGACAGGTGCAAACCTTAATAAAAAAAAATAACATGTTATTTGATTTTTACTCTGGGAGTATACAGTATAATGAATTCGGAAATTCTAGAAAAATGCTTAGATAATGCATTACAATTTAAATAAACCTATTAGATGGTAGTAGACTAAAATACAACTAAAACTAAAGCAATTCAGATGACTAAAACTAAAATGGAATTTTAGTAAAAAGACTATGACTAATGCCGCGTACACACGAGCGGACATTACGGCGGACTTTGCCCGGCGGACTTTTCGACGTACTTTCCGACGGACTTTGTGAATGAACGGACTTGCCTACACACAATCCACCAAAGTCCGTCGAATTCGTACGTGATGACGTACGACCGGACTAAAACAAGGAAGTTCATAGCCAGTAGCCAATAGCTGCCCTAGCGTGGCTTTTTGTCCGTCGAACTAGCATACAGACGGCGGACTTTTCGACCGGACTCGATTTCAACGGATAAATTTAAAACAAGTTTTAAATCTAATTCCGTCCAACTTTTGAGAAAACAAAGTCTGCTGGAGCCCACACACATCGAATTGTCCGACGAAATCCAGTCCGCCGGGCAAAGTCCGCCGTAATGTCCGCTCGTGTGTACGCGGCATAAGACTAAATCGAAATGTGACGTCAAGGAAAGTGTCAAGCCATAATACACACAAATTGCCATAGACTGAATAGAAAAGATGAGCTGATAATGCAAACCTCACTGAACATCTAATGAAAGTCCATCAATGTGTAAAAAACAGCATTCTTCAAAGAATCTGTGAATCCTTTGTGCAAAAAAACATCCATCCAGCACTCCCTCACCTACACATCCAACTGCTTAACCATGTCACAGAGGGAACACAAGAGAAAGCATAGTGTAGTAATAATGGCAACCATTTATTAAAAAGAAAAAAATCGGTAGTCCCAACATTACAAATTTTACAGTATGACACAGAGACACTCCACCGTCCACTGCGGACATGATGACTTCACCACTGCTTTCTGCCCTACACACGTTTTGTCTCAAGGGGCGTCTTTCTGGGGCATCAGCGTCTTCTGTGACATGATTGAGCTTTTAAAGACTGCAATTGGTGTCTGAATAAATGGGAGTGTATTGATCCATGTTAAGCGCTGTAAGACCTCTACATCTGTGGGGTCTATTGCTCTAGTAAGCAGTTTCATGTGTAGGTGGAGGAGCACTGGATGGACAGCTTTTTGCACTGAGAATTCTCAGATTATTTGAAGCATGCTGTTTTTTACATATTGATGGACTTTGTTTATCACTAATTTTGTCACTGATGAATACTGAGCACTGTGATTCACACAGATGAGAAACAACTATGTGTTTGATAATTTAAAAATGGTTATAATATAAAAACTGATTTTGTAATCCTATGCAGAAATATCAGCCTGGATGCCTCACCACTTCCTCAAACTCAATCTATCCAAAACCAAACTTATAATTTTTCCTCTCCAACGTGCTTCTTCCCCTGATCTCTCTGTCAAAATCGATGGCACAACTATAAGCCCATTCCCGCATGCCAAGGTCCTAGGTGTAGTCCTGGACTCAGAACTCTTCTTTAGGCCCCACGTCAAATCACTGTCCAAATCTTGCTGCCTCATCCTCCGCAACCTCTCCATAATTCGCTCCTTCCTAACCAATGACACAATAAAGCTCTTAGTTCACTCCCTGGTCATCTCTCGCCTTGACTACTGCAAGTCCCTTCTCATTGGCTTACCTCTACACAGTCTATCCCACCTTCAGTCCATCATGAATGCTGCTGCCAGAATCCTGCACCTTACCAATCGCTTTGTGTCTGCTATTCCTCTCTGTCAATCCCTCCACTGGCTTCCGTTTGCCCAACAAATTCAATTCAAAATACTAATAACTACTTATAAAGCCTGGTCTCAAAATACCAGCCTAATCGTTCTCTTTGTTCCTCTCAAGACCTCCTGCTCTCTAATTCCCTCGTCACCTCCTCCCATGCTCATCTCCAGGACTTTTCCAGAGCCTCTCCAATCCTATGGAACTCCTTACCCCAATATGTCAGATTATCTCCTACTCTATTAGCGTTTAGATGATCCCTGAAAACCCTCCTCTTCAGAGAAGCCTATCCCACCCACAACTAACAACTGTATTTTCATTTTCTCCATCAGCTCATTCCCCACAGTTATTACCTTTTGTTCTACTTGACACTCCCTTCTATATTGTAAGCTCTAACGAGCAGGGCCCTCTGATTCTTCCTGTATTGAATTGTATTGTAATTGTACTGTCTGCCCTCATGTTGTAGAGCGCTGTGCAAACTGTTGGAGCTCTATAAATCCTGTATAATAATTGCTAAAGTGACAGCGCACCATAGTTTTGTTTTCATAAGTCCCTGCAACAAAAAAAAAAAAAAAGGCTTGGACATTTGCAGTTTTCTCAGGTCATTAAAGCTCACCTAAAGTCACAAAAGTATATATACAATCAGATAGACATTCTTCTAGTCTCACCTCCACTTTCCTGTTACAACAGTTTTGCAGGGTGTCTATATATGACTGTCTAATACCGGGGTCGGCAACCCGTCAATCACGGGCTACCTGTTGACCGCAGGTAGGTAACAGGTGGACCAGGAACAGGTCTGTTCAGCCAACCCCCACCTTCTCAAGGGGGCAGCGGACACTGCTTTGGGCAGGGCCACCCCATAGCAGTGTCCTCTATCACCCTTCACATCACCCACCCCCCACCCCCCCCAATCCCTGCATTCTGAGTACAACGCACTCCTTAACTTTGCATTCTGAGTGAAATGGACTCCTTAACCTTGCAATCTGAGCGCATCGCATTCCTTGGCCCTGCATTCTGAGCGTAACTCACTTCTGATCCCTTTACTCTGAGTGTTACGCACTCCTGATCCCTGTAATCTGAGCATAACGCACTCCTGAATCCTGCATTCTGAACATAACGCACTTCTGCATTCTAAGTGTGATGCACCCTTGAACCCTGCATTCTGAGCGTAACTGTCATGTTTCACATGCTTTGAATACATATACCTTTAAATGTTATATGTATTATTCTGTCCCTGGTTCCTCCCCTTCCTGTATCTCAGCTTTTCCTGTATAGTTAGCCCCCCCCCCCTTTGTTCATTTTCCCAGTAATGCATCTCAGCACATGTCTGGACTGGATCACATTATGATCTTTTGACCTATCCGATGTTCATTGTCGTAAGATCCTCACAGTTTATGGATTAAACTTCACAAGATCAACAAGGTGTCGTCTGGATCGAGTCACTGTCTGTTTATCCAAATAAAATTGGGGTTATCGACATCTCAACACAACTAACTGTAAGTTACAAAGATCACACTTTCAATGCTTAGATTGGAGAGACAGAACAGTAACGCACCCCTGACTCCTGCATTCTGAGCGTAATGCACTCCTGATCCCTGCATTCTGAGCGTAACACACTCCTGATCCCTGCATTTTGAGTGCAACACACTCCTGATCCCTGCATTCTGAGTGCAATGCACTCCTGATCCTTGCAATCTGAGTGCAACGCACTCCTTGGCCCTGCATTTTGAGTGCAACGCACTCCTGATTCCTGCATTCTGAGTGCAACACACTCCTGATCCCTGCATTCTGAGTGCAACGCGATCCTTAACCTTGAAATCTGAGAGCAATGCACTCCTTTGCCCTGCATTCTGAGTGCAACTCACTCCTGATCCCTGCATTCTGAGCGCAACGCACTCCTGATCCCTGCATTCTGGGTGTAACCCTGGGGTTGCTACTATAGTTATTATGTTGAAGGGTTCATTGTTTCTTGAATAAGAGTTTGGCTCCCCCTAGTGTATGCTGAACTCTGTCAGGATTTTTCCCTCCTTCTTGAGAAGTGAGCGTAGCCGTGCATTGTGGGATATGTAGTCTGGATGAGAAAGTGACTCTGTTAGCTGGATCAGCTCTGGACTATAGGACATACAATGCAAAGCGCACAAAACAGCCTGCTGGGAGGAGAGATAAAAGGACAGGCGCGCCCTGTTTTCAATCTCTCTAGACGCCATTCAACACCTGCCAGCAAGAGGTCTGTGTGTCACCAGGAGTGAGAGACTGCGGCCTATACAGCAGGGAGCCAGATCGCTCACCTCAGAGGGATCTTGGAGGACAGCCCTGCTAATCTAGCAGGCGGATTAGCCTGTGCTACAGAGCATTTGGAGCCACCTGCATTCCAGCCCACCGGGAGTTGCAGCGCAGCGCCATCTTCACTGAACAGAGACACCAGGAGGAGATTCCGGAAGGAGTCTAACATCTGCTGTGATCCATTGTGGTGAGAGGGCACCTGCCCATCCAAGTATAGACTGCAGTATTGCTGAGTGTGTTTCTTTCCTACAGACTGCTGGTGAGACTTGTGCTTTCACGGATGTGGATTTGCTCCTGCACAGGCATTACACAGTTAGAATTTGGGGCCTTGCCTTGCTTCCCTGTGCTGTAAGGTCAGTACTGTATTACTCACACATGTAATGAGGAATCTACAAGTGGGGATAGTTCTTCAGTTTGGGCAATCATCAGCCTAACTCTTGTTCTGCAGCCTTTTTCCTTGTCCCTTTGGATTACAAGCAAACACAAAAAATAATCACTGCAGTATAAACGTCAGGCTAGCTGAAGACATCCGGAATTTAAGGAACATTCACCACTTTCTTCTTTTACTAGGCTTTACTGTTCTACATTAAAGTTGAGCTCTGAATTACAATATAGGGGGAGCCATTTAGTAAAACATAAGAACTTGCACTGTGTCATTGTATGCATATGTTGTGTATTGTACGCTGTTTTGTGTGCTGAGGCCTCAGTGGGAAGGTATTCAATACATGTGTTAAAAGGTATTATATATTTATCCCCCTGTGCACCTGTCCACATACACCCCTTCAGGTTATTACCAGGTTACACATATATGTATGTATGTGCACTGAGTGATACTTTTGTCAATCATAGACTGTAGTCATTCAGATTTTATTCATACCTTTCATTGTGTTTGTTCTTTACCTCAGTAAACATTTCTGAGTGGTTCAGTGATACTGTGTGAGTTTCTCATTACTAACGCAACCTTTCAGAATGGAACCCAAGGTGTCAGAGGTAAGAAAGGATCTGCAGAGTCGGTATGGCCAGTGGGGTAAAGAGTCAAACAGCAGCCTCCATGGGGGGTACCGCTACATGAGCGTAACGCACTCCTGATCCCTGCATTCTGAGTGTAACGCACTCCTGATCCCTGTATTCTGAGCCCTGCATTCTGAGCGCGACACACTCCTGAACCCAACATTCTGAGTGCAGTGCACTCCTGAACCCTACATTCTGAGCATAACACACTCCTTAACCCTGCATTCTGAGCGTACTCCCAAATCCTGCACTCTCTTGTAAAACTTTTTTTTTCTGTCCACTGCGTTTGTGATCTACATTTGGGGTTAACAATGTATCATCACCCACAGTAGATCACAAAGGCAGTGCGTTTGAACACAGTGCAGAAAACCCACATGGAACATGCCTTTCTGGGATCGCATTCTGATGTGAACCGGCCCTAACAACAGGACACTGAGCATGGTGATCTTTGACTTCATCAGTGTTGTTCAAGTAGATCTCCATCTCTCTAAGGTTGCCTACCCCTGGTCTAATAGGCAACCAGAGCTATGTCCAGGGCATTCAGTAGTCATCTCAGTGATTTACACAGGTCTGGTCAGCTATACCCCCCATCTTCTTCTCTTCAATACAAGTCTGTGTAAGGACACTTGTGACAAGGGTTGTGGCTGTTATTCAACTCTGCTAGCACAAGAGCTGCACTGTGAGCCCAGGAAGCATTTTCACTATATAAAAGGTTATTTATAAGCCAATTTCAGTCAGAAACCATAACATACTAGGTTATGGGAATATAATTAAATGAAAAGAAATGAGACTTACAGTTGAATTCCAGCCTAACCAACTAGGTTTAAACTTTTTTAGGTTTCCTACAAAGGTGAGAGGGGTTGTAACCATTCTCGTATGTACATTACTTATAATAAATGTTAATGTATGTGTTATGTGTATTATATCCTTGAAAACATGATACTGGTCATCATTATTTATTTCCTTTCAGTGTACAAGACTTTAAGATTAGTGGTCCCCCTGGAATGTTCAAAGAAGAGATGTATGAAACATTTCCTTTGAACACAACACATATTGTACTGAAATGGACACCACGTGAAAGGGATGTTGGGGATCCCATTCCGATATGCTTTGTTGGAGAAACACACTCTGGGTTTGTATTGGATTAAACCTTGTAATTTATGGTATTCTGACTTTATCTACCTTATTCCCAGATGAGTTTGACAGAGGTTTAAATAAAAGTTAATTTCCATAACATATGAAGAAGAAGGTTGCACAAGTGATGCAATCATTTTGATTACTGCTTGTTATAATGGCTTATGCCGTGTACACACGACCACACTTTTAGACAGCAAAGGTCCGACGGAACGAATCCACCAGACAATTTGATCGTGTGTGGGCTTCATCGGACCTTTGCTGTCGAAAAATCAGACGGACTTTAGAAATAGAACATGTTTCAAATCTTTCCGACGGACTCGAGTCCGGTCGAAAAATCCGGTCGTCTGCATGCTAGTCCGACAGGCGAAAACTGACGCTAGGGCAGCTATTGGCTACTGGCTATGAACTTCCTTTTTCTAGTCTGGTCGTATGTCATCACGTTGAAATCAGTCGGACTTTGGTGTGATTGTGTGTAGGCAAGTCCGTTCGTTTGAACTCCATCAGAACTGCGTCGAAAAGTCCTCAGAAGTTCAGTCCATCGAAAAGTCCGGTAGTGTGTACACGGCATTAGTGCATTGGACACATCAGACTTTGGGTGCCACTGAAGTGTTTTTCCTGCATTCTGCCTCTCACCTGATCTTCTTTCCTTCTTTTTGCTGTGGCCAAAATGGAACAGTTATTTCACCTTGTGCTAGATGTATATATTGGACTATGATTGAAGGAAGTTGAAGTGGAACTTGGAACCCATTATCTATTTAAAAGTCCAACAAAGCTAATATTGAATGCTTTGTTTACATTGGTTAACCGGAATGTTATTGGTCATCATCAAACCCATCTTTGGTTTATCTTTACTGATAGGAGCCCTGGCATGAACAGGGAATAAGAAAAAGGAAGTATGAAAATAGATTGAGCGAAAAAGATAATCAATTTGCACTCAGTGTAATGTCTATATACAATGCCATTATTATGGCAATTTGCTAGACATAATTTTCCATATTTAATAAGTGGTAACAAAGTGAATTGCCAACCTCAGAAAGCAATAGAGTAGATTCCAAAAGTGCCAATCTGCAGTCCTTGCTGCTAAAAAGTGGTGAAAATAACCCTAATAACCCTAATATGAATAGCCATTGAATCGGTTTTCTGACATAGCAACCCCCAGTATTAAAGTGATTGTAAACAATCACCTTGTAAAACAACCCATTCAGTTTAAAGTAGAAATGAAGGCAAAACATTCATGAATAGATATAAAATAAAAAAAAACATTGTAAACGTTGTAAACACCTTTTTTCCCTTTTTTATAAGTGGTCACATTCCCTCTGTTCTCAGCTGCAATAGAGCTGGGGGAAGGAGAATTAGCAGTACACTGAGCTTCCCAGTGACTGGCTGTGCGGGGGGGTCAGGACAAGTTTGAGGAGAGCATACTGAGTTCCCTGCATAGATAGAGAACTGACTATTCTGTGATATCCTGCTTAGTGTGGTCAGTTTTTAATAGGAAAGTAGAGGGACTGGCAGGAACACCAGGGATTTCACACAAAGGAAGCAATACACAAAGAATAGTATAGCAGGCATATATCAGGAATATGAAATGTTGGGGTAAAAAATGCTTTAAAGGGGTTGTTAAGGTATTTTTTTTAAATAACAAACATGTTATACTTACCTTCACTGTGCAGCTCGTTTTGCACAGAGTGGCCCCGAACCTGGTCTTCTGGGGTCCCTCGGCGGCTGTCTCCGCTCCTCTCCGCAAAAACGAAACCCCTTCATGCGAGCTCTCTTGCATGGTGTTTAGTTCTTGCGGGCGCGCTCCCGTGATACAGCTGGCGGCTATAGCCTTCGACTGTATCACTCGGCCCCGCCCCCCAGCGCACCGTGTCATTGGATGTGATTGACAGCAGCGCGAGCCAATGGCTGCCCTGCTTTCAATCCATCCACTCTAGCCAATGAACGGCCAGGCTGAGCGGCGAAGAGTATGTCGGGAGCGAGCGCAGGACTTTCGAGGGGTCCGGTAAGTAAAACTGGGGGGGCTGAGGGGGGGCCGGTATTGTCAGATGCATAGGATGCATTAAGGTGAAAAAAGTGAACCTTTACAACCCCTTTAAGTAGATCTTCATTGCTGCATCTCACCCAGTCCCCACACACAGTCCCAGAAGTTTCAATATATTGTTTCTATTGCGTCTTTTCAGCAGTGCTTTCCTTGTTGCATCTCCCTGACACTATCCACTTACATTGACAAAGTGGATTGGTAGGCAAGCAAGCAGAGGAAAGTTTAACTGCTTGATACAATATATTAATTAGGACATAATGTTAACTGTTGTTTATTTTGCTTATTGAGGCATCCATATGGTGATATGTTTTAGGTTTATTGTTTTTTTTTATTTCTAATCTAGGTGGCTTATAATATTGGTGATTTTTTTTTTAAATATGAGTCAGTCCACCCAAAATTGAGTTTTTGGATCTGTACACGTCTTATAGGCCAACATTTTGCACAATAAATTTTTGCTTATCACATTTTTTTTTTTTATTGCTGATGTAACTGTGCATCTTATTTTTTCATTAGGTACCAGTCAGAAATGCGATGCATCATTGTAGTTGTTGGACCCAGCAATTTAGGTATGAATTTTATTTATTGGCAATCAATAATGTACATTATTTATTGGATACATAGTTGAGAGTGTTCAGGTGGGCATTTGGTTATACACACTATGTATGATGGGACTTCAAAAAATTTCTGCACTTTTATAGATATATAATAGAGTTTTTTTTAAAATGCAGAAAATCTTTGAAGAGCTCTTTTAGTAGCTCAGTATTTTGGCAAAATGTATTCCCCAATAATGAGAAAACCTGAATGACAAATTTGGACCTGTATTTGTGCTTCATTGAAAACCAATACACTATTATTCTAAAGACATTCTTATTGGTCCTTTAGTCAAGGCTTTTAACGTTGTTTAACTTATTAAAGCCTCATTGGGATCAGATTATATTTCCAGACAAACCACTATGGTGAATGGATGGCTGTAATGCACACATAAAAACAATATGACACATCATAGGGTCCCAGCAAAGCAGAGCTTATACTATCTATTTAAAGCAAAATACAAACCAAATAATGCACTCACACAGAATCCTGAGCACACAGGCTCAAATTTGCATTGTACAATCATCAATGACCAGATTAATGTTGAATCCAGACAAATTCTTCCCAATGTCAGCAAGTGAACATAGATCTGGGTCCCAGTGAAACAAGAACAAAAAGCCATGCAACTCCTCTTTGCAGACTACGTACACCGCCACAGACTCATTTCGGAGCCCCACCTCTTCATTATGGTGCTGGTAAAGAGTCATAGCCCCATATTCTACCACCTAATCAGGAATATAATACACATGCTGCCTATTTTTTTTTTTTTATGTCCTTTACTTCCTGACCTGTAGACACAACAGGAAGTGGTAGGAAAAACTCTGGGGACAAGTAAAAAATGTGGATCTTCCAATTAGCTGTGTCACCAGGACAAATAGCAAGAATGAATCATCCTAGCAGGGATACAAACAGCTTTTAAAAACCCACAGCGGTTCTAAACCTTCACCACACTATCCAAAAAAAGGTTTGTTTTGAGATATAGTCATCCCCACCTACTACCCAACCATTTACAATCACAGATTATAGCTGCACAATTAATCGTTAAAAAATAGTGATCTCGATTCAACCCCCTTACGATCTCTATTGCAGAGTTTCCTGATTCTTTCATGTAATAAGTGTAGAGACTTCTCTGCTCACTCAGCTGTCAAAAAAAAAACAAAAAACCTCAGTGCTACTAGAAACATTGCAACTCTTCCTCCTTAGATCAAGGGGATAAACTTCTGTGTGTAAATGCAGGAAGTTTAACCACTTAAAGTCTAAACCTTTTTCTGACACTTGTTTCTTTCAAAGTTAAAATCAGTATTTTTTGCTAGAAAATTACTTGGAACCCCCAAACATTATATATGTATTTCTTTTTATCAGAGACCCTAAGGAATAAAATGGCGATTGTTGCAATATTTTATGTCACACTGTATTTGCACAGCGATCTTTCAAACGCAATTTTTTGGGAAAAAATACATTTCAATGAATTTAAAAAAAAATTAAACAGTAAAGTTAGCCCAATTTTTTCGTTTAATGTGAAAGATTATGTTGATGCCGCGAGAATCGTGAGAGAATCGCGATCTATCTTCTAAGCAAAAAATATTGTGATTCTCATTTTAGCCAGAATCATGCAGCTCTACCACAGATACTGAATAATGTATTGTCATTTTCCTCTTTTCATAAGGAAATACAACTTTGATATGTAACAAGAACACTATGGCTCTGATAATTGAAAAGACACGGGACACTGAGCTGTATGAGGGACATCTGCACCTAATTGATCCCAATTGTCTTGTTACCACCAACTACACCCATTTAATTGCAAGTTTCGAATACAACTCTTGTGGCACAGAAATTGAGGTAATATGCTGAAAAAAACCTGTTACTGACAATTCCCCTGGCTTTTAGAAGCTACAGGTCCACTTTTCTCTAGATAATTCCAGCTACTCAGTTTAGTTGAACCATGCAGAAGATTCACATAAACTTCTATGGGGCTGGGAGACAGAGATGCTCGAACTGTACAGACCTTTGAATTTGAAGGGAGGGCTGGTTCCTGTTCTGTTCTTTCAAATATCTGCAACCACAGAACCCTAAACTGACAAATGATCAGGAGGAAGGCAAGAGCATAGGCATAAACAATTATTTGATCAACTAGATAAAATATCATAACCCCAATAATGGCAATACTAATCACTGGCTCCCACTCACCCATCGAATTAAATTCAAAACACTAACCACAACATACAAAGCCATTCACAACTCTGCCCCGAGCTACATCACCAATCTTGTCTCCAAATATCACCGAAATCGTCCTCTCCGCTCTTCTCAAGAACACCTACTCTCAAGCTCTCTCGTCTCCTCCTCCCATGCTCATCTTCAGGATTTCTCCAGAGCCTCTCCCATCCTCTGGAACTCGCTACCTCCATTGGTCCGGCTATCCCCTACTCTTGCTACCTTCAGGCGATCCCTGAAAACTCATCTCTTCAGGGAAGCCTATCATGTCTCCAACTAATCTCCTACCACTTCCATCAGCTCATTCCCCACAGTTACAACCTTTTGTACCACCTGCCCCACCCTATTAGATTGTAAGCTCTTCTGAGCAGGGCCCTCTTAATCCTCTTGTATTTTATTGTATTGTAACTGTATTGTCTCCTTTTATATTGTAAAGCGCTGCGTAAACTGTTGGCGCTATATAAATCCTGTATAATAATAACTCTTCTTAGTTGGAAGGGCAAGACCACAACTTTATTGATTCACATTGTGCACTTACTCCATGCACAACCGCAAACATGCTGATAACTTGTTGACAACAAACATACCTGTGCCAGCCATGGACGAACTGTGAGCACCCAACAAAACATGGTTTCAAGGCATGGTTTATGATCCTAACCATAGGTTCATGTCAGACATCCAACTAACAAAAGTCCACTGAGGGAAATAATCTGAATTAGGCCCCCTAATAATCTGAATTAGGCGATTTTACCCCAATTTCGCGGCCGCTATTTTGCCGCAATTTTGCCACGATTTGGGAGCAGTACTACTTTGTACGACTTTGCCACAACTTTGGCATTAGCAAATGAAAACATACATGGTGTGAGGCTTGTGCTTACAGCTTGTGCTTACAAAGTCGTACTGAAATCATGTCTATATTATTCAGGTACGATTTGCATGCTACTTGAGGGTTTAACATTGAGGTCTATGGAGTACAACTCGCATGGAAGTTGGACCAAAGTAGTGCAGGGACTACTTTGAAGTCGGCATGACTTAAAGTCGTGCCAATATGAATGGTAGTCATTGAAAATCATGGAGAATGACTTGTCATACGATTTTGCAGTACAAAATCGTGGGACAAGTCGTATAAGTGTGAAAGGGGCCTTAATCAGATACCATTTTCACTGGCAAGGCAAACTTGCTGCAAAGAGGTCCAATTTGCTGCAAAAGGGAAAAAACCCTACCCAATCCTTTAAGGCAATTGGATCAAAAATCAACAGTGTTATATCTTACAAATATTAATAGCCAGTTATATTCTGTGCACTCACTTAGGGTTTGTTTTCTGTCTGCAGGAAACTGAGGAAGATATTATATTTTCCAACCGGATTACCTCCTTTGATAGCATGGATTCGGTCATTACAAGGAAAAACCACATGGTCATCCCCATGAACTGCTCCTTCCCTAAAGAGAGCCGGATTTCCACATCCTTTCGTGCACACAGAGCAGATTATGAATATGTGGAGGCTGGGTTTGGTCATTTTAACTACACGTTCCAGTTCTACACAGATGACCAGTTTGTGGAAGAACTCAATCAGTATCCTTTAGAGGTTTCTCTGAGGGATTTTCTCTACCTAGGGATTGAGGTATCTTCAGCTATACCCAACGTTGAGCTGTTTGTGGAGTCCTGTAGAGCCACCCCACATGACAATCCCAACGATCCTGTGTTTTATGATATCATACGAAACGGGTATGATTCTAAATGTGTTAATTTCTCTTGTAACAACATTTAAAACTGAAGCTTAGACAGATATAAAAAAGAATGTATTTTTTAAATTTAAAATATTGGTAAATGTAGTCAGTGTAAGTAACTGCTTGGATTGGACATGATTTTAGGGTCTTGTAATCCTTTGCACAGCAGAACTTCAGAATAGGAGTAGGGGAGGGGTTGGATGCTGTACTATGAGCCAGTTAGGTGTGCTACATTCATATGTGCTGACAAGGAATGTACTACTGACACGAGAAGAGTGCTGACCTCAACGGTGTGGTGCTGCTCCATCGCTGTCCACTCACAGGCTTATGCAGCGTACACACGAGCGGAATTTTCGACCGGACTAGTCAGATGGGCCGAGTCAGGCGGACAATCCGATCGTGTGTGGGCTTCATCGGACCTTCAGCGGACTTTTCCAGTCGACTTTAGAATTGAAACATGCTTCAAATCTTTCCGACGGACTCGAGTCCGGTCGAAAAATCCGCTCGTCTGTATGCTAGTCAGACGGACGAAAACCGACGCTAGGTCAGCTATTGGCTACCGGCTATCAACTTCCTTATTTTAGTCCAGTTGCACGTCATCACGTACGAATCCGTCGGACTTTGGTGTGATCGTGTGTAGGAAAGTCTGTTCGTTCAAAAGTCAATCGGAAGTCCGTCAAAAGTCTGACGAAAGTCTGCCGGAATGGCCGTCGGACTTTTGTTGCCGAAAAGTCCGCTCGTGTGTACGCGGCCTTAGGGTAGGGAACTGATCATACACTTTTGTTTAACTGTAGCAATGAAAAGTCAGGTCACCTGGCTGGTTGTGCTGTTCTGGAGGGTTGTGTAAATCTAATGCCGCGTACACACGGTCGGACTTTTCACCTGCAAAAGTCCGACGGACGCCGCCGGACAAAGTCCGGCGGAAAGTCCGACCGTGTGTGGTCTCCATCGGACTTCCGACGGACCGTTTCGGTCGGATTTTTGCGGAAATCCGACGTACTTTAGATTTGAAGCCTGCTTCAAATCTTTACGTCGTACCTCCGCCGGACTCAGTTCCTGACGGAAAGCCCGTTCGTCTGTATGCTAGTCCGAAGGACCAGATACGACGGAGGAGCAGGTTACTGCATCTCGCGCTCGCTGCAATAGGAAAAACAAATCTTCCTATTGCGGCGAGCGCGGGGCATACCAGGCCCTTAGGTCTGGTATGGATTATAAAGGGGAACCCCTACGCCGAAAAAACGGCGTGGGGTCCCCCTAAAATCCATACCAGACCCCGATCCGAGCACGCAGCCTGGCCGGTCAGGAAAGGGGGTGGGGACGAGCGAGCGCCCCCCCCTCCTGAACCGTACCAGGCCGCATGCCCTCAACATGGGGGGTGGGTGCTTTGGGGGAGGGGGGCGCCCTGCGCCCCCCCCCCCCCAAAGCACCTTGTCCCCATGTTGATGACGACAAGGGCCTCTTCCCGACAACCCTGGCCGTTGGTTGTCGGGGTCTGCGGGCGGGGGCTTATCGGAATCTGGGAGCCCCCTTTAATAAGGGGGCCCCCAGATCCCGGCCCCCCACCCTATGTAAATGAGTATGGGGTACATGGTACCCCTACCCATTTACCTAGGTAAAAAGTGTCAGTAATAAAACACAACACAGGTTTTTAAAATAATTTATTAAATAGCTCCGGGGGGGGTCTTCTTCCGTCTTCGGGGGTCCCTCCGGTTCATCTTCTCCCGGCGTCCGGTTGGTTCTTCTCCGCTCTCCGGCCTCTTCTCCCGGTGTCCCAGGTCTTCGGCCGGCCCCTCCGCTTTATTCAGGTAGCTCTATTGCCAGCGGAGGTCCGGACTTCTGGGCTTCTTGGCTTCTTGGCTTCTTGTGTTCTCTTCTCTTCTCTTCCCCCAGATGTTGACACGACGCTCTCTCCGGCTGGACTGGTCTCTGAGGGCTGCGTTGTGACTTATATAGGCGGAGACCCCGCCCCCATATGATGTCACAGTCCCTGGGCATGCTGGGACTGTGACGTTTTAGGGGGCGTGGTCGACCACGCCCCCTAAAACGTCACAGTCCCAGCATGCCCAGGGACTGTGACATCATATGGGGGCGGGGTCTCCGCCTATATAAGTCACAACGCAGCCCTCAGAGACCAGTCCAACCGGAGAGAGCGTCGTGTCAACATCTGGGGGAAGAGAAGAGAAGAGAACACAAGAAGCCAAGAAGCCAAGAAGCCCAGAAGTCCGGACCTCCGCTGGCAATAGAGCTACCTGAAGAAAGCGGAGGGGCCGGCCGAAGACCTGGGACACCGGGAGAAGAGGCCGGAGAGCGGAGAAGAACCAACCGGACGCCGGGAGAAGATGAACCGGAGGGACCCCCGAAGACGGAAGAAGACCCCCCCCCCCGGAGCTATTTAATAAATTATTTTAAAAACCTGTGTTGTGTTTTATTACTGACACTTTTTACCTAGGTAAATGGGTAGGGGTACCATGTACCCCATACTCATTTACATAGGGTGGGGGGCCGGGATCTGGGGGCCCCCTTATTAAAGGGGGCTCCCAGATTCCGATAAGCCCCCGCCCGCAGACCCCGACAGCCAACGGCCAGGGTTGTCGGGAAGAGGCCCTTGTCCTCATCAACATGGGGACAAGGTGCTTTGGGGGGGGGGGCAGGGCGCCCCCCTCCCCCAAAGCACCCACCCCCCATGTTGAGGGCATGCGGCCTGGTACGGTTCAGGAGGGGGGGGGGCGCTCGCTCGTCCCCACCCCCTTTCCTGACCGGCCAGGCTGCGTGCTCGGATCGGGGTCTGGTATGGATTTTAGGGGGACCCCACGCCGTTTTTTCGGCGTAGGGGTTCCCCTTTATAATCCATACCAGACCTAAGGGCCTGCGACGGGGCTCGCAAGGTTTCAATCTCGCCAAAAAAAGCGGCGAGATTGAATTTCTTTTCTAGTCCTGTCGTACCAAAGTCACGTTCAAAATGAACGGACTTGTCCGTGTGTGGGAAAGTCCGTTCGTTCTGAAAGTCCGGCGGAAGTCCGTCGGGAAGACCGGATTCCGGAAAGTCCGGCCGTGTGTAGGCAAGTCCGGCCGTTCAGAAAGTCCGGCGGTAGTCCGCCGGAAGTCTGGCGGCAAGTACGTCGGACCTAGCTTTCTAGAAAGTCCGACCGTGTGTACGCGGCTTTAGGGGTAGATTGGTAGAAATACAAATTCTTTGGCATGTGAAACTACTATATGTGCATTTAAATGGTATATTTAGCTGTTTGCCTGGAGTACACTATATCACCAAAAGTATTGGGACACCCCTCTGAATCATTGGTTTCAGTTGTTCCAATCACCTCCATGGCCACAGGTGTATAAAATCAAGCACCTAGGCATGCAGACTGCTCCTACAAAGATTTATGGAAGAATGGTTCGCTTTCAGGAGCTCAGTGAATTAAAGCGTGGTACTGTGATAGGTTGCCACCTGTGCAATAAGTCCATCCGTGAAATTTCCTTGCTACTTAATATTCCATGGTCAACTGTTAGTGGTATTATAACAAAGTGGAAGCGACTGGGAACAACAGCAACTCAGCCACAAAGTGGTCGGCCATGTAAAATGACAGAGCAGGGTCAGCGCATGCTGAAACTTACAGTGCGCAGGAGTCGCCAACTGTCTGCAGAGTCCATAGCTACAGACCTCCGAACTTTGTGTGGCCTTCAGAATAGCACAACAACAGTGCGTAGAGAGCTTCATTGGATGGGTTTCCATGGCCAAGCAGCTGCATCCAAACCGTACGTCACCAAGTGCAAAACAAAATGTCGGATATAGTGGTGTAAAGCACACCACTACTGGACTCTAGAGCAGTGGAGACATGTTCTCTGGAGTGATGAATCACGCTTCTCTGTCTGGAAATCCGATAGACGTGTCTGGGTCTGGCTGTTGCTAGGAGAACGGTACTTGCCTAACTGCATTGTGCCAAGTGTAAAGTTTCGTGGAGGGGGGGGATTATGGTGCGGGGTTGTTTTTCAGGGGTTGGGCTTGGCCCTTTAGTTCCAGTCAAGGGAACTCTTAAAGTGGAGTTCCGCCAAAAAAAAAAAATAAGAGTCAGCAGCTACAAAAAGTGTAGCTGCTGACTTTTTATAATCAGACACTCACCTGTCCCGCGGTCCAGCAATACGGGCATACGAAGCCCCACTCCTCTCCCCCTCCTCTCCACAGCACCAGCATTCTTACTGTGGGTGCCCAGCTGTGGCTTCACAGCCGGGCACGCACTGCGCATGCGCTAGCTGTGCTGTGCATTGTGAATGGCTGGGCAATTTTCTGGGACCTGCGAGGTGTTCCAGAAGATTGCAAGGAGGGATTGCAAGGAGGGAGGGGGGAGAGGCGACTTCCGGCGCCGCGGAGCTCCGGTAGTAAGTGGGAGCTGGATGTATCTAAAAAGAGGATATCCGCCCTCACCCCCAAAAAAATGACATGCCAAATGTGGCATGTCAGGGGGTCACCATAACAAGCGGAAGTTCCATTTTTTGGTGGAACTCCAAGGCATCAGCATTCCAAGTCCTGACCTCAACCCAATAGAACACCTTTGAAATGAATTAGAGCTGAGACTGCAAGCCAGGCCTTCTCGTTCAACATCAGTGCCTGATGCGCTTCTGGAAGAATGATCAAACATTCCCATAGACACACTCCTAAACCTTGTGGACGGGCTTCCCAGAAGAGTTGAAGCTGTTATAGCTACAAAGGGTGGGCCAACTCAATTTTGAACCCTACCGACTAAGGCTGGGATGCCATTAAAGTTAATGTGCGTGTAAAGGCAGGCATCCCAATACCTTTGGCAATATAGTATACATCTTTAAATGTAACATTTAGTAGAGTGACACACCAAGGCCTTGATTCACTTGAAGTGCATTAGTGCATTGCCCATAGTAGGCAAAGTAACTGGTTGACTTTAATGGAGGCACTAATCTGCAGATAATCTGCTCCTACAGTGCTCTACTTTCTTCCCTTGGTAAGGGGTGTAGCTCATCAAGTTGATATGTTAATTTCAGCTTGTGATATTGAGCTCTGTACACATAAATTTTCTTTTTTTTTTGCTACAAAGCAGACAATGATAGACAGGTTCTGACTTACTAAACTATTCTAAAATGATTAATTGCAAAAGCTTTTTCAGTTGGTGCATCTTTGAGCATCATTTTTACTCTTTGACTGCCTTGTTAAATAATCCCAAAGGTTATAATTGCCTGTTATGTTTTTATCTAGGTGTATAACAGACAATACTGTGGTCCCTTACTCTAGACTCGCAACTCAGTTCCGGATCTCAATGGAGGCCTTCGCATTTATTGGATACCATGAAGAAGTAAGTAAAATAAATGCACTGAACTTAACAGATATTTTAGTACAGGCTTTTCAGCACCCATAACATGGAGTTAAAGGGGTTGTAAAGGTTTGTGTTTTTTCACCTTAATGCATCGTATGCATTAACTACTTAAGCCCCAGACCATTTGGCTGGCAAAAGACCAGAGCACTTTTTGCGATTCGGCACTGCGTCGCTTTAACTGACAATTGTGCGGTCGTGCGACGTGGCTCCCAAACAAAATTGATGTCCTTTTTTTCCCATAAATAGAGCTTTATTTTGGTGGTATTTGATCAACTCCGCGGTTTTTATCTTTTGCGCTATAAACAAAAAAATAGCGTAAATTTTGAAAAAAAGCATTATTTTTTACTTTTTGCTATAATAAATATCCCCAAAAAATATATTAAAAAAATGTTTTTCCTCAGTTTAGGCCGATATGTATTCTTCTACATATTTTTGTTAAAAAAAAAAAACGCAATAAGTGTTTATTGATTGATTTTTATTGTGAATGTGATATTATGGTGGACAAATCGGACACTTTTGGCGCTATTTTCGGACCATTCACATTTATACAGCGATCAGGGCGATTAAAAATGCATTGATTACTGTGTAAATGTGACTGGTAGTGAAGGGGTTAACAACTAGGTGGCGCTGTAGGGGTTAAGTGTGTCCTAGGAAGTGATTGTAACTGTGGGGGGGAGGGACTACGTGAGAGACGACACTGATCACGGCTCCTGATTACAGGGAGCTGTGATCAGTGTCCTGTCACTAGGCAGAACAGGAAAATGCTTGTTTACATCAGTATTTCCCCGTTCTTCCTCTCCGTGAGATGATTGCGGGTATCCCCGCGGACATCGAGTCCGCGGGACCCGCGATCACACTCACGAAGCTCGCGGCGGGGGCGCGTGCACAAACCACTTCTTAAAGGGCAACGTACAGGTACGTTAATATGCTTGCTGGGAAAAAAAATGCAGCGCTAAGAAGTATTAGGAAGTTAGGGTGTAGTGAAACAATTAAGTAAGAGATGCTGTACTGAACAGTAAAGCATATGTGCAAAAACCATAAGTGAAATGAAATGAACAAACACAGTATAAAGTGTCCACATATGGTAAATGGATGATTCCAAACTCAAATTATTAAGAGGAACTGGTATGGACCAAAAAATTATGTGAAACTAGAAAATAAAGTCAATGGTGCACGGTGTGGATCTGTGACTGTGAGTCAACAACGGGGTACAGAACTTCCGTAGCTGTAAACCAACATCTCAATATGGGGCATCAGAATGAAAACATCAGGAAGTAAGATAAGATGGGTACTCTTACCAGATGACGTGGACTCCACTGCCATATGACATGGAGTCAATGGTGCATGGAGCCAAACCTAGGCTGGAAAACGATATCCGGAACGGTGGAACCTCTGTCTCACTTCTCGACTTCTCTGGTGGGGTGAAGAAACATCAGGAAGGGCCGCCAACTGGATATCAGCCAATAGACCTCAAGGATGTGTTCCAAGGAGAAGCCGGGGACAGATTTGATCCAGACCCCGTGATGGAAGTAGGGCTACTGGAAGGCAGTTTCTTGCATCGGGGTAATATGCAAATAAAAAATAAAATGCTTCTGCATAGTGCAGGTAAACCAGGGATTTTTATTTCTAAAAATACCATACAAAAAATGGATAAAAGTGATCACAATTGAAATAAAATCTAAGCAGCGTAAGGAAGGGGAGATCACCGTTAATATGCTTGTACGTGCCCTTCTGCCGACGTATATCGGCGTGAACCGGTTGGCAAGCGGTTAAGGTGAAAAAATACCTGGCAATCACGGGCCCCCCTGCCCCCCCCCCCCCCCCGTTTTACTTATCTGAGTCAGTTCACCTGCTCTGCGCATCCACAGCGTCCTCTTCACTGCGGAGTCTCGGCGCTGATTGGATAGATTGATAGCAGCACAGCCATTGGCTCCCGCTGCTGTCAATCAAATCCAATGACGCGGCCACCGGGGGGGGCACGCCCGTAAGGTATCCCCCTTCGGGAGAGAGCTTCCCTGAGGGGGTTAGCTATTTTGGGGAGGAGCCGCGGGACCTCAGAACAGCAGGATCGGGGCCACTCTGTGCAAAATGAACTGCACAGTGGGGGTAAGTATGACATGTTTGTTATTTAAAAAAAAAAATAATAAAAATCTTTACAACCACTTTAAGAGACAAATTAGTTGGGATGCAGTTCTCATATGCTATAACTCAGAAAAAATATAAAAAAAGGGGAAAAGGCTCACCTAAAAATAATTCATACAAACAAATATACCACTGACTCATCCCAAGGGGGTGGGCTTCCTGGAGCCAAAGGGCAAGCAATATGTACAAAAATAAAACTGTGGTATAAATAGAACCGGAGCTGAAAAGAAAGGCTCAAAAAGGGAAATGAAAGTTTCCTTTTTTGAGCCTTCCTTTTCAGCTCTGGTTCTATTTATACCACAGTTGTATTTTTGTACAGTTCTCATAGGCTAACAGAGAACAAACAGATAGAGGAGATTGACAGAGAGATGAACTCATCAGTCTGTTGCTTCTCCTTTCACACCAATCACAGACTGGGGGAGGGACAAGACCTGTAATGCTGCATACACACGATCTAAATTTCCAACAACAAATGTTCGATGGGAGCTTGTTGTCGGAAATTCCGACCGTGTGTATGCTCCATCGGACATTTTTTGTCGGAATTTCCGACCAACAAAATTTGAGAGCTGGTTCTCAAACTTTGCGACAACAAAATCCGTTGTCGGAAATTTCCGATCGCGTGTACACAATTCCAACGCACAAAATTGAACGCATGCTCGGAATCAAGCAGAAGAGCCGCACTGGCTATTGAACTTCCTTTTTCTAGTCCCGTCGTATGTGTTGTACGTCACCGCGTTCTTGACGCTCGGAATTTCCGACAACATTTGTGTGACCGTGTGTATGCAAGACAAGTTGGAGCTAACATCTGTCGGAAATAAATCCACGGTTTGATTGACGGAAATTCCGATCGTCTGTACGCGGCATAAAGCCACATACACACTATCAGATTTTCTGCTGATTTTTGTCTTCAGATTTACCAAAACCATATAATATGAGGTCAAACCCTAGGAGTTTCAATTTGTTTGCAATCAGGCAGCCCTTGCACTACATGGTTTTGGTAAATCTGAAGACAAAAATCAGCAGAAAATCTGATAGTGTGTATGGGGCTTTAGTGTTACATAACTGTATTGCTATTTACACATGATAGGATTTTCCAACAACAAAACCGTGGATTTATTTCCGACGGATGTTGGCTCAAGCTTGTCTTGCATACACACGGTCACGCAAATGTTGTCGGAAATTCCAAACGTCAAGAACGCGGTGACGTACAACACGTACGACGAGCCGAGAAAAATGAAGTTCAATAGCCAGTGTGGCTCTTCTGTTTGATTCCGAGCATGCGTAGAATTTTGTGCATCGGAATTGTGTACACGCGATCGGAATTTCCGACAACGGATTTTGTTGTTGGAAAATTTAAGAACCAGCTCTCAAATTTTTGTTGTCGGAAATTCCAACAAAAAATGTCCGATGGAGCCTACATATGATGAACAGGAAAACAGCTTCTTTATGCATATTTCATTTGTGTGTTAACTATTTGCCTATAACACTGAATCAATTATTAGTAGTACTTGCATCTTCTCTATATTTTTTTTGCAGGTTTACATCAGCTGCACGGTCATGCTGTGTAAGGTGGGAGGATATAGACGCTGTAGTCAAGGCTGCATCAACCGTTCAATGGGAGAGAATCACAGATCGAAGAGATCCGTAGGCTCTGAATCCCAACAGCATTCTGTTTCCCAGGGTCCTCTGCGGCTGAACAAACCATCTGAACATAACACAGGTAAGGACAGGATAACAGCAAGGAGATTTCCAGCTACAACATTTCTTATCCCACCTACACCTTAACCATACCTCCCAACTTTTTGAGATGGGAATGAGGGACACCTATTAGCAAAAGTATGCCAGCATAGGACACACCCCTTGCCACGCCCCCTTCAATACAGGGCATTTTCACCCACTTCCTGCCCAGGCCAATTTTCAGCTTTCAGTGCCGTCACACTTTGAATGACAATTGCGCGGTCACGCGACGGTGTACCTAAATTAAATCTTGATCATTTTTTTTCCCAACAAATAGAGCTTTCTTTTGGTGGTATTTGATCACCTCTGCGTTTTTTTATTTTATGCGCTATAAACAAAAAAAAGACAGACAATTTTGAAAAAAAACACTATTCATTACTTTTTGCTATAATAAATATCCCAAATTTTTTTTTCAAAAAACTATTTTTTTTCTCAGTTTAGGCCGATATGTATTCTTCTACATATTTTTGGTAAAAAAAAAGTCGCAATAAGCATATATTGATTTGCGCAAAAGTTATAGCGTCTACAAAATAAGGGATAGATTTATGTCATTTTTATTATTAACTTTTTTTTTACTACTAATGGTGGCGATCTGCGATTTTTATCATGACTGCGACATTGCGGCGGACAGATCGGACACTTTTGACACTATTTTGGGACCATTGGCATTTATAAAGCGATCAGTGCTATAAAAATGCACTGATTACTGTATAAATGTCACTGGCGTGGAAGGGGTTAACACTAGGGAGCGCTAAAGGGGTTAAATGTGTCTCCTAGGTAGTGATTCTAACTGTGGGGGGAGGGGACCGATGGGGGGGAGGAGACTGATCGGAGTTCCTATATACAAGGAACATACGATCAGTTCTACTCTCCCCTGATGGGACGTGGATCTGCTCTGTGATGAGCAATCACGGGTGCCTGGCGGCCATCGCGGGTGCCTGGCGGCCATCGCGGCCGCCGGGCACGCGCACGGGGTCCCCAGTGATGCGGCGCATGCTCTCCACAGTGGCGGTAAGACAAAAATGTCATATGACGTCCGCCCGGAGGGAGGAAGGGTTCCTGGCACCGTCATTTTACAATACAGCGGTAGGCAAGTGGTTAAAGGAGAATTGTACAAAAAAAAAAAAAAAACCAAGACTACTTTTCCTTTATATTGGCTTTTCCAATTTACAAATGCAGCAAAGTAGAAATCAGATGAAAGGTTTAGCACTGGAAAACACTTTTTGATAGATAAAAAGTGCATTTTTTTTATACAACTATATAGATCCGACCAAAATGAGGGACAAATGAGGAGGAATGAGGGACAGAGGGACATTGCTCCAAATCAGGAACAGTTGGGAGCTATGCCTTAACATTATGTAGCACTGCCACCTTACCCACTCAGGCCTCATCAAAGAGCACCCCCAACCCACCTACACTCACTTTGCTTGCGCTGCCTTGACGCTTCTTTCTCCATTCCAGCCAGAAATTCTACCTGATGCAGAGAATGTGTCTTGCATTTGACATGATGCTCCACTGTGACATTGTCCATGACTAGCAACTAATCGCTACGCCTGAGCTCTGTCATTCAAATTTTCGAATTTCTAAATTTTTGAATTTCCGAAATTTCAAATTTCCGAAAATTCTGAAATTCTGTATTTCGGAAATTCTGAAAATTGAAAATTCGAAATTTCGAATATTCGGAAATTCTAAATTTTGGGAATTCGGAAATTCAATTGTTTGAAAATGTAAAAATTCGAAGTTAGGAAACTTTAAATTTTTGAAAAATCAAAATTTCGGAAATTCAAAATTTCGGAAATTCGAAATTAGGAAAATTCAAAATTTCGGAAATTCGAAAATTTGGCTGTTAGTGAACGTAACGAACACAAATTTATCCGAAGTTACGAATTATCCAAAATAACGAATGCCGCAACTAAATGAATGGAACATAAAGATCTAATATTAATAAATAATAATAATAAAAACGTTTTATTATTATTATTAATTTGTTCCATTCCATTTGTTTAGATGCGGCATTCGTTATTTCGGATAATTTGTAACTTCAGGAAATCCCAATACCTATAATTTAATAGTTATTATTAGTAAGTTATCATTTCGAATTTTACTGATTTTCTTTCTTTTTTTTCAGAGTTTAGAATTTTCGGAGTTTCGAAAATTGGAAATTTGAAAATTTGAAAAATTGAAGATATAAAAATCGGAAATCCGAAAATTGGAAATCCAAAAATCTGAATTTTGAAATTCCAAAATTCGAAAATTCGAAAATCGTAAATTCGAAAATCGTAAATTCCGAAAATCGTAAATTCCGAAAATCGTAAATTCGAAAATCGTAAATTCCGAAAATCGTAAATTCCGAAAATCGTAAATTCCGAAAATCGTAAATTCCGAAAATCGTAAATTCGAAAATCGTAAATTCGAAAATTCGAAAATCTGAAAATTTGGATTTTCGAATTTCAGAATTTGAGTTTCAGAATTTACAAATTCCGAATTTTCGAATTTCCGAATTCCAAATTTTCGAATTTCCGAATTCCGAACTTTCGAATTTTCGAACTTCCGAAAAAAGCAAAAAAAGAATGAAACAAAAACGAAAATGAACAAATTTTTCGGCAGTGCATATGTCTAGTCAGAACTCATGTGCATATTTGTTCCTATTCAGTGAATGAGTAATTGAACCAGAGGATCATCAATAATTGGCATTTTCATAAGTAGAGGTGAGCAATGCCAACCTACATATTTTCCCATGTGGCCTTGTATCACGTGGCCATTAACCTTGTATTAGCTTCCGTTCATAGATCAGGATATGTTTAGTTTGCTGGCGCTGAGATAGGGTCACTAGTTGCATTACAACTTCAGGTCATGAAGAGATTACTTTTTTTCAAGCTGTCCAAGTACTTAACCCCTTCGCGCCGAGCGTACGCATATATGCGGCCTCGGCTTTTGGGGGGTTATACCGGAATGATGCCCGCAGCTGCAGGCATCATCCCGGTACCGTTTTTTAGAGCGGACGATCGGCTTTCCAGGGATAACAACCAATGCAGCTAAAAGCCGCTCAATTGTTATCCCGGAGGAGCGTGAGGGGACGTCCCCCCTCCGCCTCCCGCTGCTCTGACTGGGCCTCCTGTCCCACCATTAGACTCGATCCGCGATCCGGCACTTCCGGCGTCTAGCCACAGACTGGAACGAAGCCGGTCCCCTGAATGTAAACATGGAAGCGACGTCACTTCCGGTTTACTCGGCCGCCAATGGCGCCGGATTTAAAAGAAATATACAGTATTCAGAATCGCCATTTTTGGCGATCTGAATACTTTGAAGTGCAAAGGAGGGGGTCTTTTAGACCCTCAATCCCCCCATAAACAGTACCTGTCACCACCTATTACTGTCACAAGGGATGTTTAAATTCCTTGTGACAGCAAAAAAAGTGATCAATTTTTTTTAACACAATTTAATAACATAAAAATAAATAACATAAATACAATTTTTATTTTTTTTTTAAAGCACCCCTGTCCCCGCGAGCTCGCGCGAAAAAACCGCATATGGAAGTCGTGCCCGCATATGTAAACAGTGTTCAAATCACACATGTGAGGTATCGCCGCGATCGTCAGAGCGAGGGCAAACATTCTAGCAGTAAACCTCCTCTGTAACTCTAACTTGGTAACTGTAAAAAAAAAAATTAAAGCGTTGCCTATGGAGATTTTTAGGTACCGTAGTTTGTCGCCATTCCACGAGCGCATGCAATTATAAAGCGTGACATGTTAGGTATCATCTTTTATATTATACAAAAAAATTGGGCTAACTTTACGGTTTTCATTTTTTTTAAATTCATGAAAGTGTCCCTTTTCCCAAAAAGTTGCGTTTAAAACACCGCTGCACAAATACCGTGTGACATAAAATTTTGCAACAGTCGCCATTTTATTCTCTAGATTCTCTGATTAAAAATTTATAAATTGTTTGGGGGTTCTATGTAATTTTCGAGCAAAAAATACGGATTTGAACTTGTAAACACCAAATGTTAGACTTAGGCTAGAAAGGGGTTTTAAACAAGGAAGAAGTAAACAGTTTGTTGTTTTTGTACTTGTCATGTGGCCTCAAAGTAGAATACTGTATCTCAAAATACTGTATTTAGTCCTGACCAAAGAAATAAAGATAGAAAGTACTCTATGTACAAAACCACTGCATTCCCTTTTAGTGGATGTATCTTTGCACCAACAAGCATTGGTGTCATTCATTTCTGTTCTGCCTTTCAGATGTTGAGGACCCTCCAGCACTGAATGTGAACACATTGACGATCGCTGTCTCCGGAGTGGTGATTGTGGCCCTGGTTGCATTCATTGTTCATGTGATGGTGAAGAAATCAGCAAGATCCAGCTATCAGAACCTATAACCACAGAAACCCAAACCTGATTGTGTACAGCACATGGGTGCCTAGAACCTCAACCAATCCACAATAGAGTTGGAGTCCTCTTTGTATTGCTCTATACTTTGAAATCTCTAAAATCATCTTCAGTCCTCTGGGCACTTTATAGATAACAAAATGTAAAAATCAACAGTTCTTTCTGCGAACTTTGATTTAAAATTCATAGGAGGCTTATTGCTGTAAACCTGTCATGGGTGAAAAGTAGGCTTTTAATACTGAACTGACTTCTAGGCTTAAAACTGGATTAAACTCAAAACTAAACTTTAATATTTTGAAACTTGCCAATAATTAAATGTGCTGACTGCATTTGTTTGTTTTTTTTTGTTTGTTTTTTTTCTTTTTTTTCACCTGGTGATCCAGCCAGTGACATATTTCTTGTCTTAGGGGTGTCTCCACTCCACCTTTGGAGAGACCTTTGGACAGCAGCTCTATGGGAGAGGGTAGGATATATGTGCTAGCAGATTTAGAAGGACTTGACTAACAAATTAAAGCTGAGGTCCAGCCAACACTATTTAACCCCTTGCCTACCGCCGTATTGTAAAATGACGGCAGCAGGAACCCTTCCTCCCCCCGGGCGGACGTCATATTACGTCTTTGTCTTCCCTGGATTGTGGAGAGCGCACGTGCGTGCTCGCCGCGTCACTGGGGACCACGTGTGCGTGCCCGGCGGCCGTGATGTCCGTCGGGCACCCGCGATTGCTCATCACAGAGCAGGGACATGGATCTGTGTGTGTTAACACACAGATCCACGTCCTGCCAGGGGAGAGGAGAACTGATCGTAAGTTCCTTGTATATAGGAACACCGATCGGTCTCCTCCCCTCATCAGTCCCCTCCCCCCACAGTTAGAATCACTCCCTAGGACACACATTTAACCCCTTCAGTGCCCCCTAGTGTTAACCCCTTCCCTGCCAGTGACATTTAAACAGTAATCAATGCATTTTTATAGCACTGATCGCTTTATAAATGTCAATGGTCCCAAAATGGTGTCAAAAGTGTCCGATCTGTCCGCTGCAATGTCACAGTCATGAATAAAAAAGATCGCCGCCATTAGTAATAAAAAAATATTATTAATAAAAATGCCATAAAACTATTCCCTATTTTGTGGACGCTATAACTTTTGCGCAAACCAATCAATAAACGCTTATTGCGCTTATCGGCCTAAACTGAGGGGAAAAAAAAAATTTTTTTATATATTTTTTGGGGATATTTATTATAGCAAAATGTAAAAAATACTGCGTTTTTTTTTCAAAATTGTCGCTCTTTTTTTGTTTATAGCGCAAAAAATAAAAACCGCAGAGGTGATCAAATACCACCAAAAGAAAGCTCCATTTGTGGGGAAAAAAAATCAAAATTTATTTTGGTACAACGTCGCATGACCGTGCAATTGTCATTCAATGTGTGACAGCGCTGAAAGCTAAAAATTGGGACCTGGGCAGGAAGGGGGTGAAAATGCCCGGTATTGAAGTGGTTAAGCAATTACAGAAATGTTTTTTTCTTCTGGGATTAAAGTTTTACATAAATGAATTAAAGATGGTTATTGTAAGCACCTCTGTCAGTGGTACATGATTTGTCTCAAACCTCTTACTACCACTTTTGTTGCACAGCTTGGTACTTATAAAGGAAGAAAATCAACAGACTTACTGGCCAAATGACCAGGTGAAAATAAAAGGAAAAAGAAACTAAAAAATAAACATAATGCAGCCACCACATCTAAGAATTTATGAGCTGACCTAGAACAAGTAGACAGGTCCAAAAATTAAAATAGAAACATAGAAAACTGACGGCAGAAAAAAGTAACCCATCGAGTCTACCTGTTTTTTTTTTTTTGTGTTTGTTTTTTGTCTTGTTTTTTTGTTAATTTTTTTGTCTGAGTATAGATCTATGTTTGTCCCAAGCATATTTGCAGATATTTACTGTTATGCCCCGTACACACTGTCGGACATTGATCGGACATTCCGACAACAAAATCCTAGGATTTTTTCCAACGGATGTTGGCTCAAACTTGTCGTGCATACACACGGTCACACAAATCTTGTCGGAAAGTCAGAATGTCAAGAACGCGGTGACGTACAACACGTACGACGAGCTGAGAAAAAGGAAGTTCGATAGCCAGTGCGGCTCTTCTGCTTGATTCCGAGCATGCGTGGCACTTTGTGCGTCGGAATTGTATACACACGATCGGAATTTACGACAATGGATTTTGTTGTCGGAAAATTTGAGATACAGGTCTCAAATTTTGTGTGACGGAAATTCCGATGGAAAATGTCCAATGGAGCCTACACACGGTCAGAATTTCCGACAACAAGCTCCCATTGAACATCTTAAGTCCTTGCCACAATGCTTGTCCCAGGTCAGCAATAGAATATGAGTATTGATGTCATTTGCAGAAGGAGTCCTTCAATGGCAGCCCCCATGTTTACGTCATGACAGCTTTCCTTTAGGCAACTCTTAACAAACTATCAAAAACATAATTTTATGTTTAGAAAACTGCAATGATTTTGCTGTATGTCTAAAAATATGTAATAAAACTCTGAAGCAACTGATATTGTTTCCTTCATTTTATGTATTTTAGAATTAGCTGTAGATCAACTGGAAATATGCTCAAAATGCTTAAAGTGGTGTTCCGCCCAAAAAAAAAAAAATTAAAAGCCAGCAGCTACACATACTGCAGCTGCTGGCTTTTAATAATAGGACACTTACCTGTCCTGGAGTCCAGCGATGTCGGCACCGCAGCTGATGTTTCCATCAGCTGTCAGGTGCTGCTGCCACCATTGCGGGTAAGAGTACCCAGTAGTGTAGCCTTTCGACTTCATGCCGGGAACCCTACTGCGCATGCGCGAGGCCCCGCTCCTCTCTCCTACTGGCCCGGTGGCCAGGGGAGGGAGGAGGAAGGAGGAGGGAGCCCCGCGTTGACGTCACGGGCCACGGCCTGGACTCCTGGAAGTGGGAAAGGATACCTGTCAAAGTCAAAGACAGGTATCCTGTCCCCCCAAAAGGGGCCAATTGTGGCTCCAGAGGGGGGGGGGAATCCGATGAGCGTAAGTTCCACTTTTGGGTGGAACTCTGCTTTAAAGTGCCCCTGTCACCAGAGGATTGCTTGTATCCAAAACATACCTGCTGAGTGAATATATTTACCTCTCTGATGGCCTATGTTTTGAAATGCTGCTGCTTCGCTGCTTCTCGACCACTGCATGTATTTGAACCTTCAGATGGGTTGTATATCTGTTTTCCCCAACACATGCTGTGGTCCCTTCCACCACCTTTTGTATCCTGTAAAGCCTCATACACACGATTGGATTTTCTGCGGACAAAGCGTAGGACTTTTGTGCGAAGGGCGTTGGCCATGAACTTCTCTTGCATACAAACAACAAATAATTGTCGGCCAACAAACACGAAACTATGTGCTTTTTCAGCTCTTTAGCGCCACCCTTTGGGTAGACCTGCACGATTAATCGTCAAGAATCGTTATCGCGATTTTTTCACCGTTGCGATCTTGACAAAGGGTTTCCCAATCTTTGGTATGCAGAGAATTTTCTCTCTGCTCTCATCAAAAGTCAAAGTCTGGGCAGTCTGCCAAGTTTTAAAGTATTCTATCAGTGGAATGTTAAGTTTAAACATTGTATCAATTTGTCTTTTACATCAAAAGGAATAGACTTTTGTATGTAAATTAGGAACGTTTAACGACTTAAACACTAAACCTTTTTCTGTCAGTTGTTGTTTTTAAGTTAAAATCATTTTTTTTTGCTAGAAATTGCTAGACATTATTTAGAACCCCCAAACATTATATATATATTTTTTAGTAGAGACCCTAGAGAATAAAATGGTGGTTGTTGCAATATTTTATGTCACAATATATTTGCACAGCGGTCTTTCAAATGCAATTTTTTTTGGAAAAAATTACTTTAATGAATTTAAAAAAAAAAACAAAAAAAAAAACAGTAAAGTTAGCCCAAATTTTTTTTTTGTATAATGTGAAAGATTTTACGCCACGAGAATCGTGATCTTTATTCTTAGCAAAAAAATTGTGATTCTTATTTTGGCCAGAATCGTGCAGCTCTACCTTTGGGCAACTTCTGCTAATGTTGTCTTATGGTTAGCATTGCTTCTGAGCATGTGTGTTTGTACTTTGGAGTTTTGTCCGATGGACTTGTGTACACACGATTGGATAATCCGACAACACACATTTGTTGGCAGACAATTTTAAAGTATGCTATCCAACATTTGTTGGTGGAAAATCTGACAATTGTCCAATGGAGCATACAAACAGTCGGATTTTCCGACAACAGCCTGTCAATGTCATCACACAATTCCAGTTGGATAATCCGATCGTGTGTACAAGGCTTTAGGCTGCTGGAAAGATAAATACATTCACTCTTCTTTTACAGGTATGGTTTTGAATACATGTGACTTTGTGGTAAAACCACTTTAAATTCTAATTCTGAAGTCTGTGCTCCCCACAGAGGACCGTCTGTGTGTTTTTTATATTTTTTTATACTTTATTTTTTCTTGTGTCTTTTGGGCAATCACCTGATGGGCTAAGCTAAGTCATGTACCTCTTCAGTCGTTTCCCGCAGTGGGTAGCCCTGGATGATGTATCAATACACTATGAGTGCAAGGCACTGTGCTTAGGGGGCGGGGCCATGACACTCTGCACTCTGTTTTGCCTCACTTTTCCAAGTGGAGTGACACAGGGCATAATTTAACCCAGGGGACTGAGGACATCTTGTGGAGAAGAGGTGGTACTGTGGGGTACAGATAAGGGTGAGTATTGCAACCTGAGACATAAAAAAAAAAAAAAATAGTCTGGAGTTGGACTTTAAAGTGAAAGTATAATGTATTTTATGAGCACATATTTTGCAATATTATTGGTGTGTTTACCTTAAAGTTATTGTTAATGTGACACAAAGTTAAAGCAAAGTTATTCAACTGACCCTGGTATGCATATGGGACAAATTAGTCTAGGTCAAAAAACCTATGCAGTTGGTGCGGCCCACATTTGCGCAGGCAGAGCAGCCCATTCACATAGATTGGCTTCTGTACCCATGGGAAACGCAGGAAAAAGGTACCTGCGTCTTTTTAAAACCGCAGCCGGAGGGAAATCGCAAGGTGCTTTTTGCACAATGCGATTTCCTGCACCTGCAAATACATTGGGTGTTTGGGTGCTATTATATATATATAAATATTTTTTTTTATAGATTTTTATGTGACAACACTGAAGAAATGACACTTGTCTACAATGTAAAGTAGTGAGTGTACAGTTAGTATAACAGTGTAAATTTGCTGTCCCCTCAAAATAACTCAACACACAGCCATTAATGTCTAAGGTGTCCTTTTATGAAACTGAGATCAGCGGCGATCCCGAGTCTCACCGCTGATCTCAGCTCATTACCAGTTTATGAAACTGAGATAATCAGTGGAGAACATGTTCTCCGCTGATTATCTCTGCACAGTGAGAATTCACAGAAATGGCCAGTTTATGAAGGTGCGATCTCGGCACCTCACTCGCGATCTGTGACAGAATTCTCACTTTCTGATTCACCATTTCAGAAGTGGAGAATCAGAGTGAGAAGCCTGAAACTGGCTGATATTCTGGAGAAAGCAAGAAGTCTTTTGACTTCTTTCTTTCACCAAACAGTCAGAGTACATCTTCCCCACCATTACACACCCCAAAACCAGCAGGATAGGAATTTATAGTGTGTACATACATACATATAGATATATATATATATATATATATATATATATATATATATATATATATATATATATATATATATATATCTATATCTATATCTATATATATATATATAGATATATATATATCTGTATCCAGGCCCGGACTGGGACAAAAAATAGGCCCGGGCATTTTAGACTGAGCAGCCAATTTTTCCATGGACCGGGGGGGGGGGGGGGGGGTGTGTATCGGTCCTCCACGCTGTAATGTGCAGGAACACTGATATAAATATAAAGGGGACTGCACTGTAATGATTACCCCCCTTACATCAGAGTCCGCACAGACCCCCCTTACACCTTACATCAGAGTCCGCACAGAGGTCCCTTACATCAGAGTCCGCACAGACCCCCCTTACACCTTACATCAGAGTCCGCACAGACCCCCCTTACACCTTACATCAGAGTCCGCACAGACCCCCCTTACACCTTACATCAGAGTCCGCACAGAGGTCCCTTACATCAGAGTCCGCACAGACCCCCCTTACACCTTACATCAGAGTCCGCACAGAGGTCCCTTACATCAGAGTCCGCACAGACCCCCCTTACATCAGAGTCCGCACAGACCCCCCTTACACCTTACATCAGAGTCCGCACAGACCCCCCTTACACCTTACATCAGAGTCCGCACAGAGGTCCCTTACATCAGAGTCCGCACAGACCCCCCTTACACCTTACATCAGAGTCCGCACAGAGGTCCCTTACATCAGAGTCCGCACAGACCCCCCTTACATCAGAGTCTGCACAGACCCCCCTTACACCTTACATCAGAGTCTGCACAGACCCCCCTTACACCTTACATCAGAGTCTGCACAGACCCCCCTTACATCAGAGTCTGCACAGACCCCCCTTACATCAGAGTCCGCACAGACCCCCCTTACACCTTACATCAGAGTCCGCACAGAGGTCCCTTACATCAGAGTCCGCACAGACCCCCCTTACACCTTACATCAGAGTCCGCACAGAGGTCCCTTACATCAGAGTCCGCACAGACCCCCCTTACATCAGAGTCTGCACAGACCCCCCTTACACCTTACATCAGAGTCTGCACAGACCCCCCTTACACCTTACATCAGAGTCTGCACAGACCCCCCTTACATCAGAGTCTGCACAGACCCCCCTTACATCAGAGTCCGCACAGACCCCCCTTACACCAGAGTCTGCACAGACCCCCCTTACACCTTACATCAGAGTCTACACAGACCCCCCTTACATCAGAGTCCGCACAGACCCCCCTTACACCTTACATCAGAGTCTGCACAGACCCCCCTTACACCTTACATCAGAGTCTGCACAGAGGTCCCTTACATCAGAGTCCGCACAGACCCCCCTTACAACAGAGTCCGCACAGAGGTCCTTTACATCAGAGTCCACACAGACCCCCCTTACATCAGAGTCCGCACAGAGGTCCCTTACATCAGAGTCCGCACAGACCCCCCTTACACCTTACATCAGAGTCTGCACAGACCCCCCTTACACCTTACATCAGAGTCTGCACAGACCCCCCTTACACCTTACATCAGAGTCTGCACAGAGGTCCCTTACATCAGAGTCCGCACAGACCCCCCTTACAACAGAGTCCGCACAGAGGTCCTTTACATCAGAGTCCACACAGACCCCCCTTACATCAGAGTCCGCACAGACCCCCCTTACATCAGAGTCCGCACAGACCCCCCTTACATCAGAGTCCGCACAGACCCCCCTTACATCAGAGTCCGCACAGAGGTCCCTTACATCAGAGTCCGCACAGACCCCCCTTACACCTTACATCAGAGTCTGCACAGACCCCCCTTACACCTTACATCAGAGTCCGCACAGACCCCCCTTACACCTTACATCAGAGTCCGCACAGACCCCCCTTACATCAGAGTCCGCACAGACCCCCCTTACACCAGAGTCTGCACAGAGGTCCCTTACATCAGAGTCCGCACAGAGGTCCTTTACATCAGAGTCCACACAGACCCCCCTTACATCAGAGTCCGCACAGAGGTCCCTTACATCAGAGTCCGCACAGACCCCCCTTACATCAGAGTCCGCACAGACCCCCCTTACATCAGAGTCCGCACAGACCCCCCTTACATCAGAGTCCGCACAGAGTTCCCTTACATCAGTGTCCACACAGACCCCCCTTACATCAGAGTCCGCACTGAGCCCCCTTACATCAGAGTCCGCACAGACCCCCCTTACATCAGAGTCCGCACAGAGGTGTCTTACATCAGAGTCCGCACTGAGCCCCTTTACATCAGAGTCCGCACTGAGCCCCTTTACATCAGAGTCCGCACTGAGCCCCTTTACATCAGTGTCCACACAGACCCCCCTTACATCAGTGTCCACACAGACCCCCCTTACATCAGAGTCCGCACTGAGCCCCCTTACATCAGAGTCCGCACTGAGCCCCCTTACATCAGAGTCCGCACTGAGCCCTCTTACATCAGAGTCCGCACTGAGCCCCTTTACATCAGAGTCCGCACTGAGCCCCTTTACATCAGAGTCCGCACTGAGCCCCTTTACATCAGAGTCCGCACTGAGCCCCTTTACATCAGAGTCCGCACTGAGCCCCTTTACATCAGAGTCCGCACTGAGCCTCTTTACATCAGAGTCCGCACAGACCCCCTTTACATCAGAGTCCGCACTGAGCCCCTTTACATCAGAGTCCGCACAGAGCCCCCTTACATCAGAGTCCGCACAGAGCCCCCTTACATCAGAGTCCGCACAGAGCCCCCTTACATCAGATTCCGCACTGAGCCCCCACTTACTGTAAGGGGGAGCTCTGTGGACTCTCTAATGTAAAGGGGAACACTGATTTAAGGGGGTCTCTGCTCACCAAAGCCCCCCTCTTGTATCAGAGTCCACAGAACACCCCTTAAATTAGTTTTATATACACATTGGAAGGCAGGAGAGAGGGTGAGCTTACTCACCCCAGGATGAGGCTCAGGAGCGGGCTGCCTGCAGCTTTTAAATCTTCCTTCCTTCATCCCAGGGATGTGTGGGCGGGGCAGACGCAGGGGGTGTGGGCGGGGCAGACGCAGGGGGTGTGGGCGGGGCAGACACAGGGGGTATGGGCGGAACAGATAGAGTAGAGGGGCGGGAAGAGGAGGAGCAGTGGAACTGTCAGCGTTGGCTGAGCTGTGTGTGAGAGAGACACACATCTCAGCCGCTCAGCCAATCAGCCGCTATTATAGTTGCGCCGGAGCCCAGAGATGACACAGGCACGGCCGCATAGCGGTGGGTGAGCGGCGGCCGTGGCCTGTGTTAACCCTGTCCAGGCCGCGGGCGCCGCTTACCTCCCGCTATGCGGCCTGATCATCAACAGGCTATGGAGCTGGAGGTCCCAGCCCACCGGGCAAATGCCCGGTCTGCCCTATGGCCAGTCCGGGCCTGTCTGTATCTATCTATCTATATATATCTATAGATATAGCTATAGATATATATAGTTTATATATATATTTTTTTTTTAGATGTTCACGTCTCTGGCTGGTTTCACACTTGTGCGATGCGTGAACCAGCGTGATTCCTGTGTGGGTTTTCACATCGCACCTACATTGACATCTGCGCACCACTGCGGGTGTCAATGTAAAGTTAATGACACCCCCAGATCATTTCACAGATCGCAGTGCGAACTATGTAATGGTGCAGGAATCGGATCACATGCGTGTTCACACCCATGCGATCAGATTCCAGTGCGGACCAAATAAAGGGTCCTGTACCATTTTGGTGCAAATGCAATATGGTTTAGGGCCAGTTCCGACTGCTGCGGTGTCCAAGATCGGATGTGATTCGCACCGCACTGCAGTGCAAAATCACATCCGATCTCTGTGCGATGCGATTTCAGCCATACAGATAGTATTGCTAAATTTGCATTGCCCTCGGACCAAACTCTTACAGGACCCTTTTTTTGGTCCACAGCAGAATCGGATCGCATGGGTGTTCACACCCATGCGATTCAATTACTGTCTGAGTTTGCAGATCGCACTGCGATATGCGAACTCATTTGGGGGTGTTGTTAACTTTTAGGCCCAGTTCACACTTGTGCGATGCCGGACATCGCACAGGCATCGCATTTAATTCGCAGCACACTGCCATTCACATTACATGCGATGTCTGTGCGGTGCGATATCAGCTGTACAGATAGTATGGCTGATATTGCACCGCATTTGGTGCAAACACGCACAGGACCCTTTTTTCTGTTCGGACCAGAATCGGATCGCATGTGTGTTCACACATATGCGATCCGATTCATGTCCGGACTGTCAGTTCGCAGTGCGATATGCAAGCTGAACTGGGGGTGTCGTTAACAATGTATTGACACTCCCCAGCGATTCGCATATGGCAGTGTGAACTGACATGCGAGTCGGTGCGATGCGGTAACCCGCAGTGGATTCGCAGTGTTCTCGCATTGCACCAGTTTATCAATTATGAAATATATTTTATTAATATTTATACTTGTATACTTTATTAAAATTATTTTTTTAATAATTATAAATGTATTTTGCATTTATATGAATGGTGTATAGCTGCATTACATATGTGCATTACATTCATTTACTATACACCATTCACATTTAAATAAGGACATGTATGATCTTTAAATTATAAAAAAACATTGTTTTTATCAATATTAGGTTAATGTATATTGTGTAGGGGGAATTTAACGTTGTTATTTTATTAATATGTTGGGGAATGTGTGCTGATTTGTGTTACACTTTGTATTTTATGGTTCCTCATACTGTAATCCCGCTATATCACACGAGATTATAGTGAGAGGAGCCGTTTCTCAGGAGTTCCTGGCATTTGTAGATCGCTCCCCAACTCAACATGAGAAGCCATCTACACACTTTCATAAACAGGCACTCAGAGGAGAGCGATCTCCTCTGAGAATGCCTGAGAACTGAATCACGGTATTTTACCTCACTTTCATAAAAGGACACCTATAGCGCTGGCAACAAAAGTGAGTACACCCTTAAATGAAAATGCCCAAATTGGGCCCAAGTGTCAATATTTTGTGTGGCCACCATTATTTTCCAGCACTGCCTTAACCCTCTTGGGCATGGAGTTCACCAGAGCTTCACAGGTTGCCACTGGAGTCCTCTTCCACTCCTCCATGATGATATCACGGAGCTGGTGGATGTTAGAGACCTTGTGCTCCTCCACCTTCTGTTTGAGGATGCCCCACAGATGCTCAATAGGGTTTAGGTCTGGAGACATGCTTGGCCAGTCATCACCTTTACCCTCAGCTTCTTTAGCAAGGCAGTGGTTGTCTTGGAGGTGTGTTTGGGGTCGTTATCATGTTGGAATACTGCCCAGTCTCTGAAGGGAGGGGATCATACTGTGCTTCAGTATGTCACAGTACATGTTGGCATTCGTGGTTCCCTGTATCTCCCCAGTGCCGGCAGCACTCATGCAGCCCCAGACCATGACACTCCCACCACCATGCTTGACGGTAGGCAAGACACACTTGTATTTGTACTCCTCACCAGGTTGCCGCCACACACGCTTGACACCATCTGAACCAAATAAGTTTATTTTGGTCTCATCAGACCACAGGACGTGGTTCCAGTAATCCATGTCCTTAGTCTGCTTTTCTTCAGCAAACTGTGGGCTTTCTTGTGCATCATCTTTAGAAGAGGCTTCCCTCTGGGACAACAGCCATGCAGACCAATTTTATGCAGTGTGCGGCGTATGGTCTGAGTACTGACAGGCTGCCCCCCACCCCTTCAACCTCTGCAGCAATGCTGGCAGCACTCATATGTCTATTTCCCAAAGACAACCTCTGGATATGACGCTGAGCACGTGTACTCAACTTCTTTGGTCGACCATGACGAGGCCTGTTCTGAGTGGAACCTGTCCTGTTAAACCGCTGTATGGTCTTGGCCACCGTGCTGCAGCTCAGTTTCAGGGTTTTGGCAATCTTATTAAAGCCTAGGCCATCTTCATGTAGAGCAACAATTATTTTTTACAGATCCTCAGAGAGTTCTTTGCCATGAGGTGCCATGTTGAACTTCCAGTGACCAGTATGAGAGAGTGAGAGCGATAACACCAAATTTAACACACCTGCTCCCCATTCACAACTGAGACCTTGTAACACTAACTAGTCACATGACACCCGGGAGGGAAAATGGCTAATTGGGCCCAATTTGGACGTCTTCACTTAGGGGTGTACTCACTTTTGTTGCCAGCAGTTTAGACATTAATGGCTGTGTGTTGAGTTATTTTGAGGGGACAGCAAATTTACACTGTTATACAAGCTGTACACTCACTACTTTACATTGTAGCAAAGTGTCATTTCTTCAGTGTTGTCACATGAAAAGATAGAATAAAATATTTACAAAAATGAGAGGGGTGTACTCACTTTTGTGAGATACTGTACATATATTTACAAATCATAAATAAAACTTGAGAAAAAATGGCTACATTAATAACTACGTTATGTACAAATGGGGGTCTATTTATCAATGATTTCACCTGACATTCACTTACCCAAAATTCACCAATTTTTTGCCACACAAGATTAGAAAAAAATGGGTGAAACTTTTGTTGGGACTTTGTCATACATGCTTGCTTTTTTCCAAATTTTTATAAAAGCAATGCAAAGGTATCTAACACCTTAAAGTGGAACTTCACTCTCCTAATCAACATTGATTATTTTTAATCCTTATGCTGCTAGCAATAGTAACTGGATAGGAAAGCAGTGGCAGCCCGTCCATAGAGGGCACACGGGCACCGCCCCCTCTATCCATGCGTCCGGCCCCCTGATCTACATATCAGGGTGCTGGACTATGGATTCCAATGAGGGGGTGTTTTTTGAAGCAACTGATTAGAGGCAGAGGCTCTAATAGGCTTCAAAAAAGGGTGGGCTCGGGGCGCAGAGTACTGCGCTCAGAGCCCACCCAGTTGTGTGACGATAGCGAATACATTTTCCCTATTTTCACACTAAAGTTGCTCCCCGCCAATCAGGAGGCAGGTCGTGAGACCTCTTTCCCGATTGGCCAAAGCGCTAGGCAATCCTATTGGATGTCTAGCGCTTAGGAGAAACAGAGAGGAGACACACAGCCGAGGAAGCCGTGGGAGGAGCGGACACCGGAGCTGCTGCCTGCACCCCAGGAGATTAGGAGAGGACACCACAGCCCGCAAGCCCTAGATCTGGTGGGGGGGGGTGCTTGTTATCTGCCCCCCCAAAAGAAAAACCCACCAGCCGCCACTGTAGGAAAGTATATCATATTTACTTGCTTTGAACTCTATTTTTACATTTCTTCAGTTACTTCCTGGTTTCTTGCCCAGGCAAATGATGTCATGCATCCCAGGAGTCTTCAGGAGGGGAGGAGGAGGGGTTTTCTCAGCTAAGCACACTCTCTTGCATGCATGCTTGAGCTAAGGGCAAATGTTACATTTGCCCTTACTCAAGATGGCCACGGCCAGAAATGCTAGGGGTGAATGGGTGTTTTTTTAAAGTGCTTTCTCAACAAAGTAAAGCAGGAAGACATGTATGGATGGGGGAGTTTGCTTTCAATATTAAAAATGAATAAAATAGTGTTTTTGGTTAGTGGTGCTCAGATACAGTAAAGATCCACTTTAAAGCGGGTTTTCACTGTCTCCACATATTTTTTTTTTGGGGTAAAATGACAATGTTTAATATATATATATAAATATTGAACTGACTCGTTCCAGTTTTAGAGCTTACTGCTCTCAGTTTTCTCCAATAAAAAGATGTTATAAAATTACCTGCTGCCGGTTTTCATCTTGCCTGTGGGCATGTGAAGCCCACAGGCATCCTCTTCCGGGATACGGTGCTGCTGATCGACCAGCATGCACCGTTCTATCCCCGATCTCGCGCATGCGCAGTAAACAGAAATCGTAGCGCCATCAACGTCCGCTGAAATCACGCGAGATTTCACGGCGGGTCTCCGCACTGACTCCTGGGATGAATGACACGAGATCCCAGGAGACAGTGCGGCGATCATAGGAAATGACGCGGATACCCGCAAAATCCCCGCCCACAGCCGCAGGGACCGAACACAGGCTGGGCCACTTATCTTAAGGTAAGAAAAAAAAAAAAAAAAAAACTGATGTCCATATAGCACTCGGTGCTATATTTAGAAGCCATGGAGCCAAAGTGTAAAAAATGAGTGAAGATCCGCTTTAAAGGGGGTAATAGAGAGTCCATAATTTCAGGCATGAAGGACTGCACATATAATTTAGCGTGATTTGCAATTTACTTTCTGATCTTTCCCATTTAGAGAAGCAATGCTGATCATACAACTGTAAGGGTGACTTGAAATTTCAGCTGGTGTACAGGGCATAAAGGGAATAATTAATTATATATATATATATATATATATATATATATATATATATATATATATATATATATATATATATATATATATATATATATATATATATATATATATATATATATATATATATATATATATTTATGGTTGGAGCCCTCCGTCCTGAGAGATATGAAGCACATAAACACGTCACAAGACTAATAACATAAAATAGACCTGAAGTGTGCCCTGGCCTGCTGTATGGCAAACCCAGATCTGCTGGGTGGTATGCCAGAGAAGGGCGCAAAAAGACTTGGTTAGGGAGGTAATGATTTAAGTTTACTGACATACTACAGGGCAAGCTTGCCAAAGGCTTGTGACATTTCTGCTTGTGGATTGGGAATGTATCGAGCGAAGCAAGCGAATTTCCGCCTGCCCATTTTCTAGATGACGTGGTCCGGGACCCCGTTTCATGAGGCTGCTGATGCTACTCCAATGCGAAAGAATTTCCAGAGAATTGTCCGGGGTCAAGGCCTAAGTTGGGCAAAAGATTTCTAACGTGTCTAGTGAACTGGTTGCTGCTTAGAGGGCTAGTAGGGAACGGTAGTAATGGCTGCCTTCCGAGAGGTCGGGCAGATGAGCTAATAACTGGTCTAGAATGGCCACGGGGCACCAGGCGTTTACGAGTCTGGGAAGTATGATATCTACACCGGGACCAGACTGTTGTGTTTCGGACACCATGAGGTGTCGGATGAAGTAACTTTGGTGGCGTGTCAGGTGGCGTCTATGTAACATGTTGCTGGGGCCGGTGACCGTGAATTCACTGGGGCATAAGAAACCGCAGAAAGCCAGGTAGATGGCTGCGTGAACGACCGGGCTGAAATTAACCCAAAGGGGAATGTGACAGGATGGTAGACCTGTCTCGGAATATGGTGCTGGTCGCAGGCAGGCGTTTACTGTTGATTTGGAGTTGTCTGTGACTACCGTGCAGTGTAGACTTGACCGCATGGGCGGCAACCAAAAGATGGTTTGGTAGGATTTTGTAAGGAGATGAAATGCTGGATGCCAGCTAAGTAGAGACTAATGGTATGGTGTGAAAATGCCAACTGTGTGTGGCAAGATGATATGAAGGCCAGGATGTGATGGAAATCTCCTGATACTGCCCCAGGGTTTGAGACTAGGAACCTGTCATGGATATTCCAGGCAGTACGGTAGGCCTTCAGGGCGTTTGTGAGAAAATGATAGATTGATAAGGTGGGTAGCATTGTGAAGGTGTTTGTTTTAATCCGAGGTTAGCTACGACCAATGTGGGATAAGAAACATGGTCGGGTCGGTTCCAGATCCCTGCGAAAGAATAACGCAAGGTTAAAACGGGTAGTGCGTCGGCCAGAGTATTGCATTTGCCTGGGATGTAGATGCAGCGAACATTATTTGGTGCTGTGGGGATGGTTGCACCAGCCTGCTCAGGAAGGTCATGATGGCCAGCGAGTTGAACCTGCTTTTATTTAGAATACTAGCTGTGGCTTGGTTGTCTGTGGCAAACGACAGTGTTTGTCCTGCCCAGTTACTGCGCCAGACAAGAGCTGCTGAAATAATGGGGTAGAGTTCAATCAAAGAAAAGGACTAACTGAAGTCGAGAATCAAAAGGATTTCTGATGGCCATGGCCCTTCAGACCAAAGATAGCCAAAAATTGACGCGAGGACCTGTGGAGGCTGCGGCGTCCGTGACTACCTGAGATGAAGAGGGAGATGCTAACGGAATGAACATTGACATACCATTCCAGTTGATGAGAAATTCATTCCATCTGGGCAGATCCGCTATTGCTGGCACGTCTAATTTAAGGATTTGGTCAGGAATTTGTACTTGGGAGAGAAACACTAGGAGGCGTGAGATAAGGGTCACCTCGAGTCTGGGTTTTTTATTTATTTTTTTTAATTTTTTTTGCAGCGATTGCAAGGAGTATATACTGAGATGCGTGTTTTTTGCAGCGATTGCAAGGGGTATATACTGAGATGCGTGTTTCTTGCCGTGACTGAAAAATGGGTAAATGCTGGGATGCGTGTTTTGCAGCGATTGCAAGGAGTTTATACTGAGATGCGTGTTTTGCAGCAATTGCAAAAATGGGTATATGCTGAGACGCGTGTTTTGCAGTGATTGCGAGTGGGTAAACACTAAGATGCGTGTATTTGCAGCAATTGCGAGGAGTTTATACTGAGATGCATGTTTTGCAGTGATTGCAAACGGGTATGTGGTAAGATGCGTGTATTTGTAGCAATTGCAAGGAGTTTGTACTGAGATGCATATTTTACAGAGATTGCAAAATGGGTATATGCTGAGATGCGTTTTTTTTTTTTTTTTGCAGCAAATGCAAGGAGTTATGATGAGATGTGTGTCTTGCTGTGGTTGCAAGGAGTTATGATAAGATACGTGTCTTGCAGCGATTGCAAGGAGTTATGATGAGATGCGTGTCTTGCAGCGATTGCAAGGAGTTATGATGAGATGCGTGTCTGTGAATGTTAATGCTTTAATATACGTAAGGCTGAAGATCTGAATCCTAAGTTCCACTGTATTCGTAAGCGCCGATGCAACTAGTTCAAACCGGGCTGAGGTGTAAGCACCGGTGGGGTTTATTTGTGAAAGATCAGTCGAAGAAGTTTGTATTTGCCCAGGATCCGAATCGTTGAGCTGGTGCTGCGATTTGGACTCGGATCGGTCGGTGGAGTTGTATGGTTGGTGGAGTTCGTATTGCCGAGGATCCGAATCATTGCACTGATGCTGTGACTAGATTCGGATCGGTTGTGGATGTGAGGTGACGAGGCTTGTATGGATTGCTGGATCCGAATCGCTGAGCCGGTGCTGCGACTGCACTCGGATCGGTCGGTGAAAGTTGGGTTGGCAAGGATCCGAATCGTTGAGCCGGTGCTACGACTGGACTCGGATCGGTTGGTGACGCTTTGTATTGCAGAGGATCCGAATCATTGAGCCGGTGCTAAGACTGGACTCGGATTGGTCAGGGAAAGTTGGGTTGGCAAGGATCCAAATTGTTTAGCCAATGCTACAACTGGACTCGGATTGGACGGTGGGGTTTGTAATGCTGAGGATTCTGAATCATTGAGCCGGTATGCGACTGGACTTGGATCAGTCGGTGAAGTTGGGTTGGCAAGGATGCGAATCGTTGAGCCGGTGCTACGACTGGACTCGGATTGGACGGTGGGGTTTGTAATGCTAAGGATCCGAATCATTGAGCCGGTATGCGACTGGACTCGGGTCAGTTGGAGAAAGTTGGTTTGGGAAGGATCCGAATCATTAAGCCAGTGCTACGACTGGACTCGGATCGGATGGTGGGGTTTGTAATGCTAAGGATCCAAATCATTGAGCCGGTGTTACGACTGGACTCGGATCAGTCGGATGAAAGAAGCACACTATTGGTGAGTGCTTGTGTATGCTGAGGATCCGAATCATTGAGCCGGTGTTGCGACTGGACTCGGATCGGTCGGATGAAAGAAGCACACTGTTGGTGAGTGCTTGTGTATGCTGAGGATCCGAATCATTGAGCCGGTGTTACGACTGGACTCGGATCGGTCGGATGAAAGAAGCACACTGTTGGTGAGTGCTTGTGTATGCTGAGGATCCAAATCATTGAGCCGGTGTTGCGACTGGACTCGGATCAGTTGGTGAAAGTTGGTTTGGGAAGGATCCGAATCGTTAAGCCGGTGCTACGACTGGACTTGGATTGGATGGTGGGGTTTGTAATGCTAAGGATCCGAATCATTGAGCCGGTGTTGCGACTGGACTCGGATCGGTTGCATGAAAGAAGCACACTGTTGGTGAGTGCTTGTGTATGCTGAGGATCCGAATCATTGAGCCGGTGTTGCGACTGGACTCGGATCGGTCGGATGAAAGAAGCACACTGTTGGTGAGTGCTTGTGTATGCTGAAGATCCGAATCATTGGGCCGCTGTTGCGACTGGACTCGGATCGATGGGATGAAAGAAGCACACTGTTGGTGAGTGCTTGTGTATGCTAAAGATCTGAATCATTGAGCCGCTTTTGCGACTGGACTCTGATCGGTCGGATAAAAGAAGCACACTGTTGGTGAGTGCTTGTATGCTGAAGATCCGAATCATTGAGCCGGTGTTGCAACTGGACTCGGATCGGTGGGATGAAAGAAGCACACTGTTGGTGAGTGCTTGTATGCTGAAGATCCGAATCATTGAGCCGGTGTTGCGACTGGACTCGGATTCGTCGGATGAAAAAAGCACACTGTTGGTGAGTGCTTGTGTATGCTGAGGATCTGAATCATTGAGCCGGTGTTGCGACTGGACTCGGTTCGGTTGGGGATGTTGTATTGCCAAGGATCCGAATCTTTAAGCCGGTGCTGCGACTAGACTCAGATCGGTTGGTGGGGTTCATTTTGTAGAGGATCCGAATCTTTGCGCTGATTATGCGACTAGATTCAGATCGGTTGTGGATGTAAGGCGACGATGGGGCTTGTGTTCCGGATCCGAATCGTTGAGTCTGTGCTGCGACTGGACTCGGATCGGCTGACGGTGTTAGTGGTTGAAGGGGCTTGTGATTTGCTGAGGATCTAAATCATAGGGCCGATGTTGCGACTACCAGGGGCGGACTGACCATTGAGCGATTAGGGCACTGCCCGAGGGCCCTGGGCCACTAGGGGGCCCCATCAGGGTTGCCAGCCTCAGTAAAACCAGGGACAGTATGTATAAATCTGTGGTTTTTTTACATCTGTCTGTGTATACTGTGTGTACATGTATGTGTATACTGTGTGATTGTATACTGTGTGTGTGTATACTGTGTGGCCCCATAATCTCTGATTGCCTGGGGGCCCCATAATCTCCTATTGCCCGGGGGCCCCATGAGTTATCAGTCCGCCCCTGGCGACTACACTCGTTGTAAGTGACTTGTTCCCGAAGGTGGCTTGTGCTTATTCGTACGGTTCTTACCACCTAGTCGGTAAGATACCAGTGGTGCCGAGTGGAGGCTGTCATGAGTCGTAACATCGCGGATGCGACTGGGCTCGACTGAGGAACGGAGAAAGGCAGTAAGTACGGATGTGTGCGAATAACCGAGTAAGACCTACGAAGTTGTAGGTGGTTTACGAAGGGGAACATAAAGTAACGGTTCGGTAGCAGGAAACCAGAAGTGCTACCTGCGACAGTGAGTGTGGGACAATTGATGAAAACCTACGACCAATCTCGAAGGACATGCAGTGAGTTGGTGGAGTCGGCCTCTGCAATGCACCTGATATGAATCGGCTTGTAAAAAATATTAAATTAATCCGATATAAATCGGTAATAAGGAGTATCTGATACAAATTGGTTGTAGAGTGTATGCCATCCCTACTGTGAAACTGAACACCTATCAACCACCCATCCCCCCAGGCTAATCAGGTGCAGAGAAGGCACCAGGTGGGATCAACCACACCTCAATCAGCCACAGAAACCTATACAAACAATACATGCTGATCTCCTAATGAATGAGATGGCAACCCCATGGATCATGAATTTTTAAACCAATGAAGCCTATTGCGAGTGATATTGAGAATGACCTATAGTGACTGGAGGCTTGGGTCTACGAATGAATCGTATATTTGTCAGAAGGAACTTTACGAATGTACTATGCCTGTGCCGAATGATGTCGGGACATGAGCGACGACAACTCCGGGGCAGGTTTTTTCACGAAAGGGGTGCAGGATAAGAAGCATAATAAACCGCAAGATTTTGCACATGACACGAAAGTTTGGATACTACCTGCGACCGTGAGTGGGAACCGCCGACGAAGACCACGAATGAAAAGCCGGAGTGCACCTGCGATTGAATGCACAGACTGCCGAACGTGAGGTGAGCTGGGAAGAGTCAGCCCTGTGATGTGAGCTACCGCGCACTGGAACTGACACAGACCATCCTGGGTGGTCTGGTTAAATACCCTCCAGGCTCCTCCCATAACTTCAGGCCGGTAAACCGGCCTTCCTATATATATATATATATATATATATATATATATCTATATCTATATATCTATATATATATATATATACAGTATATACACACATAATGTATTTATACAGGCAACTGAATGAAAAAAGACTATTAACTTGCAACATATTACGTCGTCACCTTCTGTGGGGATGTATTGGCTACAATAGTGTTACAATTAATGTAATAAAAATAAATAAATATATATATATATATATATATATATATATATATATATATATATATATATATATATATAGCAAGCATACTGTATGTGTTGGCCTATTGCAATATTTACAGCACATACAAATCATGTGAAATATTTTATCTCATGTAACAAATTGCTTCCTCATTTGATATGAAATACATTCTAAACACATTTATCAGTGGATATGTCATTATACATCATGATACTATTATTGTGGGAATTTCTCTCCCAGCACAGATAATAAGCCATTAATCTGTCAATAACGTATTATATAGTGTATATATATATTTATAAGTTTTGTGCTGCATCAACAAGTAGACTCAGATGAACAGAGATGGGGGGACGGGAAGTGTTGATTCTCTGTGTGTCGGTCATCAATGCTGTATTGGGGTCCCACATGCAGGGTGGGTCTATGTCATTCAGAGCACGTGAGAAGTATTCAAACGGATGGGTGGTAAGATTTCCTGATTTTGATAAATATATGTATAAGATTTTCACATTTTAGATTGAGGTTTACAAAAGATAAAACTGTCATCTGATTTATTAGACCAACTGTCATCTGGGGAAGTATTACATTGCTGGCTTACCCACTTGCTTCAATGCCTCCTGGAATCCATATTCATCATAAACCTTTCTAGCTCAGTGATTGAAAGTATTGAAGTAAATGTGTTAGCATGACAGCCAGTCAACTAGCATTTTTATAAGGAGGGGTCAGTAATGGCAACATATATGTTTTTCATGTGATAGGTTTTCTTTGCGTAGTTGATTTTGGAGTTATAATTGTAATTTGAACCAGTAACATGGTATGTACTTGTAGTATGTAGAAGCATATGTGGATTTCTCCACAAGGAAAATCCTATACATAAAAGACATGGATGAGCGAGTTTGGGGTGGAGGAATAGACTGACCTGCACAGAGTCCTGACCTCAACTCGATAGAACACCTTTAGGATGAATTAGAGCGGAGATTGCGAACCAGGCCTTCTCATCCAACATCAGTAGTGCCTGTCCTCACAAATATGAAGCCGTTATAGCTGCAAAGGGTGGGCAAACTCAGTATTGAACCCTACAGACTAAGACTGGGATGCCATTAAAGTTAATGTGCTTGTAAAGGCAGGTGTCCTAATACTTTTGGTAATATAGTGTATATACTGTGTGTATATGTGTGTGTGTATATATATATATATATATATATATATATATATATATATATATATATATATATATATATATATATATATAATTTACAGTATATATTTACAATATAATTGAAGTATACATGTGTCAAAACACTAAAGCAGCTCATAGATTATGCAATTTTCTTTCCTTCCTCCATTAACATAGTCAGTGTTGATGGGGGAGTCCCAGCACTATTTGTGTTGGCAGAACACAATAATCACTGCCGGCGTGTATAGCCTGCATGAAAAAATCCATCAGGCTGATTGTAGTGAAGTCGATTGATGTATTGACTTCAGGATGGGATGGGGTCTGTATTGGGGGTTGTCTATACAGGGGGATATCTGTGTTTCGGGGTGTCTGTACTTGGGAGTTTGTAATATGTTGGCAGAGGGGATCTGTACTGGGGAGGTCTGCACAGCGGGATTAAGCTGGGGGGGGGGGGTCTGTACTGGGGGATGTCTGATGTTTGTACTGGGGGATGTCTGTACTGGGGGATGTCTGTACTTGGGGGTTTGTAGTAAGGGGTTAGGCTGGGAGGGAAGTTTGCTCTGGGGATGTCTGTGATGGGGATGTTTCTACTGAGGGGTTAGGCTCGAAGGGTCTGTCCTCTGTTAGCCATGAGGGGGCTTCCTGTGATGTGTCATGGGGATAGACACTGCAGTTTTGGTTACTGAAGCCCCCCGAATCCCTCGTGAAGACTGAAGAGAAGAATAAATTCATCCTTTGTAACCAGATGTCCTTCCTCATTCTTTATGGGGCCAATATGGTCTGTCCTCCCTTTTTACTGTTTATATACTTAAAGAATTTCTTGGGATTTTATTTTTGCTCTCCTCCGCTATGTGTCTTTCGTGTTCTATCTTAGCCACCCTAATTGCACCCTTACATTTCTGAATGCTGATGATGATCCCTCAAACTTGTATTTTTTGAAGACCTTCTCCTTTGCTTTTATATGCATTTTTACATTGGAGTTAAGCCATCCAGGACTTTTGTTTGCCCTTTTAGGCACTTACGGACAGCCCGCCATTGTTATACGTCACTACTTTGAAGATGAATACCGTTGTTGTGGTAGCAGCTAGCTACCATAACCCCGGTATCCTCTTCAAGAGTGGGCGGTTCGCTCCAAGATTAAAGTGGTCTCTGCAGCGGATTCGCCGCAAGATCACTTTTATCGGTGGCTGGAGGGCCCCCCCCCCCCCCCCTCCCGCCGCTCTCCGGTGCCCTCCGCCGCTTACCAGAGCCGCCGGCGGAGGCGATCACGTCTGCTCCCTTGTGTGACATGGAGACGAGTGAGGGGAAGATGGCCCCTACCCGTCTCCATATCATTGCAGGGTGGAAGCGACATCAAAACGTCACTTCCACCCAATGCTCTTAAAGGGACATTTTCTTTATTTTTTTTAAATGACATTAAAAAAAATATAAATTTTTTTCTATTGCATTTTAGTCTAAATATGAGATCTGAGGTCTGAGGTCTAAATATGAGATAAGAGGACCTGTCATGCTTTTTTTCTATTACAAGGGATGTTTACATTCCTTGTAATAGGAATAAAAGTAACCCAATTTTTTTTTAAAGAACAATTAAAAATAAAAGGTAAAATAAATAAGAAAAAAAAAAATGTAAATGCGCCCCGTCCCGCCGAGCTCCGCCGCGATTGTTAGAGCGAGAGCAATAATTCTAGCACTAGACCTCCTCTGTAACTCAAAACATGCAATCTGTAGAATTTTTTAAATGTTGCCTATGGAGATTTTTAAGGGTAAAATTTTGTTGCCATTCCATGCAATTTTGAAGCGTGACATGTTGGGTATCAATTTACTCTGCGTAACATTATCTTTCACAATATAAAAAAATTGAGCTAACTTTACTGTTGTCTTATTTCTTTATCCAAAAAAGTTATTTTTTTCCCGCGCTTGTTATGCCGCGTACACACGAGCGGACTTTTTGACCGGACTGGTCCGACAGACCGAGTCCGGCGGACAATTCGACCGTGTGTTGGCTTCATCAGACCTGCAGAGGACTTTTTCGGGTCGAAAATCTGACGGACTTTAGATTTGGAACATGTTTCAAATCTTTACGTCGGAACTCCGCCGGACCCAGTTCCTATCAAAAAGTCTGCTCGTCTGTATGCTAGTCCGACGGACGAAAACCGACGCTAGGGCAGCTATTGGCTACTGGCTATCAACTTCCTTATTTTAGTCCGGTCGTACGCCATCACGTACGAATCCATCGGACTTTGGTGTGATTGTGTGTAGGCAAGTCCGTTCATTGTCAAAGTCTGTTGGAAGTCCGTCGGATAGTCCGTCGGACCAGTCCGGTCGAAAAGTCCGCCCGTGTGTACGTGGCATAAGACCGCTGCCCAAATAAGGTGTGACAAAAAGTATTGCAACGACCACCATTTTATTCTCTAGGGTGTTAGAAAAAAAATTATAATGTTTGGGGGTTCTAAGTAATTTTTGAGCAAAAAAAATGTTTTTAACTTGTAAACACCAAATCTCAGAAAGAGGCTTGGTCCTTAAGTGGTTACATTTTTTACCCAATGGGATGAACTGGCTAATGCCTTTATTTAATATGCTCTTAAAGTAAACCCATCTCTCCTCCATGTTCTTTGTTCCTAAGATTTTATGCCTTCTAGCAAGGTTCGTAGTTTAGGGAAGTTGGCTCTTTTTAAATTCAGTGTCTTTGTATTCCCCTTATGTTTCCTATTTGTGTGATTTATACTGAAGCCAATTGACCTGTGATCGCTGTTTCCTAAATTGCCCTGTATTTCCACATCCGTGATCAGGTCTGTATTGTTGGTAATCAGTAGATCTAGTAACACTTTATTTCTAGTTGGTGTGTCTACCATCTGACCCATGAAATTGTCCTGCAAGACATTTAGGAATTGGCGAGCCTTAGACAAATGTGTGGTTCCCTCTGCCCAGTTTATGTCTGGATAATTAAAATCCCCCATTATGATAACACTTCCCATCCTTGCTGCTAATCCAAATTGTGATAGGAGGTCCACCTCCGCCTCCTCCCTCAGGTTAGGGGGCCTATAGCATACTCCCATAACTCCCATTTGGTACATCTGCCTACAGAATGTTCACTGTCCAGCACTAAAAGGGATGGCCAACACTAGCAGCTCATTAGGCTATATATTTATTGCTAATATTTCTGTTATGCTGTTTTTTAGGTTGATTTAAAATACAAAACTGCATTTACTGACTCATCAAATAGATTTTCCTGGGGCTGTAATTCTGGAAATTGTGGTAGTGAGTTTCAGAACACCATTATACCTATGGAAAACAGGACCTATAGCCCCAGCCATTGGTACCAAAATGAAGGGTATATGAAAAGACGTGTACCCATCGACAAACCTTTCCAACTAAGGTAAGATCTGTGCTGTTGAAGTATAACTCAGTTTTTTTTTAAAAACTTGGTTCTGAAAGGCAAGGCCGTGTGATATTAAATTCTATTAGCATTACCTCTTTGGTTCCATTTTGCTGTCAAAGGGTGAGTAGCTACTCATCCAAGGGTAAATCAGTTTGCAATGAATGCTGAGCTGCACCCTGGAGATCCCACCCCTGGGCTGGTGCTGCGGGAGGACATATTTAGGAACATTTGATGAAATCACAGAGATTTTTTACAGGTAAATCTATGGCTTTCAGTGCAAATAATTAAAAACTGACGATAGGATCAAAACATTAATTTAGAACTGCAAGGAGTGCAGGCTCACCTACACCTTCATTGAGTCCAATTGCAAAAGTAATTAAAGGAGCCTTTGTGGAGGGTAGTATGAATCATGTCCCAGTCTTCTGCTGTCAGTTCTACACCCAGGTCTCTTTCCCAAGAGTGTGCTGCTTCGGTTAAATATCTTTTTTTATCAAAACTAGAGAATAAACACATTTTAAGACAGTTTTCACTGGGAAGGTGTGCTTGGAAGGGTAGGGCGTCAAGTAAGGGTCAGATAGGAGGCCTACCCTGGGATGGGTTCTTCTGGGCTACGCTAGGCACCTTGAACAGGGTCACTGCCTTACACCTGGGGTAACTTTACTTGTACAGATGACTAAACTATAGTAAAGTCTCTTGATGTTAAAGAGGTTGTAAACCCTATAAAAAAAAACTGTAAGACAAAAGCATAATGAGCTAGTATGCATTGCATACTAGCTCATTATGAAATACTTACCTTAGAATGAAGCTCTCTCAGTGGAGCCTGCACACCGCTGAGACGGCTGACATTTTCCCCCGTGTTTGTTCGCGGGCTCCACCGCTGTGACTGTCCGGAGCAGCGATGAAGTCACTCCTGCGAATGTGCCCGGGAGCCACCGGTCATGGCACACGGCCCTGAAGAGAAGGCACGGGCGGTCATTTCCTCAGAGCACATGCGCCGAAGGCATTCGCATATATATAGTAAATATCTCCTAAACGGTGCAAGGTTAGGAGATTTTTACAGTACCTACAGGTAAGCCTTATTATAGAAAAAAAGGAAGACTTTACTTCCTCTTTAACCACTTCCCATCCGGCTTTAGCCTAATGACGGCTACAGCGCAGATCTACTTTGCCGGGAGGCCGTCAATAGCCGCCCCCCCTTTGCACGCTCCCCACGCGCCCCCTGTAGGGCACGCAGGGCGCACGCTGTCATCACCGAGTCAGAGACTCGGGTGATCACAGGTCCATGTAAGGGGCCAATCCCGGCCCCACCATGTGATCAGTTGTCAACCAATGACAGCTAATCACGTGATGCAAACAAAAGCTCGGTAATCTTTTTTTTTTTCCTCCTCACACTGTCAGGAAAAAAAAAAAGCTGATCACCGCCTTTTGTGCAAGGGACATCGGAAGAGGCACATTTGCCTCACCAGTACCACCTGCCAGTGCCACCTGCCAGTGCCACCCGCTAGTGCCACCCGCCAGTGCCCACCAGTGCAAAACAGTGCCACCTATCAATGCCCACCAGTGGTGCCAATCAGTGCCTTATCAGTGACACCTAGCCGTGATACCTATCAGTGTCACCTACCAGTGCTGATCAGTGCCCATCATTGCCACCCATTAGTGCCTATCAGTGCCCATCACTGCCAGCTATCAGTGCCACCTATCAGTGCCACCTATTGGTGCCAATTCTCAGTGCCCACCAGTGCCACCTATCAATGCCCTTTAGTGCCACCCATCAGTGCCACCTCTCAGTGTCACCTCTCAGTGCCCACCAGTGCCACCTCTCAGTGCCCACCAGTGCTGCCTATCAGTGTCCACCAGTGCTGCCTTATCGGTGCCCATCAGTGCCGCCTTATCGGTGCCCATCAGTGCAGCCCATCGGTGCCCATCAGTGCAGCCCAAAAGTGCAGCCTATCGGTGCCCATCAGTGCAGCCTCATCAGTGTACATCAATGAAGGAGAAAAATTACCTGTTTGCAAAATTTTTTAACAAAATATAAAACGTTTTTTTTTTTTAATTCTGTGTTTTTAAATTTTGGGGGAAAAATGATAAAAATTAAATTTGGGTACAGTGTTGTATGACACCCGCATTTGTCATTCAAAGAGTGAGAGCACTGAAAGCTGAAAATTGGTCTGGGCAGGAGGAGGGTTTAAGTGCCCAGTAAGCAAGTGGTTAATATACACCACCACAGTCACTGATGCATGTATAGGAGGAACACGCAGAGCCAATGCCCTCTCCACCTGTCCAGCTTATCACTGCTATATATCTCCCAGTGACGGTTAGGTGTCATGCCGTGCACGTAGTGCGGACTCAATGTGTACACTTCACTTAACTCTTCCTCTTCCATACATGTGCACAAGCTGAAGACCCTTGCAGGGCCGATCTGCTCACGTTGCTATGGGAGACAGACAACAACTCCTCCTGCAAGAGGCTATGCCTTCTGTCACAAGTACACACTTACGACAGGCTGCTAGAAAATCCTTCATTACCCTTGGTAACACTTGTATCTCTCTCTTGTACTGCTGTCTTCAATGTGCTTAGCTGACCCGAACTGTGGACTATGTGTGTTGGTTACTTGCATTACACCCCCTTGAGTAACTTTAGACCAGGCAACGGCAAAGTTTCAGAACCATTACTTTAATAACGTGGCATGACAGTCAAACAAAGGCAACTAATCCCTAACTCAGAGTCGTGTCTGCCCCAGCATACCTGCACTAAATAGAGACCATAACTGACTGGGTCCATGATGGTAGTATTCAGGATTGGCATCTTCAGGGGGGACTGCAGGTCCCAGCAATCCCCCTAGACTGTAGAAGGATCCTGAAGGCAGATGTTCATTAGTTGGCACTCTGGTCCCGGTGTTCCGTCAGATATGGCGACCCGTCAGAATTGATAACGGAAGTGACATTCCGTCACCGCCATCTTGCTACACCCCGCACTCCTCCACAGTAATGATACACCGAGAAGGGGGCAAGCGGACATCTTAGTACACCCACTGGAGTTTTGCATTTCACAGTTATTTTTAACACAAAACTGAGCTTATATGCTTAAATACAGTATGTGGAAGTCCGACGGATTGTTTAGATGTTAAGTTTTAAAAGCAGCGGTAAACCTGCTGACCTCATAGGTTTGCTAATGTGACAGAACACCGCTGATTTTAAAATTCAACATGTAAACAGTCTGTTGGATTTCCAAATACTGTATTGTACTGAGGGAGCTCCCCGGTCTGGGGGGGGGGGGGGGGGGTATGACCTTCGGCCTGGGTTTGGGTGCAGTCGGGACCAATTCCAAGAACACATGAAAAGGTCCTGGACTGGAAGCACAAGAGAGAGAGCAAAGAGAGGACAGCGGGAGAGTGCACTGCTGAGAGACTCCAGGGAAGACAACTGGTCACAGCCAGGAGAGCTGGAGAGTGAGGCACAGTCAGGAGGACTGGGGAGGCACGCTGGGGAGGACTGGGAGCTTGCAGTCAAAGATAGGTGCAGAACCAGAAAAGTGGACTGTGGTATGGGCCGTGGAAAAAGGCAGCTGCAGCCATGAGGGCTGGCAGGGCCTGAAGAGGGCAAGCTGGGATCCGTAGCCATAGTGAGGACAGCTAGCACCAGGACTTTCTGCTACACTATAGGGCCCGCGGTCCCTGCCTTCAAAAGGGCAGTTACTAGGGCCTGGCTGAGCAAGTGTCAGGCCCAACCAACAATATGCGCTAGCTGATCCTGGGAACCAAGTGATGTGCTGGAGGTGTCTAAGAGTAACAGTCTGCAGCAAGAGATGTGCTGGAGGAGTAAGGAGTGATAGGCTTCAAGCAATTTGCAAGTGATGTGCAGGAGGAGGCTGAAGGAGTATGTACAGGGAGTGTACATAGTTGCCCCAAAACCAATTACTGAGTATTCGTGCTGGGCAACCCATATCTCCCATCCCCATCCAAGTTATTCCTCTAAATAATATATAAAAAAACAAAGTTCACTGACTGCTTTATGTCACAAAGTGCCTGAGAGTGAATGCAGGGCTGGGCAGGGTGACAGACAAACCACAACACTTAGCAGCCCCTACGGGGGCACCGCTACATAAGGCTCCATGCACAGTAGCATTTTTAATAAGCTCAAAAAAGTTAGAAAAAAAAACGCTGTATGAAAAATACTGATAATAGCATTTTTGTGCCAGCTTCTAGTAGCATTTTAGAAGCATTTGGGCTCCATGCACACCAGTGTTTTTTTTTTAAGCTCCTAGAAGCAGTTATTAGCATTTGTTTCTGCTCCTAGAAGCTAAATAGTGTTATCCTATGTGTCCATGCACATTACTTAAGGCTATTAGTGTTTTTTGAGCTGCAGCATCTAGGAGCAGAAAAATACATTTCCTGACAGACTCCATGGCAGCCTACGTGTGGGTTAACCCCGCCTCCTCTCCAATGCTATAGGACCCCATTCCCATAAATGAGTGCTCACCACTAGCTACTGCGTTCCTTTTTTGTCCTCCTCTATGGACCTACACATGCTGTTCGCATCAAGACTGATTGATTCCAAGATTGATTGAATCCAAGATGGGCATACCTGTGCGGTGCAGCTCAAAAGCCCAGCTATGAGCGGGCGAGTAGCTTGAAGAGGCTTGAATGTTCCCCCTTGGTGGATGGGTGGTCGCCTCTGTATGCCCGGCGGACAGTTCTCATCAACGGCTGGCAAGGTCTGTGGATGTTTTCTCATACTCCATGGCAGTGTTTCTATGTGTTGTATGTATTTTCCCTGGTGATCCAGTGTGTCCTATCCCCCTCATGGCGGCTGGTTCGCGTGCGTTCCAGCCCGCCACGGCACTTCCGGGTTGCGGCAGTCTCCGCCGCTGGCACCTGCGCTGTAGCCACCCTGAGAGCGAGGTTTGGCTCGCGCATGCGCAGTACGGCGGCTCGTTCGTCGTCCGCGCAGGCGCCGTACGGTGGTTCCCCTTTGCGCGTGCGCTGTAGGGGATAATGATGTCACGGGCGGGGAATTTAAATTCCGCCCTCCTGTCCTGCTGAGTTGGGATCTCCCTTGGTAGGGAAAGGAGGAGCGGATCCCTGCTGGTCTCCAGGTGAGTGGTGGAAACCTCTGCAAAAAAAAAAAAAAAAGAGCAAAATAATGGAATATGTTCTTTTATCATTATATATGTTTATCTAAATATATATACTTATGCGGCTGGAAGTTGTTTTTCCTTGCCTTGAATATATGTTGATACGTGCTTTGTGCATATTATAAAAAAAAAAAAAAAAAGAGGCAAGCAGAGTTTTTTTTCTTTTCTCTAAAACCTTCTCATATTTGATGCCTAGGTTTTCTTAGACCATTATCCCTGCAGACTATTAAAGTGACATTTCGTGTCCCTGGTTATGGACAATTCACCGCCTTTAAGTGGCCAGCCCTCACGCACAAGGTATGTGCTCGTGAGGGGAGGGGATGAGATTTATGCACATTATTGTCGTGCTGATACCATGTTCTGCCTTTCTTCTCTCCCCTTCCCCTATTTTTTCTCTTCCCAGCCCTTCTAGGTCGGACCCGCTAAATGCGGTCCAGAATGCCAATGACCTTGCCAAGCCACAATACAATTCATCTTCATCCAGACGAGACTCACAGTCCGGATCCCACCAGAGGAGACGCTCTCGTTCCTCCTCAAGACACCGCTCCCACCGCCATGACAGCCGCTCAGACCACAGAGCCTGCTGGGGATGTAGGACACGAGTTCCGGAGGGCAAGTCCTTATGTGACCATTGTTTTGCCCGTGCGGTTGGGGAAAAAGAGACGGAAAACCAGCGTTTAGAGTCTCTTGTGAAACGAGTGGTACAGCAATCCCTAATGGAGAGGGAAGCACCTCGCACATTGAGCCAGTCTACCACTGCGTCTGGCCCGCCGGCGGAAGAGGCCCGTGATGATCCGGGTACTTCGCAGCCCTATATCACCTCTCCTGACTCCTCAGAGGATGAGTCTATTAATGAGGTCATTGGAGGGTTCGACTTCGCGATGGTTTCCCCTTTAATCAAAGCAATCAAGGAAGCCTTGAAGTGGGAAGACCCTTCCACTCCCCCAGCCAAGCAGAAAAATTTTTTCAAGCACCTGGGGAGAGAACGCGTAAACTTTCCGCTCCTTCCAGAGCTAAAGGAAATCATTGAGGAAGAATGGAGTAAAACAGAGAAAAAATCCTCCATGTCTAATAAAACCTCCAGATTGTACCCCTTCAAGTCAGAAGAAGTAAAGAATTTGGAGAATACTCCCCTTGTGGACGCAGCTGTTATGCGTCTGGCCAAACATGTGACTCTTCCTCTAGAAGACGCAGTATCTTTTAAAGATGGGCTCGAGAGGAAGATAGACCTAGATCTAAAAAGAATCTATGGGCTCGCGGGTATGGCCTGTAAACCAGCCCTGGCATTAGCGGCCATGTCTAAGGCCATGGAGGCCTGGACGGAGAACGTGGAATCCTTCCTTAAAGGCGTGTCAGAAGAACTGGCTGGAAGTTCAGCAGCCGCAGAGCTGAAGCTTGCAGCGGTCTTCCTGGGGGAGGCGTCCATTGACCTGATCCGCCTTCTGGCTCGTATTATGCTGTCCTCAGTTACGGCCAAGAGAGCCCTCTGGTTGCGTCCCTGGCTTGCGGACCCTGGTTCTAAGCAAGCGTGGTGTAAAATCCCGTTTGAGGGGTCCTCACTGTTTGGCAATAAGCTTGACGATGCCATTACGCGAGCCACAGGTGGCAAATCGGGTTTTCTTCCCCAGGACAGGCGCATGCTGGGTCGAAAGAAGCCCCAGTTCAGAAGACGAAGTCCGGAGCGCTCCAGGGAAGCACACTCCTACAAGCCTGGCCGGGACTTTAGGAAGAATTGGAGCAGAGGGCAGTCATCCTTCCGCAAACCCGTTAAAAATCAAACGTCCAGTGCTCGTGATCAGGCTAAATCTTTTTGAGATTACGCCCGCCCAGGCGGGGGCTCGTCTGCTCCTCTTCCGGCACGTCTGGGTGGCCTCGCTCTCAGACTTCTGGGTCATAAGGACGGTCTCGTCAGGCCACAGATGGGCCTTTTCCAGAACTACCGCACCAAAGGTTCGTCTTCACTCTTCTCCCTCGGGCAGAGGATCAGAAACAAATTTTACTGTCCTATGTGGACCTCCTGAAAATTCAAGGAGCAGTAGTACATGTACCACAGGACAAATGGTTCCAGGGGATATACTCCCCTCTCTTCCTAGTTCAAAAAAAGGGGGGCTCTTGGCGCCCAGTCATAGACCTCACATATCTCAACGGATTCATAGAGAATGGAAGGTTCAAGATGGAAACCTTGGTGACCATTCAGAGAGCCATACAACCAGGCGACTGGATGATATCAATCGACCTGAAGGACGCTTATTTCCACGTTCCAGTGGAAAAAGAATTTCACAAATACCTCCGCTTTCACATTGGGTCAGTTCATCTTCAATTTATTTGCCTCCCCTTCGGGCTGACAACGTCCCCCCGGGTCTTTTCAAAAGTCCTCCTAGCTACGGTGGCACTAATAAGATCCAAAGGGGTACGTCTTTACCACTACCTGGACGACCTGCTGGTGCTGTCCCAAAGCAGGGAGCAGTTGCTGGTCCACCGGGATCAAGTAATCTCCACTCTGTCCAACTTCGGGTGGCTCCTAAACATAGAAAAGAGTCAACTGAGCCCAACTCAGCGTCTAATATATCTGGGAGCCCAGTTCGATACAGTGGCAAACACTATCTCCCTTCCACTACAGAAAATTCCTACAGTTCGAGACAGAGTCTCCCGGGCTCTACATGCATGGCAAATGAAAGCCTCTCAGTGCCTGAAAGTCGTTGGCACGATGGTTTCTACGACTCCCATGGTCAAATGGGCCTTATGGAGATTGCGTCCCTTCCAGTCAGGCCTCCTACGGCAATGGAAGTCAGGGGACAAGAATCAGGTCATCCGCATAACATCTACAATGAGAAACAGCCTCTTCTGGTGGCTTCAGCGCAAGAACCTCCTGACTTGCCACTCCATCGCTCCCATCTCCTGGGTGACGGTCACGACCGATGCCAGCGGTACCGGTTGGGGAGCCCTTTGTGGGTCAAACCTGGCCCAAGGCAAGCGGGAAACATGTCTCCCCAACCCAGGGTCGAATGTCCTGGAACTTCGTGCGGCCTGGTGTGCCCTACAGTTCTTCTCTCATCTCCTGATGGGGGAGTCAGTGCTGTTGAGAATGGACAACACCACAGCAGTATCGTATGTGAAGAGGCAAGGGGGTACTCGGAGTCCCACACTCCTTCGGGAAGTCGAGCCCATCCTATCGTGGGCGCAGAAATACCTTGCCAACATCTCGGCAGTCTTTGTCCCAGGCGTCCAAAACACTCAAGCAGACTTCCTGTCACGGACCGAGTTGGACAACAACGAGTGGTCTCTCCACATAGAGACGTTCAGGTGGATCTTGTCACTAAAGACCGATCCCGAAGTAGATCTGTTTGCTTCCCCCTGCAATCGCAAGCTGAAGAAGTTCTACACCCGGGGGCTCTGCAGTCAAGCCATCGGGACAGATGCCCTGACGGATCAGTGGAGGTTCAAGCGGGCATACGCCTTTCCGCCACTGCCAGTTATACTGAGATTCCTGCAGAGGCTCCGAGCGGAGCCAGTGGAGGTGGTGACAATAGCTCCCTACTGGCCGAACAGGCCTTGGTTCCCTCTCCTGGTCCAGCTCAGCTGTCGGGACCCAGTGCCTCTCCCTCTCAGACCGGACCTTCTTTCTCAAGGGTCAGTCCTGCACCCTTGTCCTGCGGTGCTGAGACTGATGGTCTGGTTCTTGAGAGGGAGAGGCTGGAATCCCTAGGTTGTGCCTCAGAAGTAATATCCACTCTCATGAGCTCGAGAAGATCCAGTACAAATAAAGTCTATGGAAGGATCTGGTCCAAATTCGTGGAGTTCTGCTCTCCTCAGGGCAGATCTTTTAGACATCCAAAAGTCCAGGACGTTCTCAGTTTCCTCCAAACGGGCCTAGATTTACATCTATCTGTCAGCTCTCTGAGAGTCCAAGTTTCTGCACTTTCGGCCTTCTCCGGCACTTCATGGGCAGTTCATCCTCTGGTTAGACAATTTTTCCGAGGTGCATCGAGACTCAAGCCCCAGAGAAAGCCGAGGTTCCCCAAATGGGACCTCCCATTAGTCCTTGACTCGATCTCTGGACTCAGTACTTCGGGGCCCTCCCCGCTCCCTATCAAGGTCTTTTCAGCAAAGGTGGCCTTCTTAGTGGCCATTACCTCAGCCAAAAGGGTCTCTGAAATTGCATCACTTGGTCACGAAGAACCCTTCCTAACGTTTTTCCCGGACCGGGTAGTCCTCATTCCTATGCTGGGTTCCAACCCAAAAGTGTCTTCAGTATTCCACGTCAATCAAGAGATCGTTTTACCTACATTTAGGACCCCAGGGTCCACTGAGAATCACCCTCTAGATGTGGGCGAAGCTATTAAGGAATATCTCAAAGTTACTTCTCCCTTTAGACGTTCTAGTCATCTCTTCGTGCTTCACTCAGGCAGCAATATAGGGAAAAAAGCCTCAACCAGGACTATCGCGTCCTGGATCGTACAGACCATACAACAGGCATATAGGGCTAAGGGCTTGGCTCCTCCAAAGGCGGTGACAGCCCATTCCACCAGAGGAATGGCAGCCTCGTGGGCAGCGGCTCGACATGTGGCTCCAGATATCATCTGCAAGGCAGCTTCATGGGCTTCTATTAATACCTTCATGTTGCATTATTGTATAGAGCCTGCCTCACTATCCTCTGTAAACTTTGGGTTACAAATCCTATCGACCGATAGGACAAATTAAAATTTATGTTTTTGATCATGCATACCCACCCGTGTGGTTGGCTAGTTATTTCCCACACGTAGGCTGCCATGGAGTCTGTCAGGAAAAAGGAAAATTTATTATCAAATACTTACCGTAATTTTCCTTTCCTGATGGACTCCATGGCAGACGGAGTTCCCACCCATTGGTCAACGAGTAGGCTAGTTACGGAACGCAGTAGCTAGTGGTGAGCACTCATTTATGGGAATGGGGTCCTATAGCATTGGAGAGGAGGCGGGGTTAACCCACACGTAGGCTGCCATGGAGTCCATCAGGAAAGGAAAATTACGGTAAGTATTTGATAATAAATTTTCCTTTTTTTTGTAGAGTTTCTCGGAGCGTTTTTCGAGCAGAAAAAACGCTGAATGCTTCTAAAAAACGCTGAATGCTCCCAACTGCTTCTAAATGCTACTAACAGCTTTTAATTTGGAGTTTGCATGTTCTCCCTGTGCCTGCGTGGGTTTCCTCCGGGTACTCCGGTTTCCTCCCACACTCCAAAGACATGCTGGTAGGTTAATTGGCTCCTGTCTAAATTGTCCCTAGTATGTATGAATGTGAGTTAGGGACCTTAGATTGTAAGCTCCTTGAGGGCAGGGACTGATGTGAATGTACTATGTATATATAAAGCGCTGCTTAAATTGACGGCGCTATATAAGTACCTGAAATAAATAAATTATTTTTTTTTTTTTCTTCATGTACTGCAAAAACGCTAATGAAATGCTAATGCTCCTAAAAGCTTCTAAATGCGACTAAAATGGTACTAGAAGCTGGGACAAAAATGCTACTATCAGCAACTTTTCATGCAGTGTTTTTTTCTAGCTTTTTTTGCGTTTATGAAAAACGCTAGTGTGCATGGAGCCTTAGAAGCCTTTTTTTTATTAGCATTTTTGCAGTACATGAAGAAAAAAAAAAAAAAAGATTAATAAAAGCTGTTAGTATAGTATTTTAGTAGCATTTAGAAGCAGGAGCATTCAGCATTTTTTTCTGCTGGAAAAAAGCTCCAAACACTGCAAAAACAAATTTTTTATCTGCTCCTAGACGCTGAAGCTCAAGAAGCGGACACAAGGGATAACCAGTGGCGGCTGTTTTTTTGGCTCTTTTTTTTTGGAGGGGCCACAAACAAACCACCCGACCCCCCTCCCCCACCCCCCTGTTCGTTCATTCGGACAACCCCCCCCCCCCTCGCTCAGTCGATCGCAGAACAACCCAGCCTCTCGTCGCTCGCCCGTCTGTCCCCCTATCAGTCCCGCAACTCACCCCATCCAGGTCGCGGGCAGCTTCGGCGGCTTCCCCTTGCATCTCCCCCTCGGCACCCCCCACCCCCGCTCCCAGCCAATATGGTCTCTTCTCCTCTCGGCCAATCAGGTCTTAAGACCCACTTCCTCATTGGCCGGGAGAAGAAGCAGGAAGACAATAGTGAATATTAATTTGCTATTGTCACACAACTGGGTGGGCTTGGGGCACAGTGCTCTGTGCCCCGAGCCCACCCTTTTTTTAAGCCAATTAGAGCCTCAGGCTCTAATCAAGTGGTTAAAAAAAATATTGGAATCCATGTGTCTGGCGCCCTGCATGTAGATTAGGGGCCGGGCACATGGATTAGGGGGGACGCTCCCCTTATGGAGCGGCCGCCACTGAGGATAACACTATTTAGCTTCCATGAACAGGAAAAAAAATGCTAATAACAGCTTCTAGGAGCTTTAAAAAAAATGCCAGTATGCATAGAGCTTGTGACGCTTGGTTAAGCAGAGCTACATTCTGTGATAATATTATTGTGGTAATAAACTCAAAGCACCCCTGTACCTTAAGAATATGTGTCAATGACTGCTATTATTATTATTATTATTATTATTATACATGATTTATATAGCGCCAACAGTTTACGCAGCGCTTTACAATGTAGAGGGGGACCCTACACCCATATACAATAATTTGTCATGCTCACTAGTGCTACTTTTCATCTCTATACACAGAGAGAGCAGTTGCTGCTGGGTAAATAACGTTTACACCGATGGAGGATGGAATCTTTTAACAGCAGTGGATTTAGGAACAAGATCAGATACCAAGAAACCCAACACCTCTCCTGTGACTACTATCATTCCAATTTTAAGGTACAGTACCACATTTATGCACAGTTACTGTAAGTGGAAAAGAGGGTCAACAATGCCCATTTGCAGCCTCACTGTGCCCATTTGCAGCCATAGGTCCCCTGAACTTCAAACTCGGTAGTTAAGGGGTTCCTAGATGCCCCCTAGCTGCAGCCAAAATTTGGGGTCTCTGGACCCAAAGGGTCCCGAAATGACATTGCTGCAGATGGACACAGTTGACCAAATTTGGGGCCCCGTATCTCGGGCCACTTAGTGCTAGGAACCCCAAATTTGGTGTGAAAACCCAGTGGAACTAGCACCACAATATATCCAAAGCTGGGGTTCCTAGCACCAAGTGGCCCTGAGATACAGGGCCCCAAAAATGTCAAGCAGCAGAGAATGACATTTTCTGAACCGACTTTGGGGCCCCGTATCTCGGGGCCACTTAGTGCTTTGGATATGATGTGGTACTAGTTCCACTGGGTTTGCACACCAAATTTGGGGTTCCTAGCACCAAGGGGCCCCAAGATATGGGGCCCCAAAGTCAGTTAGGAAAATTACATTTTTTGCTGCAGAAAAGTGCTTGACTCGAGTATAATCCGAAGGGGGCACTTTCCGCACAAAAAAATGTGCTGAAAAACTTGGCTTATACTCGAGTGTATACGGTATATATAAGAAATCGCAATGCTAAATTATATGTCAATATCATAGCTCCCAACTGTCCCTGATTTGGAGAAATGTCCCTCTTTCCCCCTCATTTTGGTCTGATCCATATAATTGTATATAAAATGCACTTTTTATCTTTCAAAAAGAGTTTCCCAGTGCTAAACCTTTCATCTGATTTCTAAATTGCTGCATTTGTAAACTTTATAAGCCAATATAAAGGAATAGTAGTGGTAAAAAAAAAAAAAGCCCTTGTGGATTTAATTAACCTTTATTCTTTGTTAATTCTCCTTTTAAGGGGTGTGGCAGGGGGCGTGTTCTATGCCTACATTTGTTTGCTAGTAGGTGTCCCTCATTCCCATCTCAAAATGTTGGGTCAATATATTGCCAACATTTGTTCCAAAAAGATCAGATAATATAATATTTCTAGGGGATTGCTGCAGTGAGATCTGCAGCACAGGGCTGCCCACAGTACAATCCCTTTTAAAGTCATTACAAAAAGTAAAGCAGTTTTCATGTAAAATGCCTAGTTGCTGTTGGTCACATTCAAGTGGACTTGTTCAATTGAACAAATTAATCCAAAATAATGACACCTAAGATATTGTTGAGACAGAGAGTTTCATCAATATAGCAAAATCAATCTTTGTTAGGTATGCTTCAATAGTTCTGCCCTCTTCAGATGGGGGAATCCTTCCACCAAACAACAAGATAAAAACAAGAGGGTGCAGTGGTTGCCAACCAGTGGTCCATGGACCACTGATGGTTCACAAGAAAATGTTGGTGGTTCCCAGGGGTTCTGTCGCAAATCAACATTGTGACAGATGTATATCAATCAATGTTGTTTTCAGTGCTGTTCCCGATGCCTCCTCTGTAGTTCCGGCTCCTGTGAACTCAGAGGGAGGCGCTGGGAGTAGTGCAGAGAGCGGGAGGTGAAGAAGGAGGGGACTGCCAATGGCAGTGCTGATCACTAGGGTTACACCAATACCGTTTTTGTGCTGGCGAGTACGAGTACTGATACTTTCGTTCAAGTACTCATACTCCCTGTATAGAAAGACAGGGAAGCGCCTGGGGGTCCCATTATAGAAAGACACTGAAGAGCCTGGGGACCCTACTTTCTTTCTTTTTCCCATCCCCTCTTTGCCCCCCTTCTTACTCATCTCCTTTCTGGGCCTCTAGCCTGCCGCCGTGTTCTCCACCTAACCAACGCCTCCCCCCCCCCCCAACACACACACACACTTTGTATGTTGTGTGTGTGTGTTTTTTTTAAATCTACTGGAACCAATTGCCTTCAGAAGTCACCTTTATAAGTAAAGAGTCTACCTGTGTGTAATTTAATCTCAGTATAAATACAGCTGTTCTGTGAAGCCCTCAGAGGTTTGTTAGAGAACCTTAGTGAACAAACAGCATCATGAAGGCAAAGAAACACACCAGACAGGTCAGGGATAAAGTTGTGGAGAAGTGTAAAGAAGGGTTAGGTTATAAAAAAAAAAATCCCAAGCTTTGAACATCTCCAAGGGCGGGGCCACCCCCTGACATAACCGGATGACCCCGCCCCGTCTAATGTCACATGACACCAGAAGGGGCGGGGTCACTTGGTTACGTCCCCAGGTGGCCCTCCCCTTGCCTATAATACAGCTGTCACAGCCAAGAGACAGCAGTCGCCGGGAGGCCTCCCATCGAGGTGGACCTTTTTTTTCCCTTTTTTTCTGGTCCGTCACGCGGCGTGATGGAAGATGGATGGACATCGCGGGACATCATTTTGTTTCTTTTTTAATAAAAGAAATGGGTGAATGGGTAGAGGTACAATATACCAGATATCCATTCACATGGGGGGGAGTCTGGGAATCTGGGGGCCCCCTTTTTAAAGGGGGGCTTCCATATTCCGATAAGCCCCCCGCCCACAGACCCTGACAAACAAGGGCCAGGGTTGTCGGGAAGAGGCCCTTGTCCCCATCAACATGGGGACAAGGTGCTTTGGGGGGGACCCCAAAGCACCCTCATGTTGAAGGCAAGTGGCCCGGTATGGTTCATGAGGGGAGCCACTCGTTCGCCCCCCCCCCTTCCTGGCCTGCTAGGCTGCTTGCTCGGATAGGGGTCTGGTATGGATTTTGGGGGGACCCCATGCCAATTTTTTTTTTTGCCGTGGAGTTCCCCTTAAAATCTATGCCAGACCCAAAGGAACTGGTATGGGTTTTGGGGGGAACCCCACGCTGTTTTTTTTATTTTGGCTTGGATTTCCTCTTAAAATCTATAGCAGATCCAAAGGGCTAGTGTGGATTTAGGGGGGACCCCATGACGTTTTTTTTCTTAATTCTGTCACGCAGCACTTCAGAAGTTACAAAACAATACAAGAGGGTCAGGAGTACACTGCTAATGAGAGCTTACAATCTAATAGCAGATGGGTATAGACATGTATGGATCCATCCATATTCTGATGCAGGAGACATATGGAATACAGCCTTATACATGTCTGTAAGTGCTCATGGCCCAGGCAAAGCAGACAGCAGAGAACCTACCTCTAGTCCAAGCACAAATCTTTGGATATTCAGCTTTATGCAAGAATATAATGCACTTGATTTTACTAATGATGTTGCAAATAACAATTTATACTCTTTCTATTTTAAGGATTCCACAGAACTGTGCAACCACTATTACGTTATTGGCCCATGACCCCGATGGAGACCTTGTAACCTGTCGATATGGATATTACTCTGGGGAATGCGGATTATGTAACCAATATTTTTCTGTAGATCAGGCAAGTTTCTAATCACCACAATGGAATAGTTACAAATCATCCAATTTATCTGCTTAAAGGGAAACCATAAAAGTTTCCAGTTGATATTATATTATTTTGCTATTTGCACGTTTATAAACTGCTTCTTTTATATATTTTTCTATTGCTTAGTAAGCACTTTATTTTACAAATACACATTTAACCACTTCCATACCGGGCATTTTGACCCCCTTCCTGCCCAGGCCAATGTTCAGCTTTCAGCGCTGTCACACTTTGAATGAGAATTGTGCGGTCATGCGACCTTGTACTCCATTTTGATCATTTTTTTCCCCACAAATAGAGCTTTCTTTTGGTGGTATTTGATCACCTCTGTTTTTATTTTTTGCCCTATAAACAAAAAAAGAGCAACAATTTTGAAAAAAACACACAATATTTATTACTTTTTGCTATAATAAATATCCCATTTTTGAAAAAAAAAAATTTTCCTCAATTTAGGCCGATATGTATTCTTCTACATATTTTTGGTAAAAAAAAAAATCGCAATAAGCGTATATTGATTGGATTGCGCAAAAGTTATAGCGCCTACAAATTACGGGATAGATTTAGGGCATTTTTATTTTTTAATTTTTTTTACTAGTAATGGCGGCGATCTACGATTTTTATCGTAACTGCGATATTGCGGCAGATATATCGGACACTTTTGACACTATTTTGGGACCATTGACATTTATACAGCGATCCGTGCTATAAAATGCATTGATTACTGTATAAATGTCACTGGCAGGGAAGGGGTTAACACTAGGGGGTGATCAAGGGGTAACTGTGTGTCCTAGGGAGATGATTCTAACTGTAGGGGGAAGGGACTCACTAGGGGAGGAGACCTCTGTAATGGGAACACACGGATCAGTCTCCTCACCTGACAGGACACACAGATCCACGGTCCTGCTCGGTTAACGGGCAGTCGCGGGTGCCCGGCGGACATTGCGGCCGCTGTGCATGCGCATCAGTCACGAGTGATGCGGCGGGAGCGCGCGCGCTGCCGATGGCACGCGCGTGCTCTCCACAATGCAGGGAATCCCAGGACGTCATATGACGCCCGCCCGGGGGGACGAAGGGTTCCTGCGGGTGTCATTTGACAATAGAGCAGTAGGGAAGTGGTTAAGCATGCTGCTTCTTTAAAAAAAAATGTATCAATTGCATGGTATTAAAGAGGAACTGCAGTCTGTTCACATAATTTGTAATAAAAACATCTTTGCCATTCTGAAGCTTCCCTCCAACCACTTTGCATATTATTTTATATATACTGTGATTCTGTACTTGCCAAATATGCTGCAGAAATCTCCCTCCACTGAGTTTTGGCTGCAACCATTTCAACTGTGGGCAGCTGAATCTGCTGCCTGTTCCTTCCTGGATTTACACAGACACACACCTCCAGCTCTGCAGCTGAATGAATGAATGAATGACTTGTATAGCACTGCAAATGCGAACTGAATCGCCTCAAGGCGCTTGGTCCATCCTGTGGGTCCAGCTTTTTAGAAGAGGTAGGTCTTGAGTTTCTTCCTGAAGCCCTGATAGTTTTCTTCCATACGGATGTTGGTCGGTAGAGCGTTCCATAGCTGTGGTCCTTGGACTGCGAATCTTCGTTCTCCCTTTGATTTGTAGCGGGGTTTGGGAACATGGAGGAGGTTTTGGTGGGTTGATCGAAGACTGCAATTAGGTGCGTAGCGTTTTATTTTCTCGCATAGGTACTGAGGCGCGTTTCCATGTAGGCATTTGTGGGTGAGGCAGAGGGTCTTGAATGTGATCCGATCCTTTATGGTTAGCCAATGTAGGTTCCTCAGGGATGGGGAAATGGATTCCCAGGGTTTTTTCTTGCTGCGGTGTTTTGGATGAGTTGTAGGTATGCAATCTGGTATTTAGGTAGTTCGGCGTAGAGGGAGTTTGCGTAGTTGAGACGGGAGTTAATGATGGTTTCAGCTACTGCCGCTTTGTCCTCTTTTGGAATGAAGGGGATGAGCATGCGTAGCAGGCGAAGAAGGTGGTGACATCCGCTGACTACTGATCCAATTTGTGCATCCGTTGACATTTCTGGGTCAAAAATGCCTCCAAGACTTTTGACTTTAATGCTTGGGACGATGGTCTGTCCAAAGACGGTGGGCGGTGTCCAAGAGTTCTTGTTTTTTGAGTTTTGGTTTGCGTGTAGTAGGAGAAGCTCTGTTTTGGTTTTGTTTTGGATCCGTTGAGTTTGAGGTAGCTAGTGGTCATCCAGCTCTCATTGGCCCTCTTATGACTCATCCCCCCCCTCCCTTCCTGGCAAACTCTCACAACAGTGATCGAGGGAGCTGTGCATGATGTCATAAGCCTAGGCTTTTTTCCAGACAAGAAACAGGAAGTGGGCTGTATAAGGTATTTACTGGCAGAAAAAAAACGTTTTACTATCCAATGTTAAAACAACAAGGGCAGAAGATTTAATAGATGGAAAGATAAAAAAATGACTGAAGCTCCACTTTAAGGTTGAACAGAACATACTGGGCTATAGTTTAAGGAAATTTAGTACAGTGGAACCTCGGATTGCGAGTAACGTGGTTAATGAGCGTTTCGCAATACAAGCTTTTTTTTTTCAAAATTTCTGACTCAGTTTGCGAGTGTTGACTTGTAAAACGAGCAGGATTCAAACATCTGCGGTGTGCAGTACCGCATTTGGCCTGAGGTGTGGGGGTGCCGATGAGCCTCGGAGCCGTACGGAGCTGTTCGGAAATGCTCTGAAACACTCCGAAATACTCTATTCTTGAGTGTTTCCGAGCCTTTCCAAGGGTTTCCAACTGCAACGGTCTCCGAGTATTTCTGCATCTCTCTCTGGCCACATGCGGTATTGCATGCAATAGAAGTCAATGCGGAACAAATTATCTTCGTTTCCATTGACTTCTATGGGGAAACTCGCTTTGTGCTTTGGATTACAAGCATTACCCTGGAACGGATTATGCTCGTAATCCAAGGTTCTGTACTGCCTTTTACTTTTGGGTTATCTCTGTCTAAACAGAAATCAATATGGACTCATATTTGCCAGCAGAGGGGTGTATTTATTCTGATTCAGTAAGCTGTGCCAGTGTATTGCTAATAGACTTGAATAGCAGGGGAACTAATTATACAGGCCAATCACAGCATAGTAGTACATCATTACAGAATAACCAGAGTCAGTAACTTTTAACACACCATATGATGGCTGCAAGTGGTAAATATTCATATGTGATGATGTTATGGCTAATCGGTGTGTATATATATATATATATATACAGTGGCTTGCGAAAGTATTCGGCCCCCTTGAACTTTTCAACCTTTTGCCACATTTCAGGCTTCAAACATAAAGATATAAAATTTTAATTTTTTGTGAAGAATCACCAACAAGTGGGACACAATTGTGAAGTGGAACGAAATCTATTGGATATTTTAAACTTTTTTAGCAATTAAAAAACTGAAAAGTGGTGCGTGCAAAATTATTCGGCCCCTTTACTTTAAGTGCAGCAAACTTACTCCAGAAGTTCAGTGAGGATCTCTGAATGATCCAATGTTGTCCTAAATGACTGATGGTGATAAATAGAATCCACCTGTGTGTAATCAAGTCTCTGTATAAATGCGCCTTCTCTGTGATAGTCTCAGGGTTCTGTTGAAAGCGCAGAGAGCATCATGAAGACCAAGGAACACACCAGGCAGGTCCGTAATACTGTTGTGGAGAAGTTTAAAGCCGGATTTGGATACAAAAAGATTTCCCAAGCTTTAAACATCCCAAGGAGCACTGTGCAAGCGATCATTTTGAAATGGAAGGAGTATCAGACCACTGCAAATCTACCAAGACCTGGCTGTCCCTCTAAACTTTCAGCTCAGACAAGGAGAAGACTGATCAGAGATGCAGCCAAGAGGCCCATGATCACTCTGGATGAACTGCAGAGAACTACAGCTGAGGTGGGAGAGTCTGTCCATAGGACAACAATCAGTCGTACACTGCACAAATCTGCCCTTTATGAAAGAGTGGCAAGAAGAAAGCCATTTCTCAAAGATATCCATAAAAAGTCTCGTCTAAAGTTTGCCACAAGCCACCTGGGAGACACACCAAACATGTGGAAGAAGGTGCTCTGGTCCGATGAAACCAAAATCGAACTTTTTGGCCACAATGCAAAACGATATGTTTGGCGTAAAAGCAACACAGCTCATCACCCTCAACACACCATCCCCACTGTCAAACATGGTGGTGGCAGCATCATGGTTTGGGCCTGCTTTTCTTCAGCAGGGACAGGGAAGATGGTTAAAATTGAGGGGAAGATGGATGCAGCCAAATACAGGACCATTCTGGATGAAAACCTGTTGGAGTCTGCAAAAGACCTGAAACTGGGACGGACATTTATCTTCCAACAAGACAATGATCCCAAACATACAGCAAAATCTACAAAGGAATGGTTCACAAATAAACGTATCCAGGTGTTAGATTGGGCAAGTCAAAGTCCAGACTTGAATCCAATCGAGAATCTGTGGAAAGAGCTGAAAACTGCTGTTCACAAACGCTCTCCATCCAACCTCACTGAGCTCGAGCTGTTTTGCAAGGAAGAATGGGCAAGAATTTCAGTCTCTCGATGTGCAAAACTGATAGAGACATACCCCAAGCGACTTGCAGCTGTAATCGCAGCAAAAGGTGGCTCTACAAAGTATTAACGCAAGGGGGCCGAATCATTTTGCACGCCCCACTTTTCATTTTTTTATTAGTTAAAAAAGTTTCAAAAATCCAAAAGATTTCGTTCCACTTCACAATTGTGTCCCACTTGTTGGTGATTGTTCACAAAAAATTAAAATTTTATATCTTTATGTTTGAAGCCTGAAATGTGGGAAAAGGTTGAAAAGTTCAAGGGGGCCGAATACTTTCGCAAGCCACTGTATATATATATATATATATATATATATATATATATATATATATATATATATATATATATATATACTGTAATCATTTTTCCCAATAGCATAACTTCATGCAGACCGCCTACCACAGATTTACTACACTAAAGCAGCCCCACTGCACTGGATCACGTATATGTATAAATGATCCAGCACTTCTGGGTAAGGGGAGCCCGCATGCGTGGCCCCCGCCCCAGCTGTGCTGTAATTTGCTCGAACACACCGATCGGCTGAGTGAATGACAGAAGAGAGCTCTGTGTTTTTAAACATCACAGGGCTCTCTACAGACAGCGGGTGCTAAGTAGCGAGTAAAAACAAGCACAGCACTCAGTAAAAACAATACACAGTGAACACAGTAAACATTGTAGGCACACAGTTAACCCCTTGATTGCCTCTAAATGTTAACCCCTTCCCAGCCAGTATCATTAGCACTGATCACTGTATTAGTATTACTGGAGATGTCAGTGTCAGTTCGTCAGTTCCACCCCCCAGTTTGTTACAGACTGCCCGTCGTACTATTGCAGTCCCATTGAGTGCCATTATTAGTATAAAACAAATTCTATCCCTATATTCCATAGTTTGTAGACGCTACAACTTTCATGCGAACCAATCAATATACACTTATTAGGATTTTTGATTTTTTTTTTGCAAAGACATGTAGCAGAATACATTTTGGCCTAAATTTATGAATAAATAACAATAACAGAAATGAAAAAAATATAGTTTGTTTTTTTTTTTGCAAAATTTTCGGTCTGTTTTTCATTTATATTGCAAAAAATAGAAAAACCTAGCGGTGATCAAATACCACCAAAAGAAACCTCTATTTATGTGAAAAAAGTTGATATAAATTTTGTTTGGGTACAGCGTTCCATGACCACACAATAACCAGTTATGCCCCATAAACACGGTCGGACATTGATCGGACATTCCGACAACAAAATCCTAGGATTTTTTCTGACGGATGTTGGCTCAAACTTGTCTTGCATACACACGGTCACACAAAGTTGTCGGAAAATCCGATCATTCTGAATGTGGTGACGTAAAACACGTACGTCGGGACTATAAACGGGGCAGTAGCCAATAGCTTTCATCTCTTTATTTATTCTGAGCATGCGTGGCACTTTGTGCGTCAGATTTGTGTACACACGATCAGAAATTCCGACGGATTTTGTTGTCGGAAAATTTTATAGCCTGCCCTCAAACTTTGTGTGTCGGAAAACCCGATGGAAAATGTGTGATGGAGCCCACACACGGTCGGAATTTCCGACAACAAGGTCCTATCACACATTTTCCGGCGGAAAATCCGACCGTGTGTACGGGGCATGAGTGTAGCGCAGTGCCGAATAGCAAAAAATGGCCTGGTCATGAAGGGGATAAAATCTTCCAGAACAGATGTGGATAAATATATAAAGAATCTTTCTGAGTAAGATTAGACAAACCATAGGTAAAATCACCTTCACGGTAAATCAAACAACTTATCTATATTATTTTGTACTATGTTTTTGGGTACCATTTACATTATCTTTCCATTGCACCGTTTTGATCTCTTTTTTGTCCTCATTGACATTATGACTTATTATGGAAAGTCTTTATGTCCTTATATATGTTTGTACCCTAGCATTTGTTCGAACAAAAAGTGATTTGACTCAAATAGCTTATCTAAAAAAATGAACTTGTATGTAATTCAAAAAGAATGTTGTTTTATGCACACAGAAAATTGAAAATACAGATTCAGAAATACAAAACAGACTTATCAAATACGAATTGATTTCTTAACTGGTAACAATCTGTTTAACTTTTTTTTCTAGAGGCGCTGTATTATATCTTTTCCATCAGGGATGCGCACAGGCTCCTATGTCTTGGAAATGGTTTTGGAAGATTTCCCCAACAAAAACATTCACCTCACCTATTATGACCGGACAGTGGTCTACAAAAATAGCCCTTACCATCGCAAGACCCGGGAAGCACCAAACAAATCAGACAAGTATTGGTACTGGGATTATACAAGTGAAGAAACATGGACAGATTCATATGAATTCACAGACTTTGTCACAGATTATCCTGAGACTGAATTGTTCACCACATTTACAGAGGACACAGAAAAAACGACTGAGATTTACATTATTCCCGAAGACACTACAGAAAGTTTTTTAGATACTTCTACACCCTTTCAACTCCCAGGACTTACTGAAGGCACTGTTACGGAAACAGCTCCAGAATATTTTGAGGAAACCACTGTTGATCAAGAGACAACTCATCAAATTGCCACTGAGGCTGGGACCATCCCATATGAAACTTCTAGATGGGATTTCTACACAACTGTACAACATGAAACAACAGATCATCCTCATCCTGAAGTTTCGAGTCATCTCCCAATAACTACTGAAAGCACTATTGCGGAAACAACTACAGAATATTTTAAAGAAGCCACTACTGTTCAAGAGACAACTCATCAAATTACCACTGAGGCTGTGACCATCCCATATGAAACTAATGGATGGGATTTCTACACAACAGAACAACAACCAATCTATACAAACCCCTTGAGTAGAATCCCTCTGCAGTTTTTAGTAGAAGGTGAGTTAAGAGACAACTGTGAATGTCAAACCAAATATTTTGTGAAATGTTCTGAAAGATGCAGTATTTCTGTAAAGCAGCCATGAAAGTGGTAGACCCTTGGTCCAGGAGTGTTTCCGGTTCAGGGGGACACTTTGTTGTTATAAAAACACGGTGTTCTTTCCCTTTTTATATCACAATAATGTAATGGAGTTAAAGTGTAGGTATAGCTAAAACTTTTTCTTTTAGCTTAAAGCAGAGTTCCAGGCAAAAATTGAACTCCTTTTAAAACATAAGCACCCCCCCCCCCCCCCCCTGTTTTTGGATAGTTTTTATTCATACCTTTTTGGTATGTTTTCCTCAGGACTTCCATCCTACGTCACTTCCGCTGTCTTTTGTGTGCCCTCCTCCTCCCGCCCGTCGCCTTCTGGGACCTGTGTGTGTCCCAGAAGACGACGGGATCATTCAGAAAGCACGGCATGACTCGCACATGCGCAGTAGGAAAGCCACAAGGCTTAATTTCCTGTTTAACTTAGTCAGGATATCGACGCTCCCGGAGCCGATGGACGGGTTAGCTTCGGGTGCCGACATCACGGGCTCCCTGGACAGGTAAGTGTCCGCATATTAAAAGTCAGCAGCTACAGTATTTTTGGCTGCTGAGTTTTATTTTTTTTTCACCCAGGCTGGAACTCCGCTTTAACCACTTGCAAATTCTGGCATTTCTCTCCTACATGTAAAAATCTTAATTTTTTTTTTGCTAGAAAATTACTCAGAACCACCAAACATTATATATATATTTTTTTAGCAGAGACGCTATGGAATAAAATGGCGGTCATTGCATTTTTTTATGTCACACGGTTATTAGCGCAGCAATTTTTCAAATGTGATTTAAAAAAAAAACACTTTCATGAATAAAAGAACAAAAGCACTATCTACGCCAATTTTTTGTATAATGTGAAAGATGATGTTACGCTGGGTAAATAGATACCAAACATGTCACTCTTTAAAATTGCGCACACTCATGGAATGGCGCCAAACTATAGTACTTAAAAATCTCCATAGGCAACGCTTTAAATTTTTTTACAGGTTACCAGTGTAGAGTTATAGAGGAGGTCTAGCACAAGAAATATTGCTCTCTCTCTCTCTAACAATCGCATTGATACCTAACGTGTGGTTTGAATGCCGTTTACACATGTGAGCGTGACCTACGTATGCGTTCGATTCTGCGCGTGCGAGCATAAGGGGATGGGGGCGCTTTCAACATTTTTTTTATTGTTTCATTTTATTTTTATGTTTTTATTTTTACACTTTCCCTTTAAATTTTTTTTTTCATCACTTTTATTCTTATCACAAGCAATGTAAACATCCCTTGTAATAGAAATAGGGCATGACAGGTCCTTTTTATGAAGAGATATGGGGTCTGTCATGGAACGTCCCACACTCCGCTTGAGTGCTTCCGTCTGTATACCGCTTCCTAAGTTCTGGAACACAAGTCCAATGGATCTGGCTATAGGAACTCCCAAGAACTAGACAACACCAGTCTTGGAGTACATCAGGACTACCTTTTTATTTGAGATCTCACAGACCTTTATACAGCAGGGATGACTCAAAGCTAACCTAATTAACATGAGCTAATTATCTCATCCTTTATACAACCTAGGTGACTGGGACATGACCTTTCGCCCAGACTTGTGGTCACCGAGCTTCACACAGTTATATCAACACAATAGCAGTCGTCCCGTCTCCTACATTGTATAGAGGACAATGTCATTAGCTCATTCAATTAACATAAACACAGGTTGCGTTCAGAATCAACCAAACCAATAATAGTCTCTACATACATCCTGGGAGATATGGTGGACAAATATTACTGTCCCATTTTAAGTAGTCCAAGATATATTTTCTCACTCACCCTGTGCCAGGATGGCACAGGGTGACTTAGACATAAGATGTATTCTGAGTTCCACGGGCCCTCCCGTCACAGGGTCTATAAGTTCCCAAATCTCTCCTCTATGCTGGAAAGCCTGAGATCTAAAAAAAAAATAAAAAATTGATCTCAGGATTTCCAGCAACAAAAAAAAATGGCAGTGTTTACATCTGCCAGAGCCGGAAGTAATGCCATGATGTCGTTTTTCGGCCTCCGGGGGTCATAGAGATGGCCAGGGACATCTGGTCCACGGTCAGCCCTTTGGTAAACTTCTGCCGGCGGATTCATTCTCAGGCTCCCTGATCGCAAGGGAGAGACCGGAGAATCACCAGAGGCCGGCGGTCCCACCACCTGTAAAAGTAATCAGGCAGCTAAACAACCACTATGATGGCTTTTACAATGTAGGAAGTCGCCGGCTGATAAAAAAAGATATCTATATGATGCCTGTAGCTGCAATCATCATCATCCAGATACCTTCACTCAAAGTAAATGACATCATATCAAGTTTACCCGCGGGAAGTTCTAGTGACAATTGTAAATTTTTGGGATTTCCTATTATTTTTTGTCACAGTGACAGCAGTCACCAGAACAGGTAGAGAGGTTAAAACTCCCAAGCATGAACCCAGACTTAACCATTAGGCACACAATGCTCACATCCAGTGGTGGCTAGTGTTTTTTTAAGGGGGAGATGGCAAACAATCCACCCGCTGCCACCCCCCGTCACTGAATATTCATTCGCTATTGTAACACAACTGGGTGGACACGGAGCGCAGTGCTCTGCACCCCGAGTCCACCCTTTTTTTGAAGCCTTTTAGAGCCTCTGGCTCTAATCACATGCTTAAAAAAATCACCCTCCCCTTTGGAAAACACTTTCAGACCAAGTTACTCTCAAACCAAGGTTTTACTGTATGCATTTTTTTTACTTTTGTTAAAATACCTGTAATAGTCGGCCTCAGAGAGGGTGCAGGTAGTTTTTTTTGTTAACAACCTCTTTAACACGCACAATCAAGGGTGCGCTCTGTGAAATAAAGAAACCCTAAGGCAAAGTTTAGTTGTGCAATTGGGGTGCATTAAAAATGTGTGGTTGAGCCCCTCAACTGCCGCCCTTTAGGCTGCAATGAACAGGAGTGTTCACATGCCATGGTTGCAATGCTTCACTTCACGGCCATGACAAAAACAATCAAAAATATCACTATGGGCAGGTGGCAAGCCTGCCGAACGCAACCCAATCAAACCAATGGTGACGCAATGCAAACACCCCTTGATTGTGTGAAATGCATGCGGCTGTGCCATGTTTGTTCATTAAAAAAGGAGTTAAAACATTAACTCCTCACTGCCTGCAAATCACCTCTGAAAAGCGTTCCAAACGGAGATTGTTTATCAGAGGAGCAGTGAGTTCAGACAGGTGTCTAAACCTAGTCTATGTGTTTAGAACCCCAAGAGCCAGTTTACAAAAAAAGCTACCATGAACCATCACCAGTAAAGCAGACCATAAATTATGCAATTTTCTTGCCTTTCACTATGGGTTAAAGGTAATAAAATTGCTCGACTGTACACTTACACTGGCTGTGTTGATGGGGGAGATCCCTCCCACAGCGCTATTGTGTTCTGCCAGTGGGGAGCCTTTGCTACCGGCAGAACACAATGATCACTGCTGGCCGCTATATTCGCTCGCTGGCAGTGATCACATGAAGAAAATCAGACAGGCTGGTTGTACTGAAGTTGAATGATGAATTAACATCAGTACAACCAACCTGCCCATAGATGGATCAAATCTCTGCCGGTCACTACTGAACTGTGTAAGATTCGATCCATCTATAGCTGGCTTAAGTCAGTTGGTAAACGCCATTTTCTTGGCCTCTCTTTTACTCTAGTAAAATGGCTTGTAGGTAGAACAACAGGCTACTTACTGAAAAGCTTAAAGCCACCTGATAAACTTTTACTCAACAAGCATAATCTTATGATCTCTGGCGCATATGTCTTTACCGAGTTGATTTATTAAGGGGATTCTCTCCAACAGGTAAATGCTATTATTATTTTATTATTATTATTATTTATTACGTGACGGGTATGCCTTATCTTAATTTTTATTGTTGGGAATTTGATATATGCTGTAATTAATCCTGTTCTAACTGGGATACTGAATGTACCTCTAAGTTCTTGTTATTTCTTTGTCTCTTCTGTAAGATTTACTGCCTTGCTGATGTATGCAATAAAAATGTAACTTTAAAAATAAACTTTTACCCAACGGAGGTTCTCATCATCTGCTATAGAAAAATGTCCCCCAAACACAGTCTGATTATCATCTGTATCAAATAAAGGATGATGATTATCTAATATTTAACCAGTTAACTAACAACTAAGACAGCGGCTTAGTGGTTAGCACTTCTGCCTTGCAGCACTAGGGTTCTGCATGGAGTTTGCATGTTCTCAATTTGCTTGCATTGGTTTTCTCCAGGTTTCCTCTAGGGTTGCCACCTGTCCGGGATTCACCCTGACCTTTCGGGTTTGGCATCATGCGTCCGGGTTTCAGACTGCCTGAAACCCGAACACATTATTCACACTGGACTTTAGTTTCCCAGCAAGGTTGCTGACTGCAGTTGTCTAAGCTGAGAGTGTCTGTTACACTCTCTTTCATGCTGCCCAAAGCCAGCACTAACAATCCCCCCCCCCAAACACACACACAGACGGGAAAGGAGAGAGGGCTCAATCTGCACCTCTTCCTCCCGCCCCTCTGTGTCTGCCCACACTCCAATCCCCAGGGCTGTTCCTCAGAAAAGGAAAGTGCGACTGCCAAGGGGTGAGTGAGCTCACAATCCATCCTTGTCCGTGACTGAAGTCTCCCCCCTTTCTCCCCTGCCTCTGAGTAAGCACACTAAGGTAAATCAGCGTTCTCAGAGCACCCCTTACATCAGAGTTCCTCTATACGCCAGAGGCCACAGTGTTCCCTCTTACATCAGAGTCCTCTCCGTACATCAGAGTTCCCAGTGTTCCCTCTTAAATCAGGGTTCCCAGAGCATCCCTTATGTCAGGATCCCCGGAGTTCTACCTTACATCAGAGTCTGCAGAGTCCCCCCTTACAGGTAAAGGGAATTCTGCAAGTTCAGATGTAAAAGGGGAACTCTGTGGACTCTGATGTAAAGGGAGACTCTTGTTATTAATTTCATATGATTAGAAATGTTATTTAATAGCAAAATATATGCATAGTTTATACTACAAAAGAAAAAAAATTGCTGTGCGCCGCTAAAGTGTTCTGGTTTGACTTGAAGAAAAGGTGGCAACCCTAGTTTCCTCACACACTCCAAAGACATGCTGGTAGGGTAAAAGAGAAGTATGAGAATCTTGCTTTTTTTTCAGATTTATACTTATCTAGGTGGATGCAGCATTGGACTGTCCCCCGCCGCCTCTGCACGGAGAACCGGAAGATCGAACATCACCGATGGCTCGGTTCTCTCAGCTCTTCCCGAGCAAAGAGCTGCTGCCTGTCAGTCAGCAGCTCTCCTCTCTTTTCCTCCACGCTCATTGGAGCTGTGGAGGGGCGGGGAGCGGCCGTCTCAGGCTCCCAGAAGCTCACTGAGAGGCTGAGACGGGCATCAGTCCAGGCACCTGGCGGATCCAGACTTTATTGTCGGGATGATGTGATGCCTGGACTGATCTGTGTGTCATCAGCAGAGAGCGGACTTCAGACCAATTGCAAAACTAATTGACCCATAGTAGAAGCTCAGCCAAACAAGCTCAGGCTGGACTTCTCCTTTAATTGTCTCCTGTCTACATTAGTTCTAGTATGTGTATGTACTGTATGCATGTCAAATATGTATCTTAGATTGTAAGCTCCTTGAGGGCAGGGACTGATGTGAATGTACAATATGTAAAGTGCTGAGTAAATTGTCACTATAAATAAATCTATGCGAATCATTCGTTCAGAATATCAACTCTTTCCTTCATAAATAACAGCCACCAGTCCGGCTCCAACCTGTTCATTTGGGGAATACAGACCGAGATTTCTTTCTCCAACTCCCAGTCATGGAACAAAGTTGCTGGTTAACTCTGGAAAAAAATTCCAACTTCACCTTACTGCGCAAGCAGCATATGAAAGGTAAATCACACATCGTATGTATCCAGGACTTGTCATAAATTAATTTGACATTTAGGGCTCTATTACACTAGTTTTGGCTTCAACACACATGAACGGCTAGTTTACACTTGGACAGGCTTTGTTAAAGCTCTCTGAACGCTAGTCGAAGCTCCTGTCACTAAATAAAATGGTTAGCTTACAGTCCTGTTTACACCTTGCTTTTGCTTTGCTTTGCTTTGCTTCGGCTTCGGTTCGAAAATTATACCCCATGTAGCTTTAGTGGTGCTTCAAAGCATCTTCAAAGCCTCCATAGAAAGTTTATGGCAAAGCTCGCTTGAAGCCCTACGGAAGCCTCATGAAAGCCCCACGAAGCCCCACGAAGCCCCACCAAAGCCTCATCGAAGCCTCACCGAAGCACCAAGAAAAAACAAGGTGTAAACAGGACTGTAAGCTAACCATTTTAGGGACAGGAGCTTTGACTGGCATTCAGAGAGCTTTAACAAAGCGTGTCCGAAGCCATGTTTTGAAGCAAAACATTGAATAAAAACTAGCCTTTAAAGTGGACCTTGTATGAAAAATCCTTCTCCCCCACATACAAAAGCTTTGTGAAAGCTATAAAAAAAAATAGGACATGTAAAGAAAAATATTCATGTTGGCACTGTTGACATTGCTGAACCTCACCGCAGGACCCTGAGCACAGATGACCTCCAAACCCATCTCTGTCTGAATATCTTCTAATCCAATGAGTTGTAGGCCGGGTCATTCCTCACCCACATTACACATAAACAAAGAGGTAAATGCTGGTGACGTCAGTTGCCTTGTATGGACACATCATATTTAGTCAATGACATCACTAGGATTCCGCCCATTTGTTGCGGTATGTTTGCTGCGGGGTGGGTAATAACCCGACCCACAGCTCATTGGATTCGAAATTAGTTGGGAGGATACCCAAGCCCATCTCTAATCCAGAGAAAGCTCAGGATCCATTCCCACATCTTGCAAGGAGATGCTCCAGCACTCTGCGTGAAGGCCTAGTGCCATCACCATTACCTAAGCAGGATGAAAATCGGAAAAAAACGGTACATTTATTTTACATTTTAATTCAAGAATTTTATTACTTTCACTGTTTGGGAAAGCATGAACAGCATAAGCAGACCTTGAATTTTCATGCATGGTCACCTTGAAAGAAAGCACTGGCATTTCAGTGACCTTGCTTCTCTCTACTGGAGTAAAGCAATACAGCTTGGTCACCTCTCAGACCCCAGCCCATGAATGCATATTGAAAAATTTGTTTTAAAATGTAATATTAAGCTGAACTAGTATAAGAACTTTTTATTTTTTTATTTTAGATAAATTTTATAATACCTTGGAGAGTGGTAAAACATTGTATTTTTCTGCTTTATAGAATTTCAGACTTTAAAGTCAGTGGGCTTCCCGGCATGACCAAGACGTTTACATCCTCATCAAAATCTAATACAAGGCGTATGGTCGTGGAATGGACACCAAAGGAAGATAATGTAGGAGAACACGTGGCTGTTTGCTTTGTGGCAGAAACTTCAAATGGGTCAGTATGATACTGCTGAGTATAAATTCAAATTGTTTTATGATGATTTTTTTCCTCTTGAAGCAATTGATGAACTCACTCAACAACTAATGTTAAAAAAGCCCCCCCCCCCCGCATGAAAAAAAGACGCCCCACCTGTCCTCCCGAGTATCGGCTTCCACAGCCGCCTCCTGCACTTATATTGTCCCCGACGGCCGGTGTTCTGTCAAAAGTTCCGTACTTGGCCAAGGGGGGGGGGGCGTCTGGGGGGGGGGGGCGGTGACTGGCTACACGTTATTCCTCTGGGAGAGGCTCCGCCTACCCTCCTCCACGCGGCCATTGCATCTTCTCCCCGGCCACAGGCGGGGCCTGTTAGTGACGGCCGCGATGACCGCCTGCCATGAGCGATCGCGAGCACGATAGACAGAACACAGAAGTGTGTGTGTGTGTGTGCAAACACACAGATCCCTGTTCTTTTCTGAGAGGAGTGACAGATCGTGTGTTCCTATTAGCTAGGAACCAGAATCCGTCACTATCTCTAGTCAGTCCCCTCCCCCTTCAGTTAGAAACACGTAGCAGGGAACACAGTTAAACCCTTGATCGCCCCCTAGTTTTAACCCCTTCCCTGCCAGTGACATTTTTACAGTAATCAGTGCATTTTTATAGCACTGATCGCTGTATAAATGCCAATGGTCCCAAAAATGTGTCAAACGTGTCCAATGTGTCCGCCATAATGTCTCAGTCCCAATAAAAATCGCAGATCGCCACCATTACTAGTAAAAAAAATAATAAAAATGCTATAAATCCTATCCCCTATTTTGTAGACGCTATAACTTTTTGGTCAAACTAATCAAACTAATTTTTACCGAAAATATGTAGAAGAATACACATCGGCCTAAACTGAGAAAAAATTTGCTTTTTTAAAAAAAAAATGGGGATATTTATTATAGCAAAAAGTACAAAATATTTTATTTTTTTCAAAATTGTCGCTCTTTTTTTGTTTATAGGGCAAAAAATAAAAACTGCAGAGGCTATCAAATACCACCAAACAAAAGCTCCATTTGTGGGAAAAAAAGGACATCAAATTTGTTTGGGTGCAGTAAAGCATGACTGGGTCAATTAAAGCGATGCAGTGCCGAATAGCAAAAAATGGCCCGGTCATTCAGCAGCCAAATTTTCCGGGGCTGAAGCGGTTAAGCTAACCATAAACAGTAAGATTTCTCTCATTTGGCTTTGCAGGCCAAACAAGAGAAATCACTCAATTCCCTCATTAATGTTAAACATTACCAGCTATGGTATTCAGGCAGCTGCAGCTGTCTGAATCCTTGAACAATGACTACATTTTATTGGATGTAGTAGCTTTTTGGCCAGCAATTTTTTACCCGACATCTTCCTTTTGTAATTAAAGTTTGTTGAGCATGGTGATGCCAGGGCCAGCCACAGCTTGAAATTTAAGCATTGTATAGCTAGCATTAAATTCTGGATATACTTTGAGTAGGTTATATTTTTTAACAGGTATTTAAGGGGGTTATTTGGGTTGGTCCTCAGACTCCTCACATTTCATAGTTCTTAGTCATTTCTGTCATTCTGACAAATCAAGATCTATCAAGAAGGTGAATTAGTGGCCTGGAATGTTTAATTGGTACCAAGAATACAAATAACTCAATTAACATTTGAAATATTTATTAATACAATTTCTTAAAAGAGACAATAGTTTGCAACATATTAAAAGACAACAAAAGAAAAAGTATATAGATTCAAAACCACCATATATACTGTATAGTACAGGACATCTTCAGTACTTAAGTGGAGGTCCACTACAAAAAGTGTAGCTGCTGACTTTTAATACACAGACACTAACCTGTCCCACGGTCCAGCAATGCGGCTGCCCGATGGCTCGCTCCTCTCCCCCTCCTTTCTAGGGCGCCATCATTGCAAGTGTAGGCACCCGGCTGTGACAGCTTGCGGCTGCACAGCCAGGTGTGCACTGCGCAAGCTCGAGTCGCGCTGAACTCTCTTAATGGCCAGGCAATCTTCTGCGACCTTTGACATGTCCCAGAAGATTGCAGAAAGATTGCAGAGAGGGAGGGGGAGAGGAGGAGTCCCCTAGGCGTCGAGGCGACGGAAGAAGGAAGTGGGACAGGAAGTACCTGTCAAAACTAAGTACCCACTCCCCCTCCCCCCAAAAAAATGACATGCCAAATGTGGGGGAGAAGAGTGCTTAAAGCGGAAGTTCCACTTTTGGGTGGAACTCCGCTTTAAAGTTTACTAAAAATCCCAACGTGTTTCAACTCAACAGTTGTAAGCCTTCTTCCGGGGAAGAAATAGTGATAGGATGCATATAATTACTCAGCATAACATGAAGTAGGATGAATGCCTTTACCTGGAGCAGTCACATGACAGCGTTCAATATATCACAAGGGATGCAATAAACTACCCACAGAATGACCCAGGGAATCACCTTAAAAGGTCTCAATCAAAAAGTAACAGGACACATGGCAAAAAAATCCTCCCCAAATGGCAAGATGTAGTATAAAAGGCTTTACTGGACTTAACCAAAATGGCCTCAACAGGAGTGGATCATAATTTTTTTTTAAATGGGGGGGGGATCCTGCAGTTAAAGCCATAGCCGCATCACTACATTGATAGGCATCCAGAATCCAACGTGCATTTACCATTGCACCCATGATCCACTGCCTGCAAGGTAAAAAGGTGAATTTAGACTTTACCTTTTGCTGGGCAGGTGCACTGACTTGAGTTCAACTTTAAAGTGTATCTATATAGCCCAAATTTTTTTCTTAGAAGAGTTAGGACCAATTGTCACTAGAACAGGAGATATAATTAAATCTTGCAATGAGGAAATGCACTGTATGTACCGCATAACTTAGAGTGGATTATCCCCTCATTTTGAAAAGATCTATTGAGCGAGATTTACTAAAACTGATGCACACAGAATCTAGTACAGCTGTGCGTAGTAACCAATCAGCTTCTAACTTGTTTAATTAAGCTTTGACAATAGAACATAGAAGCTGTCCTTGCACAGGTGACACGTGGTACCGCTGGCAAATTACCAACTTTTTGTCATCATCTTTTTTACTTACAGGTACCAGTCAGAACTACGATGTGTCGTGGTAGTGATAGGACCCTCAAAATTAGGTAAAATCCTTTATTATATTTTTGCAGCTAAAACATTACCTTGCACTTTTCAGTTCTTATAATATACATTGTACCTCTGACACTATTTATAGATTCAACTGCCTCATAGAAAGTCTCCTGCTTTTGGTGGGTTGTGAAGAAGATGACATTGTGGTTGTCTCTCTATCATGGTGGAATCTTTCAGTTGTAGTCTCTCTGTCATGACATTGTCTTTGAGATGTTAGTGTCTCTCGCATAACTGGCTCTTGGCTCATGGAACCTATCAGCCTTGCTCTTAAAAAATATATATTTTTGCACTTCCTTGAGAAAAGGTTGTCCCGGGCCAATGAAAAAAGGGAAATCTTTCTAACAGAGCCTTGGACCATAATAAAACCCGATAAGTGTTTCATTCCTTCCACATTCTATTCAAAACTAAATAAAAAATTTTTGAGTTGTCTCGTCTACGAGTTTGGGAAACTATGGTCTGCAGATACGGTATCTCTCCTTTTCCTGGCCCCATGATGCTAATTGTGTTAAATCAATAAATTATTGACTAGGTTGTACAGAACTCTGTCGATCGTTCACAAGATAAAGCCCTCCATCCCGACCAATGCTGGAGATGTGGAGAGCCAGGTGGTACACATTCCCATCTGTGGTTGCACTGTCCACGAATTTAACCATTCTGAAAGACCATCTTTAGGTTAAGTCACCTAATCACAGGTAAGAAATGGCTTGAAACGACAGAGGAGGCCTTTTTAGCCATTATCCTGGAGTTTATCAAAAAAAATCAAGCAAGGCCTTTTCTGGTCGGGCTTTAATTCCCAGACACTGGAAGTCAGCCACTGTCCCCTCAGTTAGGGAATGGGTCATGGTATTGAACCACTTGATGAGGATTGAAAAGTTAATGGCTGTTGCGGTGGAAAACTACAATAAATTCTGGGACCTATAGTATGCGTGAATGGAATTTTCCACGTCACCTGAACTATTACCCTTTATCAGATAGTACACGCCCTCACATTTCTTTACTAACCTGTGTCGATCACCTCCTCCCATCAGACGGGACCTTTCCTTTTTCCTTCCTCTCTTCCCCTCTCCTCCAATTTGCTAAAATGGTGGCACCGTATTGTTCTTATCCTAGATTCTAGTAGACACTTTCTCACAGGGAAACATATCCCTAACTCCACTACCCTGGAGCCCAGCCTGAACCCTACCTGTTCCCCCCTGGCTATGCCGATTTTACTACCACCTATGCCATTGTTCAGTTGGATATTTGTACCTGCAATTGCTCACTGTTGGACTGCAGTTCCTATTTTACCTTGCTTTGACATTTGGCAATATTTATTGTCTAAAGTTACACAAGTATGCAACTTGTTCATATATTGACTTGGTTCTGTAAGACGTGCCTGTACCATTTATTGTCTTTTGTGCCACTGACTCAATAAAACTTTATTCTTTAAAAAAAAAAGAAAAAGAAAAGAAGTTTTGAGTAGAGAATATATAAGGCCCTATTCACACCTGTGTGTGTTACTTGAGGGTTGAAACTGTAGCTCAAAAAAGTACAAGTTTTATTTTCTTCAAGTTTGAAGCGTTTTTGGCCCCTATAGACTTCAATGGGAGCACCCAAAAAAAACAGAATTGCTAATTTTTCGCCTATTAACTAGCTTCCATTAGCTCGAAATAAATTTAAAAAAGTCTCAGACACCCTCAAAAGTGCCTGTGCAAATATTAAAAGATGCTTAGCTCAAGTGTGAATGCAGCATAATAGTTTAATTTTAACACTCGCACACCTTGCAAGACTATAATATAAAACAATTTATTAATATTTATTAATTAATTATTAGTTATATATGAGAAAAAGTTTCCTGAACAAAAATAAGAGAAAAAAATGACAAACCAACAAACTAAGGACAAACAAACAAACTAACGTGGCACTATATATATTTATTAACAGGTATTAGTACTACATATTTAATTGTGAGATGATACAATCTTGTGTTGCTCTCATTGAAAACCCTTTGGAAAATAGTGCAGAAAGCTTTACCCGAATGAGCCTGTAGCTTTATGTAACACTTTATTATTTCCCACCCTGCAGACACCTCCTTGATATGCCATGATAACACCATGACTTTGACCATTGCTACGTCAGCAAATGATGAACTTAATAAGATCCAGTTACGCCTGAATGATCCCAAGTGTCTGGTTAGCTCCAACAGCACCCACCTTATAGCCAGTGTTGGATACAACTCCTGTGGGACAGTGACTGAGGTAATGTAAAGGAGTCATTCTGCTTAGTAGGATAGGACTTTCTAGGCATCATCTGTACTTGGAGCTGAAGGCAATTTTTAAAAAATTTTAGCTCCTCACCTCTTTAGATGCATGAGCCTGGTGGACTGTTTATTGTTTCCTGTAGCTGAAGCAGGTCTTCCATTATGCATTCTTTCAAAATGGTACCCATACCAGATACAATTATTTAGTTAAGATAAATGGTGTCTAGTAGGCACCTTAAAGTATATGGAAACTCCTTCACTAAAATGTCATATAAAAGTTTACGTGTTAATGTCATTTCAAAAGTAATTTTCAATCTTATTAAACTGCAGATTACATTACAATAACAGGAGATCCTGCCATGCAAATCCTTGTTCAGGCACTTTCTGTTATAAGGGGATAATAAGGACACCAGTTGGACTCCTGTGTTGAACAAGGACCCTAGATGTTCTCCTGCGTTGTCACCCACACGCTGGCATCAATGGTCAATGCTCATTCATTGTCCCAATTGTCCCCACTGGTCCAAATCATTTGGTTGAGGGGGGATTATGGTGTGGGGTTGTTTTTCAGGGGTTGGGCTTGGCCCCTTAGTTCCTGTGAAAGGAACTCTTAAGGCATCAGCATACCAAGGATAATTTCATGCTCCCAACTTTGTGAGAACAGTTTGGGGATGGCCCCTTCCTGTTCTAACATGACTGCTCACTAGTGCAAAGCAAGGTCCATAAAGACATGGATGAGTGAGTTTGGGGTGGAGGAATTTGACTGGCCTGCATAGAGTGCTGACCTCAACCTGTTAGAACACCTTTGGGATGAATTAGAACGGAGACTGTGAGCTAGGCCTTCTTGTCCAACATCAATGCCTGACCTCATAAATGCGCTTCTGGAAGAATGGTCAAACATTCCCATAGACACACTCCTAAACTGTGTGGACAACCTTCCCAGAAGAGTTGGGTGGGCCAACGCAATATTGAACCCTACGGACCATGGGATGCCATTAATGTTCATGTGCATATAAAGGCAGGTGTCCCAATACTTTTGAATATATATATATATATATATATATATATATATATATATATATATATATATATATATATATATATATATATATATATATATATATATATATATATATATATATACACATATATACATACGGTATATAATTTTTATTTTTTTTCAGGCCTCATGCACACTTAACTTTAGCTTTCCAGAGATTCCAGAATTTTTATACAGGTGGAAGACGCAGGCGAACGATACAGCCCTGTTGCTGGTAGCCTGTAAGACTCTATTAAAGGCCCAAATCTGCTTTGGCTGACAGTGCATTAAGTGGTTAGGACAGTATGCAGACTTCTTGCATTCAGCGCATTCGGTCCTGCCCTAATTATTTGTAATGCTCAGTGCAGCAAGGTTACCAGAGGTGGGGCTGGATGATGTGCCTGTGCCTTCTGCCCACACCTAAACACTAGAATCTCATGCACAGAGGCTAAATGCCCAGTGTGCATGAGGCATTCGCTTTTTGTAAGGGTGTCATTCTGACAACCACTGTAATATAGGCTTGCTTTCCACTGACCACCAATGTAAGGGGCATTTTTCCACAAAATAATTTTAGTAGGGGTTCCCTAAGACCTAAACTTTATTTTAAGGGTCCCTCTGGGGTATAAAAGGTTGAGAAAGGCTGTGCTAGATAAAATGATGACTTGATGTTGGCAGAAACAAAGAAATGACTTCTTTAGTATAGACGAACATTTTTTTTTTCTTTGAGATACTTTCCATACAAAAACCCTAGAAAATGATTACATTTATTTAAATATATAATATTTATTAAAGATGGAAAGAAAATGCCAGTCATTTGCACGGTTGTGTATACTGTATATCTATTTATTTCAGCGTTTGTCATTGCCTATTTTGCTACTCACCTTTTCATTGCCTATTTTGCTTTTATATTATATAGGAAACGGAGGAAAATATAGTGTTCAAAAACACAGCCACCAACCACGACATGTCTGCTGTGATCACAAGACAAAATGGGATTTCTATCCCCTTTAACTGCTCCTTTCCTAAAAAGAACAGATTATCGGCTTCATTCCGTGCCCATAGGTCAGGTTTCATATTTACTGAGGCCGGCTTTGGTAATTTCACCTACAAGATCCAGTTCTTCACAGACAGTCGATTTGCGGAGGTGAACACACAGTCTCCTCTGGAGGTCATACTGAAGGAGCTACTGTATATGGAGATTCAGGTTTCTTCATCGGTGCCCAATATCAATTTATTTGTGGAGTCCTGTAAGGCCACGCCACATGACAATCCGTCCGATCCCATCTTCTATAACATTATCGAAAACGGGTATGTTCTATCACTTTTGACTTAAATTACAGATTTTATTATTTGTCATCACACTGAACTAATTAGCATTGTAAAATAGTGTCTGCTACAGTATGTATTGTGTTCTGCTATCTCTGTACAGGCTTTGGAGGAATCCAGTGAGCCAAAAAAAAAAGGAAGAAGAGTCCAGTTGTTGCTTGTTGTCAGAGGGAAGCTACACACATCTGGGACAATCTATCAAAGGAATACTCTCACAGACACAGCATTTCATTGTTACATATCCACCCTGGCAACAAACAACACTTGAACGTTGACCACTGGCTACAGTGCTTGCTTCAAATTTGTTGTCCAGACACTTGAAATCCTGTCGTAGGTGATAACTTGCAGGGGACAGAATTGCTATAGAGAGCAAAAAAGTATTTGCCTATTTATACAATGTTGTTCTCGTGCTGCCAAGATTAGCAGGGTGCCAGTCACTAGCTGGTGAGGGAGATTCTGCAGTGACAGAGCAATGCCAATGACAGGAATACATGTGTGGCATGCATGCACTTCTGGGTTAAAATTTGTTCTTTTCTGGTTAACTCTGGTTAACATCTGTTATCCTTTCTCTGTCTAAATGAAAGCTCAAACTGAATTTCCAATAAAGGAAGCGTGACACCACTGCCTCATAAACTTATATATATAAATTTCAACTTGTGCTACCGACCTATGTAAGCAACAGGTTTTATTTATCAAAGGTACTAAGAAGATAGAGAAATATGACAGAAGACAATACAATATTCATATGCTTTTTTTGTATTTTCTTTTTATATTTCTTTAGAAAAAAAAGCACCAGTATAAACATGAAACCATCCATACAGTTCGACAACACAACTGAGGTTTATTCATTTTTTACAAAATAATAAGTGCGCATATAATTTATTAAATCATAAAGTCATCCAATAAAAAGTGCATCAATAAATAATATTTACATTAAAAATCAAACTCATGTGCATACAATACAAGAAACCACCCAAAAGTTCTAATAGGAAATGAATAATAAATGTATATAAAAAGTCCACAAAATCAATGTAAAGTCCACAAAGTGAATTAAGGTGTTTTAGTGACATTGAAACCCATATAAAGTGCTTCCAATGTTCAGATGCTGCTCCTCCATGCACAACTTCTTACCAGAAATTTGGATCTCAACACAGAGATCAGTTTGTACTTTTGCATAACACTGGGGTCCAGGCAGCCAACTCCTAGTTAATGACACCAATGGATATTGCTCATGGGCACTTTATCTCACTCTTTAACCATCACAGTACTCCACAGTGTCAGAAACCATGAACCAGACCGAGATAGAAGTACAGTAAAATCACACTTGTTTATTAATAAAAAAATAAAAAGGTAAATAGAGTAAGCGCAGTTAAAGCATAGCCAGAGCCCAGTAACCGGATCGGGTAGTCAGCCAAGCCAGAGTTCAGTAACCAGATCGGGTAATCAGCCAAGCCAGAGTTCAGTAACCAGATCGGGTAATCAGCCAGGCCAGAAGTCAGGGATCCAAGTAGAGGAACAGCAAGCAGGATAAGGAGCCAGAAGGGATGTCAGCAAAGCCAAGTCTTTAAACAGGAACACAGGAGATGGTTTCTTGTGATGTGACCAAGGCGAAGGCAGGAATGAAGTGAGCTGGAGATCTTTAACTGCTTGCCGACCGCCGGCTGTCAATTGACGGCCAGGCGGCGCAGCTCTCGTGAATCAGCCGCCGGCCGTCATATGACGGCCTCGCATTCCTAGGCCACCAGGGGGCGCGCGCGCGCCCGCCGTGTCACTAGGCACCCGGTGCGCGTGCCCGGCGGCCGCGATGTCCGCCGGGCACCCGCGATTACCGGTAACACAGCAGGACCGTGGATCTGTGTATGTAAACACACAGATCCACGGTCCTGTCAGAGGAGAGGAGACCGATGGAGTGTTCTAAGTACAGAGGAACACCGATCGGTCTCCTCCCCTAGTGAGTCCCCGCCCCCTACAGTTAGAATCACTCCCTAGCAACACAGTTAACCCCTCGATCACCACCTAGTGTTAACCCCTTCCCTGCCTGTCACATTTATACAGTAATCAATGCATTTTTATAGCACGGATCGCTGTATAAATGTGAATAGTCCCAAATATGTGTCAAAAGTGTCCGATGTGTCCGCCGCAATTTCGCAGTCACAATAAAAATCGCAGATCGCCGCCATTACTAGTAAAAAAATTTAAAAAAATAAAAATGTTATAAATCTATCCCCTATTTTGTAGACGCTATAACCTTTGCGCAAACCAATCTATATACGCTTATTGCGATTTTTTTTTTTACCAAAAATATGTACAAGAATACATATCGGCCTAAACTGAGAAAAAATTTGTTTTAAAGAAAAAAAAAATTGGATATTTATTATCGCAAAAGGTAAAAATTATTGTGTTTTTTTAAAAACTTGTCACTCTTCTTTTGTTTATAGCGCAAAAAATAAAAACCGCAGAGGTGATCAAATACCACTAAAAGAAAGCTCTATTTGTGGGGAAAAAATGATAACAATTTCATTTCGGTACAGTGTTGTATGACCGCGCAATTGTCATTCAAAGTACAACAGCGCTGAAAGCTGAAAAATGGCTTGGGCAGGAAGGGGGCGAAAATGCACTGTATTGAGGTGGTTAAGTAGGCGGGACTGACGAGCAGATCCACAACAGCTTGTTAACTGTGGAGAGAGATGAGAGCTGGCAATTAGCCGACATCTGAGCAACAGGCTCAGAGAAGGAAGGGCTGAGCCAGCCCTGACACACAAACAGTATTCAGATAACACAATGGAGGAGCCTCATGGTGCAGTATGCTTACAACTTAATTTATTTCAAAGGAAGATACACTCACATGACAGTAGAAACAACCAAGCAATATCAATAAGCAAGCACCACTGCGGGACCAACTGGCATGCAAAATGACGTCACAAAACTGCTCCGACCGACGCGTTTACCCTAAAAAGGCGTCTTTTGTATAGGATTTTTAATGTCATGTATTCAGATATTTTGAAGTGCTGCAGTCTCATGCCACACCAAGCACAAGTATATCTCTGTGTTTTTTTTTTGTTCTTTTTTTTTGTTTTTTGAGGTTTATTAATGACAGGATTATATTTGTGACATTTTAATAAGAAACAACAACAGTAAAGATATTTTGAGATATTAAGAATAGACAAAATATTCATGCATTTTCCACTTGTCTGGACCCCAGAAATAGCACTGTGACTTATTACAAGAAAATAAAATAGTAAGGCGTAGCATCTTACAACTGTGCATTCCTGTCCAAATCGATTTTCAATAGGAAAGGGAAAGGGGGTAATTGGGATACAATAGGAGGTCTTCAGTGTAAAATATCTGATCCATTTTTAGGGTGCCCTAATGGGAAATAGTTTTTCATACTTTTATAATAAAAAAAAAAAATTAAGCAACAGTTTTTGTCCTGACTACATTGAAAAATCAACTTTGCACATCATAAACAAAAAAACAAACAAAAAAAACCCCTACATTTTTCTATTTTGGTCAGTATTTAAAAAACTTATAGAGTAAATAAAAAGTATACATTTAATTCTATAATTTGTCCAATTAAAAATAACTAAATTAGGATTCTGGTACAAAGCATTGCAATTATCATTTTTTAACTTTTGCATTTTATTTTTAATGTGACAGTAGAAAAAAATAACAAAGAAAATGAATAAAAATGAAAATAAATTTAAATGTTAAAGGATAGAAAAATGGAAATCCCAAAAAATCAGCAGGAAAATAATTACTTAGAGGAGAATGGAAAGTAGTTAAAGTGGAAGTCCATGATAAAATTAAAATCCCTGCATCTATAGCTACCAACATTCTAACACTAACCTCTCTAGCCCTGAAAAGAAAAACTCGCTATACATACATTTTCTACAAGCGATCTGACCCGATCTTCAGCGGTGGAAGCTCTGATCCAACGCCGAGCTGTCAGCTGCGGTTTTCCTGTGTGGGCGGGTGCAGAGGAAACATCCGTCAACGGAAGCCCCATAGTAACTTTATGGGTGACGTCACTTCCCATTCATTTCACAGCCGTTGTGGGACGTCTTCTCTGCAGAGCTTCCGCCGCTGGACATCGGGTTGGATCGCCTGTAGAAAAGATATTTATGTATAGCGAGTTTTTCTTTTCAGGGCTAGAGAGGTTAGTGTTAGAATGTTAGTAGCTATATTGCAGGAATTTTTAGTTTTATCATGGACTTCCACTTTAAGTAGAGTTGATTTTGGTAAACGGAGGTTTAAAAAGGAACACATCATATGCAGCTCAAAGCTCAACCCTTTGATCTGGAGATGGATGAAACAGAGAAGATACATAAAGTAACCATGGTACTTTGTATTTCTGTCTTGCCTCTGTACTATACATTATGTCAGAATTTCCAGTTTTTGACAGCAGGTGTTGCATTTTCACAGCAACTCCTTATTGTCATTTTGACTAGCTAATACAAGGGGGAGTAGCAGCAAGGCAGAAGGACAGGGTGTATCACACATGGCCTGAATACTTCAATTAAGTTTTTTTTTTGGGTGTGCTTAGCACACCCAATGTCCACAACTGGTTAATATTAACATCAACAATTCAGTTCCATTATTATTGCTGTTGCAGGTGTATAAAGGATAACACAGTGGTGGTTTATCCCGGATCAAATACAAAGTATAGGTTTGCAATGGAGGCCTTTGCATTCATTGGAGATTATCCAGAGGTAAGCACACTGTATATATACTAACACCATTGTTATATAACACCAGGCATGGGTCCTGGAAAGCAGGTATGTTTCCACCTTATTTGGATTGTGGTCCATTTAAGTGGGACAATTTGAATCTCAGGGGTTCTCACCCATGCAGGGTGAGGGGTTCCGGGGTGGGCCAGTTGCAGAGGAGAAAATCAATTTACAGTTCTCTCAGGATTGGTAAGTCCTCATTTGGGACCTGGAATTCGGAGGTTCAGGAAGACTTTGGGTGGGAAAGGTCCTCCATCCTTGATTGTCTGAGAGGCCTGAAAAAGAACAGAGAACTGTCAGCAGGGGTCTGTGAGGCCACTCAATAAGACAATTGTATATTAGCAGAAAAAAAAATACAACTGAGCTAAAGACTTCTCTTTAGCCCAGGAGTATATTCTGATGTCATATTCTGATGTCACACATATATTCACAACCTCAATGCCAGCTGACCTTAACTAAATTGAAAGCCTGGGAAAAGGCCTTCTTGTCTATTGCTACTTACCTAAAGCTGAACTCTAGGCAGATATAAAAGACACAAATGAATGTACGTAAAGTAAAATTCCAGCTTTAACATGACTTTAAATAGTTTGTTGGGGCCAAGCTGGCCCTAACAAACTATTTTTTTTTACGGAATGATGCACCCACTGTTTGCAATAATGAACTGTTGTAGCATTAGCAACCTACACCTACACAAGTTGAACTAGATAGACTAGTGTTTTTATTCAACCTTACCAACTATGAAACTATACAGTATATGGCAATGTGTTCTGGCAGCAATACAGGCAACTTTCCATCTGCTGCTGGAACTAGAGTCAGGCTGAATGCTTCTCCACCACCACCGGGTGACAAGGAGAACCCTTGTATTTTTATCAGTGAATATAAGGCTTCCTCTGATTGTCAAAGGTGGAAATAATGATGTTCAATGCCTGCCTCTTCACCTCGGTCAATCAGAGGAAGCCCAGATAGCAAGGGTAACTTGCCACAGATGTGTGGCATTGTTGAATTGTAAGTCTGTTAACTTGCTGCACATTTTCACTGGTAAGTTGTACACTTGCAGAGCACTTGAAGCACAAGGTCTAGCTGACACAGTTCCAATTTGTAGCAAATTTGCGTGGCAAGTCTCAAGGAAGAGCAAAGTTGCAGTGGTGAGTCTACAGCAAGAGCTCTGCAAGGCTAGAGCAAGAAATTTCTGAAACAGTGACCCCTGTGGTGGGATGACTGTTGCACAACATAACTGTACCAGAAGTTCCAGCAGACTTTCAGAATGTTTGCAAAGAAAGTTGATCTGGAGTCATGCGATGTGGACTTGCTGCAATTGTGCAACAAATGTGGGAAGCCTGGCGAGTCTAGCAATAGCTTAGCAAGTAATTTTCAAACTTGCAGCACAATTACTTGCTATCTGGGAGCCTTGTATTCACTGATAAAAATGCAAGGTTCATCATGAATAGTGGAGAAGCATTCAGCCCAACTCTAATTAGTTCCAGCAGCAGATGGGAAGTTGCCCGTGGCTAATGCTACAGCCATGGCCAAAAGTTTTGAGAATGACACAAACATTAAATTTTCACAAAGTCTGCTGCCTCAGTTTTTATGATGGCAATTATCATACACTCCAGTATGTTATGAAGATTGATCAGATGAATTGCAATTAGTTGCAAATTCTCTCTTTGCCATGAAAATGAACTTAATCCCATAAAAAACATTTCCACTGCATTTGTGAAGAAGGCTTCAGGGCGCCCAAGAAAGTCCAACAAGTGCCAGGACCATCTCCTACAGTTGATTCAGCTGTGGGATTGGGGCACCACCAATGCAGAGCCTTCTCAGGAATGACAACAGGCAGGTGTGAGCACATCTGCACACACAGTGAGGCAAAGTCTTTTGGAGGATGGCCTGGTGTCAAGAAGGGCAGCAAAGAAGCCACTTCTCTCCAGGAAAAACATCAGGGACAGACTGATATTCTGGGAAAAGTACAGGGATTGGACTGTTGAGGACTGGGGTAAAGTATTCTCCTGTCTATGAATCCCCTTTCCGATTGTTTGGGGCAATCTGGAAAAAACCTTGTCCGGAGAAGAAAAGGTGGGCGCTACCATCAGTCCTGTGTCATGCCAACAGCAAAGCATCCTGAGACCATTCATATGTGGGGTTGCTTCTTAGCCAAGGGAGTGGGCTCACTCCAAATTTTGCCTAAGAACACCGCCATGAATAAAGAATGGTACAAAAACATCCTCAGAGAGCAACTTCTCCCAACCATCCAAGAACAGTTTGGTGATGAACAATGCCTTTTTCAGCATGAGTTGATTGACAGCATGCCAGGGCGAAATGCAGAGGTCTTGAAAAAGAAGGGTCAACACTGCAAATATGGACTCTTTGTATAAACTTAATGTAATTGTCAATAAAAGCCTTTGACACTTATGAAATGATTGTAATTATACTTCAGTATACCATAGTAACATCTGACAAAAAGATCTAAAAATACTGAAGTAGCAGACTTTGTGAAAATGTATATTTGTGTCATTCTCAAAACTTTTGGCCATGGCTGTACTATAGTATTTTACAGCGCACACAGTGATCACATAGATATGTAATAGAAATAGTTAATTTGGGACATCTTGGCCAAACAAACCATTTAAAGTCATATTAAACCTGAAATTCCACTTTATAGTGTATCTAAAGCCAATTTGTTTTCTGTTTCCAATGACATGGAGAAGGGTTAGAGTGATCCAAATGAAACTTGCAGTGCCACTGTAAGCTGAGACAGAGATCTCCCTGCTGGTTGCAGCGAAGAGGTATAGGAGCATTATCAAAGAGAAGAAAAGGCACCGCTTACTAATCCAGTATATTAGCATGCCGCTCCAGCCACCCCCCCTGACGTGTTTCGCCCCGCTCACCAGGGCTTGGTCACAGAGGTGAAAGAACCCCTGTTGATTTTTTTTTTATAGCTTTCTCTCTCCCCTCACATGAGGATTGCTCTTTCGCTTTGTCCTCGTGACCACTATCACTGGGACTGTAAGCAAAAAAAAAAGCAAAAAAAGCAAAAAAAAAAGAACATTTTGCACTGCCATCACAATAGGAAAAAAAAGAAAATCTTCCAATAGGGACACTTGTTCTGCTGGCAACTGTCTAACAGGGCACTTTTTTCACTTTGAATAGTTTCTACAAGGCAGGAAGACAGGAATCTACAAAATAGGGAAAAAGATGGCAAAAAACTGTCGTTTTAAACAGTCTCTACTCAACTCAAAATAACAAAAAAAAATTTTTTCAATTTAGATATTTACCAAATGTGTTATTTAACGCAAACAGTGCAAGTACCTGAATTAGTTACTACTGTCAGCTTCTTGCTGTCCCTGTACAGCAGTGCTGAAGTGTAAAAGGAAGAATCAGCTCATGGAGAATGCAGAGTGGGAGAGCTGAGCTGCTTCTCCTTTTACTGTCCAATCATAGACTGACAGAAAAACTAAAGTTGCAATGGGGAAATCTTTAGGCTGAAGGTGAATATTGCAGAAAAAGCTGATTTTGTTCATTTACATTTTTAATAGGCTATTAATGTTTATCTTGATATTTTTGGCTGAAGTTCTAATTGCTTTCAGGTTTACATAAACTGCATTGTTATCTTATGTAAAACGGGAGCTCCAAATACACGTTGTACCCAGGGCTGTATCACAAAATCAATGGAAGCTTCCAGCAAATACAGACACAGACGATCTTTAATATCGGAATCTCAGCAGCACTTTATCTCTCAGGGCCCTGTGAGCATGAAAAGAAAGACTCCCACTGACAAAGGTAAAGACAAGCTTAAAGCCTAAGTGTATCTAAAATGAAAACGGATGTTTACTGTATCTGAGCACCACAAACCAAAAACACTATTTTTTTTTTTTTTTTTTTTTTTTTTACTTTATATAAAATATATTTTATTAAAAATAATCAGATTGTTATGATGACATACAGAGTCAGGCTACACAGCTTTCTAAAACCTAGGGTTCACATGTTAATGCATAAAAAAAATAAAAGCAAACTTTTTTTGTCAACCATTTAAATTAGAAAAAATAAAGTGATAGTGAAGTAAATTATGTGCAATTGTCCTTGTGCACTTAAGTGCAAACCACCATTTTTAGGTTTGTTGGGGGGGGGGGGGGGGTGTATTTGTTCAATGGGGAAGGGTGAGGAGATCAAACAAAATTCACAAAAAAAACCAAAAAAACCAAACATGAAACAGACACGTGAGAAAGTCATAGTACATTTATACCACCTGTGCGAGTGAAAAAAACAAAAAACAAATTGTAAAATCATTGTGCATGCAATCAAACTTCAGTGAAATATGTGATAATGATGGTATGACTCCATAGAGATTTATATATTCAGCTACATGTCCTTGGATCTGCAAACCCAATCAACAGGCAAAACACTGGTTTGCTTTTAAAGACAAGGTCTCCCAGTAACCTATAGTCACGTTTTCTCCCTGCCATGAGTAACTGAAATGCCTGATAGTTACAGCTGGACATCACTGATCCTTTACAATAGGGCCAGTGTCATCACTTAGGAGTAGTGACAAATGTGCAAGCTCTGACTAGGGATCATACCCAACAGCTAAGCAGGGACTGGGTTTTGAAGTGACCCTGTTGCTTTGCCCCCCCATGGACAAAACACAGTTCATCCTAAAAAGTCCAGGTAAACTAAGAGGAACCATGAAAATGTAATTCTGCAATCAACACTTGACAGGTTAGTGCAAAAATTGCAGGTTCTCTGAAATCTAAATATTCAAGGACATGCACAGTAGAGGCAACCAGAACTGGTTAGATCATGTTCCCACAATAAATATTGTCCATAGGGATGGGAGGGCAGCCTCAAAACAAGTAGGTACACACCAATCAGAAAGGTATAGACGTGATCAGGAGCAATCTCCTGTGCTTAATCAGTGAGCTTTTGTGAAGGTATATGTGTCAGATAAGTGAGGAGAAAGATAGAGGATCAGGAGCAGACTGGGGTTGATTTACCAGATCTGGAGAGTGCAATATCTGGTGCAGCTCTGCATAGAAATCAATCATCCTGCAGGTTTTTTTTTTTTGTAAAAGCTTAAAAACAGGCAGACATTAGAAGACGGGCTACAATGCAGAGCTGCACCAATTTATTTTTTTTTAGTAAAATAAACCCCAGTGTGCCTAGTGGAGTAGGTGGTGTTAATCGTAGGTCTGACAGTAGCTGTGACTTGTAGATACAAATTCTGGCTATAGGCTACAGCTAGAGGTCCCCTATACATTTAGATCAATGGGGCATATTGTAGATGTACATAGCCGAGTCCTAAAAAAAATGCACACTTTTTTCTTCTACGAATCCATGGTGTAGATGACACTGGTTTCTCTCCATCTTCGAATAGCGTGGATACATCCATGAGCATCAAATCATCATAGCTGCAGAATTCTTCATGCGATGTGCTCCAGTTATTGTCAGGCACACAACTCATTTCCCGGTTTGATTCATGGAGATCATAACTGTCCCAGAAGATACTAGGTGTAGCATCTATTCCATCTACATAGCTCAGTAAATCATACAAGGAGATTTCTGCATCACAATTATCCAGGGTTCGTATTGTTTCATTTCCAAGCACACAACTCTTTTTCTTGTTTGATTCATGGAGATCATAACTGTCCCAGACAATACTAGGTGTAATATCATTTTTGTGTACACAATTCAGTAAATCATACACAATTTCTGTATCACAATGGTCTTGTATGACAACATGTGAAATTAAATCTGCAGGAACCAAGAAATAGAAGATCTGTTGTGTAACCTGTGGCTCAGTATTAATCGCTGGTTCATTCTCTGCAGCTGTGCATGACAAGGCATCATCTAAATTTGCGGTGTCTGAGCTTTCTGTTGATAAAGCTGTGCCAGTGATTTCGGGACATTGCGAGTGTGCACCTGGTAGTGTAGAATAGTAATCAAAGCTTTCCCAATAATAGCTTTGATTTGGTGTAACAAAAGATGGAGAGTTCATACAACCAAAGAGCTCAACTGCAGTGTTCAACAAAACACACTTTAAGAGCTTGTTTGAGGACAAACGCTGGCCAAGTTTGTTTATCATTTTCCTTAAACGGTCCATGATTTCCTTCAATATTCCAACTCTGTATCTGCCCCAAAAACACTATTTAGTTCATTTTTAATATTCGAAGCAAACTCCCCCATCTACTCTTCTATCCATCCATGTCTCCATGCTTTATTTTGTTGAGAAAGCATTAAAAAAAAAAAACACCCACCTAGCATTTCTGGCCATGGCCATCTTGAGTAAGGGCAAATGATTCATGTAAAATTTACTTCCTGGAATCTATCTACCCCTAGCTCAGGCATGCATGCCAGAGAGTGTGCTTAGCTGAGAAAACCCCTCCGCCCCTCCTGAAGACTCCTGGTATGTATGACATAATTTGCCTAGGCAAGACACCAGGAAGTAACTAAAGAAATGTAAAACAAAGTTCAAAACAAGTAAATATAATATACCTTCCTATCTATTTACTAATGCCAGCAGCATAAGGCTTAAACATAATCAGTGGCGTTGGGGGAGGGGGGGTGGGGGTGGGGGCGTGAGGTGCATTCCGCACCCGGGTGACACCCGCTAGAGGGGTGACACCACCCCGAGGGTCACAAAAGCCCTGGCTCCCTTTTTTTTCTTCCAGCGCTGCTGTCTTCCTCCTCCTACTTCGCTGCTAAGCCTGTCACTATCTCAGCTGCACACAGTCCTCTACTCTCCAGCTGCTGCCCGGGTGTACCATTTACCTGAGCCACCCTGGCCCCGAGCTGGTCAGGTAACGGGTGGGTGGGGGTGTCGGCTTGCGATGAGGGGTGCCGGCCGGAGCCACCGCTCCGAGGTGAGGTGTGATTTGGGGTTGTCATGGTGTCGCCATCCAGACCCAGTTACACCTGGGCCGCTCAGAGCTGGTGTAATAAAGGAGAGGAGTGTATATGTGTCCGGCACCCTAAGCGGGTCTGATAAGTGGGGGGTTGGTTTTTGCTGCTGCACACAGCTATTTTATATATATATCTATCTATCTATCTATATATAGATATCTATCTATCTATCTATCTATATATAGATATATATAAGGGGTGTCCGCAGCCCAGGTGTAGACAGACAGTGACCCTAATCAGATTAGTCCAGCAAGCAGAAGGTCACAGCACCATCTTGCCATCTTCCCTGGCTGCGGCTATCAGATACTGTCCAACACGGTCCAGCAAACAACACACCTTGCTGTCGGCAGGTCACAGCATCTTGCCATCTTCCCTGCGGCCATCTGATCCCATCCAGCAAGAAACACACTGTGTCAGCAGGTCAGATCCAAAATCCAAATCAAATCATCAATGCCAATGATGCCATTATCTGCTGTCCTCAGGGACAGATCCAATCCAGAGATCGCCAAACAAAGTGGTACAAAAAAACCTTTTTTGGAGTCGCTGTGACTTGAGATGGATTTTGACTTGTCATGGAACTTGACATGTGTCAAGTCGCACAACAACTTGCAGTAGTGGAAACAGAGCCTAAATCCTTTTTTATTGTTGATTTAAATGCCAGTCTAAGTAATTAAAGTCAACAACTGTATTTTCAGCCACAGGCAGCTTTAGTGCCATCATACTAACAGCTGACTTGGATTTGGTGGTCACTTAGGCCATCTTCTGGTTGAATCTTGAAATGCAAAAGACTTTTCAATAAATATCCCAGCCAGCAGATAACGCAAAGTATGGGCAGAACGGCAATGACGTCACCCCCGTGCATGTGTGCGAAAGCCCTCGGTTGCGGCACGGTGCTCTGAGGTTCCAGCACAGTATGCCGGACCTTCAGAGCGCATGCGCCGATAACATCAGCGTTTAGGAGATATTCATTTTACCTACAGTTAAGCCTTAATATAGCAAATCAAATTTGCTAATTGCTTGATTGTTGTTAACGACACTACTATTGCCAATATATGTAGTGTTCTATAGGGAAAAAAATATTGGGGGGTGGGGTGACACCATGTTTTACCACACCAGGTGACACCAACCCTAGTGACGCCACAGAACAGTAAAGTTCCACTTTAAAAAAAAAATCAGTTCAAGAGATGGTACTTATACGAAAAGTGTCCCTTGCTCTGGTCACTGGTTGTCTTGTCGAAATCTTTAGCCCTCTGCCCCCCATACCCCCACAGCAGTTATCATCCAGTGCTGTGTGGGTTAATACAGCTGCTGGACCTATCATAGTCACTCATCAAGAGTGCCAGTTATGCCCTCTTCACACTTTCTGCCCCCCTTATTTATTCATAGAAGCTGTGCTTAAGTTTCCACCAATGACAAGGGCTCTATGAATGGAGGAGGCAGACCTTTCATTCTTCGTCCATAGAGTGCTTTTCATTAATGAAAGTTAAAGTTAAACTCTATATGTTACACAGCTGCACACAGTGTACGGCTGATCTGTAAGCCAGCGTTCCACCCTAATGTTGACTTTCACATAAATGTGCCTTTGCCCAGATCTGGGAAATGATGGGTGTGTGCTTGAGAATGGAGCAACCAATTTTAGAGGAATGTTGCCTTGTATCAATGGGAGAAATATTGCCCCAAGAGCATCTGGTTCTCGGGCCACAGTTTGGAGACCACTACTGTAATGATTGGAGGTCAGATAGATAAACCAGTGAGCACTGCAGATGACACTCCTGGAAGTGTCGGTTTCCCAGCAAATATCAGACAAATATTTTTTCTGACTGTTATGCCACGTACACACGAGCGGACTTTTTGACCGGACTGGTCCGACGGACTTTTCGACGGACTTTCGAAGGACTTCCAAAGGACTTTCGCAACGAACGGACTTGCCTACACACAATCACACCAAAGTCCGACGGATTCGTACGTGATGACGTACGACTGGACTAAAATAAGGAAGTTCATAGCCAGTAGCCTATAGTTGCCCTAGCGTCGGTTTTCGTCCATCAGACTAGCATACAGATGAGTGGATTTTTCGAGAGGAACTGGGTCCGGTGGAGTTCCGACGTAAAGATTTGGAACATGTTCCAAATCTAAAGTCCGTCAGATTTTCGACCGAAAAAGTCCGCTGTAGGTCCGATGAAGCCCACACACGGCCGAATTGTCTGCCGGACTCGGTCGAAAAGTCCGCTCGTGTGTATGCACCATTACGGTACTTTAGCAGCAGAAAAGATAAGTATGTACTTGTTTATTTTTGAAGTATGGTTCTTTATAATAGTTTTTAATTAATGACAGGGTCACTCCAAGATAGAGTAAAATTTTAAGCATTTATATACTGTATACTTTCTTGATAAAACTTGCAATTGTGCTGCATTGCACAGTGACCTATCAGCTTTAGTGTGTCTTGTGCTAATGTACTGCAGAAATTAAAAGCACATATGTGATTGGTTGTACCGCTCTTGAACCAATAATTGTGCTGTTTTGGTCTCCCAATGACTAACTTATTCAATTTAAGAAAAAATATGCAAAAAAACTGTAGCAGCCAATTGAATTTTAGTAGTCAGAACAAAGAAGGGTAGTTTTTAATAGCCTCCTGTGGGATACTGCATATGGCTCATTTCTTGGTTAAATATGACTGTATCTTCTACACTACAATTTCAAAATTTCCATACTTTTTGCAGATGAAGAGAAAACCTTTGCGGTGAATGGAAATACGTTGGTGATTGCGCTATCAGTAATGGCCACTGTGGGGATGATCTCAGTAACGCTAAATATCTACATGAAGAGAGCCAGGGCTGCCAGATATCAGAGACTTCATACACAAGATTTCTGATCCCTGTAGAAGCAAAAGGACCTGTACTAAAACATCACTGAGTTATACATAATTATTAAGATCAATAGGAAACCAACATTTCTTTGTGCATTGCTGGAGCTTAGATTGCTATTCCCGTGTTTAAAGTACTCAGGTACATAAAACGGACCTTCAGTCATTTTTTCAACTTTCCATCTATTAAATCTTCTGCCCTTATTGTTTTAACTTTGGATAGTGAAACTTTTTTTTCTGCCAGTAAATACCTTATACAGCCCACTTCCTGTTTCTTGTCTGGTCATTAGCCTAGGCTTATGACATCATGCACAGCTCTCTCTCTCACTCTCTGAGAGTTTTCCAGGAAGGGAGGGGGGATGAGTCATAAGAGGGCCAATCAGAGCTGCAGGGCTGCAGAGCTGGAGGTGTGCCTCTGCGTGTCTGTGTAAATACAGGAAGTGAACAGGCAGCAGCTTCAGCTGCCCACAGTTAAAATGGACGCAGCCAGACTCAGTGGAGAGAGATTTCTGCAGCATATTTGGCAAGTACAGAATTACAGTATATATAAAATAATATGCAAAGTTGTTGGAGGGAAGCTTCAGAATGGCAAAGATGTTTTTATTACAAATTATGTGAGCAGACTATAGCTCCTCTTTAAACTGGTTCATATTCTGTTTGTCTGATAACTGACATATTTAGCCAAATGCCAATCACAAAGACGCACTGGGGTTGATTTACTAAAACTAAAGAATGCAAAATCTTCTGCATCTGTGCAAGGTCGCCAATCAGCCTCTACCTTTTTGGCTTGTTCAATTAACCTTTGACAATAAAACCTGGAAGCTGATTGTTTTTTTTTTGTTTTTTTTTTTAAATTGTCTATTTATTAATGATTTTCAGTTATACAAGGATATCAAAACATTATCAATGACAGATACAATAAGAAGAACAAAAGTAGAAGAATTACACTAAAACATTCAATAAAATTACAGAAAGGTAGCCGTCTGACAAGTCTGGGGGATTCGAGTACGGCATAGTACCAGAGAACAGATTAATTTAGCGTTAACCTCCAGCTTGACAAACCTAAGTTCATCGAAAAGAAAAAGAAAAAATCAAGAAGTACAAGGAAAGGGCAGGGGACACCATGGGTCAGTAGACTATGTAATCAAACAGCAAAGCATTATAGGGATAACTGAACATAGGAGATAACTATCTATCAATCCTTTCTGGACAGTAGTCAGAATCGTCCCAGGCTCTCCAAATTTTGCTAAACCGTAACAGGGAGTCTTCAATAGATGCAGTCAGATGTTCCATCCTACGGATGTCAGCTATATTGGATAGAAGCTGAGAGCTAGTAGGGGAAGAGGTGGACAGCCAACAACATGGTATTGCTCTTTCAGCTGCTAAGAGTATAAAGGCCACAGTTTCTGTGCTGACTTTGGAATACCCAGGAGAGGTAGTCCTAACAGTTAGACCCCTTTCACACTGGGGCGGTTTGCAGGCGGTATTGCGCTAAAAATACCGCCTGCAAACCGCCCCTAAACAGCCTCCGCTGTTTGTTCAGTGTGAAAGCCCGAGGGCTTTCACCCTGAAGCGGTGCGCTGACAGGACGGTGAAAAAAGTCCTGCAAACCGCTTCTTTGGAGCGGGGAAGGAGCGGTGTATTCACCGCTCCTTCCCCGCTCCTGCCCATTGAAATCAATGGGACAGCGCGGCTATACCGCGGCAATACCGCGGCTATAGCCGCGCTGTACGAGGGATTTTAACCCTTTTTCGGCCGCCAGCGGGGGTTAAAACCGCACCGCTAGCGGCCGAATACAGCTGCAAGAACGACGGTACAGCAGCGCTAAAAATAGCGCTGTTGTACCGCCGACGCCCCCACCGCCCCAGTGTGAAAGGGGCCGTAATGTAAAGGGTTTAAGGGTATAGTCACGTGCAAAAGGTCTTGTAAAAGGGTCTGGACATAGGCCCAGAAGGGTTTGATGAGGGGACATTCCCAATAAATATGATAATGGGAACCTATCTCCTCGACACATCTCCAGCACATTCGGGAGGCGTCTGGACTACGGGCATGTAAGATGTCAGTAGTCCTATACCAAAATATAGTGATTTTGTAGGCTGTCTTCTTCTGCGCCACACACCAAGATACCTTAGAGGAAGATTCCTAAATTTTATCCCAGTCTGCCAGGGAGATGGTTTGTTGGAGTATACAAGCCCATTTACCCATATAAGAGTAATTGGATTCAGTCAAAGTGGCAGCCTGAAGAATTTTGTATATAGCCGATATTAAGTGGGGTTCATAAGGGCCTTGAGTGCATAGAAATTCAAAGCTAGTGGGTTTATCTAACGAGAGGCCAGGGGATTTAACAGATAGGAAATGTTTAATTTGCAAATAAAAGTAAAAGAGGGATTTTGGAACCTGGAGTTTAGACTGTAAATCTGCAAAAGACAAAAGCACATGGGTAATGGGGTGCAACAAATGGCGCAATTGAAAATTTCCAGCCTGAGTCCAAGGGAACATACTGGTGTAGGATAGGCTGTCCGGAATATTTGGGTTAAATAGCACATTCAATAGTGGAGGGCATGGAGAAGAAAGGGAGTATCTCCCAGAGCACCTTTTCCAAATGGACAATGTAAAGAGGATAGGGGCCAGACATAGGCTTCTCAGCTGAGGCATATGTCTGTCCGAGGGTGCCCATAACATAAAACATGGGTGTACAGGGGACGTGATCCCCATTTCAATCTTCGGACCATCTGTTTGGGGCATAGCGAGATGTCCAAGAAATGAATTGCCCGTAAGTGAGTGGCATAGTAATATTTCAATAAGTCTGGGGTGCTCAACCCTCCTCTAGATCTCAAAGACTGGACCACCGACCCTGCTATACTATGGGAAGTATTGTGCCATATAAAGTTGAGAAAAGTTCTTTGAAGCATTTTCAATTGGGATAGCGGGAGCGGTACTGGAAGTGTCTCGAACATGTACAGCAATTTAGGAAGTATGGACATCTTTAGCGCGTTAATTCTTCCAAAGAGGGAGAGAGGGAGGGTGTCCCAGTGTTTCAGTAGACGATTAATTTCAGTAAATAGGGGGGGGAGAAATTAGCCTAAAGAGTGGAATAAGGAGGGGTTTTGGAAATTCCCAAATATTTGAGTGTATGGGAGCACCAGTGATACTGCAAATTCTGCTGGAGGGTGTCTAGGAGAGGCTGGGGAATGTTTATGGGAAGGGCCTCAGTTTTGGTGGGGTTTATCTTAAAGCCCGACAAAGTACCAAAGGAAGTCAAGGTATTATGTAATGAGGGAAGGGAAGTAAGTGGGTGGGTTAACGTTAACAATATGTCATCGGCGAAAAGAGAGAGCTTATATTCCTCCTGTCGCAGCCGCACTTCCCTTATATCAGGTTGGGAACAAATAGCAGCGGCCAGAAGTTCCAAGCTTAGAATAAAAAGCAGGGGTGAGAGTGGGCAACACTGCCTGGTGTGCCATTTCGAAAGGGGAATGGCTGCGACAGATGGGAGGCAAGTTGGACCTGGGAGGTGGGTATAGAGTTTAATGTTTGCAAGGCGTGGAGAAAAGAGCCATGGAACCATAATGGGATAGTGTGGCAAACATGAATGACCAATCCAGATGAGCGAAAGCTTTTTGGGCATCTAGGCTTAAAACCATGGCAGGGTGTTTAGTTTTAGTGAGATCTATGAGATTGATAGTTCTGGTGTTGTCGCCTGCATGTCTGGTAGGGACGAATCCCGCCTGATCTCTATGGATTAAGGATGGCAATAGTAGTGAAAGTCTGTTTGCTAAAATTTTTGTGAAGATTTTATAATCTGAATTTAATAATGCGATGGGACAGTAGTTGTCAGGGAGGGATAAGTCTTTGCCTGGTTTTGGGATGACAGTAATATGGGCATGTAGAAATTGAGGGTGGGGGATTGTACCCTTCATCAGGGATCCAAAGAGATTTAACAGGTGTGGGGCCAGGGTTGGGAGAAAGGTCTTGTAAAAGGAATAAGGTAAACCATCCGAGCCTGGGGATTTATGTAATGGAAGATGTCGGATGACCTCAGCTAACTCCTCAGCTGTAATAGGGTTATTTAGTGCTGACCTATTTGTTGGGGACAGTTTAGGAAGCTGTAAGGAATTAAAGAAAGCATCGAATTTCCCCTGTGTAAAACGGAAGAATGGGTCTGTGCCCACTCTATTATATAGCTTTTGATAGAAGTCCCCGAAGACCCTGGACATAGTGTGGGGACAATAAGTAGGGGTGCCATCTGGTTGGAGGAGAAAGTCAGACACGGAAAGCGAGGATCTGGGTTTAAGTCTTTGTACGAGCATTCTATGAGGTTTGTTGGCAAATTCATAACATTTCTGTCTAGCCCACAGGATTGATTTCGAGATCTTACCCAAATTCAAAGATTTAATATGATTACGCAAGGAAACTACAGACCTTAAGCGGTCCACCGTAGGGGAAAGGAGTAAACTGGTCTCTGCAGTTCGCAGCTGTTCGAGCAGCTGCACTTTCTGGAGGGCAGACTCCCTCTTCAGACGAGATCCTGCAGAGATGCATTCACCCCTAAAAAAGGGCTTATGAGTCTTCCATATGGTGGAGGTCTCGGATACCGTACCCTGATAACTTTTGTAACAATTGATCTCTAGCGTTAGGAATCCTCAAAAGCGTTTCATTGAGGCGCCAATGACATGTTTTTGTAGTCGGGACAGACGGTAAGATCTAGGAGAATAGGGGTGTAATCTGACCATGTTATGGGGTCTATTTCGGCCGCTACTAAATGTGGCAATAATGGGGCAGATAAGAAGTGGTCTAGATGGAAATAAAGTTTATGAGGGGGGGAATAAAAGGTATACTGCTTATGGGTTTGGTGTTTGACCCGCCAAGAGTTGTAAAGGTTATGGGACCTAATAATTTTATGAAAAGGCGTGGACAATTTATGGGTTTGGGTTGATGTGATGGATTGGAAAAGAGTGCGTCTATCTTTAGTTGGAGACATGCACATGATGAAGTCACCATCAATAATCATGAAGGGTTGGGAAAGAGGATATATTTCCTCAAGCACCTCCGTCAAAAACCCTATATTAGATGCATAGATGTTAACCAAAGTAAGAGATGTATGCATGTAAGCACAGTTCAGGAGAATAAATTGGCCTTGAGGGTCTAATACAGATGATTTAACCCGCAGTGGGCATGTGCGTTTGATTAAGATAGCTACCTCAGCTTTCCCAGATGGTCCCGAAGCTACAAATGTAGTGGGAAACAACTTAGAAGCAAAGTTAAAAGAACCCTCTGTACGAAAGTGGGTTTCCTGAACGATGATTACATCAGCATTAGAAGCCTTGAATTCCTTATGAGCTAGCCATCTCTTATGAAAAAACACGTAAAGCCATAAGAGGTAATAAATAAGCAAAGGCGTTGTAAGCTGGTCATACGAAAAGGAAAATACAGTCCATGGTGTATGGAAAAAAAACAGTCCATAAGGAGCAAACAAAAACATAAAACAAACAGGGAAAAAAAAGTGGGCCACGTGGAAAAAGGTGTCGGATGTGGGTCAAAAAAAAAACAAACGGTGGTGAGTGGCCTGAGGGGGATCCTTTCCTCAGGAAATCAAAGGCTTGTGCCAAGGATGATGGAGAGGAACACGGCAGCCTGCAAGACCAGGCTTGTGGGTCCCGTCGTCTTTCGAGAAACTTGCAAGCGAAACTAAATGAAGAACCAAACATGTAACAATAGGCATGGTGATAGTCCCATGGGTAGAGGGACTAGATCGCTGCACCGAGAACCGCAGCCCACAGACAGAACATCATCCATGTATGTAAGGAGAGAACATCTTAACTTGTATAGTTAAGGAAGCTCATCAGGTGGGGTGTTGATGAGTTGCAGCCCGTTGTGGGGTAGAAGCAGCTTTCTGTGATTTCTATCGCGCTGGGGTCCAGATCTTCCCAGGGGTGGAGAACGGCCGAGGTGCAGGAAGGGGTAGATATTCAGGCAGCGGCGGAAGGCAAAAGTTGCGTAGGAAGGCTTCACCTTCATAGAAATCTCCTATCGTGTGTTGAACCCCATCTTTGGAAGCGGACAACCGGAAGTGAAAACCCCAGCGATAGGGGATCTGGTGGTTTTGAAGATGAGTGGTAATGGGTCACAGACTTCGACGTTTAGCCAAAGTGATGGGAGAAAAGTCACCGAATATTTGGATCTTGGTGCCCTTGTAGTCTAAACGACTTCTGTTATGGGTAGCTGCGGTGAGGATTTCTTTGCTCTCATAATAATAGAATTGAATGATAATGTCCCTGGGGTTGGTCCCTGTGAAGGTTTAGGGGCCAGATCGAGGCGCCAGCCGATATTTGGAATGTGGGGGGGCCAAAGTGACAAAGAGACCCAGAAGGTAGGGCTGGATCTCCTTGTCAGAAATGGTCTCAGGGACTCCACGAATCCGCAGGTTCTGACGGCATTCCCTGTTTTCTAGATCTTCCTGCTGTATTTGGATCTGAGAAACTGTGTGTTTGAGGGCAGCATTATCTTCCTCTAAAGCACATATTGCACCAGTTCATCAAATTTATTCTCAAGAGTATCCGTACGTTCCCCCGAGTGGGTGATTTCCTCTCTAAGTTTTTTTGCTATCTTCCCCACTTCCCTGGTAATGTTATGGGTTAAGTCTTGAAGCAGGTTTTGCAGCTTAGCATCAAGAACTTCTACAGTGACTGTGTAAGACTTTATGAATGGTTGGGTCTCTGAGAACAATGGACATGGATACATTTATGTAATTTATTACTCTTCTATGTATAGAAAAAGTGAAGTTTTATATAAGATCTTTATATATACTTGTGAAAGTATATATTTTGTTTGTAGCTTCAAAAGCAGTTCTATGTAGAACTCTCATGTGGTATCCATTAATCTCACCTCCCCCATCATAAGAGATTAGGTTACATCCTTTTCCAAAGACACAAAGTTTCAGTATGTTTAAGTAAAGATCATAATTTCTTTATATTACAATATTTCCTGTTTAGGATATTAATAAGAACATTGCATTTTAAATGTATATATACTGATATGTAGTAGGATTTTAGATGTTTAAAGGAAACGTGTATAATGTATAAGTTAAATGATTCTTATTTTAGCTACTCTCACATAGTTTATAGCTCCACCCTTAGGAATGTTAGATTGAGTGACACCCACCTTTTTAGAAAGGTGGGAGGGAAATTGCTCATTCAAAGTTCCCGGTTTTTCTGTGGGACTATAAGGAAAAAACAAACCTTTAAAGCAGCCTGAATAGGTAAAGGGTAGGGGTTGGTTTTTTAGGAGTAGAAATGCTTGTAACAGGAGGGGACAAAGGCAGACTTTCATTCCAGCTCTCCATGAGGACACACTCACACACATACATCTTAAGACATTGATACTACTTTTACACACAGACATATCTGATTTAAACCTTATTTTAAGAATAATCTATTTTTATATTTTAAATTTTGACATTGTTTTTGTAACATTTTGCTATTTTATTATTAAATCAATTTTTGAGTTTTTACACGAAAACTGAACGGATTTTCTTGGAACTTTTCCCATCAATACGAATTATTGAAATATCGTTATTAATACAGTAATAACTCAATTTTTACAGACTGCTGCGGCAGACCCTGTCAGGGGTATGGATGATATTTCCATAGGCAGCCCTTCTGTGAACGCTAGGGGGTCAGTAGGTTCCGGTGGGTTATCTGGAGTACCCGAGGCCGGGGTTTGTGGCCTTAGTAGGTACTGCTCCATGTTCTGAGAAGGCCGCGACTCGGTGAAGGATCGGTATATGTATTTTTGGAAACCGATCTTACCCATGGGGTGCCCGGGATCTTCTGGAGGTGAGTGGTGTAGCTCCCGTTGAGGTAGGTGCAGTCGGAGCAGAGGGGGAGCCACGGAAGAGAAGATGGGAACCGTATGTGGATAAATCTCTTAAGCTAGCCTTGCAGGTGTAAGTAATTGCACATGCCATAAACACACACAGATATCCACTGGCATACATGAAATGGTTACAAGATTATAAAAATAAGCCCATTTTTGGCTTTTCACAGTACATAAAACTGACCATTATCAAGCACAACAGATATGCACAAACTGGTACCATTTCTAACTACAGGCAATATAAATGGCACCCAAGTGGAAAGTAAAGAAAATGCTGACCCAAGAATTTGTATATGTTTACTTAGTTGATTAAGGCGGGGTTCGCATATGTGCGGCCGCAGGTTCCTGCCTGGGGTCCGGTGTGTGTCTGTTCACCGGTTCAGGTCCACATTTTTGCCTGAATTCACACCTGAACCGGACCCAAACATGCATTCCAATCCATGGCCACCCCGGACCTGTGTGAACCGGCTCAATTGAGAGCCGGTCACACTCACCTGTCATGCGAATTGGATGCAGGAAACCTGCATCCAATTCACACATATGTGAACCCAGCCATCTTTTTGCCCTAGGAATACTCTCTGTTTAAACAAAAACTACATGTTTAATGCATGTGTGTATGGAACAAACATGTGGCCCTAAGGGGCACAGTGGCTCAGTGGTTGACACTTCTGACTTGCAATCATGGGGTCCCCCCAGTTCAAATATCAGCCAAGAGACGATCTGCATGGAGTTTACATGATCTTTCTGTGTTTGGGTGGGTTTCAATTAGAAATGAATGGATCATGGATAATAGCTGTATGACTCTTGGATGAACACATTGATAAATAGCCCCTACGCCTCCTTGTAAGCCTATCCTTTTTTCAATAAGAGATTGTCGTATATATTGAGGGAGTTTTTGGCAACAAAAAGGACAAATTACATGTTTGTGGATATATTATTTTTTGGGGACTATTTATCAATGTTTTCAAGATTCACACATATTTCTAATTAAATCTTGGGTGAAAGTTGTGTAAATCCAGGTAAAAATTGACAAGCAGACCCCAGTGTCTTGTGACTGCATTATTAAATAAAGAACAAAAATCCAGGTTGGAAACCATCCACAAACTGTCACTGCAATGAACGAAAAAATGTTCTCAATAGTATTTAAAGTAGAACTATATGTAACACTTTCCTTTTAAACACTTGCTTTCTAGGCACTTATACCCCCTTCCTGCCCAGGCCAATTTTCAGCACTCTCACTCTTTGAATGACAATTGTGTGGTCATGCAAGACTGTACCCATATGAAATTGTTATCATTTTTTTCACACAAATAGAGCTTTCTTTTCGTGGTATTTAATCACCACTGGGTTTTTTATTATTTGCTACACAAACAAAAAAAGACAAAACAAAACTTTTTTATATTGTGTTGTAAAACTTTGTAAACAGGTAACTTTTCTCCTTTACTGATGGGCACTGATAGGCTGCACTGATAGGTGGCAAAGATGGACACTGATATGCGGCACTGATGGATACTGATAGGCGGCACTGATGGACACTGCAAGGCGGCACTGATGGACACTGATAGGCAGCACTGATGGACACTGATAGGTGGCACTAATGGGCACTGATGAGGTGGCACTGATCAGGAGGCACTGGTGAGGCTGCACTGATGGGTGGCAATGATAGGTGGCACTGAGAGGGGGCACTGATGGGTGGCACTGAGGGGAGGCACTTTTAAGGGGCACTAATAGGCAGCACTGATGGGCACTGATCAGGAGGCACTGATTGACAAAACTAGTGGGCACTGATTAGCAGTACTGATGGGCACTGTTAGATGGCACTGGTGGGCACTGATTAGCAGCACTGGAGAGCACCGATTAGCAGCACTGGTGGGCACTTAGGGGACCGATGTCCCTCTAACAGAAGCCGGTTAACAGCTTTCTTTTCTTAAGAAAAAAAAAACAGTAACCGGCTACTGTTTACTTCCGTGATCAGCTGTCATTGGCTTACAACTGATCACATAGTAAAGGGCCCACTGTGATTGGCCCTTAACCCTTCTCTGTGATCAGCTCAGTCCCAAGGACTCAGCGATCAGAGAGCGCGCCGCGTGCATGTGCCCCATGGGGCGGCGCGAGAACAGATGGACATACATGCATGCCCTCCTGGCAAAGGAAGCCTATGCTGTAGCCATCTTTCGGCTATAGAGCGGGCGTCAAGTGGTTAATTTTGGATAGAGAAAGGGAGGGTTATAAGCCCTCTCGGGTTTGTTTGTTTTGTTGCCATGACAAATAGAGTGAATTTCCCTAATGGGAACACAGACAGCAATAAAAACTTGACAGGTGCTCTAATCCATCTCCACTCTATCCAGACCTTAAAAAAAACTGCCTTTAGTTATACTTTAAAGTGGTAGTAAAATCTATTTCTTTACTCATTTGCATTTGAAACCTTAATTAAAAACCTACATGTAGATTCCTTTAGCTGCTTTTGGAAATGCACAGTTTAGTAGTTTTTGCCCTGTTCCCCGTGTGATTATGTCATTCGAGCATGCGCAGTATTTCCGGCACGCTGATTGACACTGACTGTGCCGTAAATGTGTAGAGCGTCATGCCGGGGTGACATCCTTACTCCCCAGCATCGTAACCTAGTCCCACTAGAGCTCAGACTATCTTCCCTTTATGTCATTGGGCTTGGCATCCTGCCGTGCATGTGCGAGATTGCAGCAGTGATGTAGCAGAAGGGTACAAGTAGGGTTCGGAACGGCATCAGGAGGTTTCCTAAAAGATGGCGCTGGCTTCAGCAGCATCCTGAGAAATGAAACATCAGCTGAAATAAAAATAAGGACACTCTAATGACACTATAACATATGTGGTTAGTTTGTAATGTGGATTGCAGTGCAGATCTGTGTTTAGCAGGATTGGGCACACTGAGTTTACTACCGCTTTAACTGTATCCTTCACTACACATTTCCTTTGATACAATAGTAATGGATGCTTGGACTTGTACTAGCTTATACTAGCTATACCATGACCTGGATAAAAATGAGAACCTGCACAGACACACTGGATGCTATTTACAAAGTTGACTATTTTCTGCCCTTGCTTGGAAAATCTACTTTACCAAAAATTTTACATTTTTCCAATATTTATAAAGCACTGACATATGCTTTTAAAGGCATGCAAAACAATTTGATCACTTTCACCTGAAGCGTATTTTTGGCCACTTTCATTTCCACTTTTTCAGTCAAAACCCCACTCGGGTGACGGATTACCAAATAGGCAGAGTAGGCACCGGCCTATGGGCCCCATGCTAATTAAAGTGGCAGTAAACTCGGGAAATGCAAAATCAGTTGACAGGCAGGTCTTTTAGAAGTGCGATTCTTATGCCGCGTACACACAATTGCACATTCCGACAACAAAATCCATGTTTTTTTCAGACGGATTGTGGCTCAAACTTGTCATGCATACACACGGTCACAGAAATGTTGTCGGAAGTTCCGAACGTCAAGAACGCGGTGACATACAACGAGCCGAGAAAATTGAAGTTCAATAGCCAGTGCGGCTCTTCTGTTTGATTCCAAGCATGCGTGGAATTTTGTGCATTGGAATTGTGTACACACGATCGGAGTTTCCGACAACAGTTTTTGTTGTCGGAAAATTTGAAATCCAGATCTCAAATTTTGTTTGTCGGAAATTGAAATTCCAACGGAAAATGTTCGATGGAATTTCCGACAACAAGCTCACATCGAACATTTGTTGTTGGAAATTCCGACCGTGTGTACGCTGCAATAGTGTGAACCTAGGCTGACAATGAAAAAAAACATCAAAGGCAAGCAACTTTCTCACCCAGAGCAAATGTCAAATAATCACTCTGCCACAATGCTGGGTCCCCTAATACCTAACAAAATGGGACCAGAAGCATGTGTAAAAAAACATCAGTTCATCTGCCCTGTCATTCTGCTCCATGTATATTTTCTAGCTTCTTGACTTAAGAAAGAGAGCTGCCTTGGTGCATAGATTGCATGTGTGAGTGCAGTGGCAACCAACGGGCATGGTTTTTTTGTGCTCAATACTAGGGATGAGCTTCGAGTCCGAGTCGAACCCATGTTTGACTCGAACATTGCCTGTTAGACCGTTCGTCGAATTGCGAATGTTATGGGCCGTTTGCGCCAAATTCGATTGGCGCGTCACGGCCCATAATTCATGGGGGCATCGCAGTGCATTGCTGGCTGATGATTGGCCAAGCATGCACTATGACCCGCATGCTTGGCCAATCACAGCGCCGTCTGTACAGAGAGCCGTAATTGGCCAAAGCCAGTGAGTAGGCAGGCGAGTCAGTTAGCTGCACTTACAGTGTATTGTGTGTATATATATGCATCCTAGGTGTTGTATATACAGTATATATACACTACCGTTCAAAAGTTTGGGGTCACATTGAAATGTCCTTATTTTTGAAGGAAAAGCACTGTACTTTTAAATGAAGCTAACTTTAAACTAGTCCTAACTTTAAAAAAATATACTCTATACATTGCTAATGTGGTAAATGACTATTCTAACTGCAAATGTCTAGTTTTTGGTGCAATATCTACATAGGTGTATAGAGGCCCATTTCCAGCAACTATCACTCCAGTGTTCTAATGGTACAATGTGTTTGCTCATTGGCTCAGAAGGCTAATTGATGATTAGCAAATCCTTGTGCAATCATGTTCACACATCTAAAAACAGTCTAGCTCCTTCCAGAAGCTACAAAACTGACCTTCCTGTGAGCAGATTGAGTTTCTGGAGCATCACATTTGTGGGGTCAATTAAATGCTCAAAATGGCCAGAAAAAGAGAACTTTCATCTGAAACTCGACAGTCTATTCTTGTTCTTAGAAATGAAGGCTATTCCATGCGAGAAATTGCAAAGAAATTGAAGATTTCCTACAACGGTGTGTACTACTCCCTTCAGAGGACAGCACAAACAGGCTCTAACCAGAGTAGAAAAAGAAGTGGGAGGCCGCGTTGCACAACTAAGCAAGAAGATAAGCACATTAGAGTCTCTAGTTTGAGAAACAGACGCCTCACAGGTCCCCAACTGGCATCTTCATTAAATAGTACCCGCAAAACACCAGTGTCAACATCTACAGTGAAGAGGCGGCTGCGGGATTTTGGGCTTCAGGGCAGAGTGGCAAAGAAAAAGCCATATCTGAGACTGGCCAATAAAAGAAAAAGATTAAGATGGGCAAAAGAACACAGACATTGGACAGAGGAAGACTGGAAAAAAGTGTTGTGGACGGATGAATCCAAGTTTGAGGTGTTTGGATCACAAAGAAGAACGTTTGTGAGACGCAGAACAAATGAAAAGATGCTGGAAGAATGCCTGACGCCATCTGTTAAGCATGGTGGAGGTAATGTGATGGTCTGGGGTTGCTTTGGTGCTGGTAAGGTGGGAGCTTTGTACAGGGTAAAAGGGATTCTGAATAAGGAAGGCTATCACTCCATTTTGCAACGCCATGCCATACCCAGTGGACAGCGCTTGATTGGAGCCAATTTCATCCTACAACAGGACAATGACCCTAAACACACCTCCAAATTGTGCAAGAACTATTTACAGCAGAAGCAGGCAGCTGGTATTCTATCGGTAATGGAGTGGCCAGCACAGTCACCAGATCTGAACCCCATTGAGCTGTTGTGGGAGCAGCTTGACCGTATGGTACGCCAGAAGTGCCCATCCAACCAATCCAACTTGTGGGAGCTGCTTCTAGAAGCGTGGGGTGCAATTTCTCCAGCTTACCTCAATAAATTAACAGCTAGAATGCCAAAGGTGTGCAATGCTGTAATTGCTGCAAAAGGAGGATTCTTTGATGAAAGCAAAGTTTGATGTAAAAACAATGTTATTTCAAATACAAATCATTATTTCTAACCTTGTCAATGTCTTGACTCTATTTTCTATTCATTTCACAACGTATGGTGGTAAATAAGTGTGACTTTTCATGGAAAACACAAAATTGTTTGGGTGACCCCAAACTTTTGAACGGTAGTGTATATATATATATATATATATATACACTGTATTCAGTTTAGCTAGATCCATTCCTGTTATTCTCTTCCTACTGACAGGCAGGCAGGTGTTTTTACAGTATTTACAGTTAGTGTATTGTGTCCTTTGCACAGTGTGCACCTAAAGCTACCTGAAGAAAATTGCTGGTGTTCTTTTGATCCTATTAGTACCACAGGCAGGCAGCTACAGTATTTACAGTTAGTGTACTGTGTCCTCTGCACAGTGTTCCCCTAAAGCTACCTGAAGACAATTTCTGGTGTTCTTATACTAATAATACTACAGGCAGGCAGTTGATTCTGCTAGCTGCAGTATCAGTATATATATACATATCAGCTTTGTGCAGCTACATCTCACTGCAGGCCATTAGTATGTCTGGAAGGCCAACAAGGAGAGGCAGACAGTCACAAGCCAATAAAAGAGGGCAAGCAGGCTCTGTGTCTAGAGGCAACAGTGCTGGTCGTGGAGACGGTGCATCCTCCTCAGCACGTGGCCGTGGGACACGCTTGTCCATTTTTTCAGCAGCTGGCCGTGTTGAGCTGCAACATGCGGAAGACTTGATAGAGTGGATGACCAAGCCGTCCTCATCCTCCTCATCCTCTCTCACCCAGGCTCAGGGTAATTTGTCTGGCAAAGCAGCTGCCAATGCGGCCTCTTCCCTCGGCTCAATGGCAGCAGTCACTCCTTCCCTAGCCCCACCATGTCCTCCTGAGGAGTCCCCTGAACTGTTTGACCACAGTGTTGGGTACATGTTCCAGGAGGATGCCCGGCGTTTTGAAGGCTCTGATGATGGTACCCAGCTAGAGGAAGGCAGTAACATGAGCCCAGAGAGAGGGGTGCCCAAGATGGACAGCAATCTGGTAGTCATGTTCCCCCAGCTGCAGCATACTGCCAGCTTTGCTCCAGTGATGAGGAGGGAGGGGATGATGAGGTCACTGACTCCACGTGGGTGCCTGATAGGAGAGAGGAGGAGGTACATCTCTAACGAGGCAGGATGCCCTCCAGGGGCCAGTTTAAGGGCAGCACACCGACTGCATCACACCGCAGAGCTCCGCATGTGCAGGGCGCTGCTGTCTCTGCGCGTTATTCCAAAAGTTCTTTGGTGTGGGCCTTTTTTGAGACGAGTGCATCAGATCCCACCACTGCTATTTGCAACATATGTCTCAAGCTTATCTCGCGTGGCCAAAACATCACCCGCTTGGGCACCACATGCTTGACCAGACATATGTCGACCTGCCATGCAGTTCGTTGGCAAGCGTACCTAAAAGACCCACACCAAAGAACAAAGCAGACCTCTCCTTGCTCCTCATCAGCTGGGATCTCCACCCCCACTATACCTTCAGTCCTCTCTGAAACCTGCACTGAGAGGAATGAAGATGTAGAATTAGGTGTGTCACAGCCAAGTACACCGACGTCAGATTGTACCAGGCAAATTTCCCTGCCCCAGCTGCTGCACCGCCGAAAGAAGTTCGCTCCCAGCCATCCACATGCCCAGCGGTTGAATGCTAGCTTGGCTAAATTGCTAGCACTTCAACTGCTACCTTTTCAGTTGGTAGACTCTGCCCCCTTCCGTGAATTTGTGGAATGTGTGGTTCCTCAGTGGCAGGTTCCCAAACGCCACTTTTTCTCACGGAAGGAGATTCCGGCTCTCTACTGGCATGTGGAAGCAGAGGCGGCTCTCTAATTAGGCAAATTAGGCGATCGCCTTAGGCCTCGCACTCACAGGGGCCCTGCGATCACCTAATTTGCCTGACCCGAGTGTGAGTGGCAGGGAATATCTCCCGGTCAGTGTCCCCAAGCTAGCAGGATGAGCGAGCTACTATTGAACACTACAGCGCTGCTATATGACCAGTGCCGCGCCGACCTGAAGTCTCCTCTCTCTGCCTCCCTCGGCACTCTTCAGCACCCCCTCTCTCAGTGTCCTCGAGGCTCCAGCGCTGACTGGGGACAGATTATAGAGGCGAAGCTGTCGGCCGCTGCTGAACCCAGGAGGGATGGATGCAAACACGGACATGCAGGAGTTCGTTTTGTCAGGTGTGGAGGGAGGTGAGCTGGCAGCTTTATGGGAGCACTTGCAACTTGTATGCAGGATTGCAGGGACTTGAGATAGGTGAGGAAGGGGGCGGTGAGAGCAGTGTCTGCAGCACAGTAGGAGGCCAGTCCTGGTGCTGTGCTGCTAACTTCAGTTGCTCTATGCATGCCACTGCAAAGTGGTCTCTGCGGTGCCGGAGCAATAAATTAGGGGACATTCACACTATATACCACTTTTATATCATCTGCATCCCTCTCATGTCATACTACCCACCGCCATACACTCTGCACTCCTCTCATGTACATACTACCCCCCACATACACTCCGCACCCCTCTCATATACATACTACCCCCCAAATACACTCCGCACCCCTCTCATATACATACTACCCCCCACATACACTTCGCACTCCTCTCATGTACATACTACCCTCCACCATACACTCTACACCCCTCTCATGTGCATACTACCCTCCACCATACACTCTGCACTCCTCTCATGTGCATACTACCCTCCAACATACACTCTGCACCCCTCTCATGTACATACTACCCGCTGTCATACCCTCCATTTTCCTCTCCTACACATGTTTACCACAATTGTACAGTGCCATCATAATAGCATCATGGACAACGTAATGCACTGGGGCCCCTACTAGGGAGATGGTGACCTGTGGCATACACAGCGCACCGCAGAAAACAGTGAGTGTGGCTAAATTATGCTACATATTGGGCGTGGCTTTTTGGTCTGATTAGAAATTTTAGTCTGCGTTTTTAAATTTTTTTTACAATTTTTTTTTTTAAAACAAAAATTTCATTTTCCGGTGAGAGTTTTTTGGTTTCTTTGGTGAGATATCAGGGGTCTAAACAGACCCCTGAAGTCTCACTTTTGACACAGAGAAAGGGACAGAGGACACACATTCCCCAGTCCCTTTCTCTGTAGCCTCAGCTGCCCTGCAAATGAATGAACAGGAGACAAAGGCAAAGTTATTATTTTATCGCTTTAATTTTTTTTCACATTATGGGAGTGAGTGGGGCCTCACGTCTAAGTTTTGCCTAAGGCCTCACAAAGCCTAGAGCCGCCTCTGTAGAAGACAATGTCTTGGCCTTGCTGGACAGGACGGTCAGTGGTAAGGTGCATATTACCGCTTCATGGTCCAGCAGGCATTGACAGGGACGTTACCTATCTTTCACCGTGCACTGGGTGACGCTTCTGGCAGCTGGGAAGGATGCAGGACAGGGTGCTGTAGTGTTGGAGGTTGTTCTGCCACCACGCCTCCAAAATTCTACTAGTGGTGATTCTGCCACACCTCTCTCCTCCACCCCCTCCTCTTCTTCTTCCTCCACGGCCTCTTCCTGTTCTGATTTGACCTCGGAACCAGCGGTGCTCCGTAGGCGTTCAAGGGGCTACGCAAGCACGCAGGCAAAAAAATGGCATGCGGTGCTTGAGCTGGTGTGCTTGGGGGACAGGAGCCACACTGGGGCAGAGATTCTGTCAGCTCTGCAGGGGCAGGTTCAGAGGTGGTTGACGGCACGCCAGCTTAAGCCAGGTATGGTGGTTTGCGACGATGGCACCAACCTCCTCTCCGCCCTCCGACAGGGACAACTGACCCATGTGCTCTGTTTGGCTCACGTCCTTAACTTGGTGGTGCAGCGATTCTTGGGCAGGTACCCGGCTTACAGGATGTCCTGTGGCAGGCCAGGAAAGTCTGTTTGCATTTCCGCAGGTCATATAATGCCAGTGCTCGGATGACGGACCTCCAAAAGGAGTTTAACCTGCCCAAGAACCGCCTAATCTGTGACATGCCCACCAGGTGGAACTCAACGTTGGCCATGCTGCAGCAGCTGCACACGCAGCAGAGGGCCATCAATGAGTACCTATGAGACTATGGCACCAGGACAGGGCCAGGGGACCTTGTTTTTTTTCCCCCACGCCAGTGGGTTATGATCAGGGATTCATGCACTGTCCTGTCACCATTTGAGGAGGCCACGAGGATGGTGAGCAGTGACAGTGCATGCATCAGTGACACTGTCCCTCTTGTCCACCTGTTGGAGCACATGCTGCGTGGAATAATGGACAGGGCACTTCAGGCAGAACAGAGGGAGGAAGAGGAGGACTTCCTTACCTCTCAAGGCCCAGCTATAGTATCTGTTAGGGGTTGTAGTGTTGTGGCACCAGCACCATTGCCCAAGGCCTAATTTTTCAGCCCCTGTTTAACAGGGGCGTATAATTACAATTTTTGCTGCAATATTTTGCAGCAGGGCTCATTCCTGCGCTCCAACTATAGCATCTGTGAGGGGTTGCAGTGTTGTGGCAGCAGTGGCTAAGGCCCAATTTTTCTGCCCCTGTTTAACAGGGGCGTGTAATTACAATTTTTGATGAAATACTTTGCAGCAGGGCTCATTCCTGCACTCCAACTAGAGTATCTGTGAGGGGTTGCAGTGTTGTGGCACCAGCACCAGTGCCCAAGGCCCACATTTTCAGCCCCTGTTTAACAGGGGCGTATAATTACAATTTTTGCTGCAATACTTTGCAGCAGGGCTCATTCCTCCGCTCCAACTATAGCATCTGTGAGGGGTTGCAGTGTTGTGGCACCAGTGCCTAAGGCCCAATTTTTCTGCCCCTGTTCAACAGGGACATGTAATTACAATTCTTGATCTAATATTTCACAGCAGGGCCCATTCCTGCGCCCACCAAGAGTAACTGTGAGGACTCACAGTGTTGTGGCACCAGCAACACTACCACCACCACCACCAAAGGCCCAATTTTTCTACCACTGTTCAACAATGGCATGTAATTACAATTCTTGATCTAATATTTCACAGCAGGGCCCGTTCATGTGCCCACCAAGAGTAACTGTGAGGGCTTACAGTGTTGTGGCAACACCAACACCTAAGGCCCCAATTTCTGCAGAGTATATAGGGCAGGCCCCTACTTTCAAACATCCAACTTACAAACGCCTCCTACTTGCAAACGGAAGGAGACAACAGGAAGTGAGATGAAATCTACCCCTAGGAAGGGACATTCTCTCCTGTAAGAGTTAATAAGGGAAAAATGTGTCTCCTCTTCACTGATGCTTTATCACCAATCCTTGTTTCACTAAAAACCCCAAATTTTCTAAAAATATTTGTCATTGGGACAGAAAGTGAGGTGAAACCTTCTGAAGAAGTGCACAGACAGCAAAACAAATGTTACAGGGGTGACAACCCTTCCCTATGTTTTCCAAAAAGCTTAAAAATAGATTATTTTGCTGGAGCTACACTTTAAAAATGTACCAGTTCAAAATTACAAACAGATTCTAATTAACAACAAACCTACAGCCCCTGTCTTGTTTGCACTGCCTGTATACTGCTGTTCAGAGTATATAGGGACTGGGGACCCCACGCCTTTCCTTTTTTTAATTTGGGTGCGGGGTTCCCCTTAATATTCATACAAGACCCAAAGGGCCTGGTAATGGCTTGGGGGGGGTGGGGTATCCATGCCGTTTGTCTCACTGATTTTCATCCATATTGCCGGGACCCAACATTACATTAACCACTTCATTACCCATGTATAGTCATATGATGGCCTGAGATGGGATCTTCCATCCTGGGTGGCCGTCATATGACGTCCTTAGCTTCCCGGCCGTCTCAGGGGCGCGCGCACGCGCCCGCCGCTCGGGACCCGGTGCGTGTGCCCGGCGGCCGCGATGTCCGTTAACTGGGCAGGACCGTGGCTCTGTGTGTGTAAACACACAGATCCACGTACTGTCAGTTTTTTTTTTAATTTGGGTGCGGGGTTCCCCTTAATATCCATACAAGACCCAAAGGGCCTGGTAATGGCTTGGGGGGGGTGGGGTATCTATGCCGTTTGTCTCACTGATTTTCATCCATATTGCCGGGACCCGACATTACATTAAAGCCGCAAGCAGTTTTAAATGACTTTTATTCCTTTAAAAATGTCATTTTGTGCAGGGACTGTTCTAAGCATGGGTAACACGTGCCACTTTACAGGCATACTATAGACACCCCCAGGTACGATATTTAAAGGAATATTTCAGTTTTTTTTTTCACTTTAAGCATCATTAAAATCACTGCTCCCGAAAAAACGTCAGTTTTTAAAACTTTTTTTTGCATTGATACATGTTGCCTGGGGCAGGACACAGGTCCCCAAACCCTTTTTAGGACAATAACTTGTATATTAGCCTTTAAAATTAGCACTTTTGATTTCGAACCTTCGGGTCCCATAGACTTTAATGGGGTTCTAAAGTTCGCCCGAACTTTCGGTCCGTTCACAGGTTCTGGAGCGAACCGAACTGGGGGGTGTTCGGCTCATCCCTACTCAATACTGAGCATGCCTTAAAGCAGCAGCGGCTTTCTAGAACTTCTAGTCACACTGAAGTGCCCGACCTAAAATGGCATCACTACCCACTACCCACTACCATAGACAATTCAATGGCTAGGACTGTTGAACCACTTCAATACCAAACACTTTCACCCCTTCCTGCCCAGGCCAATTTTCAGCTTGCACTTTGAATGGCAATTGCGCAGTCATTGCAACACTGTACCCAAATTAAATCTGTATTTTTTTTTCACACAAATAGAGCTTTCTTTTGGTGATATTTAAATCGCCACTGAGTTTTTTTATTTTTTTAAAAATAAAAAGAACTGAAAATTTTGAGAAAAAAGCAAGTTTTCGCTGTTTCTGATGAACATGAACAGGACAGCCGCACTCATATAAAGCCTTGTTTATTGGAAGATGCACATTCAAAAGATCATAGCAGACAAAAAAGAGCTGACGTTTCGCACAAGGCTTTATATGAGTGCGGCTGTCCAGAATTCGTTCATTTTCATCGCTATCAGCATTAGCCAGCACCTATGACCTCCGAACCAAGATTGATTTACTCTTCGTCTGTTTAGAGCTCCTGGAGCGGTGATCGTTTTCTCTTTTCTCTGTTTCTGTTATAACAGTTTGCAACTAAATAATCTTTTTTCATAAATTTAGACCAAAATTTATTCTGCTACATCTCGTTGGTAAAAATAACCCAAATCAGTGTATATTATTCAGTCTGTGTGAAAGTTTTATAGTCCACAACTGATGGTCTATATATATCTGAGACCCAAAACCGCCAGGACAGTACAAATAACCCCCAAATGACCCATCTTTGAAAAGTAGACAGTCCAAGTAATTTAGCAAGAAGCATGACAAGTTTTTCTAAGTTGTAATTTATTGCCACCATTTTTTGGAAAATGAATACATTTAAAAAAAATATTTTTCTCACAATTTGTTTTTTTAATATACGGTGTCCAGAGCAATACAATTTAACCATAGTACTCTGGGGAGGTGATCAGGATTTGAGTTTTTTGTATCACTGTTATAAACAACCATTTTTTTCTCAATGAAATCCATCCATTTAGTGTGTACTATTATGATCAGCTGTGACTGGCCACAGCTAATCACATGGTACAGATGGGTTGTGATTGGCCCTGTTTGTACCATTTGATCACTGTGACCAATCACAGAAATCTTTACAATAGTACACAATACATGGCATGAATGGAAGCCATCCATTGTGTACAATTGTGAAAACTGTGAAAACTCGCACTACAGTATCAAAATATTAAATATTTAATGTGATCCACTTGTAGCAGCTGTACACAAAGTGCTGTTCACTTGAAAAATGTAAAAAATAATAAATTACAGCGCTTACAAACGTGCAGTATAATTAGTCATAAATGATGTGCAGATATACCTAAACAAATATGATTCTATTAAAAGTGCTTAAATGCTACGAGTATGAATTCCAAACAAATATAATCATAAATAAACAAATCAAATTCATGAAGTTATACTGTATATTGATAAAGTCCAAATACAAGTGCTTTTGTGCTCAAATTCTCTTAAAAAGTGCGACTTGCTCCAAACTTCCACTCTGTGGTGTGACACACTCCCCTCCTGTGTCCCCACTTACCAGATCTACAGGACCCCTAGCTTTGTAGTCTCATGCCCCGTACACACGGTCGGATTTTCAGATGGAAAATGTCCGATCGGAGCGTGTTGTCGGAAATTCCGACCGTGTGTAGGCTTCTTCGGACATTTTCCATCGGATTTTCCGACACACAAAGTTGGAGAGCAGGAGATAAAATTTTCCGACAACAAAATCCGTTGTCGGAAATTCCGATCGTGTGTACACAAATCCGACTGACAAAGTGCCACGCATGCTCAGAATAAATAAAGAGATGAAAGCTATTGGCCACTGCCCTGTTTATAGTCCCGACGTACGTGTTTTACGTCACCGCGTTTAGAACGATCTGATTTTCCGACAACTTTGTGCGACCGTGTGTAGACAAAACAAGTTTGAGCCAACATCCGTCTGAAAAAATCCTAGGATTTTGTTGTCGGAATGTCCGAACAAAGTCCGACCGTGTGTACGCCCTATAAGGGTCAGATAGGCAATGATCCAGTGGTGTCTGATGTCTGGAACCGGACCACAAAAGGATCTCCCCCAGTGTGGTGGTTAGGTTGTAAGAAAAGAAAGGAACTAATAGTGAAGTACTGTAAAAAAAACGTTTATTACGCAAGAAATGATTCTACTTACAAAGCAGCCAGATATCATAAGCATGTGTAAAAACGCGCTCTTCCCCTCTGCCTGTTGTCTCGGCTCTTTATTGGATAGATTGATAGCAGCGCAGCCATTGGCTCTCGTTGCTGTCAATCAAATCCAATGACGCGGGCGCCGGGAGGCGGGGCCGAAACTGGCATTCCCCCCGGGGAGAGCGCTTCTCCTAGGAGATTTTACAATGCAGGGAGGAGCTACCAGCACCGCCGGGGACCCAAGAAGTCGAGGATCGGGGCCACTCTGTGCAAAACGAACTACACAGTGGAGGTAAGTATGACATGTTTGTTATTTAAAACAAAAAACAAAAAAACAAAGCCTTACAATCACTTTAAGCACTTTTAATAGAATTATATTTGTTTAGGTATATCTACACGTTTGTAAGTGCTGTAATTTATTATTTATACATTGTGTACAATTGTCATGTGATGTGCTGTGATTGGTCACATCGACCACATGGTACCGGCAGTGGCCCATTACACTGATCTGTCATCCACTGCGTCTGATACAGAGGGTGACAGATTGCGCCGCAACGCAGCCGATGGGGCATGCATGAGCTGCGATCCTGGGAGGACGTCTTTTGACGTATATCCAGAATGCAAAAGCTCCCACCCGGCCCTCATTTTACTATAGGCCAGGCGGAAACCAGTTAACATACAACATAAAGCATAAGACGCTCGGGCCAGAAGTATGTAACAGCAGCAAAGTGTATAAGGTCCAGGGGACAGGAGTATGTGATGTACAGCACACCACACATGGTGTATTTGTCGAGAGTAAGTAACATTTTACCCCTTACATTGATGGTCTTCAGAAAACTATATATAGCGATTTCTTCTTTACAGCGCTAGGTAGGCTAGTCTTAGATCGTGGATACCTGTAGATTACAGAATTTAGTGTTAGGGTGGACTTCTACTTTAACATACCTTTCAGAGGGGAGTTAACCCCTCATTTTATGCAAAAGGTGACAAATCCAGAAATAGAAACTGCTTTGGATTATGTCAGATATGCAAAGCAGAAATATTACGGAAACACACCATTTAAGCCTTTTTACAAGGCTGCATTTAAACATTTACATTTGCATCATTTGCATTTATTCACCAGCACACCATGGATCATTGAATAGCATCCAAAATCTTTATTGAAAAACTATTACATCACAGAAGACAAATGCAACTTTTTGGAGCCGCGCAGGACCCCTTTGTTGGGCATGTGATGCTCATCACACGCGTGTCAAAGGGGTCCTGCCCGGCGCTGAAACGTGCCACTACCTCTTCTGTGATGTGATTGTTCTTCAAAATTTTGGGCACTATTTGATGTTCCATGGTGTGCTGGCAAATATATGCATACAATCTGAGATGTCTCTAGTTCCAGCTGTTTGTTGCTTCAGCACCCGTTACTCCTAAGCTTTATTCAGGAAAGTGTGCGATGGGAATATTGACACTGCTGGGTATAAATCTCCCCTCTCCCAAACATTGGTATTCACTCGGATATAAATTCCCCGTCCTCCCCAAAATTGGTGGTCAGCAAGATATAAATCCTTCTTCCTCCCCAGCATTGGGGTCAGCAGGATATAAATCAACCCTCCTTCCCAGCTTTGGTGGCTAGTGGGGTATAAATCTCCCCTCCTCCCCAGCTTTGGTGGTTAGAAGGGTGTAAATCTCCCCACCTACCCAGTTTTGGAGGTCATCAGGATATAAATCTCCCCTCCTCCACAGCTTTGGTGGTTAGTAGGGTATACATTTCCCCTCCTCCTCAGCTTTGGTGGTTAATGGGGTGTAAATCTCCCTCCTCCCCAGTTTTGATGGTCAGTGAGGTATAAATCTCCCCTCCTCCCCAGTTTTGAGGGTCAGTGGGGTATAAAGCACCCCAACTGTGGTGCTCAATGGGGTATAAATCTCCCCTCTTCAGTTGTGGTGGTCAGTGGGGTATAAATCTCCCCTCTTCAGTTCTGGTGGTCAGTGGGGTATAAATCTCCTCTCCTCCTCAGCATTGGTGGAGAGTGGGCTGGAAATCTCCCCAGTTTTGGGTGTCAGTGGGGTATAAATCTCCCCTCCTGCCCAGTTTTGGGGGTCAGCGGGGTATAAATCTCCCCTCTTCCCTAGTTATGGGGGTGAGTGGGGTATAATTCTCCCCAGTTTTGGGGGTCTGTGGTGTATACATCTCCCCTCCTCCCTAGTTGTGGGGGTCAATGGGGTATAAATCTCCCCTCCTCCCTATTTTTTGGGGTCAATGGGGTATACATCTACCCTCCTCCATAGTTTTGGGGGTCAGTGGGGTATACATCTGTCCTCCTACCAAGTTTTGGGGGTCAATGGGGTATACATCTCCCCTCCTCCCTAGTTTTTGGAGTCAGTCTGGTATACATCTAGGGTGCCCACGTGTCCCGGATTGCCCGGGATTGTCCCTTATTTCAGATTTTCGTCCCGTGTCCCGGGCACCTTCATTCCGGGACAATACAGTGTCCCGGAATGGGAAAAAAAACACACCGCCAGCACCAGTCCGACTCCGCCACCCTTATAATCATAAACTGTGTAACAGTAAAACACACACATCATCATATGCTTAACAGTTAACTGGTTGCTAGGCTAGGGCCGCCCGCCCCGCGTCTAGCAACCAGTGACGTCAGCGGACACCGTCACGTGGGCAGTCAGGCACATTGTGGGCACTGGGCAGTGACCTACGGCTACAGCTGAGCAGCGCGCCTCTGTCCTCCGCTCCGAGAGATAGAGAGACCAGCTGCCAGCCTGGCCCAGGCAGCCAGCCACACTTACTAGCCTGTGGCCCTGTGCCCAGTCAGTGCCAGTCCCGGGGCCGCCGACTATCCAGCAGCCGGTGCAGCAGAGAGCAGCAGCACATTGCCAGCAGCGCAACCCGACTCCGAGCTGCCCGACTTCAACTTCTCCAGTCCAGTCTCCGAGTCCTCCCTCCCTCCCGCCCACGAAGTCCGTGAGTTTGCCGCCCGCCGCCGCCAGACAAACTTCCAGGTTAGTGTAACTTTACACTTACAGTGAGCAGTGCACACTCCCCCTCCGTTCTGCTGCTGTCCCCCCCACCCCCCTCCATTCTGCTGCTGTCACCCACACTCCCCTCCGTTCTGCTGCTGTCCCCCCACCCCCCTCCATTCTGCTGCTGTCCCCCCCACCCCCCTCAGATCTGCTGCTGTCCCCCACACTCCCCTCCATTCTGCTGCTGTCCCCCACACTCCCCCTCCATTCTGCTGCTGTCCCCCACACTCCCCTCCATTCTGCTGCTGTCCCCCCCACCCCCCTCAATTCTGCTGCTGTCCCCCACACTCCCCTCCGTTCTGCTGCTGTAACCCCCCACCCCCCTCCATTCTGCTGCTGTCCCCCCCACCCCCCTCCGTTCTGCTGCTGTCCCCCCCACCCCCTTCCATTCGGCTGCTGTCCCCCCCACCCCCCTCCATTCTGCTGCTGTCCCCCCACACTCCCCCTCAGATCTGCTGCTGTCCCCCACACCCCCCTCTATTCTGCTGCTGTCCCCCACACTCCCCCTCCATTCTGCTGCTGTCCCCCACACTCCCCTCCATTCTGCTGCTGTCTCCCACACTCCCCCTCCATTCTGCTGCCGTCCCCCACACTCCCCCTCCATTCTGCTGCTGTCCCCCACACTCCCCTCCATTCTGCTGCTGTCCCCCACACTCCCCCTCCGTTCTGCTGCTGTCCCCCACACTCCCCCTCCATTCTGCTGCTGTCCCCCACACTCCCCTCCATTCTGCTGCTGTAACCCCCCACCCCCCTCCATTCTGCTGCTGTCCCCCCCACCCCCCTCCGTTCTGCTGCTGTCCCCCCCCACCCCCTTCCAATTCTGCTGCTGTCCCCCCCACCCCCCTCCATTCTGCTGCTGTCCCCCCACACTCCCCCCTCAGATCTGCTGCTGTCCCCCACACCCCCCTCTATTCTGCTGCTGTCCCCCACACTCCCCCTCCATTCTGCTGCTGTCCCCCAAACTCCCCTCCATTCTGCTGCTGTCTCCCACACTCCCCCTCCGTTCTGCTGCCGTCCCCCACACTCCCCCTCCATTCTGCTGCCGCCCCCCACACTCCCCCTCCATTCTGCTGCTGTCCCCCACACTCCCCTCCATTCTGCTGCTGTCCCCCCACACTCCCCCTCAGTTCTGCTGCTGTCCCCCACACTCCCCCTCAGTTCTGCTGCTGTTGTCCCCCACACTCCCCCTCAGATCTGCTGCTGTCCCCCACACTCCCCTCCATTCTGCTGCTGTCCCCCACACTCCCCCTCCATTCTGCTGCTGTCCCCCACACTCCCCTCCATTCCGCTGCTGTCCCCCCACACTCCCCCTCAGATCTGCTGCTGTCCCCCACACTCCCCCTCCATTCTGCTGCCGCCCCCCACACTCCCCCTCCATTCTGCTGCTGTCCCCCACACTCCCCTCCATTCTGCTGCTGTCCCCCCACACTCCCCCTCAGTTCTGCTGCTGTCCCCCACACTCCCCCTCAGTTCTGCTGCTGTTGTCCCCCACACTCCCCCTCAGATCTGCTGCTGTCCCCCACACTCCCCTCCATTCTGCTGCTGTCCCCCACACTCCCCTCCATTCCGCTGCTGTCCCCCCACACTCCCCCTCAGATCTGCTGCTGTCCCCCACACTCCCCCTCCATTCTGCTGCTGTCCCCCCACACTCCCCCTCAGTTCTGCTGCTGCTGTCCCCAACACTCCCCCTCCATTCTGCTGCTGTCCCCCACACTCCCCCTCCATTCTGCTGCTGTCCCCCACACTCCCCCTCAGTTCTGCTGCTGCTGTCCCCCACACTCCCCCTCCATTCTGCTGCTGTCCCCCACACTCCCCCTCCATTCTGCTGCTGTCCCCCACACTCCCCTCAATTCTTCTGCTGTCCCCCCCACCCCCATCCATTCTGCTGCTGTCCCCCACACTCCCCCTCCGTTCTACTGCTGTCCCCCACCCCCTCTGTTCTGCTGCTTTCCCCTCACCCCCCCCCCCAGTTCTGCTGCTGTCCCCCAACCCCCTCCATTCTGCTGCTGTCCCCCTCCGTTCTGCTGCTGTCCCCCTCCGTTCTTCCTCCATGTCCACCTTCGTTCTGCTGCTGTCCCCCTCCGTTATGCTGCTGTTCCCCCCCTGTCCTGCTGTAGCCCCCCATTCTTCCTCCGTGTCCCCCTCTGTTCTGCTGCTGTCCCTCTCCATTCTGGTGTCCCCCTCCGTTCTCCCTCCGTCCTGCTGCTGTCCCCCTCTGTCCTGATGTTGTCCCCCTCTGTCCTGCTCTCCCCCTCCATTCTTCCTGGGGGGGGGGGGGGGGGCGCGGGGGGCGGGGTGTCCCTGAATGGCAGTTTGGAAATGTGGTCACCCTATATACATCTCCCCTCCTCCCTAGTTTTGGGGGTCAATGGGGTATACATCTCCCCTCCTCCCTAGTTTTGGGGATCAATGGGGTATACATCTACCCTCCTCCCTAGTTTTGGGGGTCAGTGGGGTATACATCTCTACCCTCCTCCCTAGTTTTGGGGGTCAGTGGGATATACATTTCCCCTCCTCCCTAGTTTTGGGAGTCAGTGGGGTATACATTTCCCCTTCTCCCCAGAATTAGAGATTAGTGAGTAGTTTATTCAATCGCTAGGGCTGTCTATAGTTCCCCAAATTACTGGACGCTAACGCATGCTCAGTGGCCTGTCCAGTAGTAAAGATGGCGGATTCGGAATCTCTGAATCCTCCAGCACGTTGTCCTGGACGTCAGTGTCATTTTGAAGGCAAGGTTCGGGCGGCAATGTGAGCGAAGCTCCGCCTCTTCTGGAGCTGTACGGCTCCCGCACTGGGGGAATATGGCGGCCTCTGTGATTCTGGAGCGGAGCTACACCGAACTGAGCGGAACCGAGCGGGAATCCAAGAGGAACTTCCGGGAGCTGAGCCTGAGGCCCGGTACGGAGCTGGGGGAGGGGCTGTGTGTACCGGGACCCTGTATACCGAGCTGTGCACATGCTGGGCCATACCGTGCTCCAGGCTGTCTGTCACTGCTGCCCCCCCCCCCCCAATAATGTAAAGACACCGTGCACTAACGATACCCCCTCCACTGTACCCCCTCCCGCCCCAAATAATACATACCCTGCACTGCTGACCCAGACCTACCCCTGTCAGTATATAGATTGTTACTCCTGTCTTCCAATGTATAGAGACCCTCCGACACTGACCCCCTCAATGTATAGAGACCCTCCGACACTGACCCCCTCAATGTATAGAGACCCTCCAACACTGACCCCCTCAATGTATAGAGACCCTGCAACACTGACCCCCCCTCAATGTATAGAGACCCTCCAACACTGACCCCCCCTCAATGTATAGAGACCCTCCAACACTGACCCCCCCTCAATGTATAGAGACCCTCCAACACTGACCCCCCTCAATGTATAGAGACCCTCCAACACTGACCCCCCTCAATGTATAGGGACCCTCCAACACTGACTCCCTCTCAATGTATAGAGACCCTCCAACACTGACCCCCCTCAATGTATAGAGACCCTCCAACACTGACCCCCCTCAATGTTTAGAGACCCTCCAACACTGACCCCCCTCAATGTATAGAGACCCTCCAACACTGACCCCCCCTCAATGTATAGAGACCCTCCAACACTGACCCCCCCTCAATGTATAGAGACCCTCCAACACTGACCCCCTCAATGTATAGAGACCCTCCAACACTGACCCCCCTCAATGTATAGAGACCCTCCAACACTGACCCCCCTCAATGTATAGAGACCCTCCAACACTGACCCCCCTCAATGTATAGAGACCCTCCAACACTGACCCCCCTCAATGTATAGAGACCCTCCAACACTGACCCCCCTCAATGTATAGGGACCCTCCAACACTGACCCCCCTCAATGTATAGGGACCCTCCAACACTGACCCCCCTCAATGTATAGGGACCCTCCAACACTGACCCCCCTCAATGTATAGGGACCCTCCAACACTGACCCCCCTCAATGTATAGGGACCCTCCAACACTGACCCCCCTCAATGTATAGAGACCCTCCAACACTGACTCCCCTCAATGTATAGAGACCCTCCAACACTGACTCCCCCCCCCCTCCCCATGTATGAAGACCCTCCAACATTGACCCCCCTCAATGTATAGAGACCCTGCAACACTGACCCCCCCTTAATGTATAGAGACCCTGCAACACTGACCCCCTCAATGTATAGAGACCCTCCAACACTGACCCCCCCTCAATGTATAGAGACCCTCCAACACTGACCCCCCTCAATGTATAGAGACCCTCCAACACTGACCCCCTCAATGTATAGGGACCCTCCAACACTGACTCCCCTCAATGTATAGGGACCCTCCAACACTGACTCCCCTCAATGTATAGAGACCCCCCAACACTGACCCCCCTCAATGTATAGAGACCCCCCAACACTGACCCCCCTCAATGTATAGAGACCCCCCAACACTGACCCCCCTCAATGTATAGGGACCCTCCAACACTGACTCCCCTCAATGTATAGAGACCCTCCAACACTGACTCCCCTCAATGTATAGAGACCCTCCAACACTGACTCCCCTCAATGTATAGAGACCCTCCAACACTGACTCCCCTCAATGTATAGAGACCCTCCAACACTGACTCCCCTCAATGTATAGAGACCCCCCAACACTGACTCCCCCCCCTAATGTATGAAGACCCTCCAAAACTGACCCCCCCCTAATGTATGAAGACCCTCCAACACTGACTCCCTCTCAATGTATAGAGACCCTCCAACACTGACTCCCTCTCAATGTATAGAGACCCTCCAACACTGACTCCCCTCAATGTATAGAGACCCTCCAACACTGACTCCCTCTCAATGTATAGAGACCCTCCAACACTGACCCCCCTCAATGTATAGAGACCCTCCAACACTGACCCCCCTCAATGTATAGAGACCCTCCAACACTGACCCCCCTCAATGTATAGAGACCCTCCAACACTGACCCCCCTCAATGTATAGAGACCCTCCAACACTGACCCCCCTCAATGTATAGAGACCCTCCAACACTGACCCCCCTCAATGTATAGAGTCCATGCAACACTGACCCCCCTCAATGTATAGAGACCATGCAACACTGACCCCTCTCAATGTATAGAGACCCTCCAACACTGACCAATCTCAATGTATAGAGACCCTCCAACACTGACCAATCTCAATGTATAGAGACCCTCCAACACTGACCAATCTCAATGTATAGAGACCCTCCAACACTGACCAATCTCAATGTATAGAGACCCTCCAACACTGACCAATCTAAATGTATAGAGACCCTCCAACACTGACCAATCTCAATGTATAGAGACCCTCCAACACTGACCAATCTCAATGTATAGAGACCCTCCAACACTGACCAATCTCAATGTATAGAGACCCTCCAACACTGACCAATCTCAATGTATAGAGACCCTCCAACACTGACCCCTCTCAATGTATAGAGACCCTCCAACACTGACCCCTCTCAATGTATAGAGACCCTCCAACACTGACCCCTCTCAATGTATAGAGACCCTCCAACACTGACCCCTCTCAATGTATAGAGACCCTCCAACACTGACCCCTCTCAATGTATAGAGACCCTCCAACACTGACCCCTCTCAATGTATAGAGACCCTCCAACACTGACCCCTCTCAATGTATAGAGACCCTCCAACACTGACCCCTCTCAATGTATAGAGACCCTCCAACACTGACCCCTCTCAATGTATAGAGACCCTCCAACACTGACCCCTCTCAATGTATAGAGACCCTCCAACACTGACCCCTCTCAATGTATAGAGACCCTCCAACACTGACCCCTCTCAATGTATAGAGACCCTCCAACACTGACCCCTCTCAATGTATAGAGACCCTCCAACACTGACCCCTCTCAATGTATAGAGACCCTCCAACACTGACCCCTCTCAATGTATAGAGACCCTCCAACACTGACCCCTCTCAATGTATAGAGACCCTCCAACACTGACCCCTCTCAATGTATAGAGACCCTCCAACACTGACCCCTCTCAATGTATAGAGACCCTCCAACACTGACCCCTCTCAATGTATAGAGACCCTCCAACACTGACCCCTCTCAATGTATAGAGACCCTCCAACACTGACCCCTCTCAATGTATAGAGACCCTCCAACACTGACCCCTCCCCCCTCAGTGTATAGAGACTCTCTCAATGAAAAGACACACATGCTGGTTTTAGCATTGTGAGCTGTAATATCTGTGTGCAATGACAGTTCTGTTTTAAAGGAGAAGTAGGGCCGAAGATTTGGTTATTGTTCTCCTGTGCTGCACTCCGTTCTCCACTTCGGTGACCTGTATTTAGATCACAGCGGGCAAAAGTCTGACTGGACTAGAGAGAACCAACTTTAAAGGGGAGCTCTACCCAAAGGGGGAAGTTCCACTTTACGGACTCGTCCCCCACTCCTCTTAAAGAATTGGCACTTCTGGGAAGCGGTTACCTGATTTTGACAGGTTCCCAATTCCGCTCCGACCACCTAGGCGATTGGAGAGGAAGTTATCCCCCTCCTGCAAGTCTTATGGGACACGTGACAGGTCTCAGAAGACTGCATCCACCATTCCCAATGTGCAGTGGGTACACGGCTGTTAAGCTGCAAGCTGTCACACCCGGGTACCCATAGTGAAGACAGCGGGTGAAACCGTCTGGGGTGAGTACACCGCTGGATCATGGGACAGGTAAGTGGCTGTTTTGTTTAAAAGTCAACAGCTACAGTTTTTGTAGCTGCTGACTTTTATTATTTTCACAGGAGACTGGAGCTCCTCCTTTAATTTCAGGATCCATCCAGGTGCCTGACCGGCAGCCAACTCGACCCCTTAGCGTACCCCCTCCACAATAAGGAAGACAAGTGACTGGCAGGATCAACCACAGACTTCAGATGGAAGAAGAATATGAAAATGATGGAAATTACACTTTATAAAGCACTTATGTGCATACACACAGAAAAAACATGTTTCTCTCCTGAGACTCACAATGAAGTAATGAATGAAGAGCAAATCACACATTTTAGGGTCATCTGTATGGTACTATTTATCAGCTCAAACAGGGATCGCGCTGCAAGCTGAGCTGCACATGCACAGCTCAGTTTCCGTGTCGGAGACCGCTAGGAGCAGGCAGGTAGGTGTATTTTATGGCAGAAGACGCATAACGTGCCTCTTCTGCAATAGAGAGCCTTCCTGTTCGCATTGTGAAATGGGACCTCTTAAATGGAAAAGTTCACCATTTGGAACATGTAACATTTTTTGGGGGGAGGACCGAGTAACATGTCCCAATGCTGCAGCCGCCCCCCCCCCCAACCCCCGTGACAGCAGTATGGGGAGAAGTTCCCCGTACTAGCTGTCACTTTGTGAAATCGGGGCGGCCCTGCTCCGCCCACACAGTTGCGTCATTCATTCACACAGCTCTGTGTGTGAATGAACTACAAGCCCCAACATCCTTTGAGGCTCTTGGCTTGTAGTTCTCAATAAACTACCATGGTGCTGTGGAGCGCCGTGGTAGTTCATTCTCTCTTCCTGTTGGACTGTATCTGCTTGCCTGTACGGGATGTACGGGGCACACAGATACACTGGCAGATCTGCTGGAAGCCTGCATGGCAGCAGCTATCTGCTGATCGCTGGTGCAATGCTTTACAGGCTGCAAAAAAAAAAAAAAAAATGCTATTTTTTTTTTTTTTTACCTGCAAAAAAATGTGCATTTATTATTTTTTTCTAAAAAGTGAACTTATCCTTTAAATATCAGCAACAGATACCAGTCCACAGACCCCAGCACCGTCCTTCCCACTCCCCTCACAGCCAGCTCCCCACTACACATGTGTGAGATCAAACGGCACAGGGAGATTGGTCCTGCAGCCTCTTGGGATAATGTCACACATCCCTGGATGTGGATGAGCCAAGATAAAGTTATCTTCGCCTAGGGGGAGATTAAGAAAGTGGGGAAAAAAATAAAATAAAAATAAAAGTTACTCCCTGAAAAAAAATTAAAAAAGTGCTGCAATTTAGATAGATGCTGGGAGAGAAAGAGCATCTGGGCAACTTTAAAGAGGAACTGCAGCCTTTTCACTCCCCCACTTCATTTTTTGTTGCTGCTTACCTTGGGTATTCTTCAGTACAATAAGCATTCTCGCCTAGCCAGCAGGTCCAGTATTGAGCCGCTGGGATTCTCCTCTCTTCAGCGGCTGCACGGGTCCAGCGCTGCCATGTTGTCGGATCAGCCGTCAGCTGTTCTGGGTGCAGGAGCCGCTCAGCCTGCCCCCTCCTCTTTGCTAAATGGAACTGCACGTCATGCATCCCAGTAGGCAATTTTATTTACTTATTTTACTATTTATTAATGGTACTTATATAGCGCCGTCAATTTACGTAGCGCTTTACATTTACATTGTACATTCACATCAGTCCCTACCCTCAAGGAGCTTACAATCTAAGGTCCCTAACTCGCATTCATACATACTAGGGGCAATTTAGACAGGATCCAATTAACCTACCAGCATGTCTTTGGAGTGTGGAAGGAAACCGGAGTACCCGGAGGAAACCCACGCAGGCACAGGGAGAACATGCAAACTCCAGGCAGGTAGTGTTGTGGTTGGGATTCAAACCAGCGACCCTTCTTACTGCTAGGTGAGAGTGCTATCCACTACACCACTGTGCAATGGGGGGCACTGCATCATTCGCCTTGGCAAATTCCTGAAACCAGGGGGTGACTGAGCCTTTAATGGTGAAAAAAAACCCCTGATATCGGCGCTGCAGAGGAGCAGGACGGAGAGTGCTGAGCGTGGCTGACGGTCCGTTTTAAGCTTTGTTTTTATGGTTTTCACTGTTTATCTGTGTCTTTTAATAAGTGAAATCTCCCTCCTATTGTAGATGTTGCACCTGTGGTTGGAGGCTCGAAATCCAGTGAGTGCGCTGGGGGTTATTATTACAAAGATAGCAGCAATCTCCTATCGGCCACCAGAAATCGGTTCTTACACTGGTAAGTGAAGTGGTATCTGCGTGTTTGTTTGATTTCAGTTGTTTCTTTTCTTAAGCAGCCCATAGCTTACTTGATTTTCTTTCTATCCACCACGGTTGGATGAAGAAAAATGCTCATTTTCCCATCAACACAGCAGTGTTGATGGGGGAATGCCTCCCGCAGTGCTATTGTATTTTGCCGCTGGGGTGCCTTCACGGACAGCAGAATACAATGATTACTGCTAGCGGCTACAGCTGCTGGCAGTAATCACATGTAGAAGAATCTGACAGGCTGATTCTACCCAAGTCGATCGTTGGATTGACTTGGGTATAATCAGCTTGCCCATACATGGATGGAAGCTCAGCCGGTCCCTTCTGAACTGGCCAAATGTCGATCCATGAATGGCCGGCTTTATTACTGTTTAATAAATAAGGTAAAGGTGTGTTCACTTTGGTCAGGGAAAAGGATTTTTGCTTGCATTTGATGGTTAAATTCAAAATAGCTTGATCTCATTCGCTAAGCGAACATTCACTTAGCACTGTGAAGATTTACATCTGTGACTTGCCATTAAGCCCCGGTTCACACAGGGGCGGCACGACTTGCAGGTCGCCTCACCGAGGCGACCTGCACACGACTTCCACGGCGACTTGCAAAACGACTTCTGTATAGAAGTCTATGCAAGTCGCCTCAAGTCGCCCCCAAAGTAGTACAGGAACCTTTTTCTAAGTCGGAGCGACTTGCGTCGCTCCTATTAGAACGGTTCCATTGTACAGAACGGGAGGCGACTTGTCAGGCGGCTAAGTCGCCTGACAAGTCGCCCCTGTGTGAACCGGCAGTAAAGGAAACTTTTATAAAAGAAACAAATTTGATTCCCTTGCTGATCTCCTCTTCCAAAATTTTGATTTGCCTGGATACTATACTGATTATCTGGCTCCGGTGCTTTTGATGAGAGATTACACTTAAAGGCTCATTCCACCTTTTACAACCATGCTTGGGGTGTAACATGGTGCCAAGCAGACAGTCTAGCAGTGCAGAGGATCAGGTAAGTACATCATCTTTTCTCTGCCCCAATGCAAGGGAGACTTCAAGTTTTCTGGAGTTGAGCTTTAAGACCATATCTTTGAACATGTAGAGCAGTGGTTCTCAACTCCAGTCCTCAGGACCCACCAACAGGCCAGGTTTGCAAGATAGCTGAAATACATCACAGGTGATATCACTTGCTGCTCAGTGATTGCAGTATTCTAGTCTGCAACTCCCCAAGGTAATACATAAAACCTGGCCTGTTGGTGGGTCCCGAGGACTGGAGTTGAGAACCACTGATGTAGAGGGACCAATACGTGTAATAGATCTTATCTTCACAGCATAGTTAGCAGTGTGCTAAGGATTTGTCTTGGCTGCTTTGCTGTAAATTTGCTTTGTGTAACACAAGCTGTGTAAATCTAATCGTCGACTTCTAGTCACGATGCTGTTTGACTGTAAGGCAAAGCTGTACAAATCACAGAAGCCAGGTATAAGTGCAAACCATTTTTAATTTGTTATGGGAAACTCTTAAAATTGTGTGCTGAATACTAGATTTTTGGGTCTATACATACTGCATTAATGTCAACCCTTAGCCCGGTGTAAGAACACTTTGATAAATTGTTTTCATGTTTTTCTTTTGTGTTCCCTCAGGACTTCACATGGGGACACGCTGGAAGTGGTGGAGGAGTCATTGGATACTAACCTCCTGAACAATGCCATCCGACTCAAGATCCTCAATTGTTCCATTTTACCTGGAGGAGTCCACGTGTGTGAGACGCACAGCAATGTGATTGTGATGATTGTCACAAACCAGACTGTTCACAGGCTTGTACTGCCCCATCCTTCACGCATGTACAGAAGTGTAAGTATGACCTGGTACAGTAGAGATGAGGCTTACTTTAGTGTGAAAGGTCTGCTTTAGGCCTCATTCACATGAACAGTTAGCATACACTGTTGAGCATCAGTAATTTTCTACAACAGGGAAAACGGGTATTGGAATTCACACATTTAGCTGGTAAAGAGGAGCTCCAATCTCCACAAGAAAAATTAAGTCAGCAGCTACAAATACTGCAGGTGCTGACTTTTTGAATATAAGGACACTTGGTGATCCTAATATGTCCAGGGATCCAGCGTTCTCCTCACTTGAGCTGATTGTTTAGTCGGCTTCAGGTCCAGGCACCGGCATCTTAAGTAAGGAAAAAAAATTAATGGAGCCTTGCGGCTTCACAGCCGGTTTCACACTGTGCGTGTACAAGCTACGCTGTGCTTTGAGAATGGTCCTGCAGTCTTCTGGGACCTATGTGTCCCAGAAGGCTGTGGGGGGAGGGGACAAATTTCTGCCCAGATCGCCTCAGTGATCTGACTAGAAGTGGGCATGTGTACCTGTCAAAACCAAGTACCCGGTGGGAAGGGAGGATGCAAAGAAGCGGAACTTCCCCTTTTGGGTGAAGTTCCGCAAAATAAGATTTTTGACAGATGAGCAGCCCTATATGCAGACAATTTGCTTCAATGGTGGATACGCGTGGACAGCTGTGCCTGACATTGATTTGTACAGGCTTTCTGTCTGTTGCTGATCCCATACACCTGTGATTTCAGATGCAGAAATACGCAAATGCTTGGCAGTCCATGGCCTTAATCATGCCAAGTATTTCCGCACAATGCAACAAACAGAAAAATCAGATTTTCCTGAAATTCGGTACGCTCCTCACTTTGGGCTGACTACAACGTGCCTTGGCTGTTGACCTACAGGACTCTCCCTGTCCCTCTCCACATGCATACATTAATTTATTTTCCAGCAAAGCAATGCTTTTATCGCGACGTGATGTAAGAGTCTGCTCACATACTATGTGTGGTGAAAGAGCTCTTGGGAGATGTAATTTTGTGGCAGTACAGTACCCATGTCATTCGGTACTAAGTTTCCCAGCAGTAGCCCCATCATAACTTTTATAAGCCTGGTGGTGATATCACACAGAGTAATAAAAAATGTGTCTTGCTACAGATACAAATTTAAAGGAAAAAAAATTGTTGGGATCTGCTCTACAGAGAGAGAGAGAGAGAGGGATATTTAGGGGATATGTTTTCTTAGTGCCTGATCTAGAGGTCGACCGATATGGGTTTTTCTCTGGCCGATGCCGATGCCGATATTTAGAAATTGCGGTGGCCGATGGCCGATATGTGATGCCGATTTTTTTGGGCCGATATATTTGGCCGATTTTTTTTTTTTTTTTCTTTTTTCCCTTCATCTCATAAAATCTAACAGTTAGACCCCTTTCACACTGGGGCGTTTTTCAGGCGCTTTTGGGCTAAAAATAGCGCCTGTAAAGTGCCTGTAAAACGGCTCCCCTGCAGTCTCAGTGTGATATCCCAAGTGCTTTCACACTGAGGCGATGCGCTGGCAGGATGTTAAAAAAAAAAGTCCTGCAAACGGCATCTTTGGAGCGGTGTATACCCCTCCTCCACCACTCCTGCCCATTGAAATGAATGTGCACCACTGCCGAAGCGCCTGCAAAGCGTTTTGGCAGTGGCGCTTCAGGGGCGCATTTAACCCCTTCCTCGGCCGCTAGCTGGGTTATAAGCGCCCCGCTAGCAGCCGAATAGCGCCTCTAAAATGACGGTAAAGCGCCGCTAAAACTAGCAGCGTTTTACCATCAACGCATGCCTGCTCCAGTGTGAAAGCAGCCTTAAGTAATATAGAATTTTTTTTTCATTTAAACATTAAACAAAACAAACCTCCAATCAGTTCACTTGTATGTATAATTTAAAAAAAAAAAAAAAAAAAACTATCTTAAATATTAAATACACAAAAACAGGTAATCAAAACTTTTGGACGAAAAAAAATGGGCTAACTTTACTGCTTAGGTTTTTTTTTTATTCATTACTGTATTTTTTTTTGTAAAAATTGCGTTTGAAAGACCGCTGCGCAAATACCGTGTGACATAAAATATTGCAACAATCACCATTTTATTCCCTAGGGTCTCTGCTAAAAAAAATATATATAATGTTTGGGGGTTCTAAGTGATTTTCTAGCAGAAAATACAGGATTTTTACTTGTAAGCAACAAATGTCAGAAAAGATTTAGTCTTTAAATGGTTAAACTGAGAACTTCTACACGGAGTTCAGTCTATTGATAAAAAGAACCTGAAAGAGATACAAATGTATCTTCTTATCAGACTTGGCAGGCTGCCCAGAGGGGGAGAGAAGAAAACTTCACAGATAACTTAGGGAAACTTGCATTAACTTCTATTACAGAAGTCATTTGCAAGTCACGGCTGAAGTTACAATCGGCCTTTTTTATCAGCACAATCGGCCGATGCCGATTAAGTAAAAAACGCCAAATATCGGCCGATATATCGGCCGGCCGATATATCGGTCGACCTCTAGCCTGATCACCAAGGGTCCTTTTACACGGGCGGATCGCTCAGCTGAGCATGCGGATGACGGGTCCGTCTCTGCTCACTGTGCAGAGACGGACCTGTCGGAGTCCCGCTCTCCTCTATGGGGAGATCGGATGAAAATGGACAGCCTGTCTGTTTTTCATCCGATCCAACAGACGGATGGAAAATAGGGTCACCATCCATTTGCATTTCACGAACCCGATCAGATAGAAGCGGGTGTCAGCGGACATGTCACCGCTGACATGCGCCGCTCCATAGGAGCTAATGGAGGGTCCAATCAGGTCCGCCTGAAAAACTGATAGGCGGACCCTGTGAAAGGGGCCTAAGTGAAAAACCTCTTTGCTGATTTGCATTGTATCCTCCAGGAAAGTCTTGGTGATGTAACCATTTCCTAATATTAACTGTCACACAAAATGTCTTTTATTTTACTGTGAATGCTTTGTTCATTTTTGCCACTGTTATATATTCTTTGCAGGAGATCATTTCAGACAACCAGATGCAGTCCATTTTTACAGATCTTGGCAAGATGAACTACAAGAACCCATCAAACAGCTACGTGATCCCTGCACAGCCTGGCCGTGCGCAGAGCTCTAATGCATCCACAGCGTGGCTGAGCAGTGAAGGAGAAGCACTGTTTGCCTTTCCATCAAGCTCCGGTGGCATCCTCGTTGTCAAGATGCCTCATTTTGATGAAGATGGTAATATGCCTTTATTATTGTACACATAGTAATGCCTTCATGCCAGAAGTAGTCCATCTTTGGCTATGCAGTAAGTCTCCGAGACACATTTCTATGACTAGCAGTGTTAGGGCAACTTTGTTTTTCAAGGTGATGGCTATGAATAAAATATTTGGAAATGTTTTTCAAGCCCAACTGAACCATCAGTTTAAGTCTTACAGTGTGGGACCTTTGTTCGTTTTGGGGAAGCAGTAATCTATTTGCTGAGGTCCGACACACCCCCTGCTGGGAGGAACATGAGCTTTGTTGATTATAGAGCTATAGGTCTGACTGGGTAGGGGGCATGTTGAGCCTCTGCAGTGAGAAAAGTGCTTCCCTGCAGGCTTTCTTTCTCAGGCTGTGGCTGCTTTAGAAATGGAACTGTTATGCCCCGTACACACGGTTGGACATTGATCGGACATTCCGACAACAAAATTCTAGGATTTTTTCAGATGTTGGCTCAAACTTGTCTTGTTTACATACGGTCACACATAGTTGTTGGAAAATCCGATCATTCTGAACGCGGTGACGTAAAACACGTACGTCGGGACTATAAACGGGGCAGTAGCCAATAGCTTTCATCACTTTATTTATTCTGAGCATGCGTGGCACTTTGTGCGTCGGATTTGTGTACACACGATCGGAAATTCCGACAAGGGATTTTGTTGTCGGAAAATTTTATAGCAAGCTCCCAAACTTTGTGTGTCGGAAAATCCGATGGAAAATGTGTGATGGAGCCTACACACGGTCGGAATTTCCGACAACAAGGTCCTATCACACATTTTCCGTCGGAAAATCCGACCGTGTGTACGGGACATTGGACATAAGACATTAATTGAACGCCTTTTTTGTTTTGATGCATCTAGAATGTATTTAGCTCATTAAACTGAAGGTTTGGTTGGGTTCTGAGACTAGCCAGTGATGGCATTTGAAAGATTCATTTAATTGAAAGCTGATTCCTTAAAGCTCCACTGTGGGCACAAGAAAAAAAAAATACCCTTCCAGTGGGGACCCCGCCACTGCTCATAAAAGTATAACTAAAGACAAAACTTTTTTTTTTTCGTTTTGGTTAGAGTGGTGAGGGATTAGAACACCTGAGAGTGTTCATTGCTGTCTGTGCCAACGTTGGGTAGATCCATCCTCTCTATTTGTGTCAGTGTTGTGGTGTCAGTGTGATGAATGGCTCACCTGCTGGAGGGGCTGCAGATATCGGATCTATGTTCTATTACTAGGAAATGGGGCGAACAGACTTCTCCAGACTGCAAGCCACACGTCAGGGAGATATTGATGGATTTTGTGAGAAATACAGGAGAACATACATACTTTGTAAGTGTGAGGAGAATTTTATTATGAAGTCTCGCTGAGGAGTTTTGGAGATCGCAGTATCATCCCCACTTTATCGGCAACAGCTGATCCATCAATGTGTCCTGCGAGGTTTTTCTATACAGGCTTCCCATGATCCTCTGTAGTAGGGGATCGTGGGCTTTCTGGTAAGCAGTAACCCCTCACTTACCGGTGGTGGATTTCCTCACAAGATTTTTATTATTTGCAAAAGTGGCACTATTTATGGTTGGACTTTTATCACAAGGGACAATGCCGTTCAGGCTTTTTTGGACATTCACTGTGGTTTCACTCAATTTTTTCTTATGATACTGTCATTAGGACTTTTTGGAGCATTTTTCCCACATGATTAGGTGGGGTCTTATTATATTCAATTGTTTATAAGTTGTATACAAATTGTAACACAAGGACAAACAGTGAGAGTGATGGAAAGTTAACCCACCAAGTGGTACACATGCAACTGCTAGACCACAAATGAGCTGAATGTGCTGTGATCAGCAATACTAATGTGATTATGATGGTGGTGTAATCACAATAATATGAGAGTATGGATCCCAGAGGCAGGGGAAGAAAGAATGAACAAAAGCCTGTGTACTAGAGGCCTGCAGTCACCTAGGTGTCAGCAGGGTAAATGAATGCTGGAAGGGAGGGGGGGGTAAATGGCCTCATAGTGTAGTATCGACTTTATTAGCAAACAAAAACAAAGGTAACTCATGCTCAGATCCCCCTTACAATGGGCGAGTGCAGAGGCTTCTAGGTTACACGTTTTCGAGGATGGAAACTTCCTCTTCATCAGATTCCAGCGACAGCCGTCCGAGAGCATCCTTTCATCATGTTGATGCTCGCTCATCTCAGTGGAGCTTTCAAGCCCTCTCTCCACTGATCATGCCCCGGATTTTCACCTGCCATGCAGTTCATGCCTACTGTCTCTCCGTCTTCTGAGTGCACTACTTACCTTTGTTTTTATTTACTAATAACGTCAATAATGCACTATGAGGCTGTTTGTCCCCCCTCTCTATTTCCCTCTGTATCCCTGCTTCTTGGCATGCAAAATTGATTACAGCCGCAGGAAATACTATTGTACTGTGCCGCAGCTACGTGCAAGGCATTCAAGAGAGAAGTCTTTTTAAAAAGGTTAAGGTAAAAAATGATGGCGACTTTTATTATAATGATTTTTATCATATAGCAGTATATGTAAATGGTTTATATTAAAATTATTATACTGTGGCTTTAGAATTAGTTTAAACATGCATGAGTGTTTCAGACAAGCCTGCATGTTAATATACAAGCAGACGCTGCTGGTGCCCACCTTGCATATAAGAAATGAATGCAATTGGGAAAATCAGGTTGACTATTGTCCCTGTGAGACTGGTCAGCCTAGATGTCTCTCCTGTGGCATAGGTGTGTTTGGAAATGAACATCATTTGTATTGTACAATAATAATTTCATTCACATGAGTAACATAACTGTTTGGATCTTCATTCTCGGGACAGCATCTAAAATGTACTAAATATGCTAAATGCAACCTGACCAACCACATTGTAGAGAGTGCTTGGCCCAGCTTAGTCAAGACATGTTAGGAAGGAGCTAGAGATTCGAGATCATTGTTTGTGTAAATTTCAGCTTTTATTTGAAGTAGGGGTTTCAGGGTAAGCGGACCTTGCATTTCACTGGAACATTTATTTAACTGTTCAATGGTTATTGCTATATCCCCAGGGCCAGTGACTACTGTGGAACTCAAGCAAACCTCTGTTATGAAGTTATTAACTGGCTGGATGCCAACAGTTATACGGTTAGTATGAACATTGTCACTATTGTAAGTTTGTGTGGCTCGCTATACATCATTAAATTTCTAGTTGTAAAGCTGTCAGGGGCAAAGCACAAGTTCAGTTTTTAAACAAACTACATCTGCTAAGCCCAACAGAATATAGCTTTGTGTGTGTGTGTGTGTGTGTGTGAAGCCTCATCTGTATTGTTGAGCACAAGGAGTTTAATTTTCAGTTGCTTCCTCCAGTCCAGCAGCTGGGCATCTACCCCATCTATGGCCCTTTGAGATTTAATGACAATTCAAATATGTGCAGTTCACTGTTTAAAGTGTCATGTCAGGTTTCTTATATTTTTTGATGATGTAAAGAGATAAGGCAAAATACCTATTGTAGATAATAATAATGTGTCTAAACCACATCGCAACAGAGACACACTGTTGGATTTTTATCATTGTCTGTGTTTCCATTGGGGAGAATCACTCTCTGTATTTGTCCTGGTGACCATTTGTTACAAGTACAGTAAGTGATGTGGAATCCAAAGTTGTCACTAGAACAGGAGATGAGTGGAAATCTTCCAATGAAGACATCTGTTCTGATGACAGCTGTGTAAGAGGGGATTAGCATTTGCTTTAGAGAGATTTCTCCTTACTTCCCGTCATGTTTCTGGGACAGGAAGAGCAGGAAAAACTCAGACAAGGAAACCACACCAAAAAAAAAAGAATTCTTGGGCATTCCCTACTATCAAAAACGTTTTGACTTTACCGGTTTTTTCCTATTGTATAGACTCTCAAATGATCATTTGTGTTAAAGGATAAGTTCACTTTTTTAATAAAAATCAAATGCAGATTTTTTTTTTTTTTTTGCATGTGAAAAAAAAATATGCATTTATTTTTGTTGCAGGAGCTTGGAAAGCATTGCACCAGCAATGTATCGGGTAAGCCGATACTCCCTGACAGAAACACTCAATGGATTACCACGGCGCTCCACTGCACCGTGGTAGTTCATTGAGAACTACAAGTCGACAGCTGCTAAGGCTGTCGGGACTTGTAGGTCATTCAGACAGAGAGCTCTGTGTATGAATGACGTGGCCGGGTGGGTGGAGCCCCGCATGGCCGAGCTGCTTTCAAAAACTAGAAACTAGAACTGGGAACTTCTCCACATACTGCTGCCACAGCCAGGGGGGCCAGCGGGCGACGGCTGCAGTACTGGGAACATGTTACATGTTCCACCCTAAAATCGGGTGTAAGGCCCTTTCACACGGGCGGCTGTTCTGCCGCTGTTAAAAGCATGTTTTATTATTTTGAAATTCCATGACTCCAGGCACAGCGGATCACTTGCAGTTGTACATTGCAATTAGCTGCGTTTACATGTGGCTGTGTTGGAACATTCTTTTTTTTTCACAAGAAATGCGTTGGAACATTCTTGCCATTTTCTGATGTGCTTCCTGTTTTTCTTTCCTTGTTGTCGCTGCTATCTGCAGGAGAAATAGTACATTGCGATTACCTGCAGTTATGTGCAGATAGCTGCAATAAATCTGTCCTGGACGCAGTCCAATTTATTTTTTCTAACCGCACAAAATCCCATGTAACGAAACTGTTGCTAAATGCAGTGTGTGAATGGGGCCATAGGAAAGCATTGAGTTTAGCTGCGGTAGATAACTTAATCTATCCGCAGCTAAAAGCTGAATTCTATCTGCCTGTGTGAAAGGGACCTTACATGTTCCCAAAGGTGAACTTATCCTTTAAGTGAAAAAAGTTTAAGAGGGGTTCAAAGGGTTCTGTGTATAGCTTATTTGCAAATTCTGACATTGATATAACATTTTCATCTACGGTTCCTTTTTATTGTAGCATGCAAAATTAATTTGAGCACAGAATCTTCATACCCAGAAGGGAATAAGAGACCTTTTAAATACTTAAAGCCCAATTGAACCTTCAGTTTAAATTGTCTCAATAAGCGTCCGGTGAATCAAAACACAAGGTTTGAAAAGTCTTAGTTGGTTATCTTAACCACTTCAATACCAGGCACTTAGACACCTTCCCGCCCAGCCCAATTTTCAGCTTTCAGCGCTGTCACAATTTGAATGACAATTGCGCGGTCATGTAACACTGTACCCAAACAAATTTTTTATCATTTTGTTCCCACAAATAGAGCTTTATTTTGGTGGTATTTGATCACCTCTGCGTTTTTTTTTTTTTTGCGCAACAAATAAAAAAAGACAGAAAATTTTGAAAAAAAGCACGTTTTTCTTTGTTTCTGTTAAAATTTTTTGTAAATGAGTACGTTTTCTTCTTCAATGACGGGCACTGATATGGCTGCACTGACGGGCACTGATATGGCTGCACTGACGGGCACTGATACGGCGGCACTGATGGGCACCGATGAGGTGGCACCAATGAGGTGGCACTGATGAGGTGGCACTGACGGGCACTGATGATGGGCACTGATAGGTGGCACTGATGCGCACTGATAGGTGGCACTAATGGGCACTGATAGGTGGCACTGGTAGGTGGCACTGATGGGCGCTGATAGGTGGCACCGATGGGCACTGATAGGCGGCACTGATGGGCACTTGTAGGTGGCATTAATGGGCACTCGTAGGTGGCGTTGATGGGTAGTTATGGGTGGCACTGATAGTTGGCACAGATGGGCACGGATGGGCACTGATAGGTGGGCACAGATGGGCACTGACAGGTGGCACCGATGGACACTGATGGGTGGCACTGATGATTCTGATTGATGGCAGTGATGCCCCTAAGTGTGGCATTGCTGGGCATCACTGCAACATAATTGTGCCAATCAGTGCCCATTTGTGGGCACTGATTGGCACAGATTTGGCACTGACTGGGCACATGTGGATGGCCATGGGGTACATACCTGGCCATCCACATGTTTCCCTTCCCTGGTGGTCCTAGTGGCGATCCCTGGTGGTCCAGTGTGGTGATCTGCGGGGGGGCTGCGCTGATAAACAATCAGCGCAGACCCCCCCTGCCAGGAGAGCCGCCGATCGGCTCTCCTCTACTCGCGTCTGTCAGACGCGAGTGAGGAAGAGCCGATCAACGGCTCTTCCTATTGACAGCGTGATCAGCCGTGATTGGACACGGCTGATCACGTGGTAAAGAGCCTCCGCCGGAGGCTCTTTACCAAGATCGGTGTAGCGGTGTGTCAGACTGACACACCGATCCACCGATCGCCGCGATGCGCGCCCCTGCGGGCGCGCGGCGGCATGTTATCCTGAAGGACGTCATATGACGCCCAGTCAGGATAACACAACCACCGCCCGGCCGTCAATCCGCTATAGGCCGGGCGGGAAGTGGTTAAGCAACCAAACCCCAAGTGTGCATGAATACTCAGCGCTCAGTAGGTATACACATCTGAAAGGTGCCACCTATACCACCTGCAATGCCACATTGATGCAGTCCTCCTCAGGCTGGGGAGTCTTGACAGAGAAAACTGTAAAAACACACAGCAGGGCACAAACGACCAGTGTGTCACCAGAACCACGTTTAAGTGTACAAAATCACAGAATTCTGATCCGTCTAGGATGGCGTCATCTGGCCCAAGCAGATACAGATTGGCAGGCTTACTCGTTTTGGGATATGTACCCCCTTCGTCAGAGCAGGTTGAATGGAAAGAAAATGTATCATCTGTTGGCTGCCTTAGACTTTGCACACCCCATCTTTGATGATCCGGAATACATTTTGCAAATTTTAAATTGGAAGCTCAAATAAAGTTGGATATTTTGCTCCCTAATGGTAGAATATCAAAATTTGCCATAAATGTGAAAGTTGTGCCTTTTTTCAAGAGGAATTCCACCTGGGGAAAAAAAAAGTCAGCAGCTACAAATACTGTGGCTGCTGACTTTTAATATAAGGACACTTACCTGTCCAGGGAGCATGAGATGTTGGCACCCCAGCTGTTTTTTGGATCGACTCCTGGGTGTCACAGCCGGTTCCCTATTACGCACGCGCGAAGCGTGCTGCGCTTTCTAATTGGCCCGGCGGCGGGAGAAGGAGGAGGGGGCCGAACTTCCGAGGAAAAGGTGCCTAATGTGGCACTGGAGGGGGGGGGGGAGCAGATCAGCGGATGTTCCGCTTTTGGGTGGAACTCTGCTTTAAGTAGCTAAGTAAGGTGTAAACCGATAGCGCATTTAATATTGATGCCAATTCTTTTTTTTTTCTCTCTAGAGGTGATCATGGTCCTGCACATCTTCCTGTAAGCTTAGCTGTCCACTGTCTTGAACATGATGCTTTAATATTTGCATTGTGCCAGGATCACAAACTCCGCATGTGGTCTTACAAGGTAAGTGCCTGCTGCAGACAACATTTTGGTTGTACCACTAATAAAGCAAAGCATGACTTGTGTTATTGATATATTATAAATAATACAAATGTACCCTATTCATGTTTTTTGTCTTGTCTATTCCAGGATCAGATGTGTCTTATGGTGTCTGATATGCTGGAGTTTGTTCCCTTTAGTAAGGATATGCGACAGACTCCAGGCATTGGTCACAAGCTGAGACTGGCACACTCGACATCTATAGGACTTTATCTTGGGTTGTACCTACACACACCCAGCCAAGGACAGGTATGTGTTCTCTCCCAGGTATCAGGATAAATCTCTGAAGCCAAAGATTCCAAATCTTTTACTTTTTTTTCAACTTGGAACACTACACCTTTTTATCACTGGGGTGGTGACTTCAGTTCCCAAAGAGATTAGCTTATTGTATGTGTATTTTGTATTTATCGTTATAGGTTTTGTCTGATTTCACATTAGTTGCTTGGGTAGGATTGATGTCAAAGGTTCTGTGTTATCCACTTCCAGACCAGGCCTTTTTCTGCACTTTTAGTTTACATGTAACAATCAGTATTTGTTTGCTAGAGAATTACTTAGAGCCCCTTAACATAATAAATATATAATATTTTTTTTTTTTTTTTTACAGCAGAGGCCCTAGAGAATAAAATGTCATTGCAATTTTTTAGTCACATTGTATATTTTTTCAAACTCAATTTGTAAAATACTTTAATTGAATTTTAATGTACAAAAAACACATAACCCTTTTTTTTGTAAAAGATATTACGCAGGGTAAATAGATACCAAACATGTCATTCTTTAAACTTGCGCACGCCCGTGCAACGGCGACAATGTAAATTTTACTGTCTAGAGGCGATGCTTTAAACACCTTTACAAGTTATCACTTTAGATGTACAGAGTAGGTCTGGTGCTAGAATTACTGCCCATGATCTGACAATCGCTGTTTGTGAGTGCAAAACCGACGCATGCTTTTGCCTATGCGCGGGGGGAACTGGGGTACTTTGAATTTTTATTTCTTTTTATAACTTCATTTTTTATTATACTGTTACTTTCACTTTTTAAAAAAAAAACATTATCACTTTTATTGCTGTCACAATGAATGTAAAAATCATTGTGACAGCAATAGGTATGTGATGGGTACTCTATGGAGAGATTTGGGGTCTATAAAACCCCAAATCCCTCCTCTGCCCTTTTAAAAGCATTTAAAGCACCAAGATCAGTGTTTCTTTTTCATACATCACGGGACACAGAGTGAGGCTATTATTCATTACTTACTGGGTTATACTTCATCTCCAGGTGAATAGACACTGGTAGACCAAAGGTCTTTAGACAGGAAGTGATCCCCTATATAACCCCTCCCATACAGGAAGTACTTCAGTTTTTTACCAATGTCTGCAAGGTGGATGGGAACGTTTGTTTGAGCTCTCTCGAGCTCCAGGTCTTGAAGTTCCACCACAGTTCTAAAATGAATCAAGGGATTGACCGATTGGATCCATTTGAAACAAGCTTATATGTTAAGATAAATGGTACCCGGGCCTCGCAAAGAAGACGCAAGGATCCTGCGAGGTTTTACCTGTAATGCGACCTCCAGGCGCTGGACCTTGCATAGTGGAATCCTGGACACCACAGAGCTATGGCATTCCTGCAGGGTGCTGTACAGGGAGTGGACCCTAAAATATGACATAGTGGGGTGCCCTATGTGTGTAACAATCTGTCAATCTAGCTAAGGCTGGACACCGGTGACTGCAGGGGGGAGTTCTGGCTAGCTGCTGGTGTTTGAATTGGAGTACCTTTTTCCTGTTGTCTTTTGCTTTTTTACCTTATGGAGAGTCCGTGCACAGAATGCATGATCGTTCATGACTACTGGGCGGCCATGGTGCATGTGGCTTGCCACTCAGTATTTTGTGTGTACATCGAGCCGCGCATGCGCCGTAGCTCTAAGATTGCGCACGAGGATTCGATCTTGCGCGTACACAGCCACGTGTGTCCGCCGTGACTGCGTGCGCACGCAAGCATGCGCTGAGCGTTCTCGCGCCCAGCCATATTATTTAAACAGTAAATGGCTGACATGCGGTGCTTCCAGGGGACAGCTGTGGGACACGGAGTAGGCTCTGTATCATTCACTTTATAACAACTCATTCCTCCTTACCCGGGTCACGTGATTTACCAGGTGTTGGTTGGCAGGCTAAAGTGCTTAGCAAGATTGTTGGTGAGCCCTATTAAAGGGTCTCCCTTCTGGGGAAAATACTAAATCCAGGTACTCCCTTTTTGTGGCTTGCAATGTCTTCAAAAAAGAGGAGCGGGGTAAACACTACAGGGAAAGGCATACCTATGTCGTCAGTAGCTCCTGAGGAGCCTAGTCGTAACCCTGGTGTTTTATCCCCTGAGAGACCAGAGGCTTCCGGGCAATCTGAGCCAATGCGTCTGTCTGGTATTGTGCCTACTGTCAGCGCTGCTGCTTCAGCCTTTATCACCAGGGATGAACTGTCCTCAGCCCTAGCCGGGTTAGAGCACAGGATTGCTGGCATGATTAACTCCATCCCGCTGGGTCACAAGAAGCGTGACAGATCCCCCTCCCCTGAGCCTACTAATTTGGAGCAGGAATAGGTTGAGGAAAGGGAAGAGCTAGATGCTAAGGACTTAGGAGATGGCCTGGCAGATGAGTCTGCTTCTGAGGACTCTTGGCCAGAAAAATGTCCAGTTGGTATCGGCCTCTCAGTCGCAGAGGCTTTTGATCCAGACTCTTGCAAAGGTGGTTCCTTCTGCCTTTAGGTTACCTCCTGCAGAGGTTTCTGAGCCTCCCTTGTCCTCTTCGGGTTCCCTGAAGCCTCCTCAGGCTGCACAGGCTTTCCCCTTGCACCTGCTGTTGGAACAGGCAGTGCATGCTGATTGGGAACATCCTGACAGGATTTTTGTTCCTCCTAAGAGATGTTTCCTTTTATATCCCATGGAGGAAAAGTTTAAGAAATGGAGCATGCCAGCCACAGATGGGGCAGTCTCTTACTTAAACAAGAACTTAACTTGTCCAGTGGATAACGCACAGGGCTTGAAAGACCTTCTGACAAGAAACTGGAGTCATTATTAAAGGCTTCCTTTTCTTTGGCCAGTTCAGCTATTCAGCCAGCTGTTGCAGCAATTGGAGTCTGCCAGTCCTTAAAGGATCAGGTCAGACGGCCTGACAGGCCTAACCAGGAGGATGATCCTGCTGAAAACAAGGCAGATGTTCCTCGAGCACTGTGTTTTGCTGTAGATGCCTTTTAAAGGTCTCTATACCATTTTTCTCGTTTGGCTCTCTTGTCTGTACACATGCGCAGACTTGTGTGGCTTAAGAACTGGTCAGCCGAGCTTCCCTGTAAGAAGTTATTGGCAGGGTTCCCATTCCATGGGACACGTTTGTTTGGTGGTGATCTGGATAAAATATATCCAAAAGATTTTCGGAGGAAAGAGCTCTTTACTTCCTGTAAAGAGAAGGACCAGGTGTCCCTCGTCTAAAACCTCGGGGACTTCCTTGGCGCTCAAATACCTGAGGCAGTTCCACAGCTAACAGGGCTCTAGAGCCAGGGGCAAGCCACAGGCCCAGAAAAAACCCTGGGTCCAGAACACCTTCAAACCGGGCACCAAGCCCTCCTTTTGAGGGGACGTCCCTACTCTATTGGGTGGGGGGAAGGCTGCTTCAATTTGCGGACATTTGGAGAGCAGTGGTGCAGGACGAGTGGGTCATCTCAACAGGGGGGCCGTGGTTACAAGCTGGAATTATGGAGGTTTCCAAGATCCAACGTTCCTGCGGATCCTCCAAAAATAAACGTATTGTTTTAGGCACTAGAGCAGTTAGTGCATCCGGGAGTGATCATACAGGTTCCGGTGTCTGAAAGAGGCACAGGGTTTTATTCAAACCTGTTCACGGTTCTAAAACCAAATGGGGACATGAGGCCAATCTTGGACCTAAGATCCCTGAACAACATCTGTTAATCCAGTCCTTCAGGATGGAGTCGGTCCGCTTGGTAGTAGCCTCGTTCCAGATGGGAGACTTATTAGCCTCTATCGATATCAAGGACGAGTATTTACATGTACCTATCTTTCAGCCTCATCAGAGGTTCCTGCGATTTGCAGTAGAGGAACGTCATTTCCAGTTTGTGGCACTGCCCTCCCGGCTTCCCACAGCACCCTGGGTGGGTACAAAGATCCTAGCACCTGTACTGGGTCTTTTAAGGGCCATGGGGATCTTGGTGCTTGGATACTTGGATGACTTCCTGCTCAGAGATCACTCACTACAGGCCCTGGAATGCAGTGTAGCCTGCACAGTGCAGTATTTAGAAAACCTGGGCTGGGTCATAAATACCGAAAAGTCAGCCTTGAGCCCAGCTCAGAGTTTCTAGTATCTAGGTCTGATCATGGATACGGTTTAGGCAAAGGTATTTCTGCCACCCGTAAAAATCTGTGCCCTGAAGGATCAGGTGCGTCAGTTAAGGGGCACCAGGCAACCCTTAATTCGGCTCTGTATGAGTCTTCTGGAAAGGATGGTGTCCTCCTTCGAGAAAATTCCCTACGCTCAATTCCATTCCAGGCCTATACAACAAGACATCTTGTCAGCTTGGAACAGGAGAGCACAAGCCCTGGAGTACCCCATGTCCTTATCTCCCCGGACACGCCTAAGCTGGTGGTTGCAGGACCAGAACCTGCAAAAGGAAAGATCCTTCCTCCCGGTGTCTTGGAAAGTACTGACCAAAGACGCCAGTCTCTCGGGCTGGGGAGTGACCCAAGAGGGGCTCACAGCTCAGGGGAGATGGTTAAGGGCAGAGCAAAGCCTGCCCATCGACATACCGGAGTTAGGGGCGGTACGTCTGGCCCTACGGTCCTGAACAGAGGAGCTTCAGGACTGCTCCTTTAGGGTTCATTTCGACAAGGCCACTGCAGTGGCCTATATGAACCACCAGGGTGGTACCAGGCGCTATTCAACTCACGCAGAGGTGAACCATATATTAACCTGGGCAGAGGGACATGTGCTGGTTCTATCGGTGGTCCATATCCCGGGTGTAGAGAACTGGAAGGCAGATTATCTCAGCTGCCAGCAGATCTGCCCGGGGGGAATGGTCCCTACACCCGAATGTGTTTCAGGAAACCTGACAGTGTTGGGGATGGCCAGAGGTCGATCTTTTGGCATCCATGTTCAACAACAAGCTACAGCAGTTTGTGTCCCAAACAAGGGATCCTCTGGCAATCAGAGCAGATGCTCTAGTAGTTCCATCGAACCAGTTTTCCCTGGTTTATGCTTTCCCCTCAATCCCTCTCCTTCCAAATTTTTTGTGCAGGATTCGGAGAGAGAGGGGGTTCCAGTCATCCTGGTGGCACAAGCCTGGCCCAGAAGGCCGTGGTTCCCAGAAATCGTGAAATCGGCAGTAGATGGTCCATAGACGCTTCCGCACTGCCCTGATCTACTGTCTCAAGGTCCTATATTCCACCCCAATGTACAGTGTCTAAATTTGACGGCATAGTAATTGAAGCCGGGGTGTTAAAGGATCGTGGCATCTCGGGACCAGTGGTGTCTTTCCTAGTGAATGCCTGAAAAACGGCACTAGGAAGATCTATTCTAGGATCTGGAAAGCCTATATTGGTGTGAAGCCAGAAAATGGCATCCTAGGAAATACGTTTGGGAGAATTCTCTCTTCTACAGTTGGCTGTGGAAATCAGTTTGGCTTTGAGTACAATCAGGGGTCAGATTTCGGCCTTGTCAGTATTCTTCCTAAGGCCCTTAGCCTCCCATTTACTGATCCAAACTTTTATGCAGGGGGTAACTCGTTTGCCCCCCCCCCCCCCCCATTAGGTCACCTATGAGTCCTTGGGACTTAAACCTGGTGCTGTCGGTGTTGCAGAAACAACCATTTGAGCCGATCAAGGAAATTCCATTAGTTTTGCTGTCACGCAAGCTAGTCTTCCTGATATCCATCCCCTCAGCTAGAAGGGTGTCGAAGTTAGCGGTCCTTTCGTTCAGGGAACCATACTTGATTCTTCACCACGACAGGGTCGTGTTACAACCTGTTCCATCCTTTTTTCCAAAAGTGGTGTCGGCCTTTCATTTGAATCGGGACATTATTTTGCCTGCTTTTTTCTCTCAGCCTCATTCGGCGGAAGAGAGACGACTGCACTCCTTAGATGTAGTGCAAGAGTTTTTGTCTAAATCTGCAAAGATCCAAGGATCAGACTCCTTTATTTTGTTTTACCAGAAGGACCCAAGAAGGGGCAGGTAGCTTCCAAGACTTCCATTGCCCATTGGGTCCGACAATTGGTCATTTAGGCCTATAGTCTGAAACGTAAAGCTCACCCCTTCAGGATGAGAGCTCATTCTACCAGGGGGTTTTTGCCATCGGGTATCTGTGGCTCAGATTTGTAAAGCTGCCACCTGGTCTTCAGTGCATACGTTGACAAAATTTTTATCAAGTGGATGTTCGAGCAGCCGAGTATTCGGCTTTTCGGCAACAGTGTACTGCAGGCTACCGTATAAGGTCTGATGGCTATTGTTTGGCAGGGTGTCTTCCTCTCCTGAAGTCTATTGCTCTGGGACATCCCAGTAAGTAATGAATAATAGCCTCACTCTGTGCCCCGTGATGTAGGAAAAAGAAAATAGGATTTTTTTCATCATACTTAGCTGTAAAATCCTTTTCTTTGAGTACATTTTGGGATACAGAGACCCCTCCCCTCTTTTTGAGGCTTAAGTGCTTACTACAAAACTGAAGTACTTCCTGTATGGGGAGGGGTTATATAGGGGATACCTTCTTGTCTAAAGACCTTTGGTCTACCAGTGTCCATTCACCTGGAGATGAAGTATAACTCAGTAAGTAATGAATATTAGCCTCACTCTGTGTCCTGTGGTGTACTCAAAAAGGATTGACGAAAAAATCCTATTTTTTAAATGTTTCCGATTTAAAAAAAACAAAATTGCTCTTTACATTGGGGTAAACCATAAGTGATGTTAGGTCATCGCTTCTGGGTTACCAAGCGAAGAGCCGATCAAAGCTGATCCCAGCTTTGTTCAGCTGTCCAGCCAGCAGGGGGGTGTACTGGCTGGTGGCTGTGGTCTCCTGGTGGGACATGAATGAGAGCCCAAGCAAGCTACGGGGGGGGGGGGGGGGGACCACCAGCTCTAAAAAAAAAAAAAAAAAAAAAAAAAGATACAAGGGTGATGATTCCGGTATAACCATAGAAAATCCAGCAACATACGGGTACGTCATTTGTCTGGAAGTGGTCATCTTTACAGAAAAGGTTATATTTGCAACCAAGCTTAAAATACCGTTATAGTGGTGTTAACCATTTTCCGCCTGCGATATAACCAAAAGACGCCTACAGTGCGGGCTTACTTTGCTGGGAGGCCATACATGGATTTCCTCCCATGATCGCCCTGCCCGGCGTGGGTGACGCGCTCTGTGATCTGAGTCCAATTACAGCGGCCCCTAATATATACACAGATCTCCCAGAGGGGAATGATTTTTTTTTTTCTCAACAAAAGTGGAGTTACTTTTTTAAGTCTTTTTCTTTTGGAGACTAATGAATATTATTGTGCAGGTGTTATTGAACGCTCGTCTGAATAACCAGCTTGGGTATATTAGAATGGCTGGTAACTGAAATGGTACAAAACACATTCTTGATACTCATGGTTTTTTTTTGTTCTTGCAGTTCTGTCTTTTCCAACTCATTACTGCTGAAAGCAGTCGCTACAGTTTAGATCATATATCCACAATTTTCTCAAATCAGGTATGGAAATGTAATTTACTTACACCCATTTTCTTATGCGCATTTCTCAGCAGTTTAAAAAAAAAATTTAATATTTTTTTTTTCCTTCAAAGGAAACATTAGTTGACTTTACATTTACATTGGCCACCACTGATATCTGGGCTCTGTGGCTTGATGATGAAAACCAGACAATTGTGAAGCACATTAATTTTGAACAGTGAGTAGATCTCTATTAATTTATTTTGTCTGAAGAGTCTGTGGTTTGAAATGTGGAAGAGGCAAAACAGACATGTGGAAACATAATGTAGCTCACATAAAAAGTGATTCTAAGGGTACAAGGCTTTTCAAGGTAAAAAAACTTCTACATGAAGCTCCCCTAAATACCTACCGGAGCCTGATCTCAATCCAAAAATGTGCAGGAGAGCAGCCTCTCTCTCCTCATTGGACAGAGAGCCATTAACTCTTGCGGCTGTCATACACAGCCAGTGAAACGAGAGATGGGGCCAAGCCACACTGTGTGTGTCAGTGGAGCATGCACGAGTGCCCCCAGAGCAAACGGCTTGCTATGGGGGCACTTGGCAGGGGGAAGGAGCCAGGAGCGCCAGAGGGGAACCACAGAAGAGGAGGATCGGGGCTGCTCTGTGCACAACAGGTAAGCATAACATGTTTGTTATTTAAAAAAAAAAATAGCCTTTAGAATCACATTAAACCATCAGATCACCAAAGAACAAGAGGTTGCAACTTCAGTCAGTTAGATGGTTTTGTCTTGATGTGCAGAACCTCATGCATCTAGAGCAGCAAATCTCTAAAATGTATGTGTCTCACTTCAAGCATCTTTTCTGTGTGAACGCCAGCAAAATGTAATGTTACTTGACTATTTTCACTGCAAACCGCGCCTTCACAAATCAACTGAATCCTGTTGCCCAAAAAGCTTCTTCGGGCAACAGGCACACATAGGGCAGCCCATTCAACTGAATGGGCTACCTTATGTGACAAGCAGAATCGCGTGAAAATTGCATGTCAAAATCGCATAGCGGGAATGGTCGTTCCAGCTACACGATAATGTGAAGGGGCCTAAAGTTCTTCTTTAACCAGTGATCCCTTCTTCCTTGCCCTACACATGTAGTGCTACAAAGCTTGCTTAACAGGAGCTTATTTTGATTGACTGACTGTTTTAGTAAGGTATTTCACATTACAGAAAAGAAATTGGCAGGTCACAGATTCTTAATAAATTATATAAATGTTTTTCAGTAACCAAGCTGCCCAGTGGAATAACGTTTTCATCAATCCTCTGCCAGAAGAAGAGCTGAACATTGGAGATGAACAAGACCCAAGGGTCAGTATATGACCAGGACTATAGTTCATGTGACACAAATTTGCATAGGTTTTGTGGTTTTTTCTTTATTTTTTTTATAATTTTGCAAAACCCTTATATGATTCTATAAATGTAATCTGTATTTGTATTTTATTAAAAGGAAACTTACCTGGAGTGTCTCTTTGCCCCTGGAAGGTTTACAGTCGCTGCCTTGTGGAAAACCCTACAGGTAAAAAGTAGTTGTTTATAGACACATCCTAGAAGGATTCTGGGTTGAGACCTTAACTTGTAGCTGGTGCTAAAATCAGGATGAGGGGGAATGTGGAATGTGTTGTATTGGTTTGGGAGTCCTTTCTTTGTTTCTTTTTGTTCGGTCTGTTGGTGGTGGGGCCCTTTTTAGTTTTCCTATCTGCATTAGTGATTCTCTTTAATGTGTACATAGAAGATACAGGGACAGTGTATAGGTACCATCCCTAAAGTTTAAAGTGGTTGTAAAGTCATAAGTTTTTATTATCTGAATGCATTAAGATAAAAAGCCTTCTGTGTCCAGCAGCCCCTCTATTGCCGCGTACACACGATCGGACATTCCGACAACAAAACCGTGGATTTTTTTCAGACGGATGTTGGCTCAAACTTGTCTTGCATACACACGGTCACACAAATGTTGTCGGAAATTCCGAACGTCAAGAACACGGTGACGTACAACACGTACGATGAGCCGAGAAAAATGAAGATCAATAGCCAGTGCGGCTCTTCTGCTTGATTCCGAGCATGCGTGAAATTTTGTGCGTCGAAATTGGGAACACACGCTTGAAATTTGAAACCAGCTCTCAAACCTTTGTTGTCGGAAATTCTGACAGCAAATGTCCGATGGCGCATGCACATGGTTGGAATTTTCGACCACAGGCTCACATCGAACATTTTGTTGTCGGAAATTCCGACCGTGTGTACGCGGCATAATACTTACCTGAGCTCCATCTAGATCCAGCGAGGTTGCAGGAGTGTCTCGGCTGCCCGAGACTCCCCTCCTCATTGGCTGAGACAGCAGCGTGGCGCCATTGGCTCCTGCTGCTGTCAATCAAAGTCAGTCAGCCAATGAGGAGAGAAAGCGGGCAGGGCCACAGCTACGTGTCTGAATGGACACACAGAGGGACTGGAGAAGAGGAGGGTCTTGGCTGCTCCATGCAAAACCACTTCACAGAGCAGGTAGTTATATGTTTGTTATTTTTGGCTTTTAAAAAAAAAGTGACGTTAGTGTCATTTTAACTCTAGGCAGAATACAGTGCCTTGAAAAAGTATTCACACCCCTTGACATTTTCCACATTTTGTCATGTTACAACCAAAAAAGTAAATGTATTTTATGTGATAGACCAACACAGTGGCACATTATTGTGAAGTAAAGGAAAATGAGTAATGTTTAAGATTTTTTACAAATACATTTCTGAAAAGTGCGGCGTGCATTTGTATTTAGCCCCCTTTTACTCTGATACCCCTAACTAAAATCTAGTGGAACCCAATTGCCTTCAGAAGTCACCTAATTGATAAATAGAGTCCACCCGTGTGTAATATTTATCTCAGTATAAATACAGCTTCTCTGTGGAGCCCTCAGAGGTTTGTTAGAGAACCTTACTGAGCAAACAGCATCATGAAGGCCAAGGAACACACCAGACAGGTCAGGGATAGAGTTGTGGAGAAGTTTAAAGCAGGGTTAGGTTATAAAAAAAATATCCCAAGCTTTAAACAGGTCACAGAGCACTGTTCAATCCATCATCTGAAAATAGAGTATGGCACAACTGCAAACCTACCAAGACATGGCCGTTTACCTAAACTGACAGGCCGGGCAAAGAGAGCATTAATCAGAGAAGCAGCCAAGAGGCCCATGGTAACTCTGGAGGAGCTGCAGAGATCCACAGCTCAGGTGGGAGAATCTGTCCACAGGACAACTATTAATCATGCACTCCACAAATCTGACCTTTATGGAAGAGTGGCAAGAAAAAAGCTATTGGTGAAAGAAATCCATAAGAAGTCCCGTTTGCAGTTTGAGAAGCCATGTGGGCGACACAGCAAAGATGTTGAAGAAGGTGCTCTGGTCAGATGAGACTAAAATTGAACTTTTTGGCCTAAAAGCAAAACACTTTGTGTGGCAGAAAACTAACACTGCACCTCACCCTAAACACACTATCTCCACCATGAAACATGGTGGTGGCAGCATAAAGCTGTGGGGATGCTTTTATTCAACAGGGAAGCTGGTCAGTTAATTGGAAGATGGATGGAGCCAAATGCAGGACAATCTTAGAAGAAAACTTGTTAGAGTCTGCAAAAGACTTGAGACTGGGGCGAAGGTTCACCTTCCCGCAAGACAACGACCCTAAGCATACACCCAGAGCTACAATGGAATGGTTTAGATCAAAGCATATTCATGTGTTAGAATGGCCCAGTCAAAGTCCAGACCTAAATCCAATTGAGAATCTGTGGCAAGACTTGAAAATTTCTGTTCAGACACTCTCCATCCAATCTGACAGAGCTTGAGCTATTTTGAAAAGAACAATGGGCTAAAATGGAGCCTAGTGGGCCAAATTAGATGCTGGTTTCTTATGAGTATTTGGATAATGTATTTGTGACATCTCCTTGCTGCTTTTCTTGTCCACCTGGGAATGTTTTGATGTTCCCACCCACCCTTGCATGTTGCAGCACATCCTGTTGCTTCCTCAATGATATAAAATACATTTTAAAAAAGTCCACCAGTGAGAGAAGGAGCCCCTTATAATGGGGACAGAATAGGACAGAAAAAATAAGGAGCGGAGATCTCACCAGTAGATTTCTCGAGATATACGTATATTGTATAGGAAACTGTTTAATTCCCCAGCATCTACCATAAACTAAAATATATCAGAATTTGAGTCAACTAACCCTGTTAAAGGCAGTTCTCACAGGGAAAAGATCTGATGCCTCTAATTATAGACGCCAGGCTCCTATCATATCTCTACCTCCTACATAGGAGGTAGAGAACAGAGTTTATATATTTTTTTTCAGATTATGCTATATTAGTTTACAATGCTGTATCTGTAATGGAGGGGTTATCTACTGTTAGCTTTTCTGACACCCAAATAATTTGCCCAAAAGCTAAATGGGACTATACCTTGATGGCATATATATACAATTATTCCAAGCCAGGGATCTACCCCACTGCTAACTTTCCACAGCGTCATCGGTAGGTTCAGCAGATTGCACAGACAAAATTTTCTGATTTAAAAAAATAAATACTTGTACCTCTGAAAAGCTTTGTGTGTTTGTGTATAAAGCCATCACCTGTGGATACCATTACAAGCCTTGGAAAGTGAACATGCTCTACTTCTGTAAATCACCGCAAAGTGAATTTTCACTTGTCTTCTTGAATGAGGTGAAAATTCTTATTGCAAAAAATACTCAGTTATGTGCAAGGAAAATGAATGCAGGATTTTTGCTTGCACGTGATTGGATGATTAAGGTGGTTGTAAAGGCAGAAGGTTTTTTCTGCTAATGCATTAAGAGAAAAAGCCTTCTGTGTGTAGCAGCCCCCCCTAAATTACTTGAGCCCCATCTCGAACCAGCAATGTTCCACGAGACTCTCTCTCATTGACTAAGACCGCAGCGAAGCGCCATTGGCTCCTGCTGCTGCCAATAGGTGAGTGAACCAATGAGGGGGTTGGGCTGCGGCTCCGTGTCTGAATAGACACTGAGTAGCAGCTCAGCTCGGGTGCTCCCATAGCAAGCTGTTTGCTGTAGGGGCACTCAACAGGAGGGAGGGGCCAGGAGTGGCGAAGAGGGACCCAAGAAGAGGAGGATTTGAGCTGCTCTGTGCAAAACCACTACAACAGAGCAGGTAAGTATAACATGTTTGTTATTTTTAACGGAAAAAAAACATGAGACTTTAGTATCACTTTAAAGGTGGCATAGTTTCACCTTTTGGCTAATGATTAAGGTGATGCTTTGCTGGCTTCAGTTATCCCATAATGTGTGAACAAAAATACTGTTTTCTTTTTAATTTTCCATGCACATGATTGGGTTTTCTTTGCAAAGCAAATTTTCAGTTTACAGTACTTCATTCACCACATTTACTTAGAAAAGTTAAGATTCACTTTGAAAGTGATCAGGATCTACTCCTTTTGGCAAATTGGGGTATTTGTCTTATTCCTAGTCTTTACCTTGTATCTATGCAGAACAGTTCATTTATATATCATCTTTTTTTTAAAAGATTTATCAAAGAGGGGCTGTAAAGTTGATGGACCTGTCATGGGAAGAGATGAGGAAAGAGGTCACTTTAACAGTTGAAAATGAGGTGAGAGATTACTATGTGTTTAATGGAAATGTGCCCTTATATTTTAGGTCCTGTATACAAAAGTTCAGTCCTTGTACTCGGCATGTGGTGTATGATTAAGCTTCTGTTTTTTCAAATAAGTGGACCGGTGTAGTTATCTTTTCTTCGGAAGAGATGGGGACAAAAAGCCATATCAGCAGTCTCCTGACAAGGGGAGGCCTGATATCTGCACTTAAAAACATCGTTTTGAACCTGTCTCCTATTATTTTTCAGGTTTTCAAAATGCAAACATTTGTGTTGTCACCTGCTCCACCATCTCTCCCACCCCCTCTTATTCATCCACTGTCGCAATATGCTCTATTGGTAATATAGAAAAACTTTCATAATTTGAGGAGTCTGGTAGCTATTTATGGATGTTGGTGCCTAAATTAAATGCAGAACTGTGGCAGAAAGCTTCTGAGCGGCTATCAAACCACACTTGTCACTCTTCATACTATTATGCTAAGTTTACACTTATGGCAACGCTTGCCATGCCTTTGAGTGATCCACGGTGGATTGCTTTTCAAAGGCATTTGATAGCCGATGTGGAGGCAATATGTGACCTAGTCGCCACCCTTTTTAACTCTGTAAAAACTGCAACACTGGATCACAAACCACTTGTGACTCCATTCACTTGGTCAGCTTGGATTTGGCAACAGTACAGCCCACCAAACACAACAGGGTATAAATTTTACTATGGCGATGAAGCAAAGCATCGCTGCATGTGTACAACACCCCACAGACGCCCCATCCAACCTAGCTGTCTTATGGGGTCAGTTCCCAACTGCAAGTGTAAAAGAGCCCTTGCAGAGAAAATTTGAAGCCCAACTCTACTTCTACCTTCCTCCTCTCTGTGAATGGGCCACAGTCTAACGTTCTAACCTTTTTCATAAACTTTTAGGCTTCTTCTTTTTAGGTTTTCTTCTGGTGGTGAGCGATCTGTGCCAACATCATCATATGCTTAAATAAAGGGTGCCTCGATGTTGCCTACCCAAAGGGTGGGCCCATGATGACATGCAGCCAATGTCCAGGCTGAGTAATGCTGCTCGTCATTTAAACCAGAATACGTACAAAGGACATCTTGCAAACAAAGAGCCATGTGGGGGACAAGGGCATGTTGCTACTGAGCATTGCAGCTGAGCTGTATTATAATTTTTTTTTTTTTTTTTTTTTTTTTAATCTTTATCTTTTGAGGGGCCTGTTTTTAGTTCAAGACAATTTTGCCAAAAGTTGGGCTTTAAATAAGGGAATGCCACCCCTTTTAGGAAATAAATCGGGGAGGAAGACTAACATGACTGTCCTGTGGCAACAACATTGAGAAGGGGAGAAGCAACTTCCCCCAACCACTAGGGGCTTGGGGTGTTCACAGTAGGTATAGAGGTATGTTTACCCCACCCTCAAGTAAAGGGGAGACAAATGGAGGCACATTCAACTATAAAGGGGGTAGAGGATGAAAAGAAATAGTCACTTTAGTACTTCAGCTCTAAGCTCAAAAATGCCATTGTGGTTTACCAGGACCTAAAATTTTAAAAGAAATTAAGAAGCAGCTCTAGCAGTGCTGCCGTAGCACTACAAGTTCTGTGGTGTTTGTTTTTTTTGTTTTTTTTTTTTAATTCTTTATTTAAGAATTGCGGTTTGAACAAAGTGACAGAATAACACACATGTCAACCTGCGAAATTCAGTGATAGGCAATAAACATGACTATCCAAAGAGGTCTACTGTATATAGGTTAGGGAGAACACAGACATGGTTCTAAAACGGTTATATTAGTTCAGGAGTCTGAGTCTAAGGGCTCTACAACAATCGTAACCTGTAGTTAAACCTGAACGTTGGGGAGAACCTCCATTCCTAGGATAGGGTTAGTTTTACTGGGCCTATATGGACCCAATGATTAAGAGCATTAAGGTGAGAGAAAGACAACCTGGGAGTTAGAATAAACTTTCCCTATTTGGTAGGAACCGAACGATTGTGCCCTGGAAGACTAAACTTGAGTAACGTACCTCCTATAATACGTGGTTCCTGGTCCTGATTTCGCAGGAGCAATACCAGAGGATTACCGCAATCCAAAGGAATTTTTTCTTTTTTTAATAGGAAAACAAAGAGGATGACGCCAAAGGCATCAAGAGGGAGAATAAAGATAAAGAATAAGGTAGTAGTGGTAGAGGGTAGGTAAGTGGAGGGGGGGGGGGGGGTGATAGGGCTCTGGCTGGGTCGACGGCCCTAAGCTTCAATTTCTCCCAAGACAGGTTATTCAAATGTAAGAATTGTATTCATCCGAGAATCGGAACAGGTTCCAGTGTGTCCAACGAGTGTTGTGTTCCTCCTCTCTGTCCCCTAGGGCAGCCGTGAGACCCTCCATCCGCTGTATGTCGCACACCCTAGCAAACCATTGTGATACCACCGGTGGAGACTGTTGCTTCCATACACTGGGGATGCACGCCCTGGCTGCATTCAGGAGGTGTTTCAACAAGGATTTGCGATATCACTTACAAGACATAGGGGTTAGGTTTAGGAATACTGCTGCTGGATTATCCTGAAGGGAGACATCTGTGATCTTGTGAATGATCTGTAATACCTGCCTCCAGAAAAGGGTCAATTCTGGGCAGTCCCAGAATATGTGGAGTAATGTGCCAGTTTGGTTACCACATCTCCAACAAAGAGGGCTTTGTCCTGGGAATATTGACGCTAGTACAGATGGAGTCCTGTACCAACGGGTCAAAATCTTGTAGGTGATCTCTTGATATTTGCTACATAAAGATGACTTATGTGCAAACAGGAGGATGCGTTTTTTTTGATCCTCAGTGAATGTGATGTTAAGATCTCTCTCCCATTTCCTCAAGTATGGGGGATCATGTTGCGATATGTGAGCAAGTAAGATATTATAGGAGTGGGAAAGAGATTTCCGTATAGGTTCATCTCCTAGGCACAAATCTTCAAAGAGCGTTGGCTGTCTACGAAAGCAGTCATTATCAGGGAGGGATCGGATGAAGTGTGAAAGTTGAGAAATCTTCCACCTACCCAAGATAGACGAATTAAGAGTAGGATATAGGCCTGCGGGGTCAACCCACTCTGAGGGGCCAAGAAAAGAGGAGGCTCTAACCATTCTCTGTTCCGGTTGGAGCCGAAAGGACTTGTCTGAAAGACCTGGTATGAAGTCCAGGTGCCCAATTATTGGCGTTAACGGGGAAGGAAAGCTTACTGTTTCTGCTATCCTGAAATATCTGTGAAGCTCCTGGAGGGTAGGTTCGATTAGTGGATGTGGGGAGGAAAATTGGGAAAAACGAGACCCACTCCAAGGCAAACCCGCCAAGGGAATGGGCACTATTTCCTGTTCCAGTCTGACCCACAATTTATGTGGTGAATGTCTGCTCCAATCCACAACTCTGTTCATGTGGACTGCTAAGTAATACAGGGCGGGGTCGGGAAGACCTACCCCTCCTCTGAGTTTTGGCCGCTGTAGTAGTGATCTCTTAAGGCGCGATGACTTGCCCTGCCAAACGTAGTTTACGAAAATTGAGCGTAGCTTGTGAAAGAAGCTCTGCGGTATCCTGACCGGTAATGCCTGCAGGAGGTAGAGCAGCCTCGGCATGATATTCATTTTTAAAACATTGCATCTACCAAACCATGATATTGCCAAGTTCTTCCATCTTTCTAAATCAGAGGAAAAGCCACTCAATAGAGGTTGAAAATTGAGTTGGTAGACGAGCTGTAAATCCGAGGGAATTTTAGTGCCTAAATATTGGATTGCCTGGGGAGTCCATCGGAAAGGGAAGTTGCCTCCAAGTCGAGCCTGAGAGCTGGGAGATAGGGAGACGTTGAGTGCCTCCGATTTTTGGAGATTGATTTTAAAGTCTGATATATCACCATATTGGCGTATTTCAGATAGGAGGACCGGTATGGAGGTATGCGGATTTGAGATGTAGAACAAAAGATCATCTGCATAAGCAGCAATTTTGTGATGGTACGTGCCAGATTCAAGTCCCTTAATGTCAGGGTTAAGCCTGATGTGTTGCAATAGGGGTTCCAGAGAAAGTATAAAGAGGAGCGGGGAAAGTGGGCATCCCTGTCTCGTTCCGTTGCTTATAGCGAAGGGTCTAGAATCAACCCCGTTCACTCTGACCGTTGCAGTAGGTGTAGAATAGACAGCAGAGATCCAGGACATAATGGAGGCTGGCATCCCAAGACGTCGCAGGGTGGCTAGGAGGAAGGTCCAGTTTACCCTGTCAAACGCCTTTTCAGCGTCTGTAGACAACAGGATGAATGGGGTATTAAGACGTTTGGCCATTGCTACAATATTTATCGTCCTGATTGTGTTGTCTCGTGCTTCCCTATTACGTATAAATCCAACCTGGTCTAAGGGGACTATACGTTGGAGAACAGACCCTAATCTTTCGGCCAAAATTTTTGTGAACAGCTTAAGGTCACAATTGAGCAGTGAAATAGGCCTGTAACTCGCACAGAGAAGTGGATCCTTCTCTGGCTTAGGATAACGGTGATGCTCGCTTGTAAAAGGTCCTTGTGATTGTCTAGTATTGCATTGAAGGCGGTGACGAAGTGGGTTGCTAATTGAGCTTGGAATGTTTTGTAGTAGGCAATTGTAAAACCATCAGGGCCGGGTGCTTTCCCTCTCGGAGACCCTGCTATGGCTCTCGCAAGTTCATCTGTCGTTATAGGCTGTGAGAGCATGTCTACCTCTTCAGCGCTGAGGGAAGGCAAATTAGCTGCCTCGAGGTAGGTTTCTATTGTCTCTACTCTATCCTGGGGCTGGCCCACTGAGGAGCGAGAGTACAAGTTATAAAGAGCCTCATAGAATGCACGGAAGGACTCCGCCATTTCCGTGGAGACGTGAGTTCTGAGTCCTGTAGGTGTGGATAAGGCAGGAATATAGGATAGGTTGCGTTGAGTTCGGATGGCATTCGCTAACGTTCTACTGCATTTATCTCCGTACTCAAACGTTCTGCGTGTCTTCAGTAGGCTGTGTTTAGATTGGAATAAGGAGTGTTCCCTAATTTGTTCTCTAAGGTTAGTGACTTCTATTTCAAGGATCCTATCTGGGTGTATTTTATGTCGTTTTTCGCAGTCGTGAAGTTTTGTGAGCAACTCTGACAGCGTTTTTGCTCTGGTCACCTTAAGTCTGTGACCATGCTTAATGAGCATTCCTCTAATGTAGCACTTATGTGCAGACCATATAGAGAGAGGGTTAGGGACCGAGTCTTTGTTGCTCTCAAAAAAAAGTTCTAATTCCCGTAAAATATCGGCCTTAACCTCAAGGTTTTGAATGAGGGATTCATTAAGTCGCCACGTGGCTGATCTCGGTGTCGGGTGTTGTAGGGCTATTCCTATGGAGATCGGAGCGTGGTCTGAGAGCGCTATATGACCAATCTGAGCGCTAGAGACAAGTGGGATCGTGGCATGGGAGACTAAAAATAGATCTATTCTAGAGTACGATCCATGAACTGCTGAGAAAAAGGTGTAATCCCTATCCTGTGGGTGAAGGATACGCCAGATGTCAACTAACCGGTGAGAGTGCAACAATTCTCTGATTCGGTTACGAGATCTCAGGGACAGAGCTGAGGAGCCCGACGAGGAGTCCTTCTGGCGATCAATGGTAAGGTTAAGGTCACCCCCTAATACCAAAGTTCCTTCGGCAAAAGAAGCTAATGCAGATAAGCAAGACTCCAGTGCTGGAATCTGATCTACATTCGGCAGGTACAGGTTAGCTAGGGTGATCGTCTGCGAATGTAATGTACCCTTAACAAAAAGGTATCTACCCTCTTGGTCGGTATGGAGGTCCACCAGCTGCCAGGGCACAGTTTTGGCCAAAAGAATACTTGTGCCCTTTGATTTTGTTGAGGGAGACACACTGTGATATACTGTTGGAAAATGCTTATTGTTCAACCTTGGGATCTTGTCCGCCCGAAAGTGGGTCTCCTGTAAAAACACTACTTAGGGTCTTTGCCTCCAGAGCTCAGCCAAGCAACTGGAGCGTTTTTCTGGGATATTTAAGCCCTTCACGTTCCATGACACAAATTTCAGAGTCATTTTTAGCAGGGCGGGATCGGACCGTCGAACCCTGCCAGAACACAAAACTGAAGGGAACTGGTAAAAAGGGAGGGGGGGAGGGGAAGTTTATCTAAGTACTGGAAACTAAAGGAAGGTAGGTCAAGGAGGGTTAGGGAAAAGAGCTGGGGAGGAGAAAGATGAAAAGAATAGGAGAGGTATAGAAAAGGAGGGAGAAAGCTAGATCTCCGTACGGAGGACTACTGCCTAGGTGGGCAGTTAAGGCCTAGTGGGGGATGAGGTAAGGCACTTCAGGGAATGAGCCCCCGAGCCGCGGGCTCCCCCAACAGCCCCCATTAAAGGCGGTCCCCAATGGAGCCGCATAACAGAGTTAAGCTTCATTTTTAAGTGATAACCATGTATATAAAAAAAGGGAATACAAAGAGTGGTAACAAATAATGAAACAGTCATAAACAATATGAAATTAACCCAGAATTTAGTTAGCAGGAGAAACCGCCCACTCCCAGAGGGTATGGACCCCGCAAGAGCAGGCTATGGCTGGAACACCCCACGGGCGTATCCACAAGGCAGTGCCACCCCTGCAACAAAGCCCCCATCACCCATAATGGAGCCCAGTCCGAGGGGGCGAGCGCGGTCGTCTCAGAGAGAGAAAAAAAAAAAAATGCAGGATGGGGAAGGGGAAAAGGATGGGGAAGGGGAAAAGGAGCGGGGTAGGGGTTGAAGGAGGGTAAACCTCTCCAGCAAGAACCTGAAACCAAATGTGGCCGCGCACCCCCCATCACCCGGGCAGGCATTACTAAAGACTATCAAACGGTTACAAACATGTATAAAGCAATGTTTTAAGAGGTCAGACAGGTGGAAGGAAGGGGCGTCCGGGAAACCGATGCCCAGGTGAGCGCATATGGCAGTTCAGGTCAAGCTAAGCCTGTTGTACAGGCGAGAACTCCAAGCAGCTCCCCAAAGACCCCCTCCAAACCCCTGTGCCACCTATGGGTGCCATATAAATGAGTCACAGTGACCTGGGTGGTCTCCTATCTACCCCCCTGCAGGGCCAACCTATGTTGCAAATGGGGAACAAATAGGCAGGGAGCACCGAAATGAGCACCCAAGCCACGTCCCACCCATCGTCCAAGGCTGCAGATTCAGTCGGGCCCATCTCCTCTCGGTGCCAACAATAATGGAACTTCTTCATGTAAGTCCCGCAGTATGTTCCGTTCAGTGGATAGGTCAGTTCTGAGATAGAGGCCCCTGGGGGTCCCTTCGAAAAGCGGACAAGATCATGTGGCCACGACAGTCAGTCTAGGGGGACCAGGGATCACTCTCAGGGAAAGTCATCATGCCCGCTATTCCATGGCAGACGGGGCAACAGGAACATAACAAAGTATTGAAAAACGTACTTACGGAAGGAAACTCCGCAAACTGGGGTAGGTCTTCAACCTGAGAGCAATTCTAACCTTGGAGGTTTATGGCTCATTGTCCTGAGGAGCCTGAGGTCTTCTGTGCTGAGACCGGCGATTGCGTCGGGATCGTTGGGGTCTTCCTGTTGGTTTTGCTGTGGGGTTAGTGCCATCGCGAGGGAGAACAAATGCCAGCCAGTTGGGTAGGGACACCGCGGGCAGCTCTAGGGAGTTGAGGAAATCAGGGACATCCGCGGGATGTCGAAGGGTATATGAACGGCCTCCCTTGCGTGCAATGAGGTGGAAAGGGTGGCCCCACTTGTAAGTGATCTCCCGTTCGCCGAGCTTCTCTAGCAGTGGCTTCATGCAACGGCGCATCTGCAAGGTCGTCCTGGAGACATCGGGGAGAGGAGCGATTTGTGCTCCGTCAAAATCTACATGTCCTCTGTTCCAGGCTCGTTGCAGAATGTCCTCTTTGACAGAGTAGCTGTGTAGACAACACAGAACATCTCTGGGTCTGTCCTCTGCAGGATCTCTGGGTCCCAGGGTCCTGTGCACCCTGTCTATAGCAATGGGCGTCTCCGGCGGGCGCTCTAAACAGTTATTAAATATGGCGGTAACGGTTGCCTTGAGGTCTGCTTGCCGAGTGGCTTCAGGCAGGCCACGGATTCTAATGTTACGCCTGCGATAACGGTTTTCCAGGTCGTCTATCAAAAGATGCAGCTGTGCAACTTGGTCTGTCACCTCCTCCCGCGCAGCCTGTAGACTGGTGACGTCCTGGCGGAGGGTGGCTGTGTCAGTTTCAATTGTAGAGATACGAGAGGTCGCCTCTGCCACTTCTTCTTTAATGCCTGTGAGCTCTCCCCGGAGTGCTGCCTCCATTCTGGAGGCTAAAGAGTCCAGGTCTTCCCTGGTGGGAAGCCTCTGCAGAAGAGCCCACAAAGTCTGTTCATTAAAAAGTGCAGTGGATGGCTCAGGTGGGGGTACCACTAAAGGGGTTGTACTCGCTGTTGCCTGCATGTGCTGTGTGAGGAGCGGCGGTGCGCTGGGTATGGAGACTCAGTATTGGGAGCACTGTGTGTCTCCTGGAGCCCACTGTGTGGAGCCGCCTAGCTCTTCCCCAGGGCTACCCAGTGATGTGAGGGACAGCGAGCGGGGGAGGCAGGGGGAGAGATCGCTGGAAGGGGAGAAGGGCGGCATGTCATTGCTGAGACCGTATTTTGTTCCCCCTCCTCCATTTGCAGTCTGGCTGTGTTCCGTCCGCATGGCTGGAGCCGGCGCCATCTTGGCCGGGTCCGGAGTAGATGCGGCCGGCTGTATTGGAACCAGGAATTTCTCCATTTGGGCAGGAGAGCCTCTCTCTCGACGGTACCACTTCTCCGGGTTCCTGAGCAGTGCGGTGAAGCTATAATGGATAGTGATCCTAATCGGGTAAGCTGCTGAGGAGCCGCGGTCCGGGAGCCCTAAGAAGACGCGTCTTCACTCCTCCATGCCGAGACCACGCCCCTGTGTTTGTTTTTTTTGTTTTTTTTTATATGCAGTGTATGTGTATATATAATATGAAATATTATAAAATATATATACTGTATATAATGTTTATATATCAGATATAAGTGTTAAATGAGTGGAAGATTTGAATCAAGCTGCAAAGGTAGCAAAAGTAATTTGGTTTTTGGTCTGTCTTGTTTTTATAGCTGCACAGTCACCTCACGGAGTACGAGATGTCCCAGGAGGAGTTCCGTCAATTACAAGTGGAGTATTGGTCAAAATTCTATTCATGCTGCTTGCAGTATCAGGAGGAGCTGTCCCGTCCCCTTGCTTTGATGGTGCACCCTTACACTGGCATGATCTGCCTGCTGAGAAAGGTGAGTCTCAAGAGTACAGTGGTAATAGAGATTGCCTTTAGAGCACAGCGGAATGCTGCTTTATTAGAAGCCAAAGAAAGTCCGTTGCGAATTGAGTACGGCGTGCAGGTTGATGTATTTTAGACATGCTCTGTTGAAGTAATGAAAAATTATATAAGTGGTTTAAAGTGATACTAAAGTCGTTTGTTTAAAAAAAAAAAAAAAAAAAAAGTTATTCTTACCTGCTCTGTGCAGTGTTTTTTTACAGAGTAGCCCAGATCCTCTTCTTAATGGGTTTCTTGCCGGCGCTCTTGACCCCTCCCTCCTGCCGAGTGCCCCAACAGCAAGCAGCTTGCTATGGGAGCACCCAAGCCGAGCTGCTGCTCTGTGTGTCCATTCAGACACGGAGCAGTGGCTCTGCCCTGCTCCCGCTATTTCCTCATTGGATCACTGACTTTGTCAGCAGTGGGAGCCAATGGCACCCGCTGTGTGTCTCAGCCAATCAGGAAGGAGAGTCTCGGGCAGCCCATTCTTTTGTGCAACATCACTGGATTAAGATGGGGCTTAGGTAAGTATGGGGGGGCTGCTGACCAGAATGTTTTTTTATTTATTTATTTTTTTTGTTTGTTTTTTATCCTAATGCATTAAAGTGGAAGTAAACTTCCAACATTAAACTTTACCTATAGGTAGTGTAAATATCTCCTAAACGTGCACTGTGTAGGAGATATTTAGTGTTAGGCTTGCACCAATACTAGTGTTGGTGCCAATACCGAGCATTTGCACAAGTACTTGTGCTTGTGCAAATGCTCCGATGCCTAATCTGATACCAGGGCAGTCAGGGGATGATTGGTGCGGCGGTGGGGGCCGTTGCAAGTACTGATGTCCCCGTATAGATTTCAATAAAGCAGCTGACAGTCGCTACCCCTCCTCTCCCTCCCGTGACTTTCAGCTGCTTTATTGAAATCTATACAGGGAGATCTGTGCTTGTAACCACCGCCACACCGATCACCCCTGACTGTCCCCTGTGTGCTCCCCCATGTCCTCCTCCATGCTCCTAAGGTCCCCTGCCATGTCCTCCTCCAGTCCCCCTCTGCTTCCCCTCTGTGTCCTTCTCCGGTCTTTCTCTGCTCCCCCACCGTGTTCTCCTCCGCTTCATCTCTGGTCTTTTTCTGCTCCCCCTCCATGTCCTCCTCCGCTCCCCCTCCATTCCCCCTCTGTCCACTTCCGGTCCCCCCTGCCTCTGTCGGGATGGAGAGCAGAGGAAGGAGCTGGTAAATTTGTCATTTACCGGCTCCTTCCTATTCCGAATGTACAGAGTCAGTGATCACTGGCTCTGTCCATTCATAACTGAGCATCGTAAACTGTGTTTACTCTGCTTCAGTTTATTAATGAACAGGAGTCTGTCTCTTGTCCATTCATCTGTAGTGCAGCTGAGGCTGCTGAGCAAGAGACTGGGGAATCTGTGTCCTCTGTCCCTTTCTCTTTCTCAAAGGTGAGATGTCAGGGGTCTGTTTAGACCCCTGAAATCTCACCAAAGCACCCCCTCCCAACAGGGTTGATAAAAAAAGGAAGAATTGTATCAGTGCAACCCTATTTAGTGTACATGCATTCAGCGACATCACTGGCGCATGCACTCTAAAGGAACGGGGAAAAGGGGACCTTCTGCCTTTAGAACCACTTTAAATGTTTTTTTTGTTTTTTTTTAATTCCTGAGTTGGAAAACTGGAGCATAAGTGTGTTAATTTTTTTAGTTGTCAACCAAGGAACCTTTACATCATGAAGCGGTGTTCTCACAATGAGAAATGCAGTGATGCTAATAAATAATTTTAAAGCCAATTTTAATTTTGTGCTGTTCTTCCCTCTACAGGGTTTTGTGTCATTCTTGGCTCCCTGCTCATTGGTTGATCACTTGTATCTCTTGCCGACAGAACACTTGCTGACAGAAGATGAAAGCGTCATCTCAGATGGTGAGATCACTATGCATTAAAAGGGGACATGTCATAAGAGAGATGCAGGCTGCAACTGCTTACGTCTCCTGTAAATTCTAGTTGTCTGGTTGTCTTTCACTTTCGCTTCAATGCTCTGACTTGATGACCTGGATCAAGTGACTTTCACTCGCTGCATGAGTGTTTTGTGTCTTTGAACCAGGAACATTAATACTGGTCACTAGTGCATTCAAAAGGAAGCCAGTAATGGTAGTCTCCATATTTTTCCTATGACTGGCTAATTTTAAAGATTGTCTTTTATTCTGATTTACTAGTGCAATACATTTTTTCCTAAGTAAAACCCAATGGCAGTGGTATTCACATACGAGTCTATTTCTGTCTGTTGGTGATAGATTTGCTTTAATTTTCTTGTAATTGCAAAGGACAGTTGCAATTGCTTGATACTATATTTTTTATAAGACGGTACTGTGTCTCAAAATTTAGAGCTAGATCCCGTTAGTTCTGCTCCATTAAATGGTCTATACTTGCAAAAGTGTGTCCTTTCCATAAACGCCATAATTTAAGTAGAAGTCCAGGCTAGAACTAACTAAGCTTAAACCTGCTCCCGCCCACCTTATAACTCCTATGCTTACTTCCCTGTAAAAGGAAGATGCTTACCCATACCTATTCTTGGGGTGCTCTAGTCCGGTCACGTGATCGGCTGCCGGCTTCAGGGTAGAAAATAGACAGCCGGAAATGGATGCCCCATAATAAGCCTATGGGTGGCATCACCAAGCAGTCATTCCATCTGTTGGCGCTCTCTGCTCTCCCCTAAAGCCAGCCACTGGGGAGAATACGTGACTGGAACGGAGCTCTCGGAGAATAGATAAGTATAAGCATTTTGCTTTTACAGGGTATTTGGTATAGGAGTTAGAAGGTGGGTGCCGTTTTAAGCATAGTTCTATATTTTGGAATAAGCAAAGCAAATCCAATGTAGCTGCCATCACGTACAAGTTTTCTTTAATCATATAATGCCTGAGCTGGAGATTTCTACCACTTCCTGGTCCTACCCCAGTGAGATCCCACCTCCAGCACACAGACTGGGGTTTTTCCTGTAATTCTTCTCCAGAACACGCATGCGCTTAACCACATCCCGCCCGGCCTAAAGCAAAATAACGGCTGACCAGTGGTTTCATTATCCATGTCATGTGACATCCAGCAGGATACGCTGCCTACAGCTGTTCACATCGTAACCTGGAAGTGCCGGTTATCAGTATTTCCTCTCTTCGCGGTGACAAGGCGTGAGTAGAGGAGACCCGATAAGCCGCTCTCCTGATGGGGGCGCCAGTGCAGACCCATCAAAAATGCCTACAAGTGCCAACCTAGAGTGCCAATCAGTGCCCACCAGGGATGAGTCTGTGCCTCCCCATCAGTGCTGCCTATCTGTGCCATTTATCATTGCCCATCAGTAACCCTATCCGTACCGCCTATCAGTGCCACCTCCATCAGTGCCCGTCAGTGAAGGAGAAAACGTATTTACAAATTTCCATTACCAAAACTTTTTTTGTTTTCAAAATTTTTGGTCCTTTTTTATTTAGCAAAATAAAAAAAAAAACTGAGCGGTGATTAAATACCACCAAAAGAAAGCTCTATTTGTGGGGGAAAAATTATAAAAATTTCATATGGGTACAGTCTTGCATGACTGTGCAATTGTCAATCATAGTGCGTGAGCGCTGAAAGCTAAAAATTTGCCTGGGCAGGAAGGGGGGAAAGTGGCCAGTATTGAAGTAGTTAATACCCAGTCCACAGCTCAGGTGCGCTAACCCTTTTTTTTTTTTTTTGTTACAGATATAGATGTTGCTAGTGACACAATATTCCTGATGCATTGCTTGCGTATGATTGGGGATTACATTTCCTTCGACATGGCGTACATGATTGAGTCTGCATGCTGCCATCAGCAGCCCCCAGAAAGAGTTGCAGAGAGAATCTTGGAAGAAATGATTGCCAACGATGTGTAAGGTTTTTATTTTATTTGTTTTATTTTGTGAGTTTTACTTGGTTATTACAAGGTCAAATAAAATGTATAGACAAGGCAACAAGGAAGATTTGAAGGAGTGAATCTGGAGTCTTTAAGTGGTTGTATGCCTTAGACATGAAATATGAACAAAGCATATTCCTGTATAGTGTGTACATAGTTAAAAGCAGTTAAATTTAAGTTAAAAGTGTAATTTCTGTCTGCTGCTTTGTTTCTCTATTGGCACAAGTCACTTCTGACAAGTTTTCCTGACACCAAGAGAAAAATGGTAATGGGGAGGGATCTCCAGCTGATTGACAGCCTCAGCTCTGTTCCTGTGAGCTGTCGAAAGGGCGCGTGTCTTTTCCCTTCAATCGGGTGTCAGACCTCTCCTCACTGCACTCTGCAGAGTGTACAGCCATGGCCAAAAGTTTTGAGAATTGCACCAATAATAATTTTCAGTCTGCTGCCTCAGTTTTTAAGATGGCAATTTTGCATATACTCCAGAATTTTATGAAGAGTGATCAAATGAATTGCAATTAATTGCAAAGTCCATCCCCCCAATAAAAAAAATTTCCACTGCATTTCAGCCCTGCCACAAAAGAACCAGGTATCACAGGTGTCAGTGTTGACGAGGACAAGGCTGTGAATCACTCTGTAATGCTGATTGAGTTAGAATAACAGATGGGAAGCTTTAAAAAGGATGGTGGTGCTTGAAATCATTGTTCTTCCTGTTAACCATGGGTACATGCAAGGAAACGCTTGCAGTCATCATTGCTTTGCACAAAAAAGGGATTTGCAGGCAAAGATATTGCTGCTACTAAGATTGTGTCTAAATTAACCATTTATTGGATCATCAAGAACTTCAAGGAGAAAGGTTCAATTGTTGTGAAGAAGGCGTCAGGGAGCCCAAGAAAGTCCAGTAAGTGCCAGGACCGTCTCCTACAGTTGATTGTTTGGGGCATCTGTAAAAAACCTTGTCCGGAGATGAAAAGGTGAGCGGTACCATCAGTACTGTGTCATGCCAACAGTAAAGCATCCTGAGACCATTGATGTGCGGGGTTGCTTCTCAGCCAAGCGAGTGGGCTCACTCATAATTTTGCCTAAGAACACAGCCATGAATAAAAAAAATGGTACAAAAACATCCTCCGAGAGCAATTTCTCCCAACCATCCAAGAACAGTTTGGTGACAAACAATTCCTTTTCCAGCATGATAAAGCACCTTGCCATAAGGCAAAAATTATAACTAAGTGGCTTGAGGAACAAAACATTGAAATTTTGGGTCCATGGCCAGGAAACTCCCCAGACCTTCATCCCATTGAGAACTTGTGGTCAATCCTCAAGAGGCAGGCGAACAAAAAAAAACCCCCACAAATTCTGACAAACTCCAAGCATTGATTATGCAAGAATGGGCTGCCATCATTCAGGATGTGGCCCAGAAGTTGATTGACAGCAGAGGTCTTGAAAAAGAAGGGTCACCATTGACTCTGCATAAACCTAATGTCATTGTCCATGAAAGCCTTTGACAATTTTGAAATGCTTGTAATTATACTTCAGTATACCATAGTAACATCTGACAAAAATATCTAAAAACACTGAAGCAGCAGACTTTGTGAAAATTAATTATGTCATTCTCAAAGCTTTTGGCCAGGGCTGTAACTTCAGCTCTCCGCCCCCTTTTTTTCGAAACTCTCAGACAAGCTTATAAATTCAGCACTTTGTCAGAAGACTACAGACAGATGCAACTTATGTAGGAGGATTTGTTTCATCTCTGTGTATCATCTGAGGATAGTCCCTTTGCTGGTTATATGTAAGGGTTTGAAAAAAAAAGACTTTCACACTAGGGCCTAAGTAGAAAAAAAAGAAGCTGCTGGAACAGTACTCTGGTAAAAGTATCACAATATAAAGGTGAAATTGTGCAGCACTAACAAATTATAGTGCTCAAAATACCTTGTGCAATATGGCTCAAATGTGAGCAATATAGAATAAAGTGCTTATGTGTACAATACACTAAAATTCCATCAAATACATTTAACAATAAAGTCCTTCTCATTGAAGTATAAGTAGTGGTTTCAACTAAAATGAATGTGCAGTAGTGGAGAAACAGTGCTTGTGAAATAGATGCAGAGATGTCACCAGAATAAGAAACTACAAGAGATGTCCAGGCACCCAGAGAAAGGCCACACCATCCAAGCTTGTGACCCCAAAAAGGTGGTCAAGACAAGCTTTAGTTGGTACAGTCCTCCAAATTGTTTGTTACGAACTCCAACAACGGTCACACATTTTTATATGAGCCTCTCAAAATTCATGTCCGCCCAAGCAAGATCTGCAGTTTCCAGCCCAGCCTACCAGTCTCACACATTATAAACATAAGGATGGAACAGAGAACCCCACCATAGTAAAGCCGACTCTGGTCACCAGATTTCCCAATGGCTGCGCTCGGGCGGTACGTCGTGCATTCTAGCTTCGTCTTAGGATGCACGACGTACCACGCGTGCGCGGCCCGATCGCATAAGAACACTGAGTCAGTTGAGGCAATCTAAACCTCAGTTTTCACTAATTGTACTGCATAATTCTGCTTTCAAAGGTGATATTTATAACAAAGTTAAACTTTATGTTCTGTGGCAAGGTAGGCAGTTTGTTGTATTTTCATTGTATTGCTTTGCAGACATCAAAGAGCCATATAGCGTCATAGTTTAAATACAAATTTTCACTTTGCTCTTTGTTTTGTAGGGAAAATATCATGGAAGACATTCACAATAAACTGCAAGACATCAGAAATCCCCACCAGGCCATCAGTAACCTTCTTCGAGAAATGGACTACGAGACTTCTGTGGACATAGACCAGACTATGGACCTTGGTTAGTTTTAATTTGTGCAATGATTTACAATGAACAATGATTACCTCACTTTGCCATAGTCGTGATAGTGGGAGACACATAGCTGTATTCCATTGTTAAAGCCATTAGTGGTTTATGCTTTGAATATTGTAGAACCCTTATTGGAAGAACACAGCAGTACAAGCTGTTTGAGCAAAGAATTGCCAGGTTTTTGTTTCTAGCACACTGGAGGTTCGGAGATGAGACGTTGCACTAATCATATAAAAGTAACTGTTTCTAGCTTCTTACTTGGGTTCCAGTTATTAATTTTTACCTTCTATCTCCTTACACAATTTAACTTTGCATGTAGTTTGTGTTACTTTCTCCCAGTCGTCTTCCAGGGCAGCCCTTGAGCGATGGAGCTCTTTCTCACACACAGGAAACACATTGCCAATAATTTCTTTAAAAGGCAGTCCCTGGTCAGTCTTAGTGTTTCCTCAATCTGGAGGAGACATGTTGCCTAAAGGACCTTAGGAGCTCCATCTCCCAAGGGCTGACCAGGACAGGTGTCCTGCAGGTGCAGCTGCCATAACAGGTGGAATGGGAGCCTCTAAGCGGCAGGGGGTCAGTGGGCCTTACCGGAGCCATTGTTCTGTGGTGGAGGAGGTCGGTTGTGTGGCCACGGGCAACTCTCCTTAGCAGCGGGCAGGAGGTGTCCTGGATTCCGGCTCCCTCTGATCTGAGCCCAGGCACGGAGATGGGCGCTGATACAGCATCCCCTTGACTGGCTCCGGTGGTGGGGGGGGCGTGTACCCGCGGCCAGAAGCTGTTTGACCCAGAGGACCCAAGGTGTCACTTCAGGGGGTGGTTGACATCATTGGCGTGCACCGGGGGGGCTGGTCCGGCTCCCTTAAAGGCGCAGAGAGCAGGAATGGCTGGCTGGTGCTGTTTTTTGTGTGGACGCGGTTGCAGGAGTCGGCGAATCGTCACTGAAACTCCAGGATGCAGGAGGAAGTTGAGCTCTCTCTATCTACCCAGTCTCCCAGGGACGCAGGCACCAGCTGGACACTGGCAGGCACCAGGGGGTGACCTTTTGTTGTCCATATAGGGAGCAGCAGGCTAGTTGGTGGTGGTCTCTAGAAGGCTGGGGGCACTACAAGTGGTTCAGGTGTCACTGGGTGTGCACGCTGTAATGGCTGAGTAAATGCTAATGCCTTTTTCTCACCGCCATGGGCTCCTGTGTTTTATGTTTTGACAGGCAAAGCCCTCTAAAAACCCAAAGCCCACTCCCAGGAAGCGGAAAATGTGCTACCAAGATGCCCTTGGGATACACAGAGCCGCCATGTCAAGTCTGTATAGGCAGACTGGTTAAACAGTCTGATGGGGCTGTGGTCTGGACATGGCCAAGTGAGTCTGTGGAGCTCCCGGCCTTTCTCAGCCTAAACCAGCTTAAAATCCAGCCTATATCCTTCAGAATTCCCTGGCATGTACTCTGCTGGGAAGAAGAAGGGAAAGAGTACAAAGAAGACATCCCCCAAACCGCAGACGAGTGGAGAAATCCAGCAATACTTCTCGAACACACGGGTGCCTCCCCGGCTACCAAGATGGCGGATCCCACGCTGCTCAACCACCACGAAGGCTGCTGTCCCAGGACCCCTCTACTTCACCAACCGACGGCCTTGATTACTTGATTAGCTCGGAGACAGGCCTTGACAACCCCGGCAGTGTTCCGACTGGATCCCCAGGATTCACAACACATGCTGCTCACCCTGAGAGCTGCTGCCGAATTAAGGGGGCTGCTGCAGGCCTTGCCCATGAGTTCAGACATCGAGGCCCTGGTTAGCAAGTTTGAAGCAACTCACCGCAAAGAAATAACATTGGTCTGGAAAGATGTGAAACTACTCTCGGATCAGATGGGGTCGGGTGAGTCCTCGGTGGCAGCACTGGAGAAACGGATGCTAGTGGTGGAGAACCAACAGACATCCCAAGCGGCTACAATACTCACCCAGCAACTCCTAAAGCATACCCATTTTTCCTCTGTGTCCTTTGTTCCTAAGATTTTATCCCAATTATCTTCTAGCAAGGATCGTAGTTTAGGGAAGTTGGTTCTTTTGAAATTCAGTGTCTTTGTATTCCTCTTATGTTTCTTATTTGTGTGATTTATACTAAAGCGCATTGACCTGTGATCGCTGTTTCCTAAATTGCCCCAGATTTTTTCCACATCCGTGATTAGGTCTGTATTGTTGGTAATCTGTAGGTTTAGTAACGCTTTGTTTCTAGTTGGTGCATTTACCATCTGACCCAATGAAATTTTCCTGCAAGACATTTAGGAACTGGCGAGCCTTAGATGAATGCGCGGTTCCTTCCACCCAGTCTGTGTCTGGATAAATAAAATCCCCCATTATAATGATTCTTGCCGCTAATCCAAATTGTGATAGGGGGTCTGCCTCTTCCCTATGGTTAGGGGGCTTATAGAATACTCCCAGTATTACTTTCACCTTAGTTTCCTCCCTTTGTGGCTCTAGCCATAAGGATTCCACCTCCTCCCTTGCTCCCTTAGTGATGTCTTCTCTCACGTTCATTTGTACATCATTTTTGATATACAGGCATACCCCTCCCCATTTTTTACCCTCTCTATCCCTGCAATATAGGGAATACCCTTGAATAGTTGCCAGCCAATCATGAGACCTGTCGAACCAAGTCTCTAATTCCTACAAAAATTGAAATCCTCCTCGTACAACAGTAGCTATAGTCCTCCCATCTTGTTCGCCAGACTCCTGGCATTGGTGAACATGCTACATAGTTTAGACCGGTCGCATACTATCTCCTTGTTGGGTGCTCTGGGGTTGCAAATAGGACTTGTTACTATACTTACCTCGGGTTTAGGTGCTTTAGTCAACCTACCACTAATGCCCCCAATACTACCCTCTGGAATATTTTCCGTGCTGACTATCTCTACCTCTGGACCCTCCCTGCTGCCTAGTTTTAAAAGCCCCTCTAACTTTTCGGCCATCTTCACTCTCAGCAGATCTGCATCTTCCCCATTTAGGTGCCGTCCTTCCCTTCTATAGAGCTAGTAATCAACTGAGAAGTCGCCCCAGTTCTCCAGGAACCCAAACCCCTCCTTTCTACACCAGCTGCTCAGCCACTTGTTTACTTTCCTAATCTCCCTCTGCCTTTCTGGTGTGGCTCGGTGAGAATAATACCTTGGAGGTCCTTTTCCTCAGTTTAGCTCCCTAAAATAGTTTTTTAGGACACTCCATCTACCTCTGACATTGTCATTGGTGCCAACGTGCACCATGACAGCCGGGTCCCTCCAGAACCCGAGCGCCCGGTAGACGACATACAGTTCGGCGCTTAAGGTCTTTGTGGCAGATTGCCCTCTCTGTCCTTCTAAGAATTGAGTCCCCTACCACCAGAATCTGTCTTGGGTTTACTCTCGACCTCACTGGAGGAGTTATTCCCCTGGCAGCTAGTGGAGTCTCTTAGCTCCAGCAGTGCTGGTCCCTCAACGGGGTGTACTTATTGGAATGTTCCAGCCCAGGACTGACCTCCCTGACTTTTTCCCCTCTATCTTTCCTGCCGGTCACCCATCTACTCTGCTTTGGTACCTGCACTGCTTTGTCTCCACCCGCCTCTGTGTTGGTCCCTGCCGTCACCTGCCAGGTACGATCCCAACTCTCCTTTTAGTGTGGAGGGACTTCTCAGTGTTGACAGTTGCTTCCCTAGATTCAGAACCTGGGCTTCCAGGGAAATAATGTGCTTACATTTTGCACAGCCGTATTTGCCCTCGATCAGATGATCAAGGAACGCATTCATGCCACAGAATGTACACTGAGTCGCATCTCCACAGCCGCCGGGCATCGTACCCACTAATTGGGATTGGGGGTTATACTCTGTCCAAATTAACTAACAACTAGCTTCCTGACACTAATACTCAACAATACACGGGTTCTCAATAAGACAATACACGTGCACTCGCAGCCCCTGTGCACTCGTAGGTTCAGTCTCTGTTTGTCCTGGTGACCACTGTCCAGTGGCACTGTGAAAAAGGGAAAATTAAAAACTTTTAGTTGCCACCAGATAAGGGTCAAAAGAGAAATCTTCCGACGAGAACTAAGAAGATTTCCCTTCACCTCCTGTTAAAAAAATTTTTAAATCTTCCCAATGACAGGCAGATAGAAAAAAAAAAAAAGTAACTATTCCATCCAGAATTGGGGGAAAAAAAAGGTTTGACTTTAGATTCTTTTTTTTTTCTGCTTATGGTCTTACATCTGCCTTTTGTATGTCCTAGGTCAACCTCTGAATGTACGAATGAACCTCTCCAGTCTGTATGGCAGCACTATAGCCTCCAGCATAGTATGTCAGGCTGTCTGCAAAATATCCCTCACACGCTTCTTGATTTGCCGGGACTTGCTTATCCTTCAGCACCTCCTGCTAAGGATGGGAGATGTGGTAAGTGCACTGAGGCATGTGTAAAAACAATGGAGCACAATGATCTGAAATTTAACAGTTTTTTTTTGTCTTGGACAGGTGTTTGCTGGACCAAGTCACCTGTTGCAGACCCAACAAGAGCTGATACCTCGCACCTCTCAAATGCTCCTGTCCTACTATGTCATTCGATGGGGAAGCCAGTGTCTGGCTTCTGTTATTCCTGTGGACACCCTGTGAGTCTCTATTCCTATTTGTTTTCTGTGATGCAGATCTTCACGCTACATTAAGACCTGCTAAACCTTGTGTTTGTAAACCTCAGACATGAAATCTGGTCAATGCATATACCTCTATAGTGTGTGTGCTTGTCTCAATTCAGATCACCAAGTGTAATCTCTGTCCTCTGCTCTGTTCCTGATGAGATTTCCAGACACCAAGGGAAAAATGGTGACTGGGGAGGGACCTCCAGCTGATTGACAGCCCCAGCTCTGTTCCCGTGTGCTGCGTGGAGGGGGGGGGGTTTGCTTTCCATCCAATCAGTTCTCAGAGCTCACCTACTGAGCTCTTTAGTAACTTTAGCTCCCCTCCCCCTGCTTTTCAGAGCTGAGAGGTCCTGTGCAAATTCTGCACTTTGGATAGATTTAGGGAAGAGACGGCTGTAGATAGGCAGATACAGCTTATGTAGGTGGATTTGTTTCATCGTTGCGGATCTCCTGAGGCTAGTCCCTTCGATGGGTATATGTAAGGGTTTACAACTACTATAAGGAAACTATGAGCATTTCCCAGACTTTGCAGTTCTTATTTCAGCTTTGGCTGAGCTAAATTAATCCAACTTATGAAGTTGATTAATTTTAACTTGTTCTCCTTCCATCCTATTTCGTTTATTTCTTTTATAGAGAATCTAACCTCCAGCACTTATCAGTTTTGGAGCTGTCTGATTCACCAGCATTCACTCCAGGAAGCAGATATAGTAAGTGTACCTGTTGCTTGCACACTAAATTTACCCACAGACATTTCCAAAGCCGCATCTATCTATGCATGTACAATTTGGCCACTGAAGATTTTTTTTAATGAAAGATCATTGTACAAATGAGCACAAGGTGTGGGGATCATAGTCCTTTATCAGAAAATCTTTGTCGGTCTATCACACCTAAATTTGGCTTGGTGATATAAAATCGAATCATGTTTCTGATTCTTGTACATCATGGATGCTACGGGGTGAACTGTTCCTAATGGAATTCCCAGTTCCATTCATCTCTATGGCCAGATGAGGATGACACTGGCTATGGAGTTATATTGAGCTTGAGAGTGATTTTGTCAACCCAAAAAAGGAAATACTAATTTCAGGGTGAAACTGGTCTTTATAGTTCTACAAAACAATGTTTTGGACACATGGAATCTTTCAACCTGGCACCATGTTCTATGCTTCTAACTCCCTGAGACATGTTACACCCATGTTTTGCACACTCCGTGTTGACTCCGAAACCAAACACATACAGTTCATAGATAAATATATTTTTTTACAAAAAAAAAGGCTTATATGCATAGTGCACATGAGCTTGTGAAAATGAGTTGGGATTTCTGAAGCTGGTACATGAGGGATTATGGCACTATCCTCTTGCATTTGAGATTTCAATGTGTAGTTTTCACCTGTGTGCATTAATACCCATAAACATATACTGTAGGTCACCATGCTGCAGTGTTTTAAATAACATGCAACTTTTTGATTACTATTATTCCAAATGATCACATCCCGTTATGTCACCAGCAGGGGGCACTGCAGGTGAAAAATAATTACCATGTCCTGACCATGCCCCAAATTTTTATAGATCTTGTTTTGTTGAGCGTGCTCAATAATTTGTCTTTATTTTGTGTAGTTTCTGGGCCTCAGACGATCGTGGAGTTGTTTTTCCAGGATGTGGCTAGAAAACGGTTGTCCCAGATCTTTGCCCGTTCCAGCGCCGCGCAGACGCACACTCCTCTGAACTGGCCACAGCTGATCACAGATATCATCACTTACCTTCTTCAGCATCTGTATCCTTACCTCCACCAGCTTATGTCTGTCTACATAAAGTGTATATAAACCAAACGAATCACAGAATCTTTGTCATGATGATAAGCTCCATTTTTTTTGTCACTTTAAAATACTTTGGGTCAGCTTGGTAAAATTGAATTCTTACCATGCCAGACAACTATGGCCGTTAGGGATGCTTTAATTCACTGAAGTAGCATTTGCTATATACCAGTAAGTGACATTGCCTTCATGAAGGGGTATGGCTGACTTCCCCTCTACTGTGGAGTTGCTTGTACAGTACCTCTGCCATTCAGGAACAACCTTGTATTTTTTCTGTGAATACTAGCCATTCTCTGATTGGCCAAATTGGAGATTGTGATAACATTCACCCGCCTCTCCACCTTGGTCAGTCAGAGAACACCTTCTATTGATATAAAATACAATGCTGTTCATGAATGGCCGGTACGGTCAAGTGACTTTGTTTCCAGCAGCACAGGAGAAGTCGGCCGTACCCCTCCATGAAGACAATGTCACCTACTGGTATATAGCAAATGCTACTACGGTGTTGTAGAGCCCTTTCACACTGAGGCGGTTTGCAGGCGCTATTGCGCTAATAGCACCTGCAAACCGACCCGAAAGTGCCGCTGCTTTGTCTCCAGTGTGAAAGCCCCGAGGGCTTTCACACTGGAGCGGTGCGCTAGCAGGACGGGAAAAAGTCCTGCTAGCAGCATCTTCAGAGCGGTGAAGGAGCGGAGTGTATACCGCTCCTTCACCGCTCCTGCCCATTGAAATCAATGGGACAGCGCGGTAATAGGGTTTTTAACCCTTTTTCGGCTGCTAGCGGGCGTAAAACCGCCCCGCTAGCAGCAGAATACCGACGGTAAAACGCAGCTAATAATAGCGGTGTTTTACCGCCGACGCCGGCCCAGTGTGAGGTGGCCCTTATAGCATACCCAGAAGCCATACTTTTCTGATATAGTAAGAATTTCTTTTAACCAGCCTGGCCAAAACCAAGTATTTAAAGTAACAGGAAACCTGTCAAATCTACAGCTTTTATTAAAGAATGTTACCCCAACATTTCATTTTCATGATATTTGCCTGCTGTACCAGTATCTATGATTACGTCTCCTGTTATTTGTTTTGCTTTCTTTGTGTAAAATACCTGGTGTTCCTGCCAATCCCTCTGCTTTCCTATTAGAAACTGACCACACTGGGCATGAGCACAGCATGGTCAGTTTTCTGGCTGTGCTGGGAGCTCAGCCTGCTCCCCTTCAATGATCAGACTTGTCCTGATGTGCTCCCTGCACAGCCATTCACTGGGAAGCTCAGTGTACTGCTGTTTCTCCTCCCCAGATCTCTGAGCTCCTTATGCAGCTAAGAGTGTATGTGATATCACTTATGGAAAAAAAAAGGCAACAGAAAAGTTATTTAAAGTGTGCTTTTGTATGTGTACACAAATGTTTTCCCTTTGATTTATATTGGGTTGTTTTACAAGGAGAAGGATTACATCTATATACTTTCAGGGGTCTCAAACTGGCGGCCCTCCAGCTGTTGCGAAACTACAAGTCCCATGAGGCATCGCAAGGCTGACAGTTACAAGCATGACTTCCACAGGTAGAGGCATGATGGGACTTGTAGTTTTGCAACAGCTGGAGTGCCACCAGTTTGAGACCCCTGCGGTTTTAAGCTTTCTTTTTCACCAGATATACATACACTTTAGGAGATTATGGAGCAGACCCCAGCCTGAATCATTCTGTGTAACCAAATGCTTTGTGTGACTTGGTTAGACTTGCATGTTTACCTAGTGACATAGGGGTCAGCGGGAGGAACCATAGTGGTTAGTAGGGGGCACACACTATCTGACATGCTTGGATAGCAAAGGTGTCCATAGTGCTTTAGGAGATTTGAAGTTTCAATACTCCACCCTCCTCAAAGGTGAGTATTTACTGCTCTTTCACAGTGTGCAGTCAGTTTAACTTTTGTTAAGGGCTGCTTTAAATTTGAATGTGAAGATTGGTATATGTGGTATTGGGTAGTGTAGCATTTTGAGATTTCATTCCAGTGGTCCTTAACTTGAATACATCTAGATGGCCAGGCAATCCTGGTTTCCTCTTTCCTGAGTGTTTGATGAGAAGCTGTCAGTACACTCAGCTACAGGTGGGTTCACGAACCATTAGAATGTCTTCAATAGGACTGTTATGAATGACCATGGAAGTTGATGTGGAAAATAAATTCTTTCTCGTTTATAAAATCTGTTTCTTGTGTTTATTGGGGGACATAAATTGCATCAGTTTTTAATTTTATTTGTAAATTCACTGTGCTCTGTAGTTTTAGGCTGACGCGCGGCATCAGTTCAATAGAAACCGGCCGTCATTTGGCCCGTGTGTACTGCAGCGGGTCCAACAGAAGCCCAGCCATTCAGCCGGCTTCTGACGAAGGGGCATAACCAAAAAGGTCTGCCGGCTGGCTTCCGATCAGCCCCCTTGGCGGGGGAGGGGAGGAGAAGAGAGACACAGTAGAAAAGCAGGGGAGATCGCTGTACTATTATTGGAATGTTGGTACAGTGCCTCCAACCTGAGCGGTCAGGTTTTTTTTTTTATTCAGTCCGCTGAAAAACTAGCAGTGTGTGCTAGGCTTTATTCATCCCCCCCCCCCCCCCATACCAATAAACTCAAGAAAAGACTGTTTAGCAGACCTCATTTTTGCATAAACACTGACTCCCATTTAACAGTAAGGCTGCACACCATTCACCTCTTTGTTCATCAAAAATGCATCACACTGAGCACCTCCTTTTCACATGTTTTACTCTAAACGGTCCCTAATAATTAAGCACTCTCTTGATTGAAACCTATATCGGAGGGAGGAGGTTGGTAAAGTGTTAATTTCCATCTGTATGAAAAAAAATGATTAGTGGGTGAGCACTCATGACTTTTATAGGGTGGGGAGTGTTGAGCAGCGCACTGCTGTGGATATATTGGTTACTGAGCAGTTCACAGTTGTTTGATTTCTACATCACATGCACCTGAAAGTTTAGTAGATTTTTTTTTTTTAATGTAGAATTACTTTTTTCACTTTTTAGGAGTATGTACGACTGCTACAGCCCTGGTGTCAAGTGAACGTTGGTTCTTGTCATTTTATGATGGGCCAGTGCTATTTGGTCATGGGTGAGGGACATAAGGTGAGTTTTACAGAATAAGATAAAAGTCTATACAGAACATTTGTTATAGCTTACTAATCCAGCAAATTCCATGTTGAATATCTGAAAAAGAAAGCTGCTGTTTTTTTGGGGGGCCCTGGGTTGACATGCTAATTAGGTAGAGAAGTCCTTTTGTTATGACGTTTAGGTCACCCGCTATATATAGTATTTGTATTGCATGTTTGTTTGGGAAGCACCTTTTGCTGATTTCCCTGTGTGAAAAACTTTTTTCCCTCAACTCATTATTGCAGAGGGAAAAACTCTCTGCTCTCATGCAGCAGCTAGAGAAATTCAGTCTTGGCTTATTAACTGAAAGTGTTGCACTTTCTCTGTTTAAAATGGAGGTCAACCACAATGGAGACTAAGAATTTCACAGTTAGTACTGCTTGCAACCTACATGACGGCTATGACCCATAAAGCTGTCTCCATATTTATCAACTTGGGTAAACAAGAATTGCCAGGAGGAGCCCAAATCTGTGTTCAGGCAGGAGAAATCAATGCTCACTTGCATTGCATGCTGCCTTTGTCATAGCAATTAGTATCCTAAGATGCTGATAATACTGCAGTACATTCATTTCCTGTTGTGACTTTGCTATAGGCTCTAGAATGCTTCTGCCAGGCAGCATCTGAAGTGGAGAAAGAGGATTTCCTGGAGAAATTGATTCATGTAGAAGAAGGGGATACACCGTCCACAGCCCGTCTGCAGTATTATAACAGAGTAAGTGTAATAATAACCTGTATCTCATGACATGTATTGTATGGGAGGCACTTGTTAAACTTTCTTTAGAGAATGCTCAGTCTCGAGTTAAGAGCTGAACCAGTTAATACGCGGACACCTACCAGAAATTAGCCCTACCTACCAAAAATTTTGTATTTCTATTTATCCAGTTCTCAGATTTACACAGCTCTGCCACACAGCCCAGTCTGGCAGAACAGAAGACCTGATTTTTATATACTGCAGTTGGGTATCACTGATAGGTCTTGTCCCTCCCACAGCTTGTAACTGGACAGTGAATAGAGGAGCAGCTGACTGTAGTACAGACTAGTCTGTTTTACTATAAAGGTCACTTTGTATGACAGGGTCACTAACTACAGCAGAAAAAAAAAATCTGATCTATTGCCCTACCAGTGAGGCCTGTGCTGTTTGATGGGGCTGTGTAAATCTCAATCCTGGGTGGGCAGAAATACAAATCTTTTGGCAGGTAAAACATCACTGCTCACTATGTATTTCATCTGTGTTTTTCAGTTTTCCTGGGGTGCAACTCAAAGCGGAGTTCCACCCACTTTTGAGAGGTGGTCTTAAACGAAAGTCCACCTCTCCACCCCTCGTTTTTGGATAGTAAAAAAAAAAAAATTTCTTCTATAGTACCTTTTTATGAAGTACAGCCTGTACTTCCGTTCCATCCGGTCAACGGGACAGGATGTCATATCCTCTTGTGTGGCAAGCCCCCCCCCCTTGCTGTCTTCAAAGCTTCATATCAAAGCGCCGTGCAACTCGCGCATGCACGGTAGGAAACGGGCAGTGAAGCCGCAAGGCTCCACTGCCAGTTTCCCTTAATTAGAATGCTGGCGCCTGCACCCGATCCGATGGACGGATCGGCCTCGGGGGGCCGACATTGTGGCCCCCCTAGACAGGTAAGTGTCCTTTTTAAAAGTCAGCAGCTACAGTGTTTGTAGCTGCTGACCTTAAAAAAAAAAAAAAAAAAAAAAAAAAAATTTGCAGGTGGAACACCGCTTTAAATTTAGAGCTAGCCATAAACAAACACGTATGGATCCAAAACAAGCGCTGAGATTTAGGGTGGCCATAGACTGGAAGATATCGCCATGAAAATGATGTGCGGGAAGTTAATCTGTCCTGTGGTGACAGCAGCACATGAACAACCGTTCAATACATTCCTCACAGCTTCACAGTGGTCCTGGTCTCTTGGTGGTTGGAAGCACTTGTCACCATAAGCAATTGTGGTTGCAAGCAAGGTTTCAAATTGAGAACATTACTTGTAATTGGCCTATTACACCTACCCCAAATCTGTTGCAGGTTTCTCTTCCATTGTATTGAGCACACACCAAAACTCTGGGTATAGATTTGTCCTCAGATGAAGGTATGCCTAGTAATAAATGGCCTGCATGGAGCTGCAACCCTGAATATTAACTGAAGTCTTGGTTTCAGCTTTGTGCTCTAAAGTTTGATTGTGTAGTCTACCGTCCCTATCTGCTCCCTCTGGCATGGCTATAGGAGTACTCCTGTAGTTCCCCTCGCACTACCCTTTATTGGATTACCAAACTTGGAAATGCTCTACTGGAATTCCCCTGTCTGGTTTATGAGCCATATACAGTACTTTGAACATAGTGGCTAAGTGGTTAGCGCTTCCACCTAGCAGCACTAGGGTTGTTCGTTGTGAATCTCAACCATGGTATTACTTGCCTGGAGTTTGCATGTTCTCCCTGTGCCTGTGTGGGTTTCCTTCGGGTCCTCCGGTTTCCTACCACACTCCAAAGACATGCGGGTAGGATAATTGGCTCCTGTCTAAATTGTCCCTAGTATGTGTGTGTATGAATGTGAGTTGGGTACCTTTAGATTGTAAGCTCCTTGAGGGGGGGAGACTAATATGAATGTACAAAATTATAAAGCACTGCGTAAATTGACAGCTCTATATAAGTACCAATAATAATATATCAATATATAAACTTTTTTTTTTTTTTTTTTTTTTTTTTTGTACTGGCAAGTTGTAGGTTGTATGCCCTTCAAGTCTACCTTACTTTGCTACTAAACTCAGTAATTTGTATTGTGACTGTAGGTCTTGCGGCTCCTAGAGGACATGGGATTACCAGAGCTGGTCATTTCGCTGGCCACTCTGGCTATTACAGAAGCTGCAGATGACTTGACAAGTCAGGTAGTAGCCCGTACTAAGTTGCTAAACTTTACATTTAGTTGACTTGTATCTTGTTGAATAAATTGTTTCCTTCCAATTAGGCGGCTTTAAGGACTCGAATTTTCAAACATTACTTGGATTTGGGACACAACCACCAAGCCTATGAGTCAATGACACAGATTCCTGATCACAGCAGGTAACAGAAGCTTTTATTATTTATTACACCAATTGTTTTGCTGTGCTTAGTGTCATTGCGCTAACTTTTTTTTCCCTCTTGCTGCAATCTGTAATCTTGCAGTAACTAGTGTCCTGTACTGAATTAAAGGTAACCGGTCACTTAGAGCAACCCTGTTGTATAAAAAGAATCCAGCATGTAACATTCTATGAAAGAAGCAGCTAGATACTAGATACTCACCTTTCCGGACATCGAAAACCCAAATCTTCTCTTTCTTCCATGGTTTCTGGCGCTATTGCCAATCAACATATCGGGGTGTGTCAGGTAGCGTGTCCTCTGCTGGGTGCTGTATTTCCTCCTGCCGGTTGTTACGTCACTGCATCAGCCAGAGCGGCAAGTATTCAGTTGCTTCTTTCACATGCTGCATGGTGGGTTCTTTGTATGTAGGCAACAGTTGATTTAAGACTATTGTGCAGAGCACATGCCATACTTACCCCCTCACCCTTACCTGCCTTGGGTTTATCCAATGTATAACCTTGCTGGCAGCTGCCCAGATGATGCCTACCAAAATCCATTGGTCTGATCACTGTTGTGTACATTAGAGCGACAGGTCATCTTTTAAATTTCTAGACTGCACAACACTAATATTTCCATGAGGGTAAATGATTCCTCCACCAGCCTCTTTTATTTCTTAATCGGACTTCTCTCCAAATTGATATACCATTCCTACCAGCTATTATGGCCATTACAAGGCAGTGTTCACTACTGCACATTAATTTCTTCTTTCAGTGTGAACAGCATGACTGGGGCTCCTTGTTTGGCATCCTAAGTAATGTAATTGGAACATAGCGAGTAGCATTAACTTGGCTCCATAAACTGATACTATAAGAAGGCAGTAGAGTGTTCAGCTAAAAAAAAAATATTTTTATTTGGGATGGACTTGGCCTGAAAGCCAGCTCCATCCAAAACTGTTATATCATTGTTGTGATTGCTGGTAAATTGTCATGGTTTCTTCTTGTATTTTTTGGGGTTTAGGTGATGAGAACTCTTTGTTCCAAAATTTTAGTGGGAATAAAAATGCCCAATTATCTTACATTTTTTCTAATTTATTCTGTTGATGTAAAATGAACAGCTAAAAATAGTGCCATTGTTATGGCCCGAGGGAAGTATCATAATTCAGTATGGGGAAAATTTGCCATTGAAGTGTCTGGAAGGAGTAAAGGGTTTGTTGCATACAGGGGACCATCCACCCAAAATTAAGTTTTTTTTGTCTTTAGTGGAATCAAAAAAAAAAGCTGTAACCAATTTATGCATCTCACTTGACTGATGTATTACATAGTTGGCTTGTGGTATGTAGTATTATATTGTATAGTAAACAAGGAAATGAATGTCAGTAGTGCTTTTCTTAATAAGATGACTGATCTACAACATATCTGTTTTTCACTCAAAAGGCAACAGGACTGTTTGCGACAGCTGGTTGTAGTTCTGTGTGAACGCTCTCAGCTCCAAGACCTTGTGGAGTTTCCGTATGTGAATCTACATAATGAGGTACCCAAAATCTTTAGTGCAGCAGTCAATGTGTTTATTCTAACCCAGCTTCCTGGAATAATTCTGACCACATCCTTTTGTTGCCACAGGTTGTCAGTATCATCGAATCTCGAGCCCGTGCTGTCGATCTGATGACCCATAATTACTATGAGCTCTTGTATGCTTTCCATATTTACCGGCACAACTACCGGAAAGGTAACCATTCCTGCCGTCCCTACTTTCCTGTTCCATTGGGTACACTATATAGCAAAAAAGTATGTAGATACCTGATCATCACACCTTTATGGCCACAAATATGTGAATGCCCTTGAAAATTAAAGTGGATATTTAAAGCGGCAGTAAACTGCCATTTTTTTTTTTAACCCTGCAAGGCAAAGTTATAATGTGCTAGCATCTATCACATACTAGCCACACTGTCACTGCTGACATCTTCACCTGGTCTTCTGTCCGGGTTGGCAGGCTCTGGTCCTTTGATTGAAGGAGCTGCGATGATGTCACTCCCACGCGGGAGCCCCTGTTCAATGCACAGGACTCTGAAGGAACGGTACGGTATGCCGTTCCTTCCGCAGCTTCACAAGAAAATATCTCTTAAACAGTGGACATTTAGGAGATATTTGCTGTACCAATAAGTAAGTCTTACTATAGGCTTACCTATAGGTAAAAAGTGTCTGAGAGTTTACTCCTACTTTAACATAACAAGTGTGTGAACACGCAGGCTTTTTATTGCAAAAGATATAAATGCTCTCTTCTGCAATAAAGGTTTTTCTCTTGCTTGTTTGCAATATTCCTTTTGATGTATACTGAGCTTTGCATATGCAGCTCAGTGTACAATTTTGGCTTCTGACAGGCTGAATGAACCCTCCCATGCATGGGATCGTTATCCTAGCACGGCCAATTAAGATGGCCGAAGATCCCGAACATGAAAAGATGGGGGAAGATGGCAGTGCTAGCGAGTGAGCTTGCTGACGTTGCATCACTGAAGGGGTAGGTGCATATAATTCTGCTTTAATGAATGATGGCCCCTTTCTGTTCCAGCATGACTGTGCACACAGCCAACTCCATAAACATAGTTTTGGTGTGGAGAAATATGAATGGGCTGCACAGAGCCCTGACCTCAAGCCAACACATACAGTATTGCGAAAAAGTATTTTCCCCCTTCCTGATTTTATTTTTTTTTTTAATGATCTGAATCATTTAAGTGACAAATATGCAAACAAATTTTAATATTACTCAAAGATAACCTGAGTAAATCCAAAATGCAGTTTTTAAATTATTTAATTTATTAAGGGGAAAAAAAGCTGTACAAACTTGCCTGGCCCTATGTGAAAAAGTAATTCCCCCTCCCTCTTGCTAAATCATGAATGACCTGTGATTAACCACATTTTATGGTAAGCAGAGCTAAATTTCACTTGCCACACCCAGGCCTGATTACTGCCAGACTTTTTGAATCAAGAAATCACTTAAATAGAAGCTGTCTGACAAAGTGAAGCACACTAAAAATCTCAAAAAGCAACACATCATGCCACGGTCTGAAGAAATTCAAGAACAGGAGAGAAACCAAGTATTTGACATGTATCGGCCTGGAAAGGGTTACAAAGCCATTTCTAAGGCTTTGGGACTCCAGCGAACCGTGGTGAGAGCCATTATCCACAAATGGAGAAAACATAAAACGGTGGTGAACCTTCCCAGGAGTGTCCGGCCTGCCAAAATGACTCCAAGAGCAAGACGACTCATCCAGGAGGTCATAAAAGAACCCAGAACAACATCTAAAGAACTGCAGGCCTCACTTGCTTAAGTGAAGGTCAGTGTTCATGATTCAACAATAAAGGCCCGTACACACGATACGAAAATCGTATGGAAAAATTTGTACAACAAGCTGTCTGCCGATTTTCGGATCCTTAGTACGGTGCTTTCGACAGACTATTTTGCTTTTTTGTCAGACAAAAGCTGGATGTGCAGACTATGAAATTTTTGTCGGCTGTGAACTCAACGATCGACTTTCATTTTATTAGTACGGTTTTTGTACGAAAAAAATCGTATGCGCAAGACTACACATGCTCAGAAACTAAGGAATACATACAAAACTATTCAACGCATTACGTCACTTCTGACGTATTCTGTCATACGAAAATTTTCGTATTGTGAGTAACCTTCACTTTCGACATGAGACTAGCATGCCACAAAATGGTCATCTGAAAATCTAACCATGTGTACGAGGCTTAAGAGAGACTGGGCAAAAAATGGCATTCATGGGAGAGTTCCAAGAAGAAAGCCACTGTTCACGAAAAAGAACATAAAGGCTCGTTTTACATTTGCCAAAAAAAACATACTGATTATCCCCATTAATTTTGGGCAAATATTCTGTGGACTAATGAGACAAAAATTGATCTTTTTGGAAGGTGTGCATCCCGTTACATCTGGTGTAAAACTAACACAGCGTTTCATAAAGTACATCATACCAACAGTCAAACATGGTGGGGGTAGTGTGATGGTCTGGGGCTGCTTGATGACCTGTACGACGGGCCATAATTGATGGAACCATGAATTCTGCGCTCTACCAGAAAACCCTGTTCGCCGATTAGTTTGTGACATCAATCTCAAGTGCACTTCAGTTATGCAGTAGAACAATGATCCAAAACAAACCAGCAAGTCAACCTCTGAGTGGCTCAAAAAAGACAAAATTAAAGTTTTGGAGTGGCCTAGTCAAAGTCCGATGCTGGTGGTATGAGGCTGTTCATGCTCAAAAACCCTCCAGTGTGGCTACATTAAAACAATTCTGCAAAGAAGAGTGGACCATAATTCCTCCACAGCGATATGAAAGACTCATTGCCAATTATCGCAAGCGCTTTGCAGCAGTTGTGCCGCCAAGGGTGGCACAACCAGTTATTAGGTTTGGGGGGCAATTACTTTTTCACATTTGGACAGCTTTTTTTACCTTCATAAATTAAATCGTTTAAAAACTGCATTTTATATTTACTCGGGTTATCTTTGTGTAATATTAAAATGTGTTTGATCTGAATTATTTAGGTGTGACAAATATGCAAAAAAATAAAATCAGGAATGGGACAACTACTTTTTCATAGCACAGTAGTATATGTGAAAGGCCTTTTCAGAACAGACTAATATAGCCCCAAAGGTGTCCAAATCCATATTAATGCCCATTGTTTTGGAATGTTTATTTGTTTATAAGTTTATTTGTGTGATGGTCAGGTGTCCACAAATGTTGACCATATAGTGTAAAACTGTACTGTAGGATTTGAACTGTTATATCTTTTCTGTGCCTAACCATACCTAACTGTATCCTTTTCAGCTGGAACAGTCATGTTTGAATATGGGATGCGGCTTGGCAGGGAGGTCCGAACATTAAGAGGTCTTCAGAAGCAAGTGAACTCTTACTTGGCGTGCCTGGGTTGTTTACGGCTAATTCGCCCTGAGTATGCCTGGATAGTGCAGCCAGCCTCGGGAGCTGTGGTACTAACTTGAATTTTTTTTATTTTTTATGTATGAACGAGTGTACTTTTTCATATATTTTTACAGTAGTTTGCACATTACCAGTGCATACTAACTTCACCAGTGTTCTCCAGATATATGGATGATTAAGTCCTTTGTCAGTTACCCCTATGTACAGAAAACTGCCTTTTACCTTGTTCATATCTCAGGAGCATTCACATCTGTAAGATTTTGGGTTTATGTATAGCATGTAAATGTATTTGTAATTTTTTTTCCTCTTATGTAAATACAGTATGAGCGTCCAGGATCGTCTCCGAAAAGGACCCACGATGGAGAGTGTCCTCCAGCTCCAAGTAAGTTGCTTTTTATAAGACAATTTAGGTATTATTCTTTATTCTCTCTTTGTAAAACACCCCTCCCCCACCATTTTTTTCCCTAGCTAATCTATCAAGTTTATATCTCCTTTTACTTAACAAAAACTCTGCATTCCTTTTTAAACTGATGTAAATGTATTACTAAGTGTTTGACTGGGACTAAGCACCAAGAACTGCCATCATCTTGTCTCAAAGGGAATGATGGGTGGCCTTTTTCCCCAATCATGTAAATGAAGTCCTTTAGTAACAAAGGGATACCAGGTTCATAAACCAAGGTTTAAGGCTAATTTAAAATGGGAGGTGCAGTGTGCTGTTCTCGGACATAACTTTCCCTTTTTTTTTTTTAAATGGTTACAGGTTCATCTTGAGATTCTTGATCTTCTAAATCTTCATTGATTCTTTATAGGTCATGCCACGTTTTTAACAACATTGTATTGTTTACCAGGAAGTAGTCAGATTGAGATTCTGGAGCTAAAAGACTTGAAGAAAGAGTATATCCTTGCTCAGACACGGTTGACATTGGCTCAGCATGATAGCAGTACAGCAGCAATAGCTGGTAAGAGAATCTGAGAAGTGCATTGGGAGACTGTCTAGGTATTCTTGTAGTTGTAGTTCTGGAGAGCCATTGTTTAAAGGCTAAGTTTATGTTTAGGAACATGTTACACTTGTATTTAGGGTGTAAAATGTTCCTAATCACCAGCCTCTCACCCACAGAGCCCCCTCCCTGTGACAGCGTGTGAGAGTTCTTCTCCCCCGCAGCCTCTGTCACATTTAAAATCAGTGCGGCTGTGCAGGGCTCCACCCGCACAGTCACGTCCGTTATTCACAGAGATCCGCTTTCAGAGGTACGAGAAGAAAGCTGAAGAGGTGTGTGCAGGAGCCAAACATTGCACACTGAACTTAGACTTTTTAGCGCATTGGATGAGGCCACAACTTGTTAGAATGTCAGTTTGTTGCTTTTTTTTTTTTTAAGAAACTTTCCACTTAATTATATACACTTGCACAATTGTAAATCATGAAATCATCTGTTGTACCAGAAACTTTCAGATGCAAAATGTCTGCTAAAAGTTGAAACCAGGTTTTCATTAGTAAATCTGCTCTATAATGCAATCCATGAAAGAGGTGAAGGACAATAGGAGATATCTCAGGCTAGGTATAATCTACTTTTTATTGGTTTTGACTGGTAGCCCAAAAATTAGGGCAGAAACAGTGTCAAAGACTGTACGAATGACTGTGAAAGGTGTTGTGCCAGCCATAAAGCAAAGCTGGCTTGGATCACAAGAGATTATTATTGCTGGCAATGTTATGGTTGTATCAGTGTATTTAATGGTTTTGTTCCCTTTTCCACACCTTTTCTATAGGAAGTGCATCAGCTGAAGAAATGATGGCATTGTTGGTTCAGGCGGGCCTCTTTGATACTGCCATTTCCTTGTGTCAGACATTCAACCTTTCTCTGGTTCCTGTGTTTGAAGGATTGGCATACAAGTAAGTAATTCAAACTGTGTTTATTATTATACTTGCCAAAGTAGCACTACGCTGTTTCCCCGAAAATAAGACCTAGCATGATTGTCAGTGATGGCTGCAATATAAGCCCTACCTTGAAAATAAGACCTAGGAGCCTTATTTGGGGGGTAGGGCTTATATTGCAGCCATCACCAACAATCACGCTAGGTCTTATTTTCGGGGAAACAGGGTATATTGTGTGTGTGGTTTTTTTTTTTTTTTTTTTTTTTTTTTTTTTTTTAATGTATGATTCATATGACATGATTTTCTCTCGATTAACAGATGCATTAAGTTACAAAATGGCGGAGAGACTGCACAAGCTGAGGCTTGGCAATGGCTGTCTGCCAATCAGTTGTCATCTGTAGTCACCACCAAGGAAACAAGGTAGGATTGATTGTGACACCAGCCTCTGTTATTGAGTTCCTCAAGCTTATTTATTGTTAAAAAATAATTAAGGCTCATGTACATTTGCTGGTCATGACTTCAGCTATACATTGATCAAAATTCAGCTGGGTTAGCATGGAAGGGTCTAATATTAATCCACATATGGGCGGGGTGGTTGTACAGAAATCAATCTACCAATTGACTTCTGTACAACCGTCCTGTCAGATTTTTGCCACCCTGCAGTTCTGATCAGTTCTCTTACATCAGGGAGGCTCAACCCGTGGCTCGCAACCTCAAATCAGGGAAGCACATGGTCCTGTTCTGGTATGGCAAGTCGGCATGCCCAAATCCCAAAGCATCCAGAGTTTATCAAGCCGGCGCTGGCAGCGGAGGAAGCAGGGGGTTTTAAAAGAAAGAGGACTGCCCAAAGGAGGTGCTGAGTTTTTTCTGCATGGTGTACCTACTCTTGTAGGTGGCTCTATAAAACCCTGTTTGGTCAAGACTAAAGGATATGCTGTGTCCCTCAATTGACTGATTTTACGGTGAGTAACAAAATCCCAGAGTTCTGACGGCAAGGAAGTCTTCCCACTCTCAGAATACAATAGTTCAGCAAAAGGATTCCATCATCCACCTCAAATGTGCAGGATCCTCTCCCCACACCGGCTGTCACAATTTGAAAACAGTGTGATCGTGCCAGGCTTTGCCCACACGGCTGCATTATTTATTCACCGTTCCTGTGAATGAATGTCTGCAAGTACCGCCAGCCATTGTGGTTGAGGGCTTTTAGTTCTCAATGAGTTGCGAGGGCACTGGTGAGCGCTCTTGTAATCCATTGATCTTCCTGCTCTCAGGTAGCTGCCTACCCGTATGAGGTACAGGCAGACAGCTATGCTGAGAGTCTATGGGAGCATGGGATTGCACCCACGATCAGCTGATTCCGGGTGCAATGTGCTCTGCAGGCTTCTTAGAAAAATAATATTTTTTTCATGTTGTATACATTTCTGTGGTCTAATGAAGAAATGGCGATTGAAATACTGGACACACTGGTCTTTTTTTTTTTTTGTCTTTTCTTTCTGTGCTGTTTTTATTCACTTGTACTGAAAAAATGTTTTTTGATTTTTTTTTTTTTTTTTTTTCAATAATAACAAAGATTTATAAAAGAAGAAATAATAAATGTGCTTTTTTTTACCTGCAAAAAAATGTGCATTTATTTATTTACTTTTAAAGTGAACTTATCCTCTAACAATTTTTGGATTCAAACCTTCAGTAAGGGTCTGTATGGATAGACTTTTATTGGATTCAAGCAAGTTTCACACTCCTATACAAGTATATAGAGATGCAAAACGTGCTTAAGCAGATCAGAACTTTAAATGCACTTGTCAGTGAATTCTAAATGTAACTTCTAAAACTTATGCCACAGACACAGGTCCTAATACTGGTGGCACCACAAGTTTCAGCATAAACAGAAAATTGATCCCCTAGAGCAGGTCTGAAAAGAAAAATGTCCAGCTGCTATTAACACACTCTATCTCCAGCGCAGTCCCCACAGACCCACCCAGTCACCAACCAAGATGTGTCCAGGTGTATATGGGGGGGCGGGGAGGGGGAGAGGAGGGTTGAATGTGGTGTGTGTGTGTGTATATATTATACTATATTGTGTGGACTATTGGGTGCATTTTGAGGAAAAAATGTTTTTGCCAACTGAGGTGCAAAATGGGAAGCAACCAATGCCAGTGAATGAAATAATGCTGACATTTCTGTCACATTAAAAATATTATATTATAAAGACAAGTACATTTTGTTGGCTGATTTTCCTCTAGTGCCACAGATGAAGCCTGGAGGTTACTGACTTACTATCTGGAAAAATATGAATCGCAGAACAATTTGTATCATCGTTGTGTCATTAACAAGCTGCTGTCTCATGGAGTTCCTCTGCCCAGCTGGCTAACGAACAGCTATAAGGTTTGTTATTTTGTACCATATGGCTGATGAACTGTAAGTGCCTTTGGATGCAGAACTGTGATATCATAATCGGACTTTCAGGATGTTACAACCGGTGTATAGAAACAAAGCAGGAAAGGTGATTGCTGCAAAAGTGCATTTTGGGTTTCTCTGTGGATTGAGCATTGTTAGTTTAAAGCCACACTTTTTTTTTTGGGAAGCATGTTGAAGGATTTGAACACCTGCTGGGTTTTTATATCTGTCTATTCCCACGCTGGGGGATTCACACTGTTTTGGTGGCCATTGTCATTGGGACAGATAGGGAAGGGCAATCTGAATTTTTACAGTTGTCGTTAGAACAGGACGTGAGGGAAAATCATGCACTGGGGACAGCAGTCTTGGATGCACTAGAGTTTTTCTCTTGCTTCCTCCTGTGTCCCTGGTAGAGAAAGTTTAAAGGGCTTTTTTTTTTTTGTTCACTATTCACACTTCATCCAAAACTTTACTTAAGATACATTTTAGGGAAACCTTGTATTTCTCTCCAACTGTTGTGCACCCCCAGGTATCACGGTTTGCTATCCTTAGTCTAGATTTTACAGATCATCACCACCAGGTTTCCTGATATTAAAAGAAAACACAGTAACCTTTATACATTTTGTCCTAAAATGTTCACATTTCTCTGCAGGTGGTGGATTCAGCAGAATTGCTCCGAATGTATTTGAAGTATGATCTTCTGGATGAGGCTGCAGACTTAGTATTGCAATATGTGGATGCCATTTTGGGGAAAGGTCATCAGTATTTTGGGATAGAGGTAAGTTTGAACTTGCATAGTGCAGCCCGATTTTACTAATATTGTTAAAGCCCAGTTAAATTTGCAGAAACTAATTTTCAGAGTAGAGCTGTCACTCTCCTGTAAGCTGTCTGCATGCAATACACTGGAATGAAAAAAAAGTTGCAGGGGGTGTGGCTATAAGCATTGTCACTGCTGATTTACAAACATGTAGCCTGTCAGTCAGCACCAGGCCACATCTAGTCCTGTCCATTGCCCAGTTAGGGAAGGTAAAACAAGTTTGATTTATGAGGTATGTGCAAATGGACAGCTCAGGAGGAGCTGCTGCACTAACTATATTTGATGTTAGTACAGCGATCTCTCCTGACAGACTGCAGTACACACGGGCCGAATGGCGGACTGTTTCTATTGAACCGGCTGATGCCGTTTGACATTCGTCCCGTGTGTACTAGGCTTAACAGACCAGAGTAGGACCCCTGCTGTCAGTGCTGTAACAGACCTGTTCAGGTATGGCCCCCTCCCCTTATCTGCAATACCTTTCTGTGAGGATATTTGTAATGTAGGGTGTGGCTGCTACTCAGCTCTGCCAGCACAAAGCATTTCAGTGTGAGGGCTAGAAGCAGCATTTTCACTAATCGTAAAAGGTATTTTAATGCCTTTCCCAGCAGAAATTAGTCTGGACTTTAAAGAGATCAAAAGGTGTCAGATTAGAATTGAGCTTTCAGTTGAATGCAGTTATAAATGAACTGTACTTGCTTCCCAGCTGCCGCTATCTGCTGTTTCTCCACTGGTGTGGTTGCCATACTCTTCTGTTGACCATCTCCTACAAGCGTTGGAAGAGAACAGCAATAATCAGCACAACAGAGATGTAAGTGCGCTTTTTTTTTCTTTTAACAATCTTGAGTTTGTAATTTTCATACAGAGAGAAATGCAAAAACCTAGGTCACATGTAATGCAAGTGCTTTTGACTAAAATTTGTCATTTTTTTAACGTTCAGTAGATTAACTCTGCAGACACTAAATCCAAAAATGTGGAATGGATTTGTAGATATTCATGAAACGGCCTCTGTTTTTTTTTTTTTTTTTTTTTTTTTTGAGAGACTGGCTTTCTTTAAAGTGGTTGTTAAGCCACTACAATAAAATCATCCCATCAGCTCTGTAAATTAACATTATGTGCCCTAGTGTCTGTGTTATATAAAAAAGGTGCAGATCTGTACCAGTATCACAGCGTCCCCCGTCGCTCACATGACTCCTTGGCTCTCTCCTCTGCCCGGCTGACTGCTATAGAGGAGCTGAGAACGTCAGCCGGGGAGGAGAGAGTGTCAGTGTTTTTATTGAAGTTATGATAGCAGCAGGAGGGGAGGGCTGAGAAGTGGATGGAGCTGACAGGCAGGGAGAGCAGAGAGGAGGGCTGCGGATGATGGAGGCACGTAAACTGACCACGGTGTCAGGGCTCAGCAGCCATGATAAACTGTTGTTAGTTTACAGGGGGAAAGAATTGCCAGGCAGGATCAGCCAGGTATTTTAGGTGATACAGGGGCCAAATGACACAACACAAGCACTGTACTGTTATTTATGCTTTAACCACATCAGCCCGACCAAGCCATTTTTTGCGATACAGCACTGCTTTACTTTAACTGACGATTGCATGGTCGTGTGATGCTGTACCCAAATAAAATTGATGTCCTTTTTTTTTTTTCCCCCTCACAAATAGAGCTTTCTTTTGATGCCATTTGATCACCTCCTGCGGTTTTTATTTTTTACGCTATAAACAAAAAAAGAGCGATCATTTAAAAAAAAAACATTTTTTTTTTAACTTTCTGCCACGAAACATACCCAATAAAAAATGTAAAAAAAGCTAATTTATTTATCAATTTAGACCAATATGTATTCTGCTACATTTTTTTTGGTAAAAAAAATCCCAATAAGCGTATATTGATTGGTTTATAGCGTCTACAAACTATAGAATATTTTTATGGCATATTTATTTATTTTTTTAAATAGTAATGGCAGCGATCAGCCATTTTTAGCAGGACTGCGACATTCCGGTGGACAAATCTAACACCTGACACTTTTGACACTTTTTTTTGGGAACCAGTGACATTACAGTGATCAGTGCTAAAAATATGCACTGTTACTGTAATGACACTGGCAGGGAAGGGGTTAACACCAGTGGGATCAAAGGGTTAACTGTGTCCCTAGAGGGAACAGAGATCAGTGTTCCTGCTTTTTGTAGGTGTTGAGCACCTCAGTTGGACCTTGCATCAGCCTCTTGAGGCCAGGGCACTGTTCAGCAGAGCTCAGACTGGAGGAGGTAGAAGAAGTACAAGGAGTCAATTAGTTGTGCTGCTGTGCAAGCGGCATGGTGATAGGAGAAGGAAGTAGTGACAGAGAAATGAACTTATAAGTATGCCTTTTCCCCTTTCACTGTTCAGTCACAGGGTTAGGGATGAAACATGTAAGTTTAAAAAATTGTAACCTGTAACACAAAAATCCCGTATACTGTCCTGTGAGACAGCTGTGTAAATCTGAGAAATTGATGGACAGAAGTTCTTTGGCAGGTAAAACCTTCCTCTGTGTGTAGTTTCCTGAAGTTTACTTTTTTTTTTTTTGTCAAAATGTAAGTTTATTGAGGATACAAGTCAATACAGGATATTACATACAAGATGTAGGGTGCAACAGGCACCAACGTACAATAACAGGATGCATAAGATTGTCTGACAAAGTCGTACTAGCAGCTGGGATATTTCCAAACATAGTTACTTGCACTAGGGGCAAGAGTTCTTATAATCCTTGCTCGCATGGGCAATGAGGATGCTAGCTGCTTAGCGTTGTTAACCACTTTAAGACCAGCCTCGTTTTGGATTTTAGGTGTTTACAAGTTTAAAACAGGTTTTTTTGCTAGAAAATTACTTAGAACCCCCAAACATTATATATTGTTTTTTTTCTAACACCCTAGAGAATACAATAGCGGTCATTGCAAAACTTTTTTTTGCACCGTATTTGCGCAGCGGTCTTCTAAGCGCACTTTTTTTGGAAAAAATTCACTTTTTTGAAAAAAAAAAATAAGACAACAGTAAAGTTAGCCCAAAATTTTTATATTGTGAAATATAATGTTACGCCAAGTAAATTGATACCCATCATGTCACGCTTCAAAATTGCGCCCGCTCGTGGAATAGCGTCAAACTTTTACCCTTAAAAATCTCCATAGGCGACGTTTAAAAAATTCTACAGATTGCATGTTTTGCGTTACAGAGGAGGTCTAGGGCTAGAATTATTGCTCTCACTCTACCGGTCGCGGCGATACCTCACATGTGTGGTTTGACCACCGTTTTCATATGCGGGCGCTACTCACGTATGCGTTCGCTTCTGCGCGCGAGCTCGTCGGGACAGGGCGCTTTAAAAAATTTTTTTTTTTTTTTTATTATTTATTTTACTTTATTTTATTTATTTTTTCACTGTTTTTAAAAAAAAAAAAATTTTGGATCACTTTTATTCCTATTACAAGGAATGTAAACATCCCTTGTAATAGAAAAAAGCATGACAGGACCTCTTAAATATGAGATCTGGGGTCAAAAAGTCCTCAGATCTCATATTTAGACTAAAATGCAAAAAAAAAAAAAGTCGTTTAAAAAAATGACACAAATAATTGTGCCTTTAAGAGAAGTGGGCGGAGCCGTCTTAATAACGTCGCTCCGGCCGTCACATGGTATGGAGACGGGTGGGGGCCATCTTGGCCTCACTCATCTCCATACCAAGGAAGTGACAGGACCCGATCGCCTCCGCCGCTACCGACGGCTCCGGTAAGCGGCGGAGGGTGCGGGAGAGCGGCGGGAGGGGGGGGCACCTCTCCCGCCGCCGATAACGGTGATCTCGCGGCGAACCCGCCGCAGAGACCACCATTATCGTGTACAGAACCGCTCACTGTAAAGATGGATATCTCGGTTGTGGCAGCAGCTGCTGCCGTTACCGAGATATCCATCTTCAAAAAAATGACGTATATATACAGTGAGCGGGGCTGAAGTGGTTAACAGGTTTTGAGGAACAGTTGGCCTTAGGCAATGCAAGTAGAGGAGTCGTCCACCCATCTATCACAGATTTTATTAAATTTACCAGGGCATCCTTGGTGAGAGTAGAGGACTTTTTTTGTATGGAAGGGTGAGATTCACGGCCCTCTACCACTGCTGAATAGTAGGGGAGGCAGGTCTAAGTCATAGTTGGGCTATCTGCATTCTAGCAGTGAATAGGGTTTCCTGTAGCAATGTCGTCAGGTACTTCTCTTTCTCAGATATGGGGAGGAGACCAAGTAAGCATTGGCGTGGGCATAGTGTTAGGGGGGGGGGCATGCGATCGTGGAGAAATTTGACGACCTGTGACCAGTATTGCTGGATGGGTGGACAAGACCATATGAGGTGGTAAAAGGTACTATTAGGATCGCCACACCTGGGGTAGGCTGGATTGGTATCTGGTTTGTACCTGGACAGACGGGAAGGAGTGATGCAAGACTTATGGAGGATGTAAAGGTGGGAGAGTCGATCTGACAGTTTAGGTGATACTTTTTTAGAGGCTTCTAGTATTTCCCCCCACTGCTCATCTTCTATCCCCCCAGGTCAGTCTCCCACTTAGTTTTCAGCTGCTATGCGTGGGCGGTGGCCTTGGGTAGGAGAAGGTGATTGTACAAAGAAGAAATTAATTTCTTAGGATCTTCACTAACGACCATATCCGCCAAGGTCACCGATCGCAGCCTAGGGATGGAAACATTGAATTGGGATTGAAGGGCGTGTCGGACCTGTAGGTAGCGAAAGAACAAATGGTTGGGAAGATCAAATTCATCTTTGAGGGCTTGGATTGGCTTAACGGCGCCTCCAGTGATAAGTTGAGTTGATAACTCTCTTGGCAATCCATATTTTGTGGTCGAGGATGGTTATCAGTTCTGGAAGGTGGGGAGTGTCCCAAAGTGACGTGTGAGCATGCAGGAGGGGGGCCCCAGTAATGGTTTGCGCTAGTTGCCAGATTTTGCTGTGGTGTGATAACATATGTCGCCTAAGCGGGAGAGGCCCCAGTGTTTGCAGAAGAGTATCTGAAAGGGATGGGCCACTACAACATTAGCCGCCATACACACTAGTGTGGAGTAACGGAGCTTGTCGTGTCTGTTGAGGTAGTAAAGATAGGATAATTGCGAGGCTATGTAATATAGTGCTAAATCGGGAAGGGGGGTGCCCCCTAGGTGGATAGGACGCTTCAAGGTCTGCCATGACAGTTTTTGCCTGGAGGAGCCCCAGACGAATGTGTTGAGAATGGATTCCATGTTTCTAAACTGGGGTGGGCTGGGATGTATAACAGGGCATGCCAGAAGAGGTAGAGTAGTTTGGGGAGGAGAATCATTTTTACTAGGTTGATGCGGCCCATGACACCAAAAGGGAGTCTGGACCAGACCTGGGTTTTATTTTTAAGAAGATCGTACAGTGGTTCCAAAATTATATGTGTGTAATCTGCAAGGGAGCGGGAACACTGTACGCCCAAATATTTGAATTGGTTGGTCCTCACCAGGGGGAGAGACTCCTGTGCAGCAGTAGTGTTTATAGGAAGGATTTGGGACTTGGACCAATTAATCTACAGTCCCGAGAAAGCACCAAAGTGTTGGATTAGGTGCAGGGCCGTGGTCAGCGAAGGGCCTGCATCTTCCAAGTAGAGGAGCATATCGTCTGCATAGAGGCTGAGCACTTCAGTCACTTGTCCCATGCGGAGGCCCCGTATGTCAGGGTGCGCCCTTATGGCAATGGCCAGTGGTTCCACAACCAGCGCATAAAGCATAGGGGAGATGGGGCAACCTTGGCGGGTTCATCAGGACAGAGGAAAGGAACTAGACGTCTTTCCGTTTACCTGGATCCGGACGGTGGGAGCTTGATAAAGGAGTTGGTGCCACTTAACAAATCTAGGGCCAAAGCCAAATCTACGGAGGCACTCCCACAAGTAGCCCCACTCTACTGAATCAAATGCCTTGGCGGCATCAAGGCTAACCACCACCCTCGATCCAACATTATCGTGTGTAGCTTTCGAGGTTCATATACAATCTTCTAAGATTAAATGCAGTGTTTTTATTGGGCATGAATCCTGTTTGGTCGGCATGAATGAGGCTGAGTATTACTTTGTTGAGTCTAAGGGCAAGAATTTTGGCCAATATTTTAACGTCTAATTGTAGGAGGGAGATAGGGCGATAGGATTCGGGATAAAGTAGGTCTTTTCCTGGCTTTGGGATGAGGACAGTCAGGGCCTCGCCCATGGTACGTGGGAGCATGCCAGATTCGTAGATATGGGAATACAGTTCTTGCAGCTTGGGAAGAGCCTATTTAAACTGGGAATAAAATTCTATTGGGAGGCCATCAGAGCCAGGGGCCTTGGATGGCGGTAAACACGCTATCGCCTCCGCGATACACTCCTCTGTTATGAGTGCTTCTAGGAGCTCCACTTGGGGGCCCGTGGGGGGAGGGGAAGTCTATGTTCTGCAGGAGTGAGTGTAGCTCATTCGGGGGGCGGCTAGTTCTTGAGGTATACAAGTCAGAGTAAAAGCGTCTGAACTCCTGGGCTACCTGTGCTGGGTCAGTGAGGGTGCTCCCAGGAGCTGAATCAATACAGGGGGGTGCTATGATCTAAATGAGCCATGTTCATAGGTTTTTTGCTTGCTGAAAAAAATTCCCTTCTTGGCCTTTTCAAAATGTAATGGTCTGTGAGTCTGGAATGCAGGCGTAACTGGGCAGAGTTAGTAGCTGTCGGGTCAGCAAGGAACACCTGCTCGAGGGAGCACAATTTTTCCTCAGCTTGCTGTAGAATGAGTTCGGAGGAGGCTTTTTGCCTATTTATGCGTGTAGAAAGTATCATACAAGCGTGTATTTTGAATGCCTCCCACACCATCTCAGTCGAGGCCGAACCTGCATTTGAGTGAAAATAATGAATCCATTCACGCTGGACGGCCTCTAAATCAGTGAGGACCGTGAGCCAGAATGGATTCAACCTCAAGATGCGGGTCGGAGGAGCAAAAGGCAGGCGGAGGATAGCCCAGTAAGGCGAATGATCCGATAAAACCCTGGCACCAAACCCCACTTCAAGGAGCTCCGGGGCCAGGGTGGAGGACAGCATTATCATGTCTATACGGGACATGGCAGCCCGGGAGGGAATGAAGCAGGAGTGCGCAGTTGTGGTAGGGTGTTTGAGTCTCCATGTGTCATTCATGGCAAATTCCAAAATGAATCTGCCAAACCTGGTCGATGCAGGCTGAGTTGGCAATGTAGTAGGCGGGTGGAGTCTGTCAAGATAGAGGTCCACTACCATATTGAAGTCCCCCATCCATATGGGGTGTTGAGTCATAAAGGCCACTCCCTCCTTGAGAGCCGCAAACTTGAAGGGTGGGGGAATGTAGAAGGCCAGGAGGAGGACCTCTAGGCCTCCCAGTGTGGCATGTAGGAAAAGGAACCTGCCCTGCCGAACCGACCGCAAACCATGGAGCTGAAACTGGACCGTTTTAGCAATGAGGATGGCAACACCTCTGGAGTTGTTTGTGTAAGGGGCCTGGTATATCCAGCCCACCCAGGGTTTTTTCAGTGACATCTGCATTTGGCCCGTAAATATGTGTCTCTACAAGAACAGATATGTCTGCTCGCATTTGTTTAAGGTGGGAGAGGACAGCAAGTCGTTTAGGTTTGGCTCCCAGCCCTCTCACATTCCATGTGACTAACTTAAGGGTTGCCATCATAGCAGCTGTGTTAGGCCGATCAGTCGGATCAACAGGGGGCGACCCGAGTCTGCAATCACATATGGTGCAATTAACATATATACATTGGAACAGAGGTTCCACTGCCCATCTCGTAGTGGAGCCCCGCAGGCAAGCCAGAGAGAGAGGTGGAGCGTCAGCAGCAAACCTGCAGGGGGCCACGCAGAGAGCCGGACAGACGGGTAGCATTTTTAGTAAAAAATGGCATAAATAATGCAATGTAACACGTCAGACACTGTAAAAACAGAAAAAGAAAAAAAGAAACGCTGGCAACACTGGACCAGCGTGGCATAACAAACTTGTGGCAGCCCTCCACAGCCATGGGGGCTGGAGCTGGCCAGGGAAACATCTTGAGAGGACAGCGGGGTGCACCATTGTCCGCCGTTGGCGGGGGGCGAACAAAAAGTGCACAGAAGTGCACAACGGTGCTAAATCTACCATCTGGGTGTTAAGGGGGGTTGCAGATACATTGTTTGAGAGTGGCTGAAAATGTGCTCTGTTTTGGGGGACATTACACGTTAGAGCACCAAGAGCAGCAGCAATGCTAACTACAGAAGGGTCCTCAAAGAAATGAGCCCTGCCGTCCCAGATAATACGAAGGCGTGCTGGGAATAGCATAGCGTAGACAAGATGGTTGCAGAGCTGGCGCTTGGCTTCTGAGAATTGCGCCCTTTTCTTCTGGACCTCAGCGGAGAAGTCTGGAAACACTGCAATATGTGAGTTGCCGAATGGGATGTTGCCCTTTTCATGGGTGAGGCGCAGGATGGTATCTCGGTCCCGGTAGTTGAGCATCTTCGCGATAAAGGTGCGAGGGGGGGCTCCAGATGGTGGAGGCCTTGAAGCCAGGCAGTGCGCGCGCTCCACCACGAACGTAGAGGAGAAGGCCTCTCTGCCAAAGTTGGTGATTAGCAGATTTTCCAGGAACGTGGGGGGGGGGGGTCCAATCCCTCTGGCAGTCCAACAAATCTGAGGTTGCAGAGGCGGAGTCTATTTTCCATGTCGTCCTGTTTACTTAGGACGACATTTAGCTGATGTTAAAGCCGCTGGTGACTTGCAAGGGAGGGATATCTTCTTCTACCTGCCCGACTCTGCGCTCTGAGACAGCATCGAAGATGCGAGCAGTGTCTCCGGAGGGCAGGACCTCCTCCCCCGAGCTGTATGCGGCGCCTACTTCCCCCGCCAGGTCTTGGCCGTCATTACGGTATTTACCAAGTTTTGCAATCGCTCCGGTGGCGACATTAGCACGGTGGCTTCTCTGAGTGTTGCTGGTAATTTGTGCTGGGTTGAGGGGTGATTTAGTCCCACATGATCGATTTATAGGATAGCGTGCAGCCGGAGCTCTCACTCTGCACTACTTACGCCATGCAGCTTCAGGCCACGCCCCCCTAAAGTTCACTTTTAAATGTTGAAATACAAAGGTATTTTCACTGAGAAATATTAAAAAGTTAAAGTGATACTAAACGATACATGTTTTTTTTCTTTAAAATAAAAAAGATTTTACACTAATCGGCATGATATTGCACAAAGCGGTCCCTTATCTCCTTTTTTGGTGTCCCCCGCCGCCGGTGATGTCCGCTCCTAATTTCTCTGGGTGCCCCCTCGGCAAGCTGTGTGATAAGGGGGGTGTGCATGCGGGCGTGCTACTGAGCCAGGCTGTGTGCATGCATAGACCCGCTTCCTTCTCACTAAAGTTTTACTGACAGCAGCTGGAGCCTATGGCTCTCACTGCTGCCTTTGTCTCCTGAAGGACCAGGAATTTAAGCAGTGGTGCTACAGCCAGGACAGCTCGGGACCACTGAGAGGAGCCAGGTAAGTGTTTAGGGGCAGGGGGGCTAGGTTAGGTCGTGGAGTACTTTGTACCTTAATGCATATATAAAGTATATTAAGGTAAAAAATATTTAGAATTTCACTTTAAGTTTGCAGTTTGTGCCTATGTAATTGAAAAAATCACTCACGCCCTTGTCCTTGATTTCTTAACAGTTACTTGACAAGCTCAAGGCTAAACTGGATGATTATTTCCACCAGCTGGAAGCCTCCACCGCAAACCTTCAGGCCATCCAGAGAAGCTAGCCATCGTCACTGCCTTGCATATTTTTGGAAAAACAATTTCCACAGCAAATTTGTAATTATGTTGGAAACTTCTGAAATATTGTCACAATTCGCTATTTTTTGTAAAATAATAAATATTTTCTATTAAGCTGTTATTTGTAGATCTTCTATTCTATTTTTGTAATTGTACTGTGATGTTTGTATATAATAGATTTGTTGAAGTTCAGTGAAAGTAAAAGGAAGTGTGTACTGAAAGATATAAAAAGGCTGCAATTGTTAAATGCTTCTGTGAAAATGCTTACTGCCTGGCTGTCATGATCTTCAGTACATTCTGAGTCACTGAGCTATGAACAAATGTGCAGATCTGGAGTTACGACTTATGCTTTCACATGCTTGTTCTGGGTTGGTGGCTAATTTTTAAAACCATAGGATTAGCATTTGTAAAATAAAAATGAGTGTGCCAAGCCATGGAAACTGGTCTAGATACAGTTTTCAATTTGTGAAAATAGTAGTTGATAGCCAATGTGTCAGAGGGTGTAAAAGTGCTCACCTTCATCCAAGCTAAAACATAAATCAGATCGTGTTTTTTTTTCTCCCCCACCCCCCCATTGGAAAAAAAACAGAACTTGACATGCTAGGTATAGCCTTGGTAGGGAACCTACCAAGGTTATACCTAGCATTTCAAGTCCAGGCACTCTTGTGCCTACACTAGGCACAAAAGTGTTGTCCCTTTTATAGAATAACTTCTAAACTGAGTGGTGGAGAGCAGGACTTTCTTGTTCAAATATTTTATTGCATAATAACAAGTTGGAAAAGAACCGGCAAGAAAATCAATACAAATATTAACAAAATAAGTGCCTAGGAGCATTCTCGAGCAATGGGGTTACAGCCCCTATGAAGTATTAACACACCTGAGATGCAACTAAGTATTGTATAAGTTCTAAGCAACATAGAAATTGTGTTAAAGTGGTGGTTGAGCAGAGTGTAATTTCTACAATCCCCTCTGTTACATTAACTGATGTATCCAGTGTAAGTGTTTTTGTTAAGATAAGCCGTTATGTAGCGGACAGTGGCCAGTGGGAGAAGAAAATGCCCTGGCGTCAGCAGGAGTGAACATTGCCCCATCATTGGTATTAGGGGAAATAATAATATTCCATCGTTGATATCAGTGGGAGGAATAGTGCCCTATCATTGGTGTCAGTGAGAGGAATAGTGCCCCGTTATTGGTGTCGGTGAGAGGATTAGCCTCAGCCAGATCCAGAGTGTTGTGAATAATCAGTCAGAATAAGTTGTGCCTTTTTAAGGACAGGTTTCCCGCACAATAATTATTATTGAGTAATTTTTAACGAAGATATTTTTAGGATACCAAATCAATCAATATGACACAGTCTATGCTTGTGAAACTTATTCACGGAGACGTGTGGTCATACGAAATAGAAATTTATTGGTAAACAAACACAAATAATCACATGAAATTAAGATACCGATTGCGTTACATGAACGTCTTGAAAATCAATAAAAACACTTGCAAAAATGGGCGTACAGTCCCTTTGACCTAATACCACCATGATAACTTCTCGGTAGAATCAATAACCTTGTGAACTTGACAATTAAACAGAACATTTGTATTTCACACGTGCAACCGTTACTATACTGCAGGTAAGCAAGTGGTTAAAATTGTGAAATAAATTAGACGTTTGTTTTGTCAATAAATATGGCAACTATGCAAAAAGAAAAATATAATGAAAAATCTGAATCTTTAGAGAAAAATCTACAAGGCGGTTATTGATTCGGGAGAATGATTATCAACTGTATAATATTCAATACATCAATATTTGTGAGAACATATCAATATTTGAGAGAACATGCAAGATAAAATCAACATGATATAATTACCCATTCCAGGATGGCTACAGTTCCTATGGGCTGGTTACCATAGTTAAAATGGCTGCCGTAGTTTCAAAATGGATACTCCTAAAGAGGATTTACTTCTTGTGACCTCCGAGTTCTAAGTATTAGGTGTTGAGGAATCTTCATGAATGTAAAGATATGAATTCATGCATGGTGCATGAGTGTTAGTCTGAGAGTGTATGTATCTCCCAGTGTCCCCCCTCAGGGTGGATCCCTGAGCTCTCTTCCTCTGTGTTCCTTTCTGCCATCTTACTTGCCTCTAAATACCATTTCAGATAATAAGACCAAAATAATTATAATGGCTCTGCCCAAAAGGACGTGGCTCACTTCCCATTGGGTTAGGAGACTTAATTATTAACTTCCTCTGGAAATTTAGTGAGTTCAAATAATACCACCAGGTGTCTCACATGTGTTTTGAGTCCATCCTTTTAAGTTAATACATTCTATTTTCATAAGGTGTATAATGGTAAGGATAAGTATATACCTTTAAATACTCTGGTAATCGGTCTAATGTAAAATACACTCAGTATAAGTTTGATTAATCACCATTACATAACTTGGTTATATATCTGTATCTCTATAAATGTATATCTGTAAAAACTGGTCTATCTAGGAAATACACACATTGTTATATATTTCATCAATACTACATAAAAATGATTGTCTATATGGATACCTGTATAACTTCTGGTATCCCCACTGAATATCTAATATTTTTCTCTGCACAGGTTACAGTCTTCTTTAGCTACAATCATAATTATGTTTTTCCTAATACTAATTAATTTTCTAAAACACTTCTACTTATAAAATCACACTTTCATATATAAATTTTCCATATCAAAGTTGTTGGGTCCGCAGATGCCAAAATTATAATATGTCTCTGTGACCTACAATGTCATAGATAGTTTGAAATGACTTATAATAACCTTATCGATACTTTAAAATATTTTTGACTGGCACAATATTCAACTCTCTCTAACGTGTTGAGATGGACCTTGAACATTCTCACTGGATGTTTAGAAATGACTTGTTTGTCTAAACCATCCTAAAAGTTCATACAATGAGTTTTGTTAGCCAAGGTGTTAGCTATTTAAACAGTCCACCACTTGAACACAATAGGTGAGGTTATTTTTAATGTGAGAATTGTCTGTATAATCTTGTGTCCTGTGGCAGCTTTTGTTTATTCACAATACCATGTAAATATCTCCTTGTTTTGTGACAAGAACAGTCTTTGTTCCAACAGTTCCCTTTACAATACATGCTTGTAAAAGTCTTCAATATTTGAAGAAGTAGAGAAGGACTTGGTCAAACATGAGAACGTCCATTTTCTCCTAAAGGTCTCAAAAAGGGCAACAGTTCATCTGCTTTTTGAGGCCTAAGCATCTCTCATGTTTCTGCCAGGAAATATAAAATATATTTCTTCATGAATTCACAAGAGCATCCCCGTGCAGGCGCAGCACCCCCTTGTCTCTGCCCTCCCCCGTCTCAGCAGTCAACAGCAGAGAGGAGGACAAAACTCCTCCTACAGATCTTGCCTCTCTCTGTGCAGCCGCAGCGCCCCCCTCATCTCTGCCACCCCTGGTCTCAGCATTCAGCAGACTCCGGCAGCTGACTCAAGCCCTCCTCATGTCCTCCTCCAGACCCTGCAGTTTCTGCTTCCCAGCAGCACAAGGTAAGGGGGTGCACTGTGAATGTAAGTAAAGATGGGAAACTTCTGATGGTGGGAGAGCTCTTGACATCTGATGTTAGGGGGGTGGGGTGCTATGGACATCTAGCTTTACAGATAGAAGTGGTTCTTTGAGGGTAGCCATATTGCTGATATGGCCCGTGATTCAATTAAGTTTGATACTGCTATAAAAGATATTATACTGATCTGTGAGTTGACAAGTCTCCTATTTTCCATGATCTCCTGGATCCTAAAGAACCAATCTCTAATAGTGGGAGCCCTATTTATTTTCATAAACGTGGTGGGAGAGATTTAGCTGCATTTAAAAGGTGAGGTACTAGGAATTATTTTCTGTAGTACCTTATAGAAGTAGGTGTTTCATGGAATAACATTGCCATTGGAGTGTAGGGAACTTGGATTTGTAAGTGCTGTTCTGCTGTCCCCCTCCTTTCTTCCTCCGTGTCCCCCTCCGTTCTGCTGCTGTCCCCCTCTGTTCTGCTGTCCCCCTCTTTTCTTCCTCCGTGTCCCCCTCTGTTCTGCTGCTGTCCCCCTCTGTTCTGCTGTCCCCCTCTTTTCTTCCTCCGTGTCCCCCGCCGTTCTGCTGCTGTCCCCTGCCGTTCTGCTGCTGTCCCACTCCAGTTTTCCTCCGTGTTCCCCTCCGTTCTGCTGTCCCTCTCCATGTCTTCCTCCTTCCTTTGATGTATGAACAGAGTCTGTGATCACTGACTCTGTCCATTCACATAACTGAAACACTGTAATCTCCTGTGATGTCAAATACCACCAAAAGAAAGCTCTATTTGTGGGAACAGAATTATAATATTTTGTTTGGGTACAGTGTTGCATTATCGCGCAATTGTCATTTAAAATGCAAGAGTGCTGAAAATTGGCCTGGGCAGGGAGGGGGGAAAGTGCCCGGTATTGAAGTGGTTAATATACCTCATGATAAGTGCAAAAAACTTGTTGATGTTGTAAGAAGTTCAGAACTGTCCTTTGTTCTCTGCACACTACCTGTGTTATCGCAAAGAGACCTTCTACTTCTATTACTCTCTTCTACTACAGAATGATAAACCTTTATATTGTAGATATCTGGGCTTGGGTGTGATCGAGCAGTTTAGCCAAAGACAGTGGGCAGGGTTGACAACACTCGGCCCACAAAAATGCTGTGTGTTGTCAACCCACAACAGGACATAAAGCTGAACTCAGGCCTGACAATTTTCATATGAATATTGCTCAATAGCCAACAAGAATATAAATCTATACCAAATGTCTTTGCAAATTTAGTTATTACCTAAAGTGGCGGTGATATCATTTTTTGTGCTGGATAGAACCTGTGCAAAGAACAGAGCTGTGGGCCCCACCAACTATAGGCCGCCTGCAGAAGACTACAGGAAGGGGCGGATACAAGACCGGTCACCCCGCACAAGGAGAGGAAGCAACAGTGACCAGTCTTTATTACAGGAAGCTCCTGCACAGAGACAAAGTTGTACACTGGATTATTGCACAGATCTGGAAGAAATACACATAACACACCACGATTCAAGTAAGAATACACATGACTGGATAATATTAGCTCATCCTGAAGTGTTAAGAGCTAAGTTCATTTCTGGCAGAACAACGGGTACTTTTCTTGCAAGTTCTTTAAAGAGATAAAATGTGGGAAATGTGCATGTATTAGAGATGTACTGCATAGGTTTTTTTTAATTGTCTTGACATACACTTTTATGCCCCGTACACACGCTCGGATTTTCCGACGGAAAATGTTCTATGGGAGCTTGTTGTCGGAAATTCCGACCGTGTGTAGTCTCCATCGGACATTTTCCATCAGAATTTCCGACACACAAAATTTGAGATCTGGATCTCAAATTTTCCGGATTCGGAAATTCCGATCGTGTGTACGCAATTCCGACGCACAAAATTCCACGCATGCTCGGAATCGAGCAGAAAAGCCGCACTGGCTATTGAACTTCATTTTTCTCGGCTCGTCGTACGTGTTGTATACGTCACCGCGTTCTTGACGTTCGGAATTTCCGACAAGATTTGTGTGACCCTGTGTATGCAAGACAAGTTTGAGCCAACATCCGTCTGAAAAAAAGACATGGATTTTGTTGTCGGAAAATCCTGTCGTGTGTACAGGGCATAACTGTTAGTAGCACTATATGTCTGGCTGTGTAGATCTCAAGACTAGATGGACAGAAATACAAATCCTTTGGCGGTTAGAACAACTCACTTATATGTATTTTGGTGCACACTTGAGTCGCACAGAACCACATAACGATGCAAATCACATTGTTTTCGGGCCTCATGGTTCCACTTATGGCCACTGACCTGCCAGGTGAGCAATTTGTCTATTTTTTCATCTATATAACTTGCTGAATTATGTCTGTATATTATCATCCAGTGTAATGCATTTGACTTGTGCCTTACTTATTTGTTTTATAGATTATTCCTCCTGAAGAAGCAGTAAATGCAGCGCGAAACTAGTAGAGGAAAAGCCAATCTAGAAATATACTTCATCAACAGATACCTCTTGGGGGAACCCTGAGTATTTGTTTTTTGAAAATAATTTTTTTCAATATTGTTCTTTTAAATGTACCCAGTATGTCCTTTTTTATATGTAATAAATAATTTTTATAACAGCTACATTCTTAGTCATCAGTACCGAGATAGTCCATCACAACTATTGAGGTAGGGAATAAATATATGGTCAGCTTCAGCAACTGCCCTACTTCAACACCCGCATCCCTTTTTCTCTATATAACAGTTGACGTGTTTTTAATGCGATTTCAGTGCTTTTTTTTTTTCCCCTGTCGTAGCAGATATGCTTATTAATGGCCTAAGCCAAAAACACAGAGGCATGAAAATCGCCTAAAAAAAATGCAACCAAGTTGTACTACATAATTTCACTGAAAATCTGATCAAACCACAGCTGTGGTCGTGTGAACCTAGCCATAACTCAAACAAACAAAAATTTCCCAGCACACTTACCAGCCAGCCTGCAAAAAAAAAACCAAATTGACCTTGTCCAGCAGTTCACGTTAAAAAAAAACCAGAGGGTTTAGTTTGCACACATTTGCAAATATATGTGTAAGCTGCAGTGCCCACGTCAAGGCTCCTCCGTATACTGCAGTCCTAACTCTATAATTTTCAGTCTCCAAGTTGGAACACAGCAGTGAATAGATTAAGGGTAGGTTTGCCTGGAGGGAGCCTACCCCTACTTAAAGACACAGGGACACACGGGACATCCGGCAAGAGCACAATGGCAGCTGAAGGCATCCAGTGCATCCCTGCCCCCAAATCAACCAAATGTACAAAAAAGTGGCAACCACCCCAACCTATATCCAGCCTTTGCAGTAAGATGCACATGGAAGGCAGGGCAATGCACGTCACAAACAAACTGTACCAGCCAGCATGCAAAAAAGACCAAATTGACCCTGTCTAACAATTTACATTAAAAACAGAGGGTTTAGTTTGCACACATTTGCAAATATAGGTGTAAGCTGTAGTGCCCACATCAAGGCTTCTCTGTATACTGCAGTCCGTCTGTTCAGAAAAGATGACCCAAAGATTATTCAGTACTTTGCTAATCATATTTATTAACATTATGGAATCTGTACCTCTGATTTAATTGATGTTATTCTGGCCTGCAGATATAAATTTCACACATCTCACAATGGGTTCATAGGACATACCTTTGGTGTATAATTGCAGTTGTATATGAATTGTAACTATTATGCAATAAAATGCAATTTGGTACAACAGGTTAGATGGCTTCATTCATGGCTTTTTTTTTTTACATTCTTTATTGATAAGGTTTTCCATACATATACAAAAGGAAAAAATATAAAAGAGAACATCAGAAAAAAAGTTGGTCAAAGAAAAAAGACTTAATATAAACAGCCAAGATAAGTTGGAAGGCCTCAAAGGACATGAGAAATTAGATCTTCATGAGGATTTTATTCATGGCTTTATGCCCTCGGGTCTTCCATAGCTGCTTCTAAAGCCTGGACACACGGGCCTAAAATTGTCCGGTTCAGCAGGAACTGTCTAACTTTCGGCCTATGTATACAGCTGTCTGTTCTACAGAAGACCGTATCATGACCAGCTTCTGTCGAATGAGCATGCTGGAAAACCAGCATCTGACCTGCATCCGATAAGCGCTTGTAGGCGATCGCTGTGACCGCTGATCAGAGTGTTCTGGAGAGAGGGAGTTCCCCTGTCAGAATACGAAGACACATTGGGGGAGCTCCCAGCACCTACATCGCTTGTGTTGGTACGATGATCTGTCCGGTTTCTTTTTCATTCAGCCCGCTGGGAGTGTGTGCCCTCATGAGATGTGGGGCAGTTTAAGCTAGCCATAGATGGAGCAATGTTGCAAACTTGCTTGATTCCCCCATCAACACAGTCAGTGTAGATGGGAGAATCCCTCCCGGGCCCCCATTATGTTCTTTTGGGCGGGGGGGGCACCCCCTCCGGGAGAACACTGATTACTGCTAGCAGCTATAGTAGCCGTTAGCAATAATCGCATATAAAAACCGACAGGCTGGGGTTTCCGCGCATCCAATTTGCATAGCAGGAGAATGTGACCAGCTCTCTATGGAGCTGGTTTACATATCTCCGGGGTGCCTGCGGAGCGCACTGTGCATCTTTGGCTCCGTTTCAGGGCTGAATTCAGCCAAAGGTTCGGCCCTAATTCATCCCTGAAACAGAGAACAGAGATGCACAGCGTTCCTGTGCGATCCGCAGTCGGTTTAGGTGTGAACCAAGCCTAATACTGCTGTTTAGCACCTGTCCAGGAAGCATGATTGGCACCCTTGTGGAATCAGTGTTTATTTCGTAATCTTTGTTGTGAGTATTGAGTTTTTCACTCCTGGCCTGAACAATTGAAGGACCATACTTTGGAATCACCAATAAGTGGGAGCTTCACTGAAACTCTGTGTGTATGGGGGAACCAAAATAAACACCTGGTAGACTGCAGAAGTTGTCCTGGGGTAAACTGAGCTCAACCATGTGGCCAGTACCTTTGTTCACATGAAAGCGACAGTTGCAGAGGTTGGCCTTGGACCGTCTACACCTGGGAAGACTCCTGTGGCCTCAGATGTGGTAGTATCATCCTAGCCATGAGAAGGAGCTGGCCTTCCACTTGGACCAAGTGCTTTGATGCCCCTGTATGTTAAGGTGGGAGCAAAGATTAGCTGGGTAGGGCAAGGCTGGTGGTGTCCCACGAATAATGTACCTAAAGCCCAACTGAACTTACACTTTAAATCGTTTTTACAGTTTGTTTTCAAGCAGACACAGCTTGAACCAGAAAAGTCTATCTCCTGCCAGTGTGCTGCAGAAAAGGACCCTTGCTCTTTCTGGAGAAGCTCTCATTGCAGAAGTCTGATACACCCACTGCTGAGTCAGACCTTGCGGCTTCAATACCTGGTTCTCTACTGCGCATGTGCGACTTGCGCTGCACGTTCCCATTGGTCCTTGCTGTCTCCTGGGACCTATGTGTCTCCCAGAAGACAGCAGGAGGGACGGAGAAGGCACTGGAAGTGGCGTAGATACCCGTGGGTGGCTCGGGTATCTATGCCAGGGAGTGGGAGAAAAATACCTGTATTAGACAGATATCTGCTCCCCCCTCCCCCTGAAAGGTGCCAAATGTTACACCGGAGGGGGGGGGGGGGGTTCCGAAAAGCGGAAGTTCCATTTTTCGGTGGAACGAATTGTACAAATAAATGATTGGGTAAACTCACAAATGCTTTTTTACCACTTCAATGATAAAATGATATTTTCTACTTTTTGTTATAAAAAAAAATCCAATAAACTCAATTTTAGTCATACATTTAGGCCAAAATGTAGTCGGCCCCATGTCTTTGGTAAAAAAAATGTCAATAAGCGTATATTTATTGGTTGGTGCAAAAGTTATAGCATCTACAAACTAGGGTACATTTTCTGGAATTTACACAGCTTTTAGTTTATGACTGCCTATGTCATTTCTTGAGGTGCTAAAATGTCAGGGCAGTACAACACCCCCCCCCCCCCCAATTACCCCATTTTGGAAAGTAGACACCCCAAGGAAATTGCTGAGAGGCATGTTGAGCCCATTAAATAATATTTTTTTTTGTCCCAAGTGATTGAATAATGATAAAAAAAAAAATTTTACTAAAAGTTGTCACTAAATGATATATTGCTCAAACATGCCATGGGCATTTGTGGAATTACATCTCCTGAATACGGGGATACCACATGAGTGAGACTTTTTAAGAGCCTAGCCGCATACGGGGCCCCAAAAACCAAGCACCGCCTTCAGGATTTCTAAGGGCGTAAATTTTTTTATTTCACTCCTCACTAACCTCACAGTTTTGAAGGCCATAAAATGCCAGGATGGCACAAACCCCCCCCCCCAAATTAACCCATTTTGGAAAGTAGACGCCCCAAGCTATTTGCTGAGAGGCTTGTTGAGTCCATGGAATATTTTATATTTTGCCACAAGTTGAAAATTGCCACAAGTGGAAAATGACACTTTTTTTTTTTTGGTCAAAGTGTTCACTAAATGATATATTTTTGAAGGCCATAAAATGCCAAGATAGCACAACCCCCCATTTTTTTGGGAAAAAACACACTTTTTTTAATTTTAATGCACTAAAACACACTATATTGCCCAAATGTTTCATGAAATAAAAAAGATGATCTTAGGCCGAGTACATGGATACCAAACACGACATTCTTTAAAATTGCGCACAAATGTGCACTGGCGACAAACTAAATACATTTTTAAAAGCCTTTAAAAGCCTTTACAGGTTACCACTTTAGATTTACAGAGGAAGTCTACTGCTAAAATTACTGCCCTTGATCTGACCTTCGCGGTGATACCTCACATGCATGGTGCAATTGCTGTTTACATTTGATGCCAGACCGATGCTTGCGTTCGCCTTTGCGCGAGAGCAGGGGGGGACAGGGGTGCTTTTTTTTTTTTATTTAATTATTTTTTTGCTTTTTTATCTTACTTTTAAACTGTTCCTTTCATATTTTTTTTTTTAATCATTTTTATTGTTATCTCAGGGAATGTAAATATCCCCTATGATAGCAATAGGTAGTGACAGGTACTCTTTTTTGAAAAAATTGGGGTCTATTAGACCCTAGATCTCTCCTCTGCCCTTAAAGCATCTGACCACACCAAGATCGGTGTGATAAAATGCTTTCCCAATTTCCCAATGGCGCTGTTTACATCCGGCTAAATCTAAGTCATGAAATGCTCATAGCTTCCGGTTTCTTAGGCCATAGAGATGTTTGGAGCCATTCTGGTCTCTTATCAGCTCTATGGTCAGCTGACTGAATCACTGGCTGCGTTCTCAGGTTCCCTGTTGGGACAGGAGAGCCAGAGAAAAACATGGAAGACGGTGGGGGGGGGGCATTCCCTCCCACTGCTTGTAAAAGCAGTCTAGAGGCTAAATAGCCGCTAGGATTGCTTTTACATGAAAGCGGACCGCTGGCTGAAAAGAATGATACCAAGATGATACCTAAACCTGCAGGCATCATTCTGGTATAACCATTCAAAGTCCAGCAACATACCAGTACGTTGCTGGTCCTTGTTGGGCATATATTGTAAACTTTTTTTTCATGCAGCCTGTGGGCTGAGCGAAAAAAAAGAGATTGATCGGTGGGTATGCCCACCATTCAAATACCTCCCTTCATTCACCCACTTCTAATGATGGGCATACATGCACCGTTTATATATGCCAAAGCATGGGGGCATCCGCCCCAAAAGGTAGGAGCAAATCGCTCCTCCGCCCCTGCTGCCCCCATGCTTCGGCATATATGCTCTTTTTTTTAACTGTGGTGGTGAAATCACCTCCTACAGCGCTGGAGTCATGGCTTTATGTATCGTGGGAGCAAACGCTGTTGCTGTCAAGATAAATAAATCGGCGCTGCAACTGAATGGCGTACCTGCTAAGCAAATGATGGTTAACAATAAAACAAAGTAACATTACAGTATAACAGTAATGCCCCATACACACAGTCGAACTTTGTCCGGACATTCCGACAACAAAATCCTAAGATTTTTTCTGACGGATGTTGGCTCAAACTTGTCTTGCATACACACGGTCACACAAAGTTGTCGGAAAATCCGATCGTTCTAAACGCGGTGACGTAAAACACGTACGGCGGGACTATAAACGGGACAGTGGCCAATAGCTTTCATCTCTTTATTTATTCTGAGCACGCGTGGCACTTTGTCCGTCGGATTTGTGTACACACGATCGGAATTTCCGACAACGGATTTTGTTGTCGGAAAATTTTATATCCTGCTCTCAAACTTTGTGTGTCGGAAAATCCGATGGAAAATGTGTGATGGAGCCTACACACGGTCGGAATTTTCGACAACAAGGTCCTATCACACATTTTCCGTCGGAAAATCCGACTGTGTGTACGGGGCATAAGACTTACCATACCTGCAAAGCAAATACAAAAAAAAACATATCAAACAATAAAACATTTTTTAACGCAACCTGTGCCTAAAATATATGCCGAAGCATGGGGGCATCCACCCGCAAAAGGTAGGAGCTTCGGCATATATGCTCTTTTTTTTTAACTGTGGTGGTGAAATCACCTCCGACAGCGCTGGAGTCACGGCTTTATGTATCGTGGGAGCAAACGCTGTTGCTGTCAAGATAAATAAATCCGCTCTGCAGCTGAATGGCGTACCTGAAACAATAAAACACAGTAAACAGTAAAAGTATAAAAAAATTGCATACCTATGAAGCAAACATGATAAAACATAATAACAATAAAACATTGCAGAATAGAATACAGTGAAAAAGAGCAGAACAATAGAGAGAGAACAATAAAACGACAACTATTTTTGTTTTTTTTTATTTTATATATTTTTTTGTGTTTTTTTTTTTTCTTACACTTTTTTTGTAACTGTAACCGGTTCCAGGTTTGGGTCTCTCAAAATGTGATGGCATCTTGGGAGACCCTGTGAAAGTGTGCCTAGTCTGTGCAATGCTGTACCCTACGCTAATACTCAACTAGTATATGGTAGCGTTCAAAAATTCACCAATGCAAAGACCAGGATTGTCAGGACAGGAGGGACAAAAATAGCGGGTGTCACGCCTATATACGCGCTTGCTGCAGACACATCTTTTTTGGGGGGCTCGTTGGGTAGGGGTACTCGGGTGGACATATAGAAAATGCCTCTCATGCAGCCAGCTTACTGCATTTGGTTGGGGAAGGTGAGGTGGAGCACCATCTGGAAACAGAAGGGCTCTGACGATCTCTTCCTGAAATTTAAGGAAGGATCCAGTCTGTCCTGAAGCTCTGTATAGCACATAAGCATTCAGCAAGCCAATTGAAATAAATAAAGAGACACTTTCTTGTACCAGCGTCTGGCCTTACGGGCAATTAGGTACGGCGCCAACAACTGGTCGTTGAGGTCCACCCCTCCCATATTTAGGTTATATTCGTGGACACAGAGGGGTTTCTCCACAACACCAGTCGCCGTAGTAATTTGGACCGTCGTTTCTGCATGAAGGGAGGTAAGAACGAAAACATTCTTATTATCCCTCCACTTCATAGCGAGCAAATTATTACACTGCAAGCAGGCTCTCTCCCCAGCTTAAGACAGGAATCTATAAGCCGCTGGGGAAAGCCCCGGCTATTAGGTCGCACGGTGCCACATGCTCCAATCTGCTGATCAAACAAGTGACTAAAAAGTGGCACGCTCGATGGGGGGCGTGACCGGATGCAGGTGTGAGCAGTGAGCGAGATCTCTCTCCCAGCCCCGTCCCTGATGCTGCACTAGCGCTGCTGCTTGTATGGGTCTGCCCAGCCGTGTGATAGTCCTATGAGCTCCGGATCCCTGCCTTTTGATGCCCTGAGGCTCCCACTATCTGAAGTTTGAGGGACGGTGCCCTGGCTGATCGGGGAGAGAGGAGAGAAGGCTGAGATAAGGCTGGGAGGATCAGCTGTTAGCTCTCCCCGCCGTGCGGCTGTGACAAGCGGACTCCTGGGAGTTATTGTCAATGTGTCTGTGGCGGCGCTGGGTTGCTTAGCGACGCCACGCAGTAGCAGTGGGAGGCCGGTACGACGCTCGGCGGCAGGAGAGGAGACTGGGAAGACCAGCTGAGCGGGGCAGAGACCTGGGAACGAACGCCGCTGCTGCGCTTGAGGCTGTGCTGGGCTGCTCTGTGACACTCTGCTAACACAATGAAAGGTCGTGGAGGCGGACACTACTTCAAAAAGCTCTGCTGAAGCCCTGCAGACTCCCTAGATGTCAAAGGGAGAGAGGTAAAGAGTCTGCTTTCATAAGTATATGTGACAGAGACTGTGTACTTAAGCAGGGAGCCTGGGATCCAGCTTTTGTTAATATACAGAGTGTCTTGCTAAAGTGTGGAAGGATTGATTGCTGGACTGCTTGATTACACTGATTACACTGTGTGGACTGGGAGGCTAAGGCTAAGAGTGCTTAAAGTATTATAGCTGGCTATGACTAAGAGAAAGGGGGAAGATCAACTACAGCAGCCCCAAGAAAATATGCCTGTTCAAGCTACCCGGGCAGCCAAAGAAAAGGAGAAGGGGTCTCAAAACGCATCCGCACTAACAGCTGCGGCAAAGCTGGAAAAATTTGCACATAGCGCTACGCAGTCTCCAGCCAAAAATACCCAGCTGACTGCGGGAAAGTCCTTAGCTGGGGGTCCGGGGGATAGAAGGAGCCTGGGAAAGGGGCCTGATAACCAGCTAGCCAGAACAAGAGTAACGAACAAAAAAAGCCCGGAGAGGGAGCAGCCTGGAATAGTAGGGGATAGCAGTCCTAGCACAGCCATAACCCCTGACCAAGAACCCTCCCTTAAAGAGATACTATGTGCTGTAAATGCATGCAGGAGCTCGATAAGTGGGATGTGGGAAGAGCTGAAAGCTTTAGGTGAGGAGTTTAGTGGTATTAAACAAGAGCTTCAGAAAACAGTGGAGAGAGTTAAAATGGTGGAGGAAAGGGTTAGCCAACTAGAAGATACCGTAACCCCAATGCGGCATGAGCTTAAAAAAATGCAAGCACAACTGGACGCCAACAGCCTTAAGATGGACGAATGGGAGAACAGGTCCCGAAGACAGAATGTAAGAGTGATGGGACTCCCCGAGAAAAGTGAGGGCTCCCGACCTGAAGAATTTATGGAAAAGTGGCTTAAGGAGGTGTTTGGGGCTGAGGCGTTCTCACAGTTTTTCGCTATTGAGCGAGCCCATAGAGTGCCGTCCAGATCTACATATTCAGGAGATCGCCCGAGATCAATGATACTGAGATTTTTTTGTTATAAAGATAAGTTGAATTTAATGCAAAGGTCCAGAGAAAAAGGAGACATTTTTTTTAATGGAGCTAAAATTGCGATATACCCAGATTATTCCCCAGATCTACAAAGGAGGAGAGCAGGTTTTTTGGATATCAAGCGCACATTACAGAAGCACTACTATATCCTGCACGGCTGCGTATAGAGGCCCTAGGAAGTACCCGTTTTTTGGAAACTGTCAAAGGAGTTACGGACTGGCTAGAAGAGAACAAAAAGAACCTTTGAAGCTGAAATTATACATGGACAGATCCAAATTTTTTTTTTATTTTTTTTTTTGTTTTTTTTTTTTGTTTTTTTTGTTTTTTTGTTTTGCTTTGTTTTTGCAGCATCAGGGGCTGGGAGGGGGAGGGATGGGTGGATGATGTGTGGGTTGAAAGTATTGTTTAGAGTGTTGATGGGGTTTTTTGTAACCCTTGGGCTAATGGGGCTATTGGGGGGGAGGGGGGAGGAGGGGGGAGTATGGGGAGAGGGGGGGTGGATGAGGGGGGAAGAGGGGAGAAGAGTGGTCACAAGGAAGGCCCCCAGGGCACGCCGAGTTAGGCAAGGGAGGGAGCAGAAGGGATTATTTAAAACAAGGCAGGGGGGAGGGGGAAGGGAGGGCACAAGGGTAGGGAAATACGTAAGCCACAAGTAAAACTGAGGGGTTGTTTTGTATTAATGGCACACATGGTAAAGATAAAGTTGTTGCATAGATTGCCGTCACATTTATTTGCAATTTAAACTTAGTAAAGATAAATTTAGTTAGATTAAAAAGGATGGGAAATGGTCTATCCGAGACACATATATATAACTTTTTGACACAGGTGGGGATAAGTAAAGAAAGTTTTAATATTTATCAGTATAGAGGACTTATGTTCTTGAGGGGGCTTCTTTTTTTTCTCCCGGCTCTTTTCTTGTTTTTGTTTTTTTTTTTTTTTTTATCCTCCTTCTTTTTTTTTTTTTTTTTTTTCTTGACCAACAGAGTTTTTATATTTTTATATATTTGTAAGCAGATGGTATTTACTAGTATGTATGTTCATAAGTTAAAGGAAGGCTAGGATGGTAAGAATAACTTCATGGAATATTCGGGGTATGAGCGACCCCACCAAGAGAGCTGCGGTATTCTCAGAGCTGGAATTTTTGGGTACGGATCTGGTATGCTTACAGGAGACACACCTCACCAACGAGTCTAAATCTTTAATTCAGAATAAGAAATTCCAAGTACAATTCCACTCAGTGCACACCTCCTACTCAAGAGGAGTGGGTGTACTGGTTAAGAAGGGGGTAGTGTTCTCCTGTAGGGATGCTAGGATAGACCCGTTGGGTTGTTATGTCTTCTTATTCTGCACAATTGAGGGAAAATCCTTTGTTATAGCTAATGTGTATATCCCCCCTCCTTTTAAAATGGGGATATTATATCATCTCCTGGAATATGTTGAGGACAAGGGGGACGTCCCACTCATAGTGGTGGGCGACTTCAATATGGTCCTTAACGGTAAACTTGACAGGTTCCCTCCAAGAGCAAGGGGGGATAGGGCAACTGAGGGGCGGCTTAGCCAGCTGTTTGAAGAGATTGGGTGGTGCGATCTCTGGAGAATTTGCAATCCAGAGGAGAGGCAGTACTCCTGCTTTTCGGAGTCGCACCACACTCTCTCCCGTATAGATATGGCAGTGGGAAACAGGGGGGTACTTCCCCTTTTAGGAAAAATAGAGTATATGCCGAGAGGGGTGTCAGACCATTCTCCTCTGACGCTGACGATAAACATCTGTAATGGACCCAAGGAGAGAATATGGGCATTGAACTCCATATGGTTGGAGATCATAGGAAAAAAAGAAGAAATATCTGTAAAAATAAAAGACTTTGTGGAATTCAATTCAGGGTCGGCGTCGCAGGGGTTGGTCTGGGACTCTTTAAAAGCGTTTTTGAGAGGTATCCTTTTACAGCATATATCACGGGTTAAGCGACAATCAAGAGATAAGGGTAATCAGATTAGAAAAGAGTTATTAAATCTAGAAAAACAATACGTGGCGGACCCAAGCCCAGAAAAACAGGAGTTATGGGTAAATAAGCAGCAGGAATATAAGATGGATACACTTAAAAACGCGGAAAATAAGAGACTATTCCAGAGGCAGAGGTATTTTGGGGAGGGTGAAAGAGTGGGCCGTATACTGGCATTAATAGCGGATACTAATTCACCCTCCTCAACGATCGCAGCGATTCGGTCCCCTGGGGGGGTAATCTCGTCAGACTCCCCCACGGTTAAAAAGGTTTTTTTTGAATATTATAGTAACCTATATAAATCGCAACAGCAACTGGTAGTAGAAGAGATAGAGAATTTTTCGGAGGGTATTAATCTGCCACGTCTCTCTGAAAGCGACAGGATTAGTCTGGACTCCCCTATAACTCTAGAGGAAGTACAGCAAGCAGTATCAGATATGCCGAACCAGAAAGCTCCAGGCCCGGATGGGCTGCCTGTGGAAATCTTTAAGTATTTTGGAGAGGCTTTACTTCCAGAACTATTGAAGACATTGAACTGGGCGACGACGGATGGTACCTTGCCCCCTTCAATGACTGAAACCAATATAGTCCTGATAAGGAAAGAGGGAAAAGACCATCTTGAGGCAGCATCATACAGACCCATATCTCTACTATGTTCTGATATAAAAATATTGGCAAAGGTAATGGCTACCAGGCTAAAAAAATACATATCAGAACTGGTGCACCCGGATCAGTCAGGGTTTATCCCCAATAGAGCCACTAGTATTAATATCAGGAGGGCCTACCTGAACCTCCAGTCACCGGCGGAGGTGGGAGGCTCCAGAGCGGTCCTCGCTTTGGATATTGCCAAGGCGTTTGATAGCCTGGAGTGGGGATACCTCTGGTGGGTACTGGAGAAGTTTGGGTTTGGTCCTAAATTTATCGAATGGGTTAAGACCCTGTACTGTCATCCAAAAGCTAGGTTAAAAATTAATAGAGAATATACGGAGTGGTTCTCCCTGGAGAGAGGGACGAGGCAGGGGTGTCCTCTCTCGCCTCTGCTATTTGCTCTAGCGATGGAGCCGCTGGCAGAGGCGATAAGACACTCGTCTGGTATACAGGGATTTGGGGAGAGAATTAGGCGGGAAAAAGTGGCACTTTATGCTGACGACGTGCTGATTTTTCTTGGGGACACAGGGCCATCCCTCGAAAAGGCAATACAACTAGTGGAAAGATTTGGGAAATCTTCAGGCCTGGTGGTCAACTGGGAGAAATCAACGTTGCTCCCATTAGACTCAACGTATAACATCCAAGGGGGAGGTATGTCGAGGTTGAGGGTAGCGGAGAGGATGCGTTACCTGGGCATAATTATTTCATCTGATCCGGCACAATATATAGTGGATAATCTAGTCCCGCTGCTGGAAAAATTCAGAAGAAAAAGCGCGGTTTGGTGTCAGCTCCCTTTATCCCTGGCAGGCAGAGTCAATCTGATTAAGATGGTCTGGTTGCCACAATTATTATATGTACTCCACAACTCCCCAGTCTGGATTGGGAAGAGTTGGTTCAAAAAAATAGAAACCCTATTTAGAGAACTAATATGGAAGAAAGGGCAGGCAAGAATCAAATTGCAAACACTCCAGCGCCCGGTTGGGGAAGGGGGATTGGCAGTGCCACATCCCTATAGTTATTTCCTGGCGGCACAACTACAACAACTGGGAGGCTGTGAATGTCAGGCCCTGGGGAACCCCAACGCGAAAGTTATGCTCTATGATTCCCCATATGGGTCTTTGGCAGAGGCATTAGAGGCGGGGACATTTCAGGAGGGGTCTCCAACACATAAATTGATCTTTAAAGTATGGCGGGCTACTAAGAGGATTATGGGATATGAAGGCCATACGGAATTCTCGCCTATATGGAATAACAGGGAACTGAGGGAGTTGATTACAGTGGAAAAAAACTGGATATGGGTTCGCCACGGAATAAGCAGATTGGTACAGTTATACGAGGGCAAAAATTTGAAATCTTTCTCTGAACTAAGGGGGGAATATGGGATCCCAAACAACACTTTTTATACATACCTGCAGATCAGGCATGCACTTAACTGTCAATTCAGTAAATCCCCATTAGAATGGTGCAATATACCTCTTTTAAATAGAATCATAGGAGCAAATACCACCAAGGGTCTGATAGCATCAATAAATGGTCAAATCTCCGAAAGGCTACTTAACCTGAGTACGACCCTGGATATTAAGGAGAAATGGGCGGGGGAGGTTGGAGAGATAACGGACAGTCAGTGGAGGGGAATTTTGAAGGCCAGCCCATTAATATCGATATCTCCATCGCAACAGGTATCGCACCTATTTCTCATACACAGGGTTTACTACACTCCCAAGAGACTGTTTAGCTTTGGTCGAAGATCGGACGATAAATGTCCTAGATGTTTGGATACTGGCGACCTAATTCATATGGTATGGAGATGCCCAAGGTTGACGAGATACTGGTCAGAGGTAATTAGAACGGTGGAAGTCAGGTTTAAAACAAAGTTGAAGCAGGAGGCCAGGGAGTGTATCCTCGGACTGCTGGGAGAAAACGGGGGGAGTAATAATAAGCAAATTGCCATAGGTAGGTGCCTTTACCAAGCCAGGAAATTAATAGCACAGTCTTGGCTATCCAATACACCCCCAACTATAGAAGACTGGATCAGGACAGTGGACAAGCTAGTTTGGGCAGAAAAAACAGTTTATATTAGGAGACATAGTTATCAAAAATTTTTAAAAATCTGGAGCCCCTGGCTACATTGGTTGGGCGTAACCCCTTGACCTGAATTAATTGTTGGAATCTCGCAAAAAAAAAAAAATGTGGGACTATTTGTTAAGACGGTTTCGTGGTAAGGAAGACTCAATGCCATAAGACTCAACAGCTGATGAGACACTAGTAATAGTTAGAGGTCAGGCAACCTTTCAATATAGCTCATTACAAGGGAAGGGGTGGGAGGGAGTGGGGGGGGGGGGGGTGGTGGGGGGGGGGTAGACAAGCACCAGAATGTAAAGTGTTTCTGTACAATCTGTGTTGATGGACTGATGCCTATAAGTGCTTGGAAAAAATATATACTGTTTTCTTATATTTTACCTCTGTATGTAACGAGGAAAAGTTTAATAAAGATTATTGAATTTAAAAAAAAAAAAAGTGGCACGCTCGTGTAATAATTGTCCACATATAAGTGGTACCCCTTTCCGAATAAGGGTGACACCAAGTCCCACACAATCTTGCCAGCGCTTCCTATGTAGCCAGGGCAGTTTGTCGCCTCTACGTGGCTATCTTTTCCCTCGTAAACCATAAAACTACATGTATAGCCTGTGGCCCTGTCACAGAGCTTATACATCTTGACCCAGTATCTGGCATGCTTGCTGGGAAGGTACTGTTTGAATGACAAGCGGCCAGAAAACTTAATCAGGGACTCATCAACGCAGACAACTTGATGGGGAGTAAACAAGTCTGCAAAACGTTGGTTGAAGTGGTTTACGAGGGGCCGAATTTTGTAGAGCCGATCGTATGCAGGGTCTCCACGAGGACGACAGAGTTCATTGTCGTTGAAGTGCATGAACCGCAAAATCTGCTCGTATCGTGCCCTGGCCATGGAGGCAGAGAACCAGGCATATGGTGAATTGGGTCAGTGGACCAATATGACCGCCCATGTTGAGGGAAAGGCCCAGAAAGAGCTTAAATTCAGAGACCGTAATTGGTCTCCAATCTCTGGGAAGGGAGGACTGGGGAATAGTGGCGATGTGTTGACCAGCGTACAAATTGCTTTGGTCCACAATAGATCTAAAGAGATCTTCGGTGAAAAACAGCGAATAAAAATCAAGTGACGTAAAATCAACTGTTTCCACCTGAATTCCGGGTTGGCCAGTGAATGGGGGAAGTACGGGTGCTGCAGAAGTGGTGGGTACCCTATTAGGATTGGCGAATGCAGCAGGAAGGACACAATGGGCCTGTGTTCGTCTTCTTGGTGGCAGCGGGACACTACTTGTGCTTGCCACCTCACCAGCTTGAACTGCACTTATGGGACTCGCCACGTCACCACGTGTTACTGCAGTGCTGGATGTACGACCAGGGTGTACTAGGCCGCTGGTGCTTGGCAGCTAATACTGCTCTGCTCCATACGAGGGACCTGCGGTTCTTGCACATAAAGGACAGAAGAAGAAGTTTGGGGTCTGGTACGCCTGACCTTGGCAGGGACCACAACTCCGTCGTCAGAGCTTTCTGTCATGGAGCCGCTGTCCTCTACAGGATCGTATTCTGAGCCTGAATCTGACAGATGAGTGACTCCCTCTTCACTATCTGTCATGCTCAGAAACATGTAGGCCTCTTCACTAGTGTACCTTCGATTTGCCATTTTTGGCTCTAAATTTAGTGGTACACTAGTGAGACTCACAGGCAAAAAAGCTCCTGACTGTTAGCGACTATATCAAACGCTACCAGAAAAACTGTTAGCGATCGCAGGGATCAGGCCTGACTCTGCGAACGCTGCAGTTATGTGTGTTTAGTGTTTTGTAAGTGACAGTGATCGATCGATACTGCACTTGCATGGGCTGGGCAGGGCTGGGCCAAGGGGCAAAACGCAGGTGCTAGCAGGTATCTGGGCTGATCCCGCTAACACTGCATTTTTGGGAACCCTAAACTGCTGGGGATGCTAGTATAGATCAGATCAGAATATTGATCTCTTCAGATACTATACCACTAAGGGAGGTGTATGCTACGTGCGTGGGTGATAGTGGTACTGGCGCTAACCTGACGCTGCCTGGGGCGACGCAGACCCTATCTGACCCTAAAACCTAACTTATATCACCGCCGGGCGATCAGGGGGTTAAACCTTTATTAGGTAATAAACGGCGAGGGGTCCTGAAACTATAAAAAACAAACTAACTAACCAGCGTCACCTGTAACAGTTATACGGTGATCACTGGTGAAAGGGTTAATTAGGGGGCAATCAAGGGGTTAAAACCTTTATTAGGTAGTATAAGGGGGTCCCTGACGCTATAAAACACTGATGGCAAACCTAAATACTTACCTCCCTAACTAGCGTCACCTGTGACACTAATACAGCGATCAGAAAAACGATCGCTTAGTGACACTGGCGACAGGGGGTGATCACGGGGTTGGGTTAAACCTTTATTAGGGGGGGTTAGACCTAAAGGGGGCTAACACTAACTGCCCTACCACTTCTAACTGTCACAAACTGAGACCAATGCAATAATCAGAAAAAAAAACAAAATGCTATTGGTGTCACTGTGGGGGGGGGGGGGGGTACAGGGGGGTGATGGGGGGTGAAATGTGTGCCTAGAGTGTTCTACTGTACGTGTAGTGTTTGGTGCACTTACTTGATGTCTTCTCTCCTCGGCGCTCTAACGAAAAAGACCGACTCGAGGAGAGATGACATAACTTTCTCTGCCGCTGTTTACATTACAGAGGCAGAGGAAGATTGTCATTCGTTGGGAGAGATCGCGAGGGGGTGGCCACGAATGAGTGGCCTCCCCCTCACCTCGGATCGCTCCCCTAACGATGCCGACCGCCTCGGCCGGCGTTATGAACTGAAATGGTAAAGAGGGAATAATTACCTATGCTTAAAGCTGAACGTGTATGTTAACTGTGACTCCTTTGTCAGACAGCATGGCCGTATTGACCTCACAGCAGTTAAAGCCCAATGGAAGTCTAATCCCTTTTTATTGCCTTGTAGCCCTGTACTCTCACATTTTATGTTTATATTTGTATAATAGCTTTTGCACAAAGCAGCCCGATCCTCCTCTTCAGGGTCCTCCTCTGACACTCCTGGCTCCTCCCCCTGCCGAGTTCCCCCATAGCAAGTCGATTGCTATAAGGGCACTCCTGGAGGCTCAATCCCAAGCTACACTTTGTGCGTCTATTGACACACACAGTGCAGCTCGCCCCACACTCCCTTGTCACTGGAATTGATTTACAACAGGAGTCAATGGCTCTCAGCCAGTCCATTGAGGGGAGAGAGCAGTGCCACTGGTCCTGGGCACAGTGCTGGATTGAGATCGGGCTCAGGTAAGTGTTGGGGGGGGGGGGGTGTTGGTGGAACAGCACGTAAAATGTTTTTTACTTTTAGAAAAAAACTTTAGCCTTTACAACCACTTTAAAGCGGCAATTCCTAGCAAAGTACTTATTTTTTATTTTTTTTGTACTATGTACAAATGAGCTACCTCCAATGTTGGTAGTTGTAGGTCTTGATTGCTGCTGTTTAGTAGAATAATTCTAGCTTCATTGATACTGGTTATTATTCAGCGCTCTTCTTCCGGCGCTGTGAGTGAGAGTTCCGGCTCTCAGTAAAAACGTTTTTCTCTGATATCCTTCAGTGCCTTGTGTTGTCATAGCTTAGTAACAGCCACACCTCGCATCATTAGTGTCCCTCACAGACTTGTATTGAAAAAAATGTTCCAAGGAGAATCACAAAAGAAAATGACACTCCTGGGACAAAGACAGCTACTATGGATAAAGAGGGCAATAACGAGAGAATAAATAAAATCTCAAAATTTATTGGAATATCAAAAAGTCATAGTGGCATAGCAGTGTACTTCTAAAAGGATTTATATTAAGCTGGTCCTAGATGCATCAATAAAATAGGCATAACAGATGTATAATAACATTTGGTATGTATACAGATGTATAGATACAACTTACAAATCTGCAAGATTTTAACCCAAAACAAAAAATAGCCTGCACCCCAATACATACAAGGCCATTTGGGTCTGTTAAGGCTTAAAATGAGAACCCCCATGTAAAAAATACCACCCCAAAATCTAAAAATTTTGCCCCTCCCACACACACTAACAAACCCCTAGCCAAACACACAGCAAGCCAGCCCATGAAAGGGGGGTGGATGCTTGGGGGCAGGAGGGGCTCGGGCACCCCAAAAGTAAACCACCTTGTTCCCATATTCAGGGGGACAAGGGCCTCTTCCACCCAACCCTAGGCTGGGGTTGTGGGGGGCTGCAGACAGGGGGCTTTACAGAATGTGGAAAGCCCCTTTAACCACTTGACAACTGGGCACTTAAACCCCCTTCCTAACCAGACCAATTTTCAGCTTTTGGTGCTCTCACATTTTGAATGACAATTACTCAGTGATGCAACACTATATCTATATGAAATTTTTGTCCTTTTTTTCACACAAATGGAGCTTTCTTTTGGTGGTATTTAATCACCGCTGGGTTCTTTATTTTTTGCGCCGTAAAAGAAAAAAGACCGAAAAATCTGTAAAAAAAATACATTTTTCTTAATTTCTGTTATAATATTTTGCAAATTAGTAATTTTTCTTCATATATTTTGGCCAAAATTTATACCGCTACATATCTTTGGTAAAAATAACCCAAATCGGTGGATATTATTTGGTCTTTTTGAAAGTTATAGAGTCCAAAAGCTATGGTGCGAATATCTGAAAATGCATCACACCTGAAGTACTGACGGCCTATCTCATTTCTTGAGACCCTAACATGCCAGAAAAGTACAAATACCCCCCAAATGACCTCTTTTTGGAAAGAAGACATTCCAAGGTATTTAGGAAGAGGCATGGTGAGTTTTTTGAAGTTGTCATTTTTTCCCACAATTCTTTGCAAAATCAAGGTTTTTTTTTTTTTTTTTTTTTTTTTTTCCACAAAATTGTCATATTAGCAGGTTATTTCTCACACACCGCATATGCATACCACAAATTACACCCCAAAACACATTCTGCTATTACTCCCGAGTACGGCGATACCACATGTGTGAGACTTTTACACAGCGTGGCCACATACAGAGGCCCAACATGCAGGGGAGCACCTTCAGGCGTTCTGGAGCACCCAGGCCAATTCTGACATTTCTCTCCTACATGTAAAAATCATCATTTATTAGCTAGAAAATTACATAGAACCCCAAAACATTATATATGTTTTTTTAGCAAAGACCCTAGAGAATACAATGGCGGTCGTTGCAACTTTTTATCTCGCACGGTATTTGCGCAGCAATTTTTTAAACGCGTTTTTTTTGGAAAAAAAAAACAGTTTTGTGCTTTACAAAAACCAAAACAGTAAAGTTAGCCCAACATGTCACCTTTCAAAATTGCACGCGCTTGTGGAATGGCGCCAAACTTTGCTACTCAAAAATCCCCATAGGCGACGCTTTAAAAATTTTTACTGGTTACATGTTTTGAGTTACAGAGGAGGTCTAGGGCCAAAATTATTACTCTCGCTCTACCGATTGCAGCGATACCTCACATGTGTGGTTTGAACACGTTTTCATATGTGGGCCGGACTTACGTATGCGTTCGCTTCTGCATGCGAGCACACAGGGACAGAGGCGCTTTAAAAAAATTTTTTTTTTTTTATTGTTCATTTTACTTTATTTATTTTAGTTTGATGCTTTTTTCCAAAAAAAATAATTTTTGACCACTTTTATTCCTATTACAAGGAATGTAAACATCCTTGTAATAGGAATATGGCATGACAGGTCCTCTTTACAGTGAGATATGGGGTCAATAAGACCCCACATCTCACCTCTAGGCTGGGAAGCCTGAAATTAAAAAAAAAAAAAAAACGATCCTGGCTTAGATCGTAGCGGTGAGTCGGTAGAAGTGCGGGAGGGGGGGACATCCCCTCTCGCCTCCCGTAAGAACGATCAAGCAGTGGAACAGCAGCTATGATCATTCTCATGGTGTAGGGAATCGCCGGCTGAAAAAGCTGATATCTGAATGATGCCTGTAGCTGCAACCATCATTCAGATATCTCCGCACAAAGTCAAGGACATTGTATGACGGCCGGCGGGCGGGAAGTGGTTAAAACGCATTTTTTTTTTAACACAAAGTTGTCCATTTATACAATATTTCTACCACATAACATGTACATACCAAAAATGACACCCCAAAATAGATTCTCCTGCTCCTCCTGAGTACGGCGATACTACATGTGTGAGACTTCCACAGCCTGGCCACATACAGAGGCCGAGTACAGCCGAGCATGGCTCAGCATGGCGGGGTATGGCGGGGTATGGCGGAGTATGGCGGGGTATTGCGGAGTATGGCGGGGTATTGCGGAGTATGTCGGGGTATTGCGGAGTATGGCGGGGTATGGCGGAGTATGGCGGGGTATGGCGGGGTATTGCGGAGTGTGGCGGGGTATTGCGGAGTATGGCAGGGTATTGCGGAGTATGGCGGGGTATGGCGGGGTATGGCGGAGTATGGCGGGGTATTGCGGAGTATGGCGGGGTATGGCGGAGTATGGCAGGGTATGGCGGGGTAATGCGGGGCTTTGCAGAGTATTGTGGGGGTATTGCAGAGTAATGTGGGGTATTCCAGGGCAATGTGGGGCTTTGCAGAGTATTGCACAGTAGTAGGGATGGCTGGATGTCTCTGTGCAGCGCTGTGGGCACTACACATCCAGCCCACAGCGCTGCAGACATCCATCCATCCCCCTCTCCGCTCACTGTGTACCGATCGGTACACAGGAGGAGAGGAACCGGCGTCATCAGATGACGCCGGTCTGTTTACATGTGATCGCGCCGTCATTTGACGGCGCGATAACATGGTAAACGGCCGCGATCAGTGGCCATTTACCGGGATCCGTGATGCGCCGGGTCCTCTGGACCCGGCGGTCACGGATGTGTTCGGGTGCGCGCGAGAGGGGAATTCTGGGAGGACGTCATAGTACGCCCTCCCAGAGTTATCCAACCGCCCTGCAGCCGTCATTCGGCTATGGGCCGGTTGGTAAGTGGTTAAACTAGTGGGTACAAGGTGCTTTGTGTTTTGTATTGGGCTGAGCCCAACATGCCCCAGAGGCAGCCAGCTATGTTGAGTGCATGTGGCCTTGTATGGTTCAGGAGGGGGTTGGGCGATTACTCTTCTTGCCCCTTTCCTAGCTGGCCCTGTTGTATGCTCTGAAAAAGGATGTGGTTTGGATTGGTGAAGGCAGCTCACAGCCTTTTGAGAATGGAATGGAGTGTGGAGTTCCCCTTTAACTGCTTGCCGACCAGCCGCCGTCATCATACTGTGGCAGGTCAGCACAATCCCGCGAACCATCATAGCTATACGTCGGCTCGCGGGATCGGGATAGCAGGCGCGCGCCCGCTGTCGCGATGACCACCGACCATGAGCGATCGCAAGCACGAGGGACAGAACACGGAAGTGTGTGTGTAAACACACAAATCCGTGTTTTGTTCTGAGAGCAGTGACAGATCGTGTGTTCCTATTACCTATGAACCACGATTCGTCACTTCCTCTAGTCAGTCCCCTCCCTCTCCAGTTATAATTACCTCCCAGGGAACACAGTTAACCCCTTGATCGCCCCCTAGTGTTAACCCCTTCACTGCTAGTGACATTTTTACAGTAATTAATGCATTTTTATAGCACTGAACGCTCTATAAATGCCAATGGTCCCAAAAATGTGTCAAAATTGTCAGATGTGTGCGCCATAATGTCGAATTCATGATAAAAATCTCCACCATTACTAGTAAAAAAAAAAAAAAATAATAAAAATGCTATAAATCTATCCCCTATTTTGTAGACGCTATAACTTTTGCGCAAACCAATCAATATATGCTTATTGCGATTTTTTTTACCAAAAATATGTAGAATACATATCGGCCTAAACTGAGAAAAAATTAGCTTTTTTTAAAAAAAATGGGGATATTTATTATAGCAAAAAGTACAAAATACTGTGTTTTTTTCAAAATTGTCGCTCTTTTTTTGTTTATAGCGCAAAAAATAAAAACCGCAGAGGCGATCAAATATCACCAAATGAAAGCTCTATTTGTGGGGAAAAAAGACGTCAATTTTGTTTGGGTACAGGGTTGCACGACCGCGCAATTGTCAGTTAAAGAGACGCAATGCCGAATCACAGAAAATGGCCCGGTCATTCAGCAGCCAAATCTTCCAGGGCTGAAGTGGTTAAAAGCAAAAGTTAGCCCATGGAAATCCAAAGGATTAGAGATGGGAGACAAGAGCATTGGAGAATGGAGTCTGGAATTCCCCTTTAAAATCAAAAGCTAGCCCATGGAAATCCAAGGGATTAGAGGTGGGAGACAAGAGCATTGGAGAATGGAGTGTGGAGTTCCCCTTTAAAAGCAAAAGCTAGCCCAAGGAAATCATATGCATTAGAGGGGGAAGGTCAAATGCCCTTTTAGGAGGAGCTAGAAGAGTGAGAATCTTTTTACATAATTTTAACAAGGTGCATGTCACATGTTGGCAATGTAACATGCTAACATGACCTGTGTGCAAATCTACTTAAAAAATACATAAAGGTGAACCAGCATAAAAAAAAATTGTCAAGTTTAGAGGTGCGCCCGTTCAACCCGTGCAATTGCATGTACGTTGCTTAACATTTACAAAGATTTTGGCCGCGCATCGAACAAACGCATGTGAACGAGCGCAAGAGCCACTTGCGCATGCGCACTGCTTACATTGATCTCACGCAGTTCTAAATGTACTTGAAGGCACAGCAGGCTTTCTCTAAAAAAGTTACTTTCTCATTCTATTTTGGGCATATTTGTTACTTGGGCAGTTGTTACTAAACTTCCTCACATCGCCTCATAATATTGGCACCTCCATCTTCTGTCAATATTCATTTGGAGATGCCGTGCGCCATGTCCATAGTGGCGCACAGATTGCATTCTCCCGTGCGCCGAGATCGCTATAGTAAATGGGGGATTCACGCTCTGTTACCGGCGCACCATTTCGTAAATATGGAAATTTGCGTAGCGCCTCACCGTGCGCCTCTACTGACGCCGCACGGCTTTCATAAATCACCCCCAGTATATTATGGGGGTCCTACAAAACAAGGGGTCTAAGTAAGCTGCCTCCTTCTTAGTCAGAACACCCTTGGCCTTACCTTCCTCTACTAACACATGCAATTCATCCTTATAATCCAACATCGGATATTTAGTTAGAATTTTGTAAGTGTCACGGTCACTCAATAGCCGACTCATCTCTGCTTGGTAATAGATTTTATCCAAAATGACCATCAAACCTCCTCCCTTATCGGCCGGGCATATGATAATCTCCTTTCGCTCCTCGAGTGACTCCATACCCTTCCTAATATATACTGGGGATCCACTACATTCCTTATCCTCATCCTATCAAGATCATTAAACACCATGTTTTTGAACACTTCCAAATATTCGTTATCTGTGTTTAGTGGGTTGAAGGTGGACTTATTACGAAGATTGGAATGGATGCCCACATCTACTGCGGAAGTTCTAATGGGGTTAGATATAAATTATTTGTTTTATGTTCTCCTGATGTATTTATGGATATTCACATATCAGTGTACATATACAGTGATGCCTATCAACATCTAAATGATTCAGAGAAGGATTGGGAGAAAGTGCTGTTGTCAGATGAGACCAAAATTGAGCTCTTTGGCATTAACTCGACTCACCGTGTTTGGAGGAAAAAAAATGCTGACTAAGAACGGTATCCCTACAGTCAAGCACAGAGGTGGAAACATGATGCTTTGGGGCTGTTTCTCTAAGAAAGGTACAGGCCGACTTTGCTACATCGAGAGGCCAATGGACGGGGCCATCTATTGTAAAATCTTGGATGAGAATCTTCTTCCCTCAGCCAGAACACTGAAGATGGGTCGTGGATGGGTCTTCCAGCTAGGGTTCCCCACCTTTTCTTCAAGCCAAACCCGAACACTTTAGCAGTGCATGGCAATTTTTTTTGTAGTATACACTATAGTATTGTACAGACCTGGGACACCTTTGGGTGCACTAAGGAGAGCAATAATGTGGCACGCTTTATTGGACAGTGTTACCTCCTAGGGGTAATTGTAATTGTCACCCCCCTTCATAAAATACGGGTCAGTGTTACCCCTCCATAATTTAGGGGTCCCCCATAGAGGACCCCCATTAGGTCCCCTTATATCAGCACCCCCTTAGAGACCTCTAGATCAGGGAACCTCCCCCCATCAGTGTCCCCTGCCCCTAAAGACCCACATTAGACTGCCTTACCGAGAGCCGTTTCGAGCCAGGAAGTGTGGGAGCCAGAGTTTGAGGGCGTAGCGAAGCTGCTCTACTGTAGTGCTATTTTCCTTCTTTACTTCCATTGTGTGAGGGGGGGGGGGGGGCTTGGAGAGAAGGCAAAGTAGAGGCAGGTGCTGCATCGCTGTGCCCAGTGTGTCGGCAAGACACAGGAATCAAAACACATCTGTACTTCTGCACTCACTCACAGGGCCGCTGTTAGGAATCATGGGGCCCTCGCCCCCTGAGGGGGTAGAAGAGGTGGGGGAGGGAGGTGAGAAAGGGTGAGAGGAGGAGGTAAGGGGGTGAGGAGACAGAAGAGAGGGGGTGAGAAAGAGAGAGGGGGAGGGGATTGGGGGTGTGAGGGGGAGTGGGGTTAGAGAGAGAGGAGGGGTGGGAGAGAGAAGGGGGCTGAGAGGGAGGAGGGGTGAGAGAGAAAGGTGATAAGAGAGGGGGTGGCCTGACAGAGAGGGGGTGTGGCTTACAGAGAGGGGGGTAGCTGACAGAGGGGGGAATAGCTGACAGAGGGGGGAATAGCTGACAGAGGGTGGGAGAGATAAGGGGGCTGAGAGGGAGGAGGGGTGAGAGAGAAAGGTGGTAAGAGAGGGGGTGGCCTGACAGAGAGATGGGGGTGCCTTACAGAGGGGGGGGGTAGCAGACAGAGGGGGGGGGGGGTAGCAGACAGAGGGGGGGGGGGAGGTTGCCGGAGGGGGGGAGTAGCTGACAGAGGGGGGGGTAGCTGACAGAGGGGGGGTAGCTGACAGAGGGGGGGGGTGTAGCTGACAGAGGTGGGAGTGTAACTAACTAGTGTGAGTGTTCACTCACCACTGCAGCACGGAAGCTCTCCCTCCTCTCACACTGTCTCTTTGTGAGGAGGGAGAGCCGGCGATGAGAGATGATCTCATACGTTTACATATGAGATCACCACCCATTGGACACTCTGATCGAGTGCTAAATGGCCGCTGTGATTGGCAATTTAGCATGATCTGTGATTGGCTGTGGACACGGCCAGCACAGAACTTCCCCGATGCGTGCCCGCGGCAGCGCGCAGAGGGGAAGTAAACAGGAGGACGTCCAGGGACGCCCTGCCGGCAATTGGCGTCCGCGCTGTAGCCGTCTTCCGGCTATAGCGCGGGCGCCGCGGGGCACCCTATTGGGCGGGGCCCATGGGCTTGAGCCCAGGCAAGCCCAATAGTAAGTCCAGCCCTGCTCAAAACCAATGCAAAAGATCAGACAACAATACAGAAGTTCACCAAAGGGTGGCGTCTGAGAATTGAACGTCCTCTGTTGAAGTGTGGTAAGTACGTTGAAACGTCACTACGTTCGTGTTTGTTGCCTAAAAAGTCCTGCCGTGTGTATGCAATACAAGTTCACAGCCAACGCCCTTTGGACAGAAATCCATGGAAAAGTTTGTTTAAAGTCCGATCGTGTGTACGAGGCTTAAGGCTGCATTCACACCTGTGTGGCTTGTTTCTGCCCGCATTTCAAGAAAATGCACGAAAAATGCTCCAAACAGCATGTCGTGCTTGTGGTGACACTATTTGTTAATGGAATTGCAAACGCAGGTGGCAGTTACGTGTTTTGGTGCAAGTTTTCCTCACTACAAAACATGCAAAAAGGTGTCGCCAAACACGCTTGGCTCGGGGACCAAAAATTGGTACTTGAGCTCCTTTGGTTTGTCGCACAGCAGGCAGTTGTTGAAGTCAATGGGCTACCGTGTGAAAAACAGGCGACGCAAAGGCAATGCGTCAAATCAGGATGGAGGGGATTTGCACTGGGGGAAAGTGGACACGCAGGATTCATGGTACTGTTGGGGGGTCTGCATTACTCTATTTATTTTGTTATGAAGGGTTTAATATCACTTCAGTTGATACAAAGTAAGGATTTCACGTCAAGACAAATGACCAGAGCTGAACACTGCAGCCACCTCAGGCTCAGTCAGGTCACAATGTGGGCGGGAATTATTCCCTGCAGCTTTATGGTTAGCTGGTTGTAGTAAATAGATGTGCCAGCAGGGGGCAGTAAAGTGCATGCTTTACTGACACCAGGGGCGGGGTTTTCTGACGGTCACGTGCGCTACCGGGAAAGTCTAGACGACATGACGAAGGGGAACCGGCGCCCGGAAGTGACGTGTTAGTTCCGCGCCCAGAGGTGTGAGGGGTCCTATGCGCGCTCTCATGGGGAAGAAGACACGGGCGGTGTCGGGCCGGAGACCTATCCTTCAGCTCTCCCCGCCGGGACCCCGCGCTGCCACCCGGGAGGAGACCGGCTCTGGTTCGGAGGGTAAGCCCCGCAGGCCTTGTAGAGGGAGTGGCGGTGTGGGGGAGGGGAGTACGTCGTCTCGTTCTTCTCCTGATAATCGGGGCTGGGTGGCGGAGTACCCGGCTGTCAGTGATGTGTGTCCCGGCACAGGTCTCGGAGTGAGTGTATGGGGTGCTGTTCTGCGCTGACTTCCTCTGGGCCTTGTTATCATTATATATCTATATTATTACTTTCTGTTTACTGCCTGAAAGTTATGAAAACAAAAAGTGTAAAATAAAACATCAGCTAGAAAACGGTGCCCCCTGCAGTACCTCTTCTCCACCATTAGATGTCCTCGGTCTTCAACCCCGGAGACTGAGAACTTACTGTGAGTGCACGGGGGGGGCTGGGCTACTCAATTCATACAGGGGACCTCAAGTGCTGCTCCCGACATCACCAAAGGGCCTCACCTAAGAGTTAGAGAATGTTCATTATCAGAACCAGAAGACATATTAGGATATAGTCAAAGACTATGGGCACAATATAAGAGACGGTCAAAGACTGAGGGGAAGGATGCGGGGAATGTATGAGAGACGCGGGAGACTAGGTGGACCGGGACGCGGGGGGCGATGGGAGACTAGGGGGCCGGGACCCGGGGGACGGTGGGGAGACTAGGGGGTCCGGGACGGTGGGGAGACTAGGGGGGGGGTGTGTGTGGGAGACTTGGGGGGGCCGGGACGCGGGGGACGGTGGGAGACTAGGGGGCCGGGACGTGGGAGACTAGGGGGTCCGGGACGTGGGGGTGGTGGGAGACTAGGGGGTCCGGGACGCGGGAGACTAGGGGGTCCGGGACACGGGGGACGGTGGGAAACTAGGGGGGCCGGAATGCGGGGGACGGTGGGGAGACTAGGGGGTCCGGGACGGTGGGGAGACTAGGTAGTCTGGGACGTGGGGTCCGGTGGGAGACTTGGCGGGGGACGGTGGGAGACTAGGGAGTCCGGGACGCGGGGGTCGGTGGGAGACTAGGGGGTCCGGGACGCGGGGGACGGTGGCAGACTAGGAGGTCTGGGACGCGGGGGACGGTGGCAGACTAGGAGGTCTGGGACGCGGGGGACGGTGGCAGACTAGGAGGTCTGGGACGCGGGGGACGGTGGCAGACTAGGAGGTCTGGGACGCGGGGGACGGTGGCAGACTAGGAGGTCTGGGACGCGGGGACGGTGGCAGACTAGGAGGTCTGGGACGCGGGGGACGGTGGCAGACTAGGAGGTCTGGGACGCGGGGGACGGTGGCAGACTAGGAGGTCTGGGACGCGGGGGACGGTGGCAGACTAGGAGGTCTGGGACGCGGGGGACGGTGGCAGACTAGGAGGTCTGGGACGCGGGGACGGTGGCAGACTAGGAGGTCTGGGACGCGGGGGACGGTGGCAGACTAGGAGGTCTGGGACGCGGGGGACGGTGGCAGACTAGGAGGTCTGGGACGCGGGGGACGGTGGCAGACTAGGAGGTCTGGGACGCGGGGGACGGTGGCAGACTAGGAGGTCTGGGATGCGGGGGAGGGTGGGAGACTAGCGGGTCCGGGATGCCGGGAACGGTGGAAGAGTAGGGGGCCGGGGCGCGGGGGACGGTCGGAGACTAGTATCTAAAGAGGAGGAATGGAGTATCCTAAGGGATCCCTGGAGTAGTTTGAAGAGTAGAAGGATGAGCGCACCGCAGGTAGTCTTTATTATGTACAACAAAAGGTCCTAATAATATTCGGTGCATTTTGAGCTCCGCGATCGCCTTTGATGCTGACAATAAATATGGGGAGGCTACTTGATTGCAGTTTGTAATGTGATCCGATAGTGCTTGTTTCTGGTAAGAATGAGCTTGGGTTCAGACCAAACCTGGAGTTTCTCTTGTCTTGCTGACAGCGTACACAATGGGGTGGGGGTGCTCCTGACATCTTTGACCTAACATAGACCATGTGTTCATATTATGAGAATGATGTCGTAAGCCTCCCCTCCCCTTTGTGTACGTCAGCTGTGGAGCAAATAATCTCTTGCAGCTTATTGGCCCAGCAGTGACAGCGGAACTCTTGCTTCAGAGTGAACCCAAGCTCATCAGTAGTCGCTGGTTAGGCAGCCAAACTTGCTGGACTCTCACCCTTAATGAGAGATCATGGAGGATACACTTGCTGAACTCCACTTTTCACAATGCTAATTCCCTGTCGTGTTGAGGCTTTAGTTTTATTGCTGTATGAGTCACTGACCTAGGTGGAGGCTGGGTATAGCAGGGTGCTTACTTATAGCAGTGACACCCACACACACCCACTCACTTTACCTCCCTATATTGTTAGCCTGACCATAAAATCTGATTGTACAGTTTCCTTTAGATGTACCATCATCCATATAGTGCAAGGGCCTGCCGATTTCATATTTACTGATTGCATTGTTTAGGCTTGTCCTCATGTGGCATAGTTTTGGAGATTGTATAATCAAATTGTATGGCCAGCCTTAAAGTGTTGCTAAACCCACAACAGTAAAATCAGTCTGTATATGCAGTAAAGCATGCTTGTTATACTCATTGTGGAACCTAAGGGGTTAATCCTGTGCATTGTCTAAAAAATTTGTTTGATCCTGTCTTCTGTGATCCTCCCCTTCTTTCACAGTCCCCAATCCATCTCCTTATAGAACAGAGCCCTAGGAGGCACTCTGCACATGCTCAGTTTGGTGTGTATTGCTACAGAGCTTATTTTTTTGTTTGGGAGTGTTACCTGGAAAAATCTATATTTAAGCCTCTGCCCTGCATTGTCTGCTCTTGACAAGCGCTTCGGTGAAGCCCTTTTGCCCGGCTTTCATAGATGCAAGCTAAAAGCAATACATTCATAGTTACAATATTATACAGCTATTAATGGAGATTTCACATAAACTCATAAGGCAACAGGAGGGTGCATGTGATCAGCGCAGGACAAGTTGGCACTGTCCAGATAGAGGGTCAGGGGTCATGTAGCCTCATAGGACAGTCAGAGGAGAATGAAAATTCCTACAAGCTTTAACCAGTGCTTGTCTGGACACTGATAGAAGTCACAAGACTGCTAGATACTGCTGATGGGTATTTAGCAGTTTATATTTACTAAAATAATTGCATTTCTATGTACTGTGGGAGACCAGATATAGTGAATAATGCAGGGTCCTGGGTTAAGAAACACTTTAACTGGGGGGGGGGGGGGGTGAATCCCATCTAAATCTTGGGAAGCTGGGCATATGCTATACAATCTCATAGAATCTCTGTGTAATCTGTTTTAGATTTACCAAAACTATGTAATACAAACCTAGGCAATCTGTTCAAATTTAATCCAACCAAGAAGGTCATTGCACTACATAGTTGGGGCATATCTAAAGGAGATTGTACAATCAGATTGTGTAGTGTACGGTCAGTTTTACAAGTCCCATTTCCACACCTTAATCTGCAGTCTTGTCATGTACCAGCTCCTAAGTCACTGCCTGGCTAACTGGCTCCAGCACACTGCACCACCGTGATGAGAGGAGGACGGGGTGCACAGATTGTAACGCTTGATCACAGGTCCTGGAAGTGAGGACCCAGGGTGGCAGGTTTGTATTTTTAAGTTTGATGGAAGGGAGGTTTATGTATACCTCAAGATGAGCATTGAATAGAAAGGTTTATGTATGCTTCAAGATGAGCTTTGAATACAAAGAAACCTCAGAATACAATATATTGTGGTCTGTGGTTCTGTAAAACAGCGGTATGCTTTCTCTGTATATCAAAAGGGCAAACCTCTAATAAGCAGTGTTGTGACACACTGTTCCTAAAATAAAATGGCCAAAAAGCTGTCGCTGTAAAATAAGATATTACACAAGTACATTCCTATCCCCCTGCCTGCATCACCAAACTCTGCAGTGATTCCGAAAAATCGTCTGATTAAATCTGTTCACAAACCAACGCTTTCAGGAGTGTCAGATTCCTGGTCCCCCCCCCCCCCCCCCCTGCGCTCAGTGGTTTCTCCCATCGTCCCCTACATTACTACAGAACACAATATTGAAGTAGACGTAATGGGGGGTTGAAGCAGTTGAGCGCAGAGATGGATCAGACCCTGTCAGCAGTGCCAGATTCTGAATATGCTTCAAACACTGAGACGGGAGTTTTCCCATTTCCTCTCACACAGCTAGATTTGGCGATTGGGTGGAGTAGGAGGGATAAATATTAATTACTTTTTATAGGAGTGTAATTTTTCATTTTTAGCATCAGGGTTACTCTAAAGCCTAACTCCACCTTTTTTAAAATGAATAGGATGCAAACATTTTTAGTAATGTCTTCTTAAGATTTTATTGTGATCTGTGGCTTCCTGTCCTGGTAATGCCTGTTTTCCTAATGTCTTAACTTGATGTCACGGGCATACAATGTGAAGAGAAATCTTCCTAGTTGGCATTCAGAGGCAGTTAAAATTCAACCCTGTCTAATATGTAAAAAGTCTCTCAGGAGGTTAGAAACAAAAAAGTAAATGTATAAAAAAATGCCCTGGGTGCTACTTATCCCCTCTCATGCTGTCTCCTGCAGTAATTCCTTTCTGCCACTAGATGTCCTCAGTGTTCTGGATTAAGGCCACTTTCACACTGGGGCTGTGGGTGCGTCGGCAGTAAAGTGGAGCTTTACTGTCAATTTTGCGGTGCTATTCGGCCGCTAGCGGTGCGTTTTTACCCCCGCTAGCGGCCGAGAAAGGGTTAAAACCACTGCAAAGCGCTGCTGCAGCAGTGCTATGCCGGCGGTATAGCTGCACTTGCCCCATTGATTTCAATACACCACTCCAAAGATGCTGCTTGCAAAAGTTTTTTTTTTAACATCCTGCAAGCGCACCGCTCCAGTGTGAAAGCACTCCGGCTTTCACACTGGAGAGACAGGAGATAGCTCTTTACAGGCGCTATGCAGGCTATTTTTAGTGCGGTAGCGCCTGTAAAGCGCCTCAGTGTGAAAGGGGTCTAAGTGAAACCGAGCATCATTCATGTGCAAAGACTAAAGCCCCGTCCGTACACACGGACAGAAATGTCAGGCAACATCAGCCCGTTCAAAAAAAACCGACTGACGTTTCACCCGTTTGTATGGCATCCGGTCTGACCATGTCTGATGTGCAAGAGAGTGTGTGTATGGACAATGTCTATTCACAGGAGCACGACTCAGGAGCGAGGGAGCAAGGCTTCTTGAATGCCCTCACAGCATAAGGCTTGCTATTGGGGGGGCTCATCAGCATGGGTGAACCAGGACCGCCGGTGGGGGGCCCAAAAAGAAGAGGATTGAGGCGACTCTGTGCAAACCCATTGCACAGAGCAGGTAAGTATAACATGTTTATTGTTAAAAACAAAAAAAAAACTAAGCAAACCTTTTAGAATCACTTTAAAACATTACCTAGCTTCCAACTCTTCTAAATGCTGTTTGTAATATATTTTTTGAAAAAAATGGATGTTGTAAGACTCTAAACTAGAAAAACTGGTTCTGATAGCTTCATATAGTATCTGTACATAATGTATGGGTGATTCCTGTCATTACAGTACAGGGTGCTGTATGAAGTTGGTTTCTTCCTATGTTTTCTCTAGGTACTCCTATTTTACAACACAATCATTTGCTGCTTGGTGAATTAGTTGCTATGTAAGACTCAACTCCAGACAATTTTTTCTCTTTGTGGGAAAGGTTCCCTCACTTGTGTCATCATTGAGACAGAATGTGAAGAACACTCTTCAACAAGGATCAGACAGCAATGAAACATTATTTTAAATAAAGTTGGTATCAGTAAAATTGTCTTTTTTTTTTTTTTTTTTCCTGCTGTCTACATCTCCATCATAGCGATCTCACTTCTTGTTTGGTCACCAGGATAAGGTTGAGGTGTGGACCCCAAAACATTTTGTATTTAGACCTTTATTGGCTTAGGCCAATAAAAGGCAAAAATGTTTTGACTTCTGACCTCGTATATTTGGAGCGTCTGCATCTCGGCTTATCCGAAGCTACATAAGCCCTAATTTGGGGGGCATCTTATCTTTGTTAGCAGCCTAATATGAAAGCCAAAAAATGTCCTGAATGGAAGTATTAGACAGCATCACCGGACACTGTTTGATTCAGCGCCGCTCATATGGGTAACTGTTCACAGAATATAGCTTAAATCAGCTTGGCTTCTGGTCATTTAAGGATCTTTATGTATCATTAGTGCATCCCTGTTAAGTTAATTGTATTCACTTGTCGTTTTTTTTTTATTTTTTTTTTCTCCACGGACAGATGATGCAGATTCCCAGAAGGTCATAGCTCCTCCCACCACTGGAATGATCCCAGAAGTTCAGCCTGTAGTGGTGAAGCCTACAGGTAAGATGCCCATTATCAGCTACCTGGCACAGAATTAGTGGTTAGGTTTGAGTTTAATGCCAACAACCTTAAAGTGTTTGTTACCCTTAAAAAAAAAAAAAAATCCTTTTAAATCCTTTTAAATCCTTTTTTACAGCACAGTGCTTGTGATATGTAATTTAGCCCCCCCATATTGCCTCAAAAACCTGGCTGATCCTGCCTGGTTCTGTCCTCCCCTCTGTAAACTGACCAGGGTATAGCATGGCTGCTGAGCCCTAACACCGTGGTCAGTTTACGTGCCTCCGTCATCCGCAGCCCTGCTCTCCTGTGTCCTCCACCCATCACCCCTCTCTGCCGGTCAGCTCCATCCCCTCCACGAGCCTTCCCTCCTGGTGCAATCAAATCTATAATATAAGCATGCCATCCCCTCTGTTATATAATGCTATGTGTCCCTGTGCTGTATAAAAAAAATGGCGATTTATACCATATATCAGTGCGTCTCTCGGCGGTCACGTGACTCCTCAGATTTCTCTCCTCCCCAGCTGACAGCAGCAGTGCTTGGTCCTGCCCACTATAGCTGTCAGCTGGGCAGAGGAGAGAGCCGAGGAGTCACGTGAGCACCAGGAGCCGTTCTAATATACAGCATAATGGGCATTTTTTTTTTTTTTTTTTTTTCATACAGCACAGGGGCTCGTAGGGTTACAGAGAGGATGGCATGATCATCATATAGTTGGTTAACAACCACTTTAAGCTAATGTTCTATATATTACATTATAATTCTTCAGTGATGTGCCTGAAAGCATATACCAGACTAGATGATGGGGTATAGTGTTTTCTGGTGTTCTATTAAAAATGGTTTCTTCAGCTGCTCTTTATATATGTGCTTGGCTAATTGTGAGCAAACTTAAGGAGCATTTACATTCAAAGGCATGCAAGGGAGGGATTCCTTCATTCAAATTATTTCAGGATGTACAAAGATCTTTGATTCTGCAGGTATATTCTATCAGGGAAAAGTAGAATTGTCTTTCTAGGCTTAGTTTTCCCAGTACAAAAGTCAAATGAGAAAGAAGCAAAAGAGTCTCCAGATAGGAATTCCCTCTACACATGTACCATCTGTACCCACAGCCTAACCATTTTTCTTTTTTTGGTCCCTTCTACCTCCCTCCTTTTCATTTGTTCACCTCCTCCCCCATCTGAAACCACTCACTCAGTAGAGTTTACAGTAGAACCTTAAAGTGGTTGTTAAGCCACTCTAACCTGCACCATCAGCACTGCCACCTATTGTAGTGCCCCCCTCTGTGTATGATTTATAAAAATAAATGTTTATGTAAATAAATGTAGGTATCTTATAGAGCCCTTTCACACTGGGGTGGGCGTCGGCCGTAAAGCTCCGCTATTGGAAGTGGCGCTTTACCGTCGGTATGCGGCCGAGAAATGGTTAAAAACCACCGCAAAGCGCCTCTGCAGAGGCGCTTTGCCGGCGGTATAGCCGCGCCGTCCCATTGATTTCAGTGGGCATGAGCGGTATACACTCCGCTCCTTCACCGCTCCGAAGATGCTGCTGGCAGGACTTTTTTTACCGTCCTGCCAGCGCATCGCTCCAATGTGAAAGCCCTCGGGGCTTTCACACTGGAATGAAAGCAGCGGCACTTTCGGATCGGTTTGCAGGCGCTATTATTAGCGCAATAGCGCCTGCAAACCGCCCCAGTGTGAAAGGACCCTGACAGTGAGTCTTCTTGACCTTCCCAAAGTTGTGCCTTTGCACACAAAAAAGAAGCAGCTAACAAGGCATTAAATGACTATTTTTTTATGTCAAATAATTTGTATTCAGACTACTCAATGTAGTTGTTTAGCCTTTTAACATGAACAGAATTTCATATATACATCTAGTGTATCAAACTCTATTGTGTATATTTAACGTGCAGGTTTTCCTTTAACAATGTTAAAAAAAAAAAAAAAAAAATCACGGAAAGAAGCAGAAAAATAACTACATTAACCACTTCGGCCCCGGAAGATTTGGCTGCTCAATGACCAGGCAATTTTTTACGATACGGCACTGCGTTGCTTTAACTGACAAAGCTTTCTTTTGGTGGTATTTGATCACCTCTGCGTTTTTTTTTTTTTTTTTTTGCGCTATAAACAAAAGAAGAGCGTCAATTTAAAAAAAAAAACACCACATCTTTTACTTTTTGCTATAATAAATATCCCAATTTTTTTTTTTCTCTTTTTAAAAACTATTTTTTTCCTCGGTTTAGACCGATATGTATTCTTCTACATATGTTTGGTAAAGAAAATCAAAATAAGCGTATATTGATTGGTTTGCGCAAACGTTACAGAATCTACAAAATAGAAGAAATATTTATGGCATTTTTATTATTATTTTATTTTTTTAAATGTATTTTTTTTTTTTATCGGGACTGCGATATTGCATTGGACACTTGACACATTTTTGAGACCATTGCCAATTATACAGCGATCAGTGCTATATAAATGCACTGATTACTGTATAAATGTCACTGGCAGGGAAGGGGTTAACACTAGGGGGGATCAAGGGGTTAACTGTATTCCCTAGGTGTGTTCTAACTGTAGGGGGGGGATGGGACTGACTAGGGAGGAGGGAGATCGGTGTTCATACTTGGTATGAACACATGATCTGTCTCCTCTTCCCTGAGAGAACTGGGATTTGTGTGTTTACACACACAGATCCCGGTTCTTGCTCTGTCATGAGCGATCACGGGTGCCTGACGGGCACACGCTGCGGGTGCGCCTCCTACAGCCTCTTAAAGGGCCAACGTACAGTTACGGAGGCTCGCCCAGGGGAGCCAACCTGCCGCAGTACAACTGCAGTGGCTGGTCCGGAACTGGTTAAAGACCATCCCATCAGTTATAAACTTGCTTGCCTTGATATGTTAATGTTTATAAAAATACTGTTGAGCACTGAGATTATCCCATTAATTTGTGGGAAGTCAGTGAAAAAGAGGAGGCCTCTCTACAGAGGGGGATTTAGTGAATGATAAAAGCAGTTGGCATAATAGGTTTATTTCATATTCTCTTACTTTAGAATTGGTCTAAGCTGTTTTATATCAATAGGTGGTCTTTGTCTGCTTGGAGCATACACAGACAGCGATGATGAAGATGGGGACTCGTCAGAGAAGTCCAAACCTACCCCTGCTACAAAAGCAAATGCTTCTACTGACATTGACAGTACTCTGGCCAACTTCCTTGCGGTAAGATAACTTATGCGTGGTTAGCTTGTGGTAGCAACACTTGTGTGGTGGATGCATATCAAGCACTGGTTTACAAAGTGTTTTCAAAGTTGTTTAGGAAGGGTTTGGGGTCTTGTTTGTTTTTATGATTGAGAGCTGTAGGAATACTTGTATTAAGAATCAATTTCTTGCAATTAAGTTATTTATCCCTAGAAAAGAATGCGAGAGGGGACTGTGTTGAATAGAAATTCATTTGTGTGTCAACTGTCAACCAGTATCCACAGAAGCATAATGCTGGGGGGGGGGGGGTTAAAACATAAGCAGATAACCAGTTAAAAAACATTGACCTTTCTAAAATACTTCTAATTATCTTTAAATTGTACTTCAGATAGAAACTCATACTTTAGAAAATGCCCAGCCCATGCATGTTTTGTAAATGTCCTGTATTGTCTGATTTGTGTTATAGGCCCAATATTGTATGGATCAGAGGTAACTTTACATTTCATTCAACATATTACTAAATTTTGATCTTATGCTGCAGATCTTTAAAGAATTTCCAGTCCCAGTAGTAAAACCTCTACTTTTGCCTCAACCCCCACCCCTTTTGATTGGCAGAGGTGCCGTGCACTGGCTCCTCTTCTTTTTTTTTTTTTTTTTTTTATTTTAGCTGGCCAAATTTATTCTCAGGGGTCACTGACTCTTAGATGCTTAGGCCACATTTAGTAGCATCAGAGCCTGTCTGTTAACTAATTTGCTCAAGTATTTTTCTAGCGTTATAGTGCTATACATTTTTAATTAATATTTTTTTCAAATGCGGAAATTGTATTAGACAATTACAATGTTTAAAAGAGGCATACTGACATATTCAGGCTGCAGTGGCCTCTTCAAGCTGAAGACATTTATGCTTGGTGGAGCCTTCAGTATGTGTGTGTGTGTGTGTGTGTTCACTCTCATCGCTGACACAATGTACAGGGAAGTCCATACATTGCAATGTTCTTTGTATTTTGTTTTTCTCCTAAGCATCTTCCAAGACAGCCATGAGACCTAGGGCTCTTCCTGGGGTTGGGGGGGGGGGGGGGCGGGGGGCTAATATGTTTAGGCGATCATCTTTTTGGACCAGGACTGCAAGAGGCGATGGAACCCACGGCCGATAGAAAAAAGGCCTTTCTAGAGAATAAGAAAAAACCGACAGCCAGAACATTTTTCTGAACATCGCTACTTTTGCGTACCTCAACAAACGGGGAGGTACGAGGAGTCGGATACTTCAATCTATCACCCGGGAGATTTCATCATGGGCAGAAGGGAATCTAGCCTCAATTACAGCAGTGCACCTGAAGGGGACACAACTGTCTAGCAGATTATCTTAGCTGCTACCGGGTATGTCGAGACAATTGGTCCCTTCATCCCGAAATCTTTGCGGGTCTCACTGACAGATGGGGATGTCCTGATCTTCAACCAGGTCCGCTTCAGAACATTCGCAAGACAGAGAAGTTCTTTTCTCTGAACCCAGCAGATCAATCATTGGGGATCGATGCTCTGGCAAATCCATGGCCATTCAGCCTCTGTTATGCCTTCCCGCCGATCTGGCTAATTCCGGAAGTCCTCCGAAAGTTTCTTCTAGAAGAAACAGATCTTACCTTAATAGCCCCTTTTTGGCCCAAGAAGCCATGGTTTTCCCTGTTACAGACTCTGGTCTCAGAGCCTCCACTGAGTCTTCCGAAGAGACAAGACTCATTATCGCAGGGTCCAGTGTCGCACCCACAGGTGGTTTCCTTAAGCTTGACGGCCTGGTATCTGAAGAAAAGCTACTTAGCGCCCAGGGGTTCTTTGACAAAATAGTCAAGACCCTGGTAAATTGCAGAAAACCAGTCACTAGAGCCATATATTCCAAGGTCTGGAAGAAATTTAACTCATGGTTATCTGAAAATCAAAGATTAACTCATAATGTTCCTTAAATTTTGGAATTTTTTCAAGAGGGTGTCGACAAAGGTCTTTCAGTTTAAAGGTACAGGTGGCAGCTATCAGTGTTTTTCTCCAATTTTTCTCTCTTGGAAAATCCCACTATAGCTAGATTTTTCAAATCAATTTCTAAATCCAGGCCAGTAGTGGTTAGAAGTTGTCCAACCTGGGATCTGTCCCTGGTGCTTCAAACTCTGGTAGAATTTCCTTTTCCGCCCCTAGAGCATATTTCAGTTAAGTTACTTACCTTAAAAACTGTTTTCCTTGTAGCAATTACTTCAGCTCGTAGGGTAAGTGAGTTACAGGCCCTATCAGTGAGGGAGCCTTTCCTCACAATTTTTGAGGATCGGGTTGTTTTGAAAACTGATCCAGGATTTCCGCCTAAAGTGGCCAGTACATTCCAGAGATCCCAGGACATTGTACTGCCAACCTTTTGTAGTTCGCCAAAGGGCGACCAAGAAAGAAGATATAGTTTTAGACGTGAGTAGAATTCTTCTCGTCTACCTTGAGGTCACCAAGACCTTTAAAAAAAAAACAGACGCCTTATTTGTTCTTTTTTCAGGAGCACACAAGGGAAAGAGTGCATCTAAAGCCACCTTGGCTAGATGGATAAAGCAAGCTATTTCTGAAACGTACAAAATTAGGGCAGTTCCTCCGCCTTTTATCACTGCGCACTCAACAAGTGCCTTTTCTGTGCTTTGGGCTGAAAGGGCTGGAGCCTCACTGAAACAAATTTGCAGGGCTGCCACATTGTCCAGTTTTTTGACCTTCATTAAACATTATCGCCTGCATCTCCTATCTGCTCAGGAGCAGGCGTTTGGTCGTAAGGTCCTTCAGGCAGTTGTCCCTCCCTAGACTGGTAAGTTTTGGCTCATCGTCTCATGGCTGTCTTGGAAGACGCTTGGAGAAAAGCGGAGTTAGACTTTACCGGTAACTCCTTTTCTGAGTGTCTTCCAGGACAGCCGGATTCCCACCCGGTTTTGTCTTGGAAGTTATGTGTATTATGCATATGCTTTACAGGGACGTCCTACAGTTCTCGAATACTGACATGGGGCCTGGAGGACCATGTATTTCCTGTCCTTGTAGGAGGAGCCCTAGGTCTCATGGCTGTCCTGGAAGACTATAAAAATAACAATTCAGCGCTATAAATAAAATCAGCAGACTAATACATTGCTCCTGGCATATATAATGAAAGTGCCCTTAAATATGGATAGTAAAGAGTAAACAGAAAGTAGTCTCCTCTACGGTGGTGAGGGTGCTCTCAGATATTCATAGGGTGCAACGAAAATCCGTGATTCCACCACCAGTAAGCCAAACCGCTCACCTCAATCAATGGACCCCTGAACTAACAGATGGGTCAGATAAAGCTTTCACTGCTCAGTGGTCATGAATGGAGGCTTGAATTGGTAGATCAATGAGGTAGGTTGCCACATTACTTTGAAGAACCGTACTCTTTTGCTCTTATTTTTCAGCAAGATGTACGAGATGTCAGCGCATGTGGGATTAATAATGTGGTTCATCCGCTTGTGGGGAAGACATTCTTCTCACTGGTGAAGAGCCAGCTGATGGGTCCAGGGATGCCGGTGGTTTCCAGCGCTTCAGGAACACTCAGGACAGCTCACAGACAGCTGTCTACGTCACTTCCAGTTGGAGAGAGAGCGGGGAGGAGCGCGCGTTTAGAGCATGCGTGCTTCTTCATCAGCCTATATGATATAGGCTGATAAAGGAGCACTCATGCTCTGAACGCGCGCTCCTCCCTCCCTGACATCTCGTACATCTTGCTGAAAAATAAGAACAGAGTACGGTTCTTCAAAGTGATGTGGCAACCCACCTCATTGATCTACCCATTCAAGCCTCCAATCATGACCACTGTGAGTGGTGAAAGCTTTATCTGACCCATCTGTTAGTTCAGGGGTCCATTGATTGAGGTGAGCGGTTTGGCTTACTGGTGGTGGAATCACGGATTTTTGTTGCACCCTATGAATATCTGAGAGCACCCTCACCACCATAGAGGAGACTATTTTCTGTTTACTCTTTACTATCCCTATTTAAGGGGACTTTCATTATATATGTCATGAGCAATGTGTTTGTTTTTAGCGCTGCATTGTTATTTTTATAGTACTTTTAAAGGTTTTATGTTTACCTTTAGTGTTCAGCTGCTTATATGTCGGGTTCGGGTATTGTTTTTGCGCTGACTGAATTTTCATTTTTCATTGTCCTGGAAGACTCTCAGAAAAGGAGTTACCGGTAAGTCTAACTAGCATTTTTGATATCCTAAAGGTTTCTTTTTTGTTTTATCAGGAGATCGATGCCATCACAGCTCCTGCATTGTCTGGAGGGGAAGATACGGCCAATTCTACAGCTCCTCCACCAACTCCTCCAAAGCCAGATCCAAAAGATTCTCACAGCGTGACCTCTGGTGCTCATAATGGAGCAGAGCCAAATGCCACAGGGGAATTATGGCATTACGACACTCATTGTTCTTTGGCTGGAGGTAAGAAATATAAACGGCTCTGAGCTTTCTTCTTCTATGTGGCCTTTTAGATGTAACAGATTTCTATTGTGTGTTGCTTTAGTTGACGTGGACATGGGAGACTGGCAGGAAGTGTGGGATGAGAACACTGGCTGTTATTACTATTGGAATATTCAGACCAATGAAGTGACCTGGGAGCTGCCTCAAAGTCTAGCTTCCCAAGTACAGGGAGCCCAAGGATATACAAACAGGTGAGGCCTTCATTTAGTGACTTTTACCTTTCCTCCTATATACTAAATGTAAGCTATAATGGAATGTTATTGGCTTTCAGCAGTGAGTCTTTGGACTTTTCCAGTATGGTTACATCTGAGTCTGTTCCTGAGGTAATAGAAGATACTTTGGCTGTCAGCAGCGTGCCAGTGCTTCCCAAAAAAGAACCAAAGAAGGTATGTGGTCATGTATTTGTTGTTGTAAAGCCTTAGAGTAGTCATTACAAGATGCCTGCAAGTATTTTATTTTTTTCCCCTTCCCTTTTTTTTTTTTTTTTATTATTTATTTATTTTAATGCTGAAATTCCACAGCATATTAAAAAATACAATTCAGATCAGTCCCTGATTCCTAAAGTCGCCTAAATAAAATGGCCTATCACACTCACACTCATACTGATGAATTTTTTTTTTTTTTTTTCAAATGATCATGTGTGTACCCAGGAAGCCCACTGATCCTGGGTTGCATTGCACTTCAAGGAGGCCTCAGCTTATGCTTAAGTTCAGTGCTTTGTCATGCCCTCTGCCTTCCACAGTTCAATGAGTATACTGCTACTGAGCTTACCAATGAAAGCAAAAGTCGAGGACTCTGACTTTGTATATTCAGGATAAGGGGGCACTCTAGACCATACAGGGTCATTTGGGAATTAAGCGCTAAGATGCCTTCACAGGATGTTTTTTTCAAATGTAAGAGGTCACTTTTATACAAGATTTTATGTAATGTATATGGTATAGTCATAATTTGCACTGTTGTTTGTTAGTTACCAGTTGTTATATTTGAATGCTTTTACAGCCAAGTTAGAAAGCAGTAGCTTCTTAGTTGTTTTTCTGAAAGGGGTATATGTCTGCCATTTTCCCTAGAGGCAGAAATGGACTAACTGCTAACTTGGACGGCTAAAGAAAAACATTTTTGACATCTGGCCATTTTGAGGGAAAATTATCATGGCCTTATTGCTGTTTTTATGTAGACTAGGTAAAAATTTAACTATCCTGATGTGCAATAAACAGGACTTTTGTATTGTAGGAGTTGAATGATGGAATCCAAGCTCTGTCTAACAAAGAGGAGGAAAAAGTTGGTGTGGCAGCATCTCTGCTCGCCCCACTGTTGCCAGATGCTGTAAAAGAGGAGGAGGATCGCTGGAGGCGACGGGTAATATGTAAAGAGGATGTGGTTGAGCCTACCTTTGAGGACGATGAAGACATGGCTGCTGTCTGCACTGATAGCGAGCTGGCTGCTGATGAACAGGCCCAGGAAGATGTCTGTAGCACTGTGCAGTCTGGCGAGAGCGAGGAAGAAGCAGAGGAGCCGGAGGATACTTTGGAACTGGAGAGGGTGCTGGAGAGAAGGAAGGTAAATCCTTGTATTTTAAAAAGGGCTCTATTAAGCAAAATGCATCTCTTGAGAAGTTTTCATTGGAAGCTGATGTCTGGCATTCAGACATTTCCATTAATGTACAGCTGTACCATTAACATAACAAGCCCTGCTAAAAAGCTTTTCCAAACCTGAGAGCAAAAATTTAGTATATTGCAGCTTACCAGATGTGGTGACTGCATTAGTTGCTTTTCTTCAAAAGGCTTGTTTTTTTTCTGCCAGTAACTCCCTTCTGGTTCTAAGGTGACAATGCTCTCTCACCATACTGTATCGGTACAACAGAAGCAGGCTACTACAGGACTCCGCCCTTCCAAAACACAGAGGATGTTCTGTAGTCAACATACAGTGCCTTGCAAAAGTATTCACCCCTCTTGGCATTTTTTGTGTTTTGTTGCCTCACAACCTGGAATTAACATGGATTGTCTGAGGATTTGCATCATTTAATTCACAGAACATGCTCACAACTTTGAAGATTTTTTTTTTTGTGAAGCAAACAACAAATAGGACAAAATAGCAGAAAAAGTCAGTGTGCATAACTATTCACCCCCCTAAAGTCAATACTTTGTAGAGGCACCTTTTGCAGCTCCAAGTCACCTTGGATAAGTCTCTGAGCTTGCCACATCTTACCACTGGGATTTTTGCCCATTCCTCCTTGCAAAACTGCTCCAGCTCCTTCAAGTTGGATGGTTTGCGCTTGTGAACAGCAATCTTTAAGTCTGACCACAGATTTTCTATTGGATTGAGGTCTGGGCTTTGACGAGGCCATTCTAACACATTTACATGTTTCCCCTTAAACCACTCAAGTGTTGCTTTAGCAGTGTGTTTGGGGTCATTGTCCTGCTGGAAGGTGAACCTCCGTCCTAGCCTCAAATCGCACACAGAGTGGTACAGGTTTTGCTCAAGAATATTCCTGTATTTAGCACCATCCATCTTTCCCTCAACTCTGACCAGTTTCCTAGTCCCGACTGCTGAAAAATATCCCCACATGCTGCCACCACCATGTTTCACTGTGGGGATGGTGTTCTTTGGGTGATGTGATGTGTTGGGTTTGCGCCAGACATAGCGTTTTCTCTGGCCAAAAAGTTCAATTTTAGTCTCATCAGACCAGAGCACCTTCCTCCATACATTTTGGGAGTCTCCCACATGCCTTTTTGCAAACTCAAAACGTGCCATTTTGTTTTTTGCTGAAAGTAATGGCTTTCTTCTGGCCACTCTGCTATAAAGCCCAACTCCTATGGAGCGTACAGCTTGTTGTCGTCCTATGTACAGATACTCCAGTCTATGCTGTGGAACTCTGCAGCTCCTCCAAGGTTACCTTAGGTCTCTGTGCTGCCTCTCTGGTTAATGCCCTCCTTGCCCGGTCTGTGAGTTTTGGTGTGCGGCCGTCTCTTGGCAGGTTTGCTGTTGTGCCATGTTCTTTCCATTTGGTTATGATAGATTTGATGGTGCTCCTAGGGATCATCAAAGATTTGGATATTTTTATTTTTTTTATAATCTAACCCTGACTTGTACTTCTCAACAACCTTGTCCCTTACTTGTTTGGAGAGTTCCTTGGTCTTCATGGTAGTGTTTGGTTAGTGGTGCCCCTTGCTTAGTTGTTGCAGCCTCTGGGGCCTTTCAGAAAGGTGTGTATATGTAATGACAGATCATGTGACACTTAGATTGCACGCAGGTGGACATCATTTCACTAATTATGTGACTTCTGAAGGTAATTGGTTGCACCAGAGCTTTTTATGGGCTTCATAACAAAGGGGGTGAATACATACGCACATGCCAGTTATCAGTTTTTTATTTCTGAAAAATAGTTTTATGTATATATTTTTCTAATTTTACTTCACCAACTTAGACTATTGTGTTCTAATCCATCACATATAATTCAGAATAAAAAAACATTGAACCAAAGGCTGTAATGTAACAAAATGGGTAAAAAGCCAAGGGGGATGAATACTTTTGCAAGGCACTGTAGATAGCTGAGACCAAAGGCAGATTATTCAGCACAAGCAGGTGTCCCTAGTGTGTCATTCACTGTGTAATTCCTTACAGCTTCTTTGGTTGGCTACATGTCCAGTGGCATTTTTGAAAATGTGATAACCTAATATTCCTCTTAACAGGCTGAGCTTCGAGCACTGGAAGAAGGTGATGTCAGTTTTTCTGGGTCCAGCCCACGCTCTGATATCAGCCAATCGGATGAAGCTCAGAAGGCGAAGCCTGTCATTAGCAAGTGGAAAGTGTTTGTTCCATCAGCCAGCCCTGAATCAACCAGCCGCTGCTCCTCCAAGACTGGCCGGGAAACACCGGAGACCGGTGAGACAATGCAGAGTTTATAGAGGTTTTTTTGGCATGACCCTTAAGATCAACATAGAAAACTTTCCTTCAAAACTGAAGTTTGGGGCTGCACTGAAAATATGAAGATCCTTCCCGAATGTACTTCCCACCCCCACAATTAGATTCTTTTCTTTATCTCTTGAATATTTTATTTATAATTCTTTGTCACTTACTTTCAGAAATGGGGGCAGAAGCTCCAGAGTGTCCAGCTTCTACAGTAGAGACAGAAAGTGACACTGCACCATTGAAAATGGCTCCAAAGCAAGAAGATGAGGAAGATGACGATCTGAAGGTAATTGCTGAGTCCTCTTGGTCTTATACTACTTGTTACTACTTCATAGTTTTTTCATATCACATAAGTAGATCTGTTCAAGAATTTTCTTTTTGTTCTATTTGGTTGTTCTATCTTTTTTTTTAATCAGATTCTTTTTATTGATTTTTAAAACATAAGAAGAGAAAAAAACTCTTCCTTAAAACAAAAACATACATCAAATTACGTTGCCAAGGACATATTATTATCCAAATATACAGTCAATCAGCTTATGTTTCCTGCAATATTATGGTATATATAGGCTTACAATCAATGAAAACAAATCTTTACATATCTATACCAATTTCAGCTTTACCTCGTATTTTCTATAATTAGTAAGTGTGTCCTTTTAGTACTTTGTACCCCTACTCCGCTCCCGGTCCTTCAACGGACAATCGGTCGGTGTAGAGGTACCTCTCCCCCTAAACAATGGGGGGGGGGGGGGGATAATGTCTGCTTTTTTCTTTTAACTAATGTATAATTAAAACCTTATAACTCGTCACCGCAGAGTAAGACACCTTCTCATCAAAATTATTGACAGTTTGATCTATATTCTGAGTCCCTATGACATCATAGCATCCTGCATCCATTCAATGTAGACAGCCTCCCTCCTCAAACAAGGGGGGTAGGCGTCTGCGTTCTGCCACCTAGTACTTTATTTTGGACCAATTGGAAGGGGGCTAAACCAGGTACCTCCAACCAAGGATCCCATATACGTTCAAATTTTGCTGGGCTATCCCTGTGTTGGTATGTCAGCTTTTCCCTCAATAGAGTTTCATTTATGGTATTCACCCATTCTGCGTGTGTCGGTGGTGTCACCGAAAGCCATTTCTTAGCTATAAGTTTTCTAGCAATAAACAACATTCTGGTGATTGCTATATACGTATGTGGTGTATATAGTTCTTTGTCCAACCAACCCAACAGACACAGCTTGGGGTCAACCACAAATGTAAGATTCCATATTTTATTTATAGAGATGATTATTTCAGACCAGTATCTTTGTAATTTTGGGCATTTCCAGAGCATGTGTATAAGGGTGCCATTATCTACCTTACAACGGGGGCAAAATGGTTCATCTCTTCTGTTCCATTTATATAATTTATAGGGGGGTACGGTAGGTACGGTGTATAATGAATAGTTGCGTGAGTTTTTGGGAAGAGGAAAGAGACACCTTGGGCACAGTCTCCATTATAGCAGACCATTCCTCATCTGTAATGTGACCTATATCCTCCCCCCAACTTGTCCTGCATTTTAGTGACATAGTCTTGGATATCTGCATTATTAGTGATTCATATATAGATGATATCTGCCCTTTCCTAGACATTGAGTTTACCAGCTGTGTGAGCACCGTTGGTCTAGTTAATTCCCACTTAGAAAGTGTAGTTTGTGCTGAGATGGCGTGCCTAAGTTGTAAATATTGAAAGAACACAACATTTGGTATGCCATATTCTTCTCTTAGGGATTGAAAGTCCCGTAAAAGTCCTCCTTGGTATAACTGCTTAATATATACACCACCCCACTCCAAGGTTGTTCTATCTTACCCTCTAAAGCTTTATAGTAGGACATATACAGTAAACAATCTTGCTTTGGGGGCGTGGTCTGGACATGGCCGAGTAGAGACGTGTCTGAGGAGCTCCTGATTGTCTCCTATCCACCCCAGCTAATTCAGCTCAATTTTGTAAACTAGACTCTCATCCAAGAAGGCCAAAAAGAACACAAAGTCCACTAAAGCAGCCCCCTGCGAGGGTGAGATCCAGAGGTTCTTTCAAACTTCCCTGCCAAGCTCCCCGAAACCCAAGATGGCAGACCCACAAGGCCTGCATTCAGGAACCCCCGAGCCACACGGCTCCCGTGTTTCATCCGCAGTTTCCCAGGGCTCGGAGGCTTACCCTGACATCCCAGCTGCATTCCTATCAGACCCACAAGGATCGCCGCATCCCACCTTGACTTATCGAGCTGATGCCGAGCTAAGATCCCTCCTGCAGGCATTGCCAACTAGGGCCGACATAGAGGCCCTTATCGGGTGAGTGGAGGAAACGCACAGACAAGAACTCCGAGCAGTCAAGACTGACGTGCAAGCCCTTACCACCAGACTCTCCACAAGAGAGTCCACACTATCCATGCTGGAACAGAGGATGACTGCTCTGAAATCTCTCCAGGGATCACACACAGATGCTGCGGTGGCCCTACAACTGCATCTAGAGGATATAGAAGATCGGAACCACCGTAACAACCTGCAGCTCCGGGGTTTACCACGGATGTAGAAGATTTGGCTTACACTGCAGCTACTATTTTCAGGAGCCTGGAAGAGGTGAACCACCCCGGAGCAGGTTGAACTCGACCAGATCCACAGAGCGTTGGGCCTTCCGGACTAATGACCCAGCTAGACCCCGAGATGTGATCTGCCGGTTGCATCACTACATACACAAAGCCATTCTCAGGAAATCTATCCAGGGCGGCGCTGCAGCACCGGGGCCTTCTTCGCCCACTGTTGGATCTAGCCAGAAGACTTGATGTCACCTACAGATGGGGTTCCCCCTCTGCCGCGTTCCGTAAAAAAACTTTTACCCCCTGCACGCCGGAGTCCCTTTCAGCCCTCTTTATCTTCCTGAAGTCTGACCCGATAGCAGTCCCGAACTGGCTAACCTTCTTGCCAAGAACACCCGGTCGCCAGGGCCATTTCACCCCCAGCAGCGACTATCAATCCAGACCACAGAGAAGTTGATGCCGTACTCGAGCACCATCCCAGGAGGGACCACGTGAGTCATAGATGGATCGGTAAATAGTGAACATCACCTTCACTCACAACCCTTCTTGTTCCGCCAGGTAGCTGTACATTACTCTTTGTTCTCTCGAGGCTACAGCACATTAGCTCTACACATTTTCCCGGTACCTGATTGGCACTATCCCCCAATTTTCTTCCTCTTCCTGTAGCGTTGCTGATAAGCCAGCTGTTCGGCCTGATGCACTGGGGGAACTGATGTCCACCCGGTATCCTGTATATTGTCCTGCACCAGGAATACACTGTTATTTTTATGCCTGCATGCCCTGGTTTATCTCATACTGTGTGTTTGCATGCTAATACTGTTATTTTGTTCCTGACCTGTTTTAACTGTGTCCCCATGAGGTGTGACTGATGCTGGGGCTGTTGATTGGGAACCCCCCCTTCTTCTCCTCCCCCGGGTGTTCTTGGGTGGGAGGAGGTTGGGAGTATATCCTTCTCGCGCCGGCATTGGCTGCTGCGCTGTACTGGCGTGCTGTGGGATGTAGTTCCCCCCCCGCAGGCCAATCAGAGTTGCAGGACTCCCTTTCATTTGGCATCCCTGGTTGTGCACCCCCCATGGGATGCCTTGTGTCCCGCATGGTTGGCTCTTCGCTGTGGTTCACGATGGTGGGCGGGTGACCCTGGGCGGGCGGGGCGCTGACCTCCCTGGGCCACTCCGCAGCCTTTTCCATCGGCTCATTCTCTACGCCTTGTGTTTCCCCCCCATCTTTTTTTGGGGGATTCTTTTTGGTTATCTTCACTGTTTTTAGTTTATTGCTTTTTGTTATACTTCACTCTTGCTGGGGTGGATGGTAGGGTTGGGCCCTCTGTTATTGGACTTTGACTAACCACTCCCCCACGTAGTCTATCAGTATCTTGGGGGATGTGTGATATTACAAGTTTGCTTCCCACAGATTTGGATACATTAGGGTTTGGTACCCTTAGCTTGATAGTTTTATTTCTTTCATCTTCTGTCTCTCTAAACCCCATCCTTTCTATTACCCTTCTTTACCTTTGCTCTACCCCCCACCCTCCTGCGGCGACGATGGACAATATTAAAGTAGTGTCGTTTAAATGCAAAAGGCCTCAACATACCCGAAAAGACGCGTGCTCCTGAATGACTTAAGACACTCTCATGCGGATGTTTCTTTCATCCAGGAGACTCACTTTAAGAATGATAAACTTCCCTTCCTCAAAAATAGATTTTACCCCCTGACGTATCACTCCACAACCCAGCAGCCAAGTCCAAAGGGGTTTCCATTTTGTTTTCCAGTAAAATTCCTTGGAAATATCAAGACTCTATTAAATACCCTGACGGACGCTGTGTGTTCCTCAAGGGACTGATGGGTGACATGCAGGTCACTATGGCAACTCTTTACACCTGCTAACGATTATCAGGATGTCTTTATTCACCAAACCCTAGAAAAACGTTTGGACTTTACTGAGGGGCAGCTAATCCTCGGAGGAGACTTTAATGTCCCCCTGCTACCCTCTGTAGGCACCTCCTCTGGATCTTCCTCCTATCCTTCCAGGTTCCTGGAAACGAATAGCTCAGTCTTTTCATAGGGCTGGTCTATGTTTGGAGGTTGCAACATTCTGGGGAACGGGATTACACGTTCTGCTCTTCTCCGCACAAGGTATTTACCAGAACGGACTACTTTTTAATTCCTCATGGATAACTCCATGCAGTGTTCGATTCCTCCGTTTGCCATATAACATGGTCTGATCATGCTCCCGTTTCCCTGGTGTATGCACTCTCTGGGATGTCCTCCTCCAGACCCCGCTTTTGGCGACTGAGCTAAAGTCGCCTACAGGTGCCAGAGATATTAGCAGATGTGCCCAAAGAATTAAGCCTCTACTTCCAAACAAACGCTCGCTCAGATTGTGACCCAGGTTCCCTCTGGAAAGCTCACAAAACAGTTCTCAGGAGTATACTCATTAAGCATGGTGCACGGGTCAAACGGGAACGGGGTGAACAACTCACTCGGCTCCTAGACAAACTATTTGCCACCGAGTCACGCCACAAGCACGCTCCCTCTCACTGGAAATAGAACTAATACGGAAATAGAAGTTAATACGCAAACAGGTCACTGAGCTACTACATTACAAGGCCAAAGCGGCATTACAATTTTGCCGTAAAACTAACTATGAGTCGGCAAAACCACCACGAGCATGGCGTCTGAACCCATTCTGGCTATCTCTTCTACCAGAAGATGATGAGCTCATAGACAAATGGAAATTATACTTTATTGAAAATGATGAGTCAGCATCACCACCCCCAGTCTGGGACTCTTTTAAGCTATTTGCTAGGCGTACATTGATAACGGCGATTAATAAAATCAAGATGGACTCTTCTAGTGCCCTCGGTAAGGCGCTGGAGGACTTGTCCGCTGCAGAAAGAGAGTATGCCAACACCCCGACATCAATAACTGTAGACCAACTTAAACTACAGACTAGAGTGGTTAATCAGCTACAGTACCAGAAAGCCAAACAAAAAATGTTTTTTTCTAAGCAAAAAATGTTTGAACATGGGGAAAAGGCAGGCAAGTTACTTGCATACCTGGTCCACAGCGAAGATAGACCCCCAGTGGTCATCACACTACATGGCTCAGGAGGACAAAAAATAACAGACTCGCCTACAGTAACCTCAATGTTTAGGGACTTCTTCGCAGATTTATACACAATGGCAGCCCCCACTGAGACCCACCACATGTCTCTTTTTCTTGAAAAGGTGTCCTTCCCACAGTTAACGGAAGAACAAGCAGAACTATTGGAAGCCCCACTCACTTTAGACGAAATATCAACCGCTATGGCTAGCTTTGCTAGGTCTAAATCCCCTGGTTCAGATGGACTTCCAGTAGAGTTCTATTCCCACTTCAGTAAAGTACTAACCCCTAAGCTATTAAAACTATAATTATCTATTTGAAACTGGGACTTTATCTCCATCTATGACAGAGGCTACAATAGTCCTCATCCCTAAACCCGGTAAAGATCTGGGGTATCGGCCATATCACTTCTACAGGTTGATATCAAAATACTTGCCAAAGTTCTATCGATTAGGCTCAATCAGGTAATATTAACATTAATACACGCAGACCAGCCTGGTTTCATGCCTGGACGCAACACCTCGTTTTAATCTTAGGAAACTATACATTAACCTGCAAGCCACACACGAGGAAGTTGGTACATGGGTGGTTGTGACCTTAGATACGGCAAAAGCCTTCGACTCAGTAGAGTGGAGGTACCTCTGGAGATGCTTGGAGGGCTATGGATTTGGCCCAAAATTTATTAAATGGGTCCAACTGTTATACCAGGCACCCAGGGCCAAAGTGGTGGCTAATGGATGGGCGTCTCAGTTATTCGAACTCAGTAGAGGCACGAGACAGGGTTGCCCCCTACCCCCACTACTATATGCCCTGGCGGCAGAACCACTGGCAATATCCATCCGAGCAAATCCAGAGATCAGGGGACTTAAAATGGGCTCTCTGACTGAAAAAATTAGCATGTACGCAGATGACACACTATTGTACCTGGCAGACTCGGGCCCATTATTACGCAATGCACTCCACACGATAGAACAATTTGGGATATTTTCAGGTCTAAAAATCAATTGGGACAAATCCCAAATTTTGCCGATTGATAGTTTCCCACCCCCAGAATCCCAAACCAGGCTCCCACTTCAGAGAGTAGATGTCATTAAATACTTGGGGATTTATATAACCAGATCCCCTACAGACTATATATCCCTGAATATAACCCCTCTCACTTCCCTAGTTAAAAACAAAATACGGGTCTGGTCCAAACTACCACTGGGAGTCTGGGGATATATAAACTTAATCAAAATGATTCTACTACCCAAAATACTTTATATATTATGGCACACCCCCGTTTATTTACCCTTAAAACATTTTAAATCTCTAGAGTCCCTCTTAAAGACATTTGTGTGGGGAAATAATAGGCATAAATTGACATGGCAAGCCCTCAAAAATCCGACTGATCTAGGCGGCACTGCCCTACCCGATTTGAATCTATACTACATTGCAGCACAGTTATCTCAGCTTTTTCATCTAGACAAAACCGACAGTGAGAGATTTCTTACGCTCATATGTCCTAAATGGGCACAGTACACCAAAGACCCGATATATGCAATAACGACAGACAAGGGGGGGATGGAACTAGGAGACAGAAGACATACCATGCTATACCACTACAGGAAAATATGGAATTTAGCAACCTCTAGACTTGACATCTCACAGTTTAACGACTATACACCGTTATGGCACAACAAAAATCTCCAGGAGTTTAATAAAATACAGGACACATCTATATGGTCCACACAGGGAATATTTTACCTACATCATATATTAAAAGATGGACAACTTAAAACCTTTGACTTACTCAAAGAAGAATTTACATTACAGGACCAGATGCTCTATAGATTCTTACAAATCCGTCACGCAACACAATCACAATTCCCTGACTCCTGCCCTAGTCTGCACCTAATGTACTCATTGCCATAATTAAGAGCACAGACTCTCAAAAATTGATCTCTGCATTCTACAACTTGCTCTTAACCCCTGTAGCTGCTAAAATAGCATATGGTCTTAAACCAAGATGGGAGAGGGAAGTGGGACCGGTGGAGGATGAGGAGTGGGGGGAAGCATTGGAGGCCTGTAAAACTGTATCCCCTAAACCATCAGACCGTCTGACCCAGCTCTATATTCTCCATAGAGCATACCTCACACCCCTCAGAGTTGCAAGATACAAGAGCACACAAACCACCACATGTCAGATGTGTGGGAGAGAAACAGGTACCTTTTTTCATCTTATATGGACATGCCCTAAAATGGCTTCTGGGAACAAATTGTGGCATTCCTACACGACACGATGGGTTCACCTCTAACCTTAGACCCCAAACAGTGCCTCTGGGGTATAGTTCCAGATATAACCGATAAATACACTAAAACCTTCTTGCACGAAACACTCTTTGCAGCAAGAAAGGTTATAGCCAAAAAGTGGATGAGACAAGAGACACCCAAAATAGTGGAATGTAAGGTGGAGATAAATAATACATTACCATACAAGAAATGTATATATATCAATAGAGGTTGTCCAGCAAAGTACAGCAAGATCTGGGACAGATGGCTTCAGGAGTCTTCTACCTGTGTCTAGTGTATTTGTATGACCATAAAGTGATACATAGGTATAAGTTTGGAAAGACAGTATTTAAAACCGTATATGTATACCTTGAATGTCGAGATACGCCAGAAATGTTTAAATTTAATGACATATATGTTCTCCCTTTTTTTTTTTATTTTTTTTTTTTAATTACAATTATAATAAGTATATTACTGTTATAATGTGAACATGACAATATAATCTTTTATATTTTCTTTTGGTATGCACTAAATATTCAATAAAACCTTGTTTGGAAAAAAAAAACTAACTATGAGTCGGGAGATAAATGCAATGCGGGAAAGTATTGGCTAGCATGGTCAGGGACCATAGATTGTCCTCATATTCCCCAGATTGTAACCTCCAGCGGTCAGAAAGCTGTACTACCCAAACATATTACACAGGAATGCAAAGGTTTTTACTCGTCTCTCTATAACCTGCCGAATCTAACACCCCCCCAAGCCACTATTGAGGACTAAATAATTTCTTCTCTCAACTCCCTTCCCTCTCTACCGAGATTCAGGAAGAGCTGAATTCTCCTATAACCCTAGAGGAACTCCAGAAAGCAGTAGGCGCCATGAAACCTGGTAAAGCCCGGGCCCAGATGGCTACACTATACAATACTATAAAACTCTTCTCCCGATCCTCGGCCCATATATGATGAATCTTCAGCGCGCTTGGTTTAGACTCTATTTTCCCCCAGAGACACCCTGAGCGCTCGGTTATCCATAAGGAAGGCAAAGGCCCTATGCCTTGCAGCAGCTATAGACCCATCTCTCGCTCTTAAATGTCGACCTAAAGCTATTTCCTAAGATCTTGGCTACCCGGCTGGTTCAACAACTACAGACTCTGGTTCATCTTAACCAGGTGGGCTTTATCCCCACTAGAGAGGCAAGAGAAAATACAACCAAGGTGCTTTAATCTCCTTTCATGTAGCAAATTCTACCAATACCGCACGTGTTTTCCTAAGCACTGACGCCAAAAAGGCGTTTGATCGTGTGAACTGGGATTTTATCTTTTTCGGCGCTCCGTCATATTGGTCTGGGTGAGACGATGCTCCGCTGGATAGCCAAGATCTACTCCAACCTGACAGCCCAGGTGAAAGCAAATGGTTTCCTCTCTGACCCCCTTCCCTATTGGTAATGGGACACGACAGGGATGCCCTCTGTCCCCTCTCCTCTTTGCCCTCTCTCTGGAACCATTGCTCTGTAAAATCAGATTGAACCCGGACATACGAGGGTTATCGGTTGGGGGCATACAACACAAGATATCAGCCCATGCAGATGACCTGCTCTTCTCTCTGTCAAACCCGGTGATATCGCTCCCTAATCTCCTCCTGAGAATTTGAGCTGTACGGAACACTGTCGAACCTGAAGATCAATTTCTCCAAGTCGGAAACTATGGAAGTTGTGATTACCCCCCCGATGACTATACAATCTAGCTTCTGCCTTAAGTGGACAAACTCTGCACTAAAATACCTAGATACATACATCCCGTCTGATCTTTCCCGTACATATGAACACAACTTTCCACCTTTGCTAGCTAAAACCCGCATTCTACTAGAGAACTGGCATAAAGGCCTGCACTTCCTGGTTTGGCAGATGCAATCTCCTGAAAATGTGCTTCCTACCTCTTCCAAGCTTTGGCCATTAAGATACCCCCTTCTTACTTTAAACAAGCACTTTTCACCAATTTTGTTTGGGCTCACAAAAACCCCCGCCTCCCCCGCACCCAATTATCTTTACCGAAACCATACAGTGGTCTGGCACTGCCTGATGTTCGGAAGTACTACCAGGCAATACACCTGGGTAGAGTTATTGATTGGTGACGCCACTCTAGCTCCATACTCTGGGTACAAATGGAGCAGGCCCAAACAAACATACCACTGAAGAGTGCACTTTGGTGCTATGATTCCTTACCCCAGGAGCTCAAATCTCATCCACTAGTAGGGACTACACTCCTTCAGAGTTCCCAAGCTTCCCTGCAGGCTTCCCTCACAATGAAAGATTCACCATTGTGCCCAATCTTGGGGCACTCCCAATTTTTACCAGGCCTACAACCCGTACATTTCCCAACCCTGCGGCAAGCGAGCTGTGACCATGCCTCTAAATTCATCATGGCTGGGAGGTGGCCATCCATTAGAGTTGATGAACACCTCGGGCCCCTTCCAATTCCATTCTGGAATGCGGTGCAACTACACCACTTTCTACATTCTTTTCCCAATCCCCAAAGTTTCACCCGTCAGTTGACCACGTTTGAAGAGCAATGCTCTGAAGCTGACCCTCTACCTCAGGTTCTTTCCAATACATATATTCCCTGCTGAATACACATGTGGAACAGTCACGCCTGCCCTGTTTAGTGAACTGGGAGACAGATTTGAACCGTACCTTTACTGTGGCACAAAAGCAAAACATCTCCTTTAAATCATCAATCTGCACCAAAATACAATGGACTAACTTCAAAATAATGACTAGATGGTACCTCACTCCTATTAGACTCCTGATGGTATCTTGTATCCTGTGAATTTCTGAGTGATAGTATGGATATTCACCCAAAAATTCGTCAGATTAGGGCAGGACCAAAATAAAAAAAAAAAGTTATTGTTATAAGATATTGGGAGAAAAGTAGCAGAAAAGTGGATACAGTGGCATGCACAATGGCTGAGAATATGAAGTGCCTAATGTAACTAGTGAATATGATGTATACAGTTTTATGCCATGCTTCCAGGAAGCTCTTGAAGCATTCCTTAATAATGGAAAGCCTAAATGCCCAAAGTAAGCTGTTGGGCCCCTTTCACACGGGTGCCCCTGTTTTGCGCGATCCGCTTGCTCAGCGGGTGATTGCTCTGCTGAGCAGGTGGATGACCGGTCCCACCCTCCTCTAGGACATGTCACCGATGACATCTGCCGCTCCATAGGAGTGAATGGAGGGTCCAGTCAGGTCCACCTGAAAAACTGACTGACTGGCGGACCTGATTGGACAGGGCCCTTAGGCTGCATTCACACCTGAGCGTAGCGTCTGAGCGTTTTTTTTTTTGTTTTTTTGTTTTTTTTCCTGCATTGTTTGCACGTTTTTCTATGCAGCGGTTTAGGGCTTTGGCGTTTTTTTATTAGCCGATAGAGAAAACTATTATCTGTTGCATCATTTGTTGCTAGGTATTTCAGCTTTTTTAGCTTTTCTATTAGCTTTTATTTTTTATTTTATTACTCTTCATTTTATTATGTTTTTTTTCTTTTGGGGTAAGGGGTTCGAGTTCAGTTGGGGTTAGGGTTATTTATTTCATTTTTTTTTTTTTTTAATTTTTATTTATTATTATTATTATTATTATTATACAAATAATAATAAAGTGTAAAATGCACAAAAATCATAAATTCAATAAATTAATACTAAGTAACAATAAATAATTAACCCTTTAATTTTAACTTACCCATTAAAAAATAAAAATATAAATAAACACCCTAACGCAAAAATATTATTAATGTATTTTTTTTTGTTCGAGTTTGTGTGTTATTTATTATTATAATGTATTTAATATTTTTTAAAGTTATAGGTTAATTATTGCATTTTTACTTTATGATGTTTAGTTATTTGTGTATTTTACATTTATTTTTTCATATATTACTATTTTTTTACTGTTTTTTCATTTGAGCAGAAAATCACGCAAAAACATGCGCAAAAATGCGCGAATGGCGTGTCTCCATTTATTTCTATGGAAATACAAACGCGCCCAAAACTCATCTGCCCGATTCTAGTGACAAAAAAAGAACTTTGAGCTTCAGGCGACTTGGAGTGGAGATGTGAGCCCTCTCCGTAGAGAATAATTGATTTTTTTTTTTTTTTTTTTTTTTTCTCCAGCGTTTTTGAGCTTCAAGCAGATAATCGCTCAGGTGTGAACAGCGGTTTAGAGTAAATGTGCAACACCAGAAATATTGGATGTGAGCGTGATTTGCTCTGGTTCTCATTGACACTTTTTTTGTATTTGGCTTGCTTGTACGGAGTATAGGGTTTATGTTTAACAAACTCGCTGAATTGTTACTACAAACTAACACATTATTATTATTATTATTATTATAATAATTTTTATATTTTTTTGCAGTTCCAGATTGGAGAGCTGGCTAATAATCTCATCAGTAAACTGGAGTTTTTGGGCATAAACAGGCAATCTGTGTCCAACTTCCATGTGCTGCTGTTTCAGACTGAGGTGAGTATTTGTTCATTCTTGTCCAGTGTTGGGGTTATGGGGTTGACTTACTAAAGGCAAATAAGACAGTGCACTTTTGCAAGTACAATTGCACTCTGCTTGTGCAGTTGATCCAGAGTTTAGTAAATGAAGTAAAGCTTCACTTTACAAAAAATGAAAAAAAAAACTGAATTTTTGCTTGCACGTGATTGGATGATGGAAGTCAACGGAGCTTTCCCTCGTTTAGGCCCCTTTCACACAGGCGGCTATTCTGCCGCTGTTAAAAGCATGTTTTGTTATTTTGAAATTCAGAGAATCCTGGCACAGCGTTCACTTGCAGTTGTACATTTCGTTTAAGTGCGTTTACATGCGGCTGCCTTTAGCTGCCTTTAGGACATTCTTGCCATTTCTGATGTGCTTCCTTTTTTCTTTCCTTGTTGCCACTGCTTTCTGCAGGAGAAATAGTACACTGCGATTACCTGCAGTTATGTGCAGATAGCTGCGCTAAATCGTTCCTGGATACAGTCAACTTTATTTTTTCTATCTGCACAAAACCGCATGTAACGAAACCGTCATTAAACGCAGTGTGTGAATGGGGCCATAGGAAAGCATTGTGTGCATTTAGCTGCGTAGGTTAACTTCATCTGTCCGCAGCTAAAAGCACAATTCTATCCTCCCGTGTAAAAGGGGCCTTACTATAAGCTCTGAAGCGACTGCACTTGCAGAGTGCACAGTCTATTTGCCATTAGTAAATCAACCCCTATGTTTTAGTAAAAATGGTTACCAAAAGGTTGCATTGCAAGTTAACTTCCAATCCATGTGAAAAACCTGGGGAAATTGGCCTTTTTTGGGGGTGAAAAGGAGAAAAAAAGTTTCCACTATAACGGATTTACAGAAAATGTGGATTGTAGGAGGAGGCTGGCACACTAGAGAGGAAAATCCCAGACTGTAATTTGGAAGTGTATTGAACCCTAAGCCAATTTGCTGAAATTTCACAGCTGCATTTATTTCTTTGGTATCTCCAACAGACTCGAATCTCAGATTGGAGGGAAGGAGCGCTAAGCGGAATCTATCTGAAACGTAAATTGCAAGACGCATCTGAACAAATAAAACAGTATGAAATTAACGCCACCCCTAAAGGCTGGGCCTGCCACTGGGACAGGTACGAATCTTCCCCAATTTTCACCTTTCACATCTCAAAACATGACTTGTGACATCACCACCTGACCTCGTGACCTCATCTGTCTGGAGACTGAACACGGCCGCACTTTAGGTTCTGGGTGGGCAGATCCCTGGAGCACAGTGAGCACTTGGGCCTGCACATTGGAGAAACTTAAGTTTTTTTCATAGCTGTGTATGCATATTGTCCATGTAAAGCTCTTTCCTGAGAGGACTAAAAAAAAAAAAAAAAAAAAAAGGTTGGTTAGAACTCACTCTCAGTGCCAAGTGCGCTGATGGGGCAGGGACAGGGGGATGCGCATGCGCAAGCTTTGTGACCATTTCAGGATCCGGATCCCTATCCTTTCCCATCTTACACCAGTGAAGTTCCGACAAGCTTCGTGGCCCCAAAGGTGACAGCGAAGAACAAGATACATCCCGTGATGCAGGTCAGACCAAAATTATTTCTTTTTTATACTTGTGGTTTTTTTTTTTTAATTCTTTTTTTTTTAAGTTTTTTTTTTTTTTCTGTACATTGTGCTTTTAATTGAAGATCTTTGCTCTCTTATCTTTCAGCTCTCAAAAAGTATACACATATTTTAATCCCGTGGATATCATATTTGAACTTATTACCAGAATGGTGGTGTCAACCATCCCCAGCTGTATTAAGCATTTAAGCAATTTGTTATCTTAATTTGATCTGTGTTCAGAGTTGCATAAAGATGCTCTGCAAACCGATGCCAGTCCATCTTAGGATGGCATTTTTCTTTCAAAGTTGAGATCATTTTTGTCAGGTTCCCTCCTGTTGGCTGATTCCAGCTTTAGGAGTGTGGACCTTATTGGGCGAATATCCGAGGGGTGAATATTTACAGATTTTTGTCTCTTTTTTTGTGATTCAGGAATCATAGGCGATATTTCTATGTTAACGACATCTCGGCAGAGTCACAGTGGGAGTTTCCTGATGTGGATGAGGAAGAGGAGGGGTCTGCACCCCAAAATAAAATACAAGCAGCCTCTAAATTGGCTGAAAAGGACAAGGTTGAATGTGCATTGGCTCTTCCTCCTGAGCCACCAACAAGTATCCCAGGTAACTTGAATAGAAAATGTTGCTTTACAGAGAGCATATGTTTTGATGTTGATATCAAAGGGTATACCTTTTTTTTTTTTTTTTTTTTTTTTTTTTTTTTATTTACATTGACTTGTGTTCATTATTTTTATTTTATTTTTTCTCCATAACATTTGTAACATAAACCTATGGAATCGCAACATCCAAAAAAAAAATCTACAGATTTGCCAGTACAGTATATAACTCATCCTGTAATGTTGGTCCACAAACTTTCCCAGGATTGCAGGGGCATATTTTACCTTTTTTTTTACCTTGATGTTTTGTAGTTTAGATACTAAATACCAAAGGTACAATTGTCATATAAAATTGAACTCCAGGCCAGTATCTGAAAAGACAGCTGTAATTCATATGTGAACTGTCATTGCAAAAGGCTTTCAGATTCTGTTTAGCCAGTCTTGGGATTCAAGCACCCCTTTCCAGACAGGAGTAGCAAGATTTCACTTTATGATCATCAGTCTGCTGATTTGACAAGGAAGTAGCATCATTGCACTGATGTGACTATCACTCTTTTTTTTTCCTTCTGTCTGCAAACTCCTAGAGTTAGTCTGACAGCACAGCAAATGCAATAGAGCCCTAACTGGCTCGCAGTGCTGCCTTTCCCTCTTTCAGTCTGAGTGCTGCTGGGAAGCTAATATAGAATTTAGGGACTTGTATAATATGCATTTAATAGCCAGTATGAGATATACGTAACGGGATTAAATGAGATTCTGGTCTTCTGTCTGCTTTACTTGGCTTTTGATGCTTTTCAGATATGCCAATACACAGTACAGTAGGGGAGTAAAGGGAGGTGAAGGTAATGGTAAGGCGACAGCAGTCCTATAAGCCAGTGGTTCTCAACCTCGGTCCTCAAGTACCCCCCAACGGGCCATGTTTTCAAGTTTTTCCTTTACTTTTGCACAGCTGCTTTAAATCAATATCAATGACATGGTATTGATAAGAGCTATTTTATCTAAGGGAAGTTCCCCTAACATGGCCTGTTGGGGGTACTTGAGGACTGAGGTTGAAAACCACTGCTATAAGCCATGAAGTATACAGCGAGGGGAAAAAGCAGGGTATTTGATACCCTGCTGATTTTGTACGTTTGACCACTGACAAAAAAATGATCAGTCTATATTATAATGGTAGGTTTATTTTAACAGTGAGAGACAGAATAACAAAAAAATCCAGAAAAACACGTTTCAAAAAAGTTATAAATTCATTTGCATTTTAATGAGTGAAATAAGTTTTTTGATTCCCTATCGGCAAGATTTCTGTCTCCTTCTATACAGATAACAAGCTGAGTGTGCTCCTAATCTCAGCTGTTTAACTGTATAAAAGACACCTGTCCACAGAAACAGTCAATCATATTCCAATCTCTCCACCATGGCCAAGACCAATGAGCTATCCAAGAATGTCAGGGATAAGATTGTAGATCTACACAAGGTTGGAATGGGCTACAAGACCATCGCCAAGCAGCTTGGTGAGAGAGTGACAACAATTGGTTTGGTTATTCGCAAATGGAAGAAACACAAAATAACTGTCAATCTTCCTCGGTCTGGGGCTCCATGCAAGATCTCACCTTGTGGAGTTTCAATGATCATGAGAACAGTGAGGAATCAGCCCAGAACCACACGGGAGAATCTTGCCAATGATCTCAAGGCAGCTGGGATCATGGTCACCAAGAAAACAATTGGTAACGCACTACACCATGAAGGATTGAAATCCTGCAGTGCTCGCAAGGTCCCACTGCTCAAGAAAGCACATGTACAGGCCCGTCTGAAGTTTGCTAATGAACATCTGAATGATTCAGAGGAGAACTGGGTGAAAGTGTTGTGGTCAGGTGAGACCAAAATGGAGCTCTTTGGCATCAACTCAACTCGCTGTGTTTGGAGGAAGAATGCTGCCTATGACCCCAAGAACACCATCCCCACCGTCAAACATGGAGGTGGAAGCATTATGCTTCGGGGTGTTTTTCTGCTAAGATAAGAGGACAGGAAAACTGCACCGCATCGAAGGGATGATGGACGGGGCCATGTACCGTCAAATCTTGGGTGAGAACCTCCTTCCCCCAGCCAGGGCATTGAAAATTGGTCTGGAATGGATGGGTATTCTAGCATGACAATGACCCAAAACACATGGCTATGGCAACAAAGGAGTGGCTCAAAAAGGACATTAAGGTCCTGGAGTGGCCTAGCAAGTCTCCAGACCTTAATCCCATAGAAAATATGTGGAGGTACCTGAAGTTTTGAGTTGCCAAACGTCAGCCTAGAAACCTTAATGAGATTGGAGAGGAATCTGCAAAGAGCAGTGGGACAAAATCCCTCCTGAGATGTGTGCAAACCTGGTGGCCAACTACAATAAAGGTCTGACCTCTGTGATTGCCAACAAGGGTATTGCCACCAAGTCATGTTTTATGAAGGGGTCAAATGCTTATTTCAGTCATTAAAATGCAAATCAATTTATAACTTTTTTTGAAATTCGTTTTTCTGGATATTTTTGTTATGTCTCTCGCTGTTAAAATAAACCTACCATTAAAATTACAGACTGCTCGTTTTTTTTGTCAGTGGGAAAACGTACAAAATCAGCATGGGGTCCAATACTTGTACACATCACTGTATAGGTTACATAATCATGAACTGATTAGCTAAACTTTTCAAACATTTGGATGCAACCGGTTTGAAGCTTAAGAGGACTAATATACTGAATGCTGCATGTCGCGCCCCCCCCCCCCCCCCTAATGGTTTTTCAAACATTTTCCAAGGCGCAATACAGGTTAAAAGAAAATAATTAAAAATTGCACGTACAGGCTTTATATAGCGTATCACAGAGAAATGCAAAATACTGATATGTCATTGACAGGGGGGAAAGGAAGAAAATGAAAAAAAAAGAGTATGAATGGGGGGGGGAAAGCTTCTCCAGTCTGCCGGAGTTCTCACGTCACCGGTTGTCTTCTCTAATTGGGACATAATAGCATAATCAGGCTTCGATTTGAAGCAAGGCCAACATGCTCAGTTCTTGATACGTTTTGTCTTGTGTAAATCAATTTCTGCAACTCTAACCTATTGAACCACTCTTTCAAGGAAGGTATCAAAGTTTTCTTCCAGTGTGTGAGAACACGAATTCTGACTGCATTTACCATGTACATGACCAGGGATTTCCAATAGTGCTTGTCGGGTATGGCTGTATGATGCAGCAGGTATTGGGAATAAATGGTGACTTTTTCAATGATCTGATGCACACTTTGCCAGTATGGTTGAATCATGGGCCATCACACATGAAGTGTACCTTCTTCCACTAAACAACACCAGCAGTGTTTTGGCACTTAAAGAGTAGTGTTTATGAAGGAGAAAAGGCAGGCATTCTATACAAACTAGTATATTGTTTTTAGCCATTTTCTTGGATAACAATATTTAGGGAGGCCTTGTGTATGACATTATGACGTTATGTATGCATTCCCAACCCCCGGCTTCGTTCTCCGTGTTTTACAGTATTTTCCATTGTTTGTGTGAAGATGAGAGGTAATGTAGATGGCAGATATAAGATGTCTCAATGGTGTGCCTGAGAGGCAAACAAAGCTGTCTATCTTCACTCTTTCAGAAAGCTGGTTGACTCAGGGGAGTAGGTCATCAGATGATCAAAGCAGTATGTAGTTCGGGTTTGAAACAAACCCTGATTACTAAATTGTCACACCATGGGGTGTGCTCATTAATCTCTCTCTAAAAAAAAAAAAGTCAAAGATCTGGTGAAAAATAAGGACATTGTCTAGCAGGAGTCATGGGACCTGGGATTATGGATTTTGAGGCCTGAGCACAGACTGTTTGGAAGGTATATGTGTGCCAATATCCAGGTGAGTATAAAAGCATTTCAGGGCCACATGAGAAGTTGGTCAAGGAGCAGGGTGCAGTGAGTATGGAGTGAATGAGTGATTCATGAACGTTCAATCCACCACCTGGCATGATGCATGTTTTATGTATTCATAACATTCATTGTTTTCTTTTCCAGATTCTACCTTGGCTAAAACCTTACCCAGTGCACCAGTTGGTCAGAACTGGAACTACGTTCAGCAGCCCCCACTGCCTTTAGAAGTTCCTCTACCCCCACCCCCACCCCCTCCCGAATCCCCACCCCCTCCCCCTCCTGACTCCCCTCCCCCACCACCACCTCCCATGGAGGAAGAAGAAATAGAGGAGGTTGAAATGGAAGATGATGACAATGTTGAGCCACCAGTCCCAGGAATGGAGAACATAGTTGTGACTTCTGCCAACACTGAGATTCCTGCCTCTAAGGTGAGGGCACACACTGTAAAACACTAGATTACAATATAAGGCCTTGTGCCAGTAATGATGACTCACTTTTTTACATCCTCGTAGTTGTATATCTGCAGTGTGAGATCTAAGGCACTGCTTTCTCTGACTACTAGTCTCAGGAGATTTGTATGTGTCACTTCTGTGCTGCACAGTCATGCAGAGACACAGTGCAGAACAAGGCATAAAAAATCAGTGATGGGGACAAATCGGCTGAAGGGAAATTACAGGAAATAATGGTGACCAGTCCTTTAGCTGCCTTTTTTGAGTACAGCTTCCATAATTTAGTTCCTCATTAACGTAGAACTATAAGCAAAACATTTTTTTCATTTTGGTTAGTGGAGGGTTTTAACCCCTGTTCTGTTTATTTTTGTCATCTTTGTCCCATTGGGGAGATTTCCATTTTTCCCTTTGCTTCCTGTCCTATAGCCAAAACAGGATGTGAGGAAATCCCTGCAAATTAAGGGAATCTCTTGGGGACGCCCAAGTCCCCAGAATGAGTGTCCTCATTGGAGGATTTCCCCTCTATTTTCTGGGGACAACCCAAAATTTGGGATTTTCTTTTACTTTCAATGATAATGGTAAACAGGAGAAATAGGGTGAATCTCCCTAACGGGGGCACAGACCGCAATAAAAACTGACAGGTGTTCTAATCCCTCTCCCCTCTATCCAAAACTGGAAAAAAAAGGTTTGGCCTTTTAGTTTATATTTTAAGGTCAGTAGGGTCCCTGGCATTGAATTGTTAAACAGCAGGGGTGGGGCTTGGCTGCAGTTAGAGCACAACTTGAGACGTGTGTATGGCCTATGAAATAATTTTGTTTTTGTAATTTCAGGTGAAAAATGAACAGGCTGCATCTGGAAAGGCTTCAAAGAGGAAAGCTACAGATATGTTTTCAGAACAAACAGTGACAATAGGAAGTTGTCCTGTGCTCTACACTCAGCAGGCTATCCCTGCAGGTCAGGATTTAGTTACATATAGTTACATATAGTAGGTGAGGTTGAAAAGACAAAAGTCCATCAAGTCCAACCTATGTCTGTTTGTGTTAGTATTATATTGTATATCCCTGTATGTTGCGGTCATTCAGGTGCTCATCTAATAGTTTCTTGAAGCTATCGATGCTCCCCGCTGAGACCACCGCCTGTGGAAGGGAATGCCACATCCTTGCCGCTCTTACAGTAAAGAACCCTCTACGTAGCTTAAGGTTAAACCTCTTTTCTTCTAATTTTAATGAGTGGCCACGAGTCTTGTTAAACTCTCTTCTGCGAAAAAGTTTTATTCCTATTGTGGGGTCACCAGTACGGTATTTGTATATTGAAATCATATCCCCTCTCAAGCGTCTCTTCTCCAGAGAGAATAAGTTCAGTGCTCACAACCTTTCCTCATAACTAAGATCCTCCAGACCCTTTATTAGCTTTGTTGCCCTTCTTTGTACTCGCTCCATTTCCTGTACATCCTTCCTGAGGACTGGTGCCCAGAACTGGACCGCATACTCCAGGTGCGGCCGGACCAGAGCCTTGTAGAGCAGGAGAATTATCGTTTTATCTCTGGAGTTGATCCCCTTTTTAATACATGCCAATATTCTGTTTGCTTTGTTAGCAGCAGCTTGGCATTGCATGCCATTGCTGAGCCTATCATCTACTAGGACCCCAGGTCCTTTTCCATCTTAGATAACTCCAGAGGTTCTCCCCCCAGTGTATAGATTGCATTCATATTTTTACCACCCAAATGCATTATTTTACATTTTTCTGCATTAAACCTCATTTGCCATGTAGTTGCCCACCCCATTAATTTGTTCAGGTCTTTTTGCAAGGTTTCCACATCCTGCGGAGAAGTTATTGCCCTGCTTAGCTTAGTATCGTCTGCAAATACAGAGATTGAACTGTTTACCCCATCCTCCAGGTCGTTTATGAACAAATTAAATAGGATTGGTCCCAGCACAGAACCCTGGGGGACCCCACTACCCACCCCTGACCATTCCGAGTACTTCCCATTTATCACCACCCTCTGAACTCGCCCTTGTAGCCAGTTTTCAATCCATGTACTCACCCTATGGTCCATGCCAACAGACCTTATTTTGTACAGTAAACATTTATGGGGAACTGTGCCAAATACTTTTGCAAAATCCAGATACACCACGTCTACGGGCCTTCCTTTATCTAGATGGCAAATCACCTCCTCATAGAAGGTTAGTAGATTGGTTTGGCAAGAACGATTCTTCATGAATCCATGCTGATTACTGCTAATGATATCGTTCTCATGACTAAAATCTTGTATATAGTCCCTTATCATCCCCTCCAAGAGTTTACATACTATTGATGTTAGGCTAACTGGTCTGTAATTCCCAGGGATGTATTTTGGGCCCTTTTTAAATATTGGTGCTACATTGGCTTTTTTCCAATCAGCTGGTACCATTCCAGTCCGTAGACTGTCTGTGAAAATTAGGAACAACGGTCTGGCAATCACTTGACTGAGTTCCCCAAGTACCTTTTGGATGCAAGCCATCTGGTCCCGATGATTTAATAATGTTAAGTTTCTCAAGTATAATTTTAATTCTGTGCTCTGTTAAGCATGGAGGTGCTTCCTGTGATGTGTCATGAGGATAAACACTGCAGTTTTGGTTACTGAAGCCGCCCGTTTGTTTACGGTCATCTGTAGTGTGATTGGTTTTTAGCTTGTGAGCAACTTTGATAACATTTCTGTGCATTGTTTCATCAGGTCCTGCCATAACTGCCATGAATGCTGCATCCAGTTATATGGGGCTTCCACTCCAAGTCCCTGCATCTATGGTGATGACTAGTTTGGAATATACTATTCCAAGCAATACTATGGTGCCACCTATACCACTTGTGATGTCCCATGCAAACATACCAACTCCTCCAGTGCCAGAGCAACAGGCCCCACCCCCACAAGCCCACCCACCTCCAAGCAAACCACAAGCAACAGAGAAGCTGAAAAAGACTAAAAAAATGAAGGTATTGTTTATCTTGCTTTGTTCAAGAACTGCTTTATGGTAGTGGTAAGGTATATCCTGTGTAAAGCTGCCAGAGTTCCTCATTTATTTTGATTCAATATTGAATTTGAGGTAATGGTGAACTTTTCATTAACTATATGTACATACTTTTTTTTCCCGTTTTGTTTTAGATAAAATAGGGAATTGTTAAAAACCCCTCTGTGTCCCATTGTTGAGGTTTCTTAGCTCCTTTCACCAACCTTCTGGTGCTCTAATGCTGGTTTAGGTCTCCTATGGACCAGCTACAGAGCCGTTTGCAGCTGCCCTGCTTCTACTCCTCCTCTCCTCTTGCCTAATTCTTATGCTGTGTACACACGGGCGGACTTTTCGACCGGACTGGTTCGACGGGAGAAATCCGTCGGACAATCCAATCGTGTGTGGGCTTCATCGGACCTGCAGCGGACTTATTTGGTCGAAAATCAGAGGGACTTTAGATTTGGAACATGTTTTAAATCTTTCCGACGGACTCGAGTCCGGTTAAAAAATACGCTTGTCTGTATGCTAGTTCAACAGACGAAAACAGATGCTATTGCAGGTATTGGCTACTGGCTATCAACTTCCTTATTTTAGTCCGGTCGTACGTCATCACGTACGAATCCGTCGGACTTTGGTGTGATCGTGTGTAGGCAAGTCCGTTCTTTCGAAAGTCCGTCGGAAAGACCGTTGGACCTTTTGGATGCAGAAAAGTCCGTCTGTGTGTACACGGCATTAGAAGGCTTTGTATTATGTAAACCCATTCGAAAAATAGAAAGTATTCTTTGAATGGACAATGGAAGGAAGGGGCTGGCAATGGCCAGCATATAAGTCTTCATTTTTTTGATAAAGCAACAGTAAAAAAAAAAGGATATGTGAAATAACTGTGCAGAGAGACTACATCTTTTTTAGTTTGCCTGCTGGTGTAATTTAAATAGTCACATAAAATGTGCTTATATTCTATGGTAATCCTCTCTGATTTTGTCTGTAGGTTAAGAAGAGTAAAGTAAAGATGCCCTCTCTAGTCCAGAAGTGGCAGAACATACAGAAGGAGCTGGACGAAGAGGAGAATTCCAGCTCCAGCGAGGAGGATCGAGGTGTTGTTAACCAAAAACGTATTGAAGAGTGGAAGATACATCAGATGAGCAGGTATAAATTAAGGCCTAAGGAAATCACTGAATACATTTCATTACCAATTTTCTTTCCTTTTCATGCGAAACAGAACGATCTCTTCACATTCTGCATTTGAGCTCCTCCTTCCATTATATTGCATTGATTGACAACATGGCTTCTAATTAGTCAGGACACTCCAGTTGCATCATATGTAGGGAACATATACCAGGATTAGATATACTCAGATGTGTTCTGAGAAGAGTCATACATAGCAGCTGAACTTTAAAGTTTGTTTAACCACTTCCCGCCCGGCCTATAGCGGATTGACGGCCGGGCGGTGGTTCTGTTATCCTGACTGGGCGTCATATGACGTCCTTCAGGATAACATGCCACCGCGCGCCCGCAGGGGCGCGCATCGCGGCGATCGGTGGACCGGTGTGTCAGTCTGACACACCGCTACACCGATCTTGGTAAAGAGCCTCCAGCGGAGGCTCTTTACCACGTGATCAGCCGTGTCCAATCACGGCTGATCACGCTGTCAATAGGAAGAGCCGTTGATCGGCTCTTCCTCACTCGCGTCTGACAGACGCAAGTAGAGGAGAGCCGATCGGCGGCTCTCCTGGCAGGGGGGGTCTGCGCTGATTGTTTATCAGCGCGGACCCCCCGCAGATCACCACACTGGACCACCAGGGATCGCCACTAGGACCACCAGGGAAGGGAAACATGTGGATGGCCAGGTATGTACCCCATGGCCATCCACATGTGCCCAGTCAGTGGCAAATCTGTGCCAATCAGTGCCCACAAATGGGCACTGATTGGCACAATTATGTTGCAGTGATGCCCAGCAATGCCACACTTAGGGGCATCACTGCCATCAATCAGAATGATCAGTGCCACCCATCAGTGTCCATCGGTGCCACCTGTCAGTGCCCATCTGTGCCCATCTGTGCCCACCTATCAGTGCCCATCTGTGCCAACTATCAGTGCCACCCATAACTACCCATCAACGCCACCTACGAGTGCCCATCAATGCCACCTACGAGTGCCCATCGGTGCCACCTATCAGTGCCCATCAGTGCCACCTACCAGTGCCACCTATCAGTGCCCATTAGTGCCACCTATCAGTGCGCATCAGTGCCGCCTATCAGTGCCCATCATCAGTGCCCGTCAGTGCCACCTCATCAGTGCCACCTCATTGGTGCCACCTCATCGGTGCCCATCAGTGCCGCCGTATCAGTGCCCGTCAGTGCAGCCATATCAGTGCCCGTCATTGAAGAAGAAAACATACTCATTTACAAAAAAATTTAACAGAAACAAAGAAAAACGTGTTTTTTTTCAAAATTTTCTGTCTTTTTTTATTTGTTGCGCAAAAAATAAAAACCGCAGAGGTGATCAAATACCACCAAAAGAAAGCTCTATTTGTGGGAACAAAATGATAAATTTGTTTGGGTACAGTGTAGCATGACCGCGCAATTGTCATTCAAATTGTGACAGCGCTGAAAGCTGAAAATTGGGCTGGGCGGGAAGGTGTCTAAGTGCCTGGTATTGAAGTGGTTAAAGCTAAAACTACTATGGTAGGATTTGAATTGGAGAAACAAAACAAAAGGGAACCTACATATTACGAGGTATCAAAAGGATACCTCCAGTCACCCACCCACTCACTTACTTTATTAAAGTGGGGCTCTATTGCCAAAACACAATGCATATACAAAATAGGCAGACACACAATGTGATAATCAGATTATCAATTGACCTGGATTCTCTATGTTGGTGGGCTATGTATGCAACTGCTCTGTACCTGCTGCATCATTCTGCCAAGATGGTCTAGATGTTTTTTTGTGTACACACAGTCCACCCTATAGTCTTTGAATTTGTTTTGCTTTATTAAGGATGATTGAGTTATGTACATGTGAGTGTAGCGTCTTTTGTCACCCTCTTTGGTTCATTTTAGACAACGTTGTGTTTTTTTTTTTGTTTTTGTTTTTTTTTGGTGATGGTGGGTGGTTCCTGTTCATATATTTACCATTTGATATTGTGTTTAATAAAGACTGATATTTTTTTTTTATAGATTGACCTTGTCCATACTTGTTACTATACCCCGGTGGCTTACAGCTATGGTCCTTAAGGCAGCTTTGTCTGTCTGCCTATTTTGTATATGTATGAACCTTTAAAAGAAGAAAAAAAAAAAAACCTGTGTCCCATTTGGGGAGATTAACCTTAATTTCCTGTCTCAGAGACACAACAGTAAGTGTGAGGAAATCCCCTAATAGCTGTCACTGAAACAGGTGTCCCTGTTTCTGTTACCTGCATTTACCAGTGATAACCGTGTAAAATTTGGGATTTTCTATCTTTTTCTTGTCCGGGATAAATTGAGGGAGTGAATCTCTTTAGTGTAGACATGATAGATTCCAACCCTTCCACACACAAAACTAATCATTAATATTTTGGTGTCAGATATACTGTTAATGTTTCTGCTGTAACATCATAAAATTCATTAACTCTCACCCCCCCCCTTCGTAATTGTGTTGTGGCCTAATCCTTTATATTTGATCTGCATTTCAGTGGCATGGCAGAAAAGAATGCCAACTTTGAAGCTCTTCCTGCAGACTGGCGAGAGAGATTGAAGAGGCGGAAAATGGAAAAAAGCACGTGACCACTTTTTGTACACTTGTATACTTTCTTACTTCACAATTGTTACTGTAAAAAAAAAAAAAAAAAAAAAAAACTTTCTCCCTGCCCCCACTCCCCTACACTGGCGTTGTCATCCGGAAAGTTGGCACGACTTGTCACCAGCTGTCACCCCCTCTGGCCTTGATGGTTTTTCTTCTCTTATGCAAAGCTGCCTTTTTTTCTTTTGTATATTTCTCAAACCATTCTGTTTTATTTCATTTTGTATTTATTTACTTTTATTCCCAGATCCTCCTCACATTGAGGTACATTCCTTCATAGTAGACATCCCCTTCTATAATCTAAAGTTGGAGCCAGTTAGGGACCTTTTATGAGAATGGGTGAAGCAGTTTTATGTTGCCCCTTTTTGTCATGCGGCACTTTTCTGATATTTTTTCTTTTTTTTGTACAATCTGAGCCTTTCTTACCCAGCCACTAGATGGTATTTATGTGATGGTAGACCTCTTTTAGGGTGGATAATATCACACGGGCACAAATCATCTCACGGTAGGAGAAATAGTTTTTCATTTAGAGAAGTGCTGCTTTTGCTGTGAAAAGGTAAAAACTGCACATTGTCAGACTGTCTCTGGAGTGATCATTTTCCTCACACTTCGGACTGCTTGGTGCAAAAACACAAAGGGGCCCAATGCTGCCACAGCATTTGTAAGCAGTGCCAGACCTTTTTATGCTGTTCACATTTGTCCTCAGATTAAAATCTGCTCAGGTGTAATGGTGCCCGTCGTCCAACATCATATCCAAATGCAAGAACTGCGGGCTTGCTTGATTTACTTTATATTGCTGCACTAGCTAAAACCAACTGCCAGCCATACATGTGGAAATTATGTATTCTTTTCATCAGCTTTTGACTGGGAAAACAAAAAAACGGTCACATAGATATGAATGATCCATCTCCCAACCATTGTGTCCATCGTTTCCTGATTTCAAGATATCGAAAATTGGGGTAGAAACTGAATATGCCTTTTAATTGGCATTCCAGTATTTCCAAAAAAAAAGTTTTGGGTGCTTGATGATGGGAAACGATTGTGGTAAATTGCTGTAGATCATTTTTTTTCTATAAAAAAGCTTTCAAGATTGTCATGTGTGTGGCCAGCAGTTTAATGTGATTTTTTTTTTTTTTTTCTTTTTCCTTTACCTGTTCATTATGAATAGGGGATAAGACCACTTTTAAGAGGTGTGCCTCTATTCCCAATAATAGTCCACAGTCCATATTCCCATCGCACACGTTCCTGGAATAAGCGCTAAAAGTATTGGGTGCTGTAGCCACGGCCACCTGGATACTGGAACTTATGCGCTATGTAGATATTCGCCATCACACCAAGCATCAATTTCATCCAACAGTTTTTGTTTTTTTTTAATTCAAGGAATGATCACATCACAAAACTGTGTAGTGCAATGTTTCGGAGCCACGCAGGACAACCATCATCACATGCCTGAAGAAAGGGTCCTGCGTGGCTCTGAAACATTGCACTACACAGTTTTGTGATGTGATCATTCTTTGAATAAAAAAACGTTTGGACGAAATCCTTGGTGTGCTGGCGAATATCTACATCTCTATTACCAATTCAGTGCAACAACTATTCGCTGGACTTCTGTAGGATGAATGGGTTGCCTGACTCCTTTGTCCAGGCCAAGCAGCTCTGAGTGCCCCAGCAGCCTCAAAGCTGGTTGTTAAAGTGTATGAAAACCCTGACCATTTACTATTTGCTCCCTTTTGGTCTGGTAAATGTACCATTTGACAGTGTTTTTGTTATCACTTGGTCCTGTCAGAAATTTGTAGCTGCCCCATTTTAGTGCAGATTATGTGTGTTATCTCATGTAGAATAATTACCCTTCCCATTTCTGATCTCACCTCTGTTACTGCGATGCAACTGTTAGACCCCTCAACAACCACTGAGATCTTCTCCTTGGCCTTCTTCAGGGTGCTGGGTTTTCGGCCTCTAGCTTGGTCAGCAGAGATGACATGACTCCCATGCATGCGCACAGGATTGATTTTTCATTAAGACACACTGCGCCAAGCATGCAGCTCCGTGTTCTTTTCATAGAAGATTAGGAACAGGACATGCAAGTTAGTCTTGTTGCAGAAGAGACATACCATGTCTCTTCTGTAATAAAGAGCTGCCTGTTTGCATATATTTTTTACTGCAAATTTAGCCCTACTTTACGACACAGACCAGCTTGTCAAACGGATCACTAATGCAGAATCCCAGTAAAGCCCCAGAACTTTTTTTTTTTCTTTCTTTCTTTAGAACCGTTTTGAGGAGTGTTGCATTTTCTGTCATGTTTTTATTGCATTTGTGTTGAGAGATTTCTTCTTATTTCCTGTCCAGGTGACAGATGTCATAACAGGAAGTGAGGAGAAATTTCCCCCAAAGGGGACACAACTTGTAAAATCTGATCACTTCTAACCCTTGTCTGCTGTATCCAAATAAAAGAGCTGGAGTTTTACTGTAGCCCCTTCAAAAGAGAAACTTTGGTTCTCTACTCTGATGGGAATGACCATGTAGCAGGTTTATTAAACGGTGGCGTGAGATGAAAAGCACTTTGAAAAATTTACATTATAGTGTTCTTTTGTTTGTTTTTTATTTAATCTGCCCACAGATGATTCTAATCTGTATGTATTGGATTTTACTCCAAAAAAAATTGGCCATACTTTGAGAGGGTGCAAGGTATTTTAAACTCTTCAGGTTTTCACTGGTTGTAAATTATGTATATACCAATAAAAAAGCATTTTTACTTTCAATCTATGTAGTTTTTATTCCTTGTGAGTACATGGTTTTACACTGTTTGGTGTATGTGGTCTTTAGTATGTAAATACAAAAACAAAAATCTAATGTGGCTTGCCAGTCTATAGATGCGATGGCTGCTTTTGTTTTCTTTTAAGGCTTCATTTTACCCTGATGATCCTGTCAGTAACACACTTCTATCCTAGGCTGACCTCACTCACTCATTTATAGTGTCTCTGTTGAGCAGCATTCCACATTAGGGCCAGGTTCCAATCTATGGGAATTGGAAGCTGGTTTCCCCACATCCAATTGGCATGACAGGTTAGTGTGACCGGCTCCCAATGGAGCCTGTTCACACAGGCCCAGGGCAGCCGCGGTCTGCATTTAAAAAGGGTCCTGTGCGTGTTTGGGTCCAATTTTAGGTGTGAATTCAGGCAAATATTTGGACCTGAAGGGTGAAGAGGCACGAACCTGGCTGTAAAAAGTAATGCTACATTCACACCAGCGATTACGGCCAGTACAAATTGTAGCACCAGGGATCAGCTGCCTGCCCCGTTCACTAAAATGACAGGTTGACCGGCGGCCACTGTTTGCTGCTGGACATACTTTGTGTGACCGCAGAACACCAAACTTTCTATTCACCCCCATGATATAAGGGGAAGTGTACTGAAGTTACCTGAGAGGTGACCTAGGCAGGGCTTATTATGCTTGAGAAATCTGGAATAGTAAATATATTTTCCCCTTAAAATAAGTCTGGGAAATACAGGCACAGCATTTTATGAAATGGGCGTAAGCAAAAGAAACCTTTCCGTCAGGACCACATCACTGTGATTAGTAGACCCAAGTCACTAAAGTTATAAGTAGATTACTTTTTTTACTTTCACCACTGCAATTTGATTAAAACTTCTACCTCAGACACTTTTTGCCACAATACACAATTAGAAAGATTACAGCTCCCCGACTGCTTCATTTGTTCCAGGATCACCTCCCTAATAGATGAACAGGGGTGGTGATGCCAATTCATTGTTTAATAAATAAGCTGAAGATGGAAACCGGAAGCTGAATGGGGTGAGTTTGTGCTGCTAAGGAAGGCGCCTTTCTTCTTTTTCTGTCTCTCTCTTATTGCAAAATTTTTCTCCAAGTAACAAAACATTATACAAAGGCGACTCGTGTCAGAATAGTATTGACAACAAGAGGCAATGCCACATGCTTTTATTGGTACATCTTTTACAGTAAAATAATGCACATACAAAACAGATCCAGAATGTGAGTATTTTAGATTGGAGACATAGTGAGCCTAGGATGACACAACATATATAATAAAAAAAAAACAAAAAAACATTCAAAACCCAGGAGAGAAGGCTAAGCGAATGGGAAAGGGAGAAGTCACTAATCATCATATAGTAGCTTATTCTATTCTCATTGCTTCTACTGTATTAGTCAATTATACCATTCCATGTGTCGAACACATCAGCTGTTTAATTTCATCACATGTTCTTTCAATTAAAGTGGATGTAAACCCACCACTCATGAATATCAACTCTTGCCATGATAAAGTATATATCCCTACCTGTCACAAGTTACCCCCTTTCCTACACTGAGCCCTGCAAAACTCCGGGAATCCATAGGCAGGTCTGTGCTGTGGCACTCGGTGGGCAGAGCTGTGATGTCACTAGACTCCCGCCCACCTCTACACCCCCCCCTGGGCTGACGGGCGCAAGGACGAACCTTGCGCTTGTTATACGAGAAGTACGCGCACAGGGGACACATCGTGTTCTGGGCAGAAGCAGCGAGCGCACACAGGCTGTAGTGGGGAGGAGATTTGGGCATAGCTGTGCTAACTCTGAGATGCTAGTGCATGAGAAAAGAAATTACCTGTCACTCACAGCACAGGGAAGAAACTAGGGCTGGGAGATTTTCAAAAAAAAAAAAATCAGCGATTTTCTTAAAAAAAACTATTCGCGATTTGAATCGAGGAGTTTTTTTTTTTTGTTTGTTTTTTTTTTACACCTCGCCGGTCCTGAGGAGCTGCAGGCAGGAGTTTTTAGGGGATGCCGCGGCTTCGGCCTATGCCGCAGCGTCCGGCCTCGTGGACTAGGCCGAAGCCGCGGCCTCACCTAAAAACTCCTGCCCGCAGCTCCTCAGGACCGGCGTGGTGTCAGCGCCAGCCTTGGAGCTGCAGGCAGGAGTTTTTGGGCTTCGGCTAAAAACTCCTGCCCGCAGCTCTTCAGGACCGGCGCGGTGGAAAAAGAAAATCTAAAAAATTCGATTTGCTTAAATTTTGAATCAATTTGACCTCTCAACTCGATTCAAGATTTGAATCAAATTTTTTCCCCAGTCCTAGAAGAAACTGACACATATTTATGTGTGTCATTTTTGTTCTAGCTGAAAAAAGATAAGAGAATTGCTCAGAGCTCGATTAACTCTTCGTGGCAAGACTGAGCACAGATGACATGACCTATTTTACTGTACAAGGTAGAAGTCTTAATTAAAAATGTTTTTTTTTTCAGGTTTACATCCACTTAAAGCATTTCAACCTTTTAAAGAATTGATTGGCGTGTTTGCATTTTAATGTCAAGTAGTTTCTTCAAACAGACCTTCAACCCCCCCATTAATAAATCTTACAACAATAAAAAATGTCTTTAGAGCAAAACCAATAGGGTTGTTATTAGTTAGTTGCTTCTTTCTCCATTTTCACTTTTCTGTTTCCCCTTTGGATAGCAAACTGCCACCATTTAAAAAAAAAAAAAAAAAATCAAACATAACTGTCAGCCAGCTTGCTCTAGTAACCCACACATGAGACCTATGCTTGTTCTCTGCATGCTCTGTAAATTACATGTCACCTGTGGGGATAAAAATGCCTTTTTTTCCTGAGATCTCCCTGGAAGGAATTGGTAACAATGCCTTTCCAGGGAACAGCTATGAGCCACTGGCTATATCACCAGTCCCTCGACATACCAGGAAGTTGGATTAGAAGAACTTAAGTCCCCAAATCCTTTTAATTAAAGTCTTGAAGAGGTTTTGAGATCTATATGTACCATGGATTCTTTTTTTTTATTGGGGGGGGGGTGTGCGTTGGAAAGGTCTGCTTTAAAGCAGAACTAAATCCAACCATCTGTCCATTTAACGGTTTCCCAAAACTGTTGCATTCAAGGCATGCTATGAATGATGGCTTGACAGAGCACAAGCAACTGTGACAAGTTATCAAATGATTGATGTTCTGATTGCATGTGCAGCACTATAGCAACTGCAGATTAAACGGCTTCCTTGGCTGTAAAAGATCGGAGAGTTTAGTTCTGCCTTAAAGGAGAAGTATGACCAAAGCTTTTTTTGTTTAGGCCCTACTCCTCCTATGGATCATGGGATTGCAGCTTCTTCTGTACTGTGACCAGTTTTTCATCTGAAAGCAGGCTAAAGCCTGGCTTCCACCCAGAATCCCAGACTGGCAGCTGGCTCAGCCTCTCAGTGAGCTGGTAGGCATGAGCGCTGGAGGGTCAGACTACAGAGCCAGTGACTGACAGCCACCAGCTCACTGGAGCCTCAGAACAAAGTGGTACATATGCAACCCTTCCAAACCCCTGAGTGGTTGCCTTTGGCCAGAAGCAGTTGAAGCTGTGTCATGGCTGAATAGTAGGAGTCCCAGTGGGACATTAGGACAGATCTCATGTGCTGTATTAGCCAAATTGTTGATACCACCAGGATAAATGGGAGGGTGAAATTAAAGAGAACCCTTTTTTCCTTCATAGAAAAAAAAAAAAAAAACATTCAATTTACAGAATACCTGAAGTCAAAACTTTCCACCCCCATACAGGAATTGAGGGGAAATCTCCCCAACAGGGATACAATCAGGACAAATAGAGAAGGTGAATCTACCAAAAGCGGGGCTCCAGTATCCCCTACCCCCTAAAAAATAAATAAGTCAGTACCTACAAATACTGGAGCTGCTGACTTAATATAAGGACAATTGCCTGTCCGGGGCTCCAGCAATATCCTCACCCGAGTCGATTGAAGAAGGCGGGTGCCGTGCCAGCATCTTCACGAAGGAATAGCAATAAAGAAGCCTTTAGGTGAGTCATGCTGCTCTTTGTGAATGGCCCCAATGTCTTCTGGGACCTGTGTTTGTCACAGAAGCCTGGGGGGGGGGGGGACCAGACATGCTTGTAGCTTGCTATAGCGATTGGGGGGGTGCAAACAAGCAGAGCTTCCCCTTTTGGGGTGAAACTCCGCTTTAGGGACATAACAGGGATGATAAAAACTTGTGGGAAAAAAATTAACGAGATCCTCCAGCTTCAACCTTTTGCCTAAAGGCATAAATAATCGGCATTTCCTAGGAAAGTCAAGTATTTCAGCCTGTCTGGAATGAAGAAAAATTATGCGTAGCAGCCAAACTCCTCCTTCATTTGATAATCTGTACTAGAATGATATATAGATTAGTTGCTACAGCCAACATGTTTAATTTAGTAAATCTGTCCCATGATATATTGTTAAACATAGACAATACATTCTGTGCACCCTGGGAGCCCCCCTCACCCCAAAATACAGATTTATAGTAATCTGAAAATGTATTCGGTTTGGAGCTTTTGCCCACAAACACCACCATATATCAATCCAATACAGGTATCTTGTGGCCAAAAAAAAAATATTGACATGTGACACAATCACTTTAACTCAAATAGTATTGATCAGCCGCATAATTAGATACATAGTAACAGCATGGCATGTATCACTGTGCCTTCTCCAATAATGATGAAGTCATTCATTTTGGGAACTAGCGCCCAGAAGTCCTCCAAGGATTTGTAAGCTTCTCTATATTGGACTTGGCATCACACTGTAGGTTGCTAAAAACAAAATAAAATCATCCTAGTAACATTTCACATTTTTTGTTATTGAAACAAATAGCATTTTAAAGGAAAATACTTCCTTTATTAAAGTGACCGGTCCCTTTGCCCATGCAAGACGAAGTAAAGGGTTATTTCCCCAATCATCTTCCAGGACGGCACACCTGAGAGATGATAGGCTCCTCCCTACCAGGAAACACAATCAAGAAACAGCTCTTAACCTCCCCTCGTCCCTCAGTTTTATGTAAACTAACTTCCTAAACCGGTCCATGAGGGGAATAAATCAGCATCCTAACTTATAACACATTGTCATGAGCTATTCTCTCACCTTACTGGGTGGGAAGAATCTCACAAACACCATTACCGGTTAGTCTAATTGGGGGTTTTCTCCAATCCTCTTCCAGGATAGCACATCTGAGGGGAAAAACAAGTAGCACAGGCCTACCTTAGGGTGGGACCATCGCCTGCAGAACTTTTTTGCTGAAGGTTAAAGCCTGTTGTGACAGCACCTCAACTCGGTAAAGCCTTGTGAAGGTGCCTTCACTGGACCAGGTGGCTGCGCTGAGAATCTGTGCCCAGGACGCCTCCAGGTCCTATTATCTCTCAGGTGTGCCGTCCTGGAAGATTCTCAGAAACGCTGTTTCCAGTAAGTCTAACTGGGGGTTTGAGCTCTCCCCTCCACAGCGATACATACTCCCCTTTCCTTTACTCCCTTGAACACTCTGTTCAGTCTCTGATACTCCCAGAATTGCAAGGTATGGGTGAGCATGTGACCATACTAGTGCCTCATGATTGGTCCACTGCTGTCACATGGGGGCGGGAAAGGAGGCCGTGGCCCAGTCTAATTTCCAGCAAGCTGTTTTTGAAGCTTACATAGGGCCAAAAAAGGAAGGCAAGGAAATATGTATTGCTGGAGTGGTTTAATGAAACCACCCCCTGAGTTAAAACCCTTTCCTTCCCCCCTCTTCAATCAACAATCTTCACTGTGTGGCCTTGCCCATCACCGCATAGCCTTTGCAAAGTAAACATGCCGTCGGGGTACTCTTCTTAATATGCTCACGTGGCGCTCGCCCATTCATTCCTGTACATGAGCTGTACTCAGGGCGGCCCCAGCTATCCAGTGGAGAATGGCTTATTCACTGGAATTAAAGGAGGCTCAGCATGCGTGTGCAGTAGGAAGAGGACCTGGCTGGAATATTTTCTTTGCAAAGGGTAACTTTGTCAGGCAGGGATGCATACTAAAGTGTACCAGAGCAGTGAAGAAAAAGTGTCAAGAATTTTACCAGGTGGGCTTCGCTAAGAGGCATGGAGAACTTGGTTAAAAAAAAAAAAAAAAAAAGATAATTTGGTTTTGGATAGAGTGGACAGGGATTAGAACACCTGCAAGGTTTTTATTGCTGTCTGTATCCCTGTTTTGAGTGGGCACCCATGGGTAAATCTTTCAATGGGGACACTAGTTCTGGTGATGCTGGTGACAACCAGAGATTCCCTTGCTTTGGAAAGATTTCTTCTCGATCCAGCGATTTTGTGAGGCTGCCCAGTGAATACAGGCTCCCCTGCTGCCTCCTCTCTCCAACACGTATGAAAACGCTTTACAGCTGCTGGACGGCCATATACTGCTCTCTACCACCATGCTGAGGATGGACACATGCCACAAGATGAGGACTCCTGATTTTATCATGTCTTTTAACACTCAACAATCTTGTAAATGCTTTTAACCCTTTGTGCACTTTAACCCTTTGTGCTTTTAACCCTTTGTGCACTTTATTAAATTTTGCATACTTCACTTAGAGGCGCCTTTCTTTTCCTTTTTTATATCTTCAGAGTTGCTTCTCCTCTAACCAAAGTGCTGCCAGAAGTGCCCCCTCAACACTATCATCCCTCTGACCAGCTACCCACCTCCACCAGAGCGCCCTTATCTCCTCTCTAAATTAAATCGCAGCTGTCAGTCTGTGTGCTTCTAGCGGGTCACTGATTCTTAGGAAAGTAAAGAATAGAAGAATAAACACAGAGACAATGGAGTGCCAGCCCTCCAGAAATGCTTAAGACCCCTTTCACACGGGGGCGTCTTAGCGTTTAAAAAAGCGCCTGTAAAACGCCTGAATGAAGCTTCATCTGCAATCCCAATGTGAAAGCCTGAGTCCTTTAAGAGCCCTTTCACACTGCCAGCGTCCGAAAAACGCTGGTAAAGTGCCCCTTAAACTAGTGGCGCTTTACCAGCGTTTTTCAACGCTCTTAACCCCCACTAGTGGCCGAATAAAGGGTTAAAAGTGCCACTGCTAAGGCGCTTTGCAGGCGCTTCCTATTAATTTCAATGGGAACTTTAGGAGCGGTGTATTCAGCGCTCCTAAAGCGCTGCAAATAAGCTGCTTGCAGGACTTCTTTTGACACCCTGCCAGCGCAGCGCCTCAGTGTGAAAGCACTCGGGCTTTCACATTGGGATTGCAGATGAGGCTTCTTTCAGGCGCTGTACAGGCGCTTTTTTTTAACGCTAAAGCGCCTAAAAAAACGCCTCAGTGTGAAAGGGGCCTAAATGCTGAAAAACGGCAGAAAAACATAATGCCCTATTCACACTTTTTGTTGCATGAACCAAGTGTGTTGTTTTGCATTAAGATATGTCAAGCCCAAACTTTTTATTTTATTTTTTTTTTCCTTTTTTTTAATGGTGTACTATAGAGAGAGGTTTAAACTTCAATTTTTTTTTTCTTTCGCTCCCTGTGTCCTGTAGGGGAGATGTCCCTTAAATTCCAGTCCTGGAATTGCAACAGGAAATGAAAGAAAATTTCCTTAAGCTGAATTGAATTCCCATCCTAGAAAGTCCTCACAGAACAAGTGTTCCCATTGGAAGATTTCCTTCTTGCTCTTAAGACAATTCAAACATATTGGATTTCACCACACTTTCTGTCCAGAAAACAATCACCAAGAAAAATAGAGGGCTTAGCTCCCCAGTGGGAGACAAACAGCAATAAAAGCCTGACAAAGGGTCCCACCAGTGGTGGCCCGTCCATTAAGGGTGCAGCCTCCTATATGAGTAATGGATAGATTCATACATAGCATGAATCTATCCATGGCCACGGCAGCCACCCCTTATTCATGCGCCAGCCCCCTTTCAGGACGCCGGGCGCGTGAATTATAGCGACGGGTGTTTTTTTTTAAGCACCTGATTAGAGCCGAGGCTCTAATAGGCTTCAAAATAGGGTGGGCTTGGAGTGCAGAGCATTGCGCTTGGAGCCCACCCAGGTGTGTTAGAAAAGCAAATGAATATTTGCTTTGCTAACACTGAATCGCCTCTCTGCCAATCAGGAAACGCAGTTCTGATACTCGTCACCTGATTGACTGAAAGGACAGGCGATCCTATTGGATGCCTAGAAGGAGGAAAGAAGAGATGAACGGCGGAAACATGGAGGACACAGGAGCTGCCGCCTGACTCACAGCTCGCCGCTGCCCGTCCCACAGCTCGCCGCTGTCACCCGCTGACTGACCCACCACCAAGATGGGGTAAGTGCTGGCCAGACAACCAGTGAGCGGGGGGATGCTGGATAAATGCTGCCGGGGGGGGGACACAGTGGCTGCATTTGATGGGAACAGTGGCTGCTTTTGATGGGCGCAGTGGCTCCATTTGATGGGCGCAGTGGCTGCGATTGATGGGCGCAGTGGCTGCATTTGATGGGCGCAGTGGCTGCGATTGATGGGCGCAGTGGCTGCTTTTGATGGGCGCAGTGGCTCCATTTGATGGGCGCAGTGGCTGCGATTGACGGGCGCAGTGGCTGCATTTGATGGGCGCAGTGGCTGCAATTGATGGCGCAGTGGCTGCAATTGATGGTTTCTTTTCAGTATTTTTCAGAATTTTTCAGTTTGTTTGCGTCCCACCAAAAATTTTGAGCACCAGCCGCCACTGGGTTCCATACTATCCATAACTGATTAAAAAAAATTGTCTTTACATATAATTTAAAGCAGCCCTTATTATTAAATTAAAAATGGCCCCTTATTCAAATGCAGCACACCCCAGCTCATGCGCTTTGTGGTCTGCTGCCCACTACTGCTATGGTACTTTGGGGCGGTATTCAACATTATTGGCACAAGAAATCATTGTGGTAAATCATACATTTTTGCAACCCATGAATAGGACTCGTAAATTAAAAACAGCATGTAATATTGGCCTGGAACTACTCACTTTTTTTATCTTCACCAACCTTCAGATGTGTCCTCTGCAGTGGCTGCGAGGAGGGAATCTGACCTCCTGACCTTTGGTAACAACTTCATAGAATCTGACATCTTTGGTTTTGGCAAGATGTTATCTAACAAATCTACAAACAAAAAAAAACAGAAATCAAATCTCTTTTGCTTATAGCAACCAATCCATTATGCTTTTTTAAAAATTTGCTCCCTGTAGTAAAAAAATGACACAAAAAATTGTGCCTTTAAGAGAAGTGGGCGGAGCCGTCATAACGACGTCGCAGTACCTCGGCAGTGACAGGTCCCGATCTCCTCCGTCGCTACCGACGGCTCCGGTAAGCGGCGGAGGGCGCGGGAGAGCGGCGGGAGGGGGGGTGGCACCTCTCCCGCTGCCGATAACGGTGATCTCGCGGCGAACCCGCCGCAGAGACCACCGTTATCGTGTACAGAACCGCTCACTTAAAGATGGATACCTCGGTTGTGGCAGCAGCTGCTGCCGTTACCGAGATGTCCATCTTCAAAAAAATGACGTACATATACAGTGAGAGGTCGTCAAGTGGTTAATACAGAAATGTTGGCTTACTGAAAAGTAATACTCGGTTGGGGCTCCTTTTTCATGAAATACTGCATCAATGCAGCGCGGCATGGAGGCGATCAGCCTGTGGCACTGCTGAGGTGTTATGGAAGCCCAAGTTGCTTTCCTTCAGCTCGTCTGCATTGTTGGGTCTGTCTTCTGCCGGGTTTCCTCCGCTGTCTTCTCGCTCTTTTGCTGGGTCTTCTCCTCTGTATTTTCCCTCTGTTCTTCTTCCGATGTTGACTCAACGCTCTTTCCTACTTTAATGCTGGCTGCGCGGTGTGCCACTACTTATATTGGCATGGGGTGGAGTCACTGGAGGCCCGCCCCTTATGACATTACCATCTGGGGCATGATGAGGGCGGTGACATCATAAGGGGCTGGGCCTCCGGGTGACATTACTCGGTGACCCCGCCCCATTCCATTATAAGTAGGGGCACGCCGCGCACCCAGCATTAGAGCGGGACAGACGGAGAACACAGCGGAGAAGACCGGGCAAAAGAACAAGAACACAGTGGAGGAGACCCGTCAGAAGACAGTGGACAGAGGGAGAAGAACCGGAGAGAGAGCAGAGAAGAGCAGGAGAGGGGAGAAGAGCAGGAGAGGGGAGAAGAACCGGAGAAGGGAGAAGAATCGACAGAGGCAGATGACGTCAGCGGAGGACACAGACAAGCCGGAGAGGGGAGAAGAGATTGGAAGAGACGACGGAGCTGCCATAATAAATTACTTTAAAAACACGTGTAATGTGTTTTATTTTTGACACTTATTCACATAGGGTGGGGGGCCGGGATCTCGGGGTCCCCCCTTGTTAAATGGGGCTTGCAGATTCCGATAAGCTTCCCGCTCGCAGACCCCGAAAACCAACGGCCAGGGTTGTCGGGAAAAGGCTCTTGTCCTCATCAACACGGGGACAAGGCGCTTTGGGGTGGGGGGGAAGCGCCCACCCCCCCATGTTGAGGGCATGCGGCTTGGTATGGTTCAGGAGGGGCGTTGCTTGCTCGTCCCCATCCCCTTTCCTGAGCTGCCAGGCTGTGTGCTCGGATAAGGGTCTGGTATGGATTTTGGGGGGACCCCAACGCCGTTTTTTCGGAGTGGGGATTCCAGTTGAAATCCATACCAGACCGAAGGGCCTGGTATGCTCTTGGAGGGGGAACCCATGCCGTTGTTTTTTTTTAACTTTGGCGTGAAGTTTCCATTCAAAATCATCAGAGCACAAGTCGCATGCCAAAGTTGGATCAGTCAAGACGGCGTTTGTCGTACCAGTGTGAACCCGGCCTAACTGTCTGTTTAGAATATTTTAGAACACTGTAATGCCACTGGTGTGCTTTAAAGGCAGAGGAGACTCTGCCTTCATTATAATCACCTGGTGCAGTCCCAGTATTGCAATGAGGAATAACTACAGCATCTGCATCCCTTTAGGCCTCATTCACACAGGTCATTTTTAAAAACTTATAAATGCATTTATTGATTTTTCAATGGTACTGTTCACACTGTGTGTTAATGTACAGTCAGTTTAGCTGCAATTAGAGGAGACAGAATTTTGTTTGTCCAGGATCCGATTAGACACTTTAGTGACTAAATGCATTTAAACCTATCTTTGAATGTCTGTACACTATGGGGTTGATTTGCTAAAACTGGAAAGTGCAAGATCGGGCCAGCTGTGCATGGTAGCCAATCCGCTTCTAACTTCAGCTTGTTCAATTAAGTTTTAACAAAAAAAAAAAAAATGGAAGCCGATTGGTTTCTATGCTGAGCTGCACCAGATTTTGCACTGTCCAGTTTTTAATTGTTTTTTGTTTAAACAAAAGGTTTTTATTGAAAAAAAAACAAGTATTAACATAAGAATATTTTGAAAGTGTTGGGCCTAAAGGCAGCATAAAGGTTACAAATATAATATAATCCAATATTACAATAACAATCACATCGCCTATATGCAATTTTCACCGCTACTGAATCATACTAATGCATTTGTGGATAAGACATTTTTTATAAAAAAAAAAAAAAAAAAAAGAAAAGAAACTTAAACAACAAAGGGTCGTAAAACTGATTCTGAGAATCGTGACCTTAAATAGTGCTCAACATTCCATTAGCATAAATGACTCTACAAAGTTAGCCTGGAGAAGTCTTTCCCTAATTAATTGTTGGGGTGCAAGGCCTGGTGAGTCTAACCATGGTTTCCACAATTTATACGATTTTTGGAGCATGTTTCTATGCTGATATGTGAATTTTTCCAGCATCAGCATACTATTCACTTGTTCTACCCATCGTTTCCTAGTGGGCACATGAGGTGATATCCAATATCGTGCTATCAATTTGCGAGCGAGCTAAAATAATCTCAGTACCGTCACATGTCCCTGTGGAGTGTTTCCTCTCCCAAAGCTCCCAGTAAACAGACAATGGGATTATTTGAGGGGTGTAACTGAAATACTTGTGATATCGTAGAAATAACCCCTGCCCAATAGCGGAATAATTTGGGGCACGTCCAAATCATGTGTAACAAGTCTCCTTTATCTCTTTCACATTTTGGACATAGTGATGAACTTCTGCTACTCCATTTATAAAGCTGAACTGGGTCCTATACGCCCTGTGTAATAGGTAGAGATGGGAACGTGTTTCCGAGGCGGAAACCGATAACAGTGGGGTAGAGGCCAGGTATAGATCCCATGTATCTCCACTCTCCAGTTTTAGTAAATCAACCCTTATGCCTCCTAATATACCGTATTTATGGCGTATAAAATCAAGGGAAAGTCGTGGGTGCGTGTTATACGCCGATCCCCGCTAATTGTGAGCTATCGGCGCCGATCGCCGCCGACATTCACATAGCGAGTAGTTTTAAATATGGCGCCGTGGAGTTCGGAGGGACTCGGCGGTGTTGAACGAGCGCCGCTGAAATCACAGAGCCGAGATACACATAGTCGAGTGTATTCGGCTCTTTCCGGCGCCGCTCACAGTCACGCCCAGTCCCGCCATTTGACCTGTGTTATGTCCATCATAGGGCGGGACTGAGCGGGACTGTGAGCGGTGCCGGAAAGAGCCGAATACAATCGACTATGTGTATCTCGGCGGCGTTTGTTCAGTTCCGCTGACGCCGAGTCCCTCCGAACTCCGCGGCGCCATATTTAAAACTACTAGCATGTGTATGTCGGCGGCGGCAGGCAGTAGGCATGGACACTGGGGACAAGGCTGCACTGGGGACAAGGCTGCACTGAGGCAAGGCTGCACTGGGGACAAGGCTGCACTGGGGACAAGGCTGCACTGGGGACAAGGCTGCACTGGGGACAAGGCTGCACTGGGGACAAGGCTGCACTGGGGACAAGGCTGCACTGAGAATAGGCTGCACTGGGGAAAAGGCTGCACTGACAAGACTGCACTGACAAGACTGCACTGGGGCAAAGCTGCACTGACAAGGCTGCACTGGTGCAAAGCTGCACTGACAAGGCTGCACTGACAGAGAAAAGGCTGAAATGACACTAACAAGGCTGCAGATGAACACTGATGAGGCTGCATTGATGGGCATTTTAATGTAAGTTTCTTTTCCTTAAACTTCCCTCCTAAAAGTTTTTTTCCTTAAAATTCTCTCCTAAACGTAGGGTGCGTGTTATAGGCCGAAGCGTGTTATACGCCGATAAATATGGTATATGCCTTCGAGCTAGTTATGTACTATAACCTGAACCTGGTTCTGAATGCTTTTGGTCTTTGTATGGAATGGTTTGCACTTTACTCTTATTTTGTATGTTTTTTTCCATGCCCTGTTGTATATTCCACAAACCCCCAAAAATTTACTAAAATTGCTTGTTAAAAAAAATTAAAATAAATAAAAAAGTGTCCAAACCCGCTTTAAAGTAGGAATATCAAAAATGCAGGGAAAAGTGATCTGGGAAGCAAAGAAGTTGTTTCCCAGGTGACTTCTCCTGCATTTAGAAAAGCTAAAAACACAGGAGTTTTTGTCCTATTAAAATAATGCCAACACATCGACAAGTGAATGCGAAAGAGACCCCCCCAATCCCCATCCTTAAAGTGGTTGTTAAGCCACTTCTATAAAATGCTCCCATGCCCTCTGTATAATAACAATAAGTTTCCCTGTGCCTGTGTTATATAATAAATATGCTTATCTGTACCGATAACACAGTGTCTTCCTGCGCTCAGGTGTCTTCTCTTCTCTGCCTGGCTGACAGTTCCAGTGGGCATGGCCGAGCACTGCCCCTGACATCAACCAGGGAGGAGAGAGAGAGCCGAGGAGTCACATGATCGCAGGGAGCCACTGTGTTATCAGTACAGGTAAGCATTTTTATTATATAACACAGACACATGGGGACTTATTCTTATAATAGAGAGGGGATGGGAGCATTTAATTTTAAATATAAAAACAGCAGCAGGAGCGGAGGGGGCGGGCGCTGACACGAGCAGATAGACAGGGAGGGAGGGAGGGAGCACAAAGGAGGACAGAAGAGGGCTGCGGAGGACAGAAGCTTGTAAACTGACCACAGTATTAGGGCTCAGCAGCAATGATACGCCGTGGTCAGTTTACAGGGGGGAGGGTATAGCCAGGCAGGATTAGCCACTTTTTTTAGGTGTTACAGGAGGCCAAATTACACAGCACAAGCACTGTGCTGTATAATATGCTGTAGCCTCCCTGTCGGTATGATTATGTCAGATTTTTGCGTCTCAAAGCGGTACAATTGTTTTGCATAGAAATTTGGCGTTTTATATTGTAGGCCTGTAATACTTAGCAATAACACACATGAATCTGTCCAAACAAGAGTCTAGTAGATATCCCGGGTATGATAAAGTTTGAAACACAAAATCATAAATGATAATATAATAAATAACTATAAAAAATAATAATATAATAATAATAATAGAATGAATTTCCCCATGATTCACTATCGCTCAATTCTGCAAGTGTTCTAATTTACTATCGCTGTTTTCTAGCTGGTCTAAAACCACTTTTGACGTAAAGGGACACTTTTTGGTTGCTATGGACAATCTCAAGTTTCCAGGCAGAAAGAACAGTATATATAATATAAAACTGCATGCAGGGCATTGGACAAAGCACTGGGGACAAAAGGGAGGTGAAATAATTTCATACAGTAATGTAATCTGTAAGATTACAGTGTACTGTATGTATTATAAATTTTCAATTTTTTGAATTTGCCGCCGGGCTCCGCCCCATGCGTCGTGACGCTCGCAGGGAACGGAGCTCGGCACACAGGACATCGGGGCGGAGGACACAGCGGGGGGACATCGCAGGATCCTGGGGACAAGGTAAGTACCCTGCACCAGGATCCTGCAAAGCAATCCTGAGTGTGGCTAATGGTAATAATACTGAAATTTAACCCCGAGCCACACTCGGGAAAACCGCAAGGGAGCTAAAGGGAACAGAATCTGTTTTTTTTTTCTTTTGGGTTAACAAACGCTTTAAAGAATTTATTTATATATATATAAATATATAAAAGCCCCCCCCCCCACCCACTCACCTGAAGTCACGAGAGTGATGACTGAATCCGGGCGGAATCTGTTGGTCATGCGGGTCTTTGGGCTGAGACCGAGCTGTAGATCAATGGTTGAACTAGATGCTTCGGAGCTTTTCAGTTTATCTACAGTTGTTGCATAGCTAAAACAGGATTTATTGTACAAGAGCCAGTTAAAGATCAACTTAAACAAGTAAAATCAATCACATGACAGCAATTGCTATACAATCAACATTGCATCTGTTCTTTTTTTTTCCCTTAATGCACCTGTTCTAATCTAAAGAAGCCCACGCAATTTTTCACTGATCAATCCCTTGGTGCCAGGTTCAGCATGGTCTCAAAAAGCAGGTATGCCGCCTGCTTCAACATACAGTACTGTGCAAAAGTTTTAGGCAGGAGTGAAAAAAATGCTGTAAATTAAGAATGCTTTCAGAAATAGAAGTGTTAATAGTTTATTTTTATTAACTGCACCCCAGTTGCTATGTTTTCGCGCATAGTTGAGTCGCTTAGCCTTGTTTCCATGTCCTTTGCATGAAAACACAGACACTGGGGTGCAGAAAAATGGCAGCAAGTGCTCTGCACTGATGAGTCATAATGTGAAATGTTTGGCTGTAGCAGGAGGCAGTTTGTTGGTGAAGGGCTAGAGAGTGGTACAATAATAAAGGTCTGTAGGAAACAGTGAAGCATGGTGGTGGCTCCTTGCAAGTTTAGTGCTGCATCTCTGAAAATGGAGTTGGAGATTTGGTCAGGATCAATGGTGTCCTCAATGCTGAGAAATACAGGCAGTTACTTATCTATCATGCCATACCATTAGGGAGGCGTGTGATTGGCCCTAAATATTCTGCAGCAGGACAATGACCTCAAAACATGCAGTCAATGTCATCTTCCACGTAAAGAAGAACAAGGAGTCCTGGATGTAACGGTTTGGCCGAAATAGAGTCCCGATCTCAACATCAAGTCCTCCTGGGTATGGAGCAGCATGTGAATTGCTCCTTGGGAAAACTCCGGGCCCATTACCAAGCATCAGTGCTGCCAAAGAGGGAAAGTCCATATCCCTGTCCATGGCCGGATCTAGGGGGGGGGGGGGCGCTGGGGTGGGCTACACCCCCCAGATTTCAGTTGTGCCCCCCCCAGGCCGCCCCCCCATGGACATTGAGTCTGGCCCACTGAGCTTCTCTCCCCATCCCCGCACTCAGGGCCAGGGGGTGGAGGCGCCCTAGTGCAGTAAACTAAACGTTTTGGAGAGACATGACAGCGGCACAAATGAGAGACAAAGGGAGGTGCAGACGGTGCTGCGTTCTCCCCCTTCCTGTCATAGCTGCGCTCCTCCGTAGATCAAATGTTGCTGGATCATGCCTACATTCAACTGTACACAGTTTGTTTATGACCCCTTACCCACATTTCCTGCTTCCGGGAGATTACCAGCCCTTGGACATAGGGGGTGGTAATCAAACTTTGTGTACAATCCGATATAGCAATCCTGTGACATCTGCTCTATGGAGGAGTGCAGTTATGACAGGAGGGGGTGGAACTTACAGGTAGGGAAATTTTACTTTGAACACAATGGTGTTTGCAGATGACACCAAACTATGCAGTGGAATAACTTCCTTACAGGATGTTTTCAACTCACAAGCTGACCTCAATGCACTGTTTAATTGGGCAACTGTGTGGAAAATGAGGTTTAATGTTGATGAATGTAAAGTTATGCACTTGGGAGGCTAAGAATATGCATGCATCATACATACTAGGGAGAGAACAACTGGGGGAATCCATGGAGGAGAAGGATCTGGGTGTTCTGGTAGATCATAAGCTTAATAATAGCATGCAATGCCAAGCTGCAGTTTCCAAAGCGAGCAAAATCCTTTCTTATATTAAATGTATTAAAAGGAGTATGGGCCGTAGAGAGAGGGATATCATTTTGTCCCTGTACAAATCATTAGTAAGACCTCATCTGGAATATGCAGTTCAGTTTTGGGCATTCTTCACAAAAAGGATATCGGGGAAATGGAGAAAGTGTGCAGAGAAGGGCAACCAAACTGATAAGAGGCATGGAGGAGCTCAGCTATGGGTAAAGAGAGAAACTAAATGTATTCTCTCTAGAGAAGAGGAGATTAAGGGGGGATATGATCAACATGTACAAATACATAAGTGGTCCATATAGTGTACTTGGTGTAGAGCTTTTCACCTTAAGGTCATCACAGAGGACAAGGGGCCACTCTTTGCATCTGGAGGAAAATACATTTAATCTATAAATACCGAAAGGTTTCTTCACAGGAGCTGTGAAAATGTGGAAGAGACTCCCTCAAGAGCTGGTTCTGGCCAACTCCGTATAAAATAAAAAAAACTAAAATAATGTGGTTGCATAGGTTGCATAAGTGTACACACCCTCTTTCAACTGGGGATATAGCTGTGTTCAGAATTAAGCAATCACATTCAAACTCATGTTAAATAGGAGTCAGTACATGCCTGTGATCATTTAAAGTGTCTCTGATTAACCCCAAATAAAGTTCAGCTGTTCTAGTATGTCTTTCCTGACATTTTCTTAGTCGCATTCTACAGCAAAAGCCATGGTCCACAGAGAGCTCCCAAAGCAGAAGGATCTTATTGTTAAAAGGTATCAGTCAGAAGAAGGGTACAAAAGAATTTCCAAGGTATTAGATATACCATGGAACACAGTGAAGAAAGTCACCATCAAGTGTAGAAAATATGGCACAACAGTGACATTACCAAGAACTGGACGTTCCTGCCAAATTGATGAAAAGACAAGAAGAAAACTGGTCAGGAAGGCTTCCAAGAGGCCTACAGCAACATTAAAAGAGCTGCAGGAATATCTGGCAAGTACTGGCTGTGTGGTATATGTGACAACAATCTCCCGTATTCTTCATATGCCTGGGCTATGGGGTAGAGTGGCAGAATGTAAGCCTTTTCTTATGAAGAAAAAAATCCAAGCCTGGCTAAATACATCTGAAGTCTCCCAAAAGCATGTGGGAAAATGTGTTATTGTCTGATGAAACCAAGGTTTTCTTCAGCTGGAACAGGGGCCTTAGTCAAGGTATTTGGAATTATGAACAGTTCCAAATACCAGTCAATATCGGCACAAAACCTTCAGGCTTCTGCTAGAAAGCTGAACATGAAGAAAAACTTCATCTTTCAGCATGACAACGACCCAAAGTATACATCCAAATCAACAAAGCGATGGCTTCACCAGAAGAAGATTCAAGTTTTGGAATGGCCCAGCCAGCGCTCCCAGACCTGAATCTGATTGAAAATCTGTGGGGTGATTTGAAGAGGTATTGGTTTAAGGGTGTGCACACTTATGCAACCATATTATTTTAGTTTTTTATTTTTACCTCCCTCCACCTAAACGATTTCAGTTTGTTGTTCAACTGAGTTGTACAGTTTATAGGTCAGATTAAAGGTAGAAACAGTTCTGAAATTATTTATCTTTGTCTCATTTTTTTACATCACAGAAACCTGACATTTTAACCGGGGTGTGTAGACTTTTTATATTCACTGTATATAGCGCCAACAGTTTGCGCAGTGCTTTACAACATAGGGGCAGACAGTACAATTACAATACAATTTAATACAGTAGGAATCAGAAGGCCCTGCTCGTTAGAGCTTACAATCTACTTCTCACTTGTCATTTACTTATTATTAACCTAGGATCTAGGCGAGCTCTACAGGGATACATTGATTAATCTGGAGACCAACACAGCTACTTGCAAACATCTCAAGGTGCTGGGACTTCAGACCTGGTACAACAGGAACCTTTTAGGTCAGGTTCCTAGCAATGAACTTCTTTTATGTGCTTGTTTTTAGTTTATTAAACATACATTTTAACCTCTACACTATCAACCTTTATGTATGCTTTCTCTTTGTAGTTTACCTGTATGATTTTGTTCCCACAGAAGGTACCAGACTCCTTGATATAACCGGCTTGTCTGATTGTGAAACAGAGAAAATGAAAAAGAGAATACATCAGACATAGACAATCCATCTCTCTGTAGCGGTTTTGAAAATGAGTGCCCTGCCAGCAAGGAGGGATGAAACAGATACTTATTCAATTGAAATGACTGTAATCCTAACATAAAAAATTATCATGTTATACTTAACTGCTCCGTGCAGTGGTTTTGCACAGAGCAGCCCAGATTCTCCTTTTCTCGGGTCCCCTGCCAGTGCTCCTGGCTCCTCCCCCTGCTGAGTTCCCCCATAGCAAGCCACTTGCTATAGAGGCACTCATTTGGGCTCGATCCCAAGCCGCATGGTGTGCGTGTCCAGTGACACACACACAGCGCGGCCCATCCCCGTCCCCCTACTCTCTGTCACTGGCCATGATTGACAGCAATATCCTGCTGCTGCCTCTTTGTCCAGTGAGGACAGCAAGAGTCAATGCTCTCAGGTACAAATCTAGATCGAGATCAGGCTCAGTTAAGTATAAGGGGAGGACTGGGAGGTTTACCTTAATGCAGAGAATGCATTAAGACAAAAAACCTTCTGCCTTTAGAATCACTTTAAATCGTGTAATTAGTAATGGTAGTATGCAAAACGGCAGCAACCCATATCAGCAATATTTAAGTTTAATAAAGCCAGATCAGTAAGAGCCCTTTCACACTGGGGCGGGCGTCGGCGGTAAAGCGCTGCTATTGTAAGCGGCGCTTTACCGTCGGTATGCGGCCGCTAGCGGGGCGGTTTTACCCCCTGCTAGCGGCCGAGAAATGGTTAAAAACCACCGCAAAGCGCCTCTGCAGAGGCGCTTTGCCGGTGGTATAGCCGTGCCGTCCCACTGATTTCAATGGGCAGGAGCGGTGAAGGAGTGGTATACACTCCGCTCCTTCACCGCTCCGAAGATGCTGCTAGCAGGACTTTTTTTACCGTCCTGCCAGCGCATCGCTCCAGTGTGAAAGCCCTTGGGGCTTTCACACTGGAATGAAAGCAGCGGCACTTTCGGGTCGGTTTGCAGGCGCTATTATTAGCACAATAGCGCCTGCAAACCGCCCCAGTGTAAAAGGATCCGAAATGATGACTTCTGACTGGTTGCTAGAGGTTTCTGCACTTCCCATTGCTCTCTGCTGTATTGCTTGGGCATAGGATACAGTTGTTAGAATTGTACGAACCTCTTTTGAGCACGTGATCAGTCACCTGGCTTTTGTCATTGTTGAAATCAAGCATGGCATGGAAAGGTGGTGGATGCTGTTTGATCGGTGATGAATCCTTAGGTAAGGGAGGTAAGGTGGTTCTCTGAATTACTGTTACTATGAGAGGAAGCCGATTGCTATTAACTGTTTCCTGTGTCTTTTTTGTGCTATGGCGAGGACACACATGATCAATCATGGAGAAATCACCTGGTGGATAAGAATTCAGACTGTAAATTTGCAGTAGATTTTATAGCATCAGTTTCCTTGCTATTCCCCACAGTTATTAGAATATACTGGTTGGGCTAAAATACATTTAACCAACTAATCATTAACAAATCCTAAACAAAAAAGAAAAATATCCTTTTTACAATAGTGTGTGAAGCCACAGAAATGTATAAATAACAGGAAAGTCCTTGTGAAGAAGGGTGAGTCCACTCTGGATATAGCTCAAATCCACCAACACAGACACATCCAACAGATCCATGCGATCACCTCCACCACCAGGGATAGATATACGCTTACCAGCTAATTTTGACCCTCTATTAAAAGAAAAGTAAAAAAAAAACACTTGTATTCAATATATCCTGATTTTATTGCCTTCCACCTCCAGTCTCAAAGATCGTCCCACCAGATAAGAAAAGGATCCAGCAAAGCGCTACTATAGTTCTCACTCACACTGCTCTACCTGCTCAAGGAAAACATACATAATCCACATAGCATAGGTCTTTCTTAAAATCAACTTTCAGAAGATAATATTGCACTTACATAGAGATGTATACAATTGCGCATTGAATAAAACAATCCAGCTGGAAGACAAGGCTCTAATCGACACATTTCGTCATAAATGTCTTTTTCCCGGGGCATTGGGCAGAACCTCATGCTGACGTCATCGCATAACCAGAAGTGAGAGGGTTTTAGCCTTATATGCAGGCCGGATTGTTTGATTCAATGTGCAATCGTATACATCTCTATGCAAGTACAATATTATATTATTAAAGTCGATTTTAGGAAACATTTACAGATGGGAACGAGGAACACTTATTAGCAAAGGTATGTAGGCGTAGGACACACTCCCTGCCACACCCCCTTAAAGGAGAAGTTTACAAAAAAAAAAAAAAAATTGTTAAACCCACAAGTGTTTTTTTTTTTTTTTTTACCACTACTATGTCTTTATATTCAGATGGGATATGATTGCCGCACCTAGAGTATGCTGTCCAGTTTTGGGCACCAGTCCTCAGGAAGGATGTACTGGAAATAGAGCGAGTACAAAGAAGGGCAACAAAGCTAATAAAGGGTCTGGAGGATATTAATTATGAGGAAAGGTTGGGAGCACTGAACTTATTCTCTCTGGAGAAGAGACGCTTGAGAGGGGATATGATTTCAATTTACAAAGACCAAAATACCATACTGATGACCCCACAATAGGGATAAAACTTTTTCGCGGAAGGGAGTTTAATAAGACTCGTGGCCACTCATTAAAATTGGAAGAAAAGAGGTTTAACCTTAAACTATGTAGAGGGTTCTTTGCTGTAAGAGCGGCAAGGATGTGGAATTCCCTTCCACAGGCGGTGGTTTCAGCGGGGGCCATCGATTGTTTCAAGAAACTATTAGATAAGCACCTGAATGACTGCAACATACAGGGATATACAATGTAATACTGACATATAATCACACACATAGGTTGGACTTGATGGACTTGTGTCTTTTTTCGACCTCACCTACTATGTTACTATATTGGGGGCATATATATAAATTTACAAATGCAGCAATTTAGAAATTGGATGAAAGGTTTAGCACTGTAAAACACTTTTGAAAGACCAGAATCAGGGACAAATGAGGAGGAAAGAGGGACTTTGTTCTAAATCAGTCACAGTTGAGAACTATGCTATTATGAAAAGGACTTTTTTAGTTTTTTTTCTTTAGGATTTGTTAATGATTGGTTGGTTAAATGTATATAAGCGCAACAGGTATATTCTTTTTTACAAATAACAGTTTTTATTTGTTATCTCTCAGAGAATAGGACAAAAACAGAACAAAGTAAGCTCCAAGTAATACTGAAACATGGGTACAGCAAATTCAAGCAATGTAGTAACAATTGGCGCAATCTCCTTGCTAGGTCATACCATGAACTGTTACAGGTAACATATGGAGTTTGCCACAGCTGAGATAAAAACGTATGACGTAGAAGAGAGAGTGTGAGAAAAGAAGAAGAAGAAAGGTAGGTAAAAGGAGAGATTTGGAGAAAAGGGGAGATGAAAGAATGACAGGGAAATTACACATTAGCTCATCCACCGGCTCAAGAGGGAGAGGGGTCCTCTCGAAGATGCCATAACTCCCAGACCGTATCATGTATTTCCAGCCTATCCTGTAGTCTAGATGTAATTTTTTCCATTAGCTCCACGTCTTTTATTCTAGCATACAGAGCGTCTTGGGAAGGCGGGGAGCTCCGCTTCCAGTTGAGGGCAACCAGACAGCATGCAGCAGTAAGGATGTGTCTGAGTAGTTTCTTGTACGGTTTGGGAATTTGTAGTGGCGATACACCAAGCAGGAAAAATGTTGATGTCAAGGGAACCGACACCTCAAATAGGCGGGACAGCAGGTGCTGTGTTGAATGTCAGAAGGGCACTATCAGGGGACAGCTCCAGAGGCCGGTAAACATGTCAAACGCATATATATGTGTTGGAGCTTTTGGGGTGCACACCCTAATGCAATAGGCTGCGCACACCTATGCCTAGTATCTTTTCCCAATGGAGCATATAGGCATGTTTACCCTGGTTTGGTATAGAATAGGCATTAAGTAGCTGATATATGTCGGAGATCAGGCCCCGATGTGCAGATCCCTCCAAGATTATGCGCTCAAAAAGGGATGGTGCTGAGAATTTAAATTTGGGGCAATGGTTTGGGCATAGTGGCGTATTTGAAAAAAATCCATAGAACACCTGGCCAGGTAACTCATATTTGTTCTGCAGTTCAGCAAGTGTTAGTAGTTTACGAGTTCTAGGGTCTACCAAGTGTCCAAAGTGGAATAAGTTCAGTATCGCCCAAGGAGAGGACATCTGGTGAGTGAGACTAGCAGGCAGCCTGGGGTTGCAGATAAAGGAAGTTAGGAGCGATTTTGCAGAGCAGAGCTCATGTTCGCGAGATAGTTTGCGCCAAAGCGATCTGAGTTGAGACATGGATCCCAAGAGCCTACCTGGGTTCACCTCCGCACTTGCATTCCAGAGCAAACTGTTCGCGTGTATGGTTTTTCAATCTCCGTCCACTTATTATAAGATCGTTGAGGGAATCAGGAGGTTATGGCGTGCAGTTGGGTCGCTTGGTAATAATTTACAAGGTTAGGGAACGCTAGTCTCCCATCAGATCTGGACATCATTAATACTAAACGGGGAATCCTATGTCTCTTATAGTTCCAAATGAAGCATATCAAATCCGATTGGAGTGTTCCCAAGTGCGCATAGGGGACAGGAATATGCAGTGTTTAAAATAAGTATAAGAATTTAGGGAGGATGGTCATCTTGACTGAGGCCACACGCCCCAGGAGGGATATGTGGTGAGTTTTCCATTTTTGTAATAGTTCCCATATGGATTGAAATAGAGGGCGGAATTTTGCTTGGGATAGGGTGGCGAAGGTCGGGGTAAGGTGTACCCCCAAATATTTCATGGCCGAGGTCTTCCAGTTATAGGGGAAACTCTTTTGCAGGTGGTGGACTTCTCCAGCAGGGATATTAAATCGGGAGGGCCTCTGATTTGGAAGCATTCATTTTATAACCCGAGAGGGACCTATAGGTGTCCAGCTCAGCGTGCAGATTAGGGAAGGAAATCCTGGGCTGAGTCATGGTAAGTATGATGTCGTCCGCAAACAGTGACAACTTAAACTCCTTTCCCCTGACCGGTATGCCCCAAATGTCTAGGGTTCCGCGGATGGATGCTGCCAAACACAAAGCGCAAACAGTAGGGGTGAGAGCGGGCACCCCTGGCAGGTACCATTAGTGACTGGGAAGGAGGAAGATAGGGCGAAGGGGGTCTTCACTTGAGATTTAGGGTTGGTATAAAGGTGTGAAATAGCTTCTAGGAAAGGTCCCCGAAATCCCATATAGCGCAACGTGGCAAACAGGAAAGGCCAGCCAAGATGGTCAAAAGCCTTTTCTGCATCGAAGCTTAGTACTAAGGACCCCAGACCATCCCTGTTTGCCACATCAATTAAGTCTATGACCCTCCTTGTGTTGTCACCTGCCTGGCAGAGAGGGACAAAGCCCACCTGATCTTTGTGAATTAGAGGAGGGAAGGACCGAATTCAAGCGAATTGAGAGAAGCTTGGTAAAGATTTTCAGGTCAGAGTTCAGAAACGCTATAGGCCTGTAGCTAGCACATAGAGAGGGGTCCTTACCTGGCTTCGGAATCAGAGTTAGGAAGGATCTCTGCATATCTGAGGGTATGGGGGTATGCTGAAGTAAAGTATTTAAAAGCTTACGCATATGTGATATTAAGAGGGGGAGAAAGGATTTGTAGTATTCTTAAGGGGGGCAGTCTGGGACAGGGTATTTACGTGTGGGTAGATTTTTAATGGTTGAATCAAGTTCCTCCTCAGTGATGGGTACATTGAGGGGGAGAAAATCCGAAGGTTGCAGTTGGGGGATTGCACTCAGCTTCAGGTATTGATCAATGCAGTCAATGAGATCAGAGGGGGGTTATGAGGAATCCCGGGGTTATTATATAAAGCAGAATAGAACTCCTCAAAGGAGTGAGCAATGTCTCAGGGGTGGGATAGTAAAACAGCCCAATCTATTTTTAATTTGGTGTGGAGTAGTCGTGTGACTGCGGTCAGACAGTTTTCTAGCTAATAGGGAGTGGGCTTTATTACCTTTGTCTTAGTAGAATTGTTTCAGCCTAGTCAGGGCTTTTTCCACTTGTCCTAGTGCCGGGTCTTTGAGTGTCATTCGGAGATGGGTGATTTTTTTAAGTAAGGGTAGGGATGGAGATAACTATAGCCGAAGTTCGAGGGCCCCATGTTCCCTTTCAGTTTGTAACTTGGTAGCCCTAGCATCTTTTTTCATGGCGGAGATGAGTATGATGCAGTGGCCCCGGAGGACTGCCTTATGTGCTTCCCAGAGGGTTTAAAGAGATACCTTGGGGGTGTTGCTTTCAAGAAAATACAGTTTCAGTGTGAACTCCAATTCCATTTTGGATTGGAGGTGCTGTAAAAGTAAGTTATTCAGCTGCCAATGGCAAGGCTTGCGATTAGGGGCTCCTAAGTCCAGTGTAAGTAAGATGGGGGCATGATCGGACCAGGAGATTGGGAGTATCTGTGCAGACCTGGTAATGCGTAGAGTGGTATTATTAACAAAGAGGTAGTCAATACGCGTGTGCATGCGGTGACAGGTATATTCTTATAGTGATTTTACTATGATAAATAAATAAAGGGTGGTTTTCTTCCTATGCTGCCCCACAGGTACCTCATACACATGGGAATGGGACTTACCAATAAAGGAAGTTGGAAGTTTGTTGATGAGCTGGGTTTTCATAGAAATAGACTCAGGCTTCCGGGAATAAGACAGGGTGGGTTTTTCTATCAATAAGGAAAAAACAACAGTTTTGTAGAATTCAGGGAGAAATTTGACTAACCGTGCATATGTGATCTCTTTTTATACCTGCAGGTGGTGCCACGGCTGTCTGTACCATATCAGTCTGTGACAAGGCGCTTTCAAGGGACTTCATCTGCTATAGACAAATTTACCACTTTCATCAGTAAAATTAGTTTAGGCCTTAAACTCCAAACTCAGCTAAAAAATATTTTTGTTGTTCTGGATAGATTGGGGGTATATTTAAAATCGCTAACAATTTTACTGCTGTCTGTGACCCCATTGGATAGATTTTCCCCTCTCTACCTATTATTATTAATATTATACAGGTTTTATATAGTGCCAACAGTTTGCGCAGCGCTTTACAACATGAGTTATGTGGTCACCAGGAACTGACAGAAGTTATCCCCGAAAGACAGCTGAAATATAAAAAAAAGAAGACATGAACAGGTGCTAACTCACCTCTCGTTTTCTTTTTTCTGTATCCCCTTTACTAGAGCTTTTAGAGACTGTGGATTTAGCTCTTTGGTTAGTAGATTCAGTAACATCCTAGGAAAATCAAGGAAAAAAAAATATACAAAGTCTCAAATATTGATTTAGTGTTTTACTAAATTTAGTGTTTTAGTGATTGATTTTAAGTAAATCCAATCACTAAAATCCTATATAAGCTTTAATATATTCATCTAAATTTCAGACCAAAAAATTTATTATTTTTGAATCTGCAGCTTTATTTTTTTTACAAAACAGAATGTTCCTTTTTTTTTTAAACAATGGCATGTTATACATGTAAAACATTGGAATTAAGCAGACACAATGACAATGGAAAGTGAAATAAGCATATTCCTTATAACAGATCAACCGCAGACACAAATGAAAAATAAATCTACAACAACAATGTTCATCAGCAAAACCATGTAGGGATCATTAAGTAGTACGACTAAGCCAACCCGTTCAAGTGTATGGTATAGAAAAGGGAGCACTGCTCGCCTATGCAGTCCATGGCTGCCACACCCTCTCAAACTTTTTAGGACAGTTCCTGCTGATGTAGGTTAACCCATACATGGGAAGAGCAGCGTTAATAGATTTTCCCCAGGAGGCTATGCAGGGGGGAGAAAGGAATTCCACTTCAGTATAATTTCTCTTTTTGCATAATAAAATAGATAAGAAATTAAAATCTTAGTGCATCTAGGCCTCTGTTCGTCCTTCTGTATACCTAAAAACAGCTCAGGATTGGTCGGGAGGGCCAGCTGAAGGTGGTGATTTATAAGTTCCACCACCTCTCTCCAGAAACGGGCCACCCCTGGGCATCACCAGAACTTATGTAGATATGTACCCGTTGTTTCACCACAGCGGGTACATTCTGGTGACCTCAGGGGAAATATTCTATGTAGTCTCTGGGGCGTGTAATAAACCCTATGTAGAATTTTATCTGTATTAACTTATCTCACAAGGAGATTAGTAGTTTATCCCCAAGACAATTCTCCCAGTCTGCCCTGTCAAGCAAATCCGTCCTCCACAAGTCCCACAGTTTGTAGATCTTGGGAGAGTCAATGGAGAGCAAATGCAGGTAAAAAGGGTGGATAAAGGTTTGGGTAGGGATTCTTGAGCCAGGAGTTCCTTAATAAGGTCCATTGCTAGAACAAGGTGAACAGGAAAAAAAAAAGGCAAAAGGTTACTTTACCTTAATGCCCCGTACACACGGTCGGATTTTCCGACGGAAAATGTGCAATAGGACCTTGTTGTCGGAAATTCCGACCGTGTTTAGGCTCCATCACACATTTTCCATCGGATTTTCCGACACACAAAGTTTGAGAGCAGGATATAAAATTTTCCGACAACAAAATCCGTTGTCGGAAATTCCGATCGTGTGTACACAAATCCGACGCACAAAGTGCCACGCATGCTCAGAATAAATAAAGAGATGAAAGCTATTGGCCACTGCCCCGTTTATAGTCCCGATGTACGTGTTTTACGTCACCGTGTTCAGAATGATCGGATATTCCGACAACTTTGTGCGACCGTGTGTATGCAAGACAAGTTTGAGCTAACATCCGTCGGAAAAAATCCTAGGATTTTGTTGTCGGAATGTCCGATCAATGTCTGACCGTGTGTACGGGGCATTACACATTCTCTGCATTAAGGTAAAAACAAACCTTTCAATAGCAGCTCCCCCCAAAAACAATTAGGTCTGCTTCACACCTATGCAGGTTGCTGTTTGCATATTGTAGGTGTATTTTGCCTATTTCAATACACACTTTTGATCCATTGAAGTCTATGGAACCAAAAACCAGAAAAAAAAAAAAACCCTGGCCCTTTCCATAAAATGCACAGATGTGAACTACATCCATAGGAAACCATGTTAAATGGACTGCAGTGTGTTTCTTCAAAACTGAAAATGCACTAAAAAATGCAAGTGTGAACCGGGCCTTACCTGAGTCTACTCTTGATCCACCGTTATGCCATCTGCAGCAGCTCTTTTCCCGTTTTCTTGTATTCACAGAACACAGAGGCAGCAGGGGGAGCCACTGGATAAGTAAAAAGTGCTTTTTGCTGCCCCCTAGGCCTTTAACCTTTGCAGTACAGGGAAAACCCCACTGAAAGGAAGTATTTTAGTTTGCCCCAAAGATAGACTTTAAAACATGTTGGTAGGTCAATAGACTTCTTCCCTGAGCACCTCTAGAGTGTGAGTGAGTTTTCAAGCATTATTAAAAAGGCAAAATTAATTTTTTAAATTAAAATAATAAACAAGTTATACTCATCTGCTCTGTGCAATTTTATTGCACAGAGAGGACCTGAACCTCCTCTTCTGGGGTCCCCCACCAGCGCTCTTGGCTCCTCCTCTTCTGTGTCTGTCCCCATAACAAGCGCTTGCTAATGTGGGAAGACGTGTGGGGTTGCTCCCGAGCAAGTCAGTGTGCCATAGACACGTACAGCAGGGCTCGGCCCCACCCCCTGCTCCCTCCTCATAGGATTTGACTGACAGCAGCGGGAGCCATTGGCTGCCTCTGTGCCTGTGAGGAGAGAGAAAGCAGCGATGTTGCTCTCGGGCACAACCCTGGATCGAAAAAAGTACCAGACAAGAATTTGGGGGGGCAACTGATACTAGAAGGTTTTTTAACCTTAAGCCTTTAGAACCACTTTCACTTGACTATAATATTGTTGTTCCACTGTAACCTTTGGAAGAAATTGCTCTTATGGGGTTCTATGTACGGGATTATTATTATATATGCAGTTCCACCAAAAAGTCTTTGTGTACACAGTTATGTTGTCTGCAATGTAAAATAAATAACGAATACTATAGTTTGGGTACTTCAGCAGAAATAATGAACTTTCTGTGTCTATCCAACCTTCTCCACTCCTTTTGCTGCATCCTCCACAATGCAAAAATATTAAAGCCTAATTCCAGGTTTACGTTCATTTTTTGCAATACGGCACTGCGTCGCTTTTATTGACAATTGCGCAGTCCTGCGACATTGTACCCAAACAAAATTGATGCCCTTTTTTTCCCACAAATAGAGATTTCTTTTGGTGGTATTTGATCATCTCTGCGGTTTTTATTTTTTGGGCTATAAACAAAAAAAGACCCTAAATTACACTTTCTTTTGCTATAAAAATGCACTGATCAATGTACAAATGGTACTGGCAGGGAAGGGGTTAATTCTAGGGGCGATTGGGCGATTAAGGGGTTAAGTGTGTTCCCTCAGCGTGTTCTAACTGTAGGGGGGATGGGCTTACTGAAACATGAAAGAGGTCACTGCTCTCGATCACTGGGAGTAGTAGATCCCGGTCATGTCACTAGGCAGAATGGGGAAATGTCTTGTTTACATAGGCAGTTCCCTGTTCTGCCTCTCTCTTCACCGCGATCGTGGGCCACCGGCGGACATTGAGTCTGCGGGACCATGCTCCTGCTATCTTGCATTTACGGACTGACATAGAGGTACGTTGGTTTGCGCAGGAGAGACACTCTGCCGACGTATATCGGTGTGAGCCGGTCAGAAAGAGGTTAATTAGATTGTTTGGGCCAAGCTGGCCCAAATGAATTATTTATTTTACGAATTGATGCAGCTGCTGTCAACGCTGTATGAAATGTATGTAGCATCAGCTTCATATAGTATACAGCACCGTGTTCAGGCGAGTATGGGGACTTTTTAGTTTGCTGCTAGAACAAAATCAAGCAGGGCTGAGTGCTTCTCTGTGGCTACGGTGGAAAGGTGGATGGATGATGTCACAGTCTCCACCTCTGCCAATCAGAGGAAGCCTTGTATTCATTAAGAAAATACAGGGCTTCCTGTGAATGGCTGGGAAGCACTCAGACCAGATTTTGTTTTGGCAGCAGACAACACAAGGCTGCATACTGTGTGTGGCCGGTGCTCCATACAGTTAATACAGCTCTGACTGTAGCCGCTTCAATTAGTAAAGTTAATAGTTCATTTGGACCAGCCTGGCCCAAACAAATTATTTCAATTAAAAGTAAAGCTGCAGTTAGAACATAAAGCTTCTGGCATAAAAAGTAACTCTCCTGCGCTCAGGTATTGTGCCCAAGGGAAGTAAATCTGTATCTCTTAGTCCTTTGATCCACACTTTGAGTCTTACTGCCCCCTCAGGACCATGAGTATCCAAAAGTACTAAAAGACAACGAAAAACAAGAGAAGGGCACACCGACCTAGTGGAATTCCATTAAAATATTTATTAAAAGGTATAGTGACACAAAACATACTCACAAACAAAGATGGTAGATATGCATGTCAAAGAGCAATATGAACCGAATGCTTCCAGGGCTGCTAGTATACTCCGAACATGCAAGGAGACCAGAATGTGTCCGTGATGGCTAGACTGACGCGTTTCCAGGGAGAACCGTCTTCCTCAGAGCCAAAGGCAAGCCCCTTTTGTTTGTGAGTATGTTTTGTGTCACTTTCTACCTTTTAATAAATATTTTTTATGGCATTGCACTAGGTCGGTGCGCCCTTTTCTTGTTTTTGGTTGTCATAAAGCTTCTGGCAGCAAGGCACTGGAAGCAGTGGCTGTGCAGGGTAGACCAAGCTTGGAACAGGGAATTTAGCGTCAGGATCTAAAACCCAATATCCTATAAACCCAATATCCTTATCAAATCTTTCCAGCTGAAACAAGGCTAAAATGTTTAATAGTATAGTAAGAGGCTGACTCACCACCATGCTGCTCTGAGACTTTGATTTGTGCTTGGAGCTGCGTTTCTGATACATTCTGTTCCTCTCCTTACGAGATCGTAAACGTTTCTTTTTCTGAAAAAACTAGTAAAAAGAAGAGTTTTGCAGAGTGTCGCTGTCATTGCCTGGTACTGTCCTATAGTCTATACTGGAGAGAAAACCCAAGTTGTACTGAATAGTGGATGTACTAAAATTAATAAATCCAAAAGGATCAGCTCTTTACATGCGTGGCCACCTACAGCCTGCAATATAACTTAATCATTAAATTATAGTGGCACCTGGCAGTTATTGAAATGATGGTCTGTTGACTGAAGCAAATATAAAAGTTGTATATAACTGGAAATTGTATACATACAACAGATCTAATATCTCACCTTTTCTGCCATGTTCAGCAAATGTGCAGGAAGTCCATCAGACTCGGAGCTATTTGATCCACTGGTGCTGCAAGAGGCAGTGAAAAATTAAAGTTTTTCGTGGATTGCAGTCTTTTAGATGCCATTACGGCCGTGCAGTATTCATATAGGAGTGTCCTAACCTGGTCTAAAGGTAACAATAGTATAGGAACACAGGCATCTGTGGGTGGAACATGTAACATGTTCCCAAAGGTGAACTTATCCTTTAAGTTCTGATATGAAACCCGGAATCCAGAGGATCAGAGATTTTTGGTGGGAAAGAGCCTCCAACCATGACTAAGGGTATCTTAGCCTAGTAAAGGTTAACACGCCCACAAGAGAGGGCTGAAACGGATAGGAAGCAGCCAGCAAGTGTCCATAAGTTGTGATGTAGAGCAGGACATGCTTGTGAGAAGGAGCCATGTATTGTTTGCGCTATTGAGACATTGTTGAGCTGTGATGACCTTTTATTTGGACTCCTGGAGCCGGTGGTGACTTAAACCCTGTTATGGGACAAGGTTTTGCTGGAGGTGAGCCCAGGTTTTGCTTTATACCTGATGGACTATTCTGCTTGTTTTCAACTGTGGCATTGCAGTGACAGGGTCACTTTAAAGTGGTGTAGGGCGCAGCGGAGATCCCTTCTCCTGGCTGCTAAAGAACGCTGGAATTTGTAAAAACCTGCAATGTCATTGGAACTAAAACCTCACTTTATGCACACAGAAGTGTTATAAACGTAAAGGGTACAGCTGTACAAAGAAAGCGGCGTGGCGGCAAAAAAAAAGGATCAATTTTGAAATTCAGCCTAACCATAGAAGTCAAGGAACCAAATGCAGTCTGGTCTGGGCCCAGTCACAAAGTATTGTCAATATTCCCATTGCAAATATTCCTGGAAATGGGCTCAAATGCAGCGGGTGCTGCAGAAACTACCAGCTGGATACTGAAATCGTCACAGATCAATGCACATATTCCCCAGCACATCATGGATCATCAGCCTGGGTTCACACTATAGCGATGCGGGAACCAGTGCGATTCCAGTGCCGGTTCCCGCATCGCATCTCTCCCACAGGCAGTTCACACTGCCCTCTGCGAACCGCTGCAGGTGTCAATACAATGTTAATGACACCCCCATATTGGTTAGAAACTGTATGGCTGAACTCGCATTGCGAAGACATCGCATGTGATCGGCACAGCAATGCAGGTGCAAATCACATGCAATGTCTGTGTTCTCAATAGTGTGAACCCAGGCTCAAATTTTGCCTGAAGCTTTTATTGCAGAAAGATCACATCACAAAGGACCGAGTACTACGTTTCGGAGCCGCACAGGACCCCTTTGTCCGGCATGCCGGAAGAAGGGGTCCTGCGCGGTTCTAAAACTTTGCACTTGGTCCTTTGTGATGTGATCTTTCTGCAATAAAAGCGTCAGACGACATAGGACGATCCATGGTGTGCTGGCGAATATGTGCATTGGCCAAGGACCCAAAAAGCACCATAAAAAGTAGCCCTCACTTTAGCACTGTTGTTTAACACTAGGTTAACTTTAATATATACATCAGATATACTGTATGCAGAAAGCAAAAACCTTACTGGTTATGAGAATTAGCAAATAAAGCCTACACTAAGTACAAAGACATTACATCATATTAATTAGATAAGTAACACTTAGCATATGGAGGTGTAAGAGTGTGAAATTCTCACATCAAAACCAATTCTAGTGTCAGCCTTGCTAATTATTGCAAATCCCTAAATAGGACACTTCAAATAAAATCCTGCAAGAGGAAGATTTTTAAAATGATTATTATCAGTTGTGATGGGCGTAAAAAAAAGGCAGTAGTGTGGACACTCAAAGAAAGACCCGCCCACTCTGCAGTCCAAGGAACAGAAGACCTGGAAACCGTAACATCACCAGAAAAAATGGCTTTTGGGTATATTATAATTTTTTTTTTTTTTTTGCTGCAGTAGTTAGTTAGGGGGTATGTTCATGACCAGGTTATGTCTTAAAAGAAAAAGCACACCCTAGTATTTTAGGTGCATGAGAGGAGGATGGTGTGTAATCATGCCTAAGTGCTGTATTTACTATACAGGCTCTGTGGGCAAACTTCTAGGGAAAAGGGTTAAGAAAGTGATCCAACAAAGTAAGGGCTCTTTCACACGGGGGATCTGTATTTCCGTTTTTCATTCTTCCGTTTTTGGATGAAAAACGGACATACATGTATCCCTATGGAGCGTCGGATGTCAGCGGTGACATGTCCGCTGACATCCGACCTGCTCCGATCCGAAAAGTGTAACGGAGGAAAACCCTACTTTTCCATCCGTTATCGGATCAGGTGATGACGGACTCTACGGTCCATCATCACCCGATCCCCCATAGGGGAGAGCAGCGCTCTGACAGGTCCGTCGCTGCACAGTGTGCAGCGACGGACCTGTCATTTTCCTGCTCAGCGGAGCGATCCCCGATGAGCAAGCGGGTGTTCACGGGGTGGATCATCACTGATCCGCCCCGTATGGAAGAGCCCTTAGGGCGGAGCGATCCCCGCTGAGCAAGGGCTCTTTTACACGGGGCGGATCAGTGATGATCCGCCCCATGAACACCCGCTTGCTGAGCGGGGATCGCTCCGCCGATCCCCGCTGAGCAGGAAAATGACAGGTCCGTCGCTGCACACTGTGCAGCGACGGACCTGTCAGAGCGCCGCTCTCCCCTATGGGGGATCGGGTGATGACGGACCGCAGAGTCCGTCGTCACCCGATCCGATAACGGATGGAAAAGTAGGGTTTTCCTCCGTTACACTTTTCGGATCGGAGCGGGTCGGATGTCAGCGGACATGTCACGCTGACATCCGACGCTCCATAGGGATACATGTATGTCCGTTTTTCATCCGAAAACGGAAGGGTGAAAAACTGACATACGGATCCCCGTGTGAAAGAGCCCTGAGTTTACGGTTTTGTTTAAATTTTTCTTTCATGCACAAGGAGAGGATCTTTATGAGAACATCCTTAAAGTAGAACTATAGTTGTAGTAGCGCACCCCCCAAAGGAGACACAGATGAACTGGGATCCCCCACCCTGCACACACAGTCACTTCAGAATCAGAAAACAGTCCAGTACTTTGTTTTTTTTTTTTTTTTGAGGGGATACAACTTGGATAGGGATTGGGAGAATTATTGAATGCCCACTTGACTTCAAACAACTTCAGTAACAACTTCTCCTATATACAGTCTATATACACTCACCACTTCCTCCAGCCCACCTGAGATAATGCTTGTGGAGTCATCCAGCCTCCCTGAGTCACATAATCCCTGACCCAGATTCAACCCAGGCCTGGCTCTCAGCCAAGCCAAATTTCCCTACACTACAAATCTATTTACATCTAGCACACTAGAGGGTGCTACACTAGGCAAAACTTTTATTTTCATTTTGGATTAAGAGAGGGTTATAACCCCTGTCAGGTTTTTTTGCCATCTGTGTCCCATTTGGGGAGATTTACCTTCACTTCCTGTCCCATAGCCAAAACAGGAAGTGAGGAAATCCCTGCAAATTTAGAGAACTCATCGAGGCCCTCCAGGTCATCATAACTAGTGTCCCCATTGGAAGATTTCCCCTCTCTTACTGTTTTGGGGACAACCCGAAATTTGGTATTTTCTTTTACTTTTTTCTGGCTTTCATGGATAGAGGAAAACTCTGGGGAAAGGTTAGAACCTTTTGAAAATTGTGGTCTGTGTTCTCACTCCTACTTTAGCCTATTCAATAAGACTCAGGCATACAGGAAGTAAGAGGAAATGCCCTTCATGGAAAATAGAGAAAAAAAATAAGTAGTGTGGGAAGAGATCAGAACCTCTACTTTTAGTTTTTCTCTTAACTTTTTGTCTTGTCCTGATTGGTGTCAGTTAGAATAAGGGGGGGGGGGGGGACTCCTTAGGAGTCAAAGACAGCATTAATAATCTGGAGTAGGGACTGGGTATGCAAGGAGAAAATGCCATTAGTAGAAAATATACTTACAGTATAGTAGTCTAGATTCCATTTTATTTATACTCTTTTGTCAAAAAGTCCAAATGTTTCGGGGATTTTAAAGGGTCCCTCATCATCCAGGGTCGGTACTGTTGAAAGTGTGGACTGGACTGATAAAATTGGAAGGATCCTAACAGGGGTAATTAGCCCTAAAGATTTTTCCAATTTTATTAGTCTTTTCCACACTTTGTTCAACCGTACCAAACCCTGAAGAAGGGTGACCTTATGAACCCATGAAACATGTTGACTTTTTCAGACAGAGTCTGAAAAAAACTGAATCTGGACTTTATACGTTCTGCTTTTGTCTTTTGTCAAGATTTTGGAGTGTATATCTTTGGTAATTTGTGCCTATTCAGCCAAAAGATCACTTGTGAGGTCAAGTACTAATGTTGAAAGAGAAGACCAATGGGCAGTTGACTTACGCCACATCAGATGGGTCAAATCATATCTTTGCAGACCTGGCTTTGTATACAGGTTTACAGACATGCTGAAATAGAAACGGCCTTCCCAAGACTGTTGCAGCATTAACAGTACCCTTCACTGGAAACAGCTTGATTTAAAAATGTGGATTTTTTGGGCTATCCACATAGTTTTGGCCATACAGGCAGGTGTAATGGTGAGGTGTCCACAAACTCGTGGTCATATATTTGTCAGACGCAACTTGCTGATCACTATGGCTCACAAACCAATGGGTAACATTCTTACCTTGATTCAAGGTCTGACAGCGAAATGTCACTCAAATTGACATCAGAATCAACATCTCTTCCAAGTTGTTTCAACTTCTCTTTTATTTCTTCTTGAACTATAGTCTGGAGCTCAGACAAACATACCTTTAACTGAGAACAGAGGGCAGTCAAAATATGGAGATTCCTAAACAACAAAGATAATATAACTGGGTCCAGACAGAGACCATTCGCATCAAAAAAGACAGGGTGTCTCAACAAGCAGTAGTAAACAGTCATAACAATGCATATTAAACTAAGTGCTCACCTTGGTGCTATCAGGATCACAATAGTCCAGCAGAGTGTCACAGAAGTGATGTCCCATCGATTTGAGGTCATTTGTTGTAAAATGAGTGCCTTTTCTGTCCCCTATATTTCCGGTAAAAAATATATATTTATTATCTTTTAAAGATTATTATTATTATTAACTTTTGACAGCTGTAGTATAACACAGAGTAGTATAGAAGGAGAGAGTAGTGTTGACCACTGTGCTAAGGAGCAGAGTAGTACTGTACACTGTGGTAGAGGGAAGAGTACCACTGAAGCAGCAGGGAATGAAGCACTGACCACTCTGATCACTGGCAGGGTAGAACTGACAACTGTCACAGAGAAACAATAGTTTGGACTACTTCGAAAAGGAATAGAGTTGTACTGATCACTGTGGTAGAGACAGAGTAGTACTAATCAAGCAATAGGATCACAGGATTATTGATCACTGTCATAAGGGCAGCAAAGGCAACCACGTGGTAGAAGCCAGTGGTGTATTGATGAATGTAGTGAGGAGTAAAGAAGCACCGGCCACTGTGGTAGGAGCCAGAGTAGTACCAACCACTGTGGTAGGAGCCAGAGTAGTACTGACCACTGTGGTAGGAACCAGAGTAGTACCAACCACTGTGGTAGGAGCCAGAGTAGTACCAACCACTGTGGTAGGAGCCAGAGTAGTACCAACCACTGTGGTAGGAGTCAGCGTAGTACCAACCACTGTGATAGGAGCCAGAGTAGTACCGACCACTGTGGTAGGAGCCAGAGTAGTGCCAACCACTGTGGTAGGAGCCAGAGTAGTAACAACCACTGTGGTAGGAGCCAGAGTAGTACTGACCACTGTGGTAGGAACCAGAGTAGTACCAACCACTGTGGTAGGAGCCAGAGTAGTACCGACCACTGTGGTAGGAGCCAGAGTAGTACCAACCACTGTGGTAGGAGTCAGCGTAGTACCGACCACTGTGGTAGGAGCCAGAGTAGTACCAACCACTGTGGTAGGAGTCAGCGTAGTACCAACCACTGTGATAGGAGCCAGAGTAGTACCGACCACTGTGGTAGGAGCCAGAGTAGTGCCAACCACTGTGGTAGGAGCCAGAGTAGTACTGACCACTGTGGTAGGAGCCAGAGTAGTACCAACCACTGTGGTAGGAGCCAGAGTAGTACCAACCACTGTGGTAGGAGTTAGCGTAGTACCAACCACTGTGATAGGAGCCAGAGTAGTACCGACCACTGTGGTAGGAGCCAGAGTAGTACCGACTACTGTTGTAGGAGCCAGAGTAGTACTGACAAATGTGGTAGGAGCCAAAGTAGTACCGACCACTGTGGTAGGAGCCAGAGTAGTACCGACCACTGTGGTAGGAGCCAGAGTAGTGCCAACCACTGTGGTAGGAGCCAGAGTAGTACCAACCACTGTGGTAGGAGCCAGAGTAGTACTGACCACTGTGGTAGGAACCAGAGTAGTACCAACCACTGTGGTAGGAGCCAGAGTAGTACCGACCACTGTGGTAGGAGCCAGAGTAGTACCAACCACTGTGGTAGGAGTCAGCGTAGTACCGACCACTGTGGTAGGAGCCAGAGTAGTACCAACCACTGTGGTAGGAGTCAGCGTAGTACCAACCACTGTGATAGGAGCCAGAGTAGTACCGACCACTGTGGTAGGAGCCAGAGTAGTGCCAACCACTGTGGTAGGAGCCAGAGTAGTACTGACCACTGTGGTAGGAGCCAGAGTAGTACCAACCACTGTGGTAGGAGTTAGCGTAGTACCAACCACTGTGATAGGAGCCAGAGTAGTACCGACCACTGTGGTAGGAGCCAGAGTAGTACTGACTACTGTTGTAGGAGCCAGAGTAGTACTGACAAATGTGGTAGGAGCCAAAGTAGTACCGACCACTGTGGTAGGAGCCAGAGTAGTACAGACTACTGTGGTAGGAGCCAGAGTAGTACTGACCTCTGTGGTAGGAGCCAGAGTAGTACCGACCACTGTGGTAGGAGCCAGAGTAGTACTGACCACTGTGGTAGGAGCCAGAGTAGTACTGACCACTGTGGTAGAGGGCAAAGTAAAACTGCACTGTTCAAGGCAAACAGGATAGCTAACCCTATATAGTTGATCTTGTCACAGAAAAGCAATATGGAGAAAGCACACAGATTATATTCGTTCAACCTGCAAGCTGAGCAGAAATAATCTAACAGGTTCGCTATCCACTCTATACAGCATGGATGGAGGAATCTCCTGCTGTGGCTATTGTAGTCTAAAAGCCACAGCCAGCACCTATCCGAATACCCAATCAGTGGCTGCAATTAAATGCAGCCGCTGTTTGGCCTCCAATTTTACATCTGACTTCTTCAATCTTTCAATCAAAAGATATCAGGTGGGAGGTGGCCACCCATGTAGCAGATTTTGGCCAGTTGAATAAAATGGTGCTGACCTTTGTGGTGGGGCAGAGTAATAATGAACATTGCACTGGGGGGGCAGAGGTATACTGAACATTGCAATGGAGGCATAGTAACACTGACCTCTGTTGCAGCACAGAATAATTCCAAATATTGTGGCGGTGCCGACTAGTGCTGACCTGTGATGAGACAGAAAAATGCTGAACTTTACGGTAGGGGCCGAGTAGTGCAGACCTCTGCAGTGGAGCAGAGCAATACTGAGCTTTGCAGTGGGGGCGATTTAGACCCGACCCTTGTGGTGGAGCAGAGTAATGTTAAACAGTGGGTGGGTGCAGAGTAGTCCTTACCTCTGTAATTCTGACCGATGTTGCGGGAGCAGAGTCAGCCTGTCATCTGTGACTGGGCAAAACAGTACTGACCTCTGTGGTGGAGCAGACTAACACTAAACTTTGCTGTGACGGCAAAGTAATCCTGACCTCTGTGGTGGGGCAGAGTAATGTTGAACTTTGGGGGAAGATTTGGGGAGGAAAGTACCCAGTGTCCAGAAAACTGCAACTTTAGGTGTATGTTTCAAAAGTTATAAAAGTGTAAGCATATACATCAAAAGTCAACGTGTTTTGGGGGAATGGACTTCCTCTTCTTCAGGACTGTGTGCCTGAGCACTATAATGTGGAATGTAGTGGCATTTTTTGACCCAAGAACAGATATTGAACTGTTATGTGTAATAGTAGCAGCCGGTTCCCTTTGATGAATGTATAAACGACCTTTAGTTCCAAATATCTGTAATGGTTGACTGGTTAGCTCTTGGGCTTGCTCCTTAATCTGACCATGCAGCTGTATAATGTGGTCAATGGGCTGGCTAACATGGGGCCTCTGACTCCCAATCAACACAGGCACGACCCACTGGAAGGGATCACTTCCCCTTTGCCCACACAATCACCCATCCACAACCAGTGACTGATCCAGTTAGTCCAGCGCAGTCTACAACACAAACCAGGACTTTAGGGGAACTTTGGGTTTCTACCTCTGTAATGCTGACCTTTGTGATGGGAGCAGATTAATGTGGTCATCTTTAATGGGGCAAAGTAGTAGTGACTTCTGGGGTGGGGCAGAGAAATACTAAACTGTGTAGTCGAGTAGTAGCAGAGTAGTGCTGACCATTGTGGCATTGTGGTGGGTGACATACCAATGTTGATCTCTGTGGCCAAGGACAAAGTAATACTGACAATTACAGTGAAGAAACACTTACCTATTGTAGATCCACCAAAGGTAGACTCCATGGTATAACTGTTGCTAATGCCATGGCGCCACATTACAATTCGTCCTGTGCCTTCTTTACTTTTCTGCACTTTAAACTTACAGCCTTTAAAAAAGAACTGCAGAGAAAGTACACTGTAAATGTTTGGGGATAAAATCGGCAGTGCATGCCATGCCAGTCATTCATGCCATATTTCCTTCTGCGCTGGCATAAGTAAAAATGTAATTTTTTAATTTGAATTACCTTATCGGGAGCATTCTTGCTGAGCATTAAAGGGAAGACCCTCTCATGTAGCCTGGACTCAGGATGACCCTTGTTGTTACAGCCATACATGAACACATTGTTCTTCCGACTGTGTCCATGGAAGTCACAATATAGAAGAACTTCTCGTTCTACTACAAGCCTGAAATGGATGAACAAAATAAGTTACTCTAAATTGCATGTCTCTACTTGGATTAGTTTTTCTGAGTCAAAGAAATACCTTAAACTAGGGGCATTGAATTAAAATTCTAGGAGGTCCAGTCAGTAAATTTTTCTTTTAGCAGAGGTCCACACCTCATGTTTTTGTTATGACTAAGATCCTTCACATCATGGACCCTCATCACATCACAGCCCCCCCTTTGCATCACAGCCCCTCCTTCACATCAGTTTCCTCCTCACATCAGTGTTCTCATTTCCCCCCCTTCACATTAAAGCCATCTCCCACATCAATGCCCCCTACCTTTACAAGTGTGGTTGTGGTACCCCTCCTAAAGTAGCACCCAGGGCATGTGCCATAGCTACTAGGGTTGTAAGTATCGGTACTCATGCAAATGCACCGATACCTGAAACCGATACTTTCAGGCTCGGTTCTTTGAGCTGTCAGTGGGTCTCCCCTGTTGACAGCTGAAGTGTTAAGGTCCGGTAATTGGAGCTGTCAAAAAAAAAAAGCAGCCGGCAATGTTTATTAACAACATTGCTCAGCCGCTGAAACACTAAAATAAAAAGAAACATTGTTTCTTTTTTAATCTTTCTGTTTCTTCATCTGCAGATCAAAGGGATAAACAAATGTTCCTCTGTGTAACCCCTTATAAACCATTAATTTACTCTAATCAGCATTAATTAACTGCTTATTTTCCTCCATTTAATTATTTTCCTGCTTTTTTTTTTCACGTCTAATTTATAAACGATAAACAATTAAAACTTTTGTTTGCTTTGTTAGTGAATATTTTTACACATATATATTAACATATATTTACATATTTCACATTGAAAAAGGGCAAAATTAAAAAAAAATCTATTTATTTCATTTGTAAATAACTTTTCAATGCTTTGTACCATTGTTGACAGCTGAAGTGAAAACAAAACAGTTGCAGTAGGTATCGGTAATTGGTATCGGCGAGTACTAAAAAAAAAAGTATCGGTACTTGTATTCGTAATAAAATGGTATCTGTGCATCCCTAATAGCTACCATACCTTGGATATGCCACTGTAAATGGTACTCATTTATCAGTAATGCACCATGGTCCAGATATAAATTTCACTCAGTTCAGTGTGCCATTTAGTGAAGCTGTATTAAACCCAAAACCAAAAATGTATTATATTGCAGCTCACCAATCAATAGATGTGGTAGCTGCATCCGTTTGGCATTTTCCCCTCGGTTCTTACCTGATGATTCGGTCAGTATAACACACCTCCCATATTAGTGAGACACAACTCTGGAGGAATGAGGAAAGAAGGCACAGAAGACAGCAGCATTGTTAATCTGGAGCATAGTAGTGTTAAATGTATTAGCAGATTTAGAACCACTAACAATTTGAAGCCAAACTCCAAGCAGTTACAGCAAACAGTTGTTTTTCCTTTTGGAATAAAGGTTTTGCATTAATAAATAAAATCTGTTCATTTTATTCACCCCGGTCAGTGTTCAGTGGTTTGTTTCATACATATAAACTAATACATTCTGCTGGAGAGCTTGTGCTGTGCAAAACAATAGACTTGCTGGCTGGATTACTACATGAAAATAAAAGAAAGAAAGCCTAAAGAGGAAACAAGTACAGCCATCACATCTAAGAATTAGTAAGGTACAATATAATAAATGTTTGCTTTTGGGTTTAATATTGCCTTAAATTGTCCTGATTTCATCCTGGATTCTTGTTGGCCTGACATTTCAGAGCTTCATTTCTGTTGTGTCTGTACATTTAAAAAGGTATCTCAAATGAGTTAGGTTTGGGCTTCTCCTCTGTGTCTTTCTGATGGCAGGTTTGAGTCATGCAAAAATATTTACACTCTACAACCATGCATCCCTTGCTGCGCTTCCAACATAAATGGGTTGTGCTTTTCCCTTTGTCCACTAGATGTCACTGTGCATATATAGCAAGCATAAGATCAGTAGCATGAACAGGAGAAAACCAGGCAACAAGAAGACTGCAGTGAGTACCCTTGGTACTTGGTAGTTTGGAGCACTGTCCACATACTTTTGGACATACAGTGCATCCGGAAAGTATTCACAGCGCTTCACTTTTTCCACATTTTGTCATGTTACAGCCTTATTCCAAAATGGATTAAATTCATTATTTTCCTCCAAATTCTACAAAGAATACCCCATAATGACAATATACAAGTAGATTGGTTGAAATCTTTGCAAGTTTATTAAAAATAAAAAAAAGGGGGGGGGGAATCACATGTACAGAAGTATTCACAGCCTTTGCTCAATACTTTGTTGAAGCACCTTTGGCACCAATTACAGCCCCAAGTCTTTGTGAGTATGATGCTACAAGCTTGGCACACCTATTTTTGGACAGTTTCTCCCATTCTTCTTGTAGGGCCTCTCAAGCTCCATCAGGTTGGATGGGGAGCGTCGGTGCACAGCCATTTTCTGATCTCTCCAGAGATGTTTAATTGGGTTCAAGTCTGGGCTCTGGCTGGGCCACTCAAGGACATTCACAGAGTTGTCCCATAGCCACTCCTTTGTTATCTTGGCTGTGTGCTTAGGGTCTTTGCCCTGTTGGAAAATGAACCTTCGCCCCAGTCTGAGGTCCAGAGCGCTCTGTAGCATGTTTTCATCAAGTGTCTCTGCATTCACCTTTCCCTCGATCCTGGCTAGTCTCCCAGTTCCTGCCGCTACTGGGAGCATGATGCTGCCACTGCCATACTTCACAGTAGGGATAGTATTGGCCAGGTGATGAGCGGTGCCTGGTTTCCTCCAGACATGTCGCTAGCCATTCAGGCCAAAGAGTTCAATCTTGTGGCAAACTCCACAAGGGCTGTCATGTGCCTTTTACTGAGGAGTGGCTTCCATGTGGCAACTCTACCATACAGGCCTGATTGGTGGAGTTCTGCAGAGATGGTTGTTCTTGAAGGTTCTCCTCTCTCTCTACAGAGAAACGCTGGAGCTTTGTCAGAGTGACCATCGGGTTCTTGGTCACCTTCCTAAGGCCCCTTTCCCTCGATCTCTTGGTTTGGCCGGACCGCCCACTCTAGGAAGAGTCCTGATGATTTCAAACTTCTTCTATTTACAGATGATGGAGGCCACTGTGCTCATTGGGACCTTCAATGCTGCAGAAATTTTTCTGTACCCTTCCCCAGATCTGTGCCTCCATACAATCCTGTCTCGGAGGTCTACAGACAGTTCCTTGGACATCATGGCTTGGTTTGTGCTCTGGCATGCAATGTTAACTGTGGGACCTTATATAGACAGGTTGTGCCTTTCCAAATCCTATCCAATCAACTGAATTAACCACAGGTGGACTCCAATCAAGTTGTAGAAACATCTCAAGAATGATCATTGGAAGCAGGATGCACCTGAGCTCAATTTTGAATGGCATGGCAAAGGCTGTCAGTACTTATGTACATGGGATTTTTTCCTTTTTTATTTTTTATAAATTTGCAAAAATTTCAAATAAACGTCTTTCACATTGTCATTATGGGGTATTGTTTGTAGAATTGTGAGGAAAATAATGAATTTAATCCATTTTGGGATAAGGCTGTAACATAACAAATTGTGAAAAAACTGAAGCGCTGTGAATATTTTCCGAATGCACTATATAGAGTAGGTATAATGGTCAGATGTCCACACACTTTTGAGCATATAAAGTACCTTCCATCTGATGACCTCACCTTTTAACCATAGCCCTTGTGTGCCAAATACACGGATAGGAGTCCTTCAGCATACTTCGATAGTTCCTGTTTAGATCCCTCCCAGACAGTGAGCAGCGGTAATTTCCAACAATGACTCCATCTGGATTTAGCATGGGAATCACTTTAAAAATAAACATATCTCTGAGCAGATGAGCATCAGGAGTGTCACTCAGCATAAAGTCCAGGAAGCCTTTCATCATCCAGGAGCCATTAGTCTCCCCAGGATGTACTCTGGCGGTCACCACCACTGCTTTCTTACTAGTGGCCAACTCAGGTTTTACAGATGGGGACGTAATAGTCATCAAGTAGACAGTGTTACCTGCTAGACTCCTGCATAAGGTCCGGAGTTTGCAGTACTGGGAGCGATCTGGGTCACTGGTCCACGTTTCAATATCCTTATGCAGGTCAGAATATGTATACGGATAACAGTGTGCAAAGAAACAGGTATCGTTGTCATGGGGAAACTCAAATATCCATGTTAAGCAGTACAAAGAGCCACCACCCTGTGGACGAGAGTTCCGATAGTACTTTATATCTCTCCCTTCCCTCTTCCACCCCTCTCCTGTGAGGGTGGCATTGTGTTCTGAATACATAAGAGGCTTCATGCCAGCATTGTACAGGCTGTTGCTCTTCATTAGGTTAGTGATAGTGAAACGATAAGGGACACCTTTCTTTGTGTTCTTCACCTGGAAGTAGAACCATTGTGTGTGCTTGCTGGTGTAGAGGTCAGTGCGTAGAGTCAGTTCATACTCATATGTGCCTCTGAAAAGATAACAGAAGATGTAAGCAGATCACATAACACATACAGCAAGCAGTTGGCATCTCTCCATGCTGACTGCATGTCAAAAGAAAGAAAAATTCAGAGCCGAGGGAAGCTTCCCCTAGGCTCTCCAACTCCGATATGTCAAGATGAGGAGGGGCTTGAGAAGAAAGTCATTCCATGGCCATCTGCAATGCTGCAGCAGAGGTCTGCAAGTTTCAGGGGGAAGGGGGAGAATTGTACTGGGGACACACGAGGTGGGGAAGTAACAAATGTTTGTACTGGGGACGAAAAGGAGTTAAGTTTGGCAACTTAACCCTGGGCGCTATCCACAAAGTAGATTTATACTCTGTATCTACTTAGGAATATATTGAAATAACGTTTTTGTGCCTGCAGTTCAGCTTAAAATCAGAGATGGCCCATGAAAGGACCCTGAAGCCAATAAAAGTAATAGCAAGCATCTTGTAATGTTTACTTTAAGGCAAATGTTAAATTTTTAAAACAGGAGTGCTGCAGTGTAGGTTCCATATTAATGTTTTCTAGTTCAAGAGTACAGTCCATCAAATGTAAAATGACATATGCCAACCCTATACAGTGGAAAGGTACACCCATACATTGCAGTGGTGGAAAGCTTCACACTTCCCAGGATATTCGTATCTGTGATTGGGTTTGCAGGCGTAGATTGGGTCACTCACACTTTGACAGCTTTTTGGAGATTGCCGCTTTCAAATCGAGATTCAAACTGCAAGTTGTTGTTATTGATCCCATCAACATTTGAACAAGGTGTATAAATGACACCCCGACGTCCGCCAGTTCGGGAACCAGTGTAGTGAGACCCTTTGAATGCTGCAGAAGGAGTCATTAAAAGGAGACGTTTTTAGATATACAAGTAAAATAGATTAGCAGCTATAAAAAATCTGATCAATTGAATCGTTTTTTCTAAATGTGTAGTTTGTAGTTTCATATATACTGAGAGGCAGTCATCTTTGCTTTATTACGGTGAAGACTCCGCTTCCCAGTTTGTAATGTTGCAAAGCAATTGTGTGTTACTAGCCAATTAGTATCTAGTCACAATCGCCTCTAGGATTGCAATGGAACAAACTTGAGGCTACATGTGCAAAAAAGGTCCATTGCAGTCCCAAAGGTGGTTGTTGATGTTTAGGCTATAGGTTTTCTGAAGTTCTGCTAGGACTCTGGATACTCTTCTTCCAGGGGTGGCCCATCCATTAAGGGCACATGGGTGCCCCCTCCTCTCTCCAGACACCACCTCTATGTAGAATGGATAGATTCATGCATTGCATGAATCTATCCATGGCCGCTACCCCCTATTCATGCGTCCGGCCCCTTTTAGGACGCCAAGCGCCTGAATTACAGCAGTGGGGGTGTTTTTTGAAGCACCTGATTAGAGCCATAGGCTCTAAAAGGCTTAAAAAAAAGGTGGACTCGGAGCACAGAGCATTGCGCTCGGAGCCCACCCAGGTGTGTTAGGAAAGCAAATAAATATTTTCTTTTTTTAACACTGAACTGCCTCTCTGCTAATCAGGTAGATCAGGTCAGATACCCATCACCTGATTGGCTGAAAGGACAGGCGCTGCTATTGAACACCTAGCAGGAAGACGAGACACACGGAGGACACAGCTTGCTGCTGCTTGACCCCCCACCAAGATGGGGTAAGTGACGGTCAGACAGTGGGCGGGGGTCACAGTGGATGCATTTGATGGGGCACAATAGTGGTATTTGATGGGCACTGTGGCGGAATTTGATGGGCACAGTGGCGGCATTTGATGGGCACAGTGGCTGCATTTGATGGGCATGGTGAGGCTGCAATTTATATATTTTTTCCAGCATTTTTCAGAACTTTTAAGTTTGTTTGCGCCCCCCCCCTCCAAAAAAAAAGTTTGAGCAGCAGCCGCCACTGTTCTTCATGCTTTTGGTCTTTGTAGTCACATAACTTCAAATGCTTATTTCTAGTAGCTAATCACATTTAATTGGACTTAGCTCACTAAGGAAGCCACTTGAAGAAGTACTGAAATGTCTTCAAAGTTGGAGTAAACTCCCTTGTATGATTTTTACCTACAGGAACGCCTATAATAAGGTTTACCTATAGGTAAAGTTAATATCTCCTAAACGTGCACCGTTTAGAAGATATTTACTTTAGATGCAGCCGCTTGATGTCACCAGGGCATGGGCTCTTGAAGGAATGGCATACCTGTGCCATTCTTTCAGAGACTTGCCATACACAGTGACGTCATTGCAGGCTCAGCCATTCAAATTGCCGAAGCCCAGAAACCCAAGAGGAAGACTGGGTGAAGATGGAAGCGCCTTCAGCAGTGACAGCGCGCCGCTGGAGGGCTTCGTTTTCAGGAAACTCTGTCATAATGTGCTAGTAAGTGATGCATACTAGCACATTATGATTTAAACTGCCCGGTGCCTATTTATTTTTTTATGCAGTTTCCCACCGCTTTAACATCGCAAGACAGGTTTAAAGTGACTAGCTACTACTAGCTAATAAAGCACAATCATACTGATAGTAGGAGATCTGGTAACTGCTTGTTGTTGTTTGTCAGTTAAGTTTTGTCCATTTTTCAATGTAGAAGAAAAAACGCAAATAAATAATATTTAAATAAATAAAAAACACAATCACTTTTGTAGGGGTTCTGCTTATGCGTGCTGTGCTGCCATGGAAACTGTTATGCCCCGTACACACAATAGGATTTTCCGATAGAAAATGTGTGATAGGACCTTGTTGTCGGAAATTCCGATCGTGTGTACACAATTCCGATGCACAAAGTTCCACGCATGCTCGTAATCAAGCAGAAAAGCAGCACTGGCTATAGAATTTCATTTTTCTCAGTTCGTCGTACGTGTTGTACGTCACCGCGTTCTTGACATTCGGAATTTCCGACCAACTTTGTGAGACCGTGTGTATGCAAGACAAGTTTGAGCCAACATCCGTCGGAAAAAAGCCCATGGATTTTGTTGTCGGAAAATCCTATTGTGTGTACAAGGCATTAGAGTTTTATTGTGGGTTCTTATATATAATGAATTAACCACCACAATACCAGCATGTTACACCGCCATCCTTGTCAGGTCAGTTTTTCAGTTTTCAGGACCGTGAGAGGTTACTGACTTTATACAAAGGGGGTCTATGGGGTCAATTCACTAAAGGATTCTGCATGCAATATGAAGGTCATGTGACTCATTTTTTGGAAATATCGCATGAGATAGAAAGAGAGTCAATTCATCAAAGTAAAATATGGAATGTGACATAAATACCGCAAAAAAAAAAAAAGATAAATCAAAGCCAATTCACTAAAGAACACACACATTCCTTACTTATCACCTGCCAGTCGGCAGTCAGTATTTTAGCAATGTACAAAATAGCAATGAGGAGAACTCTGCACTGGCCAGTAAGTTAACGTATACAATGTGTCAATGTGGAAATATTCTGCCCTGAGCTCAGCTATGAAAATAAATTGTAACATTTCACCAGATCATTCTGTATATGAAAGCATATGCTAGAATGTGTATATTTCTGTGTGCATTTATTTACAGAAATAGCTTCTTCTGGTGCAGTGTTATGCAAAAAAAAGGAAAGAAAAAATTTAAAAAAGACGACACTAAAAATAATGCTAAATTTTAGTGATAAATATTGCAAAACATAGTTATATTTAATTTTAATGTAAATAACACAATTTTTTAGTGAATTGACTACTGCTGAGATAAATACTGCAATAGGTAATTATATAATTATCTCTTAGTGAATTGACCCTTATGTATAAAAAATTTGTTGTGCGAATGTGCCGATTATTTGCTAAGGCACAACGAATATTCATCATAATTTGCTTAAAGGGGTTGTAAACCTTTGTGTTTTTTCACCTTAATGCATCCTAGCCGTTGAGTCATACATTTGGCGGCTATGGAAGCCGAATGCTGGACTCGGGAACACGCCCGCAAGGTAACCCCCTCAGGAGAGCGCTTCTACCAGGGGGTTATCTGATGTGGGGAGGAGCTGCGAGAGCCGCTGGGGGACCCCAGAAGATGAGGTTTGGGGCCACTCTGTGCAAAACAAGCTTCAAAGTGGAGGTAAGTATGATATGTTTGTTATTTTAAAAAAAAGAAAGAAACAAACCCTTACAATCACTTTAACCACTTCCCGACCGCCCACCGCATATATTCTGTGGTAGGGCGTCCCGGCTGCGCGAAATAACTTACCTGTATGAGATTTTGTGCACGCGGTGTAGGGGATGCGCGCACGCGCAACCGGAGCACCGCTCCCGCAATGAGTGGACACAGCCGGAGTCAATCAGCGGGTTCGGCAGCCGCGATGGCCGCCATGACCCGTCGATCGTTCAGAGGAGAGACAGAGCAGCATAATGTAAAACAAGGCAGACTGCTGATCTGTCAGGGAGCAAAAGAGAGATCTTGTGTTTCAGCTAAGAAACACGGATCTCTCTTCTTCTCCAGTGTATCCGTCCCTCACACAGTTAGCAAGCACCTCCCAGGCTCACACTTAACCCCTTGCTTGCCCCCGATGTTAACCCCTAACATGCCAGTGTAATTTAAACAGTGTCAGTGCAATTTTTTTTTAGCACTGATCACTGTATTGGTGTCACTGGTCTCCAAAAAGTGTCACTTAGTGTCCAAATTATCTGCCGCAATGTCGCAGTCCCGCTAAAAAAATACAAAAATCGCCGCCATTACTAGTAATAAATAAATAAATATACCATACCAAATAAATAAATATGAAAACAACGTAAAGCTATCCTCTATTTTGTAGACGCTATAACTTTTGCGCAAACCAATCAATATACGCTTATTGGGATTCTTTACCAAAAATATGTAGCAGAATACAAATTGGCCTAAACTGATGAAGAAATTCGATTTTTTAAATTTTTTTTTGTTTATAGCAGAAAGTAAAAAATATTGTTTTTTTTTTTTTCAAAATTGGCGGTCTTTTTTTATTTATAGCGCAAAAAAATAAAAACCGCAGAGGTGATCAAAAACCACTAAAAGAAAGCTCTATTTGTGGGGAAAAAAGGACATCAATTTTATTTGGATACAGCATCGTACGATCACACAATTGTCAGTTAAAGCAATGCAGTGCCGTATCGCAAAAAATGGCCTGGTCAGGAAGTGGGTACAACCTTCTGGAGCTTAAGTGGTTAATAGGTTCCTTCCCTAGGATTGTCAGCATCAAGTAGTGGCAATTTTGCAGTACTCTTCCTGAAATACCTTGATCTCAAAAAATTATTGCCACTACAATTACTTACTAATTGCTACTTACAATTGTAGAAAAGTTACATATTGAGTAAAATGATGGTGATGATTGTTTGTACACAGCACATTTTTTACACCCTAAAGAAAGGTTGCCCAACCTTTTGAAGAGCGAGGGCCACTCAAGCGACTTGGTAACCGCCCGTGTGCTACAATGAGCAGAGCGGGCGGATGACAGGTCTGTGTCCACTCTGCATATGCAGAGCGGACATGGACACAGCCTGCTGGACTCTATGGGCCATCTGATCCACCCAGACTGAAGGGGACGGATCCTCTTCTGTTTTTTTTAGTAAATCGGATTGGAGGTAGGCAGGTGTAAGTGGACCCAAGTCTGTTTACATCTACCGCTCCACAGAGGTGAATGGAGGGTCCGATTGGGCATGCATGAAAAACAAACAGGCGGACCCAATGGGACAGATGTGAAAGGGGACTAAGGCTGCTTTCACACTGATGTGCTGCAGTGCACCTGTGGCTTTCCTGCGGGTTAGCTGCACTTTGCCATAGACTTCTATTATATCCTTGTACAGGAAAAACAAAATAACTCTGCGCTAACTCAAACGTGTAAGCCGCTGACACTGCAAATAGAATTTTTGCTGTAAACCATAAGATATATAAAATAAGTGCATCGCTGTAAATTATACAAAAGTGAGATGACAAATGTGAATATCAACATATAGCATTCTCATAATGATAAATGTCCATTATCAATAGATCAAAGTCCATCTTAATTGTGAAACAATTATAATCACCACGTGGATATATAGCTGAAATAGTGATCAAACAATCCCCAAAGGAATGAAGGCGTACCATGGATTTTGGACCTAAAAATAGCATATGCTATATAGGTCTAAACAAGCCTTTACTGCCCAATGGCAATGGTATAGATGATGAAGACCAGGAGAGGATATACTGTCTTGGAGGCCTTCTCAGGGATTTAATGTGAAAAACCAAACTTGTGCAAATACCACCACCCATATGAATGGAGGCTTACCGAGCGACACAAACCTGTTTGTGTCGCTCTCGGCTATTGGTGGTTTTGGCAGCGGCTGCCATTGCTCTGTCCCGGCTGGTGTGAGTGGAGGTCGGAGGATAGAGGGGTATGTTCGAGGACGTCTCTAACTTCTACACGGAGAAAGCACCCCGGTGAGGCACCCCCAGGATCTCTTCTCCAGTGTATCATTGGGATCTCCTCTTCATTGCCAGGGGGCAATTTTTAAGCCTGTTTGACTCATACAGCATACGCTGTTTTGGGTCCCAACCTTTCGGTAAGCCTCCATTCATATGGGTGGTGGTATTTGCACAAGTTTGGTTTTTCACATTAAATCCCTGAGAAGGCCTCCAAGACAGTATATCCTCTCCTGGTCTTCATCATCTATACCATTGCCATTGGGCAGTAAAGGCTTGTTTAGACCTATATAGCATATGCTATTTTTAGGTCCAAAATCCATGGTACGCCTTCATTCCTTTGGGGATTGTTTGATCACTATTTCAGCTATATATCCACGCGGTGATTATAATTGTTTCACAATTAAGATGGACTTTGATCTATTGATAATGGACATTTATCATTATGAGAATGCTATATGTTGATATTCACATTTGTCATCTCACTTTTGTATAATTTACAGCGCTGCACTTATTTTCTATTATATCCTGCAGGTGTGATGCACTTTCTGAAAGTGAACCAAAACTCCTGCATTCAGGAGTCGTGGTGTTTTCAACAAGCGTACCAAACCCGCCGGTAATAACAGAAGTCTATTGCCCTGTACACACGGTCGGACTTTCCGACGGAAAATTCCGACCAAGTGTGGGCTCCATCGGACTTTTTCCATCGGAATTTCCGACACACAAAGTTTGAGAGCAGGCTATAAAATTTTCCGACAACAAAATCCGTTGAATAAGACAAAGATAATTACCACCGCTCCGGACAAACCAAACTGAAGTTTCTCTTCCTCCAAGGCAGAAAAGGAGAGAGCCCCAGGTGCTGGCGATTGCTGGTGCAGATATAGTCGTGTAGAAGGATCTGTACAGCCGCACACCGGGATAGGCAGATAAAATTCTTCTTTATTTAATAAACAGGATTATAAAGTACATATGACACCGCTGGAGTGATACAGCTTAACAGCTAACGCGTTTCGCACTCATACAGGGGGCTTACTCATAGGTTATGAGTGCGAAACGCATTAGCTGTTAAGCTGTATCACTCCAGCGGTGTCATATGTACTTTATAATCCTATTTATTAAATAAAGAAGAATTTTATCTGCCTATCCCGGTGTGCGGCTGTCCAGATCCTTCTACACGACTATATCAACAAAATCCGTTGTCGAGAATTCCGATCGTGTGTACACAATTCCGACGCACACGCATGCTCGGAATCAAGCAGAAGAGCAGCACTGGCTATTAAATTTAATTTTTCTCAGGTCATCGTACGTGTTGTACGTCACCGCGTTCTTGACGTTCTGAATTTCCGACAACTTTGTGCGTGTGTATGCAAGACAAGTTTGAGCCAACATCTGTCTGAAAAAATCTGATGGATTTTGTTGTCGGAATGTCCGATCAATGTCCGATCGTGTGTACAGGGCATATGGCTCAGTGCAGGTAACCCGAAAGTGACCTTCAGTGCACATGTGGATCAGTTTGAAATCAGCTCAGTAGCCAATGCAGAAGAGATATGCCCATACATACACTGTGATTTTAGAATATAAACTGACCTTTAATAATCTTTCATTCAGGAATATCCCTGCAGGTATTGCCGGCTGGTACTGTCCCAGGCAGAGTGCAGTTAATATCACTCCGCCTATGACAGATGCCAGCGCTATACAGGAACAGCTTATGTGACTCTGCTCCCTCTGCAGCCATGTTTATTTTAGCGCCGGCTCCATTCAGAACACTGATGCTTTGGGATGGCGGGTCGGGAACCCGCAATTTGGGCTTGGAGGTTGCGGGCCACATCAGAGGGCTCAGCGGGCCACTTGTGGCCTGCGGGCAAGCGGTTGAGCCGCCGGCGGAGGCGACAGTGTGTGGTATGGAGCGGAGTGAGAGGAAGATGGCCCCCACCCAGGTCCATACCATTGCAAAACGTCACTTCCGCCCATAGCTCTTAAGGGGACTTTTTTTTTTTAAACACCATTTTAATGTAAATATGAGATCGGGGTCTTTTTGACCTCAGATCTCATATTTAAGAGCTCCTGTCATGTTTTTTTTCTATTACAGAGGGTTTTTTAAATTCCTTGTAATAGGAATAAAAGTGACACATTTTTTTTTAAAGAACAGTGTAAAAATAAAAAATAGAGCTCGCATGAAGAAGTGAACGCATACGTGAGTAGCACCTGCATATGAAAACAGTGTTCAAAACCACACATGTGAGGTATCGCCGCAATCCTTCTAGTGAGAGCAATAATTCTAGCCCTAGACCTCCTCTGTAACTCAAAACATGCAACCTGTACAATTTTTTAAACGTCGCCTATGGAGATTTTTAAGGGTAAAAGTTTGTCACCATTCCGCGAGCGGGCGCAATTTTGAAGCATGACATGTTGAGCATCAATTTGCTCAGCGTAACATTATCTTTCACAATATAAAAAAAATTGGGCTAACTTTACTGTTGTCTTATTTTTTTAATGCAAAAAAGTGTTTTTTTTCCCAAAAAAAGTGCGCTTGTAAGACCGCTGCGCAAATACGGTGTGACAAAGTATTGCAACGACTGCCATTTTATTCTCTAGGATGTTAGAAAAAAAATATATAATGTTTAGGGTTCTAAGTAATTTTCTTGCAAAAAAAAAAATGATTTTAACTTGTAAACACCAAATCTCTGAAAGAGGCTCGGTCCTTAAGTGGTTAAAAACAAGGATGTGTATAAATGTCCTCTCAGAACAACAGATGCCCTGACTGGCTGTTTAACTACAATCACTGGTTGTAAGCTGGTTAACAAAGAATGCCAGAAATCCTTAAATTCTCCAGTAAAAAGAATAATAATAATAAAAAAAAAGAAATAGTTAAATGTTCAGTGCTGGTAGGCTGAATTGAAAATGTTTATCCTCCCTACTGTTTGGCAAGCCCCTAGACTTTAATGGTGGCCAGTCCTCAATAAATATCCAATTTCTTTACCGATCAATCTCTTCTAATAGGAATAATTTATCGACAACAACCCTTTTGACCGATATGACACCCACCACGGGGAAGTGGATTTTGATCATGGTTGTACAATCTTAAAATTATCAATTACATCTGTGTTTTCACCATGAAATTTCATGATTTGATCTAAATATAAACAAAGCATCTCAGTGCTACAAATTGATGCAACATGATAGAGAAGTTTACACCCTGGCCAATCGACTCAATTTGATTGAATCTGAATTAAATTGAATCTAACTTGTTCAGGTAAATTATGCCTACTGGATTGTTTGCAGATTCAACAATTTCGATCGCAGATAATAAAATCGATGTGTGCATGGCCACCATAAGACATTGTACACACTTTTTTATTCACTTGAATTTTGCCTATTTAATATTTTGCCTATTTAAAATTCTAATTTAGATGTGCTTTCAACATGACATGATTACCTGGTTTGATTTCATACACCACTTTGCCATCTCCTTCCCCAGAAACTGATGGCATTGCTTCTTTGCCAGTATGTCTGTAGAAGGGCTCTGGATGAGGAGGATCCCATTCTATATGGAGGACAGAGGACAAACAGAAAAAAAGAAAAACACACTCCAGTAATAGATTTCACTGTTATCTAACAAACAACCTACTTAAATGTAAAGGGGGTTAATAATGATGAAGATTGTAAGCTCTTCTGAGCAGGGTCCTTTTATATTGTCTCCCTTTTATATTGTAAAGCGGGGATATGCAATTAGCGGACCTCCAGCTGTTGCAAAACTACAAGTCCCGTCATGCCTCTGCCTCTGGGTGTCATGCCTGTGGCTGTCAGAGTCTTGCTATGCCTCATGGGACTTGTAGTTCTGCAACAGCTGGAGGTCCGCTAATTGCATATCTCTGTTGTAAAGTGCTGCTTAAACTGTTGGCGCTATATAAATCCTGAATGATAAAAAAATAATAATAATTTGAAAAGCCTTTAAAACCTGTCAGCTCTGGTTGGGGCCGCTGTACTAACAATCCAACGTTAGTACAGCAATCTCCCCCGCTGAGCTGTTGTGTTCTGCCAGAGAGATGGCCCCCACCAGAACACTGATCAGTGCTCTCTGCCATTTGCTGAGAACGCTGATCATAAGCCAGTCAGCTGCTGGTTTTCCAGGATGCTCACCTGACAGAAGCCGGTGTCTTGTCGAATACAGTCCCCCATCAGATAGTGTCCGCCCTGTACTGCGCAGGCGCAGTATGGAGGACAAACGAGACGCCGAAAGTCTCCAAAGTTCAACAGCTGATCATCAGCTGTACACGGCGCCTGCGCATTTATTCTGCCCTGTGTCCAGGTTCATTCCCCACTATCTAAGTGGACATAGAGTTCGAATAAATAGATGCCGAGCGCAGCGAGGCCGTGCCCGAAGCGTGGCGAGCGAAGCGAGGGGCCCTCTTACAAAGCCTTCACTATTAAGTGCCCAAGCGCCGTGTACAGCTAATGGTCAGCTGATCAACTTCGGACACTTTCGGCATCTCCTTCTCCTCCGTACTGCGCATGCGCTGCGCCTGTGCAGTACGGGGCGGACACTATCCGATACGAGGACACTTCTCGTCAGAACACCGGCCAAACGACCGTCTGATGGCAGGACAGGAGTACTCTCCTGCAAGCTGAACGGTTTTGAAACTCTTATGGCAAAAAACCTCCTCGCTGATACTCCTGTTAACTGGAGTACCGGTGACCTTGACGTTTCAAATGTGCACTCTTTTTGCTGAGCTCCCAAGGGTCTCCCCCCTCAACAGAAGCTGGTGCATACGCTCTTCAGTGCTATCCAATGGGCCATCGCCCTAAACTGGCGACACCCCCCCTGTAACATGGTCACAGGTGCTCCTACGTATGGAATCCATCAGATTGATGGAGAGAGTGCATGACACTCTCCTTGACACTATGAACATCTTCAACTGTAAATGGGGAAGTTGGTCAACTCACCAAATATGTACCAGGCTTGGAGACCTCTTAGTCCCTAATCCCAATGACCAGATGGGTTGAGGCCTCCCATGTCAATATACCCAGTACTGATAAGGATTTTATTTGTTAACCTTTTGGCCTATACTGTACATAGTCAGCTTCGATTTACTTGTCACACCTCGCAGATGCAATCTGGTCTACGTACATTATTACTCTCGCATTTGTCTTTACATATATTTTCTTTTCTGGTTTTCTTTGTTTTCTTTTTACACTATTTACGGTTTAACCGATTATAAGGTAACGTAAGAGATGTATTTGTGTACCATTTTATCTTATTCCTTGATAGTAATGATTACCTCTCTGTGCCTGCTATTTACCCGATATACCTCAATAAAACATATGTAAACAAAAAATGTTCCCCCTTTTATGATTGAAGAGGTGGGACAGGAGCTTGGTCTTAAAAGACAAATGGAATTTGTCCACCTCCAGTCTGTACCTTTTTTTGTCAAACGTATTTTTATCAAGGTTTTACAATATTACGATAAAGAAAAGAGATTGCGATGATGGCACGGAGGCCGTGGCATCAGCAGTTATTATCACACAGAATGGGATAAAGACAAAGAACACATTTGTCCAAGTTATCAGCTTATACAATAAACAAAATAAACCATAGTAAAAAGCACTTCAAGAATAAGTCCCATGACCATGACTGACTGACTGACCGACGCAGGGAGGTGCGGTCTGAGCATGACGGAGTGAGAGGCGGAGCTTCGCAGTGGCGCGCTCGAGCAGGAGATCGGGTTTGGCGGGCTGAGTGAGAGACGCCAGGAGAACCACGAGCAGATGCAGGGGCGAGTATATGCCTGGACGCAGACGAGAGAAGGGCATAGGTCGGGCTGAAGCACCCAGATACCCGTCCATTACCAAGTACCTTGCCGCAAAGATAGAGCCAGCCATGTCAGTGGAGGCCGGGGCCGTTTCACAGCGTGCTGTCCGGGCCGCTCAGAGACAACAAGCGGCCACGGAGGAACCAACTATTCCGATCACCATAAGCGATTCAGCCGGGAACATCCGCACGGAGCTGGCAGAAACCGCTGAAGTAAGCCCCCCAATCATGCCCCGGACCGGGGCTATTACAGAGACTCAGGTATGTTCTGTTAATAGGGGGGAAACTATCGCACTGGCTGCTGATGGCGTACAGGACATTAGGAAGCTCATACAGGCGTTACCAACTAAAGAGGAATTACAAGCCCTATTGAGCGACCTAAAAGTAGCGGTAAGGGAAGAAATGGGCGAAGTAACTGCCAAGCTAGAGGTGATGGATAAAAGACTGGGTAGCTGTGAGTCATCACAGTCCTCGGCAGACGCCCGTATAGAGTTGCTGGAAAGGAAGTTTAAAACACAACACCAAAAATTGTTAATGTTGCAGTTACAAGCAGAGGAATCTGAGAATAGAAGCAGGAGAAATAATGTACGCATTAAAGGGATCCCAGAAATAATAAAACCACCTGAGCTGAGGAAAACAGCAACCGACATCTTTAATAAATATCTAGGAAAAACACCTGATACTCATATTGAGTTGGACCGTGTTCATAGGAGTCCGGCAGGGCCTATGTCGGAAATAGGGCCCCCCAGAGATGTGCTTTGCCGTGTTCACTTTTTCAGGGTGAAAGAGGATATAATGAGAGCAGCATGGCAGAAAGGGGCGCTGGAACACGCAGGCCAGGGGGTCCAGGTGTTCCCAGACCTTAGTTGGCAGACGAAAAGAAGGAGAAGGTTACTGAGACCACTTTTGGATCAAATACGGGCAAAAGGTGCAACTTATAGATGGGGACACCCATTCTCATTAATCATAAAAAAGGATGGTCACACCTTTGCCCTGATGGTGCCAGAGCAACTACCGGACTTATTTAAGTTCTTAGACTCAGAAATAGTGGAGATCCCTGACTGGATTGATATTACTATTGAGAATGTCGGAGAGTATACTCAACAGAAGAAACTGCAAAGGAGTAGGAATCAGGAGAAGGAAGTTGAGCTATAACCCAATGGTGGACTTGTTTTCTGTTTTTTTTATTTTTTTTCTTCTTTGTCTGGTACCCTGTATTTGACTTTTCTCAACTTTTCGCTGCCCTGGACTTGTTGGAAGGCTCCTGGGACTTCCCCCCCCCCCCCTGGGGTGACCCCCCGTGCTCCACCCCCTTAAAAAGAAAAAAAGGGGAAAGGAAGAGAGAAATTTTTTTTTTTTTTTTTTCTTTTTTCTCTCTTTCTTTTCCTGCTGGTACTTTTATATTTGTTCATGCCTAATGGAAGGTATTCTATTTGATTGTGATGTATTATAGGCTATACCAATGGAAGGCCCGTTGCTACTCCCACCTTTTATTTATTTTTTTTTTGGTGTGTCACAGGGGTTGGTATAGTAAGTGGGTGAACTATTGTTGTGTTTTGGAGGGATAGCACTTGGGAATTTAGAAGCACATGACGTATTTGATGAAATGTCACTTTTTTTTTTTTTTTTTTTTTTTTTCTTCTTTCTCATATGGGGTGTGCTGTGGTAAGGGAAAAATTGAATTGCTGTGTTATGGATATAAAGCCCGGGGATTTTGTGATAACACATGATACACTGGTTGCACATGAAGAAAGAGAGGGGGAGGGCATAAAGGGGGGAGGGGAAGGAGGGAGGGGTAGGGGTGGTACGCTTAGGGGAGAGGGGAAGGGGGGGGTGGATTGGGTGTACATTAAGGTGGGAAAGGGAGGGGAGTGGGGAGGTGGGGGGAGGGGTAAGAAGGGAGGGAGGGGGGAGGGAGAGGGGGGAGGGAAATAATGATACTAATATCACGTTTTTCGCCAGCACAAATATTTTTACACTAAGTGACAGGGGCTTTCAATGGCCCCTAAGAATTAGAGGGAGACGAGCAGGGGGTGGACACGAGAATATTGTAAATTTTTTTCTTTTTTTTTTTTTTTTTTTCCCCTTTCCCCCTCCCCCTCTTTCCATCACCCCGGCTTTCTGGGGATGATGGGGGGGTGGGGGCACATGGGCTATTTGGGAGCAAGGGGTAGGAAAGGGGTTGGAGGGGGGTGTGGGGGGGGGCTGGGGGGAGGGGGGGGATAGATGGGGTTATATGTTAACAATTATAAAATAAGTATGGAAATGAAAACATAACTGTATAATGGTAGCTTTCTGGTATTACTTTGGTTGTATTCTCCTTGGTTATCTCACTCTTAGTTATTACCAGTGGGCGTGCCACTGCTATTTTTGATATATATACACTCAAACTTTTCGTGCTCAGGGGCATTCCCCTACAAAAGACGTCTCCCCTCCGAGTGGAGGAAAAGTCGGAGGCGTTTATAACGTTTTTTTTTTTTTTTTTTTCTCCAACGGCACCGAGGATCCGTGCCGTTTGGATTGTAACCCCTAACTGGTACAGGGGTTTTTTTTTTTTTTTTTTTTTTCTCTTCTCTCTCTCCCTAGGGTTCTGGTGGGAGGGTCCCTCTCCTTGTAGTTTCCAATAGATCGCAAAAAATATGACTAGAATAAAATTCACCTCATATAACGTCAAGGGACTGAACATCCCAGAGAAACGGATCAGATTACTTGCGGAGATGGGAAGGCTGGGGACGCAGATTGGCTTCCTCCAGGAGACACATTTTAGAAGGGATAGAATACCAAAACTCGTAAATCATAAATTCTTAATAGCTTATCATAGTGCATCTCCGAGTGCCAAAACCAATGGAGTATCAATCATTGTCTCAAAACAGATCCCATGGAAGGAATTAAAGGTAGTCACAGACGAGGAGGGCCGCCTTTTAATCGTAAAAGGACAAATTGGATTACAGAGGATCACATTGGTGAACCTATACCTCCCAAATGAAGAACAGGTCAGCTACCTCGAAACTTGCCTACAAATGATATATCAACATAAGGAGGGTATTCTAGTGATAGGAGGAGACCTAAATTTCGTATTAGACCCGCTCCTGGACACGTCCAGGGGAGCATCATATCTCTCACTGACAAAAATACGAAGAGTTAAGAAACTATTAAGTAATTTGCAAGTAATAGACACATGGAGGTCACTCCATGTCCAAGACAGGGACTATACGTTCTTTTCGCCAAAACACAAAACATATACTCGTATTGACTATGTTATGATATCACAGACAGTCATATCATCACTGGTGAGTGCGGAAATAGGATCATTCACCTTGTCAGACCACGCTCCGACAGACTGCACGTTGGACTTAGGGGAGGAGGAACGCCGGGAATGGCATTGGAAGATTAATGAAACACTACTAAAAGACAAGGAGTATGAGCAAAAACTTAACCAGGAACTAGATTCCTTCTTTCTGACAAATGAGTCGAATGAAGTTACCCCATTCTGTGTCTGGGAAACACACAAATGTGTGATGAGGGGAGTTTTGATATCACTTGGGGCGCATAGGAAAAAAAAGCTTAATGTACAGATCGAGGACTTGCTCGAAAAAATTAGGGAAGTAGAACTAAAGCATAAAAAATCTCAAACACAGTCACTAGAGGAGAAACTAGATGGCCTCCGAGGGGACCTGAACTCGCTCCTCATCGAACAGGCAAAAGCAAAACTGAAACGGGGAAGGCGGACATTATACGAATTTGGGAATAAACCAAGTAGGATGCTGGCAAAGGCCCTCAAGGATGCCACAACACAACCCCATTTGTCGGGTATTAAAACACAGAAGGGGGAGGTGGCGAACTCATCACAGGAGATGGCACAGATTTTTAGAGAATATTATGAGGGTCTATACCAGCTGGATGGTCACCAGCCCCCACATAGGTGCAGAAACAAACAAGAGAGGGCAAAAGAATATCTGCGTAATTCAGAAATGCCAAGGTTAACGGAGGAGGTAGCAAGAGATCTAGACGTACCAATCTCAATAGAAGAATTTAAGAAAGCAATAAACCTTCTAAAAGTAGGGAAAGCCCCGGGCCCAGATGGGTATACCCTGATGTATTATAAACTTTTTGCTGAGAAATTGGCCCCGAGATTTACAGCGGCTTTTAACTCCCTACGGGAAGGACGGAGGATACCTAGAGAGACTTTGATGGCACATATAGCAGTAATTCCGAAGGAAGGAAAGGATCCATCCCAATGTTCTAGTTATCGGCCAATTGCGCTGCTGAATGTGGATTTAAAAATCTTCTCTAAGATTCTGGCGTTAAGATTAGAAGAGCATATTCCGGCACTGATTCACCCAGACCAAGTGGGATTCACGGCAGGAAGGGAAGGGAGGGAAAATACGCAGAAAGTAATAAATGCAATATACACAGCACAGAGCAGACAGGAACCCCTTATATTGTTCTCAGCGGATGCAGAAAAAGCTTTTGATAGGGTTGATTGGATTTTTCTTGAAACAACTTTACAACATATTGGACTGGGTGAAGGAATGTTGAGCTGGTTCTCAAACCTTTACTCAATTCCAAGTGCGAGGGTTAAGGTTAATGACAGACTGTCGGATCCTTTTGTGATACAAAATGGAACGCGGCAGGGATGCCCCCTATCACCAATTATTTTTATTCTCACACTGGAACCTTTCCTAAGGAAAATACGCGCTGATTGTAATATTAGGGGTATCAAGACGGAGAGAGAGGAACACAAGTTAGCAGCATATGCTGATGACTTGATCTTCTTCATAACCTCTCCAACTATATCCCTCCCTTCCCTTCTAAGTGAGATAAATAATTTTGGAGATTTAGCAAACTATAAGGTAAACTACACTAAGTCCGAAGCTATGGGGCTGGAAATGAATACAACTGAAACATACCGGATAAAATCACAATTCAATTTTAGGTGGACAGATTCCCACATAAGTTATCTGGGGACTAAAATCCCAAAGAAGCTTAGTAGAATGTTCGAACTAAATTATGCCCCACTGTTAAGACAAATTAAACAAGATTTTAGGAGATGGGACAGGGAAACCTTTACTTGGTTTGGAAGGACAAACATTATATAGATGAACGTGATGCCCAGAATTCTCTATTTGTTTCAAACACTACCAATAAAGATCCCATCAAACTTTTTAAAGGACCTTAGATCAGGGTTCCTGAGGTTCATTTGGGCAGGTAAACCAGCAAGGGTAAGGAGAAACATTTTAGCACTCCCAAAAGGAAAAGGAGGTATTGGTTTTCCAGACCCAGTACGATATAGGGAAGCCCTACAATTAGCGAGAGTGGTGGAATGGTGTGCCTCCGTAAGGAAACCACACGTACAGTTAGAACAGGCGACGACTAAAATTCCACTGGAAGGAATAGCATGGATAGAAAAATCAGAATTACCCACCATAGTGAAAAAACATCCGTTAACAGGGGCAACCATCCGCTCCATTTATATGATCTTTAAAAAAACAAATCTTTCACCAACTCCGAGCCCAATGACCCCGGTATTGGGCGCCCCGGACTTCTTACCAGGCCTAATCGATCGGAGGTATGAGGTATTAAACATAAAGGGAAAAGTAGGCTGATAGACTTTTCTAGGGACTGCCGTCTGATGACAAGAGGCGAGATAGAGGGAGAAGTGACAGAAGACCTGGACTATTTCAGGTCCATGCAGTTAGGAGCGTATATCCGCTCAAAAATCAAAACATTTTCAGTAATACGGGAGCTAACTAGCTTTGAGCGGATCTGCTTAAATGGCGAAAGTATGAGGCACTCCTTATCCTATTTTTATGAAACATTAACAAGCCTGGAAGCCCCACAGGAGCTCAACTTTATGCAAGCCTGGGAGAGAGAGTTAGGAGTAACGTTTACTCAAAAACAGAAGGCGAAAATGCTAAAATCAGTACATAAAACATCGATTGCTAGCAGATATCAAGAGGGAGGATATAAAATTCTTACTAGATGGTATAGAACACCATCAGCTCTTCAAAAAATTTTTCCACAGGTATCAGATAGATGTTGGCGTTGTAAGAGGGGGGTGGGAACGATGATACACATATTCTGGGAATGTGAGGAAATTAAGGGCTTCTGGGAAATAGTTGAGGAAACGATCAAGGACATTACAGGTGTGTCTCTTGGGAGTAATCCGGCTGCATTCTTATTAAATGACGTTCCCCTATCGGTGGAAAAATATAGGAATTCCCTGCTTAAACACCTTCTCACCGCCGCAAGGGCTTGTATACCGGCTCTGTGGAAGAGTACAGTCCCTCCGACTAAATTCCAGTGGTGGGCTAGAATTACAGAAATTCAACAAATGGAAAACCTGACTATGATGCTGAAAGAACAAGATGAGAAATATCGGAGGATTTGGTCCCCCCTAGTAGAGTACAGAATTAGAGAACAGGAGAAGGGGGCTAGGTAAGATCGAATGGACCTGAGGAGAGGGGTCCCCCCTCCTCCCCTGGAGGGGTGGTGTATATATTTTTTTTTTTTTTCCTTTGTACTTGTGGGATGGGGGGGGTATAAGGGCTAGGGGAAACGAAAAAGGGGAAAATATATGCTTGCCCTTGGAACAGAAGAGATTTAGAACTACTTTGTAAGGAAACGTGCTAAATAGCTATACTATGATAAAAAGAAGCTGTATATGCTGATATGATGTTTAAAAGAAACGTTTCATGTGGCATGTGATATATGATTGTCAGAAAATAAAGAATTTAAAAAAAAAAAGAATAAGTGTGTTCGGTTTATAACTAATGCATCAAACACACACAACCTCTCTAACTCATTACCTGCATCAGAGTATAGGTGCTGGGTATACTCTCAGATGATTTTGGTTCTATCAACATCCTTCAGTCACACAAGTACCGGTAGTAGTCATAGTTATATCACTCCGTTCTGTTGCCAATGCTCACAATGTAGTAAAGATCAAAATTGAAATAACCGCTGTGTTACGATGGATAAAGAAGCCAGACCCGGCACCGGCTTGTACCTTGAATGTCTACTGAACATCCCCACACTGGTGGCTCTCACCCTGAGTAATTCCTCCTTTCACAGACGCTATCGCTTTATGGGCCCATTCACACCAACATCTGTGCAAGAATGCAGCTGCTGGTGTGCGGTAGAATGGCAGCGGTGCCAAAGCGCAAATCCAGGTGCATCGCACGGTTTACTTTTTTTAATGAACACAAAGTGACCTTTCATTAAAGTAGAAGACAAGTCAAAACCTACTCCCAACCCCCCATTCTAAGCTTATTCTATCTACCCTGTAAAAGGAAGGATGTCTATACTTACCTATTCAGAAGTTATTCCGGTCCAGTCACACGATTGGGTCCCAGCGATGGCTTCAGTGTAGAGGAGAGATAACTGACAACGGCTGCAGAGCCTGGCCAGTGTGATCACCCATTGGTTTACTATGGGGCATTTGTTCTCCCTCAACACTAAACCCAGAACTGGGACCCGTGATCGGACCTGAGCGACTTCAGAAAAGGCAAGTATAGGCATCTTGCCTTTTACAGGGTACAGAGAACAGGCTTGCCTTTTACAGGGTACAGAGAATAGGCTTGCCTTTTACAGGGTACAGAGAATAGGCTTACCATTTTACAAGGTACAGAGAAGGGGGCTAGGAGTATTTTTAAAGAGGAAGTGAACCCCGACGGGTTTTACTTCCTCTTTTGCTCACTGCAAATTAAAAGCATAATGTACATCGCATACTAGCCCATTATGTGACACTTACCTGCAAAGGAAGCCCGCCCTGTCCCCTGCGCAGGCCGCGTCCATCTTCGCCCCTCTCCCTTCTGGGGCCATGGACTCCGGCTCTGTGACTGGCCGGAGCCGTGTGACATCACTCCTGCACATGCGTGCGAGAGCCGTCAGTCACGGCACTTGCGAGTTAAGAAACGGCCACGGAGTTCCGTTTCTTCACAGAGCATGCACCGATGACATAATCAGCGCACTACAAGGGAAATATCTCCTAAACGGTGCATGTTATAAGAATAAGGCTTACCTATAGGTAAAGGTCACAAAAAAGGGTTTACAACCACTTTAAGCTTAGTTAGGTTTTGATTTGCCTTCCACTTTAATGCCTGGTACACACAATGAGATTATTGGACAAATGATCGTCTGTTTTTTTATTTTGCATGCCATTCTCAGATCGAACCTGAAGAGTTTACTAAAGTCACGAAAATTCTCATACGCCAGAATAAAAATTCAGAAGTGATGTCATATGTTGTGTATTTGTATTGTATTTTTGAACAACAACTGTACTGATTAAACGAAAATCACACGATCTGGCATCGTACGGAAAAAATTTTTGTGCATGTCCAATCAAATAATATCGGATGAACTGTCCTGATTGGCTCTCAAAAGCTCTGTACCAACGATCAGATTATCGTACGATCGATCCAAAAATCTGTATTTTCCACACGATTTTCTGATCGTGTGTACGGGGCTTAAGTTCTATAGGCCACATCATGGTGTGAGGAGTTGGGTTGCATCACATAGCACACACCACCGCAACAAGCCTAACAGGAAACAAAGCACTTTGCCTTGCTTTGGAGTGGGACTACTTAACAAAAGAGTGATTATTTTTCATGTCCAACTGTAAATTCTTTATAAAAGAAAACAAGAAAAAAAAAATCTTTATAAAAAGTTTTCTTAATTTATAATTACCAATATGAGTGATTTCTCCAGGAATGACCTCACATTCGGTAGGCCAGCGTGGAGGTTTCAGGAAGCCATTTTCCCTGAAGGTAGAGAACAGATCCCGGGGCTTCCTGAGACGTGGGATTAATTGTCCTTCCTGATTATCAAAAACAATCTGTCTGCTCTTAAACCCGGTGCTTTCTAGCAACAGCGAGTCTGAAAGAGAAAGAGAAAAGGGCATTTCAGACCTAGGGTTGCCACCTTTTCTTTAAGTCAATCCTGAACACTTTAGCGGCGCAAAGCTATTTTTTCTATAGTATAAGCGATACATATATCTTGCGAATAAATAATATTTCTAATCATATAAAGTTAATCACAAGAGTCTCCATTAACATCAGAGACCACAGAATTCCCTTTTATACCTGAATCTACAGAGTTCCCCTTTTACATCTACAGTAAATCCGCAGAGTGCAGAGTTCCCTTACACTGTAAGGGGGGACTCTGCAGACTCTGATGTAAGGGAGAACTCTGGGGACTCTAACATAAGGGATGCTCTGGGAACCCTGATTTAAGGGGGAATGATGAGAACTCTGATGTACAGGGAGGACTCTGATGTAAGGGGGAACACTGCGGCCTCTGGTGTAAAGGGGAGCTTTGATGTAAGGGGTGCTCTTAGAACCCTGATTAACCTTAGTGTACTCACTCGGAGGCAGGAGAGAGAAGGGGGGGGCTTCATTCACCCCTTGGCAGTCAGCGCCTCTCATCCAGATGTATCTGCGACGGCTGGGCTTCAAATTTCCTGCCCCTGCTTTCCTTTTTTTGAGGCACAGCGCCGGGGATTGGAGTGTGGGCCGACACAAAGGGGTAGGGGGCGGGGGGAAGAAGAGCAGATTGAGCACTCTCTCCTCTCCCGCCAGTGGGGGGGGGGGGGGGGGGGGGGCGGATGAGGGGGGGGATGTTAGTGCTGTGTGAAAAAGTGTAACAGACACTCTCGGCTTAGACAACTGTAGCCAGCAACCCTGCTGGGAAGCCATAGTCCGACCTGAATAATGTGTCCGGGTTTCAGGTGGTCTGAGACCCGAACACATGATCCAAAACCCGAACTGTCCGGGTGAATCCTGGACAGGTGGCAACCCTACGTTCTTTGATCAGATACAGTCTCCAGCAAACAATATCTAAATGAAAGGAAACTTGTACTAAGAGAATAGGGAGGCTGACAGTGCTGATCCATCTTCCTGGAAAATGCTAGTTGCCTGGCTTTTATGTTGATCCAATAACTTTTTGGAAGAAGCCTGCATATTGGAAGGACAGTTCTCGGGGGCTGAGCAGTACAAGTTCTATATACTAGGCTGGAGGCCCTGAATACTCTCCCATATAGATGTTAGTCAGAGTTGGATCTGCACTCTGTGACACCTGCTGGACAATATACTGTATAACTATCTGCTCCCTTTTTAAACCTGCAACCACAGCAACTGGTGGCGACTTCCTTGCAGCCTTGAAATGTTATGCTACCAAATTCAGAGAGCTGTATAGGAAGTAAGTGCTGCAAGAATAAAAAATTGGGTGAAATGTGCAGCGCTTATGTGATCATATAAACCATAACAAATAATATGAGTACAGAAAACGTGAATAATAAATGATGTGCTCAAAAATACTCCAAGCAGTCCTCTATTATGACATGTGATGTCTATAAACAGAGGAACTTGGACGTGTGATGTCCAAAAAAGAAAAAAGTCAGTGACAAGCTTCAGTCATGTGTGATGATAATCCTCAACCACATGTGGATATAATATAGTGACAGTTTTTAACGTCAAATATGTATGATGTAATAACAGTTAATAGTAGGTCCACCACCAAAGACACCAGAAGCTGCTTACCAGAGGGAGTGAACTCAAATAGGTGTACACCTAGTGAGTCAATCAAGCTTTGTGGTATAATATACTAAGGGGATCAGATGCTCTATCCAGATATGACCTCCAGATGGACCTCCAAACAAGTGTAAGGTATGGATGGACTCAGTAGATATAGGCAGTCAGCCCCATCATTAAAAGAAAGAGGAAGGCATATAGTGTAACTCCGTATGGAAATTTTAATTTATAAAAAGCAAAGGAAATACACTCACGTGTTTAGCAGTAAAATCAAGCGCTTGTATAAAAGAAGACAGTGGTCTCAGCATATCCTTCCGACGCGTTTCGACTTAGAAGTCATTATCTGGGGTGCTGGACCACTGTACTGGCTGAGTATTTATAGGTACTGGTTACCCCCATAACAAGTGGCAGCTCCGTCTGATTGAAAGTGCAAATTATGGAGATTACTTCCTGGTTCCTCCAAAATGGCGCCGGGCTTGCATTCCAAGCCTCGTTTTCATATGTAGAGGAGGATTACTTCCTGGTTCTGCCAAAATGGCGCCCGGACAAGAGTTCCAAGCCTCATTTTAACATGTGAAAGAGGATGTGACATCATGTGGAACAGTGACTGGTTTAAACAGCCAAAAACATGGCACCGCTATTTTCGGGGACATATAGGGGCAGATGTGGCTTAAAACGGCACAATGTCCAGTGTATATAACCTACAACATGGCGCAGTTTGTCATAAGGACATGTATATTAATACACTAAGTCACAAGGTAGCACTCCCACCCAGCAGCAAACGGGTCACCGGTTCGAATCCCGAGATTCCATGTGGGGGTAGAAAAATAAATAAATAAATAAATAAATAAAGATTATGTAATATATAAAAAAGAAAAAGATACGGAGATAGGCGGTCTTTTTATGAGACTTAAAAATGCCATGGTCTCTGAGCTACACTTGCAATGGGATGTTGCCTTCTTGGAGCAATATATATCAGAACATATGGTCCCAAGAAGTCTGAGATGGGACATCCATCCACAGCTAGGAGATCCAGACTTGGACTCTTGGTACAAATATTTCAATGATGCGGGTACCGAATTTTTGGGGTTTTTGAATTTCAAGAAGAAAAATAGACTCCAAGTCCTGGATAGAGAGATAAAAGAACTGAAAGATAAGCTTTTACAGTTCAAAAATTCCCAAGAGTATCATTTTCTTTCCTCAAATCTTCAGTCTTTTCTTGAGAAGGAAGATAGAGAGCAAAAGAATAAAAAACACAAAAAATACTCTCGAGATGCGGGGGATTATAAATCAGAGTTGGTTTTCGGTTGGCAAAAGATATTGTTAGCGAACACCAATCCTGAAGTCTCTTCTACGGCTGTCGTAAATGGTCCCCATGCTGTCAATAATATGGTGAACACCAGTCATTCCAGTCACACACAACCTAAACCCCCACCTACACCTAGAGGGTACTCACATGAACCTGTAGGTCATTTAGGTCCACAGAGAGGTAGGCATCCCAGTTATCATACTCCTCCACCACCACATCGTGGACGGGCCAATAATCGGAATAAGAGGGGAGGTAGAGGTCGCTCCAGAGGCAACCAACACTACCATCAGTCTCCTCATTATGTCGATTATAGAAATTATGGATACAACGGATCCCCGGTGAGAACCTATGATAATCCACCCCCCTATGACTCTCGTTATTATGATCATCCGTCAATCCCAGTGTACAACATATTTTCTCCACTCCGTCATATAGAGGATCAGTCATATAACAGGAATGAATATAATCGTTCTTCATTAAGTCAAAATCGATATGATTTCAATCCTAAGGGAAACCAGGATTTTCGTTAGGGCACACAGGGAAGAAAAAGGTCTTCGGACCCAAAAGAGGTTCTAGAGGGGGGCGGAGAATCCAGAGAAGAAAAAAGAAAAAGGACATGATAGGCAATGGAGTTTTTAATTTAAGCACTAAGGAATTGACCACTCAGGAAATGATGATATTGGACAAGGGTTTAAAATTTGCCCCCCAAAAGAAATTAGACAAATTTCACACCTTTATAGATGTCCATAAATTTATTAGGAAGATTAATATCCAACGTTATGTAGCTTCTAATACGTCTTCTCAATTTCAAAGAGCTGCTTCTTCAGGCATGGTACATTCAGGGCTGTCTAATCCGTCTTTATTCAGCCCCCCTGTACCTGCAGCTCCTGCCGTCAACATTTTTAGGGACCTAGTTTTGCAAGATTTAGCCAAGCTTCCTCCCAAAAAGACATATAATCAGTCCTTTCCAATGCTCGGGTTCAAATCACTGTGCGAGAGGAAAGACATTGTAGTCCGTCCTGCCGATAAGGGCGGAGGCATAGTCGTGCAGGACAGACTGGACTACATTCAAGAAATGTATAGGATATTAAGCGACCTGGACACATATATAGAACTTACCAGAAACCCTACTGCCCAATATAAAAAAGAGCTGGACCAACTAGTTTTAAAAGGTTTTAATGAGCAGATTCTAAATAAAAAAGAAAGGGCTTACCTAGTACCTACTGCACCTAGAATCCCAATCATGTACCATCTGCCCAAGATCCACAAGGATCCTGTTCACCCTCCGGGTCGACCAATCATAAGTGGAATCGACTCTGTAACATCACGTATCGGTAAATATATTGATTTCTACCTTCAACCATTGGTCAAAGGCACTCCATCGTATCTTAAGGATACGACTGATACCATTAGGCTACTTGAAAGTGTGGAGATTGGGGGGGGACCTGCTGATGGCCACTGCAGACGTGGCATCATTGTACACCTGTATCCCCCATACCAGAGGTATAGAAGCGGTCACACATTTTCTGAACAGAGACCATTCCATTACCAATAAACAAAGTGAATATATTTTGAGCTATTACAATTTACTACCAAACACAACTACTTCTGGTTTGACCAAAAGTTTTTCTTGCAACAGAAGGGTGTGGCTATGGGGGCTAAATTTGCCCCTAGCCTTGCCAACCTTTTTATGGCAAAATGGGAGGAGGATGTCGTCTATTCTGAACACAGGCCCTCATTGGTACTGTGGGCCAGATATATAGACGACATCCTCCTCCTATGGGATGGCACCCCCGAATCCCTCAGGGATTTCTTTGTGTTTTTAAATGACAACGATCGGGGGATTTCGTTGACATATGAATTTGGCTCATTTAAAATTCACTTTTTGGATCTCGAAATCGAGATGGTCTCACGCCAATTTAAGTTTAAAACTTACTTCAAAAATACTGACCGCAATAGCTTTATACCAGTTGACAGCTGTCACCACCAATCCTGGCTACAGTCTGTGCCTCGTAGTCAGTTCCTGAGATTGCACAGGAATTGCACAGATGTAAACAACTATTTCACTCAAGCATCAACACTGAGGGACAGATTCATAGAAAAGGGGTACGACCCAACATCGCTAACCTCAGAAATAAATAGACTGGCTGCAATTGATAGAAATTCTTTGCTGACACCAAAACCTCCTCGTGAACAAGAAAGCTCCTTTAAATGCTCTATGCTCACCACTTTTTCAGTCCAACACAGAGAAATCAAAAACATAATTTACAGACATTGGGATATACTTAGGAATGACCGTGTTTTAAAGGAAATACTCCCAGAACTACCTAAGGTCATCTTTAGAGGTGTGACTTCTTTGCAGGGAAAAATTGCACCTAATATCATAAATCCCCCCATACGACCTTCTTTTTTTCACAACTTAGTGGGTTATTTTCCCTGCAAAAAATGCACTGTATGTCAATACAATTCCTGTGGTAGACGTAAAAGCCTTGAGTTTAAATCGAACACTACAAACTGTACATATCCCATTAAAACATTCTGCACTTGTGCTACCACACATGTCGTTTATCTGATTACCTGCCCCTGTGGGAAGCAGTATGTGGGCCGTACAATTCGAGCTTTCTCTGTTAGAGTCAGCGAGCATATCGCTAAAATAAAAAGTGGTGACATCAAACATAATGTGCCTCGACATTATAGAGAGCATCACAGACGAGACCCTACTGGTTCTCAATTTCTTGTCATAGATAAATATACACCTCCTTGGAGGGGAGGAGCTAAGACAAGGGGAGTCTCTCGTTTGGAGACTTATTGGATCCACCAATTGCAGACCTACTCCCCTTTTGGGTTGAACATAGAATGGGACATCAATGCTTTTATCAACCAAGCGTGATGCCTTTTCTCTATTTCTGATAATTTAGGGTCCAGTTGGTACCTATTAGAATATCTTTTATGAAAGGTTTTTTATAAGTATTTTTAAATGTTTTTATGAGGGTATTTTTATTAAATTCTTATAACATATATTTTAGAATGTATTTTGGATTTCTTATTTGAATATATACTGGTTTGGTCCCTATCACAAATATCAGCTCGATCCAACCAATAACGTGTCCTTTCTGAGGGGTGCCATCATTTGTCACACCTTAGTATCATATATTTTTTTATATATATTACATAATCTTTATTTATTTATTTATTTATTTTTCTACCCCCACATGGAATCTCGGGATTCGAACCGGCGACCCTTTTGCTGCTGGGTGGGAGTGCTGGCCACTACGCCACTGCCCATGTTCAGGCTAGAGCAATGTTTGGATGTATTATATTGTTTTCCATTTTTGCTGCCAGAAGGGTGATACCTTGTGACTTAGTGTATTAATATACATGTCCTTATGACAAACTGCGCCATGTTGTAGGTTATATACACTGGACATTGTGCCGTTTTAAGCCACATCTGCCCCTATATGTCCCCGAAAATAGCGGTGCCATGTTTTTGGCTGTTTAAACAAGTCACTGTTCCACATGATGTCACATCCTCTTTCACATGTTAAAATGAGGCTTGGAACTCTTGTCCGGGCGCCATTTTGGCAGAACCAGGAAGTAATCCTCCTCTACATATGAAAACGAGGCTTGGAATGCAAGCCCGGGCGCCATTTTGGAGGAACCAGGAAGTAATCTCCATAATTTGCACTTTCAATCAGACGGAGCTGCCACTTGTTATGGGGGTAACCAGTACCTATAAATACTCAGCCAGTACAGTGGTCCAGCACCCCAGATGATGACTTCTAAGTCGAAACGCGTCGGAAGGATATGCTGAGACCACTGTCTTCTTTTATACAAGCGCTTGATTTTACTGCTAAACACGTTAGTGTATTTCCTTTGCTTTTTATAAATTAAAATTTCCATACGGAGTTACACTATATGCCTTCCTCTTTCTTTTAATGATGGGGCTGACTGCCTATATCTACTGAGTCCATCCATACCTTACACTTGTTCGGAGGTCCCTCTGGAGGTCATATCTGGATAGAGCATCTGATCCCCTTGGTATATTATACCACAAAGCTTGATTGACTCACTAGGTGTACACCTATTTGAGTTCAATCCCTCTGGTAAGCAGCTTCTGGTGTCTTTGGTGGTGGACCTACTATTAACTGTTATTACATCATACATATTTGAAGTTAAAGACTGTCACTATATTATATCCACATGTGGTTGAGGATTATCATCACACATGACTGAAGCTTGTCACTGACTTTTTTCTTTTTTGGACATCACACGTCCAAGTTCCTCTGTTTATAGACATCACATGTCATAATAGAGGACTGCTTGGAGTATTTTTGAGCACATCATTTATTATTCACGTTTTCTGTACTCATATTATTTGTTATGGTTTATATGATCACATAAGCGCTGCACATTTCACCCAATTTGTCATTTTTGCAACTTTATCCACTGCTGTGCTGGTTGCTTTAGTTTTTTTTTTTTTTTTTTTTGAGACAGCGCGGTATATATTTGTTTATAATTCACAGTACTGCAAGAATAAAAAAACATGTTAAATGTGCTGTGCTCATTTGTGAAAAGAACCTGAATGAGAAGTATTATTTGTGATAATGTCATGTTATTTTATTCAAGCGTTCATATAATTTTCCCTGAGCATCAGTCATCATGTTCAGCTTGGAAGGTGCTTAATCTTTAACAATACAACTCCTACGATCCCCCATAGCATATACTGTATAATCCACGTTCTTTACCACAGCACTGATCTTTCACCATGGCCCCCCATTCACTGTGACCCTGCAGCTCACTCTGGGGTGTACATAGAAAATAATTTGCATAGTTTTCATCCATTGGAACTGCATTTAAATTTGTTCTGTGCAAATGGGGCAAAATAGAATGTTCTTGGGCTATATTCTCTGCAGATAGAATTCAATAAAATTCAACAATTCAAGAGAGAATGGGGAAAATAGCACTTTATGGCCACTAGATGGTGCTGAGTATCAAAAGGAAAAAAGTATGCTGTTTAGCTATACTTTGGTGGCCATAATGTGAGATTTTCCACATTCACACTGTTTTTCCAATAAACAACATTTAGTCTGCAGAGAATATTGTCTGAGAACATTTAATTTTGCCCCATTTACACAGAATTCATTTACATGCAAATTTGATGAATGGATAGCCATGCAAAGTTTTTTAAAATTACACCTCTTTTGTGTGTTGCCTTTTCTTTAACCCACAGGAAATTGTCCCTACCATGGAAAACCTCTCAGGCCAAAATTCCCAGGCCTCTGGACTTTTGTTGGACTTACAAATCAGTTTCTTCTGGTCACGGGAGAATCTGTCTGAATCGCTGTCTGTAGGGGTTTGTTCCTTCTTTCTGTTTCTCCGGGCTGGACGCAATAAAATCTCCTCTTCTTTCACTTTTTTTTCTGCAATAAACATAGTCTTAAATTATATATATATTGTTAATGTATATAAAGTTTAAAGGGGGCGTGGCTTGCGGCGCATGGAGTAGGACGCACTGAGAGCTCTCTCCGTCGAGACTCCTGACAATTATCCTGAAATCTCCTCACACCCACTGCTGCCGCTCAGCCATGTGATCAGTGACTCCCGGGCTATCGTTTGATAAAATCCTTGGCTGATTTCAACATGTCCAAACGGGGTAAAGACCTCCACGTAGACCCGGACCATGCAGCCTAAGATTGAGTCAGCAAAAAAAGCTGCCCAGAAGCTTTTTGCCAAGTTGCTGCCTAAGGATACCCCAGCCAAATCGACTAAAGGCCTGGCGCAGGCTACTGCTAACCCTCCTGCAGAAACTGAGACTGAGGCAGCGTGGATGGAGGATCCAGCACAACTGCTATGAGACACCGAGTACAACTGCTATCCTGCTATCTAGCAATGATCCCAATATACATGAGACCCAAGATCCACAACCCACGCTTAGAGAGATCTTTGCTGCAGTCTCCTCCTGTAATACTAATCTTACCCCCCTGACCACAGAGATTAAAAGGTGTAAAGCAAGAAGTTGCATTGATCCGGCAGGATATGCAAAAATTGAGGGATCGTGCGGCTGCACTAGAAGGCCGCATGAGTAACATTGAGGATGATGTGGCACCATTACAGCATGAGGTGTGCCAAGTGCAAAATCTCACCTCTAGCCACACTGCACGCATGGAAGATATGGAAAACAGACTCAGGAGAAATAATATGAGGGCTGTGTGTATTCCAGAGTGAGCTGAGGGGAAAAACCCTGTTGCCTTTATTGAACACTGGCTCCTGGAAAATTTTGGCAAAGAGGCATTCTCTTCTATGTTTGTGGTTGAGCATGCCCACTTGGTGCCTGCTAGGCCACTTTTTTCTTTTTTTGTTTTGAGTTATTATGCCTTCTCCGTTATATACTATGAAGGCCTTATGTGGGACTACAACCTACAGTTTGTAGAGTGTTCAGGTTCTCTATCATTACTGACTAACTCTGAGATATCCCATGCATGTCTGTTAATGTGATGGGTGCTCAGTCCTGCACTGGCCTGCATGCATGCAGCTTACGCACCACTGTTGTCACTATATGTACAGTGGGCATATATCTACTACAGCTCTACCATACCTTTTGTTTAATGTGTTACTGGAATGGCTCATTATGCCCTTTTCTCTTAATGCACTGGTTCTGTGACTGTTAAATATAACCTGCTTTCCTGGAATGTGAGGGGACTGGGGATGGAGTGAAATGGCAGGCGCTCTTTTCTGCCCTTAAATTGTATGGCTCTGCGGTGATATGCCTGCAGGAAATGCATCTCCAATCTACTACACTGTCTGTACTTAAACACCGGGTCTATCAGGTGCAGTTTCACTCAGTTCATTCACCCTACTCCAGGGGAGTTAGTGTTTTAATTTCTAATGACATAACCTTTACTCTGGTCTGCTCTCAAGTGGATGACCAAGGCAGATTTATTTTTCTACTATGTAAATTGGCTGGTATGCGGTGCATTTTTGCAAATATCTATGTCCCTCCCCCTTTATCTTCCGAGGTTTTGAATTACTTAGCACAGTTTATAGCCACATTTACTGTGCCCATTTGGGTCATGGGAGATTTTAATAACCTCTTAGACAAAACCCTGGATAGATGGTCACCTCACAGTGGACGCCCTGCTGACTCTCAGGGTCATACCCCATTTGCCAGACTGATTATGGAGCTGGGCTTGGGGGATGTATGGAGGAACAGGTATCCTGATAGGAAATGCTACTCCTGCTATTCCTCAACACATAGAGCACTGTCCCATATTGATCTCTGCCTATGTAATCCTCTAGCTATGAGTAAAGTTTCTTTGATTGAATATATCCCACGTAGCATCTTAGACCACTCCCTCCTCGGAGCACAGATCTTCGTTTCGGGAACTACTGGGGAGACTTTGGAAATTAAATCCTTTCTGGCTACAACTATTTCTATCCACAGACCCTATACCCAGAGCGATTGCTGACTTTCTAAAACATAATAAAGATTCAGCGGCAATGGGATTTATACGAGATACCCTTAAGACGCACCTTAGGGACCTTCTTATTCAACAAATTTCCTCTATTAAAACTAGTACTAGAGAGTGGGAATTCACGGTGTTGGGATACGGTCAAGAAAGCTGAGGAATTTTATATTGCCAATCCCTCACAGAATTCTGAACGTAGCTGGCTAGAAGCTCAGACTCAATACAAACAAGTTGTGCTCACTGCTGCAGAGAAGAGATTTTTCCTGCAGCAGAGATACTTTGAGGAAGGGGAGAGCATGGGTCACTTGTTGGTTGTGCTAAATGCTATCCGTGACTCTACGAGGGTACTTATCTGTGACTTGGAACAGATGCCATCTGTATTTAGGGATTTCTATCAGGATGTATATTCTTCTAAGGTTGATCCCACGGAGGAGGAGTTGGTGCAATTTTTGGACCAATGCCCTCTCCCAACTTTATCCACCAGTGCTCGTAAAATGCTGAATGCCCCAATTAAAATTGAGGAACCGACTGAGGCCGTGGTGGCGATGGACAATAGCAAATCCCCAGGCACTGATGGTCTTCCAGCAGAAATGTATAAGAGGTATGGGGAGTCTCTTCTTCCCTCCCTCTTAGATACTCTCAATGCAGCCCTTAAATGTGGATGTCTCCCCCATTCCATGAATGAGGCAGTCATAGTAGCGATTCCCAAGCCTGGAAAGGACCCGCTGTTGCCAGATTCTTATAGACCCATCTCTCTTCTTAATACTGAAATTAATTTGCTAGCTAGGGTACCTGCAACCAGATTGGCGAGTGTGGTGTCTGGCCTGGTGCATCTGGACCAATCGGGCTTTATACCTGCTAGGTCCACAGCCTTGAATACTCGTATTCAAGCTTCCGGTGGATAATCCGGGTAATAGAGCGTTTTTCACCCTTGATGCTGCCAAGGCTTCTGATACTTTTGAGTGGAGATACCTTTGGGCAGTGTTGTGCAAATTTCAAGTTGGAGACTTCTTCCTCTTCTGGGTGCAGTTGCTCTATGCGGCTCCTAAGGCGAGGGTTAGGATTAACGGGGCCCTTTCAGATGCTTTTACATTAGAGAGACCAGGCAGGGGTGCCCTTTTTCACCTCTGCTCTTTGCTCTAGCAGGGTTTATGTGCTTTAGTCAACCTACCACTAATGCCCCCAATACTACCCTCTGGAATATGTTCATTGCTGACTATCTGTATCTCTGGACCCCCCCCACCATTGTCTAATTTAATTTAAAGAGCTTTCTTTTGGTGGTATTTGATCACCTCTGCGGTTTTTATTTTTTGCTAAACAAACTAAAAAAGAACAAAATTTTTGAAAAAAAAAAAGTTTTTCTTCGTTTTGGTTATAAAATTTAGTTTTCCTTCACTGACGGGCACTGATGAGGCGGCGCTGATGGGCACTGATGAGTTGGCACTGATAAGGTGGCACTGATGAGGATGCACTGATATGTAGAATTGATGGGCACTGATAGGCAGCACTGATATGCAGCACTGATGGGCACCAATAGGCAGCACTGATATGCAGCACTGATGGGCACTGATAGGCGGCACTGATAGGCACTGACTGGCGGCAGTGATGGGCACTGACAGGCGGCTGTGATGGGCACTGACAGGCAGCAGTGATTGGCAGATAGGCGGTACTGATTGGCACTGACTGTTGGCACTGACAGGTGGCACTGATGGGCAGCACTGATGTTGAGGTACTGACAGGTTTTACTGCTGGGCATTGAGATGGGCACTGACTGGCACTGTGGTGGGCACTGATTAGCACTGATATGTGTTTTTATGGGGCACTGACTGACAGCTTATGGGCACATTTTAAAAGGTGTTGTGGCACATCTGAGGGGGCTGTGCTGATAATTAATGTGCTGATTATGAGCACAGACCCCCCCTCTGACAGGGAGAGCCAGCGATCGGCTCTCCCTGTCAGCGCGAACCGAGAAATGCCGTTTACCGGCACTTCCTGGTACACGCAATGATCAGCTCTGATTGGTCACAGCTGATCACGTGGTAAGAAGCCTCTGACAGAGGCTTCTTATCACGATCGGAAATGCGGGGTGTCAGACTGACAAGCCGCAATCGCGATTGCCGCGCTGCATGCCCCCCACGGGCTCACGCCGGCATGTTATCCTGCTGGACGTCATATGACGCCCAGTTAGGATAACAGAGCCACTTCCCGGCCATCATTCTGCATACGGCTGGTGGGAAATAGTTGAAAAACCCTCTAACTTTTCGGTCATCAGATCTGCACCCTCCTCATTTAGGTGAAGTCCGTCCCTTCTATAGAACTGGTGACCGAGTGACAAGTCGGCCCAGTTCTCCAGGAACCCAAACCCCTGTTAACAGTGAATGATGACCCGAGAATTTGTGCTCTCTTACTCTAGGGTGCATGGTGATACCTAATATGTGTGGCACACCTGTTGTTTTTATATGTGTGTGTGCACCCAACGCACACATTTGTGTTCTCATGTATGTGCATTTGCTCAATAAAGGAGAAGTACAGCCAGAGCTCATTTGGCTGTACTTCTCCTGTGGATCACAGGAATGCAGTTCGTTCTGCACTCCTGTGGCCCGTTTTCAGCAGACAGCTGGCTGAAGTCCACTGTCGCCTGACGTCACAGAGCCGGCTCGGGCAAGATCGCGACCATATGGTTGTGATCCACCCACATGCCTGAACCGGCACCTGGCCCAGCCTCTCACTGAGCCGCTGACAGCCAGAGCTGGCTGCTCCCACCCCCTCCAGAGCCCAGTGCTCCACCTAGGTAAAAAAAAAAAGTATTTCCATATTGCTCTTTTAAAGGAAGAATTCCATGCATGGGGTATTTTATACATAGTTACACTGATACAACTAGGATCAATGTAACGCTTTATATGCCATACCTGGCCATTGCCCCTGGAAGCTTGAAATCCATTGCTCCCGGGTCCTTCGCAATGCGGTTGCACTTCTGCTTAGCAATAACAGGAGGAAGGCTGCTCAGCACAGACGCCATTCAGAGAATGCTTTGTATTTTTTTTAATTAATGCAAAGCGTTCCTTGATGAGGTAGAAAGCGTGATGTCACTGCCCCAGCTTTGCATTCGTTCAGAGAATGCAATGCATTGTCTGAATGGTACCCGGGCCAAGCAGTCGAGCTATTGTGTAAGCATTGCAGGAGAGCAGCTGCTCAGCGCAGGACCCGGAAGCAGAGTGTAATGGTGTCTACTTCAGTGATTTCCATCTTCAATCCAAAAATTTGTAGTTTTTCCTCACCACAGGGTGAGAGGAAATCTGGAGACAGCTCTTTCAGTTACAGCTGTCCATGAGGGGGTTTCCACTTACTTTGTAGTTAATTAATCTCACTTCCTGTTTTGTCCCCAAAACAGGAAGTGAATATAGCCTTGCCAAAAGGCGCAGAGAGTCTAACCACTTCCCTACTCTATTTACCACTACAAAAACATTTTGGCTTTAGATCTGCTCTTAATTTAAATAACTTTTCTTAGTTGGACTGTGTTTTTATATAGCAAAGATGAGTTATTGTATTTTTCCGACAGTGACTTTATGATGTGCACCTACCTTTAAAATAGCCATAATATTTCAGGTGATGCTGCATGAAGCTGTCATATGGATCAGTCAGAAGCTGCAGAAAAATAATGGTAGCAATGATAAAATACATACATAGTATATGTGAATAGCAAAGTTCTAATATAAAAGTGCTCAAAAATAGTGCAAAATTGGATATAATGGGCTCAACAACGAGATCATTTTAGCGCAATTCACTATGATGGCAGTACATTACATGCAAAATGAACTATAAAAAAAAACTTAAACTCTAGGTATGATTTTATTGCATAGTTACATGGCCCAGCCTGGAGCAATTTAAGTATGCATATCTCTTACCTGAGTGATCGCTGTGGAAGCTGAAAACCCTGTAGTAGCACAGTAGCCATAAGGAGGTCGCTCACTCAGCATTGCCACCTTTAACAGAATGCCTTTTTTATTGAATAAAAGGTGTTCTCTGACTGGACAAGGGGGAGAAGCAGGATGCTGACATCACAATCTCCAATGAACAAATCCCAAGGCATTCTGTGAATGGCAGCAGTTCCAGGCAAGCGACCCCCTGTAATCAATGTACATGGGGGAAGCCGCTCAGCACATAAATGGAGAGATTGTGGTTATCACTGTAGTAGTGCCAGCTACTTCAGGGATTTAGACCTTTCACAGAAAACACTTACATATGACATATGCATACTTACATTGGTCCAAGCTGGACCAATGTAATTAAGAAAAAGAAAAAACATACCTAGAGATTTAAAGCTGAAATTCAGTCAGGTATAAAAAAAATGTGAATTATGGCAGCTCTGCTTTGATCAAAACAACACAAAATACAGTATATTTGTATGGGTTATGGCTAAAGATATCAGCCATAACCCCAGTAATTATTTTCTCAGCCGGCAATAGGCTTTCTCATTAAAGTGATCCGAGCAGCTAATTAGCCGCTGGATTGCTTCCAGAAGCAGTGGGAGGGGTCATCCTCCCTTACCCCCCCCCCCTCTTTTTTTTACCGGTGCGCCCGTGAAATGATCTGAGTTTTCACAGATCGCCTCTATGATCTTGAAAGACCGAAGCAACGTCATGGTCTAGGGCGGAAGTAAACCATTTTTTTAAAGCAAAAGATCACTTTTTTTTTTTTTTATCTTTTGCTTTTAAAAAGGTAGAGGAGAAATTTGGGGTCTTCTTGACCCCAGATTTCTCCATAAAGAGGACCTGTCATCCTTATTTCTATTACAAGGAATGTTTACATTCCTCGTAAAAGGAATAAAAGTGATCACAAAACAAAAATTACAGGGACAGTGTAAAAATAAAGCACCTCATCGCTCCGTGCTTATGTGCAACAGTGAACGCATACGCAAGTCGTGTGCACATAAGTAAACAACGTTTGCATAACACATGTGAGGTATCGTCGCAAAAGTTAGAGAAAGAGCAATAATTCTAGCGGTAGACCTCCTCTGTAACTCTAAACAGGTAACCTGTAAAAATCTTTACAGTGTTTCCTATGGAGCTTTTTAACTTTAGTAGTTTGTCGCCATTCCACGAGTGTGCACAATTTTAATGCGTGAAATATTAGGTACCCATTTACTTGGCGTAACATCATATTTTATTGATACAAAAAAACTGGCTTATATATTGTGTTTTTTGCATTAAAATTCATTAAAGTGCATTTGCTCCACAAAGATTGCATATGAAAAGCCGCTGCACAAATACTGTGCGACATATATATATACACACACACACCGTATTTATTGGCGTATAACACGCACTTTTTCCCCCTTAAATCGTGTATGCGTGTTATACGCCAATATAGGCTGCCACCGAGGGGAAGGAGGGGACGAGCACAGTCAGAATAGACAGAGCTGGATTTCCTGTGTACTCAGCTCTGCTCGCAGTCACGTTCAGTCCCCCGCCCTGGACGGCTCCTAGCATTGACGTCCTGTCATTGGACCGGCGTTATGTCCATCATAGGATCCGGACCAAGCAAAGTGTAATTTCTTCAGTGTTGCACATGAAAAGATATAATAAAATATTTACAAAAATGTGAGGGGTGTACTCACTTTTGTGAGATACTGTATATTTTTTTAGCAGAGACCCTAAAGAATAAAATGTAGATTGTTGCAATATTTTATGTCACACGTTATAAAGCATTTTCTTGCATCTTTTTTCACGTGTTTAATTGAGCATTTTCTCTCACATTCGTGTTTATATTTACATTATTGTCAACCAAGAACTTTGGTTAAAATGGAATACTACAATAAGAAAAAATACAAAAAAATACTTAAGATACGCGCTGCCAGAGCAGAAGACATCCTGAACTTTATCAAGAAACATTTTCCATCTGTTCGAAAATCCCCTGCTAAGCAAGGGTATGTGTCCCCACTGTGCAGGACCGTCCCGAAGTTCTGGATGCAGAGTACATAAAAGAAGAGTGCTTCAAAAGATGGAAGGAAAAACGGAGGGAACTTCTATCATCAGCACTTCTTATAGGGCGTACACACGGTCGGACTTTGTTCGGACATTCCGACAACAAAATCCTAGGATTTTTTCCAACGGATGTTGGCTCAAACTTGTCTTGCATACACACGGTCGCACAAAGTTGTCGGAAAATCCAATCGTTCTAAACGCGGTGACGTAAAAGACGTACGTCGGGACTATAAACGGGGCAGTAGCCAATAGCTTTCATCTCTTTATTTATTCTGAGCATGCGTGGCACTTTGTCCGTCGGATTTGTGTACACACGATCGGAATTTCCGACAACGGATTTTGTTGTCGGAAAATTTTATCTCCTGCTCTCCAACTTTGTGCGTCGGAAAATCCGATGGAAAATGTCCGATGGAGCCCACACACGGTCGGAATTTCCGACAACACGCTCCGATCGGACATTTTCCATCGGAAAATCCGACCGTGTGTACGGGGCATTACTCCAAAAGGACAACCATTCAAATCTTTCGGAGCTCCAATCTTTGAAGAATTGGATCAGCAGACTCGGTCCGACGGTCTTTCCGCCGGACTTTTAAACGACCGGACTTGCCAGCAGGCTAGGTCCGCCCGTCTTTCCGACGGACTTTCGCCGGAGTTACGGCGGACTTTCAGAATGAACGGACTTGCCCACACACGGACAAGTCCGTTCATTTTGAACGTGACTCGGGTACGACGGGACTAGAAAAGGAAGTCAATCTCGCCACCTTGCGAGCCCCGTCGTGGGGCATCCCAGGCCCTCAGGTCTGGCATGGATTTTAAGGGGAACCCCCTACGCTGAAAAATCGCCATTGGGGGCCCCCCCCAAAATGCATACCAGACCCCGATCCGAGCACGCAGCCCGGCCGGTCAGGAAAGGGGGTGGGGACGAACGAGCGCCCCCCCCCTCCTGAACCGTACCAGGCCGCATGCCCTCAACATGGGGGGGTGGGTGCTTTGGGGGAGGGGGGGCGCCCCGATGTGACTTATATAGGCGGAGACCCCGCCCCTTATGCCGTCACAGTCCCTGGGCATGCTGGGACTGTGACGTTTTTTGGGGGCGTGGTCACCGGGTGATGTTGACCACGCCCCCTAAAATGTCACAGTCCCAGCATGCCCAGGGACTGTGACGGCATAAGTGGCGGGGTCTCCGCCTATATAAGTCACATCGGAGCTCTCAGAGACCATTCCAGCCAGAGAGACCGTCGTGTCAACATGGGAAGAAGAGAAGAGAGAAGAAGCCCAGAACCCCAGAAGCCCAGAGGCCAGAAGTCCGGACCTCCGCTGGCAAGAGAGCGGCATGAAGACAGCGGAGGAGCCGGCCGAAGAACTGGAACACCGGGAGAAGAGGACAGAGAGAGCGGAGAAGAACCAACCGGACCCGGGAGAAGAGGGACCCCCGAAGACGGAAGAAGACCACCAAAGCCGGAAGAAGACCCCCGGAGCTGTCTAATAAATTACTTCAAAAACCTGTGTAGTGTGTTTTATTATTGACACTTTTCCCTAGGTGAATGGGTAGGGGTACCATGTACCCCATACTCATTCACATAGGGTGGGGGGCCGGGATCTGGGGGCCCTCTTATTATAAGAGGCTCCCGGATTCCAATAAGCCCCCTGCCTGCAGACCCCAACAACCAACGGCCAGGGTTGTCGGGAAGAGGCCCTTGTCCTCATCAACATGGGGACAAGGTGCTTTGGGGTGGGGGGGCCCCGCAGGGCGCCCCCCCCTAAAGCACACACCCCCCCATGTTGAGGGCATGCGGCCTGGTACGGTTCAGGAGGGGGGGCGCTCACTCTTCACCACCCCCTTTCCTGACCGGCCGGGCTGCGTGCTCGGATCGGGGTCTGGTATGGATTTTGGCGGGGACCCCAAGCCGATTTTTCGGCGTGGGGGGGTTCCCCTTAAGATCCATACCAGACCTAAGGGCCTGGGATGCCCCGCACTCGCCGCAATAGGAAAAATAGGAATAGGAAAATCCTTTTCTTTCAAAGGACATCACGGGACACAGAGCCACAGTAATTACTGATGGGTTATATAGGGTATCACTGGTAATTGGACACTGGCACACCCTATCAGGAAGTTCAACCCCCTATATAATCCCTCCCCCTTGCAGGGATACCTCAGTTTTGTAGCCAAGCAATGTAGTGTATTAGAAGAGGGGCGGGATCTCTGTGTCCCGTGATGTCCTTCGAAAGAAAAGGATTTTACAGGTAAGCGGTTTTAAAAAATCCTATTTTCTTTCTCGAACATCACGGGACACAGAGCCACAGTAATTACTGATGGGATGTCCCAGAGCAATGCTACCTGAGGGGGGGGGAACCATGACCAAGTAGGGTGCAATCAGACTTGAGGACCCTGTACCGCTGTCTGCAGCACACTACGCCCAAAGGCGATATCCTCATGCCTTCTCACATCCACCTGATAGAATCTGGTGAATGTATGAACTGAAGACCAGGTTGCGGCCTTGCAGATTTGAGCCATAGAGGCCCGGTGATGCACTGCCCAAGAAGCACCAATAGCCCTTGTGGAATGTGCCCAGATCTGAAACGGAGGAATCTTCTGTTTCAAACCGTAAGCTTGAATGATCAATTGTCGAATCCATTTAGAAATGGTAGCTTTTGACGCTGCCTGTCCTCTATTGGGACCCTCTGGCAGCACAAACAAAACATCCGTCTTGCGGATCTGAGCAGTTACCCCGAGATAGGCCTTAACTGCTCTTACTACATCCAACGAATGTAGAGATCTCTCTTCCGGAGAACAGGGATCTGGAAAAAAGGAAGGTAGAACAATGTCTTGGTTTAAATGAAAATCAGAAACCACCTTCGGTAAAAAACTAGGATGAGGGCGTAGTACCACTCTATCCTTGTGTATAATCAAATAAGGCTCCTTACAGGAAAGAGCTGCTAATTCTCATACTCTTCTAGCAGAAGAGATGGCCACCAGAAAAATTAACTTCCTTGTCAACAAGACCAAAGGAATCTGACTTATTGGTTCAAAAGGCTGTTTCTGTAACACAGCCAGGACCAAGTTCAAGTCCCAGGGGTTTAGGGGCGCCCTAACCGGAGGATTAAGACACATCACCCCCTGAATAAAGCTTCGGACTAAAGAATGCGAAGCAAGTCGCTGAAATAATACTGATAAAGCAGAGACCTGGCCCTTGATGGTACTCAAGGCCAGCTTCATCTCTAATCCTAATTGTAGAAAGTCAAGGATTCGACCTATGACATATTTCCTGGGATGCCAACCTCTGGATTCACACCAGGATACATGAGCTTTCCAGACTCTATGATAAATCATCCTGGAAGCTGGCTTCCTTGCATTGATCAAGGTAGATATGACAGGACCTGAGAGCCCACGACTCTTCAGAATAGCCAAACCGTCAAATTTAGCGTTTGTAAGGCAGGATGGAACACTGGACCTTGGGATAACAGGTCTGGGCGTACCGGTAGGGTCCACGGAGAACCCACCGTCATCCTTACTATTTCTGCATACTAAGTCCTTCTGGGCCAAGCGGGGGCCACCAGAAGTACCGACTTCCTTTCCTGCCTGATCCTGCGAAGGAGTCGTGGTAGTGTCAGAATAGGCGGGAATGCGTAAATCAGTGAGAACTGATGCCACGGAATCACCAACGCATCCGTCCCGCATGCAAGAGGATCTTTCGTCCTTGCCACGAATCTGTCTATCTTTTTGTTGAATCGGGATGCAAAGAGATCTACATCTGGAACCCCCCATCTTAGGCATATGGCCCAAAAGACGTCGGGATGCAGAGACCATTCCCCTGGAAGTAACTGCTGGCGACTTAGATAGTCCGCCTGCCAATTCTCTATTCCCGGGATGAAAACTGCCGATATGCATGGCACATGCATCTCTGCCCAGACTAAGATCTGGTTCACCTCCTTTTGAGCAGCTCGGCTCCGGGTGCCTCCCTGATGATTGACATAAGCCACTGCTGTGGCATTGTCGGACTGGATCCTGACCGGACAACCCTGTAGCCTGATAGTCCAGGCTTATAGAGCTAGATGTATCGCCCGGATCTCCAGAATGTTGATGGGTAAGGTCCTCTCTGTCTTGGACCATACCCCTTGGACCGCAGCCTGTTCCAGAACTGCTCCCCAACCTGACAGTCTGGCATCTGTTGTTACCACCGTCCAGGTAACCGGTAGAAAGGATTTCCCCTTCTGCAGGTTTTCGGGTATGAGCCACCAATTGAGGCTCTGACGCACCGCATGCGACAGGTGCATCGGAAAGTCTAATGCCTGAACTTTCTTGTTCCAGGTCGACAGAATACTGTGTTGCAGCATTCTTGAGTGAAACTGAGCATAGGGAACTGCTTCGAATGAAGACACCATCTTCCCTAGTAGCCTCATACAAAGGCGGACAGAGGGACCCTTCTTGGTCCTTACTGCCAGAATCAGCTCTCTTAAAGCAGCGATCTTTGCCTGGGGTAGAAATATTTTCTCCTGGCTTGTATCTATAATCAGACCTAAATACTCCAGTCTTTTTACTGGTTTTAGGAAAGACTTTTCTAAGTTGAGGATCCAACCCAGGTGTTCTAGATACCTGACTGTGGTCCTTAAGTTTCCATTCAAAGAGGCTACTGACCGGTCTATCAAGAGCAGGTCGTCTAGGTATACTATGACAGCTATACCCTGAGCCCTTAATCTGGCCAAAGGAGGAGCCAAGATCTTTATGAACACTCGAGGTGCAGTGGCTATCCCAAAAGGCAGAGCCACAAACTGGAAATGGCAGCGCAGAAACTTCTGATGAGCAGGAAAATGGGCACATGCAGATATGCATCTCTGATGTCTATTGATGCCAAAAATTCTCCTCCCCGCAGGGTGGGAACTACTGTTCAATCCTTCCGCATGGAATCAATTCGAATCCTTAGGAATCGGTTCAGATCCCTTAAATCCAAAATGGGCCTGACATCCCCATTTGGTTTTTGGACCGTAAAAAGGTTGGAATAGAAGCCCAATCCCTGGTCCTTTGCGGGAACTATCATAATGACCTCCTGCGACAAAAGTCGCTCTAACGCTAGAAGGAGCGACTGCTTCTTCTCTGGGTCTCTGGGGACACTTGATCTGAGGAACCGAGGAGAGGGGAATTCCTGAAATTCCAGCTTGTACCCTAAGGTTACCGTGGAGATTACCCATCTGTCCTGGAAATCCTCCTGCCAGAGCTCTGAGAACTGTCGCAGTCTTCCCCCCACTCGAGTGAGTGGGGGCGCCCCCTCATGCAGAGGTCTTAGTGTTTTGCCTAGTAGGCTTCTTCCCCCAGGACTTCTTTTGTCCCTGGGGTTGACTCTTGTCTCTGGACCCCGATGGAGGCGGCCGTCGAGACTGCCTGGAGGCTGAAGCCCCCGGCGCTGGGGAAAGAGTCCGTTTGAAAGAGGGACGCTTACTCTTCTTCTTGACAGGTAAGAGAGTGCTTTTCCCACAAGAGATTCTCTTGATATAGTTATCCAAGTTCTCTCCAAACAACCTTGCACCACGAAATGGAAACCCAGCCAGTAGCTTCTTACATGGTTCTTCGGCTGACCAATTTTTCAACCATAGGATTCTACGTATATGCACCAACCCCAGTGAAAGATGGGAGGTTTGCACGATAGAATCTCTAATGGCGTCAACCACAAAGCATAAGGCCGCTGGAAGGTTAGCAAACCCCTGGGCCTGCTGTTCAGGTAATACTTTGATGACCTGCTTAACATGGTCTCTTAAGTATTGACAGACTACAATCGCTGCTACTGCAGGTTGGGCCACTGATCCTGCTAAGGAGAAAACATCCTTCAATAGGGATTCCATCCTTTTATCTACAGGATCCCTGAGCATCTGAGCATTGTCTACAGGACAAGTCAGGCTATTATTTACGGAGGAAATGGCGGCATCAATAGCCGGTATTCCCCACATTTTGATAAACTTTTCTTCCATCGGATAAAGTGTTGAAAACTTTTTCGGCGGAAAAAAACGTTTGTCTGGGTGATCCCACTCAGAATAAATGAGCTTTTCGAGTAAAGTATGAACAGGAAAAGCCTGTGCTGCTTGAAAAGGCTTCAGTGACCCCAAAGCAGAAGAGGATTCTTTAGCAGTTTCAGGTGGGGGCAACTTAAATGTGGAGCGGACCAATCCAGTAAGGATCTGCACTAAGACTTTCTCCTCTTGGGAAGTCGCAGAGGGTCCCTCTCCACCTGATTCCTCCGAAGAGGAATCATCCGTCCCATCCTGATCCTCTGAAAGGGATTCATCTCCTTTATCCCAGAGCTCCTCTGTCTGAGGGTCTTGGGCAACAGAGGAAGGCCTAGTGCGTTTTCTTTTACTGAGTGAAGACGTAATCACGGCACTTAATCTTTCCTCTAGACCATTAATGGTTGAGGAAAAACCCTCTTGTGTAATATATACAGGGGCTGAAGTGCCAGAAGCAGGTGTAGCCCCTGACCCCGATGGCTCTCCCTGGCTAGCCGTCCCTGGCCCATCAGGGGGGGAGGATGCTGCTGACAGGGGGCCCTCAGAACCTGTACGAGATCCCCTAGTGTCTCTGGTTCCTGGGGTGCTTGAACCTCTTCTACCCATAGTGCAAAGCAACAAGGTGTGAGGTATACAAATGAACACTGCCTGCTGAGCGATGTAGTCTGGCTAAAAGCCTTGCTACCCAATGCTCAGTCTGGTGTTACTTCAGTAAATGCTGCCTAGGAGAATGCCTGTGTCCCACCTTACATGCGACCGTCAGCTCTGTGTCTCTCAAAAGGCTGTGTGCACCTGTACAGAGTGCCTTTAATAGCCTGCAGCTGGCCTGAGTGGGAGTCTAAGCACTCTGTGCTGACATCCCGCCCCCCCTCTACCACCCCCCCCCCCCCTCGAGTTTTGAAAAAAACGAGCGCTTCCCGCGCTGGCCGACTCTCCTGTCATGCTTATGGAGGAAGGCTGGGGGAGGGGGAGGAGGGAGAGAAGCTGGTAGTAAAGACCTGCCTGAACGGCCATGGTCAGACATGGTGGCCTGAGGCCGCAGAGCCCAAGTGGTATAACCACTTTCTAGACCCCTGTGGCCTCCCTCTAGCCTGGGGGGGAACATTCAAACATGAGAAATCCCCCCTTCCATCCTACCTTGGAGCCGGCCTGAGACGCTGTGAAAAACATGTGCAGCGATGAAAACACTGAGACAGACAGTCAGCATGTGAAGGTATGTGCTCTTGGCAGCCCCCGGTGGTCACAATAGGCATAGCATGCATTTACCTTAAAGGAGAAAAGCCACTAGAACTCAAAAATTCTGTGGAATCTCCTCTTACCTTATCCAGCCGCAGGGTTCTGTTTACACAGACCCAATCTTCACCTCTCACGGTGGGCTCCGTTTGGAAAAACCTTCAGAGACTGGGGCCCCCTATGAATAGGGGGATCCAACAGTTCTGGGACCGTAAAGCACCCTGCCAGAAATTAGGAAGTTTAAAGCCATTTTCTGATCTGCGGGGTCCAGCTCTCTAAAAAGAGAAGCGTTACGGGTAAAACCTCGTTTCTTCGGACACGAGGCCCGGGTACCATTCAATTCGGCCATGAAAAGACACTTTGAATGGATCCGGTTCGCCTGGCTTGCCCCAGTATAGGATTAGGATATTCCCTTTGGAGCTCAGCACAGGACATCTTTACACGTCCATCACCTAAGACACTGGCGTAAAAACTGAGGTATCCCTGCAAGGGGGAGGGATTATATAGGGGGTTGAACTTCCTGATAGGGTGTGACCAGTGTCCAATCACCTAGTGATACCTATATAACCCATCAGTAATTACTGTGGCTCTGTGTCCCGTGATGTTCGAGAAAGAAATTTGTTTTTCCTTTTGCATCGAGGGCGAGATGCAGCACTCTGCCCTTGCGACATATCTGGTCCGTCGGACCAGCATACAGACGCAGCCAGACGAACGGGCTTTCCATCAGTAATTGAGTCTGGCGGACTAAGATTTAAAGCATGCTTTAAATCTAGGTACGGCGGACTTTTGGGGAAAAAAAAGTCCGCCGGAGCATACACACGGTCGGATTGTGCGGCGGACTCTGGTCCGCTGGACCAAGTATGCCGGAAAGTCCGACCGTGTGTACGCGGCACTAGAGGCACTAAAGGTCTTCGCAAAGAAAAAATATGCCAAGAAGAAAAAACAAAGGCCGGCCAATCAGGCACTCCTGAGTACCTTGAAAAACAAACTAGTATTGAAACCAAACCAGCCTGTACACAGAAAAAGATTTCTACTAGGCGTTCAAGTCGTGACGCTTCAAAATTTGAACCAGCTCATCATGGACAAAATGAGAAATATAAGTCCAGAACCCTACAGAAAAGGGAACAATTATTCCGCAGAGACCTAAAACGCATGTAATCAGCAGATCGTGTGAAGATGTCTTGTGAGGAGAGAAGAGCAAAGTATGAATTGCTGCAGAAGTTGTGTAAAGAAAAGAGGGATCGGGCTCCGAAGTGTTCCAGGACACCGCTGGCGCTGACTGAATCCAAAACTCTAAGCATGGAAAGGAAAGGCACAACTTCAGAAAATCCAGATATTCCAAGATGGCAAACGTATTCAAAGGAGAATTGAGGCATTGGATGCAGCCAGGCTGGAGAGTTTAAAAAAGTACGCGGAACTGCAGCAATATATCAATAGTTTCACAAAATGAAAATCAATGAAAAACTATAGACTAGCATAAGGGGGGGGGGGCTGTGACATAAAGGGGAGATCTGTGATGTAAAGGGGGATCTGTGAAATAAAGGAAGGATCTGTGATATAAAGGGGGATCTGTGAAGTAAAGGAAGGATCTGTGAAGTAAAGGGGAGATCTGTGATGTAAAGGGAGAATCTGTGAAGTAAAGGGGGATCTGTGATGTAAAGGGGAGATCTGTGATGTAAAGGGAGAATCTGTGAAGTAAAGGGGGATCTGTGATGTAAAGGGGGGATCTATGAAGTAAAGGAAGGATCTGTGATATAAAGGGGGATCTGTGAAGTAAAGGAAGGATCTGTGAAGTAAAGGGGGTATCTGTGATGTAAAGGGGGGATCTGTGATGTAAAGGGGGATCTGTGATGTAAAGGAAGGATCTGTGATGTAAAGGGGGATCTGTGATGTAAAGGGGGATCTGTGATGTAAAGGGGGGATCTGTGATGTGAAGGGGGGATCTGTGATGTAAAGGAAGGATCTGTGACGTAAAGGGGGATCTGTGAAGTAAAGGAAGGATCTGTGAAGTAAAGGGGGATCTGTGATGTAAAGGGGGGGATCTGTGATGTAAAGGGGGGATCTGTAATGTAAAGGAAGGATCTGTGATGTAAAGGAAGGATCTGTGATGTAAAGGGGGGATCTGTGAAGTAAAGGGGGATCTGTGATGTAAAGGGGGCTCTGTGACGTAAAGGGGGATCTGTGATGTAAAGGGAGGTCTGTGATATAAAGGAAGGATCTGTGAAGTAAAGGGGGATTTGTGATGTAAAGGGGGGATCTTTGAAGTAAAGGGGGGACTGTAAAGTAAATAGGGGGAACTGTGACGTAGGGGGGAATCTGCTACTGGAACCAGCCCATTGTATGGCTCTCTCTGCAGTAGCTGAAAGCCAACGGGGGGTGGGGGGGGAAGCAACCAGCTTTTAGCTGCTGCAGAGAGATCTATACAGGGGATTGTTTCCAGTAAATGCCCCCCTGCTGCACCAATCACTCTCCCTGCCCACATCCAAATCATTCTGCTGCCTGGGCCACCCTGCTAGAGGAGGGACTGGTGGTACTCCCTTATATGTATATTAATTATACATTTTTACTGTCCACCAACAGCTCCACTTAAGGTACAAAGGCAGGAGATCTATTCAAGTAAATGGGGCAGCGCTGCAACTACCCTGCAACTGCATGCAATGTATGTAGTTGCAGCATGCTAGTGTGCCATGCATGTGCTCATGCTAGTGAGGCTAAAGCAGGCATTAAGGAGGCGACATATCACCCCCTCACTGCCTATCAAACACCTCTGAAAAACGGTCCAAGTGTGGATCACTTTTCAGAGAAGCAACATACCTTGGCACAACTGTTGACCCCTTACCGCTGACTTGATTGTACTTGACAATACTTAAAACATAAGCTGTTCTCTTAAAGATAACAATGTAATTTAACATATATAAAATCCCTATACAATAAAATGAAATTGTTGACATACAGCAGTGTGGTGTGTTGCTCCCAAGAGGCACATCATCCTAAGGGCTCATTCACAAGTGTGGCAGGCTCTGTCACCCCTCTGAAAAGTGATCCACACTTGGACCACTTTTCAGAGGTGCTTGACAGGTGGTGAGGAGGTAATATGTCGCCTTTTCACCACCTTATTTAGCTCTACAATTGCACATGGTTGCGGTGTGGTTCTTGCAAGACTCCATAAAACTGCATTAATCACATTTGGCAGGCTGCATCACCACTCAAAGCGACACGTTGTTTAAGTTTTGCTGCAGCCGCAACGTACAGCATCATGGCCATGGCATGTGTATAGCCATGAGCAGCTGTATCTTTAGTGGTTGTACGGTCGTCAGGAGGCAGTAAAACTACGGCTCAACTGCCTAGTTGTGGTTGGGCGGATTTAAAAAAACGCAAATCGCGGCAAAATCCCAGCAAAATCGCACTACACCCTTTTCTTCAGCTTCTCCGATGAAGTCTATTGAACCAAAAAAGCAAAAAAAAGCACTGTTTTGCATTTTAAAAAGTCCCTGACCCTTTCAAAAGACGCAGGGGCTGAAAAAAAGCATAGATGTGAACGTGTCCCATAGGAAACCATGATAAATGGACTGTACTGCGTTTCTGCAAAAAGCACCAAAAACCACATTGGTGTGATCCAAGCCTTATAGCGGAGCTCAACCCAAAAGTGGAAGCTCCACTTCTTTGCACCCCCCCTCACTGCCACTTGCCACTTTTTAGAGGGAAGGAGAAGAGGGGATAAAACCAGGTACCCGCTGGAACTTCCGGGTAAGATCGCCGAACGATTGTGGTGATCTATGGAATTTCTGGCCCCTCCTCCTTTCCCCGCTGTCTCCTGAGACACACACAGGTCCAAGACAGCGGGACCATTCAGAAAGCGCAGCATGACTCGCGCATGCGCAGTAGGAAACAGGCTGTGAAGCCGCAAAGCATCACTTCCTGCTTCCCTTAGTAAGGATGCCGGCTCATGCACCCGAAGCCGATGGAGGAATCCGCTAGGGGTGCCGACATCGCGGAATACCTGGACAGGTAAGCGTCCTTATATTAAAAGTCAGCAGCTACAGTATTTGTATCTGCTGACTTTTCATTTATTACAGGCTGGAACTCCGCTTTAACCGCTTGCGGACCAGCCGCCGCAGTTGGCACCGCTGCGCGAAATCACGTTAATGTACATGATCTCGCGAGGTCCGGATAGCAGGCACGCGCCCACCGCAAGCTCCGTGAGTCCGACCACAGGTCCCGCGGATTCGATGTCCGCGGGGATACCCGTGATCGTCTCACGGAGAGGGAGGGCTCATTCACAAGTGTGGCAGGCTCTGTCACCCCTCTGAAAAGTGATCCACACTTGGACCACTTTTCAGAGGTGCTTGACAGGTGGTGAGGAGGTGATATGTCGCCTTCTCACCACCTTATTTAGCTCTATAATTGCACGTGGTTGCGGTGTGGTTCTGGCAAGACTCCATAAAACTGCATTAGTCACATTTGGCAGGCTGCATCACCACTCAAAGTGACACGTTGTTTAAGTTTTGCCGCCAAAAACCACATTGGTGTGATCCAAGCCTTATAGCGGAGCTCAAAGTGGAAGCTCCACTTGTTCGCACCCTCCCCCCCCCCCTCCACTGCCACATTTGGCACTTTGGGAGGAGGGGATATCAGTCAAAACCAGGTACCCGCTCGAACCTCAGGGTAAGATCGCTGGACAACGATTGTGGCGATCTATGGAATTTCCGGCCCCTCCTCCTTCCCCTCGCTGTCTCCTGAGACACACACAGGTCCCAGAAGACAGCGGGATCATTCAGAAAGTGCAGTATGACTCGCGCATGCGCATGCGCAGTAGGAAACAGGCTGTGAAGCCGCAAGCAACACTTCCTGCTTCCCTTAGTAAGGATGCCGGCTCATGCACCCGAAGCCGATGGAGGAATCCGCTAGGGGTGCCGACATCGCGGAATACCTGGACAGGTAAGCGTCCTTCTATTAAAAGTCAGCAGCTACAGTATTTATATCTGCTGACTTTTCATTTTTTTATTACAGGCTGGAACTCCGCTTTAAGGAACGCAAAGTTTTATATTTGATGTATGAAAGGAAAAAAACAAAAAATCTGAAAAAAGCAGGGAGGAAGGGGTTAATTAAAAGTAACTATGGTTACCTTAGGGCCAATCAGGGGATGACTTATTTTATTCAATATAAACACAAGTCATGTATTTTTTTATTAAAAAATAAAATGTCTTTGTGAAAAATAAATAAATACGATCTCCATGAGGCCGATTAACAAAAGCCGGCACTGGACTTCCTTTAGCCCCTCCCCCAGGTTAGGTGTAATCTCACATAAGAAGGACTCTGGTTGCTATGGTAACCATGCTGTGTTTACTCCCAGAGTGCTAAATAATCCTGTGACTATGAATACCACCCACTGTGATCAGCCCATCTAGCCCTATGTAATACTAAGGGATGTCATACACACTACAATCTGATTGTAGAATCACATTTACATTTACCAAATCAATGTAATATATAGAGGAACCTAAACAATCCAAGTTCAATCCAATCGCACAGTCACTTATATTACAACATTGTTAGTGGATCAAAATGAGATTGTACAATCAGATTGTACCGTGTGCATCCAGCATAAGGCTGGCCATACATTATACACTTTTCTTCTACAATTATTTTTTAGATTTACCAAAACCGGATATGAGGTCAAACCTAAACTCTTTCAATTTGTATGCAATCAGGCAGGTCCTTCCACTGCCTAGTTAAACAGAAATCTAAAGGAAATTGAATAAAAAACTTGTTTAATTTATGGCCAGCTTAAGGATACAATACTAAATTATGACCTTTTATTTATTATTATTTTTTATATGTATTCCATCCATTGTTACAATGCATCACACTGAATATTTATAATTCAACTTTATTGAAGTGTCATAAAATGACACATAATTCACATCAATGCACTGCAGCACATGGTTGAGGTGTGTAGTGCTGCATAAAAATACACAAATGCAACATTTTTATGTGGTATTAAAGGTTCGGTTAAAAAAAAAGTGTAAGGTATACATTTATTCGATGCAAATTTAATATAATATGGTGTGATTGTGCACTAAAATGTATTTTATCATATTATTTCCGGAAAATGTGCGTTTAAAAAACAATTGTGCAAATATCACATGAAACAAAAACTTTACGTGGAAAAAAAGAATTCGGATTTTTACATGTATGCGACAAAGAAAAATAAATTGCTCTGGAGCTGAATTGGTTAAAGGTTCATAAAAAAAAAAAAAAAGTCATTGCTCACAGGCACCACCCCTTTTGGTCATTTGACTTAGCACTATGATGTCACAGTGGCTAGGCTATAAATAGCAGCGAGGGAAGGCTTGGTTCAAAGTGGTAGTTTTTTCACTGAAGTAAACATGAGTATTCCTGACCTTGAGCTCCTTATAAAAGCATTTTCTTGAATCGTTTTTCACGTGTTTAATTGAGCGTTTTCTCTCACATTCGTGTTTATATTTACGTTATTGTCAACCAAGAACTTTGGTTAAAATGGAATACTACAATAAGAAAAAATATGAAAAAATACTTAAGATACGCGGTGCCAGAGCAGAAGACATCCTGAACTTTATCAAGGAACATTTTCCATCTGTTCGAAAATCCCCTGCTAAGCAAGGGTATGTGTCGGTCCCCACTGTGCACTGTGTGCAGGACCGTCCCGAAGTTCTGGATGCGGAGTACATAAAAGAAGAGTGCTTCAAAAGATGGAAGGAGAAACGGAGGGAAGTTCTATCATCAGCACTTCTTACTCCAAAAGGACAACCATTCAAATCTTTAGGAGGTCCAACACTTTCACTTAGGGGTGTACTCACTTTTGTTGCCAGCGGTTTAGACATGAATGGCTGTGTGTTGAGTTATTTTGAGGGGACAGCAAATTGACACTGTTATACAAGCTGTACACTCACTACTTTACATTGTAGACAAGTGTCATTTCTTCAGTGCTGTCACATGAAAAGATATAATAAAATATTTATAAAAATGTGAGGGGCGTACTCACTTTTGTGACATACTATATATATATATATGAATAGATATATAGGAACAGTGATGGCTGCTGTCAGCCTGTCATTGCTTTGTACAGACCGAGAAGCCACTAATGATTCTTGCCTCCGGAAACTGGTGTGTGCAGATAATCGACCGTGTAAAGGAGGACTTGAAGACAAATTGTTGTTTTGGTAAAACATAGCTAATAAAAAACATTTTTCTTAAATGTTATAAAAGCCCCTTTGTAATTTAATGGTTAAATATAAAATATATTTTCTATATCAGCTCTGCTCTAGCCATTTTTTTTTTTTTTAAACTGTCAACATTTTACATTTCTCTTCCTTGTTACTTTAGAAACAATACTCAGTTGTAGATTTTGTTTTCCAGAATTCTCATGATCTTGCTTTTGTAATGGTTTCACTCTAACCAAAAGTGTACCCCACACTCTACACCAGGGGTGTCAAACTCAATTTCATCGTGGGCCGCATCAGCATTATGATTGTCCTCAAAAGGGCCGGTTGTATCTGTAAGTTTAGATGTCCAGCGCATCCCCTCCCCTTACATTAGATGTCAAGAGCCACCCCACCATCAGAAGTTGAGTCCCCTACTCTCCCTAACATCACAGTGCACCCCATTTCCTTATGCTGTTGCTGGGAAGAAGCTGGATGCATTGCTTGATAACAGAAAGTAGGGGTCTGGAGGAGGACCAGAGGAGGGCTGGAGCTCTCCTGCAGCTGCAGGAGAGGTGCGAGGGCCACATGAAATGGCCTGGAGGGCCGGATTCGGCCTGTGGGCCTTGTGTTTGACACCTGTGCTCTACACAATACAAGCTGCATCTCACCATACCAGATACTTTCCTATACCACATACTGCACCTTTGATCACATACCGTTTACCTCCTTAATACTCTGAACCTTTTCAGAGTTTCAGAGACCTTGCTCACTTCACAATTTGCTGCTTCAACAGGCAGTAGTATGGGAACAGGGATAACCGAGGTTCTGTGAAACTTGGCCCCTATGGGCCCTGGAGTGGCCATAGTCTTTACCTAGCCATATCCAAAACTCGAGTCCACTTTAGCAAGTGTATGGCTAAATCACTTCTGCAGGAAATGGGCCATACTGTGCAACCTAATAACAAAATTAGTGCAGTGCTATAACAATAAATCTGGAAAATGTTCATAAAAGTTCCCAAAAAGAGTGTCCACTCATGATTCCTGAATTCATACAGGTGACAACGTGCAGAGGTTCCACCACCGGTATCGCTAGCAGCTCACCTCACAACATGGACCCCCGATTGAAGAGGTGGGTCAAATGCTCCTTCCCATAAAGGGTCAATATACTTGAAATCCACATCAGTAGGTTGTATCACCACCAGCGGCTGTATAAGGCATATGTCAGATGATCCCAGTCTCCTTAATGTAATATGCCAAAACTCTCTGTATGTTTATATGTCGCTCTTCCAAAAGGTCATCCTATACTCATATAGAACCCTACAGATAATTAAACATCAAGGTCAATGAATTCAAACAATATGGGATAAAATCTTGCACTTGTCTAGCTGACGTCACTTTTCTAGCTCCAATCCAATGCGTTCCCTCTCAAAAAGCATCGACTGGGATGAAGGCAAAGTGACGTCAACTAGACTAGTGCAAGATTTTATCCCATATTGCTCGACATTCATTGACCTTGATGTTTGATTATCTGTGGGGTTCAATATGAGTATAGGATGACCTGTTGGAAGAGCGACATATAACCATACAGAGTTTTGGCATATTACATTAAGGAGACTGGGATCGTCTGACATATGCCTTATACAGCCGCTGGTGGTGATACAACCTACTGATGTGGATTTCAAGTATATGGACCTTTTATGGGAAGGCGCATTTGACCCACTTCTTCAATCAGGGGGTCCATGTTGTGGGGTGAGCTGCTAGCGATACCGGTGGTGGAAGCTCTGAACATTGTCACCTGTATGAATAAGAATCATGAGTGGACACTCTTTTTGGGAACTTTTATGAACATTTTCCAGATTTATTGTTATAGCGCTGCACTAATTATGTTATTATTATCTTAGCAGGGATTTGGTTTGTTGACCCTGACTGTACAGCTGCTTATTAGTTCATCATATATTTTTGCGCTGATTGATATGCTTTTATAAAATACTGTGCAACCTGAAGACGGATCATTGCAGAGAAGGAGTCATGCAAGTTGTTAATACACAGGGAAGATTAGCTACACAGGGAGATATAGGGGTGGTGGATGGTAAAGCTGGCCATAAACTGTTCTTTTTTGTGTCCAGTCAGTGGAATAAATAAATAAATAAATAAATATTAAAAAAAAAAAAAAAAAGAAGAAGGATTCCTCCATTCACACAATCAAGGTGGATGGTGGAATCCCCTCCTTCCCACAAGGACATTGGGTTCTGACAGTGGCATTGACACTGATAAGCAGCTGCATATGATTGGCTTCAGACACTGATCAATGGGAAAATTTTCCAACCTGTCCCTTCAACAGAAGGATCAAAAAGCATCGTTTTCTGTCGAGTGGGGATGGCTACACACTGATTGAAATTCTGGCCAGTCCTTGCTGAACCAGGTGACTTTTGATCAGAGAATGGCCCTCTTAGGTTTGGAGCAGTGACGTTAGAACGAAAGCTCCGGGGCCTGGATCATATCTGGCCGAGGCGTGTCAGGCTTTGCCACTGCTAACATGACTCTTATCTCCTTTTCCACACTTCTCATTACACCCCAGAATAACTTCCTAGTATGCTCTGCTGATAATCTAAGAGGTACATAACAGGACAGGAGGGTGAATGACCAAAAAGAAGAAGACAGCAAGGGTAAAAATGTGCTTTACTGGCAGTGTCCCCAATATGCCCGCCACTGTCATTGTTATTCCAGCATAGTGCAAGAAATTGACACGCCGCGTTACCCCTTGACCATCTGGCCAAACACATGTAATTTCGACCTCCCAGGTCAGAATTAAGCCAGCCAGCCCAAGCTTAGTGTATAAAGCTCTTTATTTTACCAGGCCTGGCAATAGAAAAATATGGTGGTGGTGGGACATTGGTTCATGCAAAATCACCTGTGCTCATTATCACTTATTACTCTCTTTGGAAGCCCTACATGAACTAATTACTGGAGACAATTTTCAAACAGGGCCATGCATTGTCACCCTAGCTGTGGAATATACAGCCACTGTATTCCAACTAGGTTATAGTAACTACTATTTCCCACCTTGGAAACAAAAAATAAACAAGTTGGAACAGACAAAGATCTATACAAGTGACAATTACGGACCTTTGTGTGGACGGAAGAATACAGAATCAGCTCCTAGTTTACCTAGCTTTATTACTGTGTGTCCTAGTAAGCTGCAAGTCATTGTATCTCTGGCCCTGTTTGCATTGGGTGTGCACCTACTTTATCAGAAATTGCATCATATTCATTATACATGGCTTTGATAGCAAGGGTTATCTTGAAAATGCCTTGTTATTGGAAGCCAAATACCTGGAGCAAAGGACCCAAAAAAATACAGCAAACAAATCTGTTTACTCATGTCATGCCTAATACTATTGTTTTCATGGTCAATACCAGAAAAAGGGATATACTGCTATGGAAATGTAATGCTGGAAAAAAAAAAGCATATGCAAATTACTTTGGCATAGTCTTAAATATGACTGTTTTTTGGAATAGTGTTGTGTATTTTGGCTTACATAGTCTTCTGGACGATGGATTTTATTCTGTAATTAAATGGGGATTGGGCCAGTGTGGGATGGGGCCGGTTTTGGATATTTTTGGGCCCGATATTCACCTTTTATTTAAAGTACATGAAACAGGTTTGTGTATATAAAAGAAAAGCAAAAAGGCAAAACAATAAAGAGGAAGAGAGAAGTTGTAAAGCGCTACGTAAACTGTTGGCGCTATATAAATCCTGTATAATAATAATAATAATAATAATAATAATAATAGGTAGACAAAGAGACATACCTCTGGCTTCAGCTCTGTTTGGAGTGCAGGGCACATAATTGTGATGCTGCATCTATTTCGGGGCTATCCTACAAACCTATGGGGATAAAACAAAATACCAGCAAAACGTTATCAAAGCAATTACTCATTTTTCTAAAGGTACTTACAGACATGAGATAAAAGTTCTCTATTTAGCAGTTTTTATACAGATATCAGGACCAGATCATGTCTATCGATGGGTGACATGGAGACATGAAGACATTGATAGCCATTGCCACCAGGGCTGGGATTATACTTCCTGACCCCCTAAGCCAAGTGCCACCTTACCCTTACCCTGGTCATGTACTGAAGGCCAAGGCCAGAGACACTAGAAGGGAAATCTTGCCCACTCTGTATCAGGACACCTAGAACTTACAACTAAGGAGTAGGGTAAACTATTGCCCTATTCTATCAGCAGGTCCATTCTAGGCATACAGAGGCAGAGTGGATGAACTACAATCCACAGCACACAATTCCATCAGCAAACACTCAATTTTTGCAGGAAGAGTAGAGAACCCACAAGACAGCCGGGTTGTCAGTCTGGATTCTTTAATATATATGAAATGTGGGCTATGTGCCACCCCAGGCAGCCATGTCATCCTAGGCCACAGTCTATGTTGACTATGCATAAATTCAGCTCTACCAGCTGCTCCATTCAGAAAAGCTCAGCAAGTGGGAGGAGCCAAGCCTGACTATAACAGGTAAAGTCAAGATCTGCATATCAGACATCTGCTTTTATCTTTGGATCGCTCACTGTTTTGACACGCAGCGTTCACTGAAGGTAACCTCCAGTCATTGCTTGATTGTATACAAATTAATTGGCTGGTAAGGTAGGTCTTCATATTACAGTAAAACCTTGGTTTGAAAGTAACTTGGTTTAAGAGGGTTTTGCAAGACAAGCAAAATGTTTTCATAAATTTTGACTTGATATAAAGCGATGTCTTCATATACAAGTAGCGCCAAGTCACAACTGAGCATAAAAGAGAAGACAGGCGCCTCTAAGTGGAGCAATATGGTTACATTTAACCACTTGCTGCCTGTCATATAGCAAAACGACGATGGCAAGTTGGTTCTGATATCCTGATTGGACATCATATGACGTGATCAGGATAACTGCCGGCGCGCGCCCACGGGGGCACGCAGCACGGCGATCGGTGGTGCGGCGTGTCAGTAGAGTTGCCACCTCATCCCTTTAAACCCGAACACATATTAATTACACAAGTTCTGAGGCTAATTTCATGCAGATAAGGCACAGAGTGAGTTTAATTATCACCTTAATCAGCCACAGAAACTGTGTAATTAATATGTGTTCGGTTTTAAAGGGATGAGGTGGCAACCCTACGTGTCAGTCTGACACACCGCAACTCCGATATAGGTAAAGAGTCTCTGACGGAGACTCTTTACCATGTGATCAGCCATGTCCAATCACAGCTGATCACAGTGTAAACAGGAAAAGCCGTGTATCGGCTTTTCTTCACTCGCGTCTGTCAGACGCGAGTAGTGGAGAACCGATCGGCTGCTCCTCTGACAGGGGGTGTCGGTGCTGATTGATTATCACTACCACTTGTGACCACCAGGTATGCCACTCATGGCCACCAGTGCCCATAATTGATGCCAATCAGTGCCAAACACTAATGCCTGCCAATCAGCGATGTCCATCAGTACCATCCATCAGTATACATCAGTGCCACCTATTAGTGCCCATCAATGCCCATCTGTGGCACCTATCAGTGCCGCCTATCAGTGCCACGTATGTGTGCCCATCAGTGCTGCATATCAGTGCCACCTATCAGTGCCCATCAGTGCTGCCTATCAGTGCCCATCAATGCCGTATATTAGTGCCCATCAGTGCTACCTCATTGCTGCCCATCAGTGCTGCCTTATCAGTGCCCATCAGTGCAGCCTCATCAGTGCCCATCAGTGCAGCCTCATCAGTGCCCATCAGTGCAGCCTCATCAGTGCCCATCAGTGCAGCCTCATCAGTGCCCGTCAGTGAAAGAGAAAATGTAATTATTTACAAAGTTTTGTAACGGAAACAAAAACATTTTCAGTCTTTTTTGTTTAGAAAATAAAAATCCAAGTGGTGATTAAATACCACCAAAAGAAAGCTCTATTTGTGGGAACAAAATTATAAACATTTTGTTTGGGCAGAGTGTAGCATGGCCGCGCAATTGTCATTCAAAGTGTGACAGCGCTGAAAGCTGAAAATTGGCCTGGGCAGGAAGGTGTATAAGCGCCCTGTTTTGAAGTGGTTAAAGAGAAAGTAAATTCTGTCCAATTTTTTCTTTTTTTTTTTTAAATATATAGATGCTGTAAGGTATTGCAAAGCCACACACATTAAAATAGGCCAAAAACGAGGTTTGAAAATACCTTATTTAGCTTTTTTAGTATCTCGTCTCTTCTGGGTATTGGCTGCGCCATTGTTACTCCTGTTTGCTGAATCGTTTGTGGACGTAATTTCCGCCCTTACTTTGTTTTCCTGTCCGAATATCGTGCATGCGTATAACATCTTATACTGTCACAAGGTGGGAGAACCAGGAAGGAGAGGATCAGAGTTCAGCATTGCAAGGCTTCCCTCTGTGCCGTTCTCAGAGGAAGATAATGACCCGGCATGCAGAAGATACAGAAACGGCACACATAGTGTGCCGTTAAACAATATACGGAATGCGCAAGCGCGGTTGACGTCACTCAACATTGCAGGACGATTTCTATGGCAACTGAAACAGTGAGTGAATTTTCACAGGCAGCGATCAGCTGCCTGTGCTATATAGATTACAAAGAGCTGAAGTTGTAGTGGAGGGTTTACAACCACTTTAATGAAAGTACAACATTTAGCAACTCACATGGTTGATGTCTGTGAAAGTTCACTCAGAGCTGGTTCACACTAGGACGACTTGTCAGGCGACTTAGCCGCCTGACAAGTCGCGTTACGTTCTGTACAATGGAACCGTTCTAATCGGAGCGACGCAAGTCGCTCCGACTTAGAAAAAGGTTCCTGTACTACTTTGGGGGCGACTTGAGGCGACTTGCATAGACTTCTATATAGAAGTCGTTTTGCAAGTCGCCGCTGCAGTCGTGTTCAAGTCGTCTGAGGCAGTCGCGCTGGAAGTCGTGCTGCCTCAGTGTGAACCGACTCTCACTGTTTCAGTTGCCATAGAAATCGTCCTGCAATGCTGAGTGATGTCAGGCGCGCTTGCGCATTCCGTATATTGTTTAATGGCACACTATGTGTGCCGTTTCTGTATCCTCTGCATGCCGGGTCATTATCTTCCACTGAGAACGGCACAGAGGGAAGCCTTGCAATGCTGAACTCTGATCCTCTCCTTCCTGGTACTCCCACCTTGTGACAGTATAAGACGTCATGCGCATGCACGATATTTGGACAGGGAAACAAAGTAAGGGCAGAAATTACGTCCACAAATGATTCAGCAAATAGGAGTAACAATGGCACGGCCAATACCTTCTACGCGCATAAATGACACATTTATTTCTCAACCACCTATTACACTTTTGAAGGCCTTGGAGCACCAGGACAATGGAATTGCCCACAAAATGACCCCATTTTGGAAAGCAACGTATAATCTATGAGGCATAATGAGTCTTTTGAATGGTTCATTTTTTTCCAGAAGTTTTTGGAAAATGAGCAAAAATGACACCCCAAAATACATTCTGCTACTCTTCCCGAGTATGGCGATACCACGTGTGAGACTTTTACGCAGCCTGGTCACATACAGAGGCCCAATTTCATTCCTACCTATCACACTTTTGAAGGTCCTTGAGCACCAAGACAGTGGAATTACCCACAAAATGATCCCATTTTGGAAAGCAAACACCCCAACGTATATTCTATGAGGCATGGGCTGCAAATAGGTACTCGGGTACTCTGATGGGCTGGAGACAGGTACTCGGGTACTCTGATGGGCTGGAGACAGGTACTCGGGTAACTTGATTAGCTGCAGAAAGGTACTCGGTTACTCTGATGGGATGGTGACAGGTACTCGGGTACTCTGATGGCCTGGTGACAGGTACTCGGGTACTCTGATGGCCTGGTGACAGGTACTCGGGTACTCTGATGGCCTGGTGACAGGTACTCGGGTACTCTGATGGCCTGGTGACAGGTACTCGGGTACTCTGATGGCCTGGTGACAGGTACTCGGGTACTCTGATGGCCTGGTGACAGGTACTCGGGTACTCTGATGGCCTGGTGACAGGTACTCAGGTACTCATATGGACTGTGACAGGTACTCATATGGACTGTGACAGGTACTCAGGTACTCGGGTACTCTGATGGACCGTGACCGGTACTCGGGTACTCTGATGGACCGTGACCGGTACTCGGGTACTCTGATGGACCGTGACCGGTACTCGGGTACTCTGATGGACCGTGACCGGTACTCGGGTACTCTGATGGACCGTGACCGGTACTCGGGTACTCTGATGGACCGTGACCGGTACTCGGGTACTCTGATGGACCGTGACCGGTACTCGGGTACTCTGATGGACCGTGACAGGTACTCGGGTACTCAGATGAACTGTGACAGGTACCTTGATGGGTGGCGACAGGTCCTCTTTATTGGGGGGGGGAAATCAGTGTGGTTGGTGTACACTGTAAGCGGTAACAAGATGTTACCGCAATCACCTTCTCACACACAATCGGTGTGTGAGGAGGGAAGAGCCGGTAACATCTCGTTACCGCTCTGTATTTACATTTAGTGATCGGCTGTGAAAGAATCACAGCCGGTCACGTGGTAAACAGCTGCCGGCCAATGGCTGTTTACCAGCATCGGTGACGAGCAGTGTTCCCAGGAACACGCTGCCACCGACGTGCACGCGCAGCACGCTCGCGATCGCGCGCATGCGTAGTGCAAAGTGGGGCGGTACCATCTGTGATCGGCCGTAACTTCATCACGGCCAATCACGTGGTAAACAGCCCCCTCGGTGACGAGCGGTGTCTCCGTGACACGCCGCCACCAAAGGTACAGGGATGCGCGCACACCATCACGCACATTCCCTGTTTAAATGGACGGACGTCATATGACGCCTGCCCAGAACGAAAGCCGTGCTGCCTGGCTGTCATATGACGGCTGGTGGGCGGCAAGCGGTTAAAGCACAAAACTGTTTTTTTTTTTCAAAAAAAGCATTAGAAAAATTGCTGCGCAAATACCGTGCGAGATAAAAAGTTACAACGACCGCCATTGTATTCTCATGGGTCTTTGCTAAAAAAACATATGTAATGTTTGGGGGTTCTATGTAATGTTCTAGCAAAAAAATGAGGATTTTTACACGTAGGAGAGAAATGTCAGAATTGGCCTGGGTGGCAAGTGGTTACATGATTTAAACAGGAAGTTCTGTTGGCTTCCTTTGCCTGATCTGACCTGTATGTAGAGTTCAGTGAGTGCGGGAAAATTTAACTGACAAAACCCTGATTTGTTTTGTTGCACCTGAAATGTATTAAGCGGATTCCAAGCGGAATTAAAACTTCCTGTCCTTTTCGGCCAAGAAAGCTGCCATCTCGGCCTCTGTTTGATCTGCAACTGCCATGGTGCTGCACACGTGATCAGTTATGACTCCAGCCATTTGATGGTTTGACAGTTTGGGTGAAAGCACAAGAAAATGTGACAGTTAGCTGTTGATGGGTTTAGTTCCACTTTAATACATTTTACTTACATCAAAACTAAAGGAGATTATAAAAAGGGTTTTGTCAGTTAATTTTTTCCCGCAAACACTGAACTCTACATACAGTAACAGCAAAGGAAACCTAATGAGTTTCCTGTTTAAATCAATTAACCACTTCGTGCCCGGGCCATTTCTGACACTTCGCTCCTACATGTAAAACTGTACTTTTTTTGCTAGAAAATTACTTAGAACCCCCAAGCATTTTATATATTTTTTTAGCAGAGGCCCTAAAGAAGAAAATGGTGGGTGTTGCAATTTTTTATGTCACACGATATTTGCGCAGCGGTTTTTCAAACGCAATGTTTTTGAAAAAAAAAAACAAACACTTTCATGAATTAAACAAACCAAAACATTAAAGTTAGCCCAAATTGTTTGTATGTTGTGAAAGATGAAGTTATGCCGAGTAAATAGATACCTAACATGTAACACTTTAAAATTGCGTCTGCCCGTTGAATGGTGGCAAACTACGGTGTTTAAAATGCTCCATAGGCAACGCTTTAAATGCCTTTACAGGTTACCAGTTTAGAGTTGCACAGGAGGTCTGGTGCTAGAATTATTGCTCTCGCTCTGACGTTCACGACGATACTTCACATAAGTGGTGCGATCACCGTTTACATATGCGTGCGGTAATAACGTATGCCTTCGCATTTGTGCGTAAGCACGGTGGCACGGAGACGCTTTAAATTTTTATTTTATACACTTTTTTTTGTACTAACTTTATTGCTATCACAACGGATAAACAACATCCCTTGTGATAGCATTGGCCTTTACAGGTCCTCTTTATGAAGAGATTCGGGGTCTATTAGACCCCAAATCTCTCCTCTGCCCCCCCATGTAGAGATCGGTCCAATCGGCTGCTTCCCTGGCCACTGGTGGCCAGGCAAACAAAAGGGGGGGACCAGAGGTGACAAACTATTTGTCACTCCCGGTTTCAAGGGTTACAAAGAGAGGGGAACGACGTCAGTTCCTCTGTCACTCTCTGTACAGGGCAGCCATCGCCACATCGCTCCCGGCCTCCCCGATGGGGTCAGAGAGCCCGGGAGAGGCAGAGGCGAGAGGGGGGGGGTGGACCCTTGCTTGGAAGCTGTAGTCTCTCTGCAGAGGCCCAGCATACCTCCCAGCGAGTCAAGGCTAGCATTCTCCATTCAGAAAAGTTCATGCTCGCTGCTGATAGTTTGTGTTAGTAGTGTTATAGAGGAGATCCAGTGCTAGAATTATTGCTCTCACTCAGACATTTGTGGCGATACCTCACATGTGTGGTTTAAACACTGTTTACATATGTGGGCATGACCTATGTATGCGTTCACCACTGCACGCGAGAATGGGAGGACTGGAGCACTTTAAACATTTTTTTTCACAAGGAATGCAAGGAATGTAAACATCCCTTGTGATGGAAATAAGCAGTGACAGCGCCTGTTTATGGAGAGATGTGGGGCCAATAAGACCCCACATCTCTCCTTTACAATATAAAGCATTAGATCAAAAAAAAAAAAAAAAAATATGAAAAAAAAAAAAATTGATCTAATGCTTTAAATAAAAAAAAAAATGTCCTTGTTTACATAGGGCCAGAATCGGAAGTGACGTCATGACGTTGCTCCGGTCCTCCTGGACCATAGAGATGAGCAGAGGCCTCCTTTCCTCCGTTCATCTCTGTTATCAGCCGCTGCAATCACCAGATCGGTTCTCGTTAGCCTGGTCCAGCGGCTGGTAAAACGGATGAACGGAGGAAAGAAGGCTTTCACTTATCTCTATGATTCAGTCATGACGTCACTTCTGACTTTGGCCCAATGTAAACAATTGCAATTTCCTTTTTTAATTTATTTTTATTTTTTTAAAAGCATTAGATCAATTTATTATTATTATTATTTTTTAATCTAATGCTTTACATTGTAGAGGAGAGATCTGGGGTCCTATTGACCCACGATCTCTCCATAAAGAGGACCTGTCCTGCTTATTTCTGTCACAAGAGATGTTTATGTTTCTTGTGATAGGAATAAAAGTGATCAAAAACATTATCCAGGTAAGTCTGAGAACCCCTGAGAATTGGCGGGAGGGGGGGGGGGGGGGGGGATCCCTCCTGAGGCTTCTAAAAGTGATCCAGTGACAAATCCGCTGCCTGGACCACTTTTATCGGTTAGAGAATTGCCGACTGAAAAAAACAATGTTGAAAGTAGATAAGAAAATCCGGACAGCCGCACTCCAGGAAGATGTAGTTCAAAAATTGTTTATTTATATTTTTATGAGCATATAGCATACAAAACACTATGGCGGAAGGTACAGGCAATCCTCTAACGCGTTTCGCATTTAAGCTAAGTGCTTACTCATAGCTTTTCATTGTTTTTTCCTGCTTCATTCTGAAAAAAACAATACTGAGGTTATGGCAGCCATGACCCCTGTATTCAACTTCCAACTGTAGACATCTTTTGTTTATGGCCCGGTCAGCAATTGAACAAACCATAGCGGCTGGGAAATCGCATGGCGGTTTTTGCACCGTGCAACTTCCCCCACGGTTCCCGAACCCGCCAAGGCACTGCGATTTTAGATGCGTGGGGGTGCCATTAAAAAACGAATGCCAGACCTGCGAAGAGCAGCATGTTTCCGGTGTGGGAAAAGCTCAGATTGTCGCACCTGCAATAGTGTGACCCTAGCCTACATTTCAGGTGCATCAAAACAAATGGCATTATAAAGGGTTTTGTCAGTTACATTTTCCCGCACTCAATGAACTCTACATACAGCTGGAGCAAAAGGAAACCAACAGAACTTCCAGTTTAAACCATTAGAATACATTTCAGGTGTGTAAAATCCAAATCGCTCATTTTAGGAAAGGCGCGTTTCCACGTCGCTCAGGTGTGAGCGCAGTCTACAGCACAACTCAACTTCCAGATTAAATCAGTTTATTACATTTCATATACAAAAGGGATCATAAAGGGTTTTGTCAGTTACATTTTCCCGCACTCGCTGAACTCTACATACAGGTCAGGGAAGGCAAAGGAAGCCAACAGAACTTCCCATAGAAATCATCACATGCCAGGTGTGTAAAAACAAAGTTTATTTTCTTTAGGAAGCAGCCACAGCCTGAGTAGGAAATCCTGATCTACAGCCAGGGTGCTATCTATAGAGAAAGACACTCGCTCTTTGCATGGAAGCAGTGATCTCTCTGCAGAGTTCCAACACACCTACTACTGAGTCACAGCTAGAGCCCTCCAATCAGAAAAGCTCTTCCTCGCTGCTGATTGGACAGCTCCAATACTGACTCAGTAGGGGATGTGTCAGACGTCTGCAGAGAGACCACTGCTTCCACACAGAGAGCGAGGCGAGGGTCCGTCTCTGCAGCATGCAGGCAGGGGACAGGCTTTTCTACCCAGGCTGTGGCTGAAATGATCTGGAAGACTTTGCACTCCTGTAGCATTGATGTACCCGGTGGAATGTATTTAGGAGGATTTAAACTGAAGTTCATTTGGGCTGTAAACAAAATACAGAAGGATCTTTTGGAAATGCTGGTTGCCTGGCTGTCATAGTTAAACAATTGGCTCCATACTTTCTATGTCATAGACATCAGTATTCCGATCGGGGAAGGTGTGAGTTCCCCATCTCCATACTTCTTCTGGGACAGTGATCCAAGTTTCTGAAATAAGCCGACGGTCATTATAGCCAGGCTGCTTCATGAGAACGCTCAGGATTGGCTGCCTCTAGGTTCATTTAAAGCAGAACCATTCCCACCATGCCCTCCATGCACCGAAATCAGTTATAAAAACAGAGCACAGAGGAAACAATTGACCCACTATCCACCCCCCCCCCACCCGCCTTCACTGCCCAGTACCTACCTATCCAACTACAGTGTTCAGTACTTGGAGAGTACCTTACCTACCTTCCTTCAGTGCCCAGGGCTATAGGGCTATCTTCCCGCATTCAGTGCCCAATGCTATAGGGCAGTGATGGTGAACCTTGGCACCCCAGATGTTTTGGAACTACATTTCCCATGATGCACCACTACACTGCAGAGTGCATAAGCATGATGTGAAATGTAGTTCCAAAACATCTGGCATGCCAAGGTTCGCCATCATTGCTATAGGGACACCTACCTACCTCCAGTACCCAATATAATTGGGCTATCTTTCTGCCTCCAGTGCCCGGTACTATGGGGGGGGGGGGTACCTACCTGCCCCAGTACTATGGGGATACCTACTTACCCCCAGTGCCCAATACTATGGGGGTACCTACCTGCCTCCATTGCCCAGTACTATGAGGGAACTTACCAGCCTCTAGTGCCCAGAACTATAGGAGTACACACATGTCTGCCTCCAGTGCCCAATACTATGGTGGTATATACATAACTTTCTCCACTGCTCGGTACACTTACCTACCTACATTGCTCAGCACTATTGGAGTACCCACCTGCCTCCAGTATCCAGAACTATAGGCACACCTACCTTCCCCAGTGTCCAGAACTATAGGTGTACCTACATGCCCCAATACCCAGTACTGTGGGGGTACCTACCTGCCTCCAGTGCCCAGTACTACAGAATTCCCCACCTAACTTCAATGCCTGGTACTATGGGGCTACCCACCTGCCTCCAGTGCCTAGAACTATGGGGGAACCTACCTACATTGCCCAGTACCATGGGTGTGCCTACCCACACCCAGTGCTATTGGGGGGGGGGGTGAATACATACCCGCCTCCAGTGCTCAGAACTTTAGGGATACCTACCTGCCTCCAGTGCCCAGTATAATGAATGCCTGGTACTATGTGCTACCCACCTGTCTCCAGTGCCCAGTATTATGTATGTACCTACCCACACCCAGTACTATGGAGGACACATACCCAGCTGTCTCCAGTGCCCAGTATTATGTATGTACCTACCCACACCTGTACTATGGAGGACACATACCCAGCTGTCTCCAGTGCCCAGTATTATGTATGTACCTACCCACACCTGTACTATGGAGGACACATACCCAGCTGTCTCCAGTGCCCATCGCTATAGAGGTACCTACCTTTCACCCGGCTTCCCCCTCTTCCCTCCCGAGCAAAGCTGCTCGCAGTCAGGCCCCGCCCACCACAAACTCTCAGCGTTGCTAGGAGACCCGGGTCACATGATCCTCCTCACTTCCGCTCCTCGACACCGGGGTTTTCTCCTTGAATCGGCGACCCGGGGTCACGTGACGTCTCCAAGATGGCGGACACGGCAAGTCAGTTGTTGTTGGGCTCCGGCCTGACCGTCGTGTCCCACCCGCTCATGTACGTGAAGATGCTGGTACAGGTAAGTGTCAGTGATAGGGGGAGGGGCTGGCACCTGTCAGTGGTTCTGTGTATCCGGCCATAGACATGAGCGATCATTGCAACTACCTACCTCTATACTACTGCCTCCTCCTCCTCCGTGTGCATGTCAGGGGGGCACACTGATCAATACAATCAGAGCCCCTTCCTCCTCTATGGGGGGTGCTCTCCATCCATTTCTACTAATTGGTCAGACATTGTGGACTCGTATTCATTTATCTGACAGATATCGGCCTGTGTGGGGGAGAACTGATTAAAATTTAGATCAATTAATCCTTTTTATTAATTGTATTCATTAATAACCTATGGGCCCCACGCAGATTGATGTTTAGGGGATCAAAGTGTGGAATTCCCTGCGGTTTCCCACGCCCGGCGTCCCGGAGGTGAGGTGTCCCCCCGACCATACAAGTGACTGGTATTGGAGGTTGTAGTCATAGAAACGGCAGTATTTACCTGTGCATGTATGTACGGCGTATTTCCTGTTGGTGTGATTGTCACATTTGGGGGGTACACTTTGTACCCCTAGTCGGGTATACCCCAATGTACAGGACACCGCCGCTCATACCACTACAGCCGTTCTCCTGTTATGGCCGGCTGTACACCCCACCGGCGGCTCCCTGGGGGTAGGAAAGCGTCAGGAATGTTACACCTCAATCATGGCGCTTTGGGACCGGCTTACATCGCTGCGGTGCAGGAACGGACGCTGGCGGCACACCCACATATGTGGCATTCATTTTTAATGGCACCCGATGCATCTTTAAAACACAGGTGCATTCACGCCCACCAAAGCGCCTGGTACTGTGCAAGTCAAGCATGCTGTACTTTTTGCACACTCCCACGCATTTCGCAACCCATTGACATGAATAGGCTGTTAAAAATGCACCTTTTTATTCTTGGTTCTAATTTTAAAGTGGACCTTCACCATCCCTGCCCTCCATTGCTTCACCCCTCCCCCTCCTCTCTCACAAACAGTCGTTTCTGTTTATTACCTTTTTTCTAGGAACCTCCCCCCACGCTTCCTGGATTCTTGCCTAGGCAAGAATGACATTCAGTTCCCTGCAGCCTTCTGAGATCCTGACATCACAGATCCCAAGAGGCCTCGGGGTGCTCTATGGTGCATGTGCTGCCTTGTGTCATCAGTGGGCTGGCTGTCTCTTCCTGGTTCTTGCAGCGTGCTGCAGTATTAATGCATTATCAAGGGTCAGCTGTCACTTCCTGGTTCTTGCAGCGTGCTGCAGTATTAATGCATTATCAAGGGTCAGCTGTCACTTCCTGGTTCTTGCAGCGTGCTGCAGTATTAATGCATTATCAGGGGTCAGCTGTCACTTCCTGGTTCTTGCAGCCAGCTGCAGTGCATGTGCATTATCAGGGGTCAGCTGTCACTTCCTGGTTATTGCAGCCAGCTGCAGTGCATGTGCATTATCAGGGGTCAGCTGTCACTTCCTGGTTATTGCAGCCAGCTGCAGTGCATGTGCATTATCAGGGGTCAGCTGTCACTTCCTGGTTATTGCAGCCAGCTGCAGTGCATGTGCATTATCAGGGGTCAGCTGTCACTTCCTGGTTATTGCAGCCAGCTGCAGTGCATGTGCATTATCGGGGTCAGTTGGCACTTCCTGGTTCTTGCAGCATGTTGCCGTACATGTGCATCATCAGGGGGCCAGCTATCGCTTTCTGGTTCCTGCAGCCAGCTATAGTGAATGTGCATCATGCATCATCCGAGGTCCAGCTGTCTTTTTCCCAATTCTTGCAGCCAGCTGCAGTGCATGTGCGTCATCAGGGGGTTAGCTGGATCTCCTTGGTTCTTGCAGCTGGCTGGAGTTCATGTGCATCATCAGGCAGCTGTCCCCTTCTTGTTTATGCAGCCAGCTGCAGTGCATGCTCAGGGGGCCAGCTGTCTTTTTCTGTTTTTTTGCAGCCAGCTGCAGTCCATATGTATCATCAGGGGGGCAGCTGTCTTTTTTCCTGATTCTTGCAGCCGACTGCAGTGCATGTGCATCATCAGGGATCTGGCTGCAAGAACCTGGAAGAGACAGCCGGCTCCTGATGACTTCAGAGAAGAAGATGGTGGCTCAGGACTGGCTGTGGAGCTGAGGACCATTGCAGAACTCTGCTAGATGTGTGTGTCCTTTTTTATTTATTTATTTATTTATTTATTTATTTTTTTTTGTGGCTAACCCAGCAAATCCTCTCTAATCAATGATGAGTTGCTTGCTTGCAATGGTTTGTAAAATCAATTACTACATGTATAACCATGAGCATAAAATGGAGATCTCTGGATCTTATCACATGATCATTCTGCAGGTTAAGGCTGGGTTCATACCATTGGGAATTGGATGCGGGTTCCCCACATCCAATTTGCAGTAGCAGGAGATTTTGACCGGGTCTCTATGGAGGCAGTTCACATATCTTCGGTGCGTTTTGCACAAAAACATTGTGCGTCTTTTGGTCCGTTCCAGCCAAACATTCGGGCTGACAATCGGACCTGAAACGGTGAACCAGGACGCACCGGACCCCTGCTGGGAGCCACATGCAGCGATGGTGTAAACCCAGGCTAAATAATCACTGGACATACAGGATGAACGTGCAGACTGCTCCCAATCACCGGACTTATCTCAGAAGAAACATATCATTCACCTGGGAAATCCCACGCCAGAGTTCTATAGGTTATATCAGATAAGTTCTATTTAGTCCAGAATAAAGTTGATCATGCTCAGGCTAGAATTTATTGAAATGTATTGGTTTACGGTCACTTTTGATGTTGCATGTTGGGGCACGGTCGCCTCTGATTTTGCGCGTTGGGGCAGGGTCGCCCCTGGTGTGTTGCGCGTTGGGGCAGGGTCGCCCCTGGTGTGTTGCGCGTTGGGGCAGGGTCGCCCCTGGTGTGTTGCGCGTTGGGGCAGGGTCGCCCCTGGTGTGTTGCGCGTTGGGGCAGGGTCGCCCCTGGTGTGTTGCGCGTTGGGGCAGGGTCGCCCCTGGTGTGTTGCGCGTTGGGGCAGGGTCGCCCCTGGTGTGTTGCGCGTTGGGGCAGGGTCGCCCCTGGTGTGTTGCGCGTTGGGGCAGGGTCGCCCCTGGTGTGTTGCGCGTTGGGGCAGGGTCGCCCCTGGTGTGTTGCGCGTTGGGGCAGGGTCGCCCCTGGTGTGTTGCGCGTTGGGGCAGGGTCGCCCCTGGTGTGTTGCGCGTTGGGGCAGGGTCGCCCCTGGTGTGTTTTGCATTGGTGCTCCGTCATTTCTGATTTTATTATTTTGAATGTACACCCCCGGTTCACAATGCTATCTGGGGCAGAGACATCCAACACTCCTGGAGATTTGTCAGATGCTGAAGTGCCTTCAGCCAATGTAGCTCTTGAAGAAAGCCAAGATCTTCTTCTTTTTAGGGGATTTTTTTTTTTTTTTTTTTTTACAACTACACAATTCTGATATATTAAACTGTTGCTGACTAAGGAGTTAGTGTGTGGTATCAGACTGCAGGCAGATATTTGACAGAACAGCAACTGACAGATGTCAAGTGACTTCTGACTCTCAAGCCCGAGTCCTCCTCAGATGTAACAAGTTAATCTAAAGGAGCTGCTGTTATGTTTCCTAATGTAAACCTCGGTGTCATCACGTATAGTGCAGAACTGCTGGTCCTGTGTTGTATGTGATGACCTTAGTGCCTGTGACTGGCAGAATGACAGCAGCTGGTCGTGTTGATGGGGGAATCCCTCTCGCGGAGCTATTGTTTTTCCTGACGGGAGGGCACGGTGAGCCTTCCCTGCCAGGAGAACACAGTGATTATTGCTAGTAGCTGTTAGGGCTGGGGAAAAAATCGATTTGAATTTTGAATCGAGTTGAGAGGTCAAATCGATTCAAATTTTCTGCAAATCAATTTTTTTAGATTTTTTTTTTTTTTTTTCACCAGGCAGGAGTTTTCAGGCGAGGCTTCGGCCTAGTCCGCGGCGTCCGGCCTCGCTGACTAGGCCGAGGGCGCGGCCTCTCCTAAAAACTGGCCTTGTGCTAGTCTCAGGGCCCTTCATATGTCCCACCAACAAGGTTTTTCAATAGCTTTTTGCCTATAGGGTTGCAGTGTAATGATTTTCTTAGCAAAGGACTCCTGTCATCATAGCTGCTATTACATAGTATAGAGATCAGCCTAAACCAATTTAATTATGTGTGGCCATAGCCCCACTCCAGTTGCAATCCTATTTTTTTTTTTTTAAGTTTTTCAATACAGTGCGGAAGTGTAGTATTGCCTTTTTTTTTTTTTTTTTTTTAAATCAGTTTCTGTTGGAAGTACAGATTACCCCTCACTTCCTGCCACTGTGACACAGCACAGAGAATGAGGGAATCAGTTGACCTCAAAATCGATAAAAGCCTGTCAGGGGTTCTAAACCTTTCCTGTAATATAGTATGTTTTGTTGCTACCTCTGTTTCCAGTGGGGAGATTACTAGTCACTTTCTGTCCTTTTGTCACAACAATGGAATGAGGAAAAATCTACATACTGCGGGGCAGAGACAGCAAAAATAAAACTTGACTGAAGTTGTACTTCTTTTTTTTTTTTTTTAAATCACAGAATTTTTTTTGGAGAAAATCGCCCAGCTCTAGTAGCTGTAGCCACTGGCAATAATCAAATGTAAAAATCTGACATACTGGTTGTAGCCAAGTCGATTGGTTAGAATCTCGGGCAGTCCCTGTTGAATCAGCCGAGATACGAACCATGGCCAGCTTAAAGGAGCATTTAAAGGGGTTTTAAAGTCAGAAGGTTTTTTATCTTAATGCATTAAAATAAAAAGCCTTCTGTTTGCAGCAGCCTCCCTAATACTTACCTGAGCCCCATCTCTGTCCAGCGATGTCCACGAGTGTTTCGGCCATCTGGAGCTCTCCCTCCTGATTGGCTGAGACACAGCAGCGGCGCCATTGGCTCCTGCTGCTGTCAAAGCCAGTCAGCCAATCAGGAGAGAGAGGGGCGGGGCCAAACCACAGCTCTGTGTCTGACTGGACACACGGAGCTGCAGCTCGGCTTGGGTGCCCCCATACCAAGCTGCTTGCTGGGGGCACTCAACAGGAGGGGAGGGGCCAGGAGCACTGAAGAGGCACCCAAGAAGAAAAGGATCGGGCTGCTTTGTGCAAAACCACTTCACAGAGGAGGTACTATAACATGTTTGTTATCTTCATAGAAAAAAAAAAACAAGACTTTACACCACTTTAATCCTTGCAGTGGGAAGGAAGCATCTCCAACCCCCTCCGGTCACATTCAGGTACTGAAACTGCTTGCCTTCCGCATAGTAACTAGAGGTGCACCGAATGTAAATATTGGTACCGAAGATGAAAATTTCTCCAAGCGTCTTCCAGGACAGCCCATGAGACCTTGGGCTCCTCCTACCAGGACAGGAAACACGTCACCCCCACCAGATAAAAGGGCGGTCCTCCAGGCCCATGTCAGTTATTTGTGTTTCCTCCGGACGGGGGGGTAACATGTTCATGGAACCTGCTCCCATAGGACTTAAAAGCAGGGGCTTTGTATGGCTTTTTTCTGGGGCATATCACTTACCTCTTCCTCTGCCAGAAGCAGCACACCGCTGGGGAGGTTGGCTGTGTTGCTGTTCTCTGTCCTCAGTGCCTGGAGGGGGCCAGGACCGGTGTGAGGTCGTGCCCCTAGCGCAGTGCATTGCACTCTAGCTCAGCTGAGCTTCGGTTGTCCTTCCCTGCCGACAGCCTGGCTGATCTGAGCAAGGAATGGAGGAAGCCGCAGCGTTCGAGGGGGCGGAGCTATTGCGCTCCAAGCTGGCCCACAGGAAGTGCCTGGAGAGGGTTACTTCCGGGGCATATGACATCATCATCGGGCGCCGGAGACGAGGTTCCAGTCTTCATAAACGGCGCGAACAGAGAACGCTGGCTGCTGGTGTTTCTTGGTGTTAAGCAGCCAGGCTGTGGATGACCAAGAGGGGCAGAATGGATCCTCCTGCAGTACCTGCACAGGCAGCGGATGCAGTTCCCAACACCAGCACCTCACAGGTAAGCCTGGGGTGTTCTGTCACCACCTTGCTATCCCTGTGAGTGTTCCCTCCCCCTCCCCCCTCTGTAGTAGTGGGTGTAAGGGGACACATTTCCTCCCTCCTGCACGTGGTGTTACGGAGTGATTGTGTGGCTTTAATTACATTGTGGGTCATTTATTTTGTCTTGCAGACCAAGACTCAGGACAAGGCCCAAGCGCAGCCACTTAAAAGGAAATGTGCGGTTTGCGCAAACAAATTGAGCTCCTCATGGAGCAAAGCAGTTTGTCGCACCGGTATAGAAGGCCTAGTAAAGGATGACCCGGTTGCCTCTTGCCAGAAGATGCTTACTTCTGTTAGGGATGAGCTTGCGTCCACCTTCAGTTCCTTTAGAACGCTTATTGACAAGCTCCAGACTCCAGCAGAGAGTCCGTCTTCACTGAAGGCGTCAGTAAGCACTCCGCAGCAGGCAGAGAGTGAAGACTCTGAGGCTGAGGTCAGATCTACCCGTTCTCTGGAAGAATCAGGGTCAGATACAGAGCCCAGAGATAGAGAATCCGCTCGAGGCTCAAGATTTAAGTTGTCTGTTGAGGATGTAGATGACTTATTAAAGGCTATCTATACTACCCTTGAATTAAAAGAGGAAGAGGTTCAGTTATCCAAACATGATCTTATGTATAAAGGATTACATAAGAGAAAATCAAGAGTGTTTCCAGTTCATAGTTCTTTGGTTGATACTATTAAACTGGAATGGGATAATCCTGAGAGAAAACCATTCTTCTCTAGTGACCTAAAAAGGAGGTTTCCTTTTGATGAGGACACTGCGCAGCCATGGAATAAGAATCCCAAGTTAGACGCACCTCTTTCAAAAGTTTCAAAAAACTCGGACCTGGCGTTTGATGATATGGGTACGCTTAAGGATCCAATGGACAAGAGGGGGGATATCCTTCTCCACAGAGCCTGGGACTCAGCAGTTGGAAACATGAAACCAGCTTTGGCTTCCACTTGTGTGGCCAGAAATCTGGAGGTTTGGTTGACTCAGATTCAGTCGCATCTGTCAGCAGGTACCTCCAGAGAGCAAATTTTAAAGTCTTTTCCTCTCCTATTTCAGGCAGTGGGTTTTTTGACAGATTCTTCCGCTGAGTCGGTAAGAATGTCAGCCAGGACTTCGGCTCTAGTGAACTCGGCCAGGAGAAGCCGTTGGCTTAAGACCTGGTCAGGGGACTCGGCCTCCAAGTTGCGCCTTTGTGGCCTTCCTTTAACTGGCGATCATTTATTTGGCCCAAGTCTACAAGAGGCACTGGAACGCACGGCTGATAAGAAAAAGGCGTTTCCAGAGAAAAAGAGAGTTCAGACAGCCAGAAAATTTTTTCGTGGCCAAAACAGGCAACAGAGTCCTAGAGAAAAGGACAGCAGGCCGAAAAAAGCATTGGACTGGGCACAAAGGCAGAGGCAAAGGGGGAGTGCTATTTAACCCTCCTCAACAGCCCGCCAAGCCGCAGTGACTTGTGTTCCCCGGTGGGAGGGAGATTGAGGGCCTTCATCCCACAGTGGGCAGCAGTCACTCTGAGCCCCTTCGTCCTGGACCTAGTGACCAACGGGTACAGGCTGGAGTTTGTTCACCAACCACCAGAACGTTTGTTGGTCACATATCCTCCACAAGATCGGGAGAAAGCGAGGGTTCTGGGTCTCCAGATCGGAGACTTATTAGATCAAAAAGTCCTGATTCCTGTTCCTCGATCGGAGCGGGGCAAGGGATTCTAATCCCATGTATTTGTGGTCAGAAAGCCGGCAGGAAAGTTTCGACTTATCCTGAATCTCCGGACCTTAAACAAGTCCATCAGATACAAGCATTTCCGTATGGAGACGGTTTTTACAATCAAAAACCTACTATACCCAAAATGCTTTATGGCCACGTTGGACTTAAGGGATGCTTATCTTCACATCCCTATCCATCCAGCCTTCCAAAAGTTTTTGAGATTGGCAGTGAAGACGGGTATGGGGACCCGACATTTTCAATTTCAGGCCCTCCCCTTCGGTCTTTCCTCAGCCCCACGCATCTTTACGAAGGTGTTGGGGGAAGTGCTGGCTCCTCTAAGATTAAAGGCAATAACGGTTATCCCTTACTTAGACGACCTCCTGATAGTGGCAAAATCATACCAAAGGCTGTTGGAAGATCTCCAGGCTGTACAGGACTTCTTACAGTCCCTAGGCTGGCTAATAAACAAAGAAAAATCGTCCTTGATTCCGGCCCAGAAAGTAACTTATCTGGGTTACGATTTTTGCTCCGTGAACCAAAGAGTTTTTCTTCCTCAGGAGAAGATTACCAAAGTGTTCCAGACTATGTCAACATTGCAGACCAACCAGTCGGTCTCTCTGAGACAGGTGTCGAGGGCAGTGGGTCTTATGACCTCATGTTTTCCCGCAGTACCATGGGCGAGACTCCGTCAGCGTCCGTTACAAAGGTTTCTTTTAAGAAACTGGGACGGGGACGTAAGGTCCCTGGAGTCAAGGATCTGGCTTCCCGACAGGATAAAAAGAAGCCTGTGGTGGTGGAGAGCTGGTCAGCACCTAGCAGGAGGTCTCACATGGTCCTTTCCCATTTCCCGAAGGATTACCACGGATGCGAGTTCCTGGGGATGGGGGGCCCACCTCAGCAATGCAGTAGCACAAGGAGAGTGGTCCCCAGAGGAGGCAAGGGCCTCATCCAATCAAAGAGAGCTGCTTGCAGTCCAGAGAGCCCTCCAGTCTTTTCAGATGGAGATCAGGGGTCACAACCTCCAAATCCTGTCAGACAATATAGCGACAGTCGCGTATATCAACAAGCAGGGAGGCACGAGAAGCCGGAGGCTTCAGTCCATTGCCCAGGAGATCCTTTCATGGGCAGAGGGGAATCTAGCCTCCATTTCTGCTGTACACCTGAAGGGGAAAAACAATTGCCTGGCAGATTATCTCAGCCGTCACAGGATAGACCGAGACAACTGGTCCCTTCATCCCGAAGTCTTTGCAGACCTCACCAAGAGATGGGGTTATCCGGTAGCGGATTTGTTCGCAAACCGAAACAACCGCAAGACGGAGATATTCTTTTCCATGAACCCGGCAGACCAAGCCTTGGGGATCGATGCTCTGGCGAACCCGTGGCCTCCAGGCCTATGTTATGCCTTTCCGCCAATCAGGCTGATTCCAGAAGTCCTCCGGAAGTTTCGGCTGGAAGAGACAGATCTGATTCTAATTGCCCCATTTTGGCCCAAGAGGCCATGGTTTTCCCTGCTACAGTCTCTGGTTTCAGAGCCTCCGTGGAGTCTTCCGAAAAGGGAAGACCTATTATTGCAGGGTCCAGTATCACACCCTCAGGTGGTTTCCTTAAACTTGACGGCCTGGTATCTGAAGAAAAGATACTGAGCGCCCAAGGGTTCTCTGACAAAGTAGTCAGGACTCTCGTTAATTGCAGGAAGCCAGTTACTAGAGCCATATATTCCAAAGTTTGGAAGAGGTTTAACTCATGGTTATCTGAAAATGATAGATTAACTCATGATATTCCGTCTATTTTGGAATTTTTCCAAGAGGGTGTCGACAAAGGTCTTTCTGTTAGTACCTTAAAGGTACAGGCGGCAGCTATTAGTGTGTTCCTCCAGTTTTCTCTCCTGGAAAATCCCACTATAGCCAGATTTTTCAAATCTATCTCTAGGGCCAGACCAGTAGTAGTGAGAAGTTGTCCAACGTGGGATCTGTCCCTAGTACTTCAAACTCTGGTAGAATTTCCGTTTGAACCTCTGGAAAGTATGTCAGTTAAGTTACTTACATTAAAAACTGTGTTCCTTATAGCTGTTACCTCAGCTCGTAGGGTAAGTGAGTTGCAGGCCCTATCAGTTAGGGAGCCCTTCCTCACGATTTTTGAGGATCGAGTTGTGTTACGAACCGATCCAGGTTTTTTGCCCAAGGTGGCAAGTACATTCCACCGATCTCAGAACATTGTATTGCCAACCTTTTGTAGTTCGCCACAGGGCGACTTAGAAAGAAAATTTAGTTTTCTAGATGTAAGAAGGATTCTCTTGGTCTATCTTGAGGTCACGAAGACCTTTAGGAAAACTGATGCCTTGTTTGTCCTCTTTTCTGGAGTTCACAAGGGGAATAGTGCATCTAAAGCCACATTGGCTAGATGGATAAAGCAAGCCATCTTGGAAGCTTACAAAATTAGGGAGGTCCCTACACCTTTTGTTACTGCGCACTCAACTAGAGCCTTGTCTACGTCTTGGGCTGAGAGGGCTGGTGCCTCACCGGAAAAAATTTGCAGGGCTGCCACTTGGTCCAGTTACTCGACCTTCATTAAACGTTATCGCCTGGATCTCCTATCAGCTCAGGAGCAGGCGTTTGGTCGTAAGGTCCTTCAGGCAGTTGTCCCTCCCTAGACTGGTAAGTTCTGGCTCATCGTCTCATGGGCTGTCCTGGAAGACGCTTGGAGAAAAGCTGAGTTAGACTTACCGGTAACTCCTTTTCTGAGAGTCTTCCAGGACAGCCGGATTCCCACCCGGTATTGTCTGAAGTTATGTGTATTATGCATATGTTTTGCAGGGTCCTACGGTTCTTGAGAATACTGACATGGGCCTGGAGGACCGCCCTTTTTATCTGGTGGGGGTGACGTGTTTCCTGTCCTGGTAGGAGGAGCCCAAGGTCTCATGGGCTGTCCTGAAGACTCTCAGAAAAGGAGTTACCGGTAAGTCTAACTCAGCTTTTCAGGATGCACTTGGCCGAAAACAACAGTTAAAAAAAAATAAATAAAGAATTATTATATATATTTGACTTTTTAATTAATATCATGAATTTAAATTTAATATGATTTTGTCGCCCATTATCAACACCTTTTTAGCGCAAGAAATACTCAAGAAAAATGCATTCCTTAAATAAATTTAAAAAAAAAAAACCCTGCAAGACAAAGGTATGAGCTAGTATGCATAGCATACTAGCTCATTCTGAATTATTTACCTTAGATCGAAGCCCCCGCAGCGGTCCTCGTACACCGCTCAGGCAGGCGACGTCGCTCCCGTGTATCGCGGGCTCCGGCGCTCTGATTGGCGGGAGCCGCCGGTAACGACATACTAGCTGAAGCAAAGCCACAGATGTGCCATTTCTTCTGTTTGGTTGTAAAGGGTTTACAACCACTTTAAATTCTACGTATGTCTTCACGCTGGTCTGTTGCGCTTCCGTTTTTGTGTTAAAAATCTTGCTGCATTTTTGATCAGTCAAAAAAATACGCACACCTGTGTTATGTTTTTGATGCGGTTTTTGAGCCACGTGACCTATAAAAAAACATGCCATAAGCACAGTAATATCGCGTTTTCCGTGTTGTTATCGACCCTTTATTCTCTTTATCGCCAAAATGCCGATAACACCATTTTCGGCCGAAATTTCAGAGCATCTCCGATAGTAACCTCGAGGGGGTCAGACGCTTGTCACTGCTGCCATTGAGAGACTGCCTTGTATTACTTTCAATGAATAAAAGGCGTCTTCCGATTGGCCGAGGTGGAGATCATGATTTCACTGCCCTGCTCCACCACCTCGTCAGGGAACCCCTTGTGTTCTTTGAAAAGAAAGAAAAGGCATTCTGCGAATGGCGGCAAAGCCAAGTGAGTGAACCCAAAGGAGTTGTAACCCCTCAAGGTTTTTCACCTTAATGCATTCTTTCCTTCTGCGCTGCAGCTGCCCCCCCCCCAGAGCCCCACTTTTTCTTACCTGAACCCGATCGTTCCAGCGATGAGCATGAGCCCAGCAGCTCCAGCCGCTGTCTTGGGCCCTCATTGGATAGATTTATAGCAGCAGGAGCCATTAGCTCCTTCTGCTGTCAATCAAATCCAGTGACACGGGAGCCGGGGCTGAGTCCTGCTGTCAGTACTCAGCAGGAGTGCTGCGGCAGCACTCGGGAGTGTGGCCGCACGGGTTCCCCCAGGGAAAGCCTTCCTGGGGGCACCCAATGAAGGGGAGGAGCCAGGAGTGCCGCTGGGACACCCCAGAAAAGGAGGATTGGGGACGCTCTGTGCACACCCTTGCACAGTGGAGGAAAGTATAACATGTTTTATTATTTATTTATTTTTTTGTAAAAGAACACTTTACAATCCATATACCCAGTAAAGTGACTGGCCTCAGGTGATACAAATCCTCCTACATAAGTTGTATCTGTCTTTCTGCAGCCATCTCTTATCTATATCAGTTCAAAGTCCAGAATGTAGAAAGCTTGTTTGAGAGTTAAAAAAAGGGGGGGGGGGGTTGGAGAGCTGAAGTTACACTCTGCAGAGCTCAGAGAAGAGAGTTCTGAGAGCTGATTGGAGAGAAGGGACACACCCCCTTCACACAGGAACAGAGCTGAGGCTGTCAATCAGCTGGATGTCCCTCTCCTGCCACTTTTTTCTCTTGGGAATGAAGCAGCAGACAGAAATGACACTTAGCGCTCTGGATTGAGATAAGTACACACTATAGAGGGATGTGCTTTTGTTCATATTTCATGTCTGAGCTTTACAATACCTTTTAAACTTCAACTTGAGTGTACTGCTGGTCAGAGATTGCAGCACAGATGGGTTTATATGTGGATAATGTTCTTGCTTGTGACTCCAATGGTGCTGGCCGTGTTTCATGGGGATGATCCAATACACCCAGATGACGTTTTGGATTGAGTTTTGATGTCTTGGCTGAAGTTGGGATTTAATGCTGTGTGAGATGTTAGTGAATAGCTTATTGAGTGTTGATTTGTATGTGGCACAGTCTGTGGGTGTGGTGAGTGCAGATCAGGGCACGGAGATCTGTTGTTGCAGGTTGGGTATAGAATTGAGTGCCAGCCGATTGGCAGAAGAATCCCATCTGTCACAGGGACATACTATACTCCTGGGAGCCACACTTTACCAGGCCTATTCCAGAGGTTTGTTTGGTTTTGTCACAAGCTAATCATTATCCCCGCTCTGGATGGCTTAACAGCAATAATATGAAAGTCCAGAATGAGATTATCAAGGTAAAGGTGAATTCACCTGCAGCCATTCACCCGTTCCTGATTCCATATCTTGACATGTGAGCAGATAGAAGTCCTGAATGTGCCTCGCCAGCATGATTGAACATCTGCAGCGTTTTCTTATTACAAAAAAACGGTAAACGACGTGCTTAACCACTTGTCTACTGTGCATTTTTACCCCCTTCCCGCCCAGGTCAATTTTCAGCTTTCAGCGCTCACACTTTGAATGACAATTGCACGGTCATGCAATATGAAATTTTTATCATGAATTTTTTTTTTTTTTTTTTACACAAATAGAGCTTTCTTTTGGTGGTATTTAATCACCACTGGGTTTTTATTTTTTGCTAAACAAGTAATTTCTCTCCTTCGCTGATGGGCACTGCTGAGGCGGCACTGTTGGGGCTGCACTGATAATGACAGTGATGATCAGTGCCCTGATTATCAGTGTAGATGTCCTCTGTCACAATTGCCGGTTACCGGCTCTCCTCTTACGCTATGACAGCACGTGATGAAAGGAATGCTGATGTGTCCAAGTGTTTACATTGTGATCAGCTGTGTCCAAGTGTTTACATTGGACACAGCTGATGCATGTGGTAAAGGACCGCTGTGATTGGCCCTTTACCCCAATCTGTGATCAGCTGCCACATCGATCACAGAGCACACCACAGCAGGCATGCAGGGAAGCGGTTCTGGGAGGACGTCAATAGATCTCTCAGAACTGAACGACTGCTCTGTAGCCTTCATTAGGTTATAGCATGGTTGACAAGTAGTTAAAGGTATACACCTGTCAGAACTGAAAATGAGATCTTAAAATGCATTAGGGCTGCAACTAACAATTATTTACATAATCAATTAGTTGGCCGATTAATTGGATAAAAACCTCAAAAGTTTGGTGTATAATTAAGTTAATATGTAGCCTTAAAGTGGTGGTAAAGCCTCCAAGGTTTTTCACCTTAATGCCTTCTATTTTACTTTTACTTTTACTAATTGTAATGCCTTCTATTACCTCCAGTTTATCACCTCCCAACTTCTCTGGCTTCAGATGCAGATTTTCCTTGCACAGATGCATTCTATGCATTAAGGTGAAAAAACCTTCTGTGCTGCATCTTCCCTCCCCCTTTTTTCCTTACCTGAGCCCGATCCAGTGATGTGCACGAGCGCAGCGGCTCCAGCCACTGTCTCGCTCCTCATTGGACAGATTGGTAGCAGCAGGAGCCATTGGCAAAAATGGGCATTTATTTAGAAGAGAAGGGAGAAGGCAATGGCCCGGCAGGAGGGATTCCCGCATCAGCACGGTCTGTGTTGATAAGGGAATCGAGAGAATTTCTTTCCTGAAACCCCTGGTTGTAGGAAAGAAATTTGCTTTGTGTATGGTCATCTTTCGCAGCACTGGGCGGGAGATTTGGCTGCCAATCTGACCCTTGGAGTACGGGACGCTGTGTTCGTCACCACGACACCCTGTGTCATAGAAGTAGCAGTGCTATGCAAACTGACCACAGGCACATGGATCTGGTTCCATGCTTGGAGTGGTCAGAAGGAAATTAGAGAAGAGGAACTTGCAGAATTACAGTAATCAGAAAAAGTGAAATAACCACCTCCTCAATACAGTGTTTAAATATCTGTATAGACCTCACAGAAAGTGATATGTGAAAAAAAAAAAACTTAAACCATCAATCTCTATCTCCAAAAAACTGTAAGACCCGTTTACACAGGCTGAATCCATTTTTTCTCAGCAGGGGATCTGTTCGCTGATCCCCTGCTGAGCTGAGTGGAGCAGCCTGGTGACAGGTCCTTGTCTGCTTTGCTTATGCAGAGCGGACACAGACGCAGCCCACTGTGCTTTATGGGCAGTCTGATGTAAACGAACCGCCTGTCTGTTTAAATCTGACTGCCCTCTGATCCAACCTGGAGGTAGCCAGGCGTAAATAGACACAAACTTGTATACATCCGACTGCCCATAGAAGAGAATGGAGGGTCCAGCTGAGAAACAGGCAGCCGGACCCAATCAGATTTCTCCTGTGAAAAGGGCCTAATTTAATTCTTTTGTATAGTGTTCATCCATAAACCACTTTGCTTCTTTGTATAGATGGCATAAAACATTAATTCAGTGCAGATCGACATGTCTCTTCACCAATTCTAATGGACACCTACTCACCAGATAACATTGCCTCTCTTTGAACAAAGATCAGCAAAAAAGAGCTCTAAACTCCTGTTATTCAGTGTAGGCATTTCTCCTATGCTATCATATCTCCTCCCTCTCCTCTTTTCTCTACAGAATTCATATCGCGAGGACATGGAAAATGAAACAATACATGGCATAATACTGTTAAACCAAGGGGTTGATTTACTAAAACTGAAGAGTGCAAAATCTGGTGTAGCTGTGCATGGTAGCCAATCAGTGTCTAATCTCAGATTGTTCAATTAAAGCGGAAGTAAACCCTGCGGGGGGAAACAAAATGTTTTCGCCTTCCTTGCACAGTAAAGGCCTAATGTGCTAGTATGCATCGCATACTAGCACATTGTGACACTTAGTTGCAAACGAAGCCTGTGCTGTCCCCGCTGCAGGCCGCATCCATTTTTGCCTCTTCCGGGGCGAGGACTCCGGCTATGTGACTGGCCGGAGCCGCGTGACGTCACTCCCGTGCATGAGCCGCCAGTCATGGCACTCGCTCCTGAAGAAACGGCACGGGCGGGCGTTCCTTCAGAGCGCATACGCCGATGACCTCAGCGCAGTATACATTAAATATTTTATGTGACCACCATTATTTTCCAGCACTGCCTTAACCCACTTGGGCATGGAGTTCACCAGAGCTTCACAGGTTGCCACTGGAGTCCTCTTCCACTCCTCCATGACGACATCACAGAGCTGGTGGATGTTAGAGACCTTGCGCTCATCCACCTTCCGTTTGAGGATACCCCACAGATGCTCAATAGGGTTTAGGTCTGGAGACATGCTTGGCCAGTCCATCACTGCTGTATGGTCTTGGCCACCATTCTGCAGCTCAGTTTCAGGGTCTTGGCAATCTTCTTATAGCCTAGGCCATCTTTATGTAGAGCAACAATTCTTCCTCAGAGTTCTTTGCCATGAGGTGCCATGTTGAACCTCCAGTGTCCAGTATGAAAGAGTGAGAGCGATAACACCAAATTTAACACACTTGCTTCCCCTTCACACCTGAGACCTTGTGACACTAACGTGTCACAGGACACCGGGGAGGGAAAATTGCTAATTGGGCCCAATTTGGACGTTTTTACTTTGGCTACTTTCATACTGAGGCACTTTTCAGGGGGGGGGGGGGGGGGGGGTTAAAAGCGCACTGCTAGGATCTGAAAAAAAGAATTGCTGCTCTACATAAAGATGGCCTAGGCTATAAGAAGATTGCCAAGACCGTGAAACTGAGCTGCAGCACGGTGGCCAAGACCATACAGTGGTTTAACAGGACAGGTTCCACTCAGAACAGACCTCGCCATGGCCGACCAAAGAAGTTGAGTGCACGTGCTCAACGTCCTATCCAGAGGTTGTCTTTGGGAAATAGATGTATGAGTGCTGCCCGCACTGCTGCAGAGGTTAAAGGGGTGCGGGGTCAGCCTGTCGGTGCTCAGACCATATGCCGCACACCGCATCAAATTGGTCTGCATGGCTGTCATCTTCTAAAGATGATGCACAAGAAAGCCAGCAAACAGTTTGATGAAGACCAGCAGATTAATCACATGGATTACTTGAACCATGTCCTGTGGTCTGATGAGACCAAGATAAACTTATTTGGTTCAGATGGTGTCAAGCATGTGTGGTGGCAACCAGGTGGGGAGTACAAAGACAAGTGTGTCTTGCCTACAGTGAAGCATGGTGGTGGGAGTGTCATGGTCTGGGCCTGCATGAGTGCTGCCAGCACTGGGGAGCTACAGGTCATTGAGGGAAACATGAACGCCAACATGTACTGTGACTAGGGGTGCAACGGATCAAAAAACTCACGGTTCGGAACGTTGCTCGGATCAGGAGTCACGGTTCGGATCCTTTTCGGATCAACAAAAAAAAAATCTCCCCCACTGTAATATCTACAATCTCCCTATTGGCAGGTATATTGTCAGGGCATTGCAGAGTATTGGCACTGCTGCCATCCGATCTCTCCCCTCCACTGTACAGATCGTTACACAGAGGGGAGAGAGGAACTGGCGTCATGACGCCGGTTTGTTACAAGTGATCGCTCCGTCATTTGACGGAGCGATCACGTGCTAAACGGCCGCCGGGTGTACCAAGATGACCGCCGCTCCGGAGCTAGGCCAAAGCCGCGGCCTTTCCTATGGCCGAGGCCACAGAGCGGATCGCGGGTGTCCCGTACGGATCAACCTCCGCGGATCGGATCACGGATCGATGACGATCTGTTGCACCCCTAGCTGTGACATACTGAAGCAGATCCTATTGAGCATCTGTGGGGCATCCTCAAATGGAAGGTGGAGGAGCGCAAGGTCTCTAACATCCACCAGCTTTGTGATGTCCTCATGGAGGAGTGGAAGAGGACAGCGATTTAGACATTAATGGCTGTGTGTTGAGTTATTTTGAGGGGACAGCAAATTTACCCTGTTATACAAGCTGTACACTCACTACTTTACATTGTAGCAAGGTGTCATTTCTTCAGTGTTGTCACATGAAAAGATATAATAAAATATTTACAAAAATGTGAGGGGTGTGCTCTTGAGAGATAGTTTGAGATAGTTTCACTTTTGCGAGATGGTGTGGATGGATATATATATATATATATATATATATATATATATATATATATATATATATATATATATATATATATATATATATATATATATATATATATATATATATATATATATATATATATATATATATATATATATATATATATATATATATATATATATATATATATATTATAGAAAAAAAAAATTTTTTATAAATGAAAGTTTAGGGTTCCTGCAGCATTTAAGTTTTCAGGCCATAAAAAGCTTTTGTTTGTGTATCTTGTGCCAATGGTGGGCATAAGGCTGCATTTACACATGCGTTTGGGGGCTGACTATCATTTTCTGTGGGAGACTCTGTAAAGTTTTTGTGAATAGCTGCAGACGGGAAGCCCTATACAAAGCAATGAGAGTCTGACAGCGCCCACAGCCATTTGTGGCCACATTCACGTGTAATCAGACATACAGCGATTACCTGTGAATGACAGACTCTGTGCACAACCTGTTCCCACCCACAGATGTTTGCAGAAATCCCGCTGAGTCTCCTGCAAGAAATTGTAATCTACTCCTAAACTCACATATGAATGAGGCTTAAGATTTGCATTTTTTTATCTTGGATGTATTTCATCTGACAGATGCCAATTATTCAATATTTACTGGCCTTTGAATGGATCTCATTTTACTTATTTATAGGTGGGACATGAGCCGCTTCCACCAACTCTGGGAAGAAACCTCTTTGGACGCCAGGTGTACCAGCTCCCTGGCCTCTTCTCCTATGGTACGTAACTGATTATTACGATTTTGTCCTTTTTTATAGGTGTTCATTAGTGGAATTGATAGAACATTGATTAACTTAGGAAAATGAAGTAAAGCACCCCCCCCCCCCTCTTCTATTGATTGCATCTTGACGCATTAAATGATTTGTGTTCCTTTTGTGTATTTTCAGCAAAACACATCATCAGTATTGATGGCAAGAAAGGACTTTTCAAGGGCTTGGCACCCCGCCTGTGTGCCGGTGCTGTGGGCACTGTAGTGCATAGTAAAGTCTTGCAGGTAATTTTTTTTATTCTGCAACAGATAAAATTTTAAAAAATGTCTGAATGTTGCTGCATATTTTTTTTTGCTGTATTAAAGTGAAAGTAAAGTTGTGGTGGGGTGGCCAGCATTTGTCATAGTGTACAAGCATACTTGCTCATTATGACACGCTTACCTATTGGGGTGCTATCCTCCAATGTTTTCAGCTGTGAGCTCCTGACATACACACTACATCCCTCCCAATGCAATGTCCTTCTCCTCTTCTTCTAGGTCCTCTGTCTTCTTGCTTCATCTATTGGGTGGCCACTGATGATGTAACTCCTACCACGCATGCTGGCTGGAGTTGCATTATCTTGGAACTTCGCTTTATTTATTATGTTGCAGTAAGATTTTTTTGCTAGAAGAGACTTCTAAACTGTGTTCTACCAAAAGACCTTAACTGCTAGCAATTTTGTGTATTTTTAGCCCTACTTCCACATTGAAATGTTGAATAGGTGTGCAGCTTATGGGGGAAGTAGTGGTCTTTTACATTTGTGAAGACAGGACAGCAAATGACCGCCTTGTTCACACTGGTGATTTTGGGTCCTGCAAGAATAGGCAGATTCTTATGGCTGGAATCACAAGTTGTTACAGACAGCTGTGGCTGCTCAGCTTGTACAAAGCAATGGGGGTTATTTACGAAAGGCAAATCAACTTTGCACTACCAGTGCACTTGAAAGTGCAGTCGCTCTAAATCTAAGGGGTAGATATGAAATGAGGGGAAGCTCTGCTGATTTTATCATCCAATCATGTGCAAGTTAACATGCTGTTTTTTATTTTCCTTGCATGTCCCCCTCGGATCTACAGCGACTTTACTTCCAAGGTCACTTTCAGTGCATTTGCAGTGCACTTGTAGTGCAAAGTGGATTTGCCTTCAGTAAATAACCCCCAATGTCAAGCTAACAAGAGCCGCAACTGTCTGGCGATCTTTGCGTGGATCCGCAAATCCACCGGTTACCTGGGGCTAGGTACAGATGACTGTAAACTCCTGTGATTTCAACCGCAAGAATCCACTGCTAAACCTAACCTCACCAGTGTACGAGGCCTAACAGAATCATATAACTCTGGTAAAAACGTAGTGAAGGTAAAAGTGGTGCCCATAGCAGCCAGTTATATCACTGCTTCCGCACCCCACTCTTTTTCCCATGTGTGATAATTAGATTCCACCACAGAATGGCAGGCTGCCCATCGTTCTATAAAAAATTAACATAGGTCTGAAAAATCGGGGGCAAGATCTGAGCTGTTTGTTTCCACCCTTGTGAAGTCTCTTGTAAATAAATACCTGTATTAAGTAGTTTCCCACCGCCAACAATCAAAATCAGGTCTGCCTTCGAAGTTTGATTATAATTTGTGATGCAGAGAGAATGAGTGATAGGGAGGGTATAAAAACGGAGGCTGGGGGAAGTACACTCCCAATTCCCCTCTATGGAGCTGTGTCTCCGTACTGTAAAGAGAATTGCATAAAACTCAGTGTAACTGACTGTAGCAAAGTTGCTGTGTTTAGTGAAATGGAATTAGTATCTCACTGAATACTTTCATTTGGTGCCTGGAATTGCTTCCTTTTTTTTTTTTTTTTATCGCACAAGAACAGCTTATATTGTTCATCATTCTCCAAAAAAACACTCCAGCACTAGAACCAGGGGTATTCTATTCTTCAATGATACTTCATGATACTTCTATCCACAATGCAACTTAAGGGTGCAGCCCTCCACAGACCGCAAAGTCTTTTAAACAAGCTGCAAAAAACGCACAGAAGGGCGCTAACATCTTGTGCATTACCATAAATGTATTGAATCCAAAAAGACAAATGGGTACTTGCTGATATAGAAATTCAAGCAATACTGATACACTCCAGCTGGACACAGGGAAAATTGTCCTAGGACCAAATGGTTGGAAAGCTGACGAGAGTCATGCCCCTTTCCTCAGAGCTATGTGGAAAGGGGAATGGCCCCCTGAAACGCATCAGCTTTCCAACTATTTGGTCCTAGGACGAGTTTAACTGCCTCCAGCTGGCGTGTAAGGCCTCATGTACACTGCTGCTGGTAAACGGACGTTTAGGACCAGTTGGGCATTTTTTTCAACTGCTCCTGGACCCTCCTCTGTTATCTTATCAGTACATGTACACTGGTTCGTTTATAGTCGTTTTAGGCACTTGTGTTTAGAGGCTTTTTTTGGAACCCAAAAAAATGCATTTAGAAGCTGTGTTTAGAGGCATTCAAAACGCGAAACGCAGCTAAACGCACCAACTCATGTTTAGACGCGTTTCGTTTACAGGCGTTTTTCATTTTTGGCTGTTTTGAAAAAAATATATTTTTTTTTTCAAACGCTTCTAGACGCAAACGTGACTAAATGTGGCATGTAAACGCGGCTAAACTGACGTTTTTGGACGCCGGTTTCTAGCTGTCAAGTTAAATCTTTCAGGAGAGGTTGAACAACGTCCCGTGTACATGAAGCCTAATCAGTATTACTTGAATTTCTATATCAGCATGTGAGTATGCATTTGTCTTTTTGGATTCAATACTTTTATTTATGGTCATGCACAAAATGTTCGCGCCCTCCTGTGTATTGTTGTTCATCAACCAGAGAGCATTTTTATGTCCGTTCAGCTAGTGGGAAAAGTACCAATTGTATTGCCAATGATTTTCAGAAGATTTTGTGCTGGATTAATGTCATCACAGCATTCTACTGATACTCCCAGAAGAACATTTAAAGTCATGTGTTATGAATCAATATTTAGGAAACTTTCAGCTCTTGCTTTTATAGAGGACCTACCACTTAACCCCCCCCAATCATTTCAGGCAAAACATGCCCCTTTTCCTCCCACCCTACCTCCCCCAGCACTTATAAACCCATTCTGAACAAAATATGACCTCCTCCCTCCCACCACCTCTAACCCATTCTATGGTAGTTTTTTTTTAATTGTTCTTACCTGCTGAAGTCCTCCATCCAAGTCACCCGCCACCACCGTTTTTGGGTGCAAGGGATTGCAAATACACCGCTGCAGATATGTCTTGTACCAATGTCACTCCTGTTCTGGGTACTGAGAGGATCCTGCTGCTGGACAGTCATTAGGAAGTGTCCATGTCATGCAGGCAGTGACATGGACACTCAAAAAAGGCCTCCATCAGTTGTAAAAAAAAAGGAAGAGAGAAGGCTGAAGACTGGAGCTTTATATGATTGCAGCTTTAGGTTAGTAAAATGGACATTTAGTAATTTTTTATTTTTTTTGTTTGTTTCCCCCAAATCTAGCAATCCGTTATTAATATTGTAACATTAATGTAGAAAATGGTTAAATCGTTGCCAGGGGGTTGTTACAGCCATTCCCCCTTTTTGTAACAATTTCCTCTTCCTATCCAAGAGACACAACAGGATGTAGGCAGAAATTTCTACACTTAGTTGTCAGTGGGTCAGGTGGCCCCATTGGAAGATTTCACCTCACCTCCTGTCCCAGTGACCACTATTACACTTTGGATTTCTTATCTTTTTCAGTCCTGGTGATGGTGGTCATCAGGACTAATAGAGAAAGTGTCCCGTCTCCTGTCTCGGTCTTCTACATTATTTCATATCATATGCTTTGTTTGAATTGCCAGGCTTGTGACAGATTTCGACAGCCAGCAAACATACTACTATTGACAATAGAATATATTTTAAAAATGTTGGTGACTGAGATTTGTCCCTCCTTTTTTGGTATTGGATGTGTATCCTAATGTATGCATATTTTAGCAGAACATTAACAGTTTTTTATTTTTCCCCACAGTGCTACCAGAATCAGAATCAGGCAGAGGTAAGTAGGCATGGGTTCCTAATATAGACTGTTAGCTAGTACATATCTGACCATATTGTGGTATTCACCTGGTTGGGGTATTTTAGGAAAACTGTTTATATTACAAAATTATGGAGCAAATTATAGGAAATCAGTGTATTATTCCACATTTATTACCATTAGTGTTCTTGGCCCTACACCCTTATTTATGTCTCTACCAGCTTTGCACATCTAGAGTGACATTTTTGCCCATTCTTCTTTGGAAAATAGCTCAAGCTTTGTCAGATTGTACGGAGAGCGTCTGTTTACAGCGATTTTCCAGTCTTGCTACATGAATATGTTTTGATCCTAAACCATTCCATTGTAGCTCTGGCTGTATGTTTATGGTCGTTGTCCTGCTGGAAGGTGAACCCTCCGCTCCAATCTCAAGTCTTTTGCAGACTTTAACAGGTTTTCATCTAAGATTGTCCTGTATTTGGCTCCATCCATCTTCCCATCAACTCTGACCAGCATCCCCACAAAATGATGCTGCCACCACCATGTTTTATGGGGGGGGGGGAATGTTCAACGTGAGGTGCAGTGTTAGTTTTTCGCCACACATAGCGTTTTTCTTTTAGACCAAAAAGTTTTAAATTTTGGTCTCATCTGATCAGAGCACCTTCTTCGACATATATTAGCTGTGTCCCCCACATGGCTTCTCACAAACTGCAAATGAGACTTCTTATGACTTTCTTTTTGCCACTCTTCCATAAAGGTCAGATTTGTGGAGTGCACAACTAATAGTTGTCCTGTGGACAGATTCTCCCACCTGAGCTGTGGATCTCTGCAGCTCCTCCAGAGTTACAATGGGCCTCTTGGCTGCTTCTCTGATTAATGCTCTCCTTGCCCAGCCTGTCAGTTTAGGTGGACGGCCATGTCTTGGTAGGTTTGCAGTTGTGGCATACTCTTTCCATTTTCGGATGATGGATTGAACAGTGCTCTGTGAGATGTTCAAAGCTTGGGATATATTTTTATAACCTAACCCTGCTTTATACTTCCCCACAACTTTATCCCTGACCTGTCTGGTGTCTTCCTTGGCGTCCATGATGCTATTTGTTCACTAAGGTTCTCTAACAAACCTCTGTGAGGGCTTCACAGAACAGCTATATTTATACTGAGATTAAATTACACACAGGTGGACTCTATTTACTAATTAGGTGACTGCTAAAGGCAATTGGTTCCACTAGATTTTAGTTAGGAGTGCGATAAACCATTTATCGTTTTCCTTTCACTTCACAATTATGTGCCACTTTGTGTTGGTCTATCACATAAAATCCCAAAATAAACATTAGTGTGCTAGGACTTACATCCATATTCACTGACAATAGTGTTCTAGGCCATACAGATCCAAATGAATTGACGTTAAACTTCTAGGCATCATTTTTCGCTCACTGCTGTCCTTGACTTACTGCAGAGCTCTCTCAAATTCTTTCATGGACTGCATGGGTTAACATTTTCATAAAAAACATTATAAAAATGATCCAGATGGTATGATGGCTAGATAAACTGTAGCTTGTTGTGAAGTTAAGATTGATTCTTATTATTATTTTTATTTTTTTGTCTTGTAGGAGGGTGAAAATGAACAAAAGGAAAACTGCTCCTCCCTTGACCAAATAATAAAAGAGGTAATCACAAGTATCATATTATATGGTGATGTGTCCTAAGGGTACATTTACATTATGTGCGGTAGGACTGCATTGAGTGGCTATTTCAGCGCAGTCCCCTTAGTTCCAGTGAAGGGAACTCTTAAGGTGTCAGTATACCAAGACATTTTGGACAAATTTTATGTTACCAACTTTGTGGGAACAGTTTGGGGATGGCTCCTTTCTGTTCCAACATGAACTGTGCACAAAGCAAGGTCCATAAAGACATGGATGAGTGTGTTTGGGGTAGAGGAACTTGAGTGGCCTGCAGAGTTCAGACCTCAACCGGTAGAACACCTTTGGGATGAATTGGAGTGAAGACTGAGAGCCAGGCCTTCTCATCCAACATCAGTACCTGACCTCACAAATGTGCTTCTGGAAGAATGGTCAAACACTCCAATAGACACTCCTAAACCTTGTGGACAGCCTTCCCAGAAGAGTTGAAGATGTTATAGCTGTAAAGGGGGGGCCAGCTCAATATTAAACCCTACGGACTAAGACTGAGACGCCATTAAAGTTCATGTGTGTGTGTAAAGGCAGGCCTCCTAATACTTTTGGTAATATAGTGTACTTAGAAAACGGTAAATTATTCACCAAACAGGTTCAAGTTTGTATGTTACACAAACGCATCTTAGAAGTGGATGTGTTTTAAATGACAGTGATTTGATATCAGTAAAAGTCACATTTACTGCTTTAAAAATATACCCATAAACTTTGAACCCAGGAATTTAAGATTTGCTTTTCCTCTCTTTCAGACCACTCAGGAGATGGTTGCTCGTTCAGCGGCTACCCTTATCACTCACCCCTTCCATGGTATGTATGATTTTTACCAACCTTTGGTCGTGTGTGTGTGTGTGTGTGTGTGTGTGTGTGTGTGTTATATTTATAGAAATATATGGGGCTTGCAAAACAGAGTGTAATTAATTTATGGTTAAAGAAAAAATAATTCAGCATCATGACGGGCATCCCTGAAGTAGGTCCTGAGATCATTTTCAATCCAGCCAACAAAACGAAAACCTATATCAACCTGCGCCTTTCAACTGTTAAACTATCTAAGCCACTCAGACAAAAACAGAGATTTTAGTTGCATACAATTGCACATACATGTTAAAGCCACACTGCCATGCCAAGGCACCTCTATAAATTTAAAAAAAGTATCCGATTCCCCAACTATGGGACGTTCTGTATGTAGCAATGTACAAACTGGGAGAGTAGGCTCACCTGGATTAAAATTCTGCACCCCATACTAAAATGTAAAAAATAAATCGATGGTTTTTACATAACATCCACACACGTAGGACACCCAACATTAGGGGTAATTTATTGTTCCAAAGCAAATGCACATTGGCACGCTTCTATATTCCAGTGTTTCTCTTCTACATCACTCAGCTAATGCGATCCCAGTGCTGATGGAGAGGGACAAATGAGAATAACTGTGCAGGTGCCCAACATCTTCTTTATTAACCATTGACATCATTGGTTGTTAGGACACCAGCTGCTGAAATGGTGCAGAGTGAAAACCTGTGGCTTTGTGTAACTGAAAGGCGGGCTTGATCTAGCCGCTGGCTTGTATACAATTTTTGGGCAATTTTTTGGACATTTTGCCAAGGCACCCCTGAAGAAACCTTTGCTAAAAAAAAAAATTACCAGTCCTTCCATCAATTATTTGGTTAATTTGCTGTAGTTGGCCACCTCTGAGCCCTTATCAGCTCTCCTACAATATTACAATGTAGTGCACAAAATGACATCATTTTCAGGATGTGACCTTAAAAGTGGTGATACAGGTGTACTGTAGAGCTGGATGGCATATTTTTTTATCTCCTTTTTTTAATCATTTAAGGGGGAACCTACTAGGGGGTAATAGAAGTGGGGGTGCATTGTAATTGGGAAGCCTTGGTCCAAACTCTGCACTTGAGGCCCTTACCTACTTCACTATAGCAGTCAGGGTGTGGGTCAAACCCATGACCACAACCTAGATGCAAAGCCTTCTATTTAACAGCATTATGTTGATTCTGTCCTATAACTGCGGATAATTATTCTAAATATTTTCGTGTTTCTCTTTATTTGCAGTGATCACACTACGGTGCATGGTCCAGTTCATTGGAAGAGAGACCAAATATGAGTATGTCCGTTTCGATACCTTAAAGCAGAACTAAAGGCAAAACTTTTTAATAACCCCTGTCAGTTTTTTGGGGTTTTTTGCCATCTGTGCCCCATAGGGGGGATAATTTCCCTTCACTTCTGGTCTCATAGCTAAAATGGAAAGTGAGAGGAAATCCCTCCAGAGTGAAGAAATCCTGGGTGTCACCAGAACTAATGTCCAATTGAAAGATTTCTACTCTATTACTTTTCTCGTGTCAACCCTAAATTTAGGATTTTCTTGACTTTTAGGTTTGATGATAATGGTAAACAGGACAAATATATAGGATGAATCTTCATAACGGGGCAGAGAGCGTAATAACTGGCAGGTGTTCTAATCCATCTCCCCTCTATCCAAAACAAATAGTTTTGCCTTTTTTGTTACAAATATTGCGAGTTTATCTTTAAAGTGTATCTTTACATGGCTTATATTAACTTTTACAGTGGGGTGCTTGGATCGGTAGTGACGATATACAAGGAGGAAGGCATTCTGGGATTTTTTGCGTAAGTACATCTACAGTTTGCAACTGGAGGTTGTTTGTCATTTCTATGAAAGCAGGAACCCGGTTGAAGTACAGTTGGTGAATGTGCATTTTGTAAGGTCTTTAATTATCATATATATGTAGTGATATTGCTGATCTGTTTTATTTTAGAGGTTTAGTTCCAAGACTACTAGGAGATATCCTTTCTCTGTGGATCTGTAACATGGCCGCCTATCTTATCAACACTTATGCTCTGGAAAATGGGGCAAGTGCTTTCACTTTTTTTTTATTGCTAGCCAAGCTTTTCTCCTAAGGCATCTATTGTAATCTATTAATCGTATAATGTGTGTTTAAGCTAATGTCTGTGTCCTATTCTCTTTGCAGGCAGTAAACGAGATTAAAAGTTACTCTCAGGCTTTAACTGGGGTGAGTTTACTTCCACCATTCTCCTTAGAGGAGTGTCTCTGGTGTTCCATTTTTTTTCTATCTTCCTGCTGCTTTGGGAGCATGCAGTGTTCTCTTTCCCCTTCTCTGTTGTACAATATGGTAGATTTACCAAAACTAGTGCACTCAGAATCTGGTGCAGCTGTGCATGGTAGCCCATCGGCTTCTAACTTCAGCCATGTCACTCAAGTTTTGGCAATAAAACCTGGTAGCCAATTGGTTTCTTTGCAGAGTTGCATCAGATTTTGAACTCTCCAGTTTTAGTAAATAAGCCCCAATAAATCTGTTTGGTAAGACGGTTGTAAAGTCCATAGGACTGTTTTCCGAGATCCACTTGGTAGTAGCATAGTACAAAAATTAAATGTGGCCTTTGCCACTGGAGAATGCCAAGTCTATTGAAAAAAAAAAAAAAGCGGAAATCCTGCCACTAGCGTACCCCTTCTGTCACCACAGGTATCCCACAATGCGGTGCTAAGTAGGAGAGCGACTTATTAACCAAAGTAATCAGAGGCTGTCAATTTAAAATTTATGGACACAACTCAAGAAAGCTGAAGGTGCAGAATTATAGGGAGGATTAAAATGTTAGAAGCATCAGGTACTTGAAGTGCAACATATAAGTAAATATAATGTGGAAAAAAGGTAGAATCAGCAATGGCTTTGAGAACAAAAGTTATTACTGAATGTGACATACCTTGGCGGTGTTTATTTGCTTTAAAATATTGTTAATTTCTGACACGATTTTCCCTATTTACTTTCCTCAGTTCCTGGCCAGTATGTTGACGTATCCATTTGTTTTAGTGTCTAATCTCATGGCTGTAAATAATTGCGGGTGAGTATGGTACGTGATAGCATTCGGTGTGCAACTGGACCTCCTCAGTGTTTCCTAATAGATGGACATGTTTGTGTCTTGCAGGTTGGCCGGTGGCAGGCTACCCTATGCTCCTGTGTACACCTCCTGGGTAGACTGCTGGAGGCAGCTCAGTAAAGAGGTAATACTTTACTTAAATTGCTTACACCAGTGGTCTCCAAACTGCGACACGGGGCTGGATGCAGCCCTTTGTTTGCTTTTATCCAGCTCTTGGGGCACTATTTTATTCAGTGACATCAACGATGGGGCACAGTTCCTCCCAATGACGCCAACAATGAGGCACGATTCCTACGAATGACACCCATGATGGGGCACAGTTCCTCCCACTGACAGCATCAATGGCGCCCAATAACACCAATGATGGGGCACAATTCCTACCAATGACAGCATCAATAGGGCCCAATAACACTAATGATGGGGCACAATTCCTACCTATGACTCCAACAATGGGGCACAATTCCTACCCATTAACACCAATAATGGGTCTCACTGACACCAATGATGGGGCACAATTCCTCCCAAAGACACAAAATATAGGGCACAGTTCCTCTCGCTGACACCAAAAATGGGGCATTATTTACTCCAACTGATGCTCCACAGTCTGGCCCCCCTAAAGTCTGAAAGACTATAAACTGGCCCTTTGTTTAGAAAGTTTGGAGTCCCCTGGCTTAGACCAAACAAGCTGGGAAGTCTTATAGGCAAATGTGAGTTCTGTATTTAAAGCAATGGCCAGCACCATCATGAATGTCTTTGCAGGTATCAAGGGTGTTTCTTCTATAGGTATATGTTTTTCTTTTCAGTACTATGCTAGTGTACATACTATTTCTTTTGTTGCAGGGAGAGAGCAGTGTGTATTTGTTTATGTTGGAATGTTATATTTTTGTATTGATTACAATAGAAAAAATAACTTTAAAGTGGTAGTAACCTCTCCTGGGCAACTGTGCCCCATGTAGAGTAGTTCTAAAATGACTTGCAAGTAAGTGGCTTTGAAAATATTTCAAGCTGCACCATTTAGAATTTAGGGATTGCATTGCTGTGGAATAATGCTGTGTATTCCTGTGTTTACACATCCAAACTATAGCAGTGTTATGTTTGCGAGGGATTTTGTTTGAGTTTATTACCGCTTTAATGCCCAGCAATTGCCTTTTTATTTATTTATTTTTATTTTTTTTTAAAGTGATTGTAAAGCTTTGTTTTTGTTTTTTGTTTTTAACTACTTAAGCCCTGGACCATTTGGCTGGCCAAAGACCAGAGCACTTTTTGCGATTCGTCACTGTTGGTTTAACTGACAATTGCGCGGTCGTGCGACGTGGCTCCCAAACAAAACTGACGTCCCCCTTTTTTTTTTTTTTTCCCACAAATCTTTTGGTGGTGTTTGATCACCTCTGCGGTTTTTATTTTTTGCGCTATAAACAAAAATAGAGCGACAATTTTGAAAAAAACGCATGACTTTTTACTTCTTTGCTATAATAAATATCCCCAAAAAATATATAAAAGAACAGTTTTTTTCCTCAGTTTAGGCCGATACGTATTCTTCTACATATTTTTGGTAAAAAAAAATCGCAATAAGCGTTTGATTGGTTTGCGCAAAAGTTATAGCGTCTACAAAATAGGGGTTAGTTTTATGGCATTTTTGACCATTGTCATTTTTACAGCGATCAGTGCTATAAAATTGCACTGATTACTGTAAAAATGACACTGGCAGTGAAGGGGTTAACCACTAGCTGGCTAGGAAGGGGTTAAGTGTGTCCTAGGGAGTACACCTGTGTAAACCTGTGTAAATGAGGTCTTAAGGTTCGTTGCATAACAGCAGCCCATTTTGACTGGCCTGCCAACGCACAAGAACAGGCAAAAGAAAAAAGTACATGCAACATTTTGCCCATCGTAGCTTACACCCACATAGTGGCGTGTTACCCTGCATTGTGGTGTGCTGCAATGTAGGTGTGTCATAGCTGCATTACCATGGGGTATTGGGTTACCATTCAAATTGAATGATACCACAGTGCACATAATGTGGTGTTAAAGCGGTGTTCCGCCCCAAAAACAAATATATTAATTAAAAGCCAGCAGCTACACATACTGCAGCTGCTGGCTTTTAACAGTAGGACACTTACCTGTCCTGGAGTCCAGCGATGTTGGCACCGCAGCTGTTTCCATCAGCTGTCAGGTGCTGCCGCCGCCATTGCGAGTAAGGGTACCCGGCAGTGTAGCCTTACGGCTTCACGCCAGGAACCCTACTGCACATGCGTGAGGCCCGCTCCTCTCTCCTACTGGCCTGGCGACGGGAAGGAGGAGGGAGCCCCTACTGGCCGCGGTCTGGATTTCCGGAAGTGGGAACAGGATACCAGGTACAGGTATCCTGCACCTGCCCCCCCCCCCCCCCCCCGAAAGGTGCCAATTGTGGCACCGGAGGGGGAGAGGAGACAAATGAACAGAAGTTCCACTTTTGGTTGGAACTCCGCTTTAAGTGTATTTTGTCCTGGACTGTAAGCAAAAAAATAAATTCAAGAGACTTTCCAGCATACCCTAGTGCACTCCTATACACAGATACTGTAAATCATATCAGAAAGCACTGCTAGGAGTCAACCCAATGTTAAAGGGAACCTTTCAGGATTTGAATAAGGAAGCTGCCATTGCAGAATTATTTTGGAAGGTATGTGTTTTGGGGATTTCAACCATATCTGGCTTCACTACTTGGTGAGTTACGGATCTCAGGACAATTTTGTATGTAAAAATGATTGTTTGAGGTCCTGAATCGCTATGGATCTTGTCACTACAGGATCAGAACAGCACACAGCAATTTTTTCAGAAAAATACATGTCACTATATGAATGTACAGTGCCTTGAAAAAGTATTCATACCCCTTGAAATTTTCAACATTTTGTCATGTTACAACCAAGAACATAAATTTTATTTTATTGATCGACCCACACAAAGTGGCACATAATTGTGAAGTAGAAGGAAAATCTTACTTTGACAATGAAAGACCTAGATGAGAGGTACCGGACAACATGGGCCCCATATTTGGACTATAGGGAGAGAATGGACTGAAGTGGGGAGTGAGGGAGAGGTCGAGAGGAGTTCTTTTTTTTTTTTTTATTATTATTATTACTCCGGGTTAGGGAGGGGGTAAAAGGGGAAATTTTTTTTTTTTTTTTTTTTTGGAGCAATGGGTTAATAGTAGAAAAAGGGAATTCACAAGGAATTAAAGTGTCAATTAAAGGTAACATATGATGTGCAGATGAATAGATTTACTTAAGACGTATTAAGCTGGCACTATATGAGTGCAATAAATTTTATTGTGAAACCCATGAAAAAAAAAAAAAAAGTAGAAGGAAAATGATAAATGGTTTTCAAAATTTTTTATAAATACGTGAAAAGTGTGGCATGCATTTGTATTCAGCCCCCCCTGAGTCAATATTCTGCAATTACAGCTGCAAGTCTTTTTGGTTATGTCTACCAGCTTTGCACATCTAGAGTTAAATTTTTGCCCATTCTTTTTTGTAAAATGGCTCAAGCTCTGCCAGATTGGATGGAGAGCGTCTGAACAGCAATTTTCAAGTCTTGCCACAGATTCTCAATTGGATTTAGGTATGGACTTTGACTGTGCCATTCTAACACATGAACATGCTATCTAAACCATTCTATTGTAGCTCTAGCTGTATGTTTAGTGTCATTGTCCTGCTGGAATGTGAACCTCCGCCCCAGTCTCAAGTCTTTTGCAGACTCTAACAGGTTTTCTTCTAAGATTGCCCTGTATTTGGCTCCATCCATCTTCCCATCAACTCTGACCAGCTTCCCTGTCCCTGCTAGGGAAAAGCATCCCCACAACGTGATGCTGCCACCACCATGTTTCACGGTGGGGATGGTGTGTTCAGGGTGATGTGCAGTGTTAGTTTTCCGCCACACATAGCGTTTTGCTTTTAAACCAAAAAGTTCAATTTTGGTCTCGTCTGACCAGAGCACCTTCTTCCATATGTTTGCTGTGTCCTCCACATGGCTTCTCGCAAACTGCAAACGTGACTTTTAATGGCATTCTTCTTGAAACTCTTCCATAAAGGCCAAATTTGTGGACTGCACGACTAATAGTTGTCCTGTGGACAGATTCTCCCACCTGAGCTGTGGATCTCTGCAGCTCCTCCAGAGTTACCATGGGCCTCTTGGCTGCTTCTCTGAATAATGCTCTCCTTGCCCGGCATGTCAGTTTAGGTGGACGGCCATGTCTTGGTAGGTTTGCAGTTGTGCCATACTCTTTCCATTTTCGGATGATGGATTGAACAGTGCTCCCTGAGATGTTCAAAGCTTGGGTTTTTTTTTTATTTTATTTTTTTTTAGAACTGAACCTTGCTTTAAACTTCTCCACAACTTTATTCCTTGGTCCATGATGCTGTTTGTTCACTAAAGTTCTCTGACAAACCTGAGGGCTTCACAGAACAGCTGTATTTTAGACTGAGATTAAATTGCACACAGGTGGACTTTATTTACTAATTAGGTGACTTCTGAAGGCAATTGGTCCCACTTGATTTTTACTTTGTGTTGGTCTATCACCTAAAATCCCAATAAGTTACATTTATGTTTTTAGTTCTAACATGACAAAATGTGGAAAATGTCAAAGGGTATGAATACTTTTTCAAGGCACTGTACATGCCGGTGGGAGGTACCATCGTGTGTGATGGGAGAAACAAGTATTTGACTTCTATTGCCATTCAAATACTTGTGGTACCTGGTGAGCAGCATTCCGACTTCTTCAAGAATCCGGACGCCAGAAAAATATGTATAGTACTTCTTTCTGCAGGTATTGTAGAAGGGTCATTTTAAGTGGAATTACACTGGGAAAATAGCCTTTTGTTAATGATATGGAGTGTAATATGATTGGAGTTTATATGCTGATTTTTTTTAATTTTCCTTTTTTTTTTTTTTTTTTTTTTAACTTTCTAGGGAAACACAAACCGTGGAAACAGTCTGTTCTTCCGTAAGGTGCCTGCTGGAAAAAGCTACGTCTATGAACAGAAGAGATTTTATTAAAGTGAAAAGCAACAGGGACCTGAGCTGCATCTGTCGCTCTTCACTCTGCGGGGGAGTGGCGGGAGAGTTTTTGTTTAATTTGTACACTTTTTGTTTACAATTCTGTATGATTTCTTTTTAATAATCATTCATTATTGAGAACACACTGCTGTGTAGGACTTTGTTTTAACTGCCAAATTAATGCTGTGTCTTCCCACTACGATGCCTTCTATGACACATTTCTAAAAGATGCTTCAGCTTGAAATGCATTTTCAGGATCTTAATAGGAGTTCTTAAAGGGAAAGTACGGTTTCATTTGGAGATATGTGTACGTGATAAGCTTTATTGATTCTCACGAATGTGTGTTAATGTTTAAAAATCCTAGTTTTATTAGACGTGTAGGTTTACATGACGACCTGGAGAAGGACACCTTAAGGGCCAGTTCACACCAGAACGCAGTGCACTTGCGATCTGCAGTGGATCATGTGTGAATCGCACAGCGGTCATAGGATGAAGGGTTGGCACTACCTACCGTCCAATAGCCAGCTCTGCTGGGAAGGTTTATTTTAGTGGCTAAGTAGAAAGGATGCCTCTCGCCCAGATTCTCTGCTTGGGGCTTTTACTCATGGTTGTGTAGGTGTTTTAAAAGTTTAAATCTGTATACAGTTTTAAAAAATATATATTTATGTACATGGTGATAGCCGTGCTTGCTCATTACATATGCAGGATTGGCTTCCTGCTTTAAAGCATTGTGAAATAGCTGTGCTTTACTGCTCCCCTCCCTGTGCAAGTCTGCTGTTCAGATCTTGCCATGCTGAAAGCAGTGGATTCTTTACAGCTGGCCAGAAACTGCTCATTTCTGACCCAATCCCACAAGCAGGTAAGGGTTGAGCAATTTACAGGTACCACCAAAGAGGCAAAGCAACTTCTACTGAAAATACAGGAGTTACTATTGCTAACCCTCTTTTGAAAACCTTAGTTGCCTGGCTGTCTGACCAGTGCTTTCTGAGTCACTGACCAGAATATTAAATTGGAACTGAATTCTTGTTACAATTCAGGGACTTTAAAAAATATTGAAGCCATAGGATCAAAATAACATCCAGAAGAGGGTTTGCAAATGGCAACCTACATATCATCTTCAGGTTTCCCTGAATGATGTTCTCTAGGCATAACACACACACACACACACACACACACGCTGCACTTCTTACTCGCCTGTAATCATTGGCTTGAAAACTAAAAAACTAAAAGCCCCTTAAAGGATAAGTTTATCTTTGGGAACATGTTACATGTTTCACCTGTTTTTAGGGTGGAACATGTTCCCAATGCTGCAGCCGCTGCCTGATTTCCCTCTCCCTGTAACAGCACTACAGGGAGAAGTTCCCATACCAGCTGTCACCTTTTAAAATCAGTGTGGCCTTGCAGGGCTCCACCCACACGGCCGCGTCATTCATTCATTCACACAGTTCTGTGTGTGAATGAACTACAAGCCCTGGCATTCTTTGCGGCTGTCAGCTTGTACGGTAATATCTTGGATTACGAGCATAATTGGTTCCAGAAGAATACTTGTAATCCAAAGCATTTATATATCAAAGCGAGTTTCCCCATAAGAAATAATTGAAACTCGGATGGTTGGAAGATGATCTGTTCTACAACCACTGCTGGTGTATGCAGTACTGTATGTGGTCACAGGTGTTGGGGTCCTGGTGACGCTCGGAGACACTCGGGAACTGTTGGGGATGCAGGGAGCCGTCCCTGCTGGGAGAACACAGTGAATGTTGCTAGCAGCTATATCCACTGGCAATAATTGCATGTAAAAAGCCGACAAGTCAAACGATGGATCAACTTGGCTACAATCAGCCTGCCCATAGATGGTTTGAATCTTGTCCTGTCCCTGCTGAACCGGCTGAGATTCAAACCATCTATGGGCAGCCTAAGAAATGTAGAGTAACAGCCAAAGTAAAAGTCTCTTCAGAAATTTTTATTGTATTACAATCTGAAGTAACTTAGAATGTGTGCTTGCTTAAAACAACACTGTACTTTCCCTTTTAAGAATTTCCCAGATAGAATCGGTTTCAACACATTCAAAAGATGGCTTACATTTTTTGTTCATTGTAACGAGGCAGTAAATTATATTCTGTATACACAACACTTGTGATTTTCATAAAAACTGTGTCAAATGTATGTCCAATGGTCCTCATTCAACAAACTGCAGTTACACCGAAGGCATTCTAAATACCTCTTATGATAGGCTGAGATGAAATATAATGTGAAATATAATATCATAAGGCCACTTTAGCGTGCCTTTAAGTGTAAGTTCACCTTTACAGAAAAACCCCCTCTTTGCACCCCCACCCCCACTGACCTGGACTGCCGCCATCTCCGGATCTAGGCCCCCAGTATATCTGCATCAGGAGCCCAGGGCTTAGAAATCCTCTCTCCATCCTCTCCATAGCTGACAGGACGGCTATCCCCAAGTGACGGTGTTGACCAATTAGAATGCTCCAAATGTCCCCCGTATGGGCATTCAGCAGAGAGGATTTCTAAGGGCTCCTGGCGCAGATATACTGGGGCTAAGAACTGGAGATGGTGGCGGTCCAGGTCAGCGGGAGGGGGGCGGCGACGAGGGGCACCTGTGTAAGTTAATAAATACAAAAAAAGCAGCGCTGTGATAAAAGAATTATATATTTTTTATATATATATATATATAAAGTTCACCTTACAGCTTTCTGTAAAAGTGAACTTACCCTTTCAGTGCTAGTACAGCTTGGTGTATTGTAGCCATATTACTTTTTTCGATGCTGCTAGATATTACTATCAAATTGGATGATGACTGATCAGGTTTTCATACACAGTGCTGTTTTTTGCACACTGTGTATAACAAAATAAAATGTCAAATCATGAAAAATGTGACTGTTGGAGAGGGCATTAAATTTTTATCTGCATTTGATTGCTGCCAAAAAAAGCTGATTTTTAGGCTGGTACAAAAATAAAATTCTAGTGTATTTTTAATCTTTAATCTCTTAATAGGAGAGTGATTAAGGATAAACCAAACGTATGCATGCATTGAAGAAACCTCCAAGGCATTGTGCTGGGAATATATAGCTACCACCTCTTAGGAGAGCTGCTGGATTTTGGGTCCCCTTTGATTGCACAGCCAGGCAACAAGCATTTTCAGCAGGCACATGGTAGTCAGAAAACCAGTCCAAAGGCTTTAGTTTTGTTGTTTGTTAGGGGAAACAACTTGGTTAGGGTGGCATGGGATGCCCAAAAATTAGTTAAAGTGGAACTTTGAAGACAAACTGCAACTGACACTTCACTTCTCAGCAAAGAACTCCAGACTGTGTTCCCATGGGAAACTGCACCGACAGACTGGCAAAACACCAGCACTGATCCCAGCACTCGGACTGCAGACATTTTAAGATCTCCCAGGTAGGGGTGAAAGTTAGCCGTAGACTATTCCTTCTGAGGACTATCTGGGTATTGCACCTGACTGCCTCTGCCTCTCCCCCAGAGGCTTTGGGGGTGAATAAATAGAGGTTACTCACTCAGTCCCTTGAAAGTCCTGTAGCATAGGTGGCAACTTCTGCACAGTTGTCCTGAAGAACGGGTCCCACTTGCTTCCAGGGTGTTTCAGCCAAGTCAGCCTGAAAGGCTGAAGAGGGTGAGGGTTCCTCTTACTTCGGGTACAATGTCCTACTGGTACCTTCTGCTTGGAGGCAGAGCCCCCTAGCACAGGGGTCCCCTACTGGACTCACTTCCCCCATGCTTAGGCTCCTGACTATTTAAGGGGCATCTACCCCAACTTCTGGGCTGTCCTCTTACAGAAATTGGTAGAGATCCCAAAATATTCAGGCTCTTGTCTCTGCCCTCTAAGTTCAAAAAGGTTCCAGAACCCATGGGGAGGTGACAGAGACTCAGCCATCAGAGCCTGCCAGCTAATTAACAACACGATTAACCTTGGCTACAGTGGAGCCTTGCTAAATTTCCTACACTATGTACAAAAAAGGGGGGGGGGGGGGGGCTGTCACCGCATCTGCAGTGCCTTGCAAAAGTATTTACCCCCCTTGGCATTTTTCGTGTTTTCTTGCCTCACAACCTGGAAATATGGATTGTTTGAGGATTTGCATCATTTAATTTACAGAACATAACCACAACTTTGAAGATGGTGTTTTTTATTGTGAAGCCAACAACAAATAGGACAAAATAACAGAAAGTCAATGTGCATAACTATTCACCCCCCTAAAGTCAATACTTTTGTAGAGCCACCTTTTGTGGCTATCACAGCTCCAAGTCGCTTTGGATCAGTCTCTATGAGCTTGCCACATCATAGCACTGGGATTTTTGCCCATTTACTCTTTGCAAAACTGCTTCAGCTCCTTCAAGTTGGATGGTTTGTGCTTGTGAACAGTAATCTTTAAGTCTGACCACAGATTTTCTATTGGATTGAGGTCTGGGCTTTGACTAGGCCATTCTAACACATTTACATGTTTCCCCTTAAACCACTCAAGTGTTGCTTTAGCAGTGTGTTTGGGGTCATTGTCCTGCTGGAAGGTGAACCTCCGTCCTAGCCTCAAATCACACACAGAGTGGTACAGATTTTGCTCAAGAATATCCTTGTATTTAGCACCATCCACCTGTCCCTCAACTCTGACCAGTTTCCCATTCCTGACTGCTGAAAAACATCCCCACAGCATGATGCTGCCACTACCATGTTTCACTGTGGGGATGGTGTTCTTTGGGTGATGTGTTGGGTTTGCGCCAGACATAGTTTTTTCTTTGATGGCCAAAAAGTTCAATTTTAGTCTCCCACATGCCTTTCGCAAACTCAAAACGTGCTATTTTGTTTTTTTGCTGAAAGTAATGGCTTTCTTTTGGCCACTCTGCCATAAAGCCCAACTCTATGGAGCATACGGCTTATTGTCGTCCTATGTACAGATACTCCAGTCTCTGCTGTGGAACTCTGCAGCTCCTCCGGGGTTTTTTTTTTTTTAAATCAACAACGTTTTTATTGCTCATGAAACCTACAATATCACTATACATGTAGGTTATCACATTCTGTACAATCAGTTATATGTTATGTGTACATTCAATTGGGCCTTTTTTCCCCTTGTTTACAAGTTCACATTTACATGTACAACTGAGAATTAACGGATACATCTTTAATAAATTTCTTTTTTAGCCAGTATGTCTGTTATCCTTCTCCTCCTCCCCCCTCCCTTATACAATTATCTCATACCTTTAACATCCATGACATTGCTCCAGGATTCACATTGTATCTCCTCTGCTCACAATCCCAAACATCTCTATATACCTCTAAGTAATCTCATTTGTACCAGTTCTACCGGACTTATACCTGGGGTATCCAGCCATGCATCCCATAGCTTATCAAATTTCCCTGGGTTCCCTCTATGCTGATATATGTACTTTTCCATAACCAGGGTACTACCCATCTGTTGGATCCACATTTTAACCAACGGTGGTGTGGCTGATTTCCAGTGCAGAAGTATTGTTTTTCTCGCCTGAAATAGGGCTCTGGCAAAGGCCATTCTAGTTATATTCTCCGGGATGGCCTCTTCCAGTATTCCCAGAAGGTATCTCAGCGGGTCAAGGGGAACATTAGTTTGAAAAACCCTATTGCGTAAGGTCATAACCCCTGTCCAGTATCTATGGAGTTTGGGGCATCGCCAGAGGAGATGAATCAAATCACCTGGCGCATTTCTGCACCTGTTACACAGTGGATCTTGTAACCTCCTCATTTTGTGTAGTTTTACTGGTGTATAATGCACTCTCAGCAAAATATATAAATTGGGAAACTTTTTGTGATACGTTTAGTGAGCATGTATTGACAGCTTGAAGGGCCTCCTCCCACTGCTCCCCTGTAATGGGTCCCACATCTTTCTCCCATTGTGATACTGCCTTCATGGGATGTCCTTCTAGAAAAGAGGACAGAAGCATGAGGTAGCATTGAGATATTATACCCTTTGTGTCTGTTGCCTCTTGTAATATGTAAAAAATAGGGGTGGGTGACTGTACCCACTCCACTGCCCTACCCTGCACCTGTATTGCTTGTAGTTGTAGGTAGTAAAACAGCATAGTAGATGGTAGTGCATATTCAGACTGCAAGTCTGCAAAAGATAGCAGTTTCCCATTTTGAAATATGTGTCTTAGGTGAGTAATTCCCAGAGGACGCCATCTAGAACCCTGCTCAATTTTGGCCAGTTCCTCATAAGAGTTATTTTCCCATATTGGGCTGTAGGCGGTGTATTCCGTGACATGTTGCAGTTGTTTAACCTTGTTCCACACTTTTTGGAGAAGTGCGTAAGTTGGCATCTGTTTATTGGGTTTCTGGAATCTCTGAGCCTCCAGTCCCTCCGGTATGGATTCCACCCCTGCTCCCTTCAGCAGAAGTTTGGCCGACGAGCCTGCAGGGGATGGAGCCATAGCCCCTATTAGAACTCCTCCGGGGTTTACTTAGGTCTCTGTGCTGCCTCTCTGATTAATGCCCTCCTTGCCCGGTCCGTGAGTTTTGGTGTGCGGCTGTCTTTTGGCAGGTTTGCTGTTGTGCCATGTTCTTTCCATTTGGTTATGATAGATTTGATGGTGCTCCTAGGGATCGTCAAAGATTTGGGTATTATTTTATTTTATTTTTTTTTTATAACCTAACCCTGACTTGTACTTCTCAACAACATTGTCCCTTACTTGTTTGGAGAGTTCCTTGGTCTTCATGGTAGTGTTTGGTTAGTAGTGCCTCTTGCTTAGGTGTTGCAGCCTCTGTGGCCTTTCAAAAATGTGTGTATATGTAATGACAGATCATGTGACACTTAGATTGCACACAGGTGGACATCATTTCACTAATTATGTGATTTCTGAAGGTAATTGGTTGCACCAGAGCTTTTTATGGGCTTCATAACACAGGGGGTGAATACATACGCACATGCCAATTATTAGTTTTTCATTTCTGAAAAATTAGTTTTATGTATATATTTTTCTAATTTTACTTCATCAACTTAGACAATTGTGTTCTGATCCATCACATATAATTCAGATTACAACCTGTAGTTTAATGTTTTTTAATGTAACAACATGGGTAAAAAACCAAGGGGGGTGGTGAATACTTTTGCAAGGCTATCTATCTATCTATCTATCTATCTATCTATCTATCTATCTATCTATCTATCTATCTATCTATCTATCTATCTATCTATCTATCTATCTATCTATCTATCTACATTCCCATTATGGGATACGTGTTGAGGGAGCAACTAGTACAGGCTCTGTTAGAATATGTAGCTTTGACTGTCCAGGCACAACAGAGGTTCGGATGCATCCTAAACTTTCAGAAATCTTCGATGGAATCGACTCAACATTTGGAGTATCTGGGCCTAATCCTAGACATAGCGCAGGCCAGAGTGTTCCCCTCACAAACTCTGATCTCAGATTTGAGATCTCTGCTGCATGAGAGTTTGGGGTCTGATCATGGAATTCTTCAAGACCGTTCAGTTATCTGTCCAGTTAACATTCGTCTAGACCAGTGGTTCTCAACCTCAATCCTTAAAGTGGATGTAAACCCAATTCATGAAAGTTGAACTGGGCACATCTAGCTGTAGTGTTTTCTTATCTCTCTTCAAAGAGCTAAGTCCTGTAACTGTGTCTTCCTCTGTAGCTCTGTTCTCAGCCTGATAAGTTCTCACTCGTTCTGGAAGACGGGAGCCTGGGCTGTGTGTTGGAGGAGTTTGCTATAAATAGATTAGCAGCCTAAACCAACTAAACAAATCACAGACACGCTCTGCATGTGTGGGGAGGTCAGTGTGTGACTTTCCTCCAATCCGCTTTCTCACGGTCTTGCATTGATCTCCTCCTACAGGGGAACCAGGAAGTGAAAAAACATATTTTCTAAACAGTATACAGAGATGACATGAGAGAGACTTATGTAGAGAGATTTGTTTCAGCTCTGTTTATCATCTGAGGCTGTTCACTTCACTGGGTATATGGAGGGTTTACATCCACTTTAAGTACCCCCAATGGGCCATGTTTTAGGAACGTCCCTTAGTTAACCACTTGACGACCGCCTCACGCCGATGTACGTCGGCAAAGTGGCACGGACAGGCAAAATCACGTACAGGGTACGTGATTTGCCTTCCGCGGGTGGGGGGTCCGATCGGACCCCCCCCGGTGCCCGAGCCGGTCGTCTTTTGTCCAGCGGCGATCGGTGATGAGGGGGAGACCATCCGTTCGTGGCCCCCCCCTCGCGATCGCCGCCGGCCAATGAGAACACTCCTTTGCTGCTGTATGCTAAACAGCAGCAAAGGAAGTGATGTCATCTCCCCTCGGGTCGGTATTTTCCGTTCCGGCCCGAGGAGAGACGACATGTGAGTGAGTGCACAACACTACACACACACAGTAGAACATGCCAGGCACACAAAACACCCCGATCGCCCCCCGATCCCCCCCCTGTCACAAACTGACACCAGCAGTTTTTTTTTTTTTTTTTTTTCTGATTACTGCATAGTGTCAGTTTGTGACAGTTACTGTGTTGGGACAGTGAGTATTACCCCCCTTTAGGTCTAGGGTACCCCCCTAACCCCCCCTAATAAAGTTTTAACCCCTTGATCACCCCCTGTCACCAGTGTCACTAAGCGATCATTTTTCTGATCGCTGTATTAGTGTCGCTGGTGACGCTAGTTAGTGAGGTAAATATTTAGGTTCGCCGTCAGCGTTTTATAGCGTCAGGGACCCCCATATACTACCTAATAAATGTTTTAACCCCTTGATTGCCCCCTAGTTAACCCTTTCACCACTGATCACCGTATAACCGTTACGGTTGACGCTGGTTAGTTCGTTTATTTTTTATAGTGTCAGGGCACCCGCCGTTTATTACCAAATAAAGGTTTAGCCCCCCGATCGCCCGGCGGTGATATGCGTCGCCCCAGGCAGCGTCAGATTAGCGCCAGTACCGCTAACACCCACGCACGCAGCATGCGCCTCCCTTAGTGGTATAGTATCTGATCGGATCAATATCTGATCCGATCAGATCTATACTAGCGTCCCCAGCAGTTTAGGGTTCCCAAAAACGCAGTGTTAGCGGGATCAGCCCAGATACCTGCTAGCACCTGCGTTTTGTGCCTCCGCCCAGCCCACCCAAGTGCAGTATCGATCGATCACTGTCACTTACAAGGCACTAAACGCATAACTGCAGCGTTCGCAGAGTCAGGCCTGATCCCTGCGATCGCTAACAGTTTTTTTGGTAGCATTTTGGTGAACTGGCAAGCGCCAGCCCCAGGCAGCGTCAGGTTAGCGCCAGTACCGCTAACACCCACGCACGCACCATACACCTCCCTTAGTGGTATAGTATCTGAACGGATCAATATCTGATCCGATCAGATCTATACTAGCGTCCCCAGCAGTTTAGGGTTCCCAAAAACGCAGTGTTAGCGGAATCAGCCCAGATACCTGCTAGCACCTGCGTTTTGCCCCTCCGCCCGGCCCAGCCCAGTCCACCCAAGTGCAGTATCGATCGATCACTGTCACTTACAAAACACTAAACGCATAACTGCAGCGTTCGCAGAGTCAGGCCTGATCCCTGCGATCGCTAACAGTTTTTTTTGTAGCGTTTTGGTGAACTGGCAAGCACCAGCCCCAGGCAGCGTCAGATTAGCGCCAGTACCGCTAACACCCACGCACGCACTGTACACCTCCCTTAGTGGTATAGTATCTGATCGCATCAATATCTGATCCGATCAGATCTATACTAGCGTCACCAGCAGTTTAGGGTTCCCAAAAACGCAGTGTTAGCGGGATCAGCCCAGATACCTGCTAGCACCTGCGTTTTGCCCCTCCGCCCGGCCCGGCCCAGCCCACCCAAGTGCAGTATCGATCGATCACTGTCACTTACAAAACACTAAACGCATAATTGCAGCGTTCGCAGAGTCAGGCCTGATCCCTGCGATCGCTAACAGTTTTTTGGTAGCGTTTTGGTGAACTGGCAAGCGCCAGCGGCCTAGTACACCCCGGTCGTAGTCAAACCAGCACTGCAGTAACACGTGGTGACGTGGCGAGTCCCATAAGTGCAGTTCAAGCTGGTGAGGTGGCAAGCACAAGTAGTGTCCCACTGCCACCAAGAAGACAAACACAGGCCCGTCGTGCCCATAGTGCCCTTCCTGCTGCATTCGCCAATCCTAATTGGGAACCCACCGCTTCTGCAGCACCCGTACTTCCCCCATTCACATCCCCAACCAAATGCAGTCGGCTGCATGAGAGGCATTTTCTTTATGTCCTCCCGAGTACCCCTACCCAGCGAACGCCCCCAAAAAAGATGTCGTGTCTGCAGCAAGCGCGGATATAGGCGTGACACCCGCTATTATTGTCCCTCCTGTCCTGACAATCCTGGTCTTTGCATTGGTGAATGTTTTGAACGCTACCATTCACTAGTTGAGTATTAGCGTAGGGTACAGCATTGCACAGACTAGGCACACTTTCACAGGGTCTCCCAAGATGCCATCGCATTTTGAGAGACCCGAACCTGGAACCGGTTACCGTTATAAAAGTTAGTTACAAAAAAAGTGTAAAAAAAAAAAAAAATAAGAAATAAAAAAAAATAGTTGTTGTTTTATTGTTCTCTCTCTCTCTATTCTCTCTCTCTATTGTTCTGCTCTTTTTTACTGTATTCTATTCTGCAATGTTTTATTGTTATTGTTATTATGTTTTATCATGTTTGTTTTTCAGGTGTGTAATTATTTACACTTTACTGTGCTTTATTGTTAACCATTGTTAACCATTTTTTTGTCTTCAGGTACGCCATTCACGACTTTGAGTGGTTATACCAGAATGATGCCTGCAGGTTTAGGTATCATCTTGGTATCATTCTTTTCAGCCAGCGGTCGGCTTTCATGTAAAAGCAATCCTAGCAGCTAATTAGCCTCTAGACTGCTTTTACAAGCCGTGGGAGGGAATGCCCCCCCCCCCACCGTCTTCCGTGTTTTTCTCTGGCTCTCCTGTCTCAACAGGGAACCTGAGAACGCAGCCGGTGATTCAGCCAGCTGACCATAGAGCTGATCAGAGACCAGAGTGGCTCCAAACATCTCTATGGCCTAAGAAACCGGAAGCTACGAGTATTTCATGACTTAGATTTCGCCGGATGTAAATAGCGCCATTGGGAAATTGGGGAAGCATTTTATCACACCGATCTTGGTGTGGTCAGATGCTTTGAGGGCAGAGGAGAGATCTAGGGTCTAATAGACCACAATTTTTTCAAAAAAGAGTACCTGTCACTACCTATTGCTATCATAGGGGATATTTACATTCCCCGAGATAACAATAAAAATGATTAAAAAAAAAAAATATGAAAGGAACAGTTTAAAAGTAAGATTAAAAAAGCAAAAAAATAATAAAGAAAAAAAAAAAACACCCCTGTCGCCCCCTGCTCTCGCGCTAAGGCGAACGCAAGCGGCGGTCTGTCGTCAAACGTAAACAGCAATTGCACCATGCATGTGAGGTATCACCGCGAAGGCCAGATCGAGTGCAGTAATTTTTCCAGTAGACCTCCTCTGTAAATCTAAAGTGGTAACCTGTAAAGGCTTTTGAAGGCTTTTAAACATGTATTTATTTTGTTGCCACTGCACGTTTGTGCGCAATTTTAAAGCATGTCATGTTTGGTATCCATGTACTCGGCCTAAGATCATCTTTTTTATTTCATCAAACATTTGGGCAATATAGCGTGTTTTAGTGCATTAAAATTAAAAAAAGTGTGTTTTTTCCCCAAAAAATGCGTTTGAAAAATCGCTGCGCAATTACTGTGTGAAAAAAAAAAAATGAAACACCCACCATTTTAATCTGTAGGGCATTTGCTTTAAAAAAATATATAATGTTTGGGGGTTCAAAGTAATTTTTTTGCAAAAAAAAAAAACTTTTTCATGTAAACAATAAGTGTCAGAAAGGGCTTTGTCTTCAAGTGGTTAGAAGAGTGGGTGATGTGTGACATAAGCTTCTAAATGTTGTGCATAAAATGCCAGGACAGTTCAAAACCCCCCCAAATGACCCCATTTTGGAAAGTAGACACCCCAAGCTATTTGCTGAGAGGCATGTCGAGTCCATGGAATATTTTATATTGCGACACAAGTTGCGGGAAAGAGACAAATTTTTTTTTTTTTTTTTTTTTTTTTGCACAAAGTTGTCACTAAATGATATATTGCTCAAACATGCCATGGAAATATGTGAAATTACACCCCAAAATACATTCTGCTGCTTCTCCTGAGTACGGGGATACCACATGTGTGAGACTTTTTGGGAGCCTAGCCGCGTACGGGACCCCGAAAACCAAGCACCGCCTTCAGGCTTTCTAAGGGCGTGAATTTTTGATTTCACTCTTCACTGCCTATCACAGTTTCGGAGGCCATGGAATGCCCAGGTGGCACAAAACCCCCCCAAATGACCCCATTTTGGAAAGTAGACACCCCAAGCTATTTGCTGAGAGGTATAGTGAGTATTTTGCAGACCTCACTTTTTGTCACAAAGTTTTGAAAATTGAAAAAAGAAAAAAAAAAATGTTTTTTCTTGTCTTTCTTCATTTTCAAAAACAAATGAGAGCTGCAAAATACTCACCATGCCTTTCAGCAAATAGCTTGGGGTGTCTACTTTCCAAAATGGGGTCATTTGGGGGGGTTTTGTGCCACCTGGGCATTCCATGGCCTCCGAAACTGTGATAGGCAGTAAAGAGTGAAATCAAAAATTTTCACCCTTAGAAATCCTGAAGGCAGTGATTGGTTTTCGGGGTCCAGTACGCGGCTAGGCTCCCAAAAAGTCCCACACATGTGGTATCCCCATACTCAGGAGAAGCAGCTAAATGTATTTTGGGGTGCAATTCCACATATGCCCATGGCCTGTGTGAGCAATATATCATTTAGTGACAACTTTATGAAAAAAAAAAAAAAAAAAAAAAAAGTGTCACTTTCCCGCAACTTGTGTCAAAATATAAAATATTCCATGGACTCAATATGCCTCTCAGCAAATAGCTTGGGGTGTCTACTTTCCAAAATGGGGTCATTTTGGGGGGTTTTGTGCCACCTGGGCATTCCATGGCCTCCGAAACTGTGATAGGCAGTGAAGAGTGAAAGCAAAAATTTACACCCTTAGAAATCCTGAAGGCGGTGATTGGTTTTCGGGGCCCCGTACGCGGCTAGGCTCCCAAAAAGTCCCACACATGTGGTATCCCCATACTCAGGAGAAGCAGCTAAATGTATTTTGGGGTGCAATTCCACATAGGCCCATGGCCTGTGTGAGCAATATATCATTTAGTGACGACTTTTTGTAAATATTTTTTTTTTTTTGTCATTTTTCAATCACTTGGGACAAAAAAAATAAATATTCAATGGGTTCAACATGCCTCTCAGCAATTTCCTTGGGGTGTCTACTTTCCAAAATGGGGTCATTTGGGGGGGTTTTGTACTGCCCTGCCATTTTAGCACCTCAAGAAATGACATAGGCAGTCATAAACTAAAAGCTGTGTAAATTCCAGAAAATGTACCCTAGTTTGTAGACGCTATAACTTTTGCGCAAACCAATAAATATACGCTTATTGACATTTTTTTTACCAAAGACATGTGGCCGAATACATTTTGGCCTAAATGTATGACTAAAATTTAGTTTATTGGATTTTTTTTATAACAAAAAGTAGAAAATATCATTTTTTTTCAAAATTTTCGGTCTTTTTCCGTTTATAGCGCAAAAAATAAAAACCGCAGAGGTGATCAAATACCATCAAAAGAAAGCTCTATTTGTGGGAAGAAAAGGACGCAAATTTCGTTTGGGTACAGCATTGCATGACCGCGCAATTAGCAGTTAAAGCGACGCAGTGCCAAATTGGAAAAAGACCTCTGGTCCTTAGGCAGCATAATGGTCCGGGGCTCAAGTGGTTAAAATAGCTCTTATCAATACCATGTCATTGAGATTGATTTAAAGCAGCTGTGCAAAGTAAAGGAAAACCTGAACACATGGCCGTTGGGGTACTTTAGAACTGAGGTTGAGAACCACTGGTCCAGACCGATATGCTTGGCACCAGGTTGACGCTGGCTCAATGTCTCAGGAATCCAGCTCTGCATTTGTGAAAGAGCTTTCTTGCTATCTTTTGGAGGATCCTATCCTCATGACAGAGCCTGCCAGTTGGGCTGTGAGTAAGGCCATTTGTGGCTGAAACATGTCAGCACTTTTGCATCTGTGAAATTCTACTTGGGTGTTTAATAAAGACGTTTTACAAACCCAAGGACGCGTGCCAGTGTTTCACTTTTCAGATGGATACATAAGACACACAGGAGCCTTTACTGCACACAGATATCGGGTCTGGCCAGAGTAGAGCACAATGACATGTCACTAGCTTAGTGTCTCAGGAATCCAGCTCTGGAATCAGGAAAGACCTTTCTTCCTATTTTTTGGGAAGATCCTCAGGACAGATGCCAGCTAGTTGGGCCGGTGAGGGGGATTGAGTGCTGAGCACCCTATAAGTGCAGGGGTGGTTGAACGTCTTGTTTCTCAATTAACATCCTGGATCTTCAGCCAATTTTCTCTTTGCAGCATTGGACCATCCTGCTGTAGGGTCATTTGATCTGGATGCCGTTTGATGTCAGCATGGCAATGGCATGTATTCCTCAGCAGGGAAGAACTGGCCATGGTGTGCCAAGAGAGGTAGATTGCATCCTGTTCTGGGCAAAACTTCATGTTCCAGCCTTGTCCACTGTGTACATCTAGATGTAGATAATTGGCAGGCAGAATTCCTCAGGCGGCAATATCTGGGCCTGGGAGACTAGTAGTCCCTACACCCGAAGGTGTTCAAGGACCTGTGTCACAGGAGAGGGAAGTCTGATGTGGACCTGCAGGCTCTACTACAAACTGTGACCAGGTTTATCTCTAGGTCCTCTAGCACCCTGTGTCCAATCTGTAGTCTGGGGATGTATATTGCCCCTGCAGGAAGATGTCTGTGGTTTTTCAAACCAGCTTACATATGTAAGCATTGATTTGTTAAGGGGCTATAATAGCAGTCATCTCTAGCAAGCATCTATGCATTAAGGTAAAAACCCTTCTTTGTACAGCTCTCATATACTTACCTGAGCCTGAAATTGATCCAGCGCTATGTCTGAGAGCAGCAGCCTCTCTGCTCTCTCTCCTCACTGGCCCTGGAGGCAGCAGCAGGACCCATTGGCTCCTTCTGCTGTTAATCACAACCTGTAAGGAGAGAGAGGGATGGGGCTGAGCCACACACAGCCCAGCTCGGGGTCAAGTCTGCATGAGTGCCCCCAAGCTGCTATGGGGGCACTCGGCAGAGGGAGGAGCCAGCAGCACTGATGTTTGCAGACTTTCTTGTGCATCATCTTTAGAAGAGGCTTCCTTCTGGGATGACAGTCATGCAGACCAATTTGATGACGTGTGCGTTGTATGGTTTGAGCACTGACAGGCTGACTTCTCACCCCTTCATCTTCTGCAGCAATACTGGCAGCACTCATATGTCTATTTCCCAAAGACAACCTCTGCATATGACACTGAGCACCTGCACTCAACTTCTTTGGTCAACCAGGGCGAGGCCTGCTCTGAGCGGAACCTGCCCTGTTAAACAGCTGTATGGTCTTGGCCACCGTGCTGCAGCTGTCTTGGCAATCTTTTTATAGCCTAGGCCATCTTTATGTAGAACAACAATTCTTTTTTTCAAATCCTCAGAGAGTTCTTTGCCATGAGGTCCCATGTTGAACTTCCAGTAACCAGTATGAGAGAGTGAAAGCGATAACCCCAAATTTAACACACCTGCTCCCCATTCACACCTGAGACCTTGTAACACTAACAAGTCACATGACACCGGTGAGGGCCCAATTTGGACTGTAGCAATATGGACTACCAACAGAATGCACTATACTTTTCAGTGTTTTCATTGCTTGTCCCTTTGGTTATCAGTGTAACTAGTGACCTCATATTTGTGTGCCCAACAAAGTGAATTATGGGACCTAGCTCTGTCGCTCACTGTCGGACATCCTGTCGCCAACAGCACTCTGCCCGCTACACTAGTTCCTGTCCAGAAGACATCGGATCGATTTGGTCATTGATGAGAGGGCAAATTGCTCGACCTTTATCTATTCATTACCACCATTACAGAGACACTTTGCACATACATCTTTATCCAAGAACACTTTACTGCATTGTTTGAACACTGTGCTCAGACACCTTTAGATCTTCATCATAGGGGAATCTATTGCTTTCATCATAACGGGATTACAGTTAATGAGCTCCAACTCGCTAGCGAAGAACATCAGATCTGCAACGTGGAACTCTTTTGCCATTACTTATAGAACCCTCAGTAGACCCACTCCTTTCATTAGGATAGCATAAGTAGTTAACTGAAATATCCGTTAGGAGGTGATTTCTGGTCAAAAGAGAGTGCACATAATTGTATATAATATTGTTGTTGTTGAACCATTGTCTTGTGTCATTGGGGGGAATTTGTTTGCTGAATTGGGGCTGTCATCATGGCTCAGCAGATTTATTACCTCTCTTTTTGAAATAACTTCCCCTTATTTGGTTCAAGTAAAATATTTCAGAACCTAATCATACTGAGTTGTTTGATTATTGCCACACAGTGCTACAAGGATGTCTGAACCCAGAGTGTCAGGTGGGTTGGAAGGTTCACTTGGTAATGGTCATGCGGATGAGCAGGTAATTCTCAGCAGTCCCCAAGGGGGGGCGTGCTACAGCACATTTTCACTTAGGGGTGTACTCACATTTGTTGCCAGCAGTTTAGACATTAATGGCTGTGTGTTCAGTTATTTTGAGGGGACAGCAAATTTGAATTCATATCTTTTTTTATTGAAAAATTTCATAAAAAACACATGAGGAAGGGCTGATATAGCCATCATCTATACAGTCCTTATAATTACCTCATTTGTACATCAATTCAAAACATCTATAGACCATACTATTTCGTCAAAGGGATGTACAAAAATTTTCTCTTTTTCCTTTTACCCTTTACCCTTTCATTAAACCCCCCCTCCCCCCAACCCTCCCGTTCCACATTCACCCTACCCAACATTCATTCTATGCTCCTTCCAGATCACCCATAACTCCCATATTTTTTCATTTTTTTTTATAATTACTCCTTTTCTTATATATATACTTCTCTCTACTAATCTCCTCCCTTACTTTTTTCACCCATTCTTCGATCGTCTGGGGTTCTTTTCTCTGCCAGTTCTTAGCGATGATCTTTTTCCCTTGAAACAGGCACCTAACTATTGCGGTCTGTGTGTCCCTTACGATCTTTTGTTCCTCCATCAGGCCCAATAGACAGGCCTTGACTTCCATGCCCAACAATGTCCCAAATACAGAGTTTATTTTATCCACTATACCTTTCCAATACCTATACAACTTGGGGCATCCCCAGAACATGTGCATCAGATCATCTCTCTCTCCTCCACATCTTTGGCACTTTGCGTCTGGCCTTTTACCAATCCTAAACAGCTTTAATGGCGTTAAATATGTCTTATATATCAAATATAGATGAGAAACTGTCTGTGATGGAGAAAGGGAGACCCTGGGTCCAGAAGACAAAACATACTCCCATTGACCATCTGACATTGGCCCAACCTCCTCCTCCCATTTCATCCTGTTTTTGTCTTCCACCCTGCCCCCCTGGCCCGATGCTCTCAGATTTCTATATATATCAGAGATTAAACCTTTCGTAGATTCGGCATTAACCAATTTCCTCAGAGAGGACATATCACTCCATAGTGGCTCCTTTCCGCTAAATTGCGTGTCTAGGGCGTGCCTTATTTGCAGGTACCTATAAAATTATCGGTTGGGGATCGCATATTCTTTCACTAGCTCCTGGAATGTTTTCAGTATCCCTGTCTTATAAAGCTGCGGCAAACAATGGATGCCCTGGCGGTCCCACTCCTCGATCTTCCCCATTGTTTTAAGTTCGTCAAGCTTATTATTTTCCCATATTGGGGAGAACTCCGAAAAGTCCACATACCCCATTATTTTTTTAACCTTAACCCAACTCTTGACCATCATCCGAGTAGTGGGACATCTAGTGCCAAAGGAATCCGCTTCCAACGCTTCTACTATGGTATCATGGTTGGTGTCGTTTAGTAATACATTATTCCCTGCTACCCAATTCCTGGGCCTATTACTACCTCCCACATGCTGCATCTGGCACGCCAGGAAGTAGCAACCTGGGTCCGGTACTCCCAACCCACCCTTCTCACCCGGCCGCCGAAGCACCTGCAAACCAATCCTTACCACCCCGCCCTTCCAAACTAACTCTCTAAATACGCTATCCATTTTGTTAAACCAATGTTTAGGTATCCAAACTGGTGAGTTGTGTAAGATGTATAAAATTTGCGGCATCCAGACCATTTTTATCAGATTGCAGCGCCCGGCGACCGAGAGAGGCAACCGTCCCCAAACCCGACATTTCTGTTTAAGTTTTTTCATAAGTGGGACTAGGTTTTCTGTAATATATTGCTCCGGGTCCCTTGAAATGTTAATACCCAAATATTTAATTTGACTTACTACCTTAATTTGGGGAATTTGGTATGGGAGAGGCTCCGTAAGAGGGTCTATTGGCAATATTGCTGACTTTTCCCAATTAATTTTTAACCCGGAAAAATGGCCAAAGTCCTCAATTATACCCATAGCCGTCCTCAATGAGTCCTGTGTGTCCCCCAGGAATAACAAAATATCGTCCGCATACATTGCTATTTTCTCCTCTCCCCTCCTTCTTCTAAACCTCTGTACCCCCTGAGATGTCCTTAGAGCAGCAGCCAACGACTTCATTGCTAGGGCAAAAAGCAGGGGCGACAAAGGACACCCCTGCCTAGTGCCCCTTCTTAAGTGATACCACTCTGAGCACTCACCGTTGACTCTGATCTTAGCACTTGGCTTGTCATATAGTAGGCTCAGCCAATGGACAAAACTGGGGCCAAATTGAAATTCTGCTAGTACCTTCCAGATATAATGCCATTCCAGGCAGTCAAATGCCTTGGTTGCATCTAGTGAGAGAAGGGCTCTCTTACCACTATTTACTATGGGTATCTGCATGTTTAAATATACTCGTCTTATGTTCGTACTTGTAGATCTGTCCGGGATAAATCCGGTTTGATCTATATGAATTAGCTTAGGGATTATTTTCTTTAGCCTTGTTGCCAAAGCCTTTGCCAAGATCTTCACGTCCGAACATAGCAACGATATCGGCCTATATGATGTCACATCTAACAGATTTTTCGAGGGGACAGCAAATTTACACCGTTATACAAACTGTACACTCACTACTTTACATTGTAGCAAAGTGTAATTTCTTCAGTGTTGTCACATGAAAATATATAATAAAATATTTACAAAAATGTGAGGGGTGTACTCACCTTTGTGAGATACTGTAAGGGGCACAAATTAATGCAGCACTTTATTCATTAATATACAAAATGTATTTTTAATACAACCAGTGTAAGTATCTGCTTTTTATTTTGTATCAGCCTCCAGTCATATGTCGGGGGTGGGTCTGTAAAAACCCTAAAAGAAGGGAGCTGAAGATGTTGGCTGTCAGACTGACCACATCTAGTGGTGAAAAAGTACTGCAGGGGACAGCTCTGCATTGAAGTGAGTATTGCTGCAAAACTTGCTTTTGTAATGTTATCTTTTAATGGGCTGTTCATTTCTATCTTGGTATTTTTGTTAGGAGTTCTGCATTAAAGGTACCTGTACTAAAGGATATATGAAAGTGGCCACAACAGAACAGTAGAAGACTGGAATCTATCATAAATGTAGCTGAAATTCTTGCATAATATTTATTGACCTATGGGAATTTTTTTTGTCTTAGGCCTCATGCACACTGGATGTTATTCCATTTCTCCTAGACATCTTTCCTTCTGGGTGTAAAACGTAAACAACTCTGCGCTTAGGTGTTAATTGTAAAGCAGCAACCAGCACTACAGGTCTTGATATTAACCTAACATACAGTAGATCTTCGGTTTATTAAAAAGGGTTAAAATATTCACAAATCAGTAGGTAAAATAGGCACAATCTGGTAATCCATCCAACAAGCTGACAATATGCCAAAATTCCTCCTTGTGCTACACTTTCCCCACTTCAGGGTCCTGGCTTGTGTCACCTACGCTGGCCTTGGCTGAAGCATTTCATCACTGCAGACATCATCAGGGGGAGTGGCCATCGATTTATTTATTTTACTTTATATGTATGTAATATTTTGTATTCACTTATTTATTTGCACACTGCTTGAAATTATTTGTTGCACCTATTTCCTTGAGATTTTGAAAAAAATAAGTGAAATTTTCACTTATATACAGTGCCTTGCAAAAGTATTCACCCCCTTGGCTTTTTACCTATTTTGTTACATTACAGCCTTTAGTTCAATGTTTTTTTATTCAGAATTATATGTGATGGATCAGAACACAATAGTCTAAGTTGGTGACGTAAAATTAGAAAAATATATACATAAAACTATTTTTTAGAAATAAAAAAAATGATAATTGGCATGTGCGTATGTATTCACCCCCTTTGTTATGAAGCCCATAAAAAGCTCTGGTGCAACCAATTACCTTCAGAAGTTACATAATTAGTGGAATGATGTCCACCTGTGTGCAATCTAAGTGTCACATGATCTGTCATTACATATACACACCTTTTTGAAAGGCCACAGAGGCTGCAACACCTAAGCAAGAGGCACTACTAACCAAACACTGCCATGAAAACCAAGGAACTCTCCAAACCAGTAAGGGACAATGTTGTTGAGAAGTACAAGTCAGGGTTAGGTTATAAAAAAATAATCCAAATCTTTGATGATCCCTAGGAGCACCATCAAATCTATCATAACCAAATGGAAAGAACATGGCACAACAGCAAACCTGCCAAGAGACAGCCGGACACCAAAACTCACGGACCGGGCTAGGAGGGTATTAATCAGAGAGGCAGCACAGAGACCTAAGGTAACCTTGGAGGCGCTGCAGAGTTCCACAGCAGAGGCGAGTATCTGTACATAGGACAACAATAAGCTGTACGCTCCATAGAGTTGGGCTTTATGGCAGAGTGGCCAGAAGAAAGCCATTACTTTCAGCAAAAAACAAAATGACACGTTTTGAGTTTGCGAAAAGGCATGTGGGAGACTCCCAAAATGTATGGAGGAAGGTGCTCTGGTCTGAGACTAAAATTGAACTTTTTGGCCATCAAAGAAAATGCTATGTCTAGTTCAAACCTAACACATCACATCACCCAAAGAACACCATCCCCACAGTGAAACATGGTGGTGTCAGCATCATGCTGTGGGGATGTTTTTCAGCAGTCGGGACTGGGAAGCTGGTCAGAGTTGAGGGAAAGATGGATGGTGCTAAATACAGGGATATTCTTGAGCAAAACCTGTACTACTCTGTGTGTGATTTGAGGCTAGGACGGAGGTTCACCTTCCATCAGGACAATGACCCCAAACACACTGCTAAAGCAACACTTGAGTGGTTTAAGGGGAAACATGTAAATGTGTTAGAACGGTCTAGTCAAAGCCCAGACCTCAATCCAAAAGAAAATCTGTAGTCAGACGTAAAGATTGCTGTTCACAAGCGCAAACCATCCAACTTGAAGGAGCTGGAGCATTTTTGCAAGGAGGAATGGGCAAAAATCCCAGTGGTAAGATGTGACAAGCTCATAGAGACTTATCCAAAGCGACTTGGAGCTGTGATAGCCACAAAAAGGTGGCTCTACAAAGTATTGACTTTAGGGGGGTGAATAGTTATGCACATTGACTTTTTCTGTTATTTTGTCCTATTTGTTGTTTGCTTCACAATAGTCATGGAAACCAGGCTTCTTGGGGAGATATGCATTTAAGGGGGACCACTAGGACTGGGGATGAAGAGTGAGAGTCGGAGTGGAGAACTTAGTGCAAAGGGTATGGAGACCCACCTATGAGCACTAGAGTGGCGCTAAAGATACCCAGGGCCAAGGATAGCATCCAAGTCATGGACAATGTCTATATGGACTCTCACCTCACAGAGGTATACCTGGGCCACTACGCTATTTTAGTTAGAGTTAGGAGCAGAACGTTATTCATGTTGAATTGCCATGAAGCTTTTCTACAGTATAAGTTAACTTAACTGTTATGAGCCTGGCCGGAAGTTATTCCAAGGGGTGTTTGTTGGTTCTTGCGTATTCCAAAGAATCTGGGTCTGTATTTGCACTATGGGCTACGATGTAATAATACTACAAAAGGTTAACTTGGCAAGACAAGGAAGAGGGATGTAGTTGCTATGGGTAACCAAGTGAAGGAACAAGCTACAAGCAACCAGTCGTTAAGCATGGTGCCTGGTAAGTTACAGGTCCTCTTGGTAGCGAGGGGGTCGATCCTCTGGCTCCCTCTTCAGTAGTCCATCTCCCGTAGGAACCGGCAGCAGACTAGCTATACAAAGAGATCTATGGCCTAGTCACATGGTACGGGAAGGACAGAGTTAAGTGAGAGCACGCATGAGGTCCACACAATGTGCAGTGTGTAGTGACATGGGACAAGTCACTTTTTAGAGGAACTCTGCACTTTATTACTGCACACAGTCAGAGCTTATTTCTAAGTCAGGGAACTGCCTTAATATTTGATTCTTTACATGACCGAAGTCTCTGCCTGATCCCGGGCATTGATGAGCGAACGCCACACAAATGTTACCCCACATGCACGGGTGCAGTAGACTCCATCCACACACGTACAGGAAACAAATAAGTTTTAGCAGTCAACATCATACTGTCATTAGAGGGTATGTTTCTATGAACATACCGTCATTATTATCATTATTCTTTTATATTTTTACATTTTTATTAAAGATGTACCCCAGTTTTTAAAGCCCATATTTATCATTAATCTCCTGATGCCAGTTAGCATGCCGCAGGTACCCCTCCACACAGTTGCATTTGTTGTCTACAAGCCCTTTTTACATGAATAAATGATTCCCAAACATCACACATCCCAGGAGGCCTCAAGGTGCTCTATGGTGCATGTGCGTCATCGTGGCTGGCTGCCTCTTCCTGGTTCTTGCAGCCAGCTGCCTGTGGTGCATGTGCGTCTTCAGGGAGCTGGCTGTTCTCGGTTCTTGCAGATGGCTGCTGTGCATTTGCATCATCAGAGGGCCAGTTGTTTTTTCCAGGTTCTTGCAGCCAGCCGCTGTGCAACTGCAACATCAGTTGGCCAGGTTTATCTTCCTGGTTCTTGCCGCCAGGCGCCAGCCATAATGTATATGCATCATCAAGGGCCAGGGCCTTGCAGCTGGCTGCAGTGAATGTGCATCATCAGGGGGCTGGTTGCAGGAAACTGGAAGAGACAGCTGGCTCCTGATGACTGCAGGGAAGAAAATGGTGGCTCAGGACTGGGTATGGAGTTGTTGATCGCTACAGAACCTTAGGATGTGTAAGTGCCTTTTTTTGTGGCTAATACAGAGAATAAAGTTTTGGGGAAAAAATAACAGGAAGGAGATGTGAAGTTCCTTCTTTAATCAATGATGAGTTGCTTTCTTGCAATCGTTTGTAACTAAGTCAACTACTACATGTATACCCATGAGTATAAAATGGAGATCTCTGGATCTGATCATCACACGGTCATTCTGCAGATCAAATGATCAATGGACATACAGGATCTCCCTGCCTGAGTATGCAGACTGTCCCCAATGGCTGGGCTTATCTCGGGAGAATCATATCATTCACCTGGGAAATCCCACACCAAACGATTAGTTCTTCCTGTGAGGTGGGTGGTCTGGGGTTTGCCACACAGGTTATGTTTAGTCTAGAACAGGTATCTTCAAACTATGGACCTCCAGCTGTTGTGGAACTACATATTCCATGAGTAGGGTTGCCACCTGTCTGGGATTCACCCGGACAGTACGGGTTTTGAATAAGGTGTCCGGGTATAAGTCCGCCTGAACCCAGGACACACTATTCAGACCCGGCTGAGGATTCCAATATTATGATGGGGTTTCCCGTGCAGGTGTCCCCCTCCCCTGCCTGCGCTGTTTGGCACTTTGCCCGAGTCCCTGGCGCTGTGTGAGTTTTGCGGAACAGTGAGGGGGGAGAAGCGTGCCAGTGCCGGCTCAGTGCAGAGTCTGCAGACATAGCCCCGGGGCTCTTCCCCTCTGGAAGCCGAGTAGGTGACCTGTCTGGAGTGTGGGCAGCACAGACACAGAGCTGGTGTACAGACAGAGCCTGCCTGCCGTGCAAGCTAAGGGGACACGACCGCTGGGTGAGTGCAGAGCTGAAGGTCCTTCCTTTCCTCATTGCTTTCCTTTCCAGCAGTTCACAATCCACAAGCTCTCCGATGCAGGATTTGTCATGCTGGTCTTTCCAGAGACATTGCTGCTGATTGAAGACCGCAGACTAGTACCCCCTGCAGTCCCATCCTGGCATATTTACGATATTATCTTGTGCTCATTAAGTAGCCTTTAGCTATGATTTTCTTCTCTATTTGTGGGGTGCCTGTGGATTGCTTTGAATTTTATTTTATTTTTTTTAAATTAAAACCTACTTGGATTGTAGAATGTACAGTGCCGCTTTGTGAACAGTTTATATGGGGTTGGGTTCAGTAGAGCTGATTACATTTTTTGGATGGAGGTACACTGCTCTACTGACACCATCCACTGTTCTACTGACACCGCACCTTTTTGGAACCACACCGCAAATGCATCGCATGGTCATTGTGTATAATGAGATCTGGTGCAGGGAAACTGCACTGCATTTGAGAGTTTTTTGGGGTGTTGTTAACTTGACACCGGCAACGGATCGCAAACACGGTGCAATACGGTGCGAGAAATATGCGTTTACCGCACTGCATATGTGTGAACCTAGGCTAAAGGTATACACTTGTCAAAACTGAAAATTGGACCTTAGAATGCATACAGGGAGGAAAACCTACAAGCTCAGCATTTCAACAGATATCCAGTCCTTCAATCCCACTTACTTGGAATGCATCTATTAAACAAAATAATACTTATAGCGAAACTAAAGTCCTCACATACTCGCCTCAACTCAATCCATCACTGCCATCAACATTTTCTCCTTGGCTTGTTCTGGATGTGGGGGTCTTCACTTGTCCTGATTGGCCAGCGGAGCATGACATGACACCCATGCATGCACATAGGAGTTTATAAATTCCGGCTCTGAAGTGTGCTGGGAATGGACACAGAGCTCCACATGTAGTAAAGGGGGTAAAGATTCACTTTAAATGAAAAGAATAAACATTAAAACAGCATCCGAAAAAAAAAGAACAAACATCCCACATACACACCGTACAATTTTGCACTATCCATCATTTGCAAAAAGGCACAATTGAAAGTTTGCAAATATTTATTTACTTCATAAAATGTTACAGTTTAGATTTCATAATAATTTTGTACTATATTTTGTGTTTGCGTGTTCTAATATTTATTTTAGTGTGATTTTTATCAAAAATATTGATTTGATAAACATTTGAGCAACTATCGCAGGACCTGCAAAAGCAGTGGCACCATATTTTTATTCTATTGGTTCTGTGCTTTCAGAAAATGTATGGTTTAGAACAGGGCTCAAAATTTCAAGTCCTGAGCTACTAGTCCAACCTTAAAGTGGATGTAAACCCACTCTCATCCTTTTTAAACTACTGCCATAGTGGTGCCTCCTGCATGTATCCTTACCTGTCAAATGTCTCCCCTCTGTCTGTTTATGAGACCCGAAAAACTGCAGATTCTGTGGGCAGGTCTGTTGTCTGAAGCTCAGTGGGAGGAGTCATGATGTCAGTGGACTCCCCACCCACCTCTCCCCTTGGCCAGGCATTGATATTTCTTACACTGAACTTCTGCTGGTCTTGGGGATTATACCCCAGGATCACTAACATCCAGTCAAAACCCAGGAAAGTCACCACATGACTTCAGCATGCCCAATCATGCTGAGGTGTGGAGCAGCCAATCCTGGGAGAGCTGGAGAAGAAAGGAGGGGGATTGGAAGTACACAGAATGCCTCTGTCACACTCATGTATGAGATAACAAAATCACCTGTTACTCACAGCAAGGTGGAGAAACAGACATCTATTTCTCTGTCTGACTGTTTTATCTCACTTAAAAAAGATAAGAGAACTGCTCAGAGCTGGATTAACTCTTCGTGGCAAGACTGGGCACAGATAATATGAAATCCTATACTGTACAAGTTACAAGCCTTAATTAAAACATTTTTTTTCGGGTTTACATCCACTTTAAGATTTACTCGCCACCAGTTGCCCCACCCAACCCCTAACCCTGCCCCGCCCCTAATTCTGCCCTCATAAATTATCTAATGAAATGACAATGAAATGTTTTATGCAGAATTAAGTTCCAAAAATAAATATTACCAACAACTTTATTAGTGCCCATCAGTGCAGCCTCACCAGTGCTCATCAGCACAGCCTCATCAGTGCCCATCAAAGCAGCGTGACCAGTGCCGTTCAATGTAGCCTCACCTGTGCCCATCAATGCAGCCTCACCTGTGCCCATTAAAGCAGTGTGACCAGTGCCTATCAATGCAGCCTGACCTGTGCCCATCAATGCAGCCTCACCTGTGCCCATCAATGCAGCCTGATCAGTGTCTATCAATGCAGCCTCACATGTGCCCATCAATGCAGTGTGACCAGTGCCCATCAATGCACCATGACCAGTGCCCAACAATTCAGCCTCACCTGTGCCCATCAATGAAGCATGACCAGTGCCCATCAATGCAGCCTTACCTGTACCGATCAATGCAGTGTGACCAGTGCCTATCAATGCAGCCTGACCTGTGCCCATCAATGCAGCCTCGCCTGTGCCCATCAATGCAGCCTGATCAGTGTCCACCAATGCAGCCTCACATGTGCCCATCAATGCAGTGTGACCAGTGCCCATCAATGCAACATGACCAGTTCCCATCAATGCAGCCCCACCTGTGCTCATCAATGCAGCATGACCAGTGCCCATCAATGCAGCCTCACTTGTGCCCATCAATGCAGCCTCACCTGTGCCAATCAATGCAGTGTGACTAGTGCCCACCAATGCAGCATGATCTGTGCCCATCAATGCAGCATGACCAGTGCCCATCAATGCGACTCACCAGTGCCCATCACTGCAGTGTGACCTGTGCAGAGGAAGAGAGAGTGGAGGAAGAGAGCCGGCCGAATCACAGAGCGGGGATTGCCTGCTGTAACAGCCTTCATTTCAATTGCAGTCCACTCGCCGTCACACACAGCCCTGCCTCCTGGCCCGGCTACTTTGATAGACAGAACTCTGGTCCAATGCCTAGACGTGTGACGTTTATCAAAGGTGGTGGGCCAGGAGGTGGGACTGGGTGTGACAGCGGGCGGACTGCAATTCCAATGAAAGCTGTTACAGCAGGCAATCCCCGCTCTGTGATCCGGTCGGCTCTCTTTCTCCACTCTCTCTTCCTCTGGGAGAACGGTTCCCATTCAACCCCGCCTGCCAGCAGTGCTCGCCCCCCCCCCCCCCCTCAAAGGCAGCCCCTGCTCCCCAGCAATCATTTTCCACTCGCCAAATGCGAGAAGGCGAGTGGAAAATTTAAGGGCTGGTTTAGAGCATCACCAAATGGCGGACCGTGGTCCGTACCAAGTGACAGTCCTATCTGGACCACCAGCCAGTCCCCAGCACAGGTTCCCCCCTCCTCTACAGTGATTAGTTGTTAGGACACCTGGCATCCTAGCAACCAATGATGTCACGTTTGTGGCCCCCAGAATCACGAGGACGGAGATGGAACTTGGTCCATCTCCCTGCTCTTCCCTCTTCCCCGTCAGGAGCTAAAAAGGTACAGGGGCATCTGATATAAGGGGAGCTGTAACGGAGGCATCTGGTATTAGGGGAGAGTCTAATGGGGACATCTGATGTAATTGGGCGATCTGCTAGAAACACCTGACGTAAGGTGGGACTCTCATAGGGACGCCTGGTGTAAGACAAGACTCTGGGGTGGGCAACCAATGTAAGATGGGACTCTGGTGGGGGCACCCATCGTAAGGTGGGACTCTGGTGGGGCACCCAATGTAAGGTAGGACTCATATGGGGAGACCTGATGAGGGGACCCACTGAAAATTGGTAATAAATATTATTAAACTGCAATAGAAAGATGATTTTTAGACTGTATATATACAAGGATCTGAGTCATAGCACAAACTTGAGATTCAAGCTTCTGCTGGAAATTTGCTGACTGGACCTCTTTTTATTTCAGAACCCCTGGTTTAGAGTGTATTTCACAAATTCTGAAAGGTATATGTGAAAAATGACAAAAATGGTTTGGCCACCTGAGCTTAAAATATGAATGCAAGGCTTGGCAGCGAGCATAAATCTTACTGTGTAATATATCCTTCCATTTTCTGAGTGTACCGCTCAGTAATGGACACCCAGACTTTATATCCAGAGGGGTGTTCCTTTCTGATTTTATTTTCTTCTCTTCACTCTGATGGCTGCTTGAAGGTTGGCATTGCTCATACTTGGGGCTAACGGTGGACAAGCTGCATCAGGACTTGGACACAGCTTTTTCTTGTCATAGAAGTGATATTTGCTATCTGCTTTCTTCGCTTCTGTCAGACATTCTGCAAACAATCGATCGCACTCGCATGCCGCCCTGCCACAGAGATCAGTCGATAAGCATTCCACTGTTGCCTGATTGCAGGAAAACTTATAACTGCTACTCTTGCTGTGGCATTTCATATTCACTTTTGTGTGGTGATAACAACAGTCGTGAGCAAGGCAGCATTGATCCACTTCATCGACAGGTTGCCCTGAACCACCAGGGCCACAGAAACACCCGTATAGTAAAAGGCCCGTCAAGGAAACGCTGAGTTTGCTTCTGGAGCAGTAAAGGCTCACCGCCATATCCAGCAGATTGCGTTCATCACGCACCAGAGTGTTGGTACAACTTCCAGGCATCTGGTAGTGGGTGCAGCATGTGAAGACCAGGGTGAGGAGCAGTAGCTTGTTCATTACAAATATGTGGCAGAAATTGGGGATTTTCTGTTGGAAAACAAAATGGAGTTACAGAGTTACATAGTTAGTCAGGTTGAATAAAGACACAAGGCCATCTAGTTCAACCAATTAAAAAAAAATCATACAATCCCATATACACAATCCTATACCCACAGTTGATCCAGAGGAAGGCGAAAAACCCCAGTAAAGCATGATCCAATTTGCTACAGCAGGGAAAAAATTCATTCCCGATCCCCTGAGAGGAAAGAATCCAGACCTTTTTTAAAGAAATCTACTGAGCTGGCCAGAATCACCTCTGGAGGGAGTTTATTCCACATTTTCATGGCTCTTACTGTAAAGAAACCTCTTTTTCTCTAGACAAAAAGAGTGCCCCCTTGTCCCCTGTGATGACCGCACAAAGCCCCGCTCGTCTCCCCCTCCTCTTGGCGCCAGCATTGTAACTGTGGGCGCCCGGCTGTGGCTTCACAGCCGGGCACCCACTGCTCATCCGCGCGCCGTGACTGGCCGGGACCTGTGATGTGTCCCAGATGATTGCCAAGAGGGCGGGGGAAGACGTGATCTCCCTTCTGGTGCCGCAGTGCGCAGGGAGGAAGTGAGAGCTGGGACCTTCTGAGAAGAGGGTACCGGCCCCCCCTCCAAAAAAAATGACATGCCAAATGTGGCATGTCAGGGGTTCACCTCCCTTAAAGCAGAAGTTCCATTTTTGGGTGTAACTCCGCTTTAAGATGTCTAACTGTATTTTTATTGCAGAGAAGTTTTTGTATTTATAACCACCTACCCCCTGAAGAAGAAACTTTAAAGTTTTCAAAACACATTGGGTCTTTATCAGTCCTTATGATTTATTTCGGACAGAAAATTGTGGTAATTCCTGTATACCTCCAAACAATATCAATTTGCAACCGCATCAATATTTTATCTGTACATTTACTCTATATGTGTTAAAGTGATTGTAAGGGTTCGTTTTTTTTAAAATAACAAACATATCATACTTACCTCCACTGTGCAGCTAGTTTTGCACAGAGTGGCCCCGAACCTGCTCTTCTGGTGTCCCTCGGCGGCTCTTCAGGCTCCTCCCCACATCAGATAACCCCCTTGTGTAAGCGATCTCCCGGGGGGTTACCTTGCGGGCGCTCTCCCAAGTCCAGCAGTCTTTGACAGCAGCGGGAGCCAATGGCTGTGCTTCTATCAGTCTATCCAATCAAGAGCCGAGATTTCCGGGCAGAGAGACTGCGCGTCCCCATGGGTCAAGTTCTAGGGCTCAGGTAAGTAAAACGACGGGGGCTGGGGGGGCCGGTCACTGCCAGGTGTTTTTTCACCTTAATGCTTAGGATGCATTAAGGTAAAAAAACACGAGGGTTTACAACCCCTTTAATTAAGGTTATTGTTAAATTTTAATACATGTTGGAATTTATGCCCTAAAAAATCCCATTCAGAGGGTTCTCTCCATATAGATTGTTCAACAACTGGACCATGATCCATGTCTGTGTCTACAGGGCCAGTAAATATTTTGTACAGTGTTGTCACTTTGTATTATATTATTAAAATGTCTAACTGTATTTTTATTGCACAGAAGTTGTTGTATTTATAACCACCTTCCCCTCAAAGAAGAAACTCTAAAGTTTTCAAAACACATTGGGTCTTTATCAGTCCTTATTTCAGACAGAAAGTTGTGGTTATTCCTGTATACCTCCAAACAATATCAATTTGTAACTGCATCAATATTTTATCTGTACATTTACTCTATATGTGTTAATTAAGCTTATTGTTAAATTTGATTATATGTTGGAATTTATGCCCTAAAAAATCCTATTCAGAGGGTTCTCTCCATATAGATTGTAAGCTCTAACGAGCAGGGCCCTCTGATCCCTCCTGTATTGAATTATTTGTAATTGTACTGTCTTCCCCGAAGTTGTAAAGCGCTGCACAAACTGTTGGCGCTATATTAATCCTGTATAATAATAATAATAATAATAATAATATAGTTCACTATACCTGGGATGTGGGCACTTTCCTCTGCCCCCTTACCAGCAATTAGCACACAACCATTCTTTTGTATAGAGTTCATCCATATACCGATGTGCTTCTTTGTATAAACAGCATAAAACATATATTCAGTGCAGATTGACGTGTCCCTTCACCAATTCTAATGGACACCCACTCACCAGATAATATTGCGTCTCTTTGACCAGAGATGGGAAAAAATGTGCTTTAAACTCCTATTATTCAGTACAGATGCTTCTCTTATTCTATCAGATCCCCCTCCTTTTTTTATAGTCTTCATATAATAAGTACATGGAAAATAGAACAATACATAGCATGCCGTATTACTGCTAAACCAGGTATTTAGCAAATATACTGTACTTATGTAGCGCTGACAACTTTTGTTTCTAGTCATATGTATTGTTGTAAAGGTAATAAGTTGATATAGCGCCATCTAGTGGCTAATTATAAGGATGCAATCTGTTTATTTTTCATTATTTTGAGAAGTGACATGTAAGTGATTGATTGTTTACTTCTGGACATCAACTATGACCTACCCACAATGCTCAAGGACCAGAGGAAAACTGAACTGCATTGTGGGGAGCATATAAAAGGGCTCGGAGCGGTCATCTCAAGTCTCTTGTTCCTGGGATGCGTGGCCTGCCAGCAGAACTCTGTGGATGTGTGTGTCCCACAGGGTTGCGGCCTACCTTGTGAAGGAGCGGAGCAGCAGCAAGGATCCGCCATCATATCACAGTGTGCTGAAGTAACAGAAGTGGTCGTTCCGGAGACCCGTGGAGGAGGTAACTGAGGACTCCTGGTCGTTAGAAAACGGAACAGCGTGACAGCGAGGTTGGGGCTCCACACGGACTGAGAACCTGCTGAAACAGAGACACCCACCTGTCCGGATCCGGTGCGGTGCGTTGAGAAGGTTAACACCCAGAAGTTTGTTTAACACTACACACATTTAAAACTGTTACAGAGTGTTGCTGGGACTGATAGACCCACGGAACAAGTGAGTTGGAAAACACTACATTTACACAGACTTCAATATCCAAGAACTGATACTGGATGTCTGTCTTCTTCAAATAAAAACACTTAATCAATTTGCTGGATTATAATTGCCTTTGTGTATCACCTTGCACTGCGCAACACTCTCTGTGGATTACAATTACTGATTCATAGCTGGTGAAGATTCAAGACGTCAGGACTATTTTTCTATTGCAGGGCCCTGCATCTAGTTATAAAGGATAGTGACTTTACGGTTTAAAGCAGGGGGAGCTCCCAAGTGTATATATATATATATATATATAAATTTAGGTATATTTGTGTATGTTACAAAGACTGTCATAATTATTCACTATACTGTCACACTACGTTGGTGTGATAGTATAGCCGTTGTAATAACTTTTATATACATATATCATTTCAGTAAAAAAGAAGTTATTTTGGTTGTTACAGAAGTCGGTGTGCAGTGTTGTTATTTCTCCTGCAGGTGGCGCTACAAGCAATCAGGTAGAGGTAAATATATGTATAAGTGTATATTGTGGGCTAAAGTTGGCATTAGTGTCATTATAACACTGCACTACAGTTGTGTAAAGGGGAGAAGTACAAGTTTTAAGAGGGGTGAAAAGATCAGAGGACAGGCCCAGTAATAAAGCAGCAGCTCCACCGTCAGTTATTGCTACACTTACAAACCTATATCTTACAAAGCGGATCACAAAGTATGTGAAGCAGCGTGCAAATCACTATTCTTTTAGTAAAACGTGCAAGTGACATAAACGTTGCAGATTCTACATTAAGGTGTCCCCCCACCAATTCATTTGGACAGTCACTTACCATTAATGTTGCTTCACAGCAGATAAAGCAAAACAGCCACTCTGAATTCCTGTAATCCTATGCAGCTGCTGGCAGGTCTGTTCTTCCTTTTGTCACTCCACAGTATTCGTATCTGTCACTCCACAGTATTCCTATCATAAGATCACGGGGAAATAAAACAATTCATAGCATATGATTGCTAAAACCAAATATTATTTATTAAAGAGCACATATACTCACAAACATTTGTTATCAGTATAACTTTCTCAAGAGACAGTCACACGCAGTGTTTCCCAGGCTCTACAGTTCTATCAGGGAGCCCAGGGCTGCAGAAAACAGCTTCCCCAGAGTATACAGGAGGAACTTGGGGGAAAATCGGTTCCCCAATCCCACCTGCGACTAATGATCCTGGAAGGAATAAAAAAATAAATAAAAAGAATAGTATAAAAATATATATATATATATATATATATATTTTTATGAAGAAGTATAAAAATATTTTTTTTTAAATGTAAAGCACCCCTGCACACACCTAACATAAAAAGTCCAGCGTAGGGCAAACTCATGTAAGTAAACATTTATCATGCTACACATGTGAGATACTGTCACAAATGTATGAGTGAGACCCGATTGGCTGGGAGTCTTAAGACCCGATTGGCCGGGAGTCTTAAAGGGGCTGTAAAGGTATGTGTTTTTTCACCTTAATGCATCCTATACATTAAGGTGAAAAAACACCTGGCAGTTACCAGCCCCCCCCCCCATTTTACTTACCTGAGATCCTTCATCTTCTTTGGCAGGGACGCGCAGTCCTTCTCTCCACAGAGTCCCGGCTTTGATTGGCTAGATTGATAGCAGCGCAGCCATTGGCTCCCGCTGCTGTCAATCAAATTCAATGACCCGAGCGCTGGGGGGCGGGGCCGAGTCATACATTCAGCTTCTATAGACACCGAATGAATGACTCGGGAGTGCGCTTGCAAGGTAACCCCCTCAGGAGAGCAATTCTCCTAGAGGTTTATCTAATGTAGGGAGGAGCCGCAAAGGGACCCCAGAAGAGGATGTTCAGGGCCACTCTGTGCAAAATGAGCTGCACAGTGGAGGTAAGTATGACATGTTTGTTATTTAACCAGTTGCCAACCGGCCCATAGCCAAATGACGGCTGCAGGGCGGATGGATAACTCTGGGATCACGTCATATGACGTGATCCCAGAAAACAGCTCCTGCGCGCCCCTTTACCATGTGATCGCTCCGTCAAATGATGGAGCGATCACATGTAAACAAACCGGCGTCATGTCATGACGTTGGTTCCTCTCTCCCCTCTCTGTACCGATCGGTACAGAGGGGGAGGGTTCGGATGGGAGCAGCACTGTGGGCTGGATGTGTAGTGCCCACAGCGCTGCTCAGTGACATGTGCAGTCACATCCATCCATCCCTCCATGCTCAGCCATCCCCCCCCATGCTCAGCAATACCCTGCACTACTCTGCAATTCCCTGTGCAATACTCTGCAATTCCCTGTGCAATACTCTGCAATTCCCTGTGCAATACTCTGCAATGCCTCACAATACTCTGCAATGCCCCGCAATACTCTTCAATACCCCGCAATACCCCGCAATACTCTGCAATACTCTGCAATGCCCCGCAATACGCTGCAATACCCTGCAATACTCTGCAATGCCCCGCAATACCCCGCAATACTCTGCAATACTCTGTAATACTCTGCAATACCCCGCAATAATCGGCAATACCCCGCAATACTCTGCAATGCCCCGCAATACTCTGCAATACCCCGCAATACTCTGCAATGCCCCGCAATACTCTGCAATACCCCGCAATACTCTGCAATACCCTGCAATACCCTGCAATACCCCGCAATACTCTGTGTGACAGACCTAGCCGGGACAGAGGCTGTTGGAGAGGACTGAATGCAAGCCTCTTGCCTTTTGATTATGGGCCCTGGATTTTCAAGGGAACAATAATCTTTGTGAGGTGAATTAGAAATCCAGTCTGAACTGTACTAGTCGGACTCAGTCGTGTATATATGTATATATTGTATATTGTCTCATTCTGTTGTGGACTCTTTGCTGTGATCATTTGGGATGTGTGTCCCTGTAGAGGGAGGGGGGATTCCTCCAGCAGCCCCCCTGCTGATAAGACTGTTTACTGAGGAGAAGTTTGAACACACCTGACCTGTGTGTCCGTTGTCTTTGGACAGTTTAATCCGCCCTCTTTTCCAAGGGTTGGGGGGAAGAGTCTCTAAGTTATTTTATCTGTTGTGTCCATGTGTGAAAATAAAATAGTCCATGTTAGCATCTAAGCAAGTCTCGCCTTATTTTGTGCTTATGAGCGGTTGGAATATCTGATATCTGAGTCCAGACTGGGAGGAAGTGGTATACTGACGGAAGCACTCAAGTGGGACGTTCCGTTACACTCTGCAATACCCCGCAATACTCTGCAATACCCCGCAATACTCTGCAATGCCCTGCAATACCCCACAATACCCTGCAATACCCTGCAATACCCTGCCATACTATGCAATACCCTGCAATACTCTGCAATACCCTGCAATACTCTGCAATACCCCGCCATACCCAGCCATACTCTGCCATACCCAGCCATACTCTGCCATACCCAGCCATACTCTGCAATACTCTGCAATACTCGGTGATACCCAGCCATACTTTGCCATTCTCAGCCATACCCAGCCATGCTCTGCTATACTCGGCCTCTGTATGTGGCCAGGCTGTGGAAGTCTCACACATGTGGTATCGCCGTACTCAGGAGGAGTAGGAGAATCTATTTTTGGTATGTACATGCTATGTGTTAGAAATATTGTATAAATGGACAACTTTGTGTTAAAAAAAAAAGTGTTTTAACCACTTTCCGCCCGTCGGCCGTCATACAACGTCCTTGACTTTGTGTGGGGATATTTGAATGAAGGGTGCAGCTACAGCTTTTTCAGCCGGCGATTCCCTACACTATGAGAATGATCATAGCGGCTGTTCTGCTGCTTGATCGTTCTTATGGGAGGCGAGAGGGGACGTCCCCCCCCTCCCGCCGCTTTTAGGTGCTTCTACCGACTCACCGCTACGATCGAAGCCAGGATCGTTTTTTTAATTTTTTTATTTCAGGCTTCCCAGCCTAGAGGTGAGATGTGGGGTCTTATTGACCCCATATCTCACTGTAAAGAGGACCTGTCATGCCATATTCCTATTACAAGGGATGTTTACATTCCTTGTAATAGGAATAAAAGTGATCAAAAAATGTATTTTTTGGAAAAAAGCGTCAAACTAAAATAAATAAAGTAAAATGAACAATAACATTTTTTTTTTCCCCCGTGTGCTCGCATGCAGAAGCGAAAGCATACGTAAGTCCCACCCACATATGAAAATGGTGTTCAAACCACACATGTGAGGTATCGCTGCGAACGTTAGAGCGAGAGCAATAATTTTGGCCCTAGACCTCCTCTGTAACTCACAACATGTAACCAGTAAAACATTTTAAAGCGTCTCCTATGGGGATTTTTAAGTAGCGAAGTTTGGCGCCATTCCACGAGGGTGTGCAATTTTGAAGGGTGACATGTTAGGTATCTATTTACTTGGCATAACTTCATCGTTCACATTATGCAAAAATATTGGGCTAACTTTACTGTTTTGTTTTTTTTTAAGCACAAAACAGTTTTTTTAAAAAAAAAAACGCGTTCGAAAAATTGCTGCGCAAATACCGTGCGAGATAAAAAGTTGCAATGACCGCCATTGTATTCTCTAGGGTCTTTGCTAAAAAAAACATATATAATGTTTTGGGGTTCTATGTAATTTTCTAGCAAATAAATTATGATTTTTACATGTAGGAGAGAAATGTCAGAATTGGCCTGGGTGCTCCAGAACGCCTGAAGGTGCTCCGTGCATGTTGGGCCTCTGTATGTGGCCACGCTGTGTAAAAGTCTCACACATGTGGTATCACCGTACTCGGGAGTAATAGCAGTATGTGTTTTGGGGTGTAATTTGTGGTATGCATATGCTGTGTGTGAGAAATAACCTGCTAATATGACAATTTTGTGAAAAAAAAAAAAGAAAAAAAAAATCTTGATTTTGCAAAGAATTGTGGGAAAAAATGACAACTCCAAAAAACTCATCATGCATCTTTCTAAATACCTTGAAATGTCTTCTTTCCAAAAAGGGGTCATTTGGGGGGTATTTGTACTTTTCTGACACGTTAGGGTCTCAAGAAATGAGATAGGCCGTCAGTACTTCAGGTGTGATCAATTTTCAGAGATTGGCACCATAGCTTGTGGACTCTATAACTTTCACAAAGACCAAATAATATCCACCGATTTGGGTTATTTTTACCAAAGATATGTAGCGGTATAAATTTTGGCCAAAATACATGAAGAAAAAATTACTAATTTGCAAAATTTTATAACAGAAACGAAGAAAAATGCATTTTTTTACAGAATTTTTTGTCTTTTTTCTTTTATAGCGCAAAAAATAAAGAACCCAGCGGTGATTAAATACCACCAAAAGAGAGCTCTATTTGTGTGAAAAAAGGACAAAAATTTAATTTGGGTACAGTGTTGCATGACTGAGTAATTGTCATTCAAAGTGTGAGAGCACCAAAAGCTGAAACTTGGTCTGGTTATTAAGGGGGTTTAAGTGCCCAGTGGTCAAGTGGTTAAAAAAAACAAAAAACGAAGGTTTAGTATCACTTTAAGAACCGATTGGCCGGGAGTCCTAAATCCTGACTGGCCAGGGGGAGAAGCAACTGGCAGGATGCGGGGCTGGGGGGGGGGCTGGGGGCCTTGCGGGCGAAGGGCGAGCAAAATGGCGAGCGAGCGACGGGGGGAGCAGGGATCGATCAATCGAGCAAGCTCAATTGATTGGGGATTGATGCGGGGCTGGCAGGGGGTTGTTTTTAGTTGGCTGGCTGGGGGGGGTGGCTGGCTGACTGGGGAGGCCACGGGCCACCCCCCCCTCCAAGAAAATTGAGCACCCGCTGCCACTTGGTACCATAGATTTTTTTTGTGATTCCACAGGCATGTGCAATTTTAAGACATGACTTGTTTGATATCTATTTATTCGACATAAAACCATCTTAATATTTTAACAAAAAATTGGGTATAATAATGCATTTGTTTGCACGAAAATACATTTTAGTTTATTTTTTTCCTCAAAATTTTGATTTCATAAAAAAAATGCTCAAATATTGTGCAAAAAAAAAAAAATTGCAACTGCCACCATTTTATTCTGCAGGGTCTCTGCTTTCAGAAAACATATACTTTTTAAGGGGTTTACATTATTTTCTAGCAAAAAATGCTGATTTTTAACGTGTGCAACAAATGAAAAAATTATCCTGGTAGATAAGTGGTTAAAGCAGAGTTCCAGACAAAAAGAGAACTCGGTCTCAAACAATTGAACATCCTTCCCCCCATTGTTTTTGGATATTTTTTTTTTCTTTTGGTACCTTTTTTGCATTTTTTCTTCGGGACTTCTGTCGTATGTCACCACGGCCAGGTACGTCACCTCCGCAGTTGCATCCGGCCGCCCTGCTTCCCCCCGCTGCCTTCTGGGACCTGTGTGTGTCCCAGAAGACGTCGTGACCATTCAGAAAACGAAAGCGCAACTTGCGCATTCGCAGTAGGAAACCGGCTATGAAGCCTGAAGGCTTAATTGCCGGTTTCCCTTACTTGCAATACCAGCGCCTGCACCCGAAGTCGATGGACGGATCGGCTTGGGGTGCCGACATTGCAAGCTCCCTGGACAGGTAAGTGTCCTTATAGTAAAAGTCAGCAGCCACAGTATTATTTTTTCCCCCCAGACTGAAACTCCGCTTTAATGAATATACTTGCCTTTCATCCAGCTTTTGTGCTACTGGCGGTGACGTTACACTCTTTCTAAACAGATCTCAAAAAATATGAGTAGCACATGATTACACACATTTAGGATATCCTGTGGCTGGCGTAATAGTCTGCAGGATCCTGAGCTTTTCTTCTGCCATCCACTGGTTGCGTGGTTGCAAAGTTTTGCAGGCTCAAATGCAAATCCACATTTTTAAAAAAAATGATAATCAATATGAGTGCATTTATTTATTTATTTTTAAAATGTAGTTGGCCTTTTAAACCCTTTGCACCGTCGCCTCCTGACCCTAAGGGATTTCAGATGCTGGGACGAGGTTTATGATCACATGACCACCGTGATTGGCTGTCATGGCAGCCACATGATCGGAAAGCTCCCGATCACAAGAAGCGATCAGGAACTTTCCATTAGCCACTGGTAATTGTGGCGGGAGCAAGCAGGGCACGTGGTCTCGGCACAGCTGTGTCTGCTAATTGATATGCAAATATGCGCCGAGAATTTAATACATTTCCTTGTTTAATACTTTTATTGGAAAAAAAAAAAAGTTGGATAAGTACATGCATCAGTCAGACGGACTGGTTATACAAACTGGAAACTTATAAAGGATTGTACAAAAATGATGTACGTACGTCATAGAAAAGTTCAGCTTGGTTTACATCATTGAACTAGTCATCCAATAGTATCCAAATAGCTATAACAACTACATGTGTGTTGAGCATGAAGAAGGTAAACATATGCCAGTCCAAATAATTAGTGGTACCATTCCAAAAGAAGTATCCATTGGTTGTAAAAGGGAAGTGTTGAAAAAAGCGATATAGAAGAGGAAGAAAGGGAAACAAGAAGAAACGAGAGGAAGAGAGAGAGCTAGGAAATTCCTTGAGATGTCAAAGTCATCCCTGAAGGAGGAGTTACCTGAATATGCATATATTTAGCCCAGGGGTCCCAGGTCTTCTCAAATTGTTGCACATTGTCATTAATCTTGCTGGCAATCTGTTTAAAGCGGAGTTCCACCCAAAAATGGTACATCCGCTTTAAGAGAAGGTGACCCCCTGACATGACACATTTGGCATGTCATTTTTTTTTGGGGGGAGGGGGGAGCGGATACCCTCTTTTCAGAGGGTATCCAGCTCCCACTTCCTTCTGGCGCACCCTTGGCGCTGGAAGGAAGATCACCTCTCCCCCTCCCTCTAGGCAATCATATGGGACACGTCACAGGTCCCAGATGATTGCGCGGCCAGTCACGGCGCGCGGCGCGGCTTGCGCATGCGCAGTTACAATGCCGACGCCACCAAGCGGAGGGGGAGACGAGCAGGGCTTCTTTTACTCGCATAGCTGGACCCTGGGACAGGTAAGTGTCCGATTATTAAAAGTCAGCAGCTGCAGTATTTGTAGCTGCCGACTTTAAATTTTTTTTTTAAGAGGAACTCCACTTTAAGGACCATTATCCAAGAAGTCTTATGCTTCACTCTCCTCAATGAGACTGAAGGTTTCTTCCATACTCCCGCTACTGAGATTTTAGCAGTAAGAAGGATAAAGAAGATCAATCATTGAGAGCTACAAGACACTGCAGGAATAGGTTAGTTTAACAATGCAATTGGAGGTTTCTGCATTATTGAGATACCAGTAACTCAGCGGAGCAGGGAAAAAAGCCCTTTCCAGAAACCTGGTAGCCTTGAGCAATCCCACCATATATGGAGCATGGTGCCCTGGATAGGACACCCTCTAAAGTAGTACAGTAGTCTTTAAAGTGATAATAAAGGTAAAAATGTTTCCTTTTAAAACAAAAATAACAAAAATGTTATACTTACCTGCACTGTGCAATGTTGGAAGAACAACAGCAAGTAATGTAAAGTTGCTTTATGATGTAACTATGTACTGTATGCTGTATAGCTGTCTATGCAGTAGGTGGCACTGCAGTGTTATAGTGTGTATTCTATGGTAATGTAATCACAGGATGTTCTGTGTACAAAATGAAATGATACAAAACAATTTTTTTCATCATGCACATGTCTACCGACAAAACGCCAAAATGTCCCATGAGCCACTCGTAGTGCAGCCCATTGAAATCAACAGGCTGTCCTATGCGTGTCACAGGAAAAACGAGCCGCAAAACATTCGCTCCCCCTTTGCTAGATGTGAATGGGGCCTGAAAGTGAAATTGGTGCAGTAACACAAGAACAATGAGGCTCCATTCACATCTGTGCGTTTCCTGGCATTTCAGAAATGCGCTGCACCAAAAATTGCAGTAAAAAAATGCATCAAGCTCTGCTCTAAAAAAAGATTCTGAAGCTTCTTTGGGACAATTGCATTGTGTAGGACAGCCCATACAGGTGGACGGGCTACCCTATGTGTGATGAGTGAAAATGCTCCAAAAACGCCCCCCCCAAAAAAAAAAACCCATGTGATGCGAGTTCCTGCTATGCAGAGATGTGAACGGGGCTTGACAGCTGAGTGTTTCTTTCCACTTCCTCCTATGTACTTGTATAAAGATGGCCATACACTATGCAATCTAATTGTATATTGTGTATTTAGTGAGAAGGGTGATCGCTGATAGATTGCATTTCATTAAAAAAAAGTTGGGAATGGGTGGGTGGATGATGCAGGGTGTGTGCTAATGAGGTCAGCTGGTCAACTCCTTCCTGTGTCATAACCTATAGTCTGTTCAGGAAGGAAGACAGAAGAAATTGATACATTTGGAAACATGGATGGAGGACAGTAAGGTACGTGTCTGTAAATTTTATGGAAAGCTTTGATATTTTTGCAAAAAATTGACATGAATGCTATAATGGTACATAAAAGAGCTGGAATTTAGAAAAAAAAAGGTGAACAAAGGTGAACCCCAGTAACGCCCCTTACTAAGATCAGTAACCCCCCTTACCCTAGTGTATTCACTCTGTGGAAGGTGGTCTGTTGCAGTCGTTTTCACTGGAACAGGTGGCGAGGAGAAACCTTCACACAGGGACATCTGTTCCACTGAAAATTGCTGCAAGCTCCTTTAACAAATTGTTACTTGAACAATGCATTAGCATTACTGTCTCTTAGGTAACTGCTATGTTCGTTTTTAATAACGTCTCTAGCTGGGGAGATTCACCCTCTAGTTGCCCTGTTTTCCATTCCACCAAATTCAGAACAGAATTCTTTTGATTCTGGTGGCTACCTGTGATTTCCCCTCAATTCCTGTGTTGGTGGCTAATTGTCTATGGGACTGAAATTGAAGGGAAATCTCTCCAGCCATACACAGGTAACAAAACGGCTGGGTTATATTAAATGGAGAATATGCTTTTTGACTTTTCTTATAACTTAACCACTTGCTTACAGGGCACTTAAACCCCCCTCCTATCCAGACCAATTTTTAGCTTTCAGCGCTGACGCACTTTGAATGACAATTGCGTGGTCATACAACACTGTACCCAAATGAAATTTTTATCATTTTTTCCCCACAAATAGAGCTTTCTTTTGGTGGTATTTGATCACCTCTGCGGTTTTTATTTTTTGTTAAAAACATTTAAAAAGACCGAATTTTTAAAAAAAAATAAATTTTTTTTTTTATATTTTGTTATAAAATTTTTAAAAAGGGTAATTTTTCTCCTTCATTGATGTACGCTGATGAGGCGGCACCATTGGGCACTGATAGGTGGCAGTGATGGGCACTGATGTGTCGCAGTGATGGGCACTGATTGGTGGCAATAATGGGCACTGATCTTGTACATTGCTAGGTGGCACTGATTGGCACCACTGGTGGGCATTGTTAGGTGGCAATGGTGGGCATTGATAGGTGGCACTTGTAGGCATTGATAGGTGGCACTTATGGGCATTGATACGTGGCACTGGTGGGCACTGTGGGCACTGTGATATGGCAATGTCAGGTGGCACTGGCAGGGGGTACTTGTGGCACAATTGCGGCATTATTGCCTCCTCCTCTTCGGGACCGATGTCCCTTGCTGGTGAGCCGGTGATCGTTTTTTTTTTCTCCTCGCACTGTCAGCGCGAGGAGAAAAAAAACGATCACAGAGCTTTTGTTTTGATCATGTGATCAGCTGTCATTGGCTGACAGCTGATCACATGGTAAGGGGCCGGGACAGGCCCCTTACGTGGATCGGTGATCACCCGAGTCTCAGTGACTCGGTGATCACAGCGCGCTCCACCCGCGCCCTGCAGGGCACGCGCAGGGCACGTGCACAGGGGAGGCCGTCACTCCTGCACATGCGCACCTGCTCCGGTGCGCATGTGCAGGAGTGACATCACGCTGCTCCGGCGAATCACAGAGCTGGAGTCCACAGCCCGGAAGGAAGAGGGACCAGAAGATGGATGCTGCCTACACAGGGGACATCGCTGGATTCTTTTGCAGGTAAGTGGCACATAATGGGCAAGTATGCGATGTATACTAGCCCATTATGCTTTTCATTTGCAGGCTTTGCAGCGAGCAAAAGAGGAAGTAAAAGCCATCAGGGTTTGCTTCCTCTTTAAACACATTTCTAATAGCACTAGCTGTATGTTTATAGCTTAAATATGGATATTTCACTGTTTTGAACTAAAAACATTCTTTTATGCACTACTTCGAATTGTCAGTAAAAAATGTGGTTCTGTCAGTAGGGCCGGCCATACACAGAGCAAATTTCTTTCCTACAACCACAGGTTGCAGGAAAGAAATTTGCTCGATCCCCCCATCAACACATTGTCAATGCAGGAATCCCTTCACCCAGCAGAGGGGAAGGGGAAGCTGTCCCCGCTGGAAGAAGACAGTGATTATCACTAGCAGCTGCTATAATCGCAACAGAATCCAGCAGGCTGGTTGTATCCAAGTTGATCAATCGATCAACTTTTACATTCAGCCTGCCAATTAACGGTGTAAATCTCGGCTGATGCCTGCTGAACTGGCTGGATCTCGGCTGGTGCCTGCTGAACCGGCTGGATCTCGGCTGGTGCCTGCTGAACCGGCTGGATCTCGGCTGGTGCCTGCTGAACCGGCTGGATCTCGGCTGGTGCCTGCTGAACCGGATGGATCTCGGCTGGTGCCTGCTGAACCGGCTGGATCTCGGCTGGTGCCTGCTGAACCGGCTGGATCTCGGCTGGTGCCTGCTGAACCGGCTGGATCTCAGCTGGTGCCTGCTGAACTGGCTGGATCTCAGCTGGTGCCTGCTGAACTGGCCGAGATTCAAACCATGTATTGCTGGCATAAATTTGATGATTTTTTGTCAGTAAAAATAGTGCTCTTTGTAAATTGTGGGCGTCCTGTCAGTAAATTTCACTGCGAGGGTTGGCAACGCTGACCTCATTGTCCTCCCCAGTCACAAGTTATTTAGCAATAAACTTCAAAAAGCCATCCCCTAATCTAGACTGATTACTTAGCCATAGTGAATAGAATGTTGCTGTGTGTCTGGCTGCCTCTGCAGTGCTTGGGAAATAACCTTATAGCTCCTGCAGGGGTAGCATTACATATCTATCCTTACAGAACGAGGGATTTCATTCATTTTCTATGCCTCTGCAGCCTATGGATTAGCCAACAAGTTGTGAATAATCATTGTAGCCCCTATTAATTTCTCAGTCTGTTTTCCCATACACTCCTCTACACGTGTGCGATCATCTGCCTCCGTGATGGTCTTCATCCCTTACAAGTCTGCAGAGTGCTGTTGTCAACTGTCCATGATTTTGTGCCCTGTGTATGTGGACCCCCTTGCATGCCCCCCCCCCTCCCTCCAGCGCCCCCCTTTCCCAGCCCAGGCTGCACCAAATCTTTCCAGGAGACACCAGGCAGAGAGAAGGCAAGAGGCTGGTGACCAGCAGGACAGGTAAGTGCAGGAAGGAGGGGGATGTTGGGTCACAGGAGGACAGTGGAGTCAAGATATACAGATGTGTCGGTGGGAGAAGAAGGGGATAAGCTGGGCGGATGCTGGAAGATGAGAGCTTTGTGTACCTGCCAAGGAGAAGAGCTGCAAGAATAACCATCTCCAGCTTAGCACCAGGTACCTTCACCCCATTGCATTTATACCACCAGCCTGTGTGTGCATGGCATCCCCTGTGGCATCCCTGGCCTGTCTGTCCCCTCTCATCAGCCTCCCTCTTGCAATTGATTGGAATGCCATCCTGTCTCCTCTTGCTGTCCTGATTGCTATATTTCATATCAGTCTGACAAGTACTATTAAGTGCCACAGATGCTTTCCTGTTTTGAAATATGTTATTTTCCTTGACTGGTATGTGTGTGACAGCCGACACTGAGTACAGATCATACAACATAATGATTCCATAGCAGCCTTATCACTATAGGGAATGTGTGTGTGTGAGAGGGGCGTTCAATAATGAACCATCTGTCAATGGTTTATAGATGACAACTTAGTATATTTTAGCCAATAAGACAAAAGATAATTGTGAAAAGCGCTGTACTAGCCCTTAGCAACTGCTCTGATTTGACGCTTTCATCAGTCTGACATAATCAAGACGGTGAAACAAAATATTGCATTATTGCACTTTGTTTTATTAAATGCACCCATATAGTATGTCCTTAATGTAATAAAGCATAGTGGGAAAGTAAAGCAGCCAGTAGCAACCAATCAGCTATTCATGCTAAAAGCTAAAACCTGATGAGTTGCTGATAATTGCATATTTCTTTCCTGATATGTATGCTTAATGCTTACTTTATTCCACGCTCCAGCAGGGTCCCTCCAGAAGTAGGACCAGGTCCGCACTGCCTTCTCTCTAAAAGCCAGTACACACGATACGAAAATCGGAAGTAAAATTTAGTCCGATGAACGATCTGCCGATTTTCGCATTGTGAGTATGGTGCTTTCGACAGCCGATTACGATTTTTCGTACGACAAAAGCTGGATCTGCAGACTATAAAATTTTAATCGTACATGAACACAACGTCCGGTTTTCATTCAACCACTTTAGCCCCGGAAGATTTGGCTGCTGAATGACCGGGCCAAATGGCGGCGGCTGGTCCAAAAAAAAAATCATTAGAGCAAGACTACGCATGCTCAGAAACGAAAGAATACATACAAAACTATTCAACACATTACGTCACTTTTGAAGTTGAATTCTGTCGTACAAGAATTTTCGTATGGTGAGTAACCTCTTCACTTTTGATATGAGACTAGCATGCAACAAAAAACAGATGAACGTTTGTCCGAAAATCTGATTGTGTGTACGAGGCTTAAGGCACTCCCGGCCGTGGTCTGCCTCCTCCACATACAATGCAGTGTTATCAGTCCTGCATTGTATGTGATGGCGCTGAGGGATCTCCCACAGCTCGGAGAGCGAGGAGGACGGTGCTGAAGAAGTCAGAGTGGGGGTAAGGTGTTATAGCCTTTTCATCTCCCCTTTGAATTAATTTACCTAGATTTTTTCTAAAGCTGGATACACACTATACAATTTTCTGTTGATTTTTTGCTTTAGATTTACCAAAACCATATAATATGAGGTTAAACCTTAATGCCGCGTACACACGGTCGGACTTTTCGTCTACAAAAGTCCAACGGACGCTGACGGACTAAAGCTGGCTGGTAATCCGATCGTGTGTGGTCTTCTCCGGACTTTCAACGTACTTTAGATTTGAAACATGCTTCAAATCTTTACTTCGTAACTACGACGGACCCCGAAATCCGCTCGTCTGTGTGCTAGTCCGACGGACAAAAAGCCACGCTAGGGCACCTATTGGCTACTGGCTATGAACTTCCTTATTTTAGTCCGGTGTACGTCATCACGTACGAATCCGTCGGACTTTTGTGTGGTCGTGTGTAGGCAAGTCCGTTCGTTAGAAAGTATGCCGCAAGTCCGCCGCAAGTCCGCCGAAAGTCTGCCGGAAGTCTGTCGGACAGGCTGTCTGACTTTTGTAGACGAAAAGTCCGACCGTGTGTACGCGGCATAAGTGTTATTAAATTGGAACTTCAGTCAGCCCCTCAGGTGGTTCCGTCCCTGACCCCCCCCCCAGCGCCGCCATTGTGGCACATGTGCAGATGTACCAAAAGGCTCTGCCCAGCCTTCGGGTTCTGGCAGAGCCCATTGACAAATCTTGGCACACACACAGGTGATTTTCTTTGCATGTACAAAGATGGGAAAAGTTTGGGACTTCTTTGCTAGCTGTCTTTGCGCATGTGTGGAAACCCCACATTTGCACAGATGGTTGGGGAAACCAGGGCATGCGCATCTATACTGCAGGGCTCTCCAAGGACCCAAAGCCTTGTGGCACATCTGCGCACATACAGGGGGAAAGGAGAAAGAAAACCATAACTCTTGCCTGGGTGAGAAAGGTGGAAGTCCTGCTTTGCGATTGGAAGAGAAGGAGGCAGAGGAGTCAGGGCAGCATAACATGACCTTTAGATTGATGGCCCTCTTTAACTTTAGTAAAATCTGGTCTCTACTCTGCCAGACAGGGCTATGCTGTGTAGCAGATCTGTGTAAATCTTAGGAATGAATAGACAGAAATACAATTGCTTCGGCTGGTAAAGCTGATACTTCTGTATATATCTGTATGCCATCTGTGTGGTTTGCTGCCTGCAGTTTAACTTTAAAATATGCAAAACACATGAAGACGCATATTTATGTATCTTCCATGTAACTATTCTGTCTGGAGTATTAAAATTCTTCCTCCTGTTTTTGTTAATTTGGTGTTAATTATTATCTTAATGTTAGTGTATTATTTGGATTTTTTCTCCAACCAGTCACTAAAGGGGTCATAGGCGTGCGCACAGGGTGTGCCGGGTGTGCCCAGGCACACCCTAATCACCCCGTGCACATTAGTGTTATCGCTCTGTGTAGCAGCAGAAACAGGGGAAAGATCTCCCTCTTACCGGCTCTGCCATAAGGGAAGTGTTTATGCTCTTCTCTTTCACTGTGCCGGCAGGGAGATCAATGTGACGGGGTCATATATATGTAGACACCCGCACACGCATGTGTGTTTAAACTTAAGGGTGCACACCCTAATGCAATAGGCTTCGCACACCTATGAAAGGGGTGTTAAAGTTACGTTATTTTAGTGATTCCTAAATGCTGTATAAATTAAGAATGAGAAGAAGGAAGAGGCTCGGACGGTAAACCTTTGAACGGATCACTGAGGGTGTTCTACGACTGGACTGTGTAGAAAAGCCCACCTCCCAGTTATATTCCCATCTTGTTATGGTTTCACTGCCTGTCCTGGAAGGTCTTAGGGCCAGATGGCAATGGGATATTCTGGATCTTGAAAATGACGACTGGGATGATATCTGGGACTTTCCTTTTCATGTCTAGTTTCTCTCAGAGACCATCGAACCCAGTTTAAATTGGTCCACCGTGCATACTTCACTTCTTACGGGTTGAACAAAATGAACCCCAGCTCTTCCCCAGAATGCTGGCGATGTGGAAGGGTCCCAGGAGATTTCACTCATATTTTTTGGACCTGCCCTGTCATTGTCACGTTCTAGGAGGAGGTAATAGCTCTCATTCATTTAGTTAGCACCATACATCTGCAACCCTCCATGTCTATCTGGATATTGGGTATGATTGAACACCTAATCCCCACTGTGGCGGGGCGTACTCTAATGGGTTTGCTCTTATTTTGTGCCAGAAAAGCCATTCCGTTTTATTGGAGACAGCCCATTCCCCTACCTCTTACATTCTGGAAACAGCTGGTCAACAACAGCCTACCTCTTTATAAAGATACATATGCCAACAGAGGCTGTCCCAAAAATATGACAAAATCTGGTCTAAGTGGTTAGCTTAACCTTCAAAAGCTTCTGATGTGCCCTCTATTTGATGTGACTTCTCTCAATCTCATTGTCTAGGTAACTGTTGCCCTCGTGTCAATGCACTTCACTACTACCTATCTTGAATGTGTGTGATAACGCTTATGACATCTATTGGCCTGAGGGAGCCATACCTTTTCTTTTTTTAGCATGACCCTCTTTAGGTCTTGATGCTTGCATTTTTGTTGCATATTGTACTCTATATACCCCTGTTAGGGTCACCTTGTTATTTACTTGATTGTGTGTGTGTTTGTTACATGTTTGTGACATCAAAACTAATAAAAAATATTTCTAAAAAAAAAAACCCTTGAAACAGGTCATAAACAAGATGTTATAGTTAATTCAGGAGTGTGATGGGAGTTGCTTTGGGTGGGGGGCCCATGGGACCCAGAATCCCTTGAAGAGGTTGGGAAACCCTTGTTTCAGATCCCCAGGCCCCTCTTATATATGTCAGCCTGTGTCTATTAGGGGCACAGGGTGACCGAGAAAATGATGGACAGCTACTAATGGACATTGAGAATGTGGTTTAGATTACTTCAGATGGGGCAGTAATATTTATCCACAATATCTCACAGGAAATATAAAAAGACTATTCCTGGTTTAATTGATTCTGAACTATACATGTTAATTGAAAGAGCTGATCACATTGGCCTCTGTACAATGTAGGAGACGTATAGTCTGCTACTGGTGGTCTCCTGCTATTGTGTGAAGGTGTCTTGTGTTTATACTTATGATAATGTGTATTGTAGTTTGTGAGCTAGGAGACAACCTCTTAGTCACCTTGGCTGGTTAAATGACTAGTTCATTAACTCATGTTTAGTTTCTGGTTACAAGTGTATAAAAAGCCTGTATCCTTGTCCAGTAAAACATTCTATGTTCCAGTTTGTAACAGAGCTAGTCTCGCCTGGTTCTTGGTTACAATATGTGGCTGTAATATCTGATATCTGAAGGTCCAGACTGGTGGAAGCAGTGTACTGACGGAAGCACTCAAGCAGAGGAGTAAGGAGCAAGGAGAAAGGCTAACAAACTATTCCTTGTTATGCTTTCCTCTTGCAACTGCATGGGTTGAGAGCATAAAAGCAGAAGAGGTTCTGTGTCCACAGATACACAGAATTTCTGTAAGAACAGCCATGATAAAGGATTCGATAAGCCATACCCCTCTGCAGCCCAGTGCTAGCTTTGTGGAGAGCAGACATAGATGCTGATACTACTCACTTCTCCTTCAGAAAATGCTGATTGCCTGGCTGTCACGCTGAACCACATTTTTCGCTACTTTGAGATCAGGTATACGCATGAGGAAAGCAGGGAACAGGGAAACACCATTGAAACCTTTAGACCCCTTTCACACTGGGGCCACCTGTGCGTTCACGGTAAAGTGTCATTTTAGCGGCGCTTTACCGCTGCTTTAGCGGCGCTTTACCGCTGTTTAAGTGGCGCTTTTTGGCTGCTAGCTGGTTGCTTTTAACCCCAAAAAAGGGGTTAAAAACTCCCGCGTTGCGGCGCTTCCGAAATGCTTTTCAGTCGCTTCAGAAGCACTGCCCATTCATTGCAATAGGCGGGGCATTTTAGGAATGCTGTATACAGTGCTCCCAAACCACCTCAAAGATGATGCTTGCAGGACTTTTCCTAACGTCCCGCAAGTGCACCGCTGGGTGTGAAAGCACCCATTGCAATGAATGGGAGGCAATTTTCAAGCGCCTTACTGGCGCTATTTCTAGCACTAAAATGCCTGAAAACTGCCTCAGTGTGAATGGGGTCTAAAATACATTAAGGTTGTGAATAGGCATCAGGAGGGCAGTATTTTCAATATGAAGCTAAGATAAAAAACACAGGGACATGACCTCAAACTAACTGGGGAAAAGTTCAAAACCAATCCTAGGAAGTATTATTTTACCAAAAAAGTGGTTGACACTTGGAATAGACTTCCAGCAGAGGTAGTGAGTCAGCCAATAGTAAGTGGGTCCAAACATGTTTCAGACAAACACAGATCTATGCTCAGACAAAAAAAAGTTAAAAAAAAGAAACATTGTTACATTACAAAAAAAAAAAGCCAGCATCAATTCTTCTAGGTACACTTGCACAGCATCTTGGAAAACCAACAACAGATCTTCTCTGGAGGTAGGCTGCCTCAGATCCTTCTGTCTCTTGATGTAATCCAAAACCGACACCATGATGTTGAGATCAGGGCTCTCTGGGGGCCAAACCATCACTTCCAGGACTCCTTGTTCTTCTTTACACTGAAGATAGTTCTTAATGACAGTGACTGTATGTTTGGTGTCGTTATCCTGCTGCAGAATAAATTTGGGACCAATCACATGCCTCTCTGAAGGTATGGCATGATGGATAAATATCTGCCTGTGTTTCTCGGCATTGAGAACACCATTGATTCTGCCAAAATCTCCAACTCCATTTTCAGAAATGCAGCCCCAAATTTTCAAGGACCTTAACCATGCTTCACTGTTGCCTGATAATGACACTCATTATTGTACCGCTTTCCAGCCCTTCAGTGAACAAATTGCCTCCAGCTACAGGGCCGCCTTTAATATTGATTGGACCCTGGGCAAAACTTTTCTTGGGCCCCCCCGCCCATGCAGTTTCGCTCTCCACCTGCTCTGAGATATACAATAAATAGCAGCTGGACTCAAAATCAGTTTACTGAATCAGATCAGGCAGCTATTGCGATAGCTATTGTTGCCAGAGGTTACAGTGTATCATTGCCGCTCACTGACTGGTTGCTAGAGGTTACAATACACATTAGGGCTCACTGACTGGTTGCTAGAGGTTACAGTACACATTAGGGCTCACTGACTGGTTGCTAGAGGTTACAGTACACATTAGGGCTCACTGACTGGTTGCTAGAGGTTACAGTACACATTACGGCTCACTGACTGGTTGCTAGAGGTTGCAGTACACATTACGGCTCACTGGTTGCTAGAGGTTACAGCACATGATTTCTGCTTGTTGATTGTCTGCTAGAGATTACTGTGGATATGACCTCAGGGGGGCATGATATACATATCAATGCCGCCGCTATTTACATATGAATGCCGGTAATTTACATGTAAACGCAGGGTCTGCAGGTGAGTCATCTGTACACAACAGAAGGGCAGAGCTGGGCAGCATTAGTAGCAGCACTTCACACTGAGATATTGGGACACAGCACGGGACTAAAACCTCAAGGGATGAGGGAATTTAAACCAGGATAGTTGGCAAGTATGAGGCAGCTGCTTCGGGCCCCACAACAATGACAGGGCCCTGGGCAGCTGCCCCTTTTGCCCTGCCTTAAAAACGGCCCTGTCCAGCTACAGCCAAATATTTCAGATTTTGACTCATCAATCCAGAGCAGTATAACTACCTTGTGTTGCTGTGCTTAGTCTTGCCATGGTGTACGACCTGTGACATGAAATTGTCTTCCACAACCTCACCTTAGTTGCAGAGTTCGGCTGATCCTCACCCAGTGTTAAGCCTCCTACACAGCTGTTTTTGTTTCAGTTGATGAATGTGTTTAAACCTACATATGAAATTGATGATCATTAGCACCTGCTTGGTATAAGTGGTTAATCATATACTTAACTCTAATCCTACAAAAGACTTTGTGCAAGTGTTCAGTTGTGCTGAGAATTTGTATGTGTCCCAATTGTTCATATACAGGTGCATCAATTTATTTCAATCGCCAAATTAATAATTTATTCTGGCCACTGAAATGCATTAACGCTCAAGCGCTAAGTGCTAAACGCACCTAAGTTCTCACAATCTACATGTGATATGTTGCGCTTTAACGTACATTGCATTAAGGCAGCTTATTGGAAACAATGAGCTGTCAACATACTAGAATATCCCAAATATCGCATGTGCCATGACATTTTTGATGTACTGAAATGTACTATGGTGCTTTGCCTCGGGGTGCAAGTGCAACTGAATGGCACTGCAATGAGTCAACATATGTAACATGCACTGTAGCAACATGTATTTTAAAGCGTGCATTCTCTCAAAGGATAAATGTAAATTGGCACTAAGGGAAATCTGCCATGTGAGAGCTATGCATGCCCCCATTGTTGACCTCCTTCTGAAAAAGCCAGCTGCCTGGCTGAGAGGTTGACCTTCTGGCTGTAAACATTCTGAATCATCAACCCAAAACATATCCATCCACCAGTAAAACAGGAAAATCAAAGTCTAATCTGAAATAAAGACCGAGTGGTCCATTGAGTCTCCCCCATATTTTTCCATATATACTATATATACTGTATATATACAGTATGATCACTTCCCATACTGAGTGTATATCCCCACCTCATACTCTGTTGTAGACTCAATGAATACATTCACCTCAAACTTTTGTAGAGGCTTTGAGTACACCCACCTCAAACTCTATAGAGCCATTGAGTACACCCACCTCCCACACTGTAGAGCCATTGAGTACATTCACCTCTAACTCTGTAGAGTCATTAAGTACATTCACCTCTAACTCTGTAGAGTCATTGAGTATACCCACCTCCAACTCTGTAGAGTCATTGAGTATACCCACCTCCAACTCTGTAGAGTCATTGAGTATACCCACCTCCAACTCTGTAGAGTCATTGAGTATACCCACCTCCAACTCTGTAGAGTCATTGAATATACCCACCTCCAACTCTGTAGAGTCATTGAGTATACCCACCTCCAACTCTGTAGAGTCATTGAGTATACCCACCTCCAACTCTGTAGAGTCATTGAGTATACCCACCTCCAACTCTGTAGAGTCATTGAGTATACCCACCTCCAACTCTGTAGAGTCATTGAGTATACCCACCTCCAACTCTGTAGAGTCATTGAGTATACCCACCTCCAACTCTGTAGAGTCATTGAATATACCCACCTCCAACTCTGTAGAGTCATTGAGTATACCCACCTCCAACTCTGTAGAGTCATTGAGTATACCCACCTCCAACTCTGTAGAGTCATTGAGTATACCCACCTCCAACTCTGTAGAGTCATTGAGTATACCCACCTCCAACTCTGTAGAGTCATTGAGTATACCCACCTCCAACTCTGTAGAGTCATTGAGTACACCCACCTCAAACTCTTTCGTAAAGCCATTGAGCACACTCAACTCAAACTCCCTTGGAGAGCCAGTGATTACATCCATAGCAATAAAAGTGGTGCAAAAAAATATTGCTTTTTATTTGCTATAATCTCAGCTTTGTAACAACCATATAGACAGCTGCTGATACCAAGTGTCAGCAGTATTCCCAAGAATATTTAAAATTTGGATTCATAGCTTTGTGTAACAATGAAACAAAGCCTATCATGTAAAAAGACTTTCAGTAATGCTGCCAAGAAACCTTCCATATAACCTTTGATATTTCTATACTAAATATTTGGGAGTCTAGAAAATTCAGAAACTTAATGTAGGGGTTGAGATGAATAGTTTTGGGAAACCTGGTATATAACTCTAGTACCCATACCCATTCAGACTTCTAATTGACACTCACAGGTCACAGTATAAGGGAATCTGTCCCAAACTTTCTCTGTCCCTCTGTCCTATGATGCTGTCAAATAAAGCAACAAATGAGGATAGATTGACCTCACGGGTCAGAAGTTTGTAACTGGCTCTAGTAGCCTGAATGAATCCTTCAGCACCTGGCATTTGGCCATGGGTTGAGCCTACTGGAACCTGGGATTTAGTTTAAATCTGGGAACAGTCCCATACTTGTTGGGGGATATGCATTTAGCAGCATAGAAGGCAGATGAAGATCCGATTTCATGCCAGTTTCAGTAATGGCACAAGGTCATTTTAAGAGGCTAAATAATAGCTATGTGGATACTTTTGTGTTGCAGCTGTGTGTCTTATTATCAAGTATCTCTCATGACAATATGTGCATGGGGTCTACATATTTAACCTATGTTTTTTAGGTTGTGCTAGTTTCCTCCCTTGAAATAATGATAAACCAACAGGCTTCCTCCAAATAAGTGTCCCCAATGTGTGCATGAGTGTAGAAAGAACATTAGATTTTGACTCCCTGCCTCCATTAGGGCTCGTTCGCAAATGTGGTAAACGCTACCATGCCTCTGAAAAGAGATCTACACTGGGATCACTTTTAAGAGGTATTCACAAGCAGTGAGGAGGCGATATATGGCCTATCCACACCTCATTTAAGCAACTAAATGTCGCACTACGGCATCGGAGTCGCATGCACTGCATGATGTTACAGCGCTGCGCCATTCACTTGAATGAGTCACGTTCGGTGGGTGGCAGTGCCTGCCAAATGTGACAGGGGGTATGATTCCTTTTAGGACTGCAAAGCAAGTTTAGCCTTGTTTCCATGTCCTATGCACAAAAGCAGGGAAGCATGGTGGAGGTTCCTTGCAAGTTTGGGGCTGCATTTCTACAAATGGAGTTGGAGATTTGGTCAATATCAATGATGTCCTCAATGCTGAGAAATACAGGCAGATACTTATCCATCATAATGGTTGGTGATCTCTTAATACAAAGTAAATATAAGGGAGAATCCTGAAAGGATCCCTGCAAATTACGTGGTACTTTCCCTTGTGGATCATGTTCCTGCTGCCCTGTGATTAATTGGAAGAGTCAAGTAGATTTACCCAATGGTGAACAATTTGCAAATTGTAAAACCAAGGGAGTGGTTTATTTAATGCAATGCCAATGTGGCGCTTTTGTATATAGGAAAGACCCAACAGATATTAAGGCAACATATCAGCAAACACATGCATAGTATGCAAATTGGCAATCTGTAATGACCTCTGGGCCGGCATGTAGCCAGGAGACATAAATACAGAATGCCAAAAGTTAATTTCACGGGAGGCGATTGGAACAAAATGGTACAGAGCGAAATGCGAGGGATTACATATTTAAATGCTACAACCACTCCCGGTCTTAATGAGTCAGAAAGTTATGGACTTTTTCTTGAAGGATTTAGCTCAGGTATAACCGACTAGACTTCACTAAGATCATAACTGATCTTTTAAATGGACCATATCAGAATGTAGTTTCCCCATGACCTTATTGTTGGAAATCACTCAACGGCACTTCTGGACCAGAGGAAATAAAATGAGCCTATACCTATAGAAGGGTTTAAATATGGCATTGTATGGCTTTTTTAACCACTTGCTGACCAGGCACTGCAGTTGTACTGCGGCAGAATGGCACAGCTGGGCGAAAAGCCGTTATGTAACATCGCTTCGCTCTGTGGCCAAGAGGGGGCATGCGCACACGCCCCCTGCTCGCCCCCTGAGTCGTTGCGAGTGCCCGGCGGTGACGATCACTGCCGGGCTTCCACGATCACTGCTGACACAAGGAGAACTGGGATCTGTATGTGAAAACACACAGTTTCCGGTTCTCTGAGGGGAGAACAGACAGATCATCTGTACAGAGTATGAACAGCGATCTGTCATCTCCCCTGCACAGTCCCCTCCCCCCTTCAGTTAGAACACACACTAGGGAACACATTAACCCCTTGATCGCCCCCTAGTGTTAACCCCTTCACTGCCAGTGACATTTTTACAGTAATCAATGCATTTTTATAGCATTGATCTCTGTATTAAAGCCAATGGTCCCAAAAATGTGTCAAAATTGTCCGATGTGTCCGCCATAATGTCGCAGTCCCGATAAAAATCGCAGATCGCCGCCATTACTAGTAAAAAAAAATAATTAATAATAAAAATGCCATAAAACTATCCCCTATTTTGTACACGCTATAGCTTTTGCGTAAACCAATCAATATACGCTTATTGCAATTTTTTTTTTTTTTTTTACCAAAAATATGTAGAAGAATACATATCGGCCTACACTGAGGAAAAAGATATTTTTTATATATTTTTGGGGTATATTTATTATAGGAAAAAGTAAAAAATAATGCGTTTTTTTCAAAATTGTCGCTCGTTTATAGCGCAACAACCGCAGTGGCGATCAAATACCAAAAGAAAGCTCTATTTGTGGGAAAAAAAGGACATCAATTTTGTTTGGGTGCAACGTCGCACGACCGTGCAATTGTCAGTTAAAGCGACGCAGTGGCAAATTGCAAAAAGTGCTCTGGTCAGGAAGGGGGTAAAATCTTCCGGGGCTGAAGTGGTTAAATAACAGTGTATGAATTGATTACTACTGTTCTTTTTGTTGATTTTGGTAATTTGCCATTTAGGCAAGAAACATTGTAATGGGTGTTTTCGTAGCCCTAAAGAGTGGCTCTATTGCGCTTTTTGTTTTCCGTTTGTTGCTATACCCGGCACAGGTGGACCCCCAGGGATAATTTCCACTGGGGCCTTCTTTACTCTCTAATCTCGCCGGGCTTGAATCTAGAGATCTGTGTGTCGGCGGAGTAAATGTCTCCATCATGGCGCTGGTCTGGTGTCCGGATGTGATCGTCCCGGGAACGAACATGACCTGATGGCGTATTAAGTCACCGCGTCAAACATGCGCATTATATGGCAACGCCGAGAACCACGCAAGCACCATTGTTCCTTCCCACTTAGGTGGAGAAGGATACATATTTATATCATCTTCAGCTTACTTGAGGACGAATTAATAAAAAAGCGAGGATTTTATGGCAGCAACTTCTACTGCGCAATATATACTAAAGTACAACTACCCCCCGGGCTGTGAAACAACCTTCTGTTTTAACTTGTTTGAGGGACCATTTATTCTGATATTTGTATACTCTCTTTGGTATTTCAAGTAAACGGCGCCTAATTTTTGGACAATAGTCTGTGCTCTTTGTATAGCAAGAATGGCTGACAGAGAGTGCATATTGGGGCTCCTCTTGAAGCTTTGAAAGCGCTCAAGTTAGAGATAGATTGTATTGTAAGTATGCTTTTGAGTCCGTTCAAATGGATATAATTTTGGAATCATTACACATGTATATCAAATGTACCAATGCTGTAAGCACTATTATTTTGCATTGCAGATGTGGTATTATATCCCTGAGGAAAAAGTTAAAGCAGATAAGTGGATGTAAACCCATTTTTTTTAAAAATTAAGGCTTGCACTTTGTACAGTATAGGATTTTATGTCATCTGTGCCAAGTCTTGCCACGAAGAGTTAATCCAGCTCTGACAAGTCCTCTTATCTTTTTTCAGTAAGATAAAAAAGACAGACAGAGAAATAGGAGTCTGTTTCTCCCCCTTGCTGTGAGTGACCTGTGCTTTTACATATCTCATGCACAAGCCTGAGAGAGACATTCTGTGTACTTCAGATCCCCTCCTCCTTTCTTCTACAGCTCTCCCAGGATTGGCTGCTCCACACCTCAGCATGATTGGGCATGATGAATCATGTGGTGTCTTTTCTGGGTTTTAACTGGATGTTAGTGATCATAGCAGAAGTTCAGTGTAAGAAATACACAGGAGAAAATGCACGTTGACAAGGGCAGTGTAGAGGTGGGCGGGGAGTCTACTGACATCACGACTCCACCCACCAAGCTCCGGACAACAGACCCACCCACAAAATGTGCAGTTTTTCAGGTCTCATAACAGACAGAGGGGAGACATTTAACAGGTAAGGATACATGCAGGATGCATGTATATCCTTATAGATAACCACTATGACAGTAGTTTAGAAAGGATGAGAGTGGGTTTACATCCACTTTAATTGTACCTATACTTTGAAACGCGTTGGATACTCCCACCTTACTGGACTTATCCATCCATGCACCAACAGGGTGGAATGTTAGCCTCTAGATAGGGAATACCACTTTGCATAACATCTTTGAAATATTTTATATATGATATGTTGACTCGAGTTCAAGTTATGATTGTATAATTTCCTTTTACAATTTTTAATGACAAAATAATTTTTTCAATAAATGATTTAATAAAAATCTATATGTTTATTGCCTTAAAAATCCCATTAAAAGAGGACATGCTCTAAAAAGATACTTATCCATCATGTCACACCATCAGGGAGGTGTGTGATTGGCCCCAAATTTATTCTGCAGCAGGACAATGACCCCAAACATGCAGCAAATGTCATTAAGAACTATCTTCGGTGTAAAGAAGAACAAGGAGACCTGGAGGTAATGGTTTGGCCCCCACAGAGCCCTGATCTAAACATCATGGAGTCTGCCTGGGATTACATGAAGAGACAAAAGGATCTGAGGCACCCTACTTCCTCAGAAGATCATGGTTAGATCTCCATGATGTTTGAAAGGACCCACCTGCTGAGTTCCTTCAAAAACTGTGTGCAAGTGATCTTGGATTTATTTTCTATTCATTTACTTTCCATTTTGTTAATTGATAAAAAAAAATAAACTATTAACATTTCTATTTCTGAAAGCATTCTTAATTCAGAGCATTTTTTCACAATTGCCTAAAATGTTTGCACAGTATTTTACCTCCCCTCACTGGTTTCTACTCTTTCTCCTTTGCTTGTTCTGGATGTGGGGGTCTTTGGCTGTCTTTATTGGCCAGCGGAGTATGACGTGACACCCACACATGTGCACAGGAGTTTATTCACTCCGGCTCTGAAGTATGCTGACATTATACACAGAGATGCGTATGCAGTAAAGACTGTAAAGGTTTAATTTAAATAAGAAAAAAACAAAAATATTAAAACATAGTGTTCATATTAAAAAAAAACAAAAAAAAACATGATTTAAGGCAGGTCTTTCATGGGGACACCTGATGTAAGTTGGGACTCTGATGGGGACACCTGATGTAATGAAAGTCTCTGATGGGGACACCTGACGTAAGGCAGGACTCTCATGGGGACACCTTGGGTGGGACGCTGGTGGGGACACCGGACGTAAGGCAGGATGCTGGTGGGGACACCTGACGTAAGGCCAAACTCCAAAGGGGGCCCTTGACATAAAGCGGGACTCTGGTGGGAACATCTGACGTAAGGCTGGACTGATGTAAGGGGGCACTATGATACGTAGATCTAATGAGGGGGCACACTGAATACTTACAATGAATATTATAAAAATGCAATGGAAAGCGTACATTGTTTATTTTTTAGACTTCATATGTATACAAGCCTCTGCTGGAAGTTTTTTTTTTACTGGACCTCTTTTTTAATTCAGAAACCCTGTTTTACAGTGTATTTTACATATTCTGTAAGGTATATGAAAAATTACAAAAATTGTTTGGCAACTTGAGGTTAAAAATGGAGCATATGGCCTGGCAGCAAGAGGGCACATCTTACTGTGTAATACATCCTGCTTTGTCTTTCGTTAGAAATTTCTGAGTGTATCACTCACTAATGGACACCCAGACTTTATATCCAGAGTGGTGTTCCTTTTGGATCCTTCCATTTCACAGTCTTGCTTCTCTTCTTCCATCTTTTCTTCCTGCTCTTAATTTTGTCTGTCTCGTTCAAACCGGTGACCTCTGTCAGGTTGGTGGGGTTCTGCGTCCACGGCCATGCAGATGTCATATTTGGGGGCATCTGTGGACAAGTTTCATCAGGACCCATGCACAGATCTTTCTTGTTATACAAGAAATATTTTTTCACTCCCTTCGCCTTTGTCAGACATTCTGCAAACTGTTTGTCGCACTCACATGCCATCCTGCCACAGAGCGAAGAAGATTTGCATTCTGTTTTTGATTGATGGCAGGAAAAGCGATACAACTGCCACTTAATCTTGCTGTGGCATTGCAGATCCACCCTCGCATAGCGGTAACAACAGTCATGAAGCAGGCAGCATCGATCCGCATCATCGACAGGTGTCCCTGAGCCACCGGCACCACAGTAACACCCATATTGGTTGATGGCCAACAAGGGAATCTTAAGTTTTTCTCTGTAGCACCAAAGAGTCACCACCATATCCAGCAAACTGCGCTTTTCACGCACCGGAGTGTTGCTACAATTTCCAAGCATCTGGTAGTGGGTGTAGCTTGTGTAGACCAGGATGAAGAGCAAAGGCTTGATCATTGCAAATATGTGGCACAAAGTGGGGATTTTCTGTTGAGAAACAAAACCAAATTATTTATATCTGTAAAAAAAGCAAAAAAAACCTGCAGGCCTCATTCAAACGTAACCCACCTAAAAGATAGCATGCAACCACTAGGGTCCTATACATGCTGCAGCTGGAATGCTTTGCCTAAACCTTGTGTCTCATTCAGATGGGTAATACTGCTGCCATATGCAGCTCATTAAAGTGAATGGGGCCGCACCACTACCATGAGCCAAATGTATGGCTCTCTCACAGTTATGGGTTGCTTTTCAGAGGAGGGATAGAGACTGCTACAGTTCTGAATGAGCCTGTAGGGGAAAAAAAGTTAAGGCATCTGTGAACACACATTAACCAAATAATGTTATGACAGCAAATATTGTTTCTTTAGCACATGCACAATAAAGTTAGTAGAATAGCACAGTAAAGCACCTTTTTCAGTAGTTGTATTTTGCAGTCAAATGACCACAAAGCGTTCTATATTATGCTTTTCCAGATAGCGAGGTGTGTGTAATAGAGGGGTGCATTTATTCATCCTACACTCTGTGCACTTCCATAAGGCTGATTCAGCATTCAAGAAGAAGCTTCCATGAGCCAATGTGATCAAGTAGTGCTGGACAGGAGGCGTGGCCGCTAATCTGACCACTAGAGATAAAGGATACTGTGTGCGTTAGCACAACATCTCTTATCCTAGCAGAAGTTGCAGTGCTTTGCAAACTGACCACACTGACATGCATCTGGTTGCATGCTTGGAGTGGTCAGAAATGAATGAAAACTAGAAATTTGGAACTTGCAGAAATATAGTAAAATGAAAAAGTGAAATATCCACCCCTCAATACAGCGCTACAATATCTGTGTAGACATCACAGAAAGTGATATTATGTGAAAGAAATAAAAAACAAACTTAAAACATCAATATCTATCTCTAAAAAAGTCCCAAAACAAGTGTAACCTGATCCTTCTTTTGTATAGAACTCATCCATAAACCACTGTGCTTCTTTGTATAAACAGCATAAAACATAAGTTCAGTGCAGATTGACGCGTCCCTTAGCCAATTCAAATGGACACCCACTCACCAGATAACAATGCCTCCCTTTAAACAAAGATCGCAAAAAAGAATTCTGAACTCCTGTTGTTCAGTACAGATGTGTAGCCAGGAGCTGGACTACAGTAGTATGGAGGGAGAGACACTGTTTAATTTCTGCTTCCTGTTCTACAGAGATACTGAAGCCAGACTGCATTCTTCTATTCTGGTCAGCAGAGGGGATAGCCATACACCTTTATGCAGAGAACCTTACATAAGGGAATTGCTTACCTTATGAACTACACAAATGCATGATAGTACATGTATACAGTCTACAAAATACCTCTATGCTCTGGGGATGGGCAAGAGAGACACTTATATAGAATGGTCTTGGAAAAGCCGCTCTCTTGGTGCTGCATGAGTTCTGAGGGTCATAGCCACAGATCCTCATTCTTAGGGGGATTGTTTCCCCAAGGCCCAGAGTTATCTGCCAGCAAGAGTGTGAGGTATCCGGCAGTCCAGCCCACATCTCAGTTCCTCTCTCACTGCTGTTGGGAAACCAGGGCATGTCTAGGCTCATTGCTACAGATCAAAGAAATACAATGGATAGTGGCACAGGTTATAGTATATAGCATGAGATTAGAGCCCATACCTCCATACGCCTCTTAGTTAAGACTGTATAGTTTTAATAGACAAAGTGTATTAAAAACACTCACATTTAGGTTTCATTACTCAGGCACAGGTTAGTCCGGTTATACCAATCTCCGTCACAGCTTCCAGCAGAGGGGGTCACGTCCTGTGAATCCTTCTCATGGCCGGCTTCCTGACCAGCAGGAATCTTCCGGACTAACCTGTGCCTGAGTAATGAAACCTAAATGTGAGTGTTTTTAATGCACTTTGTCTATTAAAACTATAAAGTCTTAACTAAGAGGCGCCTGCTTCTTGTTTGTTTTCTCTCTGCTACAGATCGCTGGACTTCATCTTTTTCCAAACAAAGCTGCAGGGGGCCCTCTGCACCACAAGAGACTGCCACCTGACCATAAGATGTAGTGAGAGGGCCACCGGCCCAAGTTTATCTCTGTAATTTTCTCACGGGACCACTGAAAGCAAAATCCCAGTACATCTGACCTTATTTTTGACCCGACCTTGGATTTAAGTAACAAATAGCAACTTACATCTTCCCCAAAGAAACTGAGAACAGGGATATTTGACAGCCACCAATCTGATTGCAGAAACTAAATATTCTACAGAGTCAAGCCAGCACTCACTTATTCCCTGCAAGCAAATTCTCTAGGGAAATTCATCAAGTGCACCAACATTCTTCAGGGGCCCCAACGATAGCCAGTAGATAGATCTGATTAGAGACTGTGCCTCTTGTTATCTCTCACTGTACCCCTCATTATTCCCTTTAGTCTATCCTATCATGACTGTTTGATTGTTGCTTTCTTCTAATCAGTCTAGGCCTAATTAAACTGTTGTCAGTGCACATGAATAGTATATTCTCACCTGTTTGTAGTTCCAACCCCTTGTCTACTCACGGTTACATTACTGGTGGCATTGTTACTGTTTATGCTGGTTCAGAGGCTCAATTCTAATGGTACCTCACATCCTGTTAGTTATTAAGTTCAATGCCAATCAACAGGTATTATGTTTAATCCAAATTATGTCCATTTTGTTACTTAAAGTGTATGTAAACCCGATTCATGAATTTTGAGCTGGGCACATATATCTGTAGTGTTGTCTTATCTCTCATCTTATCTCTCGTGAGTGTACAGCTTGTATAACAGTGTCAATTTTTTGTCCTCTCAAAATAACTCAACACACAGCAATTAATGTCTAAACCGCTGGCAACACAAGTAAATACACCCCTAAGTGAAAAAATGTCCAAATTGGGCCCAATTAGCCATTTTCCCTCCCCGGTGTCATGTGACTTGTTAGTGTTACAAGGTCTCAGGTGTGAATGGGGAGCAGGTGTGTTAAATTTGGTGTTACCGCTCTGTCTCTCTCATACTGGTCACTGGAAGTTCAACATGGCAAAGAACTCTCTGAGGATCTTAAAAAAATAATTTTTGCTCTACATAAAGATGGCCTAGGCTATAAGAAGATTGCCAAGACCCTGAAACTGAGCTGTAGCACGGTGGCCAAGACCATACAGCGGTTTAACAGGACAGGATCCACCCAGAACAGACCTCGCCATGGTCGACCAAAGAAGTTGAGTGCACATGCTCAGTGTCATATTCAGAGGTTGTCTTTGGGAAATAGACGTGTAAGTGCTGCCAGCATTGCTGCAGAGGTTGAAGAGGTGGGGGGTCAGCCTGTCAGTGCTCAGACCATACGCTGCACACTGCATCAAATTGGTCTGCATGGCTGTCATCCCAGAAGGAAGCCTCTTCTAAAAATGATGCACAAGAAATCCCGCAAGCAGTTTGCTGAAGACAAGCAGACTAAGGGCATGGATTACTGAAACCATGTCCTGCGGTCTGATGAGACCAAGATTAACTTATTTGGTTCAGACAATGTCAAGTGTGTGTGGCGGCAACCAGGTGAGGAGTACAAAGACAAGTGTGTCTTGCCTACAGTCAAGCATGATGGTGGGAGTGTCATGGTCTGGGGCTGCATGAGTGCTGCCGGCACTGGGGAGCGACAGTTCATTGAGGGAACCATAAATACCAACAGGTACTGTGACATACTGAAGCAGAGCGTGATCCCCTCCCTTCGGAGACTGGGCCGCAGGGCAGTATTTCAACATGATAACGACCCCAAACACACCTCCAAGATGACCACTGCCTTGCTAAAGAAGCTGAGAGTAAAGGTGATGGACTGGTCAAGCATGTCTCCAGACCTAAACCCTATTGAGCATCTGTGGGGCATGATCAAACGGAAGGTGGAGGAGCGCAAGGTCTCTAACATCCACCAGCTCCGTGATATCGTCATGGAGGAGTGGAAGAGGACTCCAGTGGCAACCTGTGAAGCTCTGGTGAACTCCATGCCCAAGAGGGTTAAGGCAGTGCTGGAAAATAATGGTGGCCACACAAAATATTGACACTTTGCGCTCAATTTGGACATTTTCACTTAGGGGTGTACTCACTTTTGTTGCCAGCGGTTTTGACATTATTGGCTGAGTTTTGAGTTATTTTTAGGGGACAGCAAATTTACACTGTTATACAAGCTGTACACTCACTAATTTACATTGTACCAAATTGTAATTTCTTCAGTGTTGTCACATGAAAAGATATTATAAATGTAAATATTTACAAAAATGTGAGGGGTGTACTCACTTTTGTAAGATACTGTATATATATATATATATATATATATATATATATATATATATATATATATATATATATATATATATATATATATATATATATATATACACACAAACACACACGTATGTGTGTTTGAGCTTTTGGGGTACAAACCCTAATGCAATAGGCTGTGCACATCTATGGTAATCCTACATCCCTCAGGTGAGTCAGAGAGTTTGAGATTCTTGGAAAGTTAAGGGCAGAGATCAAGGGGACCCATGCTTTACAGTGACCCCTGCGGAGTAGCGCTGCAGATGCATCTTTCATGCCATTAGATCTTCACCCCCTCCTTTTCCTACAGCCTTCAAATCATGAGGACATGGAAAATGAAACAATACATAGCATTATATTGCTAAACCAGGGGTTTATGTATTAAAAAGCAAATAGACTCACAAACATATCTTTCAAAGCGGATCACAAAGCATGTAAAGCAGTGTGCAAATCACTATTTTTTTAGTAAAACATGCAGGTGCCATAGTGAAGATTATACATCCCAGGGGTCCCACCACCAATGCGGTTGAATAGCCACTCACCAGCTAATGTTGCTTCTCTTTAGATTAAGATCAGCAAAACAGTGCTTTGAATTCCTTTAATCCTATGCAACTACTGGCAGGTCTCCTCCTCCTCCTGTCGCTCATATCATAAGATCATTTGAAAATAAATCAACAAATAGCATATGATTGCTAAAAGTGACAATGCTTATTCACTGTGCTGTATCTATGGAGGAGCGAAGTTCACACCCTAGGATGCTCTTCCGACTTGGAGTACGAACACCTCCTTCTATCCTATTCTTCATTACATACAGAGGAGTTGTTATGTAGTTCTCAGATATTCAATGGGAATGCTGAAAACATTGTTTTAAGATTTTGGTTCAGTGTGAAATTACAAAGACACTGGATTTCTAGCAGGGTCAAGAGGAAGGTTTCTGTACTTGTAGAAAATGCACTAAAAAAAAAAGAGAATTAATGCAGACATCACATCTAAAGGCTGCAATATAATTATTTATTTTTATTCTTGAATTTAGATATACTGTAACGTATTAGAGGGACAGCCACATACAAACCCTAAAGTGGTTGCATATTCCTTCCCGCACCAACAATATTGAAGACAATAACTATTGTGGTGGGGATAGGATCTATAAACATGTTGGCTATTGGTAAAAGAGGCCTAAAATCTTGTCTTCTTTGCAGATAAATGAGGGTGTCTCCTCTTCACATGCTCAATCTCAGGGTTATAAAGCAAAAGAGTTGCCAGTACACAAAACCCTGATTAGCTGCCAACGGCAATAGCTCTTAATACATTACCGCTCATCACTCCCGCTTGGTTTGTTAAAGGTAGGTACTCTAAAGCTACCTACAGACTTTCGATAGGGCATGCAGTTACAATCCGGCTACTAAAAAAACTTTTTTCACAATAAAGGTCTCTACTAGTCTGCATGTTTATATTAGTTATAAATGCACGATTATACCTATAAAGAGGCATACAGTGCAATTGACTTGGAACCCAACCTGGCCAATTGACTCACAACTTAGGAGTCTTGGCCAGGAGATGTCCTTCCGGGTCAGGAGCTACTTGCAGTCCTTTCCTAATCTGCCCATGGTTGACCTTTATCTGTTTTCCATCCAAAAATCAATTTTATATTAAGACACAGTACCTGCTTTCACAAGATGTCTTGTCTGGTGTTTGCTGTCTTCTTTTTGCTTTCTTACTGGCTTTCGTAGTCGTGGATCTTGATGTCCTGGAATGCCGTGCACCACATAATTATGCCTTCAACTCCTCTCAGGCCGAGTACTGATCCAATAAGCATCTTTTTAGTCAACCTAGTCCTCCTGATGTAACCAGTAAATGTGCCAGATTTTGCAGTGTTCTTTTGAATGGTGGCAGAAAAAGACTATATATAACACATTTGGTTTTCTTACCCATCAATTAAGTTTCTTTTGGCACTGGTCCCTATGCTAGCTATGTGGAATGACTATATGCAAACAATTTGGGAGAAGCATATTCTCATCCTGTTTTTGAGGTCTTGTTTTATTCAAGTAAACCTTTACGAAAGAAACATGGCAGCTATCATTGACCTTCTCTAATGCCGGCCCCCTGGCTTGTCCTGTGTTAGTGACTGTTAAAGTGTTACTAAACCCAGGACCCCGTATTTATTATATCTGGTCTCCCACAGTACACAGAACATGGAAATGCAATAGTTTTAGTAAATATAAACTGCTAAATACCTTTCCTCATCAGCAGTTAGAGCATGCCTGTGACTTGTATCAGTGTCTGCTTAAAGCTTGTAGGAGTTTTCATTCTCCCCTTATACTCTGTATAGTGCTGATCACATGCACTCTCCCAAGAAAAAAAAAAAACTCTCTAGCAATACACACCAAACTGAGCATGTGCAGCCTGACTCCTAATGCTCTATTTTATCAGTAGATGGGTTGGAGTCAGTCAAAAAAGAGGAGGATCAGAGTGACAGGACCACACAGCCCTTATACACAATACAGAAGATTAACCCCTTAGGTTCCAGTGAGTATAACAAGCATAGGCGTGCGCACAGGGTGTGCCAGGTGTGCCTGGGCACACCCTAATCACCCTGTGCTGTGCAGATTTCCTCTGCTGCTTGGCTGCAGAGAAAGGGACTGGGGAATCTCTGTCCTCATTCCCTTTCTCTGTCTCAAAAGTGAGAATTCAGGGGTCTGTTTAGACCCCTGATATTTCACCAAAGTCCCCCCAATGGGGCTAAAAACAATAATAATTATTGTAAAAAAAATACAATTGTAAAAAAGTAATAATAAAAAAAATAATAAAAATAAATAATAATAATAAAAATACTGACACCAATCTCTGCCCTACTGACATCGTCCATTGCTCTACCGACACTGTCCATTGCCCTACTGCTATATATATATATATATATACACACACACGCATGTGTTTGAGCTTTGGGGTGCACACCCTAATACAGTAGGCTGCGCACACCTATGATAACAAGCAAGCTTTACTGCATATACAAACTGATTTTACTGTTGTCAGTTTAGTAACACTTTAGGTAGAATGAGATATTGTCAATGGCAGCTTCCATGTTTAAATCAGGAAAGGTTTCCTTTAACCACTTGCAGACCAGCCACCGTCATTATACGGCGCCGGGCCGGCTCGTTGCCGCGAATCACCCTACTGGTACGTTGGCTCCTTTAAGAGCCATAGCAGGCGTGCGCGTGCGCTGCACGGCAGGGGACCCCATGCATGTGGCCAGCGGCCACGATGTCCGCCGGCCACCTGTGATCGCGGGCACGAGAGCTAGAACGGGGATTTGTGTGTGTAAACACACAAATCCCCATTCTGAAAGGGGAGGAGAGACAGATCTGCTGTTCCTAGTAATTAGGAACAGCGACCTGTCTCCTCCTCCAGTCAGTCACATCCCCCCACAGTTACAAACACACACGAGGGAACACATTTAACCCCTTGATCGCCCCCCTAGTGTTAACCCCTTCCCTGACAGTGACATTTACACAGTAATCAGTGCATTTGTATAGCTGTAATTGCTGTATAAATGTCTGTGGTCCCAAAAAAAGTGTCAAAAGTGTTTGATCTGTCTGCCGCAATGTCGCAGTCCTGCTAAAAATCGCAAATCGCCAACATTACTAGTAAAAAAATAAAATAATAAAAATGGCATAAATCTATCCCCTATTTTGTAGACGCTATAACTTTTGCGCAAACCAATCAATTATTGCGATATCTTTTTTTATTTTTTTTTATTTTTATTTTTTTTTAATTTGGGGGATATTTATTATAGCAAAAAGTAAAAAATATTGTTTTTTTTTCAAAATTGTTGCTCTTTCTTTGTTTATAGTGCAAAAAATAAAAACCGCAGAGGTGATCAAATACCATCAAAAGAAACTTCTATTTGTGGGAAAAAATGGACGTCAATTTTGTTTGGGTACAGTGTCGCACGATCGCGCAATTGTCAGTTAAAACGATGCAGTGCCTTATCGCAAAAAATGGTCTGGTCATTAAGGGGGGAAATCTTCTGGGTTGAAGTGGTTAAAGTGACTAAACCAGTGAATAAAAGATTTACCAATAAAGAAGTTAGTAGATTGTAAGCTCCAACGAGCAGGGCCCTCTGATTCCTCCTGTATTGAATTGTATTGTAACTGTACTGTCTAGCCTCATGTTGTAAAGCGCCGCGCAAACTATATAAATCCTGTATAATAATATTAATAAATACTGACCTCTCCTGCTGCCCGTGCCCCTGTTTGATGGTGCTTTAACTGCTTACTGCCCGCCCACAGTCATATGACAGCGCCCCAGAACTGCCACTCTCTAGGCCCTCTAGGCCAGCAAGATGGTGCTTTACCAGTGTATATGAGAGGTAAACATGCTGTGCTGGTCTGGGCTTGCCCTGGGGCGTATGGGTCTCCTTGGCTGTGCTCCTGTGTCTGCCCCAGGACCTATTTTTAACCATTCCCCTCCCACACTACTGTGATCAGGCAAGAATTATATTTATATGTTATATGTACTGCTAATTGTAACTATACATTCATATATGCTTATGTTGTTTTGTACCTTATATTTCAGAGCAACACTCACCCAACCAGTCCTGAGGAAGCGAGAATCTTCGTCAAACCTGTTGACTTCTGAGCATGGAGGACCTGTGGACACTTTTATAGAGGAAATATGCTCATGTTATGTGGATACTGTTAGACTATGGACATGCTGCTGAGATATATGTTTGGATGATATTCACGCTACAGTGTCCCTCTTTGCTCCATCTCAGGGCTGGGTGGTATTGAGTATCTAACTTTAGTGGTCTGGGGTGTTGCCTTTCTTTTTATACTGATTTTAATATTGTTTTGTAATAAAATGATATGATTTTATATAAACTGCCTCTTGGTGTGCTGATAAAGTCCACCTTTTCTGGTAACAATCTTATGTTGTGACAAATGAGAAAACTCAGATATACGCGCCCCTCTCGAGTCTTCACCACTGCGCTCAAATGCCAGGTGGAGGGGTGCTTACCCCCTACAAATGAGAAAGTCCTAATACAATGACTATAGAGCTGCCACTTTAAAACTATATGTGCTATGCAAATCTTTCTGTGATTTCCAAGTAATCCTGGGCTGTATTCGTACTTGTAAGACAGAAAAAGTGGCGCTAAATGGCGGTGTAGCCACTAGCTAAAGTGCAAAGTGATAATCTAGTGTTCCAACAAATGATATATGTAAAACAAAATGAATGAAAATAATCATGGAAAATCTCATCAGTGTGAGAAAGTGAACATTATAAATCCCTATACAGATGTATCAAACGCGCAGTAATATATATAATATGAAAAGCATGAACTCTAAACAATAGTCCATAGATATTCCCAAGACAGGACACCGTGCAGGAAAGGTGAGGTCTCTGGAAAATAATCCACCAAATCAATCAGTGTTAGTGACTCCTCTCCCCTTGAATTCACCACTCACCAGCTCCATATGCCTCACACTCTCGTGTTTTGGCAAAAAGGCATAAGTATAAGGTTGGTCAATGAAGGGTCAAAGGATCCAGATTCTTTAATGATCCGAGTATTACCTCAATTCATAAAAAAGAACTCAAGATAGTGTGATACCGTAAAAAATGTGTAAAATTTATTCAACTTAAAACTTCAATCATTGCACTCACATGAACAACTCTTGATTCAAGCCAAACTGACACTGCAAAGCATTTCCAAATCAAACCAAATCCTCCTCTGTGAAACGCCCAGCACCACTGTAAAGCTGAAGGTCACGGCGGACCTCAAGAAGCAGCGATGGATAAGTTCTCACCCCTCTCCGCCGACAATCTAAAGATGTGGATCACCTGCTGGCGACACAGCCCGAGGGGCAGCTCCTCTGAAGCGTTTTGAAGGCTCCCGCCGATGCACGGAGATCCACAGCAAAGTCCCGTCCGTCGCTACTGACTAGTGATAGGTGCCGTACAGCCACGCCCCGACATGTTTCGTCATATCAGACTTCCTCATGGAATCCCATGAGGAAGTCTGATATGACGAAACATGTCGGGGCGTGGCTGTACGGCACCTATCACTAGTCAGTAGCGACGGACGGGACTTTGCTGTGGATCTCCGTGCATCGGCGGGAGCTTTCAAAACGCTTCAGAGGAGCTGCCCCTCGGGCTGTGTCGCCAGCAGGTGATCCACATCTTTAGATTGTCAGCGGAGAGGGGTGAGAACTTATCCATCGCTGCTTCTTGAGGTCCGCCGTGACCTTCAGCTTTACAGTGGTGCTGAGCGTTTCACAGAGGAGGATTTGGTTTGATTTGGAAATGCTTTGCAGTGTCAGTTTGGCTTGAATCAAGAGTTGTTCATGTGAGTGCAATGATTGAAGTTTTAAGTTGAATAAATTTTACACATTTTTTACGGTATCACACTATCTTGAGTTCTTTTTTATGAATTGAGGTAATACTCGGATCATTAAAGAATCTGGATCCTTTGACCCTTCATTGACCAACCTTATACTTATGCCTTTTTGCCAAAACACGAGAGTGTGAGGCATATGGAGCTGGTGAGTGGTGAATTCAAGGGGAGAGGAGTCACTAACACTGATTGATTTGGTGGATTATTTTCCAGAGACCTCACCTTTCCTGCACGGTGTCCTGTCTTGGGAATATCTATGGACTATTGTTTAGAGTTCATGCTTTTCATATTATATATATTACTGTGCGTTTGATACATCTGTATAGGGATTTATAATGTTCACTTTCTCACACTGATGAGATTTTCCATGATTATTTTCATTCATTTTGTTTTACATATATCATTTGTTGGAACACTAGATTATCACTTTGCACTTTAGCTAGTGGCTACACCGCCATTTAGCGCCACTTTTTCTGTCTTACAAGTACGAATACAGCCCAGGATTACTTGGAAATCACAGAAAGATTTGCATAACAATCTTATGTTACAAACATTTTGTGTAATAATTGGATGATGCATTTTGAGGGTCCCCTTTGTGCGGTCTAGTTTTATTTAATTTTTTTTTTCATTAAGCAGGGCAAAGAACTGCTGTAAGGTTCTAAAGAACACGAGATGCAGTTGGCTGAAATTAAATTTGCTATTGTAATGATAGGCAAGATCAATCTCTGCCTAAAGGCATTAGAAGACGTTCACCTGATCCATCTGTTTGCAGTCATGTCTGCACCGCCAGCGACACTCTAATGTTTGTAGGCAGCTTCAGTTACGGCTTTTGCTAGATTTGTATGCCGTCACTAGACCTTGTCATTAAATTAAGGTGACCAGATTTTTAAAATGAAATCCGGGGACATTTTTTAAATTTTTTTTTATTGGCAAATGGTAAAATATTTTATAAGCATATTTTCCTAAATGATATATGCAGTGTACGTGGTATGTGAGTATGGAATGATTGTAAAAATGATATATATGTTATTTCTCACACTTCCTCCAAGAGATAAAAAAATATACTTCTTAGAATTTTTTGGGAGGGGAGGGATGGGGCAGCTAAATTCAAATCCAATCCAGGCAGGGGCGACTCCAGACAATTTTTTTGGGGGTGCTGTGGCGGTGCTTGAGGTAAAAGTGAGGGTGCTAGTGTGGTGCGCTACCTGTGGGCGTGACCAGCAAGTTGCCGTGGTCAGAAAGTGGAGGTTTCTTCATGGCGTACAATGGTAATCAGTATATCCTGGCCTCTGTATACCAATAAAAAGCCAAAAAATGCAGCACATCTCTACTCTTTCTTTATACAATTCTACAAATGGACTTATAAGTGCAATGGTAAAACCTATAAAATAATATCCAGTGCAAAACAACCAATGTATTGCAATATAGTAGTGATGGTGTCAACCCCTCTGCAAAAATATTTTGAGAAATTGCAGAGCTTCAATGTGCAAATAATGTTGAAACCCCCTACATACAATAATAACAGAGATGCAAATCAAGCCATGTATTAGAACATAGTAGTGATGGTGTCACCATCTCTGCAAAAGGTAAGAAATATTTCAGAGCTGCAATGTGCAAATCATGGTGAAAACCCCTATATAATCATAGTAATAAAATGTAAAATATGTACATCAATTGTACATTTTATTATGTTAATATATAGGGGGTTTCACCACGATTTGCACATTGCAGCTCTGCAATTTCTCAAAATATTTTTGCAGAGGGGGTGAGACCATCATTACTATATTCATATTGCAATACATTGGTTGATTTGCATTGGATCTTCATTTATAGGTGTTACCATTGCCCTTCTAAGTCCATTTGTACAATTTTATAGATGACTTGTAGGTCAGCGCTGCATGTTTTGCTTTTTATTGATTCGCGTTAGATGAGGGAACCAGCTAACAAGATTCTCTTATTGTTTTTGAGATTTTTTTTTTGTTGCATGGCAGTGGTTTTACTTTGTTATGTCCTCTGTATACTGGTAACCACTGGCCCTGCATATTGGTGGTCAGTGTGCCCCCTGTATGCTGGTGGTCAGTGTGCCCCCTGTATGCTGGTGGTACATGCTGGGTGCAGGAGGATGCTACGTGTAGGAGGATGCTACGTGCAGGGTTCTGGAGGATGCTACGTGCAGGCTTCAGGGGGATGCTATGTGCAGGGTGCAGGGCTCAGGAGGATGCTACGTGCAGGGTGCAGGGCTCAGGAGGATGCTACGTGCAGGGTGCAGGGCTCAGGAGGATGCTACGTGCAGGGTGCAGGGCTCAGGAGGATGCTACGTGCAGGGTGCAGGGCTCAGGAGGATGCTACGTGCAGGGCTCAGGAGGATGCTACATGCAGGGTGCAGGGCTCAGGAGGATGCTACGTGCAGGCTTCAGGGGGATGCTACATGCAGGGTGCAGGGCTCAGGAGGATGCTACGTGCAGGCTTCGGGGGGATGCTACATGCAGGGTGCAGGGCTCAGGAGGATGCTACGTGCAGGGCTCAGGAGGATGCTACGTGCAGGCTTCAGGGGGATGCTACGTGCAGGCTTCAGGGGGATGCTACGTGCAGGGTGCAGGGCTCAGGAGGATGCTACGTGCAGGGTGCAGGGCTCAGGAGGATGCTACGTGCAGGGTGCAGGGCTCAGGAGGATGCTACGTACAGAGTGCAGTGCTCAGGAGGATGCTACGTGCAGAGTGCAAGGTTCAGGCATGCATAACATACAGAGTGCACGGTTCAGGAGTGCATTGTACAGAGTGTAAGGTTCAGGAGTGCGTTGTACAGAGTGTAAGGTTCAGGAATTAGTTAAACTGCAAAGACACCAATTACCTTATTTATCAGCGTATAACACGCACTTTTTGGGTGGGTGGGTGCGTGTTATACGCCGATCCCCGCTCCGCTGAGGGGAGAGGAGCGAGCGCTGCCGATATACACATAGCCGAGTGTACCCGGCTAGGCTCAGCTCCGCTCACAGTCACCCCCAGTTCCGCCATTGGACCTGTGTTATGTACATCATAGGGGCGGGACTGGCAGGACTGCGAGAGGAGCATTCGCTCCTCTCCTCTCGCAATCAGCGGAGAACTGCGCCAATTTTAAATAATCAGCCTGCCTGGGCAAGGCTGCAATGACACAAGGCTGAAAAGACACTGGGCAAGGCTCCAATGACACACGGCGAGAGGTGAGAGGTGCCATAAGTGCAGCCATGATTTTGTGTAAAGACTTTTCTGGTACATCATTAGTTAACAGAAAGAAGTTTTAGGTAGCTGAGTAGTCTTACTTACAGTGTCTGAGGGGGAGGGGATGCCAAGGTATGCAGCATGCAATCTGTGTGTGCTCCGGAGATTGTGAGGACTTTGCAGGGGGGAGAAAAGGCAGGTGTAGCAGCAGATAGTTGAGATGGAGTTTTGATAGAAGCTTAAACAAACCTGCTATCTTCAGAGGTTGTGTCTCTGCTTGGTGACTGCACTGCTCCTCCTTCCCTCTCCAGGATTTGTTATGCCCGGGTGCAGTGATTGGTGGGTACAGCTGGTCTCTCTATATGTGCTGCTCTGTAGGGGGAGGTCAGAGCTCTCCAGGGAAAGATGCTGGACAGAGATGTTGATCGTAGACATCCAAGACACACCCCCAGGGTTTCCGATTTGCCCCCAAGACTGCCTGAGTAGTGAGAATGAATGGAGCTGTCAAGTCCAACCTCTGATGTCGGGATGGGCGGGGCCAATATGCGGAGCTACGCCCCCTTTGTCAGACAGCCCGTGCATAGACAAATAGCCGGTGTTTATGGATTGGTGGGCGGGGAGGAAGGTGGCAGATGGTGGGACCAATTGTAACTAGTGTATATGTACCCACAGCTTGTATAATAAACCTGAATTATACACCGCTGTGGGTACATATACAATAGCTACAATTGGTCATGCCCCCTGCCACCTTCCTCCCCGCCCACCAATTCATAAACCGCCGGCTATTTGTTTATGCACTGGGAAGAGCTCCGCATATCGGCCCCGCCCATCCCCGACATCAGAGCCTGGGTTTGACAGCTCCACTCACTCTCAGTGTCACTGCGGCCCTACGCTCCCGGCTTGCCCATCAATCCAAACCACACTGGATGGATAATGACATTGCTGCATGTCCTGCTAGGGCTAGGCTGTCAAGTATAGGCACCCCCCTGAATCCGGGGACAGATCCGGGGACAGACGTGGTCCAGGGACAGTGTCCTCAATCCGGGGACTGTCCCCGGAAACCGGGGACGTCTGGTCACCCTACATTAAATTGTACAGTGTGTAAGGAATAGATTGGGGAAAACATAGACCCTTTGCCAAGTTTTTATTGCACAAATGGTGAGGAAGGCAATAAGAGTACCACACCAATCAGAATGCAAACATGATTTTGATTAGTCCATATAAGACCCCTTTCACACTGGAAGCGTTTTTCAGGCGCTAAAGGGCTAAAAATAGCGCCTATAAAGTGCCTGAAAAATGCCCCCCGTGCAGCCCCAGTCTGAAAGCCCAAGTGCTTTCAAACTGGAGTGCTGCACTTGCAGGACATAAGAAAAAGTCCTGCAAGCAGCATCTTTGGAGTGGTTTAGGAGCGCTGTATACACCATTCCTCCACCGCCCCTGCCCATTGAAATGAATGGGCACCGCTGCTGAAGTGACTGCATGAATGGGCACTGCTGCTGAAGCGACTGCAAATCGCTTCGGCAGCTGCGCTTTTTGGGCGCATTTAACCCTTTCTTCCGCCACTAGCACCCTGCTAAACGACTGTAAAGCGACGCTAAAATTAGCGACGCTTTGACGCTGACACAGACCGCTGTGAGTGTGGCCCTTCAGAAATTGCTATAGCCAAAGAAAGCCTTTAAACCAATGATAGGAGCAGCAGCAGTAGTAATGGTTGGTTGCACAGTTGGGGCTGGTTCACACCACAAAAACGCACTCCAGAAGCGTTTCTGCATGCACGCTTTTAGCACATTTTTGTCGCGTTCCAGTTTTTTTTTTCTTTTAATGCGTTTCTGTATGCATTCTAGATGCTTTTTTTATTTTTTACTTTTTTTTATTTTCACTGTACTGGAGGCCGGTGCCTTTTTCATGCATTCCAGTGCATTCCGATGCGTTTTTGATGCGTTTAACTGCATTCGAATACAGTCAAGTGCAGGAAAAATTCAGCATGTTCTGCTTTTTTTTCTGGAACTGGAAAGCCCTGGAACTGACTGCACTGGTCTGAACTATGCCATTGGAAACCATATAACCTACTTTCCATGCATTTTTGATGCAGAAAAAACGTACTGGACAGCATGTGGTGTGAACTGGCCCTTAGGGGCCAGGAAAAAAGAAGAAAAATAGCATCTGCAATGCATCCGGAAACCCATCAAAAACGCATCAAAAATGCACAGGAACACACAAAAAATGCGTAAAAAAACAATAATAGAAAGGCATCCGGAACGGATCTAGACTGTGTTTTTGTGGTGTGAACCAGCCCTTAAAGCATTTGTTACCCCAACACTTCATATTCCTGATATGCGTCTGCTGTACAATGTACTTGTATAAGAAAGTGTCCTGTTCTCTTTGTATTGCTTCCTTGTGTGAAACTCCTGGTGTTCCTGCTAGTCCCCTTGCTTTCCTATTAAAAACTGCACACACTAAGCAGGAGAGCACACCATGTTCAGTTTTCTAGCTGTGCTGGGAATTCGGTGTACTCTCCTCCAATGATCAGACTTGTCCTAACATCTGACATTTGTGCTTGTAAGCAGGTTGGAATAGTTAGTGGGTGCTGTCCCGGGTGGGAGGGTTGGGGGTTAATGTTTTGCTTGCTCTCCTGATCTTTTTGGCGGGTTTGCGGTCTGGGTCCGGCCCCCTTGCCTGTGTGATATAAATAGGACAGTGGTCCGATTCAGATAGATTCAGAGATAGTTCCCCCATGGGAGCCCGAGGAGTCATTAGTGGTTCCACAGGAGAGACAGTTCAGCCTTGAGTCCCACAGGCAATGGCGACCCTAGGGGGGGGCCAGAGGGGGCCCTGACCCCCCCAACATTATGCTGGGCCCCACCATGTGCCCCCCCAAAAAAAAAAATTTTTTTTTTTTTAATTTTTTTTTTTTTTTTTTTTACAAAAAGGCAATTTCTTTTTGTTTGTATTCATATCGGATGTGCCGCATCTTACTCGGGCCACCGCTGGGGTAACACAGTCTCTATTGAGGGGGAGAAGGTCCCCAGTGGGTGATTCCTCCCCCCTCCCTCTGCTCACTGACACTGCATAATGCGAGCGCTCACACAACCACGGCCGCCCGATCTGCTCCTTCCCCTACATCCTCATTGGCAGGGAGAAGAGCGAGTTGCAAGAAGGACTCCACCAGGACTCTCAGTTACTGAAAAAACAGACTGAGGGCAGGGGCAGGACAGCAAGAGGAGGCTGGGGAACCCCACAGTGGCAGAACACCAGGGCCCGGAGGCAAGACAACCTTTGCAACCCTGATAGTTCTCCCACTGCTTTGGACCCTTATATTTTCTTGGTATGCTGGTGACATATATCTCTTGTTCTCTGTCACCCTGGGGGGGGGGGGGCCCAATACAGTAGGAAGGGAGCTCACTGCAGAACATGTGAAAGGGCCGTTGTGGGATCGTAGTAAAGGGGTAAAGGGCCCCAGGATAGATAGATATATCTATCTATCTATATATATTTTATATATATATATATATATATATATATATATATATATATATATATATATATTTGCATTTTATATTGTCCCCCTATTTTTGTCCCGGTCCCCCCATGTGCCCCCCCTAAATATGAAAGCTGGAGACGCCACTGCCCACAGGGGATGGATACGGAAGAAGAGACCCATAGGGGTAGGAGAATTTTGCCTGTCATGGCCTGTAACAGAGACTTTTACCTCGGGGTTCATCCTGAAAATGCCAGCACTGGAGCATGCCTCCAAAGGACCTACATCTTCGTGAGAGAGCCTGTAAAAGACTATGGACACTGGAATGCACTTTTGCAGGTATCCCGGGGCAGCACATAAGCCTGTAGTCATAGTTAGGAGTAGGTAAGTATCACGTTTTGCCCACTGGGACTGTAAAATGTCTACTTTTGCACCTTTACTGAGTAAAGTGCTTGAAACTTTGTCCATTCCTGGTCTGAAGTTACTAAAGAGTTGTATTGTAAAGAACCGGCACACACACACAGTTAAACAATGCATCTTAACACATTGGGGTATTAAGACATCAGCAAAGAATGAAGTAACCTGAAGTCATAAGTAGTTGTCAAGAGTAACAGAAGAGTAACAAGCAGCCTGTCGATAGTGTGCACCTGTTATAGGTGGCACAGCCTCTAGCAGTGAAGGAAATGTTCTTGGCACTCCTTACGCCAGTGGTCTACCTCCCATAGCAATGGGAGTGGATTGCCTAACAGAAGTTCCCCATTCTGTACTGAGGTACGGAAGTTCGATAGTTGAGTAAGTGCACGTGTGGAGCCTGTCTGGAGTGCATGGCGGGGCCCACTCCGCTACTTGAGGTTAGTAGTGGAAAACGCTGGACAGGTGGTTGTGGACATCAGCTCTGCATGTCCCTCCAAAAATGCAAGTTATGGTGAAGTGGTGCATCGGCATGAGAAACCGAGAGTTAACTGGAGAACAGTGGCAGTGTCAATGTGCATGGTGTGGGTTCATCTCTATAGAGTAGAGGCCCTCCTTAAGTTTGAGTAATCCCTCATGGCAGCCTCAGCCTTTTAGCAAGGTATCAAGTAAACTGTACAAAGTAAAGGTACCCCATGTGTGTGTGTAATGTGACCCTGTAATAAAGTGCCTAACAAAGCCCAGAAGAACCCACGCGGGGGAAGGCCTTCTATGTGACCCAGTACTTGGTGCTCAACGAGTTAATGGGAAAAGATGGATGACGTGACAAACAACCACACGCCTCACCTGCCCACATGCTAATCCCTCTCCACTCTATCCTAAACTTAAATAAAATGCCTTTAGGTTATACTTAACTGATAACAAGATAAACTGGCAATATTGTTATCCTTTATAGCTTTACATGGCTTATATTAACTTTACAGTGGAGTGTTTGGATCATAGTTACACAGTAAGGTAGGTCGAAAAAAGAGACAAGTCCATCAAGTCCAACCTATGTGTGTGATTATATGTCAGTATTACATTGTATATCCCTGTATGTTGTGGTCTTTCAGGTGCTTATCTAATAGTTTCTTGAAACTATCGATGCCCCCCCGCTGAGACCACCACCTGTGGAAGGGAATTCCACATCCTTGCCGCTCTTACAGTAAAGAACCCTCTACGAAGTTTAAGGTTAAACCTCTTTTCTTCTAATTTTAATGAGTGGCCACGATAGCGGCGATATACAAGGAGGAAGGCATTCAGGGATTTTTTGCGTAAGTACATGTTTTTTTAAATCAGAAAATGTTTATTGTACCAATAAGCAAAATACTGAAAAATGCAGTAAGACATACAAAAATATCATCCATATGGCACAAAATGCAGTAGATCAAGACAGGCTTATGAGAAAAGACTGTCACACCTAGAGAATGTAACAAAAGTACAAAGGCACATTGGTACATGAGGAGGGAAAAAACCCTAAAAAATATGACAAACGGCAATTGAACCAAAAAAAAATAAAAAGGAAAATATTTTCCTCCGTCCGGAGGTCTATACCAGTAGCCAACGGGCTACATGTAATAACCTTTTTGTCATCTCAGGAAGACATGAAAGAGCAATTATTTTGACAAGGGGCACATAATTAGAAAATACTGAAAAGGAAAAAGGGAAAAATAATATTTAACTTGAATAATACCTGTAATAGCCTGAACATAATCAGCTGAGAGGGGGCCAGCCCAGGGGTATCCAACCATGCCTGCCAAATAGATAGAAACTTTCGAATGTCATTTCTATGTTGGTATGTCAGTCGTTCTCTGATTAGTATACTGTTGACCTGCTCTCTCCACTGTTTCCTAGTGGGAACATGAGGAGACAGCCAGAATCATGCTGTTTCTGTGCTAAATACAAAAGCCTATGTATAGCTATATACAGTATACAGATCAAAAGATCCAAAGGGACCCGATACACTTCGGAGATCGTATCTGTTACAACTTTTCAGTATCGAAACATCTTAGGGCAGGGGTGTCAAACTCAATTTCATCGTGGGCCGCATCAGCATTATGATTGTCCTCAAAAGGGCCGGTTGTATCTGTAAGTTTAGATGTCCAGCGCATCCCCTCCCCTTACATTAGATGTCAAGAGCCACCCCACCATCAGAAGTTGAGTCCCCTACTCTCCCTAACATCACAGTGCACCCCCTTTCCTTATGCTGCTGCTGGGAAGAAGCTGGATGCATTGCTTGAAAGCAGAAAGTAGGGGTCTGGAGGAGGACCAGAGGAGGGCTGGAGCTCTCCTGCAGCTGCAGGAGAGGTGCGAAGGCCACATGAAATGGCCTGAAGGGCCGGATTCGGCCCACGGGCCTTGTGTTTGACACCTGTGTCTTAGCGCAACGTCAAAGCAAGTGAATCAGAGTTCCCTCCTTTATGTTACATTTGGGACAATTGGCAGAATCTCGTCTCCCCCATCAGTGAAGCTGCAATGGTGTTCTTGTTCTATATGTTCTATGTAATATAAAGAGCTGTGAGAGCTTGTGTGAGGGTGACAAGGAGGCTAAAGGCACCGACTGAAGGCACAACTCCCACATCTCCTCATCAATACTTCCCAGGTCTCCCTCCCAACCCCTCCTACATAAGAGTATAGACGAGTTCTGTATGGTAGAACTTTGAGTAAAGTAAATCTGCGAGGCTGTACCCTTTTTGTGTGGAACTGGAAAAACTGCCCATATAAGAGGGTGGTCAAACAGCACCAGGGTAGACCAATGTGCCTGCACCTGAAGAGCATGGTTTAAATATTTATAAAATTGTCTCGGTAAGGCAAATTTGTTTTGATGATCAGAGAAAGATTTCAAGATATTCTGAGTAAACAATTGTGAAAGGTAACGACCATCAGCCATCTCCCATATCCAAAAGCCCTCCAGCTTGCTTAATTCAGCATACAGGGGATTACGCCATATCTGAAAGAAACCCTGAGACTCCCAGACTAGCCTTAACGTCAACTACAGTTTCTTTAGGAGAGGGATGGTAGGCCCTATGGATGCGATATTGGGGAACCCCCTCTCCAGGCAAGAGAGGGCCATACAGTTGCAGCTGTTGGCGAGCGATGTATTACAGATCAGATCAGAGGGATAAGGAAGACCCCACCCCCCCCAAGTTCTGGAGTTGGAAGGCCAAAAAATAAAACTTAGGAATGAGGACCGACAGACCCCCCCCCCCCCCCCAATTCTTACCATACTGTAACGTGGAAAGATGCACCCTGGCAAACTTTCTCCACCAAATAAAAAGTCTGGTGTCAATGGCACAAACCAGCGACACCCACTGAGGAACATTATGGAGGATATAAAGTTATTGTGGGGACCAAACCATTTTTATTAAGTTGACCCTCCTTATAACTGATAGGGGGAGTTTGCACCATGCCGTACATTTAGCTTGCAATCATTTGAACAATGGATGCAAGTTGAGTTTCAAGTATTCGGAGGGGTCCAGAGAGACCTGGACTCCTAGATATTTAAATTGAGCCACCTGCCCAGCGAATGGGCACATTCCGGCAGCTGAGCCTGCAACCTATCCAGGGGGAGTAGGACCGATTTGCTCAAATTTATTGAAAAACCGGAGAGGGTGCTAAACAGTTTTATAAGAGATATTGCATTCATCAGGGAAGCTTCAATATCGCATAGATACAGTAAAGTATCGTCTGCATATAATAAGACCTTATCCTCCCTAGGTCCTCTCACAAAGCCTACAATCTGTGTGGAGCCTCTGATATGCGCCGCCAAGGGTCCTAGTGCCAAGGCAAACAGCAGGGGTGACAGGGGGCATTCCTGCCTGATGCCTCTATAAAGGGGACAGGGATCAGTTAAGTCTCCATTAATTCTTAACCTGGCCGTAGGAGCTGAGTATAGCAACTGAACGCATTTGATGAAGCGGGAGCCAAGGCCGAAGCACCGCAATACATCCCAAAGATAGGGCCACTCGAGGCTGTTGTCGCCGTTCCATCGCATCATTAAAAACCATCTTCAAGCGAGGTATAAGATGGTCAGCATATTGCTTGTAAACCTCTACGGGTAGTCCATCTGCCCCTGGGGATTTCCCTGAGGGAGATAGGGCCAATGCTTCCAGTAACTCATCACTCGTGAGAGGGGCATTCAACATTTCCCTATACAATCCTTTCTCTGGACTTATATTGCCATTCACATACTTGCGGACGCGGTACCCGGGTAGCAGAATCGCAGCTTTTTTTATTTTTTAAGAATCCAGACGCAAGAAAGATAAGTATAGTACCTCTTCTTTCTGCAGGTATTGTAGAAGGGTCATTTAAAGTGGATCTACATTGTACTTTAGGCACTGTGGAAATAGCCTTTTGTTAATGATATGGGGTGTAATATGATTGGGGTTTATATGCTGCTTTTTTTTCTTTCCTCTTACTTTCCAAAGAAACGCAAACCGTAGAAACAGTCTGTTCTTCCATAAGGTGCCTGCTGAAAGGAGCTACGTCTATGAACAGAAGAACAGAAGTGAAAAGCAACAGGGACCTGCGCTACATCTGTCGATGTTCATTCTGCAGAGGAGGGGTGGGAGCATTTTTATTAAATGTGTTCAATAATCATTCATTATTGAGAACACAATCGCTGTGTAGGACTTTAACTGACAAATAACGCTGTGTCTTCCCACTACGATGCCTTCTATGACACATTTCTAAAAGATGCTTCAGGTTGAAATGCATTTTGGCAATTTTTTTCAGGGTCTTAAAAGCAGTTTTTAAAGGGAAAGTACGGTTTTATTTAGAGATATGTGAACTTAAAGCGGAGCTCCACCCAAAAGGGAGGTTCCGCTTATCTGCCCCCCCCCCTCTGGTGCCACATTTGGCACCTTTTGAGGGGGAGGGGTGAGCAGGTACCTGGTTTTGACAGATACCCACCCCCACTTCCAGGTGATCTTGCAGCATCGTTGCCAGGCCATTCACAAAGCACAGTGCGCTTTGCACATGTGCGGTAGGGAACCCTTACACGCAATGGCAGCACCTAAGAGCCAATGGAAAAATCGTCTGGGGTGCTGACATCGCTGGATTCCCGGATAGGTAAGCGACCTAATATTACAGTGTTTGTAGCTGCTGACTTTTATTTCTTTCTGGAGTCTGGACCTCCTCTTTAACTAGTTACGGACCGCCCGCCGTAGCTGTACTGTGGCAGGTTGGCTCCCCTGCGCGAATCTCCCTCACTGTACATTGGGCGTATACACGGCAATTTGTGGGCGCAGGCGAACTGGGGAGCCAACCAGTGATCGTTCCAGAGACAGGCAGAACGGGGATCTGTCAGTGTAAACAAACAGATCCCTGCTCTGTCAGGGGAGGAGAGAGAGATCGTCTGTTCCTAGTGATTGGGAACAGCGATCTCTCTCCTCCTCCAGCCAGCCCAACCCCTATACAGTTAGCAATACCTCCCAGGGAACACACTTAACCCCCCTTGATCTCCCCCTAGTGGTAGCCCCTTCCCTGCCAGTGTCATTTATACAGTAATCAGTGGCTATTTTTAGCTCCGATCCAAAAAAGTGTGAAAAGTGTCTGATCTGTCCACCGCGATGTCACAATTCCGCTAAAAATTGCAGATCACCGCTATTACCAGTAATAAAAAAAAAAAAATAATAATAAAAATGCCGTAAATCTATCCCATAGTTTGTAGACGCTATAACTTTTGTGCAAACCAATCAATATATGGTTATTGCGATTTTTTTTTACCAAAAATATGTAGCAGAATACATATTGGCCTAAACAGAGGAAGAAATGTGTTTTTTTTGGGGGGGGGGGATTTATTATAGCAAAAAAAAAATGTTTTTTTTTTCAAAATTTGTCGCTCGTTTCTTGTTTATAGCGCACCGTAGATGTGATCAAATACCACCAAAAGAAAGCTTTATTTGTGGGGAAAAAAGGGACATCAATTTTGTTTGGGTACAGCGTCGCACGACCGTGCAATTGTCAGTTAAAGCAACGCAGAGCTGTATCTCAAAAAATGGCCTGGTCATTAAGGGGGCAAATCCTTCCGTTCCTTAGGTGGTTAATAAGCTTTAGTAATTCTAATGAATGTTTAAAAACCCTAGTTTTATTCAGTAAACATATAGGTTTATATCAGCCTTTTTCAACCAGGGTGTCCAGGCACCCTGGGGTGCCTTCAGGGGTGCCTTGGCAAAGTGCCCAAAAATGGCCAAAAATTGTATACAAGTGAATAAAGCCTGCCTTTTAGTTAGACAAAACCAAAGGTTTACATTGGGGAGTATTACAACCTTCTAGCCGCTGACGTCCTAACAACCAATGACGTAATTGATTGATAAGAAGGATGCAGGACGACTGCAAAGCATCCTTGTTTGGCCCTCCCCCCGCCCCTCTCCATTAGCACTGGGGTCATATAGCTGAATGAGGGAGAGAAACTGAGGGAGAAGAGAAACACTGGAATACTAGTCAGTATCAGTGTGCAAAAGTGTATTTACTTTGGAAGAACAAATCACCTCTAATGTTGGGCGTCCTACATGTGTGGATGTTGCTGCGTTATGCAAAACATTATTAAAGCAGTAAAATTACTTTAGTTTTTTTATACTTTAAAATGGGGTGCCTCAAGATGCATCATTTTAAAGGGTGCCTTGACTGAAAAAAGGTTGAGAGTAAAGTTTTAGGCAGTTGTGAAATAATGCTGTAAAGTAAGAATGTCTTCAAAAATGTATATTTTAATTGTTTATTTTTATTGATTTACAAAATGCAAAGTGAGTTAACCGCTTTCCGACCGCCTCACGCAGATATACTGCGGCAGAAGGGCACGTACAGGCAGATTAACGTACCTGTACGTGGCCCTTTAAGAGGTGGCTTGCGGGCGCGCGCGCCCGCCGGAAGCTCCGTGACCGTGATCGCGGGTCCTGCGGACTTGATGTCCGCGGGGATACCTGCGATCATCTCACGGTGAGGAAGAACGGGGAGATGCTAATGTAAACAAGCATCTGCCCTTTCTGCCTAATGACACCGTCATTGATCACCGCTCCCTGTAATCGGGAGTGGTGATCAGTGACGTGTCACACACAGCCCCTCCCCCCCACAGTTAGAATCACTCCCTAGGACACACTTAACCCCTACAGCGCCACCTAGTGGTTAACCCCTTCACTGCCAGTGACATTTTACAGTAATCAATGCAATTTTTTTGCATTGATCGCTGTATTAATGCCAATGGTCCCAAAAATGTGTCAAAATTGTCCAATGTGTCTGCCATAATGTCGCAGTCACGATAAAAATCGCTGATCGCCGCCATTACTAGTGTAGCACTAACTCTCGGTGGAGCTGCTGGTTTAAAGCGGGCTGTTACCTTCACTCTCGATACCTCTGTTTCACCGGCACCGGGTCTAGGGTTCCGTTGAGTTTACCTCTGGACGATATAAGCACCAAACACTTGTGTATAATTTCCAATGCTTTAATGAACAAGTAATAAAGGAAGTAGCAGGAAAGAGGCAGAAGGAAAGTTGCAGGGAAGCTCAAATATTCTTTGAAATTGAACACTTGTAGTTGAATGCTCTCCACTTGTGGGATACAATCTTTGCCCGCCTGGATAGGCCTCTCTCACTTGCCTAGCAGCCAGTACGCAGCACGAACAAAAGTCTCTGCCACAGACTTGTTTGGAACAAAACCCGCACAATCCTCTGCCACAGGATGTACTGGTTTGTGATGAATGTCAAACACAGTACTTGAACCTTTAAGCCAACCCGGCAGTACTATGCAGTAAGATTACTTCAGGATATGTCCTCCAACCGAGTCACCAGGCCCCTCTCCAGACCAGCACTCTGCATGATCCTTCCATGACGGGTCCTCCCCTGGGATCTCCTCGGTTGTCCAGCTTCTTCACTCAGGATAGACAGCTCAGGACCATTCCTCTGCTGCTGTGGTAGGCCCCAGACAGGCTTCTGGGCCCACCCGCAGCAACGTGGGCCTCTGGAACGGAGGACCACGAGGTGGTACTCTTAACGCATACCTGTCGGCCAGGAGGGCCAGCAGGTGGCTGAAAAAAAAACATTAAACATGGCGTCTGTCCCGTAAATACCCTCTCCCAGAATGCAACTCGGAGGACCACCTCCACCGAGTTATCTCCGGGACAGAGGAGCACTCATACGCTTCAACACGTTGCCTTTTCAACACCAGCCAATGGTGATAGCGAAACCCGCCGGCACAGTGTGGAACTACACGCAACTCAGCCAAGCTGGAACAGAGGCAAATCTAACTTAACCCACAAGATTTACCTATCAGCGGTAGATTAAAAAATCTACCAGCGCTACACTAGTAAGAAAAAAAATCAATAAAAATGCCATAAAACTATCCCCTCAGGGCTTTCACATTGGAGAGACAGCAGCGGCTCTTTCAGGGCGATTTGCAGACGCTATTTTTAGCGTTATAGCGCCTGCAAAGCGCCCCAATATAAAAGGGGTCTTATATGTAGGTTGAAACACAGCCATTAGGTAAAACAGAACAACTGTGTAGAAGGCTTAAAACTGGGTGAGGAACAGCCAAATTATGCTACTAATGTGAGGTTGTGGAAAACAGTTTCACATCAAGGGTCATACACTATGGCAAGACTGAGCACAGCAACAAGACACAAGGTAATTATACTGCATCAGCAAAGTCCCTCCCAGGCAAAGTTTTCAAAATAAAGGGGGTTTTCAAGATGTATTTTTCAAGCTCTTTTGAAGAAGCATGAAGAAATGGGCAACGTTGAGGACCGTAGATGCAGTGGGTGGCCAAGGAAACATAATACAGCAGATGAAAGACACATCATGATTACTTCACTTCAACATCGGAAGATGTCCAGCAGTGCCATCAGCAGAAACCAGTGGGTACATCCATCAACTGTCCGGATAAGTCTTGCCAGAAGTGGTCATGGAAGAATCACAGCCAAAAAGTCATACAGTACCTCCAACGTGGAAACACGGTTAAGCGACTCAACTATGCACAAAAACAAAGAAACTGGGGTGCAGAAAAATGCCAGCAGGTGCTCTGGACTGATGAGTCAAAGTCTGAAATATTTGCCTGAAGCTGGAGGCAGTTTGTTCGCCAAAGGGCTGGAGAGCGGTACAATAATGAGTCTACAGGCAACAGTGAAGCATGGTGGAAGTTCCTTGCAAGTTTGGAACTGCATTTCTGCAAATGAAGTTCGAGATTTGGCCAGGATCAATGGTGTCCTCAATGCTCATAAATACAGGCAAATACTTATCCATCATTTCATACCATCAGGGCGATGTGTGATTGGTCCCAAATTTATTCTGAAGCAGCCAATGTCATTAACAAGTGGAAGTGATGGTTTGGCCCCCACAAAGCCCTGATCTCAACATCGAGTCTGTCTGGGATTACATAAAAAGACAGAAGGATTTGAGGTAGCCTACATCTAGAGGTCTGTTGTTAGTTTTCCAAGATGTTTGGAACAACCTACCTGCCAAGTTGCTTCAAAAACTGTGTGCAAGTGTACCTAGAATTGATGGTAGTTTGAAGACAAACAGTGGTCCCACCAAATATTCATTTGATTTGGATTCTCTTCTGTTTATTTAATTACCAGTTAGATAATTGATAAGAGATAACTATTATTATTATTATTATTATACAGGATTTATATAGCGCCAACAGTTTATGTAGCGCTTTACAACTTGAGCGTAGACAGTACAAATACAATACACTTTAATACAGTAGGAATCAGAGGGCCCAGGTCCTTAGAGCTTACAATCTAAGAGTAACTTCTACTTCTGAAAGCAGTCTTAATTTATAGCATTTTTTACACCTGCCTAAAACTTCAGCACAGTAGTGCATGTAATGTACTTGGATACACTCATATTTGCTCATTACATATAAAGGATTTGCTTTCTGTTTTATAGAAGTGTAAAAAAATAGCTGTGCTGTACTGCTCCCCTCCCTGTGCAAGCCTGCTAATCAGGTAAGGTAGGGCAAAAGGGGCAGCTGCCCTGGGCCCTGTCATTGTTGTTGGGCCCAATGCAGCTTCCTCATACTTGCCAAGTATCCCAGTTTAAATTCCCTTGTCCCTTAAAGTTTCAGTCCCTTGCTGTGTCCTGATATCTCAGTGTGAAGTGCTGCTACTAATGCTGCCCAGCTCTGCCCTATTGTTGTGTACAGATGACTCACCTACAGACCCGTGTTTACATGTAAATAACTGGCATTCATATGTAAATAGTAGCAGCATTCATATGTAAATAGCTGCATCCAGCAGCATAGATGTGTAAATAAAGGCGGCATTCATATGTATATCATGCCCCCTGCAGTGAGGAGATGATGTGCTGGAACCTCTAGCAACCAATCAGTGAGCAGTATTACTGCACTGTAATCTCTAGCAACCAATCAAGCAGAAATCATGTGCTGTAACATCTAGCAACTAATCAGTGAGCCGTAATGTGTGCTGTAACCTCTAACAACCAGTCAGTAAGTGGTAATGATACACTGTAACCTCTGGCAACCAATCACAATCGCTGCCTGATCTGATACAGTAAACTGATTTTAAGTCTAGCTGCTATTTATTGTATGTCTCAGAGCAGGTGGAGAGCGAAATTGTATGGGGGGGCCCAAGAAAACATTTGCCCAGGGTCCAATAAATATTAAAGATGGCCCTGACTATACGGGTGGCCAGAAACTGCTAATTTCTGAGCAATCCTGCAATCAGGTAGGGGTGGAGCAGTTTATAGGAACAACCAACAAAGCAAAGCAACTTGTACTGAAAATACCAGACTTGCTATTGCTGACCCTCTTCTGAAAACATTGGTTGCCTGGCTGTCTGACCAGTGCTTTCTGAATAACTGACCAGAACATAAAATGGGAACCTTATTTATTTATTTTTTTAACAGATGGGAACCTTATTTTTATTACAATTCAGTGACTTTGGCCCCTCAAAATAACTCAACACACAGCCATTAGTGTCTAAACTGCTGGCAACAAAAGTGAATACACCCCTAAGTGAAAATATCCAAATTGGGCCCAATTAGCCATTTTCCCTCCCCGCTGTCACATGACTCGTTAGTGTTACAAGGTTTCAGGTGTGAATGGGGGGCAAGTGTGTTAAATTTGGTGTTATCGCTCTCACTCATACTGGTCATTGGAACTTTAACATTGCACCTCATGTCAAAGAACTCTCTGAAGATCTGAAAAAATAATTGTTGCTTTACATAAAGATGGCCTAGGCTATAAGAAGATTGCAAAGACCCTGAAACTGAGCTGCAGAGTACAGTGGCAAAGACCATATAGCGGTTTAACAGGACAGGTTACACTCAGAACAGGCCTCGCCATAGTCGATCAAAGAAGTTGAGTGCACGTGCTCAGCGTCATATCCAGAGGTTGTCTTTGGGAAATAGACATATGAGTGCTGCCAGCATTGCTGCAGAGGTTGAGGGGGTGGGGGGTCAGCCTGTCAGTGCTCAGACCATACGCCGCACACTGCATCAAATTGGTCTGCAAGACAAGCAGACAAAGGACATGGATTACTGGAACCATGTCCTGTGGTCAGATGAGACCAAGATAAACTTATTTGGTTCAGATGGTGTCAAGTGTGTGTGGCGGCAACCAGGTGAGGAGTACAAAGACAAGTGTGTCTTGTCTACAGTCAAGCATGGTGGTGGGAGTGTCATGATCTGGGGCTGCATGAGTGCTGCCGGCACTGGGGAGCTACAGTTCATTGAGGGAACCATGAATGGCAACATGTACTGTGACATACTGAAGCAGAGCATGATGCCCTCCCTTCGGAGACTGGGCCGCAGGGAAGTATTCCAACATGATAATGACCCCAAACACACCCCCAAGACAACCACTGCCTTGCTAAAGAAGCTGAGGGTAAAGGTGATGGACTAGCCAAGCATGTCTCCAAACATAAACCCTATTGAGCATCTGTAGGGCATCCTCAAATGGAAGGCTGGGGAGCGCAAGATCTGTAACACCCACCAGCTCCGTGATGTCGTCATGGAAGAGGACTCCAGTGGCAACCTGTGAAGCTCTGGTGAACTCCATGTCCAAGAGGGTTAAGGAAGTGCTGGAAAATAATGGTGGCCACACAAAATATCGACACTTTGGGTCCAATTTGGACATTTTCACTTAGGGGTGTACTCACTTTTGTTGCCAGTGGTTTAGACATTAATGGCTGTGTGTTGAGTTATTTTGAGGGGACAGCAAATTTACACTGTTATACAAGCTGTACACTCACTACTTTACATTGTAGCAAAGTTTACAGTGTAGCAAAATATTTATAAAATGTGAAGGGTGTACTCACTTTTGTGAGATACTGTATAATGGGTCTAAACAGACACCAATGTTTCACATTTAAGACTGAAAAAGGGACTGTGGTCAGAGATTCATTAGTCCCTTTCTCTACATCCTTAGCTGCATAGATGAATGAATAGAAAGCGCACAGTTTACTATGCTTCAGTTATGAATGGACACAGGAGCGATCAGTACCAATCACTCACTGTAATCATTCAACGGAAGGGGCCAGTAACTGACTTATTTACCAGCCCCTTCTTCCTCTTTCCATCCTGAAACACCCCCCTGTGTGCCCACAGCAGCTGCAAGCAGAAGAGGAGAGAATGAAAGCCGGCAGAGCTGTGGGGGAAAGGGACACACTGAGGGACCCAAGCAGAAGCGGGTTGGGGGTGCAGATGCTAGAACTGATCCCTCTGCAGCGCAGCTAGAAGGAGGGAGAGGAGGAGAAGTCGGCAGGGGGTAGAACAAGAGGATTGGTGTCTGCAACAAGCCAGTACAGCTGAGCCACCGTTTTTGAATTTATAGGTCATGGGCCCGATAGAGATGGGCAAGCTGTGCTGCCTCATCCAGACATCCTAACCTGCAGAAACTCATTTCAGGGAGGTGTGGCGCTTTGTGCCCGCAAACGCAGTGCTTCTGGGGAAGGGGGTGGGTGGTATGTGGACGATGTCAGTAGTTTTTTTTTTTATCTTCAATAATTGATTTTTTTTACAATTTAATTTGTTTTTAATTTTTTTTTTCACAATGCTTTTTGGGGGGAGGGGGTTGGGGCAGTGGACAGTGTTGGTAGGGCAGGGGAGAGTTTTTTTATTTAACTTTTTTACACTTTTTCGTTTTTTTACAATTTTTTTACAATTTTTTAATATATTTTTTGGGGGGCTTTGGTGAGACAGACAAAGGGACTGAGGACACACATTCCCCAGTCCCTTTCTCGGCACTAAAGATGAGTGAACAGGAGAAAGAGGCTCCTGTCCATTCACAAACTGAGCAGAGTAAACACAGTTTACTCTGCTCATTTATCACAGGACACAGGAGCGATCTCGCTGTGTCCGTTAACTATTTCCCTCTGCAGCTGGCGGGAGAGGAGAGGAGGGGAGCCGGCTGCGGGGGATGAGGGGGGCCGGAGGAGAACAAGGGGGGTGCGGAGAAGGACATGGAGGGGGCCGGAGGAGACTGGGGGCAGAGAAGGACACAGAGGGGGCCACTGGGATGATCGGTGCGGCTGGAGGGACAGCTGTGATCACCAATCTCCCTGTATAGCTTTTTAGCTGACAGCCGCAGGAGGGAAAGAAAGAGAAGCGGCTGTCAGCTAAAAATCTATACAAAGGAGTTCGGTGATCACAGCTGATCCCCACCGCACTGATCATTCCCGGGAGGCGCTTGCGGGTGTGCGGGAGCCGCCGCAGAAATGCGGGAGTCTCCCACACCTTCCGAGAGACTTGAGATGTCTGCTTATCAGCGGTGGTGATTAGACTGTGCTGCCTTATCACAGGGTGATTAGGGTGTGGCCAGGCATGCCCAACACATGACATATGCACGCTTATGTTGACTCTATATGACCTCAGCTTGGTACTTTCTGTATTGCAGAAATTTCTGTTTGTACCCATCCAGGATATTCATTTTGTCCTTCTGACTCAAAAGATTGTCTTTCCCATAGCAATTACTTCAACTGAGAGAGTTCTAGAATTGGCTGCTCTTTCCTGTGAGGAACTGTTCCTGGTGCTCTACTGTCACAAAGTGGTTTTTCGGCATCAGCTATCATTTTTACCTAAGGTGGTGTCTTGATTTCATCTCAAACAGGACATTATGTTGCTGTCTTTCTGTCCTAAGTTACAGGCGCCGGGAGGAACAAGGCTTTGGGACATCCCTAATGTAATAAGTGTGTGTCAGAAACCATGAATCAGACCAAGACAGAAGTACAGTTAAAACACACTTGTTTAATAATAAAAGTAAATAAACAAACGTAGTCAAAACATAGCCAAAGTTCGGTAACCGGAATGGATAGTCAGACAAGCCAGAAAGTCAGGAATCCACAAATCAGCGTAGTGGAACAGCAAGCAGGATCTGGAGCCAGAAGGAATGTCAGCCAAACAAGTCTGTAGCCTCCCTGGCGGTTTTCCCGAGTGTGGCTCGGGGTTACATTTCAGGACCATTAGCGGTAACCCCGAGCCACACTCGGGATTACATCGCAGGATCCTGGTGCCTCCTTACTTACCTTGTCCCCGGGATCCTGCGATGTCCCCCGCACTGTCCGAGGGCTCCGTCCTCCTCCGAAGCCTCTCCGTGCCAGGCTCCGTTCCCTGCGAGCGTCGCGATGCACGGGGGCGGGGCCTGGCGGCAAATTCAAAAAAATGTAAAAATCATAACACATACAGTACTGCAATCTTACAGATTACAGTACTGTATGAAATTATTTCACATCCCATTTGTCCCCAGTGCTCTGGCCCATGCCCTGCATGCAGTTTTATGTTGCATATACTGTTCTTTCTGCCTGGAAACTGGAGATTGTCCATAGCAACCAAAAAGTGTCCCTTTAGGTCAAAAATGGCTTTAGACCAGCTAGAAAACTGCGATAGTAAATTAGAACACTTGCAGAATTGAGCGATAGTGAATCGTGTGGAAATTTATTTTATTACTATTTATTTTTATTTTTTATAATTATTATTATTTTTTTATTATATTATAATTTATGTTTTTGTGTTTCAAACTTTATCATACCCGGGATATCTACTAGACTCTTGTTTGGACAGATTTAAGTGTGTTATTGTTAATAATTAAATACCTACAATATAAAACGCCAAATTTCATTGCAAAATAATTGTACCGCTTTCAGCACCTAAAATCAGAAAGAATCATACCGCCAAGGAGGTTAACAGGAGCGCAGGAGAAAGTCTCTGTGATGTTGACCAAGGCGAAGGCAGAGGTCATCTGGGCTGGATGGCTTAAGTAAGCAGGACTGACGATCAGGATATCATCAACAGGTGAGTCACTGTGGAGAGATAGGAGCTGGCAATTAGCCGACAGCTGAGCGGCCAGCTCAGAGGCCAGCTCAGAGAAGGAAGGGCTGAGCCCAGGCCTGACACTCTCTGACTGGGAAGCAGCTAAGCTGTGCTCTCTTTTTAAATACCACATGGTTTGGGAATCCTGCTGTACAATCTGCAGGTTGGGGTTACGTTCTTGACCAAACTAGAAAGAAAATGGAATTGAGGAAAAAGAGAACTGGGCAGACTGTTGGAATATCATGTCTGAATAGTCCTGGAGTAATATTTGATAGAACAAAGTTTGTGTACATCAGTATTTATTAGAATGTTATGTCGACAGGATTTGGACATCTACACTGATAATCAGGGCACTGGTCATCAGTATCCTGATCATTAGTGCAGATGCAACAGTGCTAATCAGTGCTGCTAATCAGTGGCAATCAGTGATCCCAATTAGTGCCCATCAGTGCCATCTATCAGTGCCCATCAGTGCCACATATTAGAGCAGCCTCACCAGTGCCCATCAGTGCCTCCTTATCAGTGCCCATCAGTGCCATCTGTCAGTGCCCATCAGTGCCACATATTAGAGCAGCCTCACCAGTGCCCATCAGTGCCTCCTCATCAGTGCCCATCAGTGCCGCCTATCAGTGCCCATCAGTGCAGGCTCATCATTACACATAAGTGAAGGAGAAAAGTTACCTGTTTGCAAAATTTTATAACAGAAACTAAGAAAAACTTTTTTTTTCAAAATGTTTAGACTTTTTTTGTTTGTTTAGTGAAAAATAAAAAACCTAGTGGTGATTAAATACCACCAAAAGAAAGCTCTATTTGTGTGAAAATAATCATAAAAATGTCATATGGGTAAAGTGTTGCATAACCACGCATTTGACATTTAAAGTGTGACAGCGCTGAAAGTTGAAAATTGTCCTGGGCAGGAAGGGAGTGAAAGTGCCCTGTAGGCAAGTGGTTAAAGACAGTATATTTCAAACAGAATTCAATGACAGGAGCATTTTTCTTGCAGTTGGCTTCCTTCTGACATGTTTCCTTTATAGTAGTGTAAAACCCATCTGAAGCAAAGAAAAGCCTGTCAAGACAGACCCTTGGCCATACACCATAAAATCTAATGCCGCGTACACACGAGCGGACTTTACGGCGGACTTTGCCCGGCGGACTGGATTTCGTCGGACAATTCGATGTGTGCGGGCTCCAGCGGACTTTGTTTTCTCAAAAGTTGGACGGACTTAGATTTGAAACTTGTTTAAAATTTATCCGTTGAAATCGAGTCCGGTCGAAAAGTCCGCCGTCTGTATGCTAGTTCGACGGACAAAAAGCCACGCTAGGGCAGCTATTGGCTACTGGCTATGAACTTCCTTGTTTTAGTCCAGTGTACGTCATCACGTACGAATTCGACGGACTTTGGTGGATTGTGTGTAGGCAAGTCCGTTCATTCAGAAAGTCCGTCGGAAAGTACGTCGAAAAGTCCGCCAGGCAAAGTCCGCCGTAAAGTCCGCTCGTGTGTACGCGGCATCAGGCTTCATGTACACTACAGCTCCTAAACTTGAGTTTAGGAGCTTTTGACACTTTTTTTGTCAAAGCTCCTAAACTCAAATCCATAAAAGCCTGTGTGTTCATGTACACATACTGTAGGCATTCACCAGAGTTTAGGAGCTGCTGCGGTTAGGGGAGCTTCAACCTCCCTCTCCTGAATGTGGAAGAATCACGTTCAGGATAGGAAAGTTTTGAACGCTGGCCGTAAATGCGGCGTGATTTTGACGCGTTTTACTGCGGCCGGCAGTCAAAGTAGGCTATGTGTACATGAAGCCTTATTGCACAATCTCTTTTAGATATATTATAACAAACCTAAATAATTCATTCAATTGATATCAAATCAGACAGGCCCTTGCACTACACGGTTGCTAGTAGATCTAGAGGAGGTTGTACAATTAAATGGTAAAGCTTACAAGGTATGATCATTTACTTCCCGGATTGCCTGTGGCATAGCACTATGGTGGGGAACCACACAGCCATTCGTACTCAAGCGTTTTCTGATATGCTCTAACTTCCACTCGCTGGGTCGCAGAGCAGTTGACCAAGTCTGTATGGAGTAGTAGAAGACATAAAGAGTGTGTGTGTTGCGCTGTTGGTGGAAAATGAGTGTCAGGAATCTGGAGCAGAGGATTAACATCAAATTTTGCATTAAAATTGGCAAAAGTGTAAGTAAAACTAGCTCTGTTACAACAGACATATGGTGAACATTTTATGAAGAAATCAAGTGTTTTTGAATGGCATAGGCAGTTTAACCGCTTGCCGACCAGTGCGCGACGATATACGTCCGCACAACGGCATGGCTGCGCAAATGGGCGTACCTGTATGTCCCCTTTAAGACGCGGCACTGTGGGCGTGCCCGCCCGCTGCGTACTCTGTGACTGTGCCCGCGGATTTGATGTCCGCCGGTGTCCCGCGATCGTGTCAGGGAGCGGCAGAACGGGGAGTAAACAAGGCATTTCCCTGTTCTGCCTAGTGACATGACAGGGATCTACTGCTCCCTGTAATCGGGAGCAGTGATCCCTGTCATGTCAGTGGTAGCCTATCCCCCCCACAGTTAGAATCACTCCCTAGGACACACTTAACCCCTTGATCGCCCCCTAGTGTTTAACCCCTTCCTTGCCAGTGTCATTTAAACAGTAATCAGTGCATTTTTATAGCATGATCGCTGTATAAATGACAATGGTCCCGAAATAGTGTCAAAAGTGTCCGATGTGTCCGCCATAATGTCGCAGTCATGATAAAAATCGCAGATCGCCGCCATTATTAATAAAAAATGTTTTATAATAAAATTGCCATATATCTATCCCCTATTTTGTAGCCGCTATAACTTTTGCCCAAACCAATCAATATACGCTTACTGCAATTTTTTTTTACCAAAAATATGTAGAAGAATACATATCGGCCTAAACTGAGAAATAAATTAGTTTTTTTTATATATTTTTTGGGGATATTTATTATAGCAAAAAGGAAAAAATATTGCATTTTTTGCAAAATTGTTGCTTATTTTTTGTTTATAGAGCAAAAAATAAAAACCGCAGAGGTGATTAAATATCACCAAAAGAAAGCTCTATTTGTGGGGGAAAAAAGGACGTCAATTTTGTTTGGGTGCAACGTTGCTCGACCGCGCAATTGTCAGTTAAAGCGACGCAGTGCCGTATCGCAAAAAGTGCTCTGGTCAGGAAGGGGGTAAATTCTTCCGGGGCTGAAGTGGTTAAAGAGGGGCCAGAAGATGTCCACAATGCCACGAGAAGTGGGCAGCCAATCATGCAAAGGACAGATGCAAATGTGGACAGAGTACGAACCCTCGTACGCTCATGCTGGTGTGTTTTTTTGATCACAAGGGCGGTTATTTACTAAAGGAAAATCCACTTGGCACTACAAGTGCAAACTACAAGTGCAAAGTGCACTTGAAATTGCACTGTTAGTGCACTTGGAAGTGCAGTCGCTGTAGATCCGAGGGGGACATTCAAGGAAAATTAAAAACAGCATTTTAGCTTGCAGGTGATTGGATAATAAAATCAGCAGAGCTTCCACTCATTTCAGATCTACCCCTCAGATTTACAGCGACTGCACTTCCAAGTGGACTTTCAAGTACACTTTGCACTTGTAGTTTGCACTTGTAGTGCAAAATGGATTTGCCTTTCGTAAATAACCTCCAAGGTGTGATAGTGTATGGTCAGCCTAAGACACATTGGGGGTTATTTACGAAAGGCAAATCCACTTTGCACTACAAGTGCAAACTACAAGTGCAAAGTGTACTTGAAAGTCCACTTGGAAGTGCAGTCACTGTAAATCTGAGGGGAAGATCTGAAATGAGGGGAAGCTCCGCTGATTTTATCATCCAATCATGTGCAAGCTAAAATGCTGTTTTTTAATTTCCTTGCATGTCCCCCTCGGATCTACAGCAACTGCACTTCCAAGTGCACTTTCAGTGCAATTTCAAGTGCACTTTGCACTTGTAGTTTGCACTTGTAGTGCAAAGTTGATTTGCCTTTCGTAAATAACCCCCATTGTCAAGCCGATAGTCTAATATCCATTACATTGGGGGTTATTTACTAAAGGAAAATCCACTTTGCACTGCAAGTGCAATTGAAAGTGCACTTGGAAGTAAAGTCGCTGTAGATACGAAAGGGACACGCAAGGAAAATAAAAAACAGCATTTTAGCTTGCACATGATTGGGTGATAAAATCAGCAGAGCTTCCACTTATTTCAGCTCTACCCCTGAGATTTAGAGCGACTGCACTTTGAAGTGCACTTGCAGTACAAAGTGTATTTGCCTTTCGTAAATAAACCCCATTGCACCATGTCCTTTATTTGTACTTAGAGGTCATACATTCGATTCTACATGCTCCGTGTGATAAGAGCCTGTGTCAGCTCAAGACTTCACCAGGGAAACAAAATGCCAAAGTATTGCTTTTCCTTCATATCTATCAGAAGAAAACCACTTCTGCTTCTTAAAGGAACTGAGATGCTGGGTTGCCATGGTTATGCTAGATATTGGGAGCCTGGATGTAAGGATGCCGCTGTGTGCAGAACAGTCTTTTGGCTGATTTACCTGGGATCTGCCGCATCCCCAGGAAGCCTGATCTGCTTATCCATCAGGTCACCGGCGCTGCCTGTTGTACCTCATTGCTCCAGGGAATGCAGTGATTGCAGGCAGTTATTTGAAGATTCTTTGAGCTGTCACTCCAACCCCTTGGTGAAACCGACTGAAAGATCAAACATATGGAAATCAATTTTACAAGTTCTGAATTTTACATGCTTAAAGGAAATCCTCCAAATAAAACAATGCTACACATATTTTACTTAAACTCCCTGGCGGTATGATTCTTTCGGATTTTAGGTGCTGAAAGCGGTACAATTATTTTGCATGGAAATTTGGCGTTTTATATTGTAGGTCTGTAATTCTTAACAATAACACACTTAAATCTGTCCAAACAAGAGTCTAGTAGATATCCCGGGTATGATAAAGTTTTAAACACAAAAACATAAATTATAATATAATAAATAAAAATAAATAATTAAAAAAAAAAAATAATAATAATAATAAAATAAATTTCCCCACGATTCACTATCGCTCAATTCTGCAAGGGTTCTAATTTACTATCGCTGTTTTCTAGCTGGTCTAAAGCCACTTTTGATGTAAAGGGACACTTTTTGGTTGCTATGGACAATCTCCAGTTTCCAGGCAGAAAGAACAGTATATATAATATAAAACTGCATGCAGGGCATGGGCCAAAGCACTGGGGACAAAAGGGTTGTGAAATGATTTCATACAGTACGGTATTCTGTAAGATTACAGTACTGTATGTGTTATGATTTTTACAATTTTTTGAATTTGCCGCCAGGCTCCGCCCCCGTGCGTCGCGACGCTCGCAGGGAACGGAGCCTGGCAAGGAGAGGCTTTGGAGGAGGACAGAGCCCACGGACACTGCGGGGGACATCGCAGGATCCCGGGGACAAGGTAAGTAAAGCCACACCAGGATCCTGCGATGTAATCCCGAGTGTGGCTCGGGGTTACCGCTAATGGGACTGAAATTTTAACCCCGAGCCACACTCGGGAAAACCGCCAGGGAGGCTACAATTACATTTAACAAGTAATAAAGGTACACTCCACCAGGGGCGTAACTAGAGCATTTGGCACCTGGGGCGGATCCTATATCTGGCACCCCCCCAACTTTAAAATGTAAAAACACCCCACTGTGCCGCCTCCCATACCTCTGCACCCCCAGTGTCTCTTTGTCACTACTGTGTACCCCCTCTCCACAACTGCACCTCTGGACCCCTTTACATTACACAGCCCCCGCAGCTCTGGACCCCATTACACTACACAGCCCCCCCCCAGTTCTGGACCCCTGCATATTACATAGCCCTCCCCCACACTATCTCTGGATCCCTGCACATTACACAGCCCCTCAACCCAGCTCTGAACCTCTGCACATTACACAGCCCCCCCCCCACAGCTCTGGACCCCTGCACATTACACAGCCCCCCCCCCCCCCACAGCTCTGGACCCCTGCACATTACACAGGCCCCCACAGCTCTGGACCCCTGCACATTACACAGTTCCCCCACAGCTCTGGACCCCTGCACATTACAAAGCCCCCCCCCCCACAGCTCTGGACCCCTGCACATTACACAAGCTCTCCTCCCAAGCTTTGGACCCCTGCACATTACACAGCCCCCCCCACCCACAGCTTTGGACCCCTGCACATTACACAGCCCCTCACCCCAGCTCTGAACCCCTGCACATTACACAGCTCCCCACAGCTCTGAACCCCTGCACATTACACAGCCCCCCACAGCTCTGGACCCCTGCACATTACACAGTTCCCCCACAGCTCTGGACCCCTGCACATTACACAGTTCCCCCAAAGCTCTGGACCCCTGCACATTACAAAGCCCCCCCACCCCACAGCTCTGGGCCCCTGCACATTACAGAAGCTCCCACCCAAGCTTTGGACCCCTGCACATTACACAGCCCCCCCACCCACAGCTTTGGAACCCTGTACATTACACAGCCCCCCACAGCTTTGGACCCCTGCACATTACACAGCCCCCACACATATTAACAATGCTAATGATTCGTTACTAGGACCACCAGTTGCCGTCCTCTATTCAGCACTGCTCACTGTCTCTTTCACCCCTGCTGGGCACCCCCGCACCCTGTCACAGGTCACCTCTCCCTGCCTCCCTGTCACCGCTTTACTGGCAGAGGCAGTGTTGCCAACCACCCGTAGATTTACAGACAGCCCGTAAATTTAAGCCCATTTTCGGGGGATCCGTAAATGTCCATTACAGGCAACGGTGCCCGTAAAAAAGATGGCTGCGAGCCGACCATTCAGCTGCGCATGCGCCGATCTGAAGCCGGTGTTCTGCCGAGAAAGTTCCGCTCGGCGGATAAGTTCCCCCCTCTACTGCGCCTGCGCAGTAGGATCTGGCGGAAATAGCCGAAGCGCAACAGCTGAAAATCAGCTGTACACAGCGCCTGTAAGAGGGCCCCTCGCGGGCTCGCTTCGCTCGCCACGCTTCGGGCACGGCCTCGCTGCGCTCGGCTCTTTTAGATTCCCCCTCTAGGTCCACTTGGATGGTGGGGAAGGAATCTGGACCCAGAGCGCAGGCGCCGTGTACAGCTGATTGAAGCGGGTTGAGCTTCGGCTATCTCCGGCGGCTGGCAGTAGTTCGTACTGCGCAGGCGCTGCGCCTGCGCAGTACAGGGGGGGAACTTATCCGCCGAGGGAACTTTCTCGGCAAGACACCGGACGGGCTCGGCAAAGCTCATACACACTCAGCCGGGCGGCGCATGTGCAGTAATGAAAAGCTGCCGCTTGGCGCCATTCTTAAATGGAGTGTAGCGGCTGCGGCACTTGTTCTCGGCGTGGGGGGCCTCCAAGTGTGTAGGGCTTCAGGACGAGGCAGGCGGCTTACACAAGGTTCAGACATGCCTCATTGCTGAATTTTCATGGACTCCACGGATTGTGACAAAAGGACTTCCTGGCAATGACACTGGGCATGCCTGCTGCAGAGGGTGGGACTCCGTGGGAGTGATGAGTACAGGATGGACAGCAGTGAGCACAGCACAGTCAGTCACACATGTGAGTGAGTCAGTGAGACTGAGATCCTGACTGAGGTAAGATAAAAAAGATGGTAGAGGAGGACTGGGGGTGAACTGGTGAAGCTGTAAAGGGGACAGAGGAGGACACTGATGTGCTGCCCTGTGGAGAGGTGAAAGGGGCGCACAGGAGGACACTGTCACACTGATGTACCTCCTGTGTCATGTCCGCAGCCTCTGTCCACCTCCTGTGTCATATCCGCAGCCTCTGTCCACCACCCGTGTCATGTCTGCAACCTCTGTCCACCTCCTGTGTTATGTCTGCAGCCTCTGTTCACCTCCTGTGTCATGTCTGCAGCCTCTGTGTCCACTTCCTGTGTCATGTCTGCTGACTCTGTCCACCTCCTGTGTCATGTCCGCAGCCTCTGTCCACCTCCTGTGTCATATCCGCAGCGACTGTCCACCACCTGTGTCATATCCGCAGCGACTGTCCACCACCTGTGTCATGTCCGCAACCTCTGTCCACCTCCTGTGTCATGTATGCAGCCTCTGTCCACCTCCTGTGTCATGTCTGCAGCCTCTGTCCACCTCCTGTGTCATGTCTGCAACCTCTGTCCACCTCCTGTGTCATGTCTGCAGCCTCTGTCCACCTCCTGTGTCATGTCCACAACCTCTGTCCACCTCCTGTGTCATGTCCGCAGCCTCTGTCCACCTCCTGTGTCATATCCGCAGCGACTGTCCACCACCTGTGTCATGTCCGCAACCTCTGTCCACCTCCTGTGTCATGTCCGCAACCTCTGTCCACCTCCTGTGTCATGTCCGCAACCTCTGTCCACCTCCTGTGTTATGTCTGCAGCCTCTGTCCACCTCCTGTGTCATGTCTGCAGCCTTTGTCCACCTCCTGTGTCATGTCTGCAGCCTTTGTCCACCTCCTGTGTCATGTCCGCAGCCTCTGTCCACCTCCTGTGTCATGTCTGCAGCCTCTGTCCACCTCCTGTGTCATGTCTGCAGCCTTTGTCCACCTCCTGTGTCATGTCCGCAGCCTCTGTCCACCTCCTGGGTCATATCCGCAGCGACTGTCCACCACCTGTGTCATGTCCGCAACCTCTGTCCACCTCCTGTGTCATGTCCGCAACCTCTGTCCACCTCCTGTGTCATGTCCGCAACCTCTGTCCACCTCCTGTGTCATGTCCGCAGCCTCTGTCCACCTCCTGTGTCATGTCCGCAGCCTCTGTCCACCTCCTGTGTCATGTCTGCAGCCTCTGTCCACCTCCTGTGTCATGTCTGCAGCCTCTGTCCACCTCCTGTGTCATGTCTGCAGCCTCTGTCCACCTCCTGTGTCATGTCTGCAACCTCTGTCGACCTCCTGTGTCATGTCTGCAGCCTCTGTCCACCTCCTGTGTCATGTCTGCAGCCTCTGTCCACCTCCTGTGTCATGTCCACAACCTCTGTCCACCTCCTGTGTCATGTCCGCAGCCACTGTCCACCTCCTGTGTCATGTCTGCAGCCTCTGTCCACCTCCTGTGTCATGTCTGCAGCCTCTGTCCACCTCCTGTGTCATGTCTGCAGCCTCTGTCCACCTCCTGTGTCATGTCTGCAACCTCTGTCGACCTCCTGTGTCATGTCTGCAGCCTCTGTCCACCTCCTGTGTCATGTCTGCAGCCTCTGTCCACCTCCTGTGTCATGTCCACAACCTCTGTCCACCTCCTGTGTCATGTCCGCAGCCACTGTCCACCTCCTGTGTCATGTCCGCAGCCACTGTCCACCTCCTGTGTCATGTCCGCAGCCTCTGTCCACCTCCTGTGTTATGTCTGCAGCCTCTGTCCACCTCCTGTGTCATGTCTGCAGCCTCTGTCCACCTCCTGTGTCATGTCTGCAGCCTCTGTCCACCTCCTGTGTCATGTCTGCAGCCTCTGTCCACCTCCGGTGTCATGTCTGCAGCCTCTGTCCACCTCCGGTGTCATGTCTGCAGCCTCTGTCCACCTCCGGTGTCATGTCTGCAGCCTCTGTCCACCTCCTGTGTCATGTCTGCAGCCTCTGTCCACCTCCTGTGTCATGTCTGCAGCCTCTGTCCACCTCCTGTGTCATGTCCGCAGCCACTGTCCACCTTCTGTGTCAGTCTGGAGAAGAGTCAAGAGTGGGAACACCGCCAGGATGGATAGGATAAAACCCAGAGCCGCCAACCTGGAGCCATCTGACTGAGTCCTGCACGATGCACCCGAGAGGAGGTCAGTGACAGTGCTGCAAGGCCAGTCTGAGTGGGGGGCGGGTTGCTGATGTAAGGTAGGAGTGAATACAATAATGTAAGGGGGCACTGATACAAAGGTTCCCCCCTATATTAGTAAACCCCCTCCCCACTTACCTTAGTGTATTCACTCTGCGAAAGTTGGTCTCTAGTCACCAGAGTGCCCCCACATCAGAGTTCCTGCTATTCCCCTTTATAAAAGAGTCTGCAGTATTCCGTCCTTTCAGTGCAAGGGCAATGCTGCAGACCCTGATGCAAGTGGGAACTCTGATCTAAAGGGAATGCAGTGGACTCTGATATAAGGGGGTCTCTGGTCAACAGAGCCCCCCCCCCTCAAATCAAGATCTGCAACATTCCCCCTTTACATAAGAGTTCCCTTTCACTGTAAGGGGGGATCCTGCAGACTCTGATGTAAGGGGGGACTCTGGGCTGGCTGGGTTATAGTAACCTGACCTTCATGTAAATGGAGAAATATGTTTTTTGACTTTTGTTTAGCTTAAACACATTGCTAATAGCACTAGCTATATGTTTATAATTTAAACATTGATATTTGCACTGTTTAGCACTGAAAAGTGACATCTTAGGTACTTTTTAGCCGTGTCAGTAAAAAACGCAACTCTGCCAGTAAATTTCATGGGGTCTTGCCAGTAAAAAAAATTGGTGCTGTTTGTAAATTTTGGCGTCCTGCCAGTAAATTTCACTTTGAGGAGTTGGCAACACTGGGCGGAGGGCGGGGGGTCACTGGCCTGACACCCTCCCCCCCCCCCCTGTTGGTACACCACTGCACGCCACTCAAACATCATCTTGTGTTTAAATGACCATGTCATCAAAAATTTAAATGAAGGTGGGCACCTGTAAAAGAAGAATAGAAATACCTTTCATGCAGGCAGGAAGCACAATTTTTGCCATCTCAAAGTGTGTTAATTGGACACATTTGGATGTGTCAGGCTGAGTCCCTGTTGTCCAGTCTGGTTCCTCCTGCAGGTTGCATGGTCACTACTGTGTTCTGTAGTGACATAGTACCTGGCAGGAGGAACCACAGTTTTAAGCTGGAGAGAAACTATCCAACACATTCAGAAATCTTAGTTGGTAGCTGCGACCAGAACTCTTCACTCACCGCCCACTGGACAGGTCTTACTATTCTCATAGGCGTGCGCACAGGGTGTGCTGGGTGTGCCTGGGCACACCCTAATCACCCCATGTGCATTAGCATTATCCAGGGGTGGCATCAGGTGGGTGATTGGGGTGCCGGTGGCCAGTGTAAATGCCCCCATGATATTAAAGGCTAGGTTCAACTAGGAACACATTACACCTATACTTAGGATGTAAGGTAATATGCTCCTAATCAACTGTCTCCCACCATCAGAGCCTCCTCCCTGTGACAGCAGGTGGTGTTCATGTATGTTTGAGCTTTGGGGTGCACACCCTAATGTAATAGGCTGCGCACACCTATGACTATTCTTCTTTACAGGGTGCCTTTGTTTTATTTTATTCCTATAGCAACAGCGTTACTTTAGTCTTTTTCAAAAATGTGGGATACCTACTGTGCACATTGTCTTTAGCTTTTAATTTGACATTTATCTTGTGTGCCTGGCTGCCCCAATGAATCTATATGCACGAGTTTAACCTAAACGAGCTTGCAGAATTTAGCGTAAACATGAAAGCATGGATCCATCCTGCCTTGTATCAACGGTTCAGGCTGCTGGTGGTGTATTGGTGTGGGGGATATTTTCTTGGTACACTTCTCGCCCCTTAGTACCAAAGATTTAAATGCCGCGACCTACCTGAGTATTGTTGCTGAGGATTTACACCCCTTTATGACTACAGTGTACCCATCTTCTGATGGCTCCTTCCAGCAGGATAATGCACCATGTCACAAAGCTCAGATCATCTCACCACTGGACAATGAGGTCCCTGTACTACAATGGCCTCCACAGTCACCAGATCTCAATCCAATAAAGCACCTTTGGGATGTGGTGGAACAGGAAATTCTCATCATGGATGTGCAGCCGAAAAAATCTGCAGCAACTGTTTGATGCTATCATGTCAATATGGAGCAAAATCTCTAAGGAATGTTTCCAACACCTTGTTGAATCTTTGCCACAAAGATTTAAGGCAGTTCTGAAGGCAAACCCGGTACTAGCAAAGTGTACCTAATAAAGTGGCTTGTGAGTGTATATGTAAAACTGAATAAATTGTTCAAGCTATATAAATACCAATAATAAGGTATCCTGGTAGGTTAATTGGTTCCTGTCTAATTGGCCCTAGTATGTGTATGTATGAATGTGAGATGAATGACCTTGCATGTAGGCTTAGGAAAATTCAGTCCCTGTGTTCTCTGGTCCCAAGAACAGCACCACAAATCTCGGGAAGGATGGATACACTGTGCAGAACTGGAATCCTCTGAAATCCTGGAGCCTGCCATATGCAACATACTGGTTTTACCAATAGTGTTGTTGGGGAACGCCCTCATTACATCTCATAATGCAAACCCTTTCAACAGGGCCGTAACCATGTGTGATGGAGCTGTACTGGGCAAAACCATTTAGGAGCCCCCTGGTCACTCTAATTGTCAATTCCTCTAATGATACAGAATACTTATTACTCATAAAAAGGTTCATACTGTATATGAATAGACTTTCAACACAGGTATTTTCAAACTAGGGACCCATTTACACAAGATTTTGGTAAAGCTTATGCTGGGATCCCCTCTAGGGTTGCCACCTCATCCCTTTAAACCCGAACACATATTCATTACACAGGTTCTGTGGCTGACTAAGTTGGTATTTAAACTCACTTGGTGCCTTATCTGAATGTAATTAGCCTCAGAACGTATGTAATTCAAAGGTGTTCGGGTTTAAAGGGATGAGGTGGCAACTCTAATCCCCTCTCACTGTCACATAGACATCAAAGCTGCTCATTAGGCTTCATGTACACGGGACATTTCTACAACCTCTCCTGAACGATTTAACTTGACAGATAGTAACCCACGTTTAAAATGTCAGTTTTGCCGCGTTTACATGCCGCGTTTTGCAGCGTGTTGCTGTGTTTGTGTTTAAAAGCGTTTAAAAAAAATGACAAAAAATGAAAAACGCCTGTAAACAAAATGCGGCTAAATGCGAGTTTGAAATGCCTCTAAACTCAGCTTCTGAACCCATTTTTTTGCATTCCAAAAAAAAGCCTCTAAACTCAACTGCATAGAAACAACTGTAAACGACCCTTTGTATATGTACTGATAAGATAAAGAGGAGAATTCAGGAGCAGTTGAAAAAAATACCCAACTTCTCCTAAACGTCCCTTTGCCAGCAGCAGTGTACATAGGACAGGCGAGGAGTGGGTGACTATCTTCCTGATGCCCCAACCATGCTTCTAGTTTATATCATCTAAGTCAGTGGTTCTCAACCTGGGGGTCGAATGACGATTTGCCAGGGGTCACTGAATCCTGGGCTGTTCCTGAAGTTCGCACCGCTCTCCCAGGCGTTTCACAGCCGCCCAGCAGGGCTGTCCCTGTGGCTGCCCAGCTGGGCTGTTTTCCTGGAGCCCGCGGCCGCCCACTCCTTCACAGCCACCCATTCAGTTCATGGCATGGCTGGGGGGCAGAGAGTGGAGGTCAGCTGACTGGTAAGGAATGTGAAGTGGGAGGGGCTGGAGTAGACCCTATCTCCTGATTTCGGCATAGGTGTCACTGCTACGAGACACCACAGAGCTGGAGACACAGTGAAGCCGGAGACACAGTGAGTAACACTACCTGTGATTAGAGTTGCCATTAAAAGTCCCCACCACAGTTCTCAGATCAGCAGATGACCTTGATCAAGAGCACCTAAGTTGGCCGATCAGAACTCCCCCCCAGCTCTGCCACTGATCCCACCCCCCACCTGCACTGTCACTCATCCTAACTCCTCGCCACTCATCCCACCCCCCCCCACCCCACCTCCCCCACCAAGGAGTAAGAGAAGGAATAAAAATAGAGAATACATGGAAGGGAAAGAGGGACGGGGAAAAAAACAAGAAATTAGGATAGAGCGAGATAAAAGGGAAAGAAAGGAGAACAAAGAGAAAGAGTGGTACATCCTAAAATGTACCATAAGGGGTTTTAATACTGTACGAGTGGAAGGGACTCAGGGAGCGCTAAATGTCCGTGGGTTAGGGGCACAAATTACTTGTCTTGCCTTAGGTGCTGACAACCCACGCTACAAACATTTTACTGTCAGGGGTCCCCACAACTTGGGAAATTTTATCAAGGGGTCACAGCTAGGGGTGCAACGGATCGTCATCGATCCGTGATTCGATCCGCGGAGGTTGATCCGTACGGGACACCCGCGATCCGCGGAGCTCTCTCTGGCCTCGGCCATAGTAAAGGCCGCGACTTTGGCCTAGCTCCGGAGTGGCGGCCATCTTGGTACACCCGGCGGCCGTTTAGCACGTGATCTCTTCCCTCTGTGTACTGATCTGTACAGTGGAGGGGAGAGATCGGATGGCAGCAGTGCCAATACTCTGCAATGCCCTGCCAATACTCTGCAATGCCCTGCCAATACTCTGCAATGCCCTGCCAATACTCTGCAATGCCCTCCCAATACTCTGCAATGCCCTCCCAATACTCTGCAATACCCCTCAATACTCTGCAATACCCTGCCAATACACTGCAATACACTGAGAATACTCTGCAATGCCCTGCCAATACTCTGCAATACCCTGCCAATACACTGCAATGCCCTGCCAATACACTGCAATGCCCTGCCAATACTCTGCAATACCCTGCCAATACTCTGCAATACCCTGCTGCAATGCCCTGCCAATACTCTGCAATACCCTGCCAATACTCTGCAATACCCTGCTGCAATGCCCTGCCAATACTCTGCAATGCCCTGACAATACTCTGCAATGCCCTGACAATACTCTGCAATGCCCTGAGAATACTCTGCAATGCCCTGCCAATACTCTTCCATGCCCTGCCAATAGTCTGCCATACCCTGCCAATACTCTGCCAATATACCCGCCAATACCCTGCCAATATACCCGCCAATACCCTGCAATACTCTGCCAATACTCTGCCAATACTCTGCCAATACTCTGCCAATAGGGAGATTGTGGATATTACAGTGGGGGAGATTTTTTTTTTGTTGATCCGAAAATGATCCGAACCGTGACTCCTGATCCGAGGAACGATCCAAACCGTGAGTTTATTGATCCGTTGCACCCCTAGTCACGGCACTAGAAAGGTTGAGAACCACTGATCTAAATGGTGTTAGCCAGTGAGTATCTCCTTCATTTTCTGCTTGACCAACACACGAAGAATGCTTATCCTATTTCCTCTTGATACTGTTTAGACAAGAGGGAAAGGTTTTTGATTTTCTGAGTATAGTTGCATGTTATGGACTGTGAGTGAATTTAGAGCATTGTAGAAGGTGATTTTTGCCTGTATCTATTAGTTTATATAGTAAGTGTTCAGGAGAACCTTAAAACTGGTTCCTATCATATCTATTTGTCATCTCTCTCTCTCTCCCCCTATCTAATCTATTTCTCTAGTCTATCTCTTTCTCAGCTCACTAAAGCCTAGTACACATGGGCCGAATGTCAGGAGAAACTGGCAAATATTCGGCCCGTGTGTACTGCAGCTGGTCCCAGAGACAGGTGAGGAGTGGGTTGTTATCTTCATGATGTCCCAGTGGTGCTCCAAAATATAAGGGGTGCTTTGCAATGAGAACCTCCTTCCTTCCCTGCTTCACGGACATATGCAGAATGATTCTCCCATTTCCGGTTGATGCTGCTTCACTAAAAGTGAAGGTTTTCATATCTGGATATAGTCGAACGTTATGGATCTAGTCAGCTTTCTATCTGTCTATTTATACCAGCCATTCTCAACCAGGATTCCTCCAGAGATTGCTCGGGGTTCCTTGAGCTGTGGTTGACTTCTGATCTGGTACAACCAGAACCAGTGGCATGACAGCAATGATATTGTTATCTGTATGTAAGGGTGGCATTTTGATTAGCACTGTAAAACCCCCAGAAGCAGCCAATGACCCCCCCCCCCCCCCCCCCAATGAATTAATTTTATCAGGGGGTCCATGAGTACTGAAAATGTATTCAAAGCTTCTTCTAGGGTAAAAAGGTTGAGCAAGGCTGATCTAAACATAGTAAGTGTTGGCATGCAAAGTAAAACATAGGAAGAGCCTCAAAGTGGCTGTAAATCCTTACATATGCCCGGTAAAATGACTAGCTGCAGGTGACACACAGAGATGACACACATCTTCCTACATAAGTTGTACCTGTTTATCTGCAGCTGTCTCTTCTCTACAGCTGTTCAAAGTGCAGAATTTAAACAGCTTGTCCAAGCTTTCAAAAAGCAGGGAGCTGAAGTTACACTCAGTGAGGGGAGGTCTGAAAAGCTGATTAAAGGGAAGGCACACATCCCCCTTCACACAGCTCACAGGAACAGAGCTGAGGCTGTCAATCACAGGCTGTGTGCTGGAGCTCCCTCCTCTGTCACCCTTTTACCTCTTGGTGTCAGGAAAACCTGCCAGTTAAAAAAATTACACTTAGCGCTCTGAATTGAGACGAGTACACATTATAGAGGGATATGCTTTGTTCGTATTTCATGTCAGAGGTTTACAACCACTTTAAAGCCTCCTTCACACATGCGATTACATGCAAACGCCAGATTTCAGTGGCGAGAATCAGTGGGTTCTTGCAGTTGGGATGACAGGTATGGGCTGCTCAGCGTGGAAAAATAAGAAACAGTTTGAGAGGAGCAGTGTCTGTTAACCTATGGATGTGCAAATACATGCTATCTGTGGTTAGTGATGAATGAGGGATTTTGAACAGACAGATATGACCAGGGTCGCCATCCTAACCACATGTAACCGCTGAGTGCACGGCTACATGCAAACAACACTGACTTCTCTCAGCCTGTCATTACTTTGTACAGGCTGAGCAAGTGCCGCTGTTTACATACAGTGGAGACGGAAAGTATTCAGACCCCCTTAAATTTTTCACTCTTTGTTATATTGCAGCCATTTGCTAAAATCATTTAAGTTCATTTTTTTTCCTCATTAATGTACACACCGCACCCCATATTGACAGAAAAACACAGAATTGTTGACATTTTTGCAGATTTATTAAAAAAGAAAAACTGAAATATCACATGGTCCTAAGTATTCAGACCCTTTGCTCAGTATTTAGTAGAAGCACCCTTTTGATCTAATATAGCCATGAGTCTTTTTGGGAAAGATGCAACAAGTTTTTCACACCTGGATTTGGGGATCCTCTGCCATTCCTTATTTGCAGATCCTCTCCAGTTATGTCAGGTTGGATGGTAAACGTTGGTGGACAGCTATTTTTAGGTCTCTCCAGAGATGCTCAATTGGGTTTAAGTCAGGGCTCTGGCTGGGCCATTCAAGAACAGTCACAAAGTTGTTGTGAAGCCACTCCTTGGTTATTTTAGCTGTGTGCTTAGGGTCATGGTCTTGTTGGAAGGTAAACCTTCGGCCCAGTCTGAGGTCCTGAGCACTCTGGAGAAGGTTTTCGTCCAGGATATCCCTGTACTTGGCCGCATTCATCTTTCCCTCAATTGCAACCAGTCGTCCTGTCCCTGCAGCTGAAAAACACCCCCACAGCATGATGTTGCCACCACCATGCTTCACTGTTGGGACTGTATTGGACAGGTGATGAGCAGTGCCTGGTTTTCTCCACACATACCGCTTAGAATTAAGGCCAAAAAGTTCTATCTTGGTCTCATCAGACCAGAGAATCTTATTTCTCACCATCTTGGAGTCCTTCAGGTGTTTTTTTTAGCAAACTCCATGCGGCCTTTCATGTGTCTTGCACTGAGGAGAGGCTTCCGTCGGGCCACTCTGCCATAAAGCCCCGACTGGTGGAGGGCTGCAGTGATGGTTGACTTTCTTTTTCCCATCTCCCAACTGCATCGCTGGAGCTCAGCCACAGTGATCTTCTTTACCTCTCTCACCAAGGCTCTTCTCCCCCGATAGCTCAGTTTGGCCGGACGGCCAGCTCTAGGAAGGGTTCTGGTCGTCCCAAACGTCTTCCATTTAAGCATTATGGAGGCCACTGTGCTCTTAGGAACCTTAAGTGCAGCAGAATTTTTTTTGTAACCTTGGCCAGATCTGTGCCTTGCCACAATTCTGTCTCTGAGCTCAGTTCCTTTGACCTCATGATTCTCATTTGCTTTGACATGCACTGTGAGCTGTAAGGTCTTATATAGACAGGTGTGTGGCTTTCCTAATCAAGTCCAATCAGTATAATCAAACACAGCTGGACTCAAATGAAGGTGTAGAACCATCTCAAGGATGATCAGTAGAAACGGACAGCACCTGAGTTAAATATATGAGTGTCACAGCAAAGGGGCTGAATACTTAGGACCATGTGATATTTCAGTTTTTCTCTTTTTAATAAATCTTCAAAAATGTCAACAATTCTGTGTTTTTCTGTCAATATGGGGTGCTGTGTGTACATTAAAGCGGTTGTATACCCGCTGTCATTTTTTTTTTTTTTTTACACCTGCAAGGGAAAAGGCATAATGAGCTAGTATGCACCGCATACTAGCTCATTATGAGATACTTACCTTAGAACGAGGCGCCGGCATCTCACCTGGTCCACGCCGAGGGAGCCGACATCTCCCCTCGGCGTGTCTTCCGGGTATCGCGGCTCCGGCGCTGTGAGTGGCCGGAGCCGCGATGTCGTCACTCCCGCGCATGCGCGCGGGAGACTTCTGCCCGGCAAGCTCCGGAGTTTGCCGGGCTGTCAGCCGAGAGTCCCCTGTGCGCATGCGCCGCTGCAGTTAGCGGCTCATTGCGAGGGGAATATCTCCTAAACCTTACAGATTTAGGAGATATTTTTTTTACCTACAGGTAAGCCTTATTATAGGCTTACCTGTAGGTAAAAGTTACAAATATAGGTATACAACCGCTTTAATGAGGAAAAAAATGAACTTAAATGATTTTAGCAAATGGCTGCAATATAACAAAGAGTGAAAAATTTAAGGGGGTCTGAATACTTTTCGTCCCCACTGTACACCTGTCATCCCTGACACAAGAATCCACTAATTGCCCCTGTTAAGGAGGCTTATGCCCCGTACACACGAGAGGAATTTCCATCGGAAAAATCTTGGATGGTTTTTCCGACGGAATTCCACTCAAGCTTGCCTTGCATACACACGGTCACACAAAAGTTCTCTGAACTTTCGACCGCCAAGAACGCGGTGATGTACAACACTACGACGAGCCGAGAAAATGAAGTTCAATGCTTCTGAGCATGCGTCGAATTGTTTCCAAACATGCGTGTTTTTTTGCGCGTCGGAATTGCATACAGACGAACGAAATTTCCGTCAAGATCTTTTTCTGTCTGAAAAATAGAGAACCAGCTCTCAATCTTTTGGGAGGCTGGCGGAAATTCAGACAGAAAAAGTTGGATGGAGCGTACACACGGTCGGAATATCCGACCAAAAGCTCCCATCACACTTTTTTTGACGGAAATTCCGACCGTGTGTATGCAGCATTAGAAATTGTTTCTGTACAAGAGCCCCAATGTCTATGTCATATCAATTTACATATTATTTCTCTCCCTAACCAATTTATCTCTCTCTTCTCTCTATATATATATCTCTGTTCTATTTTCCTTAGAGCTCTTGCACACTGGGGCGGGGGCGGCGTTGGCGGTAAAACGCCGCTATTATTAGCGGCCTTTTACCGTCGGTATGCGGCCGCTAGCGGGACGGTTTTACCCCCTGCTAGCGGGCGAGAAAGGGTTAAAATCACCGCAAAGCGCCTCTGCAGAGGCGCTTTGCCGGCGGTATAGCCGCGCCGTCCCATTGTTTTCAATGGGCAGGAGCGGTAAAGGAGCGGTATATACTCCGCTCCATCACCGCTCCGAAGATGCTGCTGGCAGGACTTTTTTTACCGTCCTGCCAGCGCATCGCTCCAGTGTGAAAGCCCTCGGGGCTTTCACACTGGATACACAGCAGCGGCACTTTTGGGTCGGTTTGCAGGCGCTATTATTAGCGCAATAGCGCCTGCAAACCGCCCCAGTGTGAAAGGGCTCTTACTTTCTTTTCTTTTTTTTTTTCTCTATCTACAATCTAACCCTACAAATTGTTGCTGCACAAGGGTCATTTGCTGACTATGACATACTGTATGTATCTCTTTCCCCGTCTAACCTATCTCTCTATTCTTTTCCTCTTCTATTATCCTTTTCTACTGTATATGTTTATTCTATACTTTCTTCCTATTTTTCGGTCTCTCTAATTTTATCTTTTTTTTTTTTTTTAATTGTTCCTATAAAGGGGCTCTTTTCTGATTATGGCATACCTATTGTGTATGTATCATCTCTCTAGTCTAGATCTCTTCTATTTGCTCTCTTCTTTAACCACATGCCGACCACCCGCCGTCATTATACTGTGGCAAGTTGGCACGGCTGCGCGAATCCCCGTAGGTGTACGTCGGCCGCTTTAAGAGCTCTAGGGGGCGCACGCGTTCCCACGGCGGAATGCCGAAGCTGATGCACGTGGCCGGCGGCCGCAATGTCTGCCGGTGAGCCGCGATCGCTCCAGAGAGAGACAGCACGGGGATGTGTCAATGCAAACTGACAGATCCCCATTCTGTCAGGGAAGTAGAGAGAGATCTGCTGTTCCTGGTAATCAGGAACAGCGACCTCTCTTTACTCCCTGTCAGTCCACTCCCCCCACAGTTAGAAACACCTCCCTAGGGAACACTTAACCCCTTGATCGCCCCCTAGTGTTAACCCCTTCCCTGCCAGTGACATTTTTACAGTAATCAGTGGCTATTTTTAGCTCTGATCGCTGTATAAATGTCACTGGTCCCAAAAAAGTGTCAAAAGTGTCCGACCTGTCCGCCGCAATGCCGCAGTCCTTCTAAAAATCGCAGATCGCCGCCATTGCTAGTAAAAAATAAATAAATTATAAAAATGCCATAAATCTATCCCCTATTTTGCAGACGCTATAACTTTTTGCGCAAACCAATCAATATACGCTTATTGCAATTTTTTTACCAAAAATATGTAGAAGAATACATATCGGCCTAAACTGAAAGGGACATTTTTTTAATTTTTATTTTGGATATTTATTATAGCAAAAAGTTAAAAAAAATATTGTTTTTTTTTTTTAAATCTTCGTTTTTTTTTTTTGTTTATAGCGCAAAAAATAAAAACCGCAGAGGTGATCACATATCACCAAAATAAAGCTCTATTTGTGGGGGAAAAAGAAGGACATACATTTTGTTTGGGTACAATGTCACATGACCACGCAATTGTCAGTTAAAGCGACGGAGTGCCGTATCGCAAAAAATTGCCCAGTCATTAAGGGGGCAAATCCTTCCGGTCCTTAAGTGGTTAAATCGACAACATATTCACACTTCATTTTCTTTCTTTTTATTTTCTCTAATCTATTTATCCTTAAAAATTGTCCCTGCACAGCGGCATTTTGCTGATTATGGCATATCTGTTTTAACATCCCTTTCCCTATATCTCTATCCCATTATCACTTTATTTTCTTTAATTTCTCCTCCATTCTCTTCTCTTGCTCCCTGTCTCACCTATCTTCCCTACCTTTCTCTTTTTTATCTACATTCTGTTCTTTTCTCTCTTTTCCTTTTCTCCCTTGCTCCAATACCTATCTATCCTTACTAAATGTGAGATTTCATGCATTTTCTATGCCTCTGCAGCCCATGGATTAGCAAACAAGACGTGCGCTGACTGTAGCCCCCATCTGTTTCCCAGTCTGTTTTTCCTTATACCCCTCTACACACGTGCGATCGTCTGCCTCCACAATCGTCTTCGTCCCACACAAGTGTGCTGTTGTCACCTGTCCATGATTTTGTGCCCTGTGTATGTGGACCCCCTTGCATGCCCCCCCCCCCTCCCTCCAGCGCCCCCCTTTCCCAGCCCAGGCTGCACCAAATCTTTCCAGGAGACACCAGGCAGAGAGAAGGCAAGAGGCTGGTGACCAGCAGGACAGGTAAGTGCAGGAAGGAGGGGGATGTTGGGTCACAGGAGGGCAGATATACAGATGTGTTGGTGGGAGGAGAAGGGGATAAGCTGGGCGGATGCTGGAAGATGAGAGCTTTGTGTACCTGCCAAGGAGAAGAGCTGCAAGAATAACCATCTCCAGCTTAGCACCAGGTACCTTCACCCCATTGCATTTATACCACCAGCCTGTGTGTGCATGGCATCCCCTGTGGCATCCCTGGCCTGTCTGTCCCCTCTCATCAGCCTCCCTCTTGTAATTGATTGGAATGCCATCCTGTCCCATCTTGCTGTCCTGATTGCTATATTTCATATCAGCCTGACAAGTACTATTAAATCACCCAGGGACCGCTATTAAATCACCCAGGGACCGTTATTAAATCACCCAGGGACCGTTAATAATTCACCCAGGGACCGTTATTAAATCACCCAGGGACCGCTATTAAATCACCCAGGGACCGTTATTAAATCACCCAGGGACCGTTAATAATTCACCCAGGGACCGTTATTAAATCACCCAGGGACCGTTATTAAATCACCCAGGGACCGCTATTAATTCACCCAGGGACCGTTATTAAATCACCCAGGGACCCCTATTAAATCACCCAGGGACCGTTAATAATTCACCCAGGGACCGTTATTAAATCACCCAGGGACCGTTAATAATTCACCCAGGGACCGCTATTAATTCACCCAGGGACCGTTATTAAATCACCCAGGGACCGCCAGTGCCACAGATGCTTTCCTGTTTTGAAATATGTTATTTTCCTTGACTGGTATGTGTGTGACAGCCGACACTGAGTACAGATCATACAACATAATGATTCCATAGCAGCCTTATCACTATAGGGAATGTGTGTGTGTGAGAGGGGCGTTCAATAATGAACCATCTGCTAACGGTTTACAGATGACAACTTAATATATTTTAGCCAATAAGGCAAAAGATAATTGTGAAAAGCGCTGTACTAGTTCTTAGCGACTGCTCCCCCGATTTAACCCTTTTATCAGTCTGACATAATTGTCCCTAGTATGTATGAATGTGTGTTAGGGACCTTAGATTGTAAGCTCCTTGAGGGTAGGGATGTGATGTGAATGTACGATGTCTATGTAAAGCGCTGCGTAAATTGACAGCGGTATATAAGTAACTGAAATAAATAAAATAAATAAATAAATAATCAAGACGGTGAAACAAAATATAGTGTTATTGCACTTTGCTGTATTAATTGCACCAATAAGTCCTAGATGTAATAAAGCGTAGTGGGAAAGGAAAGCAGCGTGCAGCAACCAATCAGCTATTATCACAAAAAATAAAAAAGGAATATCTGATGAATTGTTGATAATTGCATACTTCTTTTCTAAGAAAAAGGAAGCTTTCATTTCTTTCCTAAAAAGCATGCCTGTTCCGGGTCAGTGACATTGGAGGCACTGAAACCAGAGGACAACCAGCCATCTAGCATGATTTAGGGTCCTTTCACACGGGCGATCCGCCAGAGGACTCCGCTGTGCTCAGCGGGGGATCAGTCATGACAGGTGACAGGTCCTCTCACTATGCAGAGACAGACCTGTCAGAGCCCCGCTCACCTCTATGGGGAGATCGGATGGAAACGGACCGCCTGTCCGCTTTTATCCCATTCTGTCTGATTCGATCCGCCAGACAGGTGGAATAATAGGGTCCCCATCCGTCTAGATTTTTCACGGACAGGACCGGATATCGCAGGATGTCAGCGGACATGTCACCGCTAATATCCGCCGCTCCATAGAGGTGAATGGAGGGTCCGATCGAAAAACTGACAGGCGGACCTGATTGGAAAGCCGGTGTGAATGGGGCCTAAGGCACCCCCGGCCGTGGTCACACTCCTGCCTCCTCCACATACAATGCAGGGTTAATAGTCCTGCATTGAAGGACAAGAACTGTAAATGTTACTTAACCACTTCAGCCCCGGAAGATTTGGCTGCTGAATGACCAGGCCATTTTTTGTGATACGGCACTGCGTCGCTTTAACTGACAATTGCGCGGTCGTGCGACGCTGCACCCAAACAAAATTGACGTCCTTTTTTTCCCCACAAATAGAGCTTTCTTTTGGTGGTATTTGATCGCCTCTGCGGTTTTTATTTGTTGCGCGACAATTTTGAAAAAAACACAATGGGGGTTATTTACGAAAGGTAAATCCACTTTGCACTACAAGTGCAAACTACAAGTGCACTTGAAATTGCACTGAAAGCGCACTTGGAAGTGCAGTCGCTGTAAATCTGAGGGGTAGATCTGAAATGAGGGGAAGCTCTGCTGATTTTATTATCCAATCATGTGCAAGCTAAAATGCTGTTTTTTATTTTCCTTGCATGTCCCCCTCAGATCTACAGCGACTGCACTTCCAAATGCACTTTCAGTGCAATTTTAAGTGCACTTTGCAAAGTGGATTTGCCTTTAGTAAATAAGCCCCAATATTTTGTACTTTTCGCTATAATAAATATCCCCATTTTTTTTAAAAAAAAAAGCACATTTTTTCTCAGTCTAGGCCGATATGTATTCTTCTACATATTTTTGGTAAAAAAAAAAATCGCAATATATTGATTGGTTTGCGCAAAAGTTATAGCGTCTATAAAATAGGAGATAAATTTATAGCATTTTTATTATTATTATTTTTTTTTACTAGTAATGGCGGCGATCTGTGATTTTTATCGTGACTGTGACATTATGGCGGACACATTGGACAATTTTGACATATTTTTGGGACCATTGGCATTTATACAGCGATCAGTGCTATAAAAATGCATTGATTACTGTAAAAATGTCACTAGCAGTGAAGGGGTTAACATTAGGGGCGATCAAGGGGTTAATTGTGTTCCCTGGGAGGTGATTCTTAGATCCCTTTCACACCGAGGGCGTTTTGCAGGCGCTATAGCGTTAAAAATAGCGCCTGCAATCCGCCCTCAAACAGCTGCTCCATTGTCTCCAGTTCACACTGGCAGGACGTCAGGAAAATTCCTGCCAGCAGCTTCTTTGGAGCGGTGAAGGAGCGGTGTGTTTACAGCTCCTCCACCGCTGCTCCCCATTGAAATCAATGGGGCAGCCCTGCAATACCGCCGGCAAAATGCCGATATTGCGGCGCATTGCGGGCGGTTTTAACCCTTTCTCGGCCGCTAGCAGGGGGGTAAAAGCGCCCCGCTAGTGGCCGAAATGCGTCGCAAATCCGACGGTAAAATGCCGCTAAAAATATCAGCGTTTTACCGCTGACGCTATGGGCGGCTCGGTGTGAAAGGGGTCTAACTGAAGGGGGAGGGGACTGACTAGAGGAAGTGACGGATCATCGTTCCTAGCTAATGGGAACACACGAGCTGTCACTCCTCTCAGAACAGAACAGAGATTTGTGTATTTAGACACACACTTCCGTGTTATGTCTCTCGTGCTCACGATCGCTCGTGGCCGGCGGTCATCGCGACCGTCGACCACAAGCATCGGGACCCCCGCAGTGCAGCGGGGGCATGTGCATGCCTCCAGCCACGCACACGCGCCTGCTATCCCTATCCCGCAAGCCAACGTATAGCTACGACGGTTCACCGGATCGTCCCGACCTGCCACAGTAAAATGACGGCGGCTGGTCAGCAAGCGGTTAAAGTGGTTGTAAACCTCAGTCATGAAATTTGCACAAAGCATATCCCTATTCATTGTATACTTGGCTCAATCCAGAGCACAAAGTGTCATTTCTGACTGCTGCCCCATTCCTCTATGCATCACTTCTGACAAGTTTTTCTAACACCAAGAGAAAAAAAGTTGACAGGGGAGGGAGCTCCAGAACACAGCCTGTGATTAACAGCCTTTAGCTCTGTTCTGTTCTCTGTGTGCTGTTTGAAGGGAGGGTGTTTTCCTTCCCTCCAATCAGCTCTCCCCACTATGCCCTGTGTGTAACTTCAGCTCTCCGCCCCCTTTTTTCTGACTGTTCAGACAAGCTTTAGTTTGAATGACCGTAGATAAACAGGTACAGCTTATGTAGGAGGATTAGTTTCATCTGTTTGTATCACCTGAGGACAGTCACTTTACTAGGTATATGTAAGGATTTACAATCACTTTAAGGCTACTCACACACTGGGACGGCACACCGCTTTAGCGCCGTTTAACCGCTTCCGGACCAGCCGCCTCAGTTATACTGCGGCAGGTTGGCACCCCTGCTCGAGCCGTCGTAGCTGTACATCGGCTTTTTAAGACGCCTCCGGTGGCGCACACGCGCATGCGCGAAGCGTGTCCCCGGAGCCGATGCGAGTGCTCGGCTGGTGCGATGACCGCCGGGCACCTGCAATTCCTCCTTACAGAACGGGAATGTGTGTGTGTAAACACACAAATCCCAGTTCTCTCAGGGGAGAGGAGACAGATCATGCATCCCCTAGTCATCCCATCCCCCCCACAGTTAGAACACACCTAGGGAACACAGTTAACCCCTTGATCGCCCCCTAGTGTTAACTGCTTCCAAGGAGTTATATAGCACCGATCGCTGTATAAATGTCAGTGGTCCCAAAAATGTGTCAAAAGTGTCCAATTTGTCCGCCGCAATAGTGCAGTCCCGATAAAAATCACTGATCGCCGCCATTACTAGTAAAAAAAAATAAAAAAAATAAAAATGCCATAAATCTATCCCCTATTTTGTAAACACTATAACTTTTGCACAAACCAATCAATATACGTCTATTGCGATTTCTTTTACCAAAAATATGTAGAAGAATACATATCTGCATTAAAACCTTTAAATACATTAAGTTTGTGAAAAGGGGTCAGGAGGGCGGTATTTTCAATATGAAGCTAAGATAAAGAACACAGGGACACGGCCTCAAACTAACTGGGGGAAAGTTCAAAACTAGACCTAGAAATTATTATTTTACCAAAAGAGTAGTTGATGGTCTGAATATACTTCCAGCAGAGGCAGTGAGTTAGCCTAAGTGGATCCAAACATGCTTCAGACAGACATATACCAATACTCAAAAAAAAAAAAGTTAAAAAACAAAATAAAAAATGTTAAATTAGGAAATTAATATTATATATACACTATATTACCAAATGTATTGGGACATCTGCCTTTACACGCACATGAACTTTAATGGCATCCCAGTTTTGGTCCGTAGGGTTCAATATTGAGTCGGCCCACCTTTTGCAGCTATAACAGCTTCAACTCTTCTGGGAAGGCTGTCCACAAGGTTTAGGAGTGTGTCTATGGGAATGTTTGACCATTCTTCCAGAAGTGCATTTGTGAGGTCAGGCACTGATATTGGACGAGAAGGCCTGGCTCGCAGTCTCTGCTCTAATTCATCCCAAAGGTGTTCTATTGGGTTGAGGTCAGGACTCTGTGCAGGCCAGTCAAGTTCCTCCACCCCAAACTTGCTCATCCATGTCTTTGTGGACCTTGCTTTGTGCACTGGTGCACAGTCATTTGGAACAGGAAGGGGCCATCCCCAAACTGTTTCACAAATTTGGGAGCATGAAATTGTCCAAAATGTTTTAGTATGCTGACGCCTTAACAGTTCCCTTCACTGGAACTAGGGGGCCAAGCCCTACCCCTGAAAAACAACCCCACACCATAATCCCTCCTCCACCAAATGATTTGGACCTCTCTAAAAGTGAGGGGAGTCTAGTCTTGGTTGTCCTCAGAGCAAGTTTTTCCACAGGAGGTTTCCCCCCCCATCCTAGTTTTTGTGACAACTGTAAAATATTGATTTCCTTAGTACTTTCTGTGCCAATGGCACTAGTCACCAGGACATATAGAAGGTAAATCTCTTAAGCCAGGGCCTGTGCTACCACTAGGCAAACTAGGCAGCTGCCTAAGGCGCCCTGCTGGCTAGGGCGCCCGACCACTGGTGTTCCTACTCTCTTCTCTCTGCAGCAAGTAACTAAGCCTCAGCATCAGTAGGCAGCCACCGCACCGTTTGCACATATTGTCAGAGGCGCAGCAGCGGCGGAGGATTGTGTCTGTGTCCCAACTACCAAATGAATGGAAGCAAGCAAACATTCATTGATCGGCACTGGTAGGCTGCATTTGATGGGCACTGGTAGGCTCCATTGATGGGCCCTTGTGAGGCTGCATTTGATGGGCACTGGTGAGGCTGCATTGATGGGCGCTGGTGAGGATGCATTGAGGGCGCTGGTGAGGATGCATTGAGGGTGCTGGTAGGCTGCATTTGATGGGCGCTGGTGAGGATGCATTGATGGGCGCTGGTTGGCTGCATTAATGGGTGCTGGTAAAGCTGCATTGATGGGCACTGGTGAGGCTGCATTGATGGGCGCTGATAGGCTGCATTTGATGGGCGCTGGTGAGGCTGCATTTGATGGGCGCTGGTGAGGCTGCATTTGGTGGGCACTGGTGAGGCTGCTTTAATGGATGCTGGTGAGGATGCATTGATGGGCGCTGGTAGGCTGCATTGATGGGCACTTCATTAAAAAGGTGGGGTTTACATGGGCTGGGGAAAAGGGATGGAGTCAGGGGTGGAGCCGGGGGGCATTCATGTGACAGTGCTGACCAATTAGAATACTTGTAGTCCATACTGTCAGCACTAGAAGGAGATGGCTCAAATGGCTGGAGGCTGGGGGGGGGGTGCTGGAGGCTGGGGGGGGGAGCCGCTGGAGGCTGGGGGGAGAACAAAGCCATTGGAGAGGCAGCAGGAGCCGCTGCCACAGATGTTCACAGTCGGATGGGAGCCGGTGGAACCCGTCCGGCAGGGAGGTTTCCTGCACCGCTCCTGTGTCAACTTTACTATAAAAGCCTGGGATCACACAGGAGCTGTGCGGAAAACCGCATGCAATTCAGACAGGAATCGCACCTCGTTCTTGTTCAAATCGCATGCAATTATTTGCAGTGCGACTTGCACACATTCATTTTGTATTGACGCAAATCGCACTGCAAAGTATTGGCTTTGGGAGCATTTTCACGAGTGTGTCAGTATGAATACTCGTGAAAATACTTGTTATCGGCACTGATACCTATACCGGTATTGGTATCAGTGCATCCCTAGTTCTAACCCCTCCATACCCTTTGCAAAAGTAAATAAATACAGCTAGATATACTTATTAGGCTGGTCCAAAGTAAACATTATATTCAGTGTTTAAACCATAGCAACAAGTCAGTAATCATATTTCATTTTATTTACTGGTCTGTGCTGATGAAAAGTGAAACTTTGATTGGTTACGGTAGGCTTCAGCAGTTTGTACATCGTTATGTGCTTGTCAGTACAATGATTGCTAGTAGTTTCTCATTCATATTTAATGAACTATCCCTTTATAATTGAATGTGCAGCAATTACCCCCCGGTGTGTGGTAGTTAAATTCAAGTACCTCCTAATGTGTTTATATTACCAGTATTCAAGAATTTTGTACACATGCCTACTAAAGCAGCTTTTATGGTTTTAAACAACAAAAAAATAACCACATTTATTTTGCATATCATTTATTTGCAAACATTGTTATTTTATAGATACTTTGAGAAAGAGAATGAAATCCTGAACCTCCACTACTCAATCAGCCTATATATAAACAATATGTACTATTGTACAATATGAGAGCTTTAAACTGAAAATCATATTTTAAGAGAAAAAAAATCCCTCGGGTCAATTAAATATATTGCAAGAATTTCAGCTGTTTATGATATACTGTATACCAATCTTCTTCTGTTCTGTTATGGCCGTTTTCATCCTTTAGTATATGTACCTTTAACACAGAAGTGCAACCAAAAATATCAAGATAGAAATAAACAGCCCATCGGGCCTGATTCACACCTATGCATTTTTAGTGCTTTTTGCATTTTGCAGATTTGCACTACAGTTCATTTAACCACTTCCCGCCCGGCCTATAGCAGAATGACGGCCGGGCAGTGGTCCAGTTTTCCTGACTGGGTGTCATATGACGTCCAGTAGGACGTCCCCCCCCGTGGTGGCGCGCATCGCGATGATCGGTGGTGAGGTGTGTCAGTCTGACACACCGCTACACCGATCTCGGTAAAGAGCCTCTGACAGATGTTCTTTACCACGTGATCAGCCGTGTCCAATCACGGTTGATCACACTGTAAACAGAAAGAGCCGTTGACCGGCTTTTCCTTTCTCGCGTCTGACAGACGCAAGTAGAGGAGAGCCGATCGGCTGCTCTCCTAACAAGGGGGGTCTGTGCTGATTGTTTATCAGCGCAGCCCCCCCTTAGATGCCCGCCCAGGACCACAGGGATGCCACCAGGACCACCAGGGATTGCCACCACACTGGACCACCAGGTATGCCACCCTAGACCACCAGGGAAATGCCAATCAGTTCCCAGGCTGCTGCCAATGAGTGCCAATCCCCAATGCCTGCCAGTGCCATCTATCAGTGCCGCATATCAGTGCCCATCAGTGCCACATATCAATGCCCAGCAGTGCCGCCTATCAGTGCCACCCATAAGTAGGGCTGGGAGATTTTCTAAAAAAAAAAAAATCTTCGATTCTCTTAAAAAAAACTTGATTCACGATTCGAATCGAGTTTTTTTTTCTTTGGAAACCGCGCCGGTCCCGAGGCGCTGCGGGCATGAGCTTTTAGGCGAGGCCGCGGCTTCGGCCTAGTCCGCGTCATCCAGCCTCGCGGACTAGGCCGAAGCCGCGGCCTCACCTAAAAACTCCTTGCCCACAGCTCTTCAGGCCTGGCGCGGTGTCAGCGCCGGTCCGGAGGCGCTGCGGGCATGAGTTTTTAGGCGAGGCCGCGGCTTCGGCCTAGTCCGCGGCGTCCGGCCGCGGACTAGGCCGAAGCCGCGGCCCCGCCTAAAAACTCATGCCCGCAGCGCCTCCGGACCGGCGCGGTGAAAAAAAAAATCTAAAAAAATCGATTTGCTTAAATTTTGAATCGATTTGACCTGTCGACTCGATTCAAGATTTAAATTGATTTTTTTCCCCAGCCCTACCCATAAGTAGCCATCAGTGCAGCCTTTCAGTGCTCATCAGTGTCGCCTATCAGTGCCCATCAGTGCCCACCAGTGCCACCCATGAGTGCCCCATCAATGCCCATCAGTGCTGCATATCAGTGCCACCCATCAGTGCCGCCTACCAGTGCCCATCAGTGCCGCCTATCGGTGCCCATCGTCAGTGCCCATCAGTGCCCATCAGTGCCACCTCATTGGTGACACCTCATTGGTGCCGCCTTATCAGTGCCCATTAGTGAAGGAGAAAACATACTTATTTACAAAATTTTATAACAGAAACAAAAGAAAAATTTTCGATCTTTTTTTATTTGTTTAGAAAAAAATAAAAAACGCAGAGGTGATCAAATACCACCAAAAGAAAGCTCAATTTGTGGGAACAAAATGATAAAAACTCTGTTTGGGTACAGTGTAGCATGACCGCGCAATTGTCATTTAAACAGCGACAGCGCTGAAAGCTGAAAATTGGCTTGGGCAGGAAAGGGGGTGCAAGTGCCTGGTATTGAAGTGGTTAACATGGTTTCCTATGGAACACATTCTGTATTGAAAATCTGCAAAATGCAAAAAAAGCATTCAAAATGCATAGATGTGAATCAAGCTTTAATGTTACAAAAGCAGGTTTCGCAGCAATACTCACTTCAATGCAGAGCTGTCCCTTGCAGTACTTCTTTTTCAACACTAGATGTGCTCAGTCTGACAGTCAGCATCTTCAACTCCCTTCCTCCAGGTTTTTACAACCCCCCCCCGGCGTATGATTGGAGGCTGATACCAAATCAAAAGCAGATACTTACACTGGTTGCATTAAAAATACCTTTCTTGTATTAATGAATAAAGAACTGCATTAATGTGTGCCTTTTATATCTGCCTAGAGTTCAGATTTAGGTTTATATGAACAATTGGGACACATACAAATTCCTAGCACAGCTGTGGATTTCCTGATAAGGACGCAGCTGTAAAAACCTCCCGGTGCTCTGGTGTGTCCTAGTTAAAACATCTGTAAATTTACAGCAATTAAGATATCTGACATAGTAACAGCCAGCGGGGACACCCCTGCTTCTGGCAACTCAAAGAGCTGAGTACGCTGGATGAGATCTAACAGTCCTAGTTTTCATAAACACATAATGAAACACACAAAAGCAGCGCTAAAAGGATCAAACAATATAAAAAGCAAGTGCGCATTGATGGAGCCAATGGTGCAATTAAGATAATAAAGTCCCAATGCCTCAGTCCTGCAATGTATTACAACACTGTTGTGAGTGAAAATCAGTCCGAAATGGGTTCAGTTTTCACGGATATGAAGGAAAGCTGCCACCAACACCTCCACGAGTGAAAAACGCCCCCTCTAGACTAAATTCTCACCAGATCTTGCTAGATCATAGGCATACACAGTCGATCTTTAATTAAACAATCTCTCCACGGATCAGACTGCAGTCAGGAGGGTGGATCACATGCTAATGGACTCGTCCCAAAGGAAAGAAATACAACTTCATAGCGTAATCTTGTTTAAAATGTTATTGTGATCAACCTCCCACCTAAAAAACGCACTTACAAAAGAATATAAATAACAAGCATAATCATCTATCCAGTCAGTGCACCAGTAAGGCTCCTACGGGAGTTTCCTACCATACACTTCACCGCTCTCTGGCGCTGCTGGTATCCTCATTCGGCGTGCTGACATCAATGTTGGTCGTCATATGGCCCCGCCCCTGACATGTTTCGTCATCACAACATCATCTGAGGGTGTGGCCATGCGACATGATGTACCAGCTTATATAACCTCTGCCTGTGGTGAATGTCTGCTGATCGGGATATCTCCGCATATCACAGATCATTCAAATAATTCAGCCCTCTATGTCTCGAACGGACAACACTCTGCACCGAGACAAGAGGGAAATTTATAACTGAAACTGGGTATGTGCGCTCATCATTCATATTGCATAGCGCACTGTACCCAACTTCATCATATTTGTAAATAACATTACCATACAGTGACAGCATTATATAACTTGACCTCACAATTGTAACAATGCATGACATAATAAATATGCATGATATAATAAAAATGACTTATAAAAGCCTAAGTAAAATGATTATAATCTTATAATTAGCAGTCAGCGGGGACACCGCTGCTTCTGGCAACTCAAAGAGCTGAGTACGCTGGATGACATCTAACGGTCCTAGTTTTCTGTTACAAAAAGGAGGCCAGAGGAGATAAAAGATGTTGTGAATCCAGACATGGAGCTTGAGTTGAAAAGCTATGTTCACTGCACCAACCTTAGCTACAGATACACTGTATAGCCAAAAGTATTGGGACGCCTGCCTTTACACGCACATGAACTTTAATGGCAGTCAAATACATGGATTAACGCATTTGGGGTGGAGGAACTTGACTGGCCTACACAGAGTCCTGACCTCAACCAGATAGAACACCTCTGGGGTGAATTAGAGTGGAGACTGCGAGCCAGGCCTTCTCTCCAACACCAGTGCCTTACCACAAATGTGCTTCTGAAAGAATGGTCAAACATTCCCATAGACACACTCCTAAATCTTGTGGACAGCCTTCCCAGAAGAGTTGAAGCTGTTATAGATGCAAAGGGTGGGCCAACTCAATATTGAACCCTACGGACTAAGACTGGGCTGCCATTAAAGTTCATGTGCATGTAAAGGCAGGCGTCCCAATACTTTTGGTAATATAGTGTACATATTAAAGGAAATCTGTCTTGAAAGAGACAGGGAGGTCCCACATTGCTGACCCCTCCTTCTGAAAATGCTAGCTACCTGGCTATTATATTGATCCTCTGGCTTCAATATTGTAAATCACTGATCCAGAATGAATATATAAGGACTTATGACTTATTATTATGACTGAGGAAGTATTGAAGTCAAAGGGTTATCAGAACACCTAGACAACCAGAATATACACTTTGTGCATATGTATATTATATAGTGTAAATCAGGGTTCCCCAAAGGGGTCGTTTTTACCCCTAAGGGTTGATGGGACTATCCAAGAGGTCAGACAAAATGACAGGATGTCAAAAGGGGACAGATAAAAGTCAGCCGGGTCAATAGGCAGTTTATAAATGATAACATAAAGAATAGATGCACACAAAACCAGTGTGAAACTCAGCGCTAGAACCTAGGAACTGCAGAGTAGTGTATAAAGCTCATGATTATTGTTGTTAATTACAATGCTGTGAAATATTTGCCCCCTTTCTGATTTCTTTATTTTTTTTTTTTGTATATTTGTCATACTTAAATGACTCAGATCATCAAACAAATTTTATTATTATGGAGGAAAAAGTGCAGCGCTGAAAACATTAATGTGCCCCAGATATACACCTAGGGAAAAATTAGCACAATAAATAGTTGTGCTAAAAAGTGCAGAAAAATACGCAAAAATATTTAAAAGTGTTATAAAAACGTGAGTGTTATGTGCACCAAAACTAAACCCAATGAGATCACAAATGTCAAAAGGTCAAATGACACCACGTGATCTATTAATACTTTCGTATAACTACATAATCCATTAATACTTTCATATAACAAATATATATAACAACCAATAACAGGTGTGATGTTATATCAAAAAAGGGGAATATGCATAAAAAAATTTAAACTCAATGAGACAGTGAAAAGTCCATCAAAAAGTAAATAGCATAGAGGATTCCTCTAACACAACCCAAGGATGGCATGGATCCCAAATGTTGATGAGTCTCTAAAGCATGCAAGGTGATATTCACACACGGCACCCAGGACTGTGCTTCCAACACCCAGGGGAGGGGTAGGTATTCTTACCCTAAGATGTGGACACACACACCAGCAGCGGTGGGTCAAACAGGCATGGACGGAAGTCAGGATCTCAAGCCACGGACTCCTATAGTTGGACTGGTGTGAGCATACACCTGCAGCAATCCGACAGGACAGTGATCCAAAAAACACAACTCAACCACGATATTCCTGGTACATGTAGTTTTCCTCCCGTCAAGGAAAAATAAGGATCATAAAAGAAAAAAAAGGAAGGCTTCCACATAGCGCAGATCAAAACAATGTATCATATTTAATAATAAAAAAAGGGTACAGACATCACTCAAGATGTGTACATAAAATGTGATCACAGGAACTAGTAAAACAGGTGCAGTGTAGCAGGCTGTGTACCCGACGCGTTTCATCCAATGGGACTTCGACTGGGGTAGTCGAAGGCCCATTTTTTGCAGTCCCCCAGTTTTTTGCACTTTTTAGCACAACTATTTATTGTGCTCATTTTTCCCTAGGTGTATATCTGGGGCACATTAATGTTTTCAGTGCTGCACTTTTTCCTCCATATTTTATATGCAATTAGTCTTACTGCTGGTGCTGGCAGCTCATTTTCTCTTTATATTAGTAGCACAATCATTTTCTATATTATCACATACAAATTTTATTATTACACAAAGATAACCCGAGTAGATAAAAAATGCAGTTTTTAAATGATGGTTTCATTTATTAAGGCAAAAAATCTGTCCAAACCTGCCTGGCTTTATGTAAAAAAGTATTGCCCCCTAAACCTAATAACTGGTTGCGCCACACTTGGTGGCAACAACTGCAATCAAGCATTTGTGATAACTGGCATTGAGTCTTTCACATTGCTGTGGAACAATTTGAGCCCACTCTTTGCAGAATTGTTTTAATTCAGCCACATTGTAGGGTTTTCCAGCATGAACGGCCTGTGTAAGGTCATGATACAGCATCTCAATTGGTCCGGATTTTGACTAGGCCACTCCAAAACCTAAATTTTGCTTTGTTTGAACCATTTGGAGGTGGACTTGCTGTTGTGTTTATGATCATTGTCCTGCTGCATAACCCAAGTGCAGTTGAGCTTGAGGCCACAAACTGATGGCCGGACATTCTCCTTTAGGATTTTCTGGTAGAGCTCAGAATTCATGGTTCCATCAATTATGGTAAGTCATCCAGGTCCTAAAGCTGCAAAGCAGCCCCAGACCACCACGCTACCACCACCATGTCTGACTGTTGGTACGATGTTCTTGTTATGAAATGCTGTGTTAGTTTTATGCCAGATGTAGCGGGACGCACACCTTTCAGAACATCTAATTTTGTCTCATCAGTCCACAGAATATTTGCCTAAAAGTCTTGGGGGTAATCAATATGTTTTTTGGTAAATGTGAGATGAGCCTTTGTGTTCTTTTTGGTCAGCAGTGGCTTTGGCCTTGGAACTCTCCCATGGATGCCATTTTTGCCCAGTCTCTTTCTAATTGTTGAATTATGAACACTGATCTTACGTGAGGCAAATGAGGCCTGCAGTTCTTTAGATGTTGTTCTGGGTTCTTTTATGACCTCCTGGATGAATCGTCGTCATGCTCTTGGAGTAATTTTTGTAAGCCGGCCACTCCTGGCAAGGTTCACCACTGTTCCAAGTTATCTCCATTTGTGGATAATGGCTCTCCCCGTTGTTCACTGGAGTTCCAAAGCCTGAGAAATGGGTTTGAAACCCTTCCTAGACCGATACATGTACATTACTTTGTTTCTAATCTCTTCTTGAATTTTTTTAGATTGTGGCATGATGTGTGGCTGTTTGTGATCTGTTCACTTTGTCAGACAGCTTCTATTTATGTGATTTCTTAATTCAACAAGTCTGGCAGTAATCAGGCCTGGGTGTGGCAAGTGAAATTTAACTCAGTTTTCCAAAAAATTGTGGTTAATCACAGTTCATTCATGATTCAGCATGGGAGGGGGCAATTACTTTTTCACATCAGGCCAGGCAGGTTTGAACAGCTTTTTTCCCTTAATAAATCAAATAATCGTTTTAAAAACTGCATCTTTGATTTACTCGGGTTATCTTTGCGTAATATTAAAACTTGATGTTGTTTGATGATCTGAATCATTTAAGTGTGAGAAATATGCAGAAAAAAAAAATCAGGAAGGGGGCAAATACTTTTTCACAGCACTGTATATGTAAGAACGTCAATCCTTAAAAGATGAATAAAAGATTAATGAAAGTCACTCCTGGTAAAAAGTCTATTGCCCTGTACAGACGGTCGGACATTGATCGGACATTCCGACAACAAAATCCATGGATTTTTTCTGATGGATGTTGGCTCAAACTTGTCTTGCATACACACGGTCACACAAAGTTGTCGGAAAATCTGATCGTTCTGAACGTGGTAACGTAAAACAGGTACATCGGACCTATAAATGGGGCAGTAGCCAATAGCTTTCATCTCTTAATTTATTCTGAGCATGCGTGGCACTTTGTGCGTCGGATTTGTGTACACACGATCGGAATTTCCGACAACGGATTTTGTTGTCTGAAAAATTTATAGCAAGCTCTCAAACTTTGTGTGTTGGAAATTCCGATGGAAAATGTATGATGGAGCCTACACACGGTCGGAATTTCCGACAACAAAGTCCTATCACACATTTTCCGGCGGAAAATCTGACCGTGCGTACAGGGCATAAGGGTTAAACCCGTTCAGAAAGTCTCCTGTGTTTGTGCTGCTAGTGATGGCGAGGCTGCTTCAGGTGCGGGCTGGGGACCCGGAGACTGTGAAAACAAGAGGGCAGGGAAGAGAAGGAAAGAAGTGCCAGGCCACTCCTAGTACAGCATCGTTTTAATAAAAAGTTGCAAAGGTAAAAACAATGTAGAATGCACTCACATAGTGCTCAATGGGTGAGGGCTTGTCAGGTACAGCAGTAGAAGAATCCGACGATGGAAGTGTTTCAGAGGCAAGGCCATGCCTCCTTCATCGGCTCTGATAAAGGAGGCATGGCCTTGCCTCCAAAACACATTCTGATTGGCCAACACAGTGGTAGGCGACACCCAGGTTGACAGCTCGGGAACACCTCCACACCGAGCGACCCTGTCGGAATCTTCCTGAGTATCCTCGAGGCTTCACTTCCCGCTGACACACGGCGCTCATGGCTAACAATGAAGGATCCATCGGCGGCTTCTTCTACTGCTGTACCTGGCAAGCCCTCACCTATTGAGCACTATGTGAGTGCATTTTACATTGTTTTTAACTTTGCAACTTTTTATTAAAATGATGCTGCATTAGGAGTGGCCTGTTTGTGGCTTCTTCCCTTCCCTTCCCTGCCCTCTAGTTTATAAATGATAGAAGGGCATTTTGGACAATTAATCTTTTGAGGTCTTTGTAGAGCTTCATGCAGTCCTGAAGATGAGGTAGCTAGTGGCGACACAGTGTCACCCAGAGTTGGATGGTTAGCAACCAGTGGGTTGTCTCTATCAGCTGTGTGTCCTTGCTGGCCTCTTTTACTATTGTGCTTTAGATCACTGGTCCCCAACCTTTTTTGGCACCAGTTTTGTGGAAGAATATTTTTCGAAAGACCAGGGAAAATGAGTGGAAGGTGTTAGCGCCTCAATTATCCTGACACCATGGTGATAAGGTCACCCCCAAGGTTGCACTAAAGCCTGCCACCAGATGCAACTTGTCACTTGCCACTATAAAGCCTGCCACCAGATGCAGCTTGTCACTTGCCACTATAAAGCCTGCCACCAGATGCAGCTTGTCACTTGCCACTATAAAGCCTTCCACCAGATGCAGCTTGTCACTTGCTACTATAAAGCCTGCCACCAGATGCAGCTTGTCACTTGCCACTTTAAAGCCTGCCACCAGATGTAGCTTACTTGTCACTTGTCACTAGAAAGCCTTCCACCAGATGCAGCTTGCCACTTGCTACTATAAAGCCTTCCACCAGATGCAGCTTGTCACTTGCCACTATAAAGACTGCCACCAGATGCAGCTTACTTGTCACTTGCCACTATAAAGCCTTCCACCAGATGCAGCGTGTCACTTGCCACTATAAAACCTGCCACCAGATGCAGCTTACTTATCATTCGCCACTATTAATCCTGCCACCAGATGCAGCTTGCCACTTAAATCTGGCACCAGATGCAGCCTACTTGTCACTTGCCACTATAAAGCCTGCTACCAGACAGCTTACCACTTGCCACTAAAGCCTGCCACCAGATGGAGCTTGCCACTAAAGCCTGCTAACAGATGCGGCTTACTTGCCACTATAAAGCCTGCCACCAGATGCAGCTTGTCACTTGCCATTAAAGCCTGCCACCAGATGCAGCTTGTCACTTGCCACTAAAGCCGGCCACCAGATGCAGCTTACTTGTCACTAAAGCCTACCACCAGATGCAGCCTACTTGTCACTTGCCACTATAAAGCCTGCCATCAGATGCAGCTTACTTGTTAGTTGCCACTAAAGCCTGCCACCAGATGCAGTTTGTCACTTGCCACTGTAGCCATCATATGAAAGGGCCACACAGTGATGATCACTGTAACGGGGGGAGTGGTAAGTATCAGACCAGGCGAGATGCACTCTGGCGTGAATGTATATCTTAAAGGACTTGTACTAAAAGCACAGATGTCTTTAGGATGCATTCACATCTGCATGTTCCGGGAACGTGTACAGACGCACACACATTTCCACTATGTGTGAAAAATGCATGTCATGCTTTCAGCACCATTATTTGTTAATGGCACCCCAAACGTGGTCAGAAAACATGCATTTTGTCATGCAGTAAAAAATGTGCCAAGCTCTGTGCCCGAAAAAGGCATAAGAGCTTGTCTGACACATTTATGAGTCTATTAGGTAGTCCTTTCAAATGAATGGGCTGCTCTATGCTGTCCCGTGAAAATGTGTAAAGAAACACACATTTGCAAAATGTGAAGTGTGAATGGGACCTTAAAGTATATGTAAAACTTCCCCTTTTTGCTTCCTTTTGGCCCGTTAAAGTGGTCGTAAAGGCTGAAGGTTTGCTTTCATGCATAAAGGTAAAAACCTTCTGTGTGCAGCAGGCTCTCCCCCCCAAATACTTACCTGAGCCTGATCCCAAACCAGCGATGTGCACGAGAGCAGCGGATCTCCAGGATCTTTCCACCTCATTTACTCCCGCTACGGTCAATCATAGCTAGTGAGCCAATGAGGAGAGGGCAGAGGTGGGGCCAAGCCAATCTCCATGTGTGTGAATGGACACACAGAGCAGCGGCTCGGGGACGAGCCTGCTTGGGTGCCCCCATAGCAAGCTGCCTGCTATGGGGGCACTCGGCAGGAGGGAGGGGCCAGGAGCACCGGTGGGGGACCCAAGAAGATGAAGATCTTCTGAACCACTGAACAGAGCAAGTAAGTATGACATGTTTGTTATTAAAAAAATAAATAAATAAACCTGACCTATCACTTTAAGTATGACATGCAAAAGTGTTGTGTTATACCCTTCAATAAATGTAATGAAAAATACATGTTGATCGAAAATCTAGTGAGCTGGTAAATCCTTGTGCTGCTGGTAAATGGCTTTGCCTAGTTCTCCTCTATGGATACAGAACACCACCCTCTATGTCATGGAGATGAGGTAGAGATGTTCTGCAGTTCAATACACTTCCTGTACAAGATTGACAACATTGCTACTGCACAGTACAGTGAGAGTGCGTTGTCACCCTAGAACAGGAAGTATGTTGCTGACAGGGTCATCAGTTGAAAATGATGGAAAAAGGAAAACCAATGCAACCATTATATCTAAGGACTGGCAAGGTGCAATATAATGGAATGTTGTTCTTGGGTTTGGATACTCTAACCACAGTGATGCAAATCACTGAGCAGTGGCGGCTAGCGCTCCATTTTGGGGGGGGGGGGCAGGCGGCAAACAAACCACCTGACCCCCCCACCCGGTTGATCGATTAATCCCCCCACCCTCCCCATTGCTCGGTCGATCGGTGAACAAACCCCCCGTCGCTTGCCTGTCCGCCCACCAGCCCCACACTTACCCCATCCAGGTCACGGGCAGCTTCAGCGGGTTTCCTCTGCAATTCCTCCTCAGCGGCTTCCCCCTGCTTCTGCTCCCGGCCAATACGGTTGCTTCTCCTCTCGGCTAATCGGTCTTAAGACCTGCTTCCTCATTGGCCGGGAGGAGATGCAGGAAGAGAACAATGAATATTAATTTGCTACTGTTACACAACTGGGTGGGCTCGGAGCGCAGTGCTCTGCGCCCCGAGCCCACCCTTTTTGAAGCCAATTAGAGCCTCAGGCTCTAATCATGTGCTTAAAAAAAAAACCCCATGGAAATCCATGCGTCCCGCGCCCTGCATGTAGATTAGGGGCCAGGCGCATGGATTAGGGGGGCGGCACCCCTGCGCCCCTAATGGAGCGGCCACCACTGTCACTGAGTGAACCACTGAACTACGCACTGTCCATTCTCTTTTAATGTACTTGTTCAATGTCAGTGGTAGAATTGGTAGAATTAATCGCAGGCTTGTTTGTACACAGGACACAAAAATCAAAGCTTTACCCGCCAGATCTCCCCAAGCCACTTTGAAATTTATTACATTGGCTGTGTAGGTGTCAGGAAGTATAGAGCACTATGCACGGTCTCTCCTCTTGCACCAATAAATCTTCATTACCCAGACAGGAAATTGCAGGCCTTGCCTTTGCTAGTTTAACCAAAGAAAATATTAGGAAGCAGATTCCCTTCTGCAATTAATCACACTGACTGCAGGTCTCAGTGGAGGAAACTCATCCTGCTGCGTGGAGCTTGTGATCTGCCAGCAGAAATACTCATGACCTGCATATTTTACACTGAGCTGGGCACAGCTAGTAAAGGATTACACTTTTCCTTTGATTTGGACAATTTTTGGCTTGCCAGGAGAGCAGCAAGCAATTAATTCAAGCAATTCTGGTAGACAGCTGAGGAAAACAACCTCTGTTGTCAGAAACCATGAAATCAGACCGAGACAAAAGCACAGTTTAATCACACTTGTTTAATAATAAAAGTAAAAAGAACAAACGTAGTCAAAACATAGCCAAAGTTCAGTAACTGGAATAGATAGTCAGCCAAGCCAGAAGTCAGGGATCAATGTAGTTGAACAGCAAGCAGGATCTGGAGCCAGAAGGGATGTCAGCAAAGCAAGTCTTTAAACAGGAACGCAGGAGAATGTCTCTGTGATGTTGACCAAGGTGAAGGCAGAGATCCTCTGGGCTGGGCGACTTAAGTAGGCAGCACTGACGAGCAGGAAATCATCAACAGCTGAGTAACTGTGGAGAGATAGGAGCTGGCAATTAGCCGACAGCTGAGCGGCCAGCTCTGAGAAGGAAGGGCTGACCCCAGCCCTGACAATATGGCATTGGAACACCTGGTTGGTTTTACCTCCACAGGTAATGCAGAGTTTGCAACTTGCATCATTTTAACTTTGAGCAGGCAGCTTTGTGGATAAATGCTTTCAAACCCACTTAAGGGCAGAAATAAAAGAAAGAGAAGGGAACAGAAGCACCAAACCAAGAGGTTAGAATCCAAACGTTCATTTTACTAAAGTAGAATCAACAAGACCAATAAGTCCAGCTAACATGTTTCAGGAGCCCAGAATTTCACCCTTAGGTTGCATTAAGGTGAAAAAACATGAACCTTTACAACCCCTTTAACTATTACTAACTAATAAATTATAGGTATTGGAATTTCCTTCCAATTTGGCTTAGTGAATGTAACGCATACGAATTTATCCGAAGTTACGAATTATCCGTAATAACGAATGCAGTATATAAACGAATGGAACGTAAAGAAATAATAATAATAAATAACAGTAATAATAACTTATTATTTATTATTATTTTGTTCCGTTCCATTTGTTTAGATGCGGCATTCTTTATTTCGGATAATTCATAACTTCAGATAAATTCGTATTTGTTACATTCGTTAACAGCCAAAAGGAAGGAAGGAAAGGAAATTCCAATACCTATAATTTAATAGTTAGTTATTATTAGTTAAATATTATTTGAAATTTTTGGATTTTCGTTCTTTCTAATTTTTAGATTTTCCTTTCTTATTTTTGAATTTTCAAATTTTCGGATTTTTGATTTTTCAATTTTTAGAATTTCCGAATTTCCGTAAAAAAACAAAAAACAAATGAAACGACAACGAACAAATCTTTCGGCAGTGCACATGTCTAATTATCATTAGCAGCTATAGCAGCCGCTAGCGATAATCGTAAAAAAAATCTGGCAGGGTGGTTGTACTCAAGTTGATCGATCGATCAACTTGGTACATTCAGCCTGCCCGTTAGCAGTTCAGCAGGGACCGGCCGAGATTCGAACCGTGTATGGCCGGCCTAATTCTCTCACTGACTTGATGGGGTACTATCTAATACAATATGTTGCATCATTTTTCCTAATGACATTAACAGTTGGCATAATTCCTCCCACTGACACCAATGATTGAACACAATTCCTTCCACTGACACCAACTGAAGATTGATATTATAGGTATTATCTATATAAGTTATTCATTTGTGATTTATTTGCACAGAAGGGGAGGAGGTATAGAGCTGCAATCACTGGGTTAATTAATGATGGGGCACTATTCTTCCCACTGACAGCAACGATGGGGCACTATACATCCCACTGATACCAACTGTGAGGCACTATTCCTTCTACTAATACCATCAATGGGGCACAATTCCTTTTTCTACTGACCACAGGATCTAGGACATTATTTTTTACTCCCACTAACCACCAACCCCGGGATTTATCCACTCCCACTGACCACCAAGCATGGGGAATTATTCACTCCCACTGACCACCAAGCATGGGGATTTATCCACTCCCACTGACCAACAAGCATGGGGAATTATCCACTCCCACTGACCACCAACCATGGGGAATTAGTCACTCCCACTGACCACCAACCATGGGGAATTATCCACTCCCACTGACCACCAACCATGGGGAATTATTCACTCCCACTGACCACCAACCATGGGGAATTATCCACTCCCACTGACCACCAACCATGGGGAATTATCCACTCCCACTGACCACAAACCATGGGGAATTATCCACTCCCACTGACCACAAACCATGGGGAATTATCCACTCCCACTGACCACCAACCCTGGGGAATTGTCCACTCCCACTGATGACCAACCATGGCGATTTATCCACTCCCGCTGACCACCAACCATGGGGAATTATCTACTCCCACTGTCACCAACCATGGGGAATTATCCACTCCCACTGACCACAAACCATGGGGAATTATCCACTCCCACTGACCACAAACCATGGGGAATTATCCACTCCCACTGACCACCAACCATGGGGAATTATCCACTCCCACTCCTATGTGTATGTCGCTGTGTATGTGTTTGTAAGCACGTTGGGACCCTACGGGGTAAAAGGACCGCGCTATGCCGCAGATGGACACCGGTGGCAAAAAGTGCCCTGAGGCGATTCAGTTCGCATAGGTAGCGCTATACAAGTCACTCATTCATTCATTCATTCATTCACCAACCCTGGGGAGTTATCCACTCCCACTGACCACCAACCCTGGGGAATTATCCACTCCCACTGACCACCAACCATGGGGAATTATTCACTCCCACTGACCACCAACCCTGGGGAATTATCCACTCCCACTGACCACCAACCCTGGGGAATTATCCACTCCCACTGACCACCAACCCTGGGGAATTATCCACTCCCACTGACCACCAACCCTGGGGAATTATTCACTCCCACAGACCACAAACCATGGGGAATTATCCACTTCCACTGACCACCGACCATGGGGACTTATTCACTCCCACTGACCACCAACCCTGGGGAATTATCCACTCCCACTGACCACCAACCATGGGGAATTATTCACTCCCACAGACCACAAACCATGGGGAGTTATCCACTTCCACTGACCACCGACCATGGGGACTTATTCACTCCCACTGACCACGAACCCTGGGGAATTATCCACTCCCATCACCACCAACCATGGGGAATTATCCACTCCCACTCACCACCAACCATGGGGAATTATCCACTCCCACTGACCACAAACCATGGGGAATTATCCACTCCCACTGACCACCATCCCTGGGGAATTATCCACTCCCACTGATGATCAACCATGGCGATTTATCCACTCCCACTGACCACCAACCATGGGGAATTATCTACTCCCACTGTCACCAACCATGGGAAATTATCCACTCCCACTGACCACAAACCATGGGGAATTATCCACTCCCACTGACCACAAACCATGGGGAATTATCCACTGCCACTGACCACCAACCATGGGGAATTATCCACTCCCAATCCTATGTGTATGTGTATGTCGCTGTGTATGTGTTTGTAAGCGCGTTGGGACCCTACGGGGTAAAAGGACCGCGCTATGCCACAGATGGACACCGGTGGCAAAAGCGCCTGAGGCGATTCAGTTCACATAGATAGCGCTATACAAGTCACTCATTCATTCATTCATTCACCAACCCTGGGGAATTATCCACTCCCACTGACCACCAACCCTGGGGAATTATCCACTCCCACTGACCACAAACTATGGGGAATTATTCACTCCCACTGACCACAAACCATGGGGAATTATCCACTCCCACTGACCAACAACCATGGGGAATTATCCACTCCCACTGACTAACAACCATGGGGAATTGTCCACTCCCACTGACCACAAACCATGGGGAATTATCCACTCCAAAGACATGCTGGTAGGTTAATTAGACCCTGTCTAAAAATTGGCCTTAATATGTGTATTTGTATGTCGCTGTGTATGTGTTTGTAAGCGCGTTGGGACCCTACAGGGTTAAAGGACCGCGCTATGCTGCAGATGGACACCGGTGGCAAAAAGCGCCCTGAGGCGATTCAGTTCGCATAGGTAGCGCTATACAAGCCACTCATTCATTCATTCATTCATTCATTCATTAACCCTGGGGAATTATCCACTCCCACTGACCACCAACCCTGGGGAATTATCCATTCCCACTGAGCACCAACCATGGGGAATTATTCACTCCCACTGACCACCAACCCTGGGGAATTATCCACTCCCACTGACCACCAACCATGGGGAATTATTCACTCCCACAGACCACAAACCATGGGGAATTATCCACTCCCACTGACCAACAACCATGGGGAATTGTCCAATCCCACTGACCAACAACCATGGGGAATTATCCACTCCCACTGACCCACAACCATGGGGAATTGTCCACTCCCACTGACCACAAACCATGGGGAATTATCCACTCCCACTGACCAACAACCATGGGGAATTATCCACTCCTTCTGACCACCGACCATGGGGAATGATCCACTCCCACTGACCACCAACCCTGGGGAATTATCCACTCCCACTGAGCACCAACCATGGGGAATTATTCACTCCCACTGACCACCAACCCTGGGGAATTATCCACTCCCACTGACCACCAAACCTGGGGAATTGTCCACTCCCACTGACCACCAACCATGGGGAATTATTCACTCCCACAGACCACAAACCATGGGGAATTATCCACTCCCACTGACCACCGACCATGGGGACTTATTCACTCCCACTGACCACCAACCCTGGGGAATTATCCACTCCCACTCACCACCAACCATGGGGAATTATTCACTCCAACTGACCACTGAGTCTTAGCCATTGTTTAGTTCCACTGATAACTGATACCATGGCATTCTGTATTCCTACTAACCACAGTCTGGTCCTCCATATATCTAAAGGCCAGAGAAAAATGTCGTATAAGAGATTTCCTCTCACTTCCTGATGTATTTTTAGATCAAGAAGTGAAGGGAAATTTCCCCAAAAGAGACACAGAAAAAATAAGAAAATAATAATAAACAAAGAGGACTTAAACCTTACCTACTCTATCCAAAGAAATAGTTATAACTTTAAATACAGTTTAATTAATGTTAGTCACTGTATCCAGCAAGCTGTGTCTCTGGAAATAATTTATGGTAACATCATCATCTGGGAGAGAAGAGGAAGGCTGCACAGACACTTCAGTCTATGGTGGGATAAAAGGGAGTCACACAGTGCATATAGCTGCTTTAGGATTAGTCTACATACAGTACATACTGTTCATTTTAGGTTTGTCTCTCCAAATGCAGTGTATGGTATATAGACCAGCAGGAAATATATACACTATACTACTAAAAGTATTGGGGCGCTTGCCTTTACACACACATAACACTTGTGCACAAAAAAGGTCCATAAAGACATGGATGAGTGAGTTTGGGGTGGAAGAACTTGACTGGCCTGCACAGAGTCCTGACCTCAACCCGATAGAACACCTTTGGGATGAATTAGAGCGCAGACTGGAAGCCAGGCCTTATCGTCCAACATCAGTGCCTGACCTCACAAATGCACTTCTGGAAGAATGGTCAAACATTCCCATAGACACACTCCTAAACCTTGTGGACAGCCTTCCCAGAAGAGTTGAAGCTGTTATAGCTGCAAAGGGTGGGCCAACTCAATATTGAACCCTACAGACTAAGACTGGGGTGCCTTTAAAGTTCATGTGTGTGAAAAAGGCAGGCATCAAAATACTTTTCGTAATATAGTGTATATATTTTACAGAAATTGGACAACTTGTATATCTTTGCAATAAAAGCTACGATTATTCATGCCAAGTTGCCAACGCTCCAATATGGCTTTCTCTGCAAGTCAGATCGGCTTTTAAGGAATATGCACTCTCATTATTTCCTAATTCTCATTTAATGAATGGGAACATTCACTGTCTATAAATAAAGATGATCTGCCAAGTGGTAAAATGAAAAAAGCCTTTGAGATTTGTAATCTAATCTCTGAATAAGGATATTCTCGCCTGAATGTCAGGATTCCTCACGGCTGGGAGAAAGGATATGTAATGGCATCCTAGCTCGAAAAAAAGACTGGAAAGACTGTTCTCTGTGAGATCCTGAACATATTTTTCTGGCACTTCTCTTTTTTCCTGCAATATAAAACACCCCTCCAGTCTGCGGTTGCCTTGGAGACACACTGCACCCCCCTCTGGGTTCACTCTGAAGTCTGCCGCTTACTGCCATGTGGGAATGTGATGTCTTTGATCAAAGATGTTTAAATCGTAAAGCTCAGCACTCTCACGAGTCATGATCACAATATAAATGAATGTGATTAGACTGAGAATCACTCAGGGGAGAGATACAGCGATGCAGAGTATTGTTGATTACAGAAAAGCTGAAGAGCAGCTCCAGCATTATGGGTATACCCAATCTGGGTGGAGCATAGGAAGGCTTGATCTGTCACTGGGTTATCAGTAATGTTAAGGAATCCCAGCAGTGAGATCTCTAACACCCCAGCACAGTTGCGTCAAACCAGGATTCGCTAAAAATAAACCTTCGTACACTTAAAGTGGGGTTCCACCCAAAAAACAAAACTACCTGGAAAAATTCTAAAAAAACAAAAACAAAAAAACATTTGGATATTTTTTTTTTTCACTTACCTCTAAATGCCTGTTGCTAGGTGGTCCCTCATAGTCTGCCTGTTCCTTAGCCTGGGCTGGTGACATCACTTCCTCCTCGGCACAGGAAGGGCTCCGCTCTGCTCCCTCCCTCCTGTCAATCATCTGGGACCCATTACAGGTCCCAGGTGATTGAGCGGCCAATCACGGCGCGCGGCGCCGCTCGCGCATGCGCAGTGGGTGCCAGGCTGTGAAGCCACAGCCCGGCGCCCACAGTTGAAATGCCGGCGCCGACGAGCGGAGGGGGGGACGAGCGGGGCTTCGATCCCCCGCATCGCTGGACCCAGGGACAGGTGAGTGTCCAATTAAAAGTCAGCAGCTGCAGTATTTGTAGCTGCTGATTTTTTTTTTTTTTTTTTTTGACGGCCCCCCTGGGTGGAACTCCTCTTTAAGGTATCCTTTCTCAACTTTTTTTGCCTGGAGGAACCCTTGAAAAAAATGTTCAGGTCTTGGGGAATCTCTGCTAAAATCAATTCATCAGGGGTCACAGTGGAATAAATGCCCCTTTACATTTGTGACCAGTGGGACCCTTGCAGACAGCTAAAGTGATCACTGGCGTCATGCAACTGGCTCTGCCCCCGGAACTATGCATGGGAGGTCAATGAGCCACAGCTCAAGGATCCCTGAACAATCTCTGAAGGGACCCTAGGGTTCCACAGAACTGTGGTTGAGAATGGCTACTCTAATGCCCCGTACACACGGTCGGATTTTCCGACGGAAAAATGTGTGATAGGACCTTGTTGTTGGAATTTCCGATCGTGTGTACACAAATCCGACACACAAAGTGCCACGCATGCTCAGAATAAATAAAGAGATGAAAGCTATTGGCTACTGCCCCGTTTATAGTCCCGACATACATGTTTTACGTTACCGCGCTCAGAATGATCGGATTTTCCGACAACTTTGGGTGACTGTGTGTATGCAAGACAAGTTTGAGCCAACATCCGTCGGAAAAAATCCTAGGATTTTGTTGTCGGAATGTCCGATCAATGTCCGACCGTGTGTACAGGGCATTACAGTTAGTTTACATTTACAGAGTGGGGAGCACTAAAAACACGCGGTTGAGTTGTTTTTTTTGAGGATGGGCTCAATGAGGTATAATAGGGTAATTTGATACAGCAATGTAAATGTTAAACACAGGTGTCAGGTTGCGTAAGCCACCTATCCCATATTTTGTTGCATTTGGGAGGGCATCCCCTATGAAGATAAACCAACGTTTTGTAAGGAAGAGTAGGAGTCGCCTGCATCCAGGAGCGTGCAATAAGATTCCTGGGGTTGAAAAAGGTCACATGGAGAAATATAGTTAAAAACGTGTCTGTATCAGGGTCAGGTAGAAGCAGGCAGGGTTTGGGATCTAGTTGGAGAGGGGAACCCATCCGGTCATGTAGGAATTGTATAATTTGTGACCAAAAGGCCTGTTCAGCTGAGGAGCTCCAAATCAGGTGGTAGAATGTGTCTGATGCAGAAGAGCATCGGGGGCACAATGGGATGTGGTCTGGGTGATATCTAGACACCCGGAGTGGAGTAAGGTTCGGTCAGTGCATAACACATAATTGTGTAAGGCGGTCAGAGACCTTAGGGGAAACCAGTTTGTGGCTATCCAACACCTCCTCCCTGAGTCATCTAGGGCCCCTATATCTGCCTCCCAGCGGGACTTAACCCTATAGGCCAGTGGTTCTCAACCTGGGGGTCGGGACCCCCTCGGGGGACGAATGACGTTTTGCCAGGGGTCACCGGATCCTGGGCTGTTCCTGAAGCCCACGCTGCTCTCCCAGCCTTTTCGCGGCCGCCCAGCAGGACCCTACCTCCTGATTTCGGCATAGGTGTCAATGCTACGAGACAGCACAAAGTCGGTAACACTACCTGTGAATAGTGTTGCCATTAAAAGTCCCCACTACAGTTCTCATATCAGCAGATGACCCTGATCAAGAGCACCTAAGTTGGCTGATCAGAACTCCCCCCCACCCCCAGCACTGCCACTGATCCCATTCCCCACCAGTACTGGCACTGCCACTCATCCCAACTCCCCGCCAGCACTGCCACCTATCCCATTACCCCCCCCCCCCCCCCAACCAAGGAGTAAGAGAAGGAATAAAAATAGAGAATACATGGAAGGGAGAGGAAAAGAGGGGGGGGACAAAGAAAAAGGGAGAGGAAAGAATAAGAGAAAGAACAAGAAAGATGGCTAGAGAGAGGGATTGGGGAAAAAAACAAGGAATTAGGATGGAGAAGGAGAACAAAGAGAAAGAGTGGTACATCCTAAAATGTACCATAAGGGGTCTTAATACTGTACGAGTGGAAGGGACTCAGGGAGCGCTTAATGTCCATGGGTTAGGGGCGCAAATTACTTGTCTTGCCTTGGGTGCTGACAACCCACGCTACGAAAATAATTATACTGTTAGGGGTCCCCACAACTTGGGAAATTTTATCAAGGGGTCACGGCACTAGTAAGGTTGAGAACCACTGCTATAGGCCATGTCAGTGGCAGAGGGGGTGTGCAGTATATTATAGAAGGTAGATATCAATTTATATCAATTTAGTAATTAAGTACCCAAAATAACATCTACTAATGGAAATACCTGAAGAGTAGGAAACATGTCAGGGAACTGGGCCAGCAGGGCATGGTGGAGTTGTAAATAGCAAAATAGCATAAAATGGGGGAGGTTGAATTCCTCTTTGAGGGTCTAGAATGGCTTAGGGTCTTCAGGCATGAGCAGTTGGTGAAGGCAGAGGACCCCCTTAGAGGCCCACAAAGTATGACTCGAAGTGGAGAGTTGCTCCAGGAACTAGGGATAATGCCATAGGAGGACATGTGTGTAAAATGTAGCCACACCTAGCCATCACAAGGCCGATTCTCATACACTTTTCTGATGGTATAGCATAGAGCAGTGGTTCTCAACCTGGGTGTCGGGACCCTATTGGGGGTCAAATGATGATTTGCCAGGGGTCACTGAATCCTGGGCTGTTCCTGAAGCCAGCACCGCTCTCCCAGCCTTTTTGCGGCCGCCCAGCAGGGCTGTTCCTGGAGCCTGTGGCTGCCCACTCAGCCTCTTCGCAGCCACCCATTCAGTTCACAAGGTGGCTGGGGGTCAGAGTCTAGAGGTCAGCTGACTGGTGAGGAATGTGAAGTGGAAGGGGCTGGAGGAGACCCTATCTCATGGTTTCGGCATAGATGTCACTGCTACGAGACACCACAAAGTCGGAGACACAGTGAGTAACACTACCTGTGATTAGAGTTGCCATTAAAAGTCCCCACTACATTTCTCAGATCAGCAGATGAACTTGATCAAGAGCACCTAAGTTGGCCGATCAGAACCCCCCCCCCCCCCAGCACTGCCACTCATCCCAACTCCCCGCCAGCACTGCCACTCATCCCACCACCAAGGAGTAAGAGAAGGAATAAAAATAGAGAATACATGGAAGGGAGAGATAAAGAGGGGGAGGAACAGAGAAAAGGGGAGAGAAAGAACAAGAAAGACGACTAGAGAGAGGGATGGGTAAAAAAACCCAAGAAATTAGGATAGAGAGAGATAAAAGGGAAAGAAATGAGAACAAAGAGAAAGAGTGGTACATCGTAAAATGTACCATAAGGGGTTTTAATACTGTACGAGTGGAAGGAACTCAGGGAGCGCTAAATGTCTGTGGGTTAGGGGCGCAAATTACTTGTCTTGTCTTGGGTGCTGACTACCCATGATACGAAAATAATTTTAGGGGTCACCACAACTTGGGAAATTTTATCAAGGGGTCACGGCACTAGAAGGGTTGAGAACCACTGGCATAGAGGTACAATCATATGAGGTTCCAGCGTTCCCTCCTCCATTAAAAATAACTTGTAAGGGTGTGTGAGCTAGACGCTCCTACTTTCTACGCACCAAAGCTTGATATCTATCATGGTTAGATTTACCCAAGAGATAAAGTTGGGATAGTTAAGCAGCGAGGTAGTAGAAGTGAAAGTCAGGTAAAGCCATCCCTCCCAGGTTAGTTGGGTTTTTAAGCGTAAGTCAGGACAGCTTGTGTCTTCCTGTACCCCATACAAAATTATTAAGAATGGAATCAATTGTTTTGAAGATCTTAAGGGGAATAAGCACTGGGGAATGCCAGATCATATAGGTTTATCCTCCCCACTACCCCTAGTGGGAGCCACGCCCAGGTTTGTCTGCAGGCCTTTAGGACAGTGAATAATGGTTCTAATATTATCAGGGATCTAGTCTGATATATGTCCTAGTGACCTGAACCCCCAAATATTGAATAGATGCAAAGCGGGTGATTTTACTGCCTACTGACAAGTTAATATAGACAGCCACCATGTTTGTATAGATTGCAGCTATACAGCAAATTTTAAACACCATGGAGTTGATTTACACTTGGAAGTGAACTTGGGCATACAGTCTCTGTAGATCTGAGGGGAAGATCTGAAATGAGGGGAAGCTCTGCTGATTTCTATCATCCAATCATGTGCAAGCAAAAAAGGCTGTTTTTTTACTTTCCTTGCATGTCCCCTCAAATCTACAGTGACTGCACTTCCAAGTGCACTTGCAGTGCACAGTGGATTTGCCTTTAGTAAATAAACCCCCCGTGTCACAGTTGGTAGGTGGTGCTTGCAAACAGCCCCCTATTCAAATCTGCTAGACCGCTCTGCAACCATATCTAAGGCACACCGTTTTGGTGGGTCCAGTGGGATTTCAATGTAAAACCATCTTGTGGTTAAAAAAAAAAAATCACCTCCTGAAAATTTGTCAACCATTTGTCAACCATCTCTAAAATGCTATCCTGTGCAGGATGTTAAAAAAACCTAATGCACGTTTGAACCAGGCCATGGAAAGCAGCCACAGCTTGAGTACACAAGCCTGTCCTCTGCCAGCACGCTTTGGAGAAGGACCCTTTCTCTCCATGTGGAAAGAGGGGTTTCTCTGCAGAGATCTAACATATTCCCTGCTGGGTCAGCTCTATAGTTTTGCAATCAGTAAAACGCATGCACAAGCTCATGCACCCTAGTGATTTAAAAGCTCTTGACTCAGCAGGGGAATTTCATTCCTCTGCAGAAAGACCTCTGCTTTTTCACAGAGAGTAGGCATGGCTTGGTGCCAAGGTAAATTGGCTCCTGTACACATGCTCGAGATTTACCTTATCCCTGGCCAATTAATCAAATTGGCTGATGATGCCAAACCCAGAAGACTGAACAGAGATGGCAGCAGCGGCGATCAAACATGTGGTTGTTGCATCGTTGGAGTAGATGTAAGCACTGTGGACTAGAGTTTTACTTTAAAGTCAACCTGTAATTTAAACTATGTCTAGTCTAATGCCGCGTACACACGGTCTGACTTTTCGGGTACAAAAGTCTGACAGCCCGTCCGACAGACTTTCGACGGACTTTTGGCGGACTTGCGGCAGACTTTCTAAGGAACGGACTTGTCTACACACGATCACACAAAAGTCCGACGGATTCGTACGTGATGACATACACCAGACTAAAATAAGGACGTTGATAGCCAGTAGCCAATAGCTGCCCTAGCGTGGGTTTTTGTCCATCGGACTAGCATACAGACGAGCGGATTTCTGGGTCCGGCAGAGTTACGACGTAAAGATTTGAAGCATGTTTCAAATCTAAAGTCCGTCAGATTTTCGGCTGGAAAAGTCCGCTGAAAGTCCGGGGAAGCCCACACATAATCGGATTGTCAGCCGTATTTTGTCCGTCGGCGTCCGTCGGACTTTTGTAGACGAAAAGTCCGACCGTGTGTACGCGGCATTACAGCATACACTACTATACAGTGGAACCTTGGATTACAAGCATAATCCGTTCCAGGAGAATGCTTGTAATCCAAAGCACTCGCATATCAAAGTGAGTTTTCCCATAGAAGTCAATGGAAACAAAGATAATTTGTTACACATTGACTTCTATTACATGCAATACCCCATGTGGCCAGAGGTAGGAGAGCCTCGGAAATGCTCAGGGACAGCTCGGCTGAACTCGGAAAGGCTCGGACACACTCAGGCAGAGATGGCAGCAAACCGAGTCAGAATTAAAAAAAAACTGTTGCTCATCTTTCAAAACGCTTGTTACTCGTAAACCAAGGTTCCACTGTATATACAGTATATAATCTTTATTACCCAGAAAAGTAGCTCCTCTCTGATTTAGTTACTAGGGCCTAACTTCAGGGACAAGCTCCACTAATTACTACAACTCTGTTCAATAAGGGTCTCTCATGGTCACTAAGGCAGTCTACTTGGATAGTGGCTGGTGGCAGGACTTAGACAGGAAGTCAGAAAAAGCCAGGACATAAGCTAGAATCAAATATAGACAAAAGGAAATACAGCAAGTAAAAAAACAAAAACCTGAAGATTATTTATTATAAGTAAGTTTGCACAGTTATAATAATATTTAGGTTCTTGTATAAGCTTAGTCATGGGTTTGTGACTGGTTCTCATCAATGTAACCTGGGGTAATGATCCAAATATGCCATATGCCACCATTTTTTATGTCTTTCCATCAGTATTCATCTGTACCTGTTACTGACTCTGTTTGCCAGGAATAATAAACCTAATTAATAAATTGTTAAAGCTGAACTCAAAGCTATAAAAGACACAAATGAACTCTGTAACCATAAATACATTTAAAATGTATTTTTAAATACAAGCAGTGTAATCACCTGAATTTGCACCTTGCATCAGCCTCATGTGGTCCCTGTACCTGGAGCATGAAAAGAAGCAGTACAGAGAGCCAATCAGTTCATAAGTTGATAAGTAGCAAGCTGATTGGTGGAGAAAGCTATGTAATAGAGATGAGCTCATTGTTGTACTGCTTTCCCTTACCCTGTCCAGTCCCATGATGGGGCAGGTCAAGGACAACCTGGGCTCAGAAGACATGAGTTAAATGATGCTTGGCCATCAGACTGAAGGGTGTCAGAAAAAAGTAATGCAGGGGAAATGTCTTGATTGAAGGTAAATATTGCAGCAAAGCTGCTTTTGTTATTTTATATTTTAATTGGACTATTCATTTTTATCTTATTTTTGGCTGGAGTTCTGTTTTATGGATGTTAGGGTTCACCATGAAGTTACATGACATTCAAAAATGCACAGGTTCCCAAGCATTATGCACTCATGTGATCACGGGACTTCTAATGTACAGAGTAGTGTTTCCTAAATCAAAATTCATACTTGCAAGGAATACAGTAGCTTTGCTGACAACTCAAACAAGGTTGTAGTGTCTATTTTTATGCTTAGAAAATGTGACTTTATGTTTGTTTCTTTCACTTAGGCAAAATGTTTTCCCTTGGCGCTCATTCTCTTCTCGGGCTGATGGCTCAGCTACTTCTTCTCTCTCCTTTGGACCTGGGAACCGATTTCCGCTCAGCTTTCTCTGTTGCCCGTACAAGCAGCATGGAAGGGGGTCCTGAAATGGTCATCACCTTCGACAAGGTTTATGTGAACATCGGGGGGGACTTTGACCCAAAGGCTGGCATTTTCCGATGCCGCATTCCTGGGGCTTACTACTTCTCCTTCACTGTCGGGAAGTTCCCCAAGAAGAACCTTTCAGTAATGCTAATGAAGAACAAGAATGAGGTCCAGGTTATTGCTTATGATGAACATCATCACAATGAGCGCAAAGTTGCCAGTCAGAGTGCAATGCTGCAGTTGGATTATGGAGACACGGTATGGCTTCGGCTACATGGAGATCCAAAATATGCCCTCTACAGCAATGTTGGGCCTTATACGACCTTTAACGGCTACTTAATCTACCCAGATACGTCTTATTATATCCAGAGCGGCAGTGACAACCACAGGCTGCAAGACTCACAAAACATGGTGACATCTCGAGAGAGTTCCTCAGAGCACAATGAAGTCTACAACAAGAATGCAATGGCTGCTGACCAACCTATAGTAAACAGAGATCCTCGGTCAGCCTTTTCAGTTGCCCGAACCAAAAGCCTCATTGGATCAGATGAAGGAAAGACACAGCATCTGCCAATCACTTTTGACACAGAGTTTGTCAATATTGGAAGTGATTTCAATTTGTCTTCTGGAGAATTTTGGTGCCGTTTGGCGGGGGCCTATTATTTCTCTTTCACCATAGGAAAAATGCCCTACAAAACCATGTCTGTTAAGTTGATGAAGAACCAGAACGAGGTTCAGGCAATGATTTATGATGACAGTCACTCAAAAAAACGAGAGATGCAGAGCCAAAGTATAATGTTGTCTCTGCAGCTTGGAGACACAGTGTGGCTTTACAGCCACAAGCGCGAAGGGTATGGCGCCTACAGCAACCATGGAAAGTACATTACGTTCACTGGTTTCCTGGTTTACCCAGAATTGGCTCCCAAGCAGCCAATGCCTGAAACAAGGCAAAAGTCAGAAATTGTTCTCACTGAAATCTAATGGATACTGCCACAGTAATTGACCTTTACTTGGCTGATTTGACAGTAGAGGAACTAGGCACATGTTTAGCAGTGCCACAAAAAAACTTTAAATAAGACTAGCTTCATCCACTTTTCCCTGTGATACACATATATGCTTATTACACTACTCATTTTGTTACAGGTTCATTTAGGGCAGGGATAAGCAATTAGCGGACCTCCAGCTGTTGCAAAACTACAAGTCCCATCATGCCTCTGCCTCTGGGTGTCATGCTTGTGGCTGTCAGAGTCTTGCTATGCCCTCATGGGACATGTAGTTCTGCAACAGCTGGAGGTCCGCTAATTGCATATCCCTGGTTTAGGGTAACACAATCCATTTTGTCCTTGGCCATGACTGTAGCTAAATACAATTCTGCAATATCGTTTCTCTCCCAGGGGCGGACTGACCATTGAGCCACTCGGGCACTGCCCGAGGGCCCTGGGCCACTAGGGGGCCCCATCAGGGTTTCCCATCTCAGTAAAACCAGGGACAGTATATATAAATCTGTGTTTTTTTTACATCTGTCTGTGTATACTGTGTGTACATGTATGTGTATACTGTGTGATTGTATACTGTGTGTGTGTATACTGTGTGGCCCCATAATCTCTGATTGCCTGGGGCCCCATAATCTCCTATTGCCCGGGGGCCCCATGAGTTATCAGTCCGCCCCTGTTCTCTCCTGAACATACACTGTAAGCAAGCGATTCATAAGTCGTTTTTCACCTGATATGAAGAAAGCAAACTTTCATAACTTAAAAGTTACTTTGATAATGAATGTTATAGAAATGGATAGAATAGATCAATTATACATATAGCTGACCAGGTAGTCTAAACGTTTCTGCTTTATTGGTTAAGTACTGTATATGTATAATCAAAGCTTTCTATGTGACACACAATATAAAGTAAACAAAAAACGTCCTTTACGTTCCTTAACTGAACAAAATCTCCCTTCATATGGGTCTCACTAGCTCCCCTCACAGACACTGCAGCTCACAGTGGGAGGGTTTCAGCAACAGAAGCAGTAATATTCACCCAGAAGGCAGTGGGCAGGGCTAGGTGCTGATTGACAAGCTACAGGTTTATAAATCAGCAGTGACAATGGTCATAACCATATCCCTTGACACCTTGACATTTGTTCAGAAACCTATAATTAGAAGCCTTAGAGGTTCTAAAGAAAAATAGAATTTTGGGTAAGAGCTACCAATCAGATGCTTTATTTTTAATCCAGGTCTGAAAATCAAGATTGAACAGTAAACAAAGCAAATGTGTTTAGCAGTATTATACCATGGGGTATTGGTTCTATCTGTTCAGCAATCAATCGCTAGTGTTTTTAGTACTGTGCAGTGGCGGCTGGTGCTAAACTTTTTGGGGGGGGGGCAGCAAACAAACCCCCCCCCCCCCGGTCTGCACTAACCCCTCCAGGGTCACAGCTTTCCTGGCTTCTTCCCCCGGCTAATCCAGTCTTCTTTAGTTCCACCTCCTGTCCTGATTGGTCGGGAGGAAAAGCCAGAAACCGATAGCGAATATTGATTCACTAGTGCCACAAGTGGGTGGGTTCTGCGCCCCGAGCCCAAACTTTTGCAAGCCAATTAAAGCCTCAGGCTCTAACCATGTGCTTGAAAATGAGTCTGGTGCTCCGCATGCAAACTAGAGGGGCGGCGCCCCTTTTGGACCGGCTGCTCCTGGTACCGTGTTACTAAAAAATGCCTGTGCAGTTCAAACTTGTATTTCAACTGTATGAATGGTACTTGGATGACTTGATCATTCCTCACAGCCTGAAATGACAGATGCCGGATAAGATGAATGGATAACGAGTAATGCAATATAACTGATGCTTCTTCGAGTTCTCAATGTACCCTCAACTCTGCAAGCAACAATAGCGACTATATCAGAGAAGCCACACTGTCTATGGTGCTGAACTTTTTGGTCACAGGTTGGGACAAAAGTTACCTTTTTTGGTTTTCTGGAAGTATTAGTTGCCTAACTGTTATGCACATTTTCTGGAGGCATACTTTTTCTGGGCCAGTTAACCTAAAGGGTTCAATTTGACAGCCAAGTACCAGGACTTTTAGAAGGATGTCAGCAAATGCTGACCACATATGTATTGTATATCATAATGGGTTTCCTTTACTATCCAACTCTAGCAAAATGTGATGTAAAAGGGTACCCCGCGCTGCCTGAATTGGTGGTAGCAGCTGACAACACAAACAGATAATTTTGTTAAAATAACAGAGGTGTATAAGTGTAGCGCTAAAATGTTTGGGTTGGTTAACATAACCCAACCATCGTAATTGAAAAGTGAATCACAAAATCTCAGTGAATCAAATTATATAAGTCTACAAACCATAATGACTAATGAAATAAACAGAAAATCACAAAAATACCACATGTGATATGTGCTGTGTGAATTACTAGAAACTATATACAAAAAAGATCCTATATAAAAAATAAGTCAGTGAAAAGTCTTTAAAGTCCACAGTGTATAGTAAAGAAATTGAAGATCCTATTCACCGCACTGGCATCCAATATAGTGGATAAAAGCTGAAGACACCAGTACAGTAAAGCCACCACCAAGGCAGATGTAAGTTTACCGGATGGTTTGAACTCAAAAGAACATACGTTCTATGAGTCAAACAGGCTTATGTTATCAACCGACAACCAGGATGGAATCTTGGGGATCCTCTGTGATTAGAACCCAAGACGTCCCGAAACTTTATAAGAAATCGGTCTCCATACAGGGGTGCTTGCACATCAGGTATGAATGTTGGTCAATTGGATACGGGAAATGGAAAGAGAGGGCCACATAGCATAATTATAAATAATAAAACGTATTTCACGGCAGCTCCTGGCACTCATGTGACTGGCCGTGTATCCTCTCTGCCCGTCTTGCAGAAGCAGCGGGCAGGGCCGAGGTTTCCCCACTGACGTCAGCCAGGAAACTTCGGCCCCGCCCGCTGCTTCTGCAAGACGGGCAGAGAGGATACACGGCCAGTCACATGAGTGCCGGGAGCTGCCGTGAAATAGGTTCATATGGAATTATGCTATGTGGCCCTCTCTTTCCATTTCCCGTATCCAATTGACCAACATACATACCTGATGTGCAACCACCCCTGTATGGAGACCGATTTCTTATAACGTTTCGGGACGTCTTGGGTTCTAATAACAGAGGACCCCCAAGATTCCATCCTGGTTGTCGGTCGATAACATAAGCCTGTTTGACTCATAGAACGTATGTTCTTTTGAGTTCAAACCATCCGGTAAGCTTACATCTGCCTTGGTGGTGGCTTTATTGCGCTGGTGTCTTCAGTTTTTATCCACTATATTGGATGCCAATGCAGTGAATAGGATCTTCAATTTCTTTACCATACACTGTGGACTTTAAAGACTTTTCACTGACTTATTTTTTATATATGATCTTTTTTGTATATAGTTTCTAGTAAATCACACGGCACATATCACATGTGGTATTTTTATGATTTTCTGGTAATTTCATTAGTCATTATGGTTTGTAGACTTATATAATTCGATTCACTGAGATTTTGTGATTCACTTTTCAATGGCAATGGTTGGGTTATGTTAACCAACCCAAACATTTTAGCGTTACACTTATACACCTCTATCCAACTCTAGCAGTTGGACAAAAGCTACACTTGCGGTAGAACGATTGGTCACTCAGGATCACACAGTGCTGCAATTTAATTGCATAGCAGAAACTATCAGAGATTGATCTCTCTTCTTCATACTCTTGAACAGGGGCGGACTGACAACTCATGGGGTCCCGGGGCAATAGGAGATCATGGGACACCATGTGTCCCCGCCTAACTCAATCTACCCCCACACAAAAGCCACACCTATATATTGGTGGCTGATTGGCATGGGACCCCCAGAAGCAAGTGGAGATCACTGGAGTATCAATATATCCAGCTTTAAGGGGCATTGGCTGGGTATAGTATATGCTGTTACACTGGTCCAAGCTGGACCAATGTAACTATTAATAAAACATTCATACCTGGGATTCTTCTGTAAGCCTTCAATGATCTATGCAGGTCAGCACAGTTTAGTGGATATAGTGTGAATGAAAATGAGAGCATACAGAAAAATGTGATTGTAATATGTGTCGTCAGGGAGGGAATGAAAGGTAAAAAACACAAGGGTAGGACTAAAAGATCATCCACAGATCATGTACATAGACCACAGACACTCCTCCATCCATGTCCTGCAGTGTAATCAGGGGTGTTTTATGAAGTCAGTGGGCCTGTTGGCAAGATCATAGTGCTTAGTACACCAGAGTGAAGAGTGGGGATGTGCAGGGATTTTCAATGTGCCAGGGGTGTTGCTAGGATTGTAAAAGCCCTGGAGCAACTTTGCCCCCTGGTTAGTCTGTCCCTCAGTATCATCCTCCCACCTAGGTCAATCTGTCATCCAATATAGTCCCCCCTCAGGTCAGTCTGTCCCCTGTACAATACCCCTAAGTTAGACTGACCTAGGGAGATTGTACTGGGGGACACACTGACCACCAGTACAATCCTGGCAATAGTTGATTTTTTAGGCCCCACAATAGTTATGCAAATATTTATCAAATTGCTGTTCCACTAAAATCACATCAACACAATATAACATACAAAATTCCTGTAAAATTCCTACTAAAGCTTCATTTACATGGGACTTACTAAGAGCCCTTTCACACTGACAGCACGGCTAGCTTTAGCGCCGCTTTACTGTCGTTTAGAGTAGCCTTTCAGCCGCTAGCGGGGGTTAAAAGCATTCCCAAAGCGACGCTGCCGCATCACTTTGCAGGCGCTTCGGCGGCACTGCCCATTGATTTCAATGGACAGGGGCTCTTTAGGAGCGGTTTATACACCGCTTCTAAATTGCCCCAAAGATGCGGCTTGCAGGACTTTTATAATGTCCTGCCAGCGCAGCGCCTCAGTGTGAAAGCATTCAGGCTTTCACACTGGGACTGCAGATGAGGCATTTTTCAGGCGCTAAAGCGCCTGAAAAACGGCTCCAGTGTGAAAGGGGTCTAAAGTGTAAAGGCTGTATTTACAAGCATAGGGATGTACAGGTGTTCCATGCATCCCTGTGCAGGCAGTTCCATTCATGTCAATTTGGATGCAGTGGCTGCATGGACACTGCTACCCAATCTGACACTCATGTGGGTGTGAGTGCACAGACCAAGCATAAATAGTGTGAGTTCAGGGACATGCACCCAAACAGATGTCAAATTGAGAGTAGTGGCTGTGTCCATTCAGCTGCTGCATCCCATTTGACCTGAATGGAACTGCCTGCATTGGGATGCACGGAACAACTGCATCGTGTATATGCTGTACTATGCCCTGTGTGAACAAGGACTCACTATATTTGTCTTATTTTTATGTTGTTATTTTTTAAGCTTTTTTTACTTTTTTGGGGGGAGGAGGGGGGACATGAGGGGTCTAAAGAGAGGGGTCTTTTTTTTAAATAAAGTAAGGGTCTGAGGACAGAGTTCTCATTCCTTTTCTATACAGCATTAGCTGCACTACAGATGAATGAATAGATGCTCTATACAGGACCTCCTATTCATTCACAGACTGAAACACAGTAAACACAGCTTACTGTGCTTCAGTGATAAATGAACACAGGAGTGATCAGTACCGATCACTCCTGTGTCCACTCAGAACAGCAGCTGCAGCTGGTGGGAGGAGGGGAAACCAGCCTGCAGTGCTGCATGAAGGAGGCACCAGGGAATCCCTGAGGTGGTGGTACAGTAGAGGGGGGGGGGGTCAGAGCAGCTGGGGGAGAACTATTTTTACAGATAAATCCCCCCTGTGGCTCCCAAGTAGTTCCTGAAGTCAGCGGAGGGGGGGGGGGGGAGCCGGCAGGGCGGGAGGAGGAGAAGCCAGCGGGGAGGGAGAAGCCAGCAGGGGGGGAGGAGAAGCCAGCGGGGGGGGGGGGAGAAGCTGGAAGGTGCAAGAGAGCCACAAACTTTCCATGCAGCTGGGAAGGGAAATGGAGAAGCCACGATGGGGATTGCGTATCACCCATGGTGTGGTTTCTGACAGGACACAATGCATGATATGCGACTGAGTGTAATGTCCCGTCCCAGCACCATGTAGTACGCCTGACACTGAGCCCACACAATGATAGGTGGACAAGGATGGCCAGGCTCTGAGCTGTCCAGGTGTGGAATGTGTTTACCTTCTGGGAGGTGAAGGAATGAGCCAGGAGTCATTCATGGGGCCCCAACTGGCCCTGTGCCCTTAGGCAGTTCCCAAGGCCTGAATGGTCAATCTGCTCCTGATGTAGAGTACTCTCAGTATGAAGTGGAGTTTGGTGTTGTATCTTGTACTCTATGTGCTGCTTCATGACACTCTCCAGGTGCTCCAGCCTCCGGATAATCCTCAGTGTGTCCCCCTTGTCCTTGGGCTCCAGTTTGGTGCTGTCAGTGGGCCACATAGAGGCCAGATATGTAGTTGGTCACCCAGCCCACATGCAGGCACAGGAGGTTACTGATCCCACTCAGGATGATACAGGTGGACACCAGCGGTTTGTTTTTCAAGGTACAAATCGTCCTCAGCTGCCTCCATAGAGCCAGGCAACCCCCTCCGCTCCCTCTGCCGCTTCTCATTACACTGAGCAGACAAGCACAGCACGCCACGCCAAGCCCACCGAGGAGATCGGCGAGGGAGGCACAGTGTACTGAATGGCCGCTTTTGGGCACTGTAGCTAGGCTGTGCTAAGTGAAGAAAACTTCTGCAACTTCTCTGGCCGCTTTCAGCCCTGCAATTCCCATTGGCATCGCCATCCTTGTGGGCACTGCACAGTGACCCTGGTCTTCTCTCTGCCAGGAGCCTCTCATGGGGCTCCCTACTGGCCCCGGGCCCTCGGGTAGTGCCCGAATGGTCAGTCCGCACCTGCTCTTGAATAGGACCAGGATTTCTTTAGAAACACTCCAAAGGGTTATTCTCTTGAGAATATTCTCCTAACAGTCACCCAACAATCTTCTGCAATGGTCTCTAGTGTAATTCTAGTCTATCAATGGAGTGGGAGGAAGCGAGTGTAGTGCCTACCTATCCCTGATCTGCTGGTAAAAAAATCCAGATTTTTCAGCTTGCAATTCGTTTTTCTCTCTCTAGTAGTGTGGGGCCTGCGTCGGCAGGCTTTTGTTCACTTCAAGCAGGTTTTGCATTTCCAAAGTCTATAGAAATGCAAAGCCTACTTGAAGGTGGTAAGCTGCAGATCAAATGCACCTGTCAATGAATTCTGAATGTTCTCAAAGTGATGCCTTCAACACTACCTCAAAGGCTACAGACACAATACCTTAACAGTCTAGGAAAAACTTCTTTCCTCACAAATAAAAAAAATAGGGGTCCCATAAATAAAGTGGAGTTCCGACTAAAACAAAAAAATTAAAAGTCAGCAGCTACAAATACTGCAGCTGCTGACTTTTATCAATCAGTCACTTACCTGTCCCAGGGGCAGTGATGTGGGGGAACGAAGCCCTGCTCGTCTCCCCCTCCTCTCTGCGGCGCAGACATTGTCACTGTGGGCGCCCGGCTGTGGCTTCACAGCCGGGCACGCACTGCGCATGCACGAGTCGCGGCAATCATCTGGGCCAAATCAGCCGGCAAACTCAGCCAGAAGTTCAGCCCCCCTCCTCCTTCCCCTACAGCAGGCCCATTCACAAAGCGCAACATGCTTCGCATGTAGGGAACCTGCTGTGGAGCCGCAAGGCTTCACTGCCAGTTTCCCTTAGTCAAGAGGGCAGCAGCAGCACCCGGTATTCGATTGAAAAATTGGCTCGGGTGAGGACACCACTGGATTCCTGGACACGTAAGTGCCCTAATATTAAGAGTCAGCAGCTACAGCATTTGTGGCTGTTGACTTTAATTTTTTTCCTGAAGGAGCCTCAAGCTCCTCTTTAAGATATATTTTTGTTTAAAAATGATTAGGAGAATTTTCAGGGAGAGCAGTCTACCCAGGGCTACGGCCATCATGGCTATGACTTTAAAGTTTTAAAGTTTTTACTATGATAGAGGCCACAGGAAACTTCTGCTGAAAATGATTGTATCTACAGCATATGGTTATTTACATGATCAGTAAGATGTAGATATAAAAGTAAATAAAAGAGTAAAGAATGTGGTGTATTTAACACTAAGAATAGATCATTTTTATCACCCCCTGCTATATATATATATAACAATTTCAACTAGTCAACATTAAATTAAACTAATAACAAAAAAATCCCTCCTTACATTGATGTTCATTGTAAAATGGAGAACACCCTTTTACTTGTGATAAGTGTATATATATATATAAAGAGAGAGAGATACAGATAGATAGATAAGAAGGACCCCTTTTCAATGATGAGTGGATATGGGCTCACTTACATTTGTGGTTAATGTAGAAGGACTCCTTTACATTGGTGATAAAGAGAAGGACCCTTTTACATTGGCAGTGAAATGACAGGGTCCCACCTTCCACTGGACAAGAGAAAAAAAAAAACATGTAGTGATGGCAAAACAAGAAGGCCCCACCCCCATTAGAGGTAAATAGAAAACACCGCGCTAACCAGTAAAATGAATGAAAGCTGCTGCATACAGTTTGACAAAAACAACAAAATAGGCATATGGAAAAATGCAGCGCATGTACAAATGAATATAGGTCTTTAAAATGGTGAAACAGTCAAGAAATAACTAATTGACCACAGGTGCCTTGAAACACAAACGTCCATAGATGGATGTAAATGTCCAACCGCACAGGAGGTATAAGTACTCCAAGGGGTGGTGATGGTCTGATGGTTGTCAGAAAACACCTGGCATCATACAGCGACTTCCCAACCGAGAAACCGGGTCCCAATGGGTCATTCAGAGAAAGTGCAAAAAAAGCCTCTTACCAGATCCTGTGGATTCCCATGTCAGCGACAGGGAATCGCATGCGCAGTTTGTCACAAATGACGTGGAATGGGAGCTCAGGAATCGCCAATCTCTTGGATTGTGGTCTGTATGGATCTCGGCCGGCAACCGGATGGGTCCTCACAACGAACCGTCCTCACACCGAACCGTCCCAGCATGCATCAGAAGTTTCTGATGAAGCCCCTGTTGAAGACCCCTAGGTCGAAACGCGTCGGGTACATACACCACTCTCTTTGTTGCCCATTTGTTTTTATCCACCGTGATCACGCTTTTATTTGTGTATGGTCGTTTTTGTCAATAAAAACACCCTTTTTTATCTGCACCATGTGGAGGCACATTCTTTTTGTTTCCACATTTACCGCATGAGATCCAGTCCCTCCAACTGCTCCTTTCGGGGGACCGTTTGTGAAACTTCTGATGCATGCTGGGACGGTTCGGTGTGAGGACGGTTCGTTGTGAGGACCCATCCGGTTGCCGGCCGAGATCCATACAGACCACAATCCAAGAGATTGGCGATTCCTGAGCTCCCATTCCACGCCATTTGTGACAAACTGCGCATGCGATTCCCTGTCGCTGACATGGGAATCCACAGGATCTGGTAAGAGGCTTTTTTTGCACTTTCTCTGAATGACCCATTGGGACCCGGTTTCTCGGTTGGGAAGTCGCTGTATGATGCCAGGTGTTTTCTGACAACCATCAGACCATCACCACCCCTTGGAGTACTTATACCTCCTGTGCGGTTGGACATTTACATCCATCTATGGACGTTTGTGTTTCAAGGCACCTGTGGTCAATTAGTTATTTCTTGACTGTTTCACCATTTTAAAGACCTATATTCATTTGTACATGCGCTGCATTTTTCCATATGCCCACCCCCATTACACTGGTGGTGAGAGAAGAAAAGCTCCCCCTTCCATATGTGGTGAGAGCAGAAGGGCCCCTCTGATGTCTGTGATCAGTGTAGAACAGGGGTGTCAAACTCAATTTCATCCTGGGCCACATAAGCATGATTGCCCTCAAAAGGGCCGGTTGTATCTGTAAGATTAGATGTCCAGCGCATCCCCTCCCCTTACTATAGATGTCAAAAGCCACCCCACCATCAGAAGTTGAGTCCATCACTCTCCCTTACACCACAGTGCATACCCTTTCCTTATGCTGCTGCTGGGAAGAAGCTGGATGCATTGCTTGAAAGCAGAAAGTAGGGGTCTGTAGGAGGACCAGAGGAGGGCTGGAGCTGCAGGAGAGGTGCGAGGGCCACATGAAATGGCCTGGAGGGCCGGATTTGGCCCGCGGGCCTTGTGTTTGACACCTGTGGTGTAGAAGGACCAGAAGAGTTCCCTTACATAGGTGGTCATGAGTTTTACACCAATGACTCTGCTGAGTAAAGTTGATGACGGAACTATGAAAGCACCATCATGTGGGAGATCAACCCAGCACAGCTCAAGGAACCCATAGCAAGATCCAGGGGAACCAATGGGATTTGACAGTGCAAATGAAAAGAACTCACCGCTCCAGGTGTAACTGATTATGCCCACTGGAAAACACACCTGAGTGCTAGCCCTGGCTCGCCTACATGCTAAATTGTCAAAATAAGAAACGGCTGCACCTCACGTGGGCTCCAAGTGGTCAAGGTAGACGCATTTCACTGATTAATGATGAAGCACATTTCTGTTTTGTGAAACGCATCTACCTTGACCACAGCTGGTGTCCTCTGGTGTCATTTTGGATATTTTCATATTACAATAAACTTTTCTAGGACCCCACGCGCAGCCGTTTCTTATTTTGGGGATTTGACAGTACCCTGGTTGAAAAAGGATGGCCTAAGAAGAAATCTTTGAAAGCCAAATAGGATCTAGGTGATTGGTAGGCATTTTTTAAACAGACCATGCTAGTGCTTTCAAGCGGTGGATCATAAGTTCAAAAAATACACTGATGCACAAAACTCACCTTTAATCAGTCCCCACGCAGTTTAGTATGGAGAAGCCCCAAAGCAAAGTTCCCATCTATGTTCACTATAAGCTATGTCCTTCGGTGCCATCACAATGACTTACAAATAAGCATTACATGCTCATAGCACTGGCTGTATCCATGTAACATAAAGTTGCACTTGCCTGCGTATGTTCAGATCTAGGTTTGCACTTATCATCTGTGTCAGTGAGCATGTTATAAAAGTGTGTACTTTGTCACTACTTGCATGAATAGGGGGGAACAAATCCCCTAAAATTTTCATTATTTATAACTGTACTAAGAAACAGAGCACTGAGAACTGGAATGTATTGTGAAATGATGGAAGAGTGTAAGATACTCTGCAAAGACAGCTGTACACCAGGAATCAAAAGGGCAGAATAAAATTGTTTTCTATTACTGTGTGTGTGTGTTTGATGCTTTTAGATCATTAACAGCGTATGTTTATGCAAATAAGGGCAATTTCATTTAGACGCATCCTCTGGGGAAGTTATTTCTGACTCAAGCAGTTAATTAAAACTGCTAATGAACATTCACATCACTGATTAGCAAAAATCATAGGACAGTGTAGCAAATACTGCGTGTCAGTGACACCAATTTTCATCATTTTCTGCAGGTGCTGAGATAATAAGAGTTGTCAGAACAGCTTAATTATACAGCTCCAGCTTAATTTATTTTTTTTTGTGCATGTGGACCATATCAAGCTGTTAAGGAAATACACCAGCTTTGTAACAATTTTTATATATACTGTATCTCCAGAAACTGTGGACAATCTGGGTTCAAAAACGTTTCCAGGCTGTTGCTAAACTATTGGCTCCCGGGGCAGAGGGACAGCCAGAAGTCACAAAGTCACAGCAAGACCCAGGACATGGTCACACCCAGCCCAGTGGTTTCCACCATGATCTCTGGGCAAGAAGTCCCATGGGGTACAGAAACAAATGGACCCCTGCTGGCTGTCTCTTAGAGTAGCCGATAACTTGCATATCCTGGCTGAAGGCATCACCTGGGTCAGGATACAGATTGAGGACCAAGTGGCAGAGAGAGTGTAGGAGTAGTGGTGACCTGCTGTCCAGTTAACAAGGCAGTGCCCACTGTGTTGGCCATGAATGTTTTGAAAGACCTGGACTTACCCCGTCTGCTGGCCAAATATGAAAGTTCTGGCTTCCAGGCCCAAGGCTGTGGCCTACAAGCAGTGTGGTTCAGAGTGATTCACCAAAGCCATTGACCATCATGGGGATATTCCACCCATCTGGGAACGGTATCACCAAATTCCCCCAACACTGTGCAGAGAGGTCAAGGACTTGCTTTACAACTTCAACTTTGTTGCAATCTGGGAAAGTCGTAGTCCATGGGCCGCCCATTTTTCTCTACCCTCAACCTGGCTAGTGGCTCCTGGCAAGACACCATCCAAGATCAGGACCGGGAGAAGACTGCCTTTATTATGTCCTTGGAACTGTTGGAGTTTAATCAGATGCCTTTTGGCCTCAGCAATGCCCCCAGCATGTTCCAATGGGAGAAGTCTTGCATGGGAGGGTTTTGCACAGAGCGGCCCCAAACCTCCTTTTCTGGAGTTTCCCCCGGCGGTGCTCCTGGCCGATCCTCTTCATCAAGTGCCCCCACGGAGAGCCACTTTCCATGGGGGCACTCGTGCGGGCACTCTCCCAAGTCCTGCTGCTGTGTCCATTGACACAGACAGCAGGACTCGGCCCCCCCCCCCCCCGTGTCACAGGAGTTGATTGACAGCAGTGGGAGCCAATGACTCCTGCTGCTATCAATCTATCCAATGAAGACCCAAGATGCTGGAACGATCGGGTTCAGGTAAGAAAAAAGGGGAGCTCTGGGGGGGCAGCTGCACAGCGCAGAATGTTTTTCACCTTAACGCATAGAATGCATTAAGGTGAAAAACCACAAGGTTTTTCAACTCCTTTAAACTTCTTGATGTGTTGTCATTATTGAAGTATCTCAAACTCTGAGTTGTGACAATCCTTTTGCTATTTGTGTACTTTCAATATGTACCCGATGACCCTGGTTCTGTGTGTGTTGTACCTCTGAAAAAAACTAAATAAAGAGTAAAAAAACTTTGATCTCCTGAGGAATTAAAGTCACCTTTACTACCCGAGTGTGTCTTATTAGAAGAATTTGCTACATACCAGTGTGCTGTTGTCTTCCTGGAGGGGTATGGCTGACTCTCCCTCTGCTGCTGGAAGCAGAACATTTCTTACCTGGTACCTCGACCATTCTTGAACAGCTTTGTGCTTTTTTCAATGACTACAAGACTGTTCCTGAATAGCAGAAGTGACATGCAAGCAATTCTGTTCCTGGCAGCAAAGGGGAAGTTGGGTGTTCCCCTCCAGGAAGACAACAGCGCTTACCACATCTAGCAAATGCTACTACAGGGAATTACAGCATCACCAGGAGCCATAATTGTCTGGCATGGTAAGAGTTTGTTTTAACCAAACTGACCCAAAGTATTTAAAATGATAGGAAACCTGGAGTTCTTTCATTTTAAAATGACATTATGCAATTTTATTTGTTTGGGTTTATATACACATTATGTAGACAAACATATGCCAGCAGAGGTAAGGATACAGATGCTGAAGAAGATAAGTGATGATATCGCTGTGGCCAGTTCAGAGGAGTGTGCGTCTGTGCGACACTGGAATGAGCAAAAATCTGGGACAACTGTTTTCTAGCCACATCCTGGAAAAACAACTCCACGATCGTCTGAGGCTCAGAAACTACACAAAATAAAGACAAATTATTGAGCACACTCAACACAGGAATTGGGGCATTTTTCCAAAACATGGTGATTATTTTTCACCTGCAGTGCCTCCTGCTGGTGACATAACAGGATGCATTCATTTGGAATAATGATAATCAAAAAAGTTGCATGTTATTTACAACACTGCAGCGTAGGGGTGCACCGAATGGAAATTTTGGTGCCGAAACTGAAAATGCAGGATGCACTTCCGAAACTGAAAATTACAGTTTTTAAAAAATATGTATTATATTCGACTTTTTAATTAATATTATTTTAAATTAATGTGAATTTATTGTAGATAATAATCAGTGCAGCGCTGGACAGAAAACAAGGTGAATAGCAATAAAATTAATATTACTAAAAATTAATGACAAAAAATAATTATAAACAATCCATAATGTGAATAAACCATAAATGTGTAAATAATTGTCAGTGCATGACCGTGCTCAAAAAATGGTGAAAAAAAGGAAGCAAAAAAAAGTCCAGAATGATAAATATGTGGTGAGAAAAAGTTCCAAATGTGTGATTAGTGCAGAATCAATCCAACGATGTTAATCGATAGTGACACCCACCACCGAAGAGGAGTAAAGGCTTACCAGAAAGCCTGCGACCGCCCTTACTCAGGGGGGTCAAAACAGGCTCAGTAGATCAACGTTGGTATCTTGTTGAAACCGCAACGGATGTCCTATGGATTACCCTCAATGTTGGCTTCTCATCAACAGTAGGAGATGCTCCAGGAAAAGGAAATGGTTCCAGGAAGGACCAGGTAAACAATGTTCAGGTAAGGATGGACCATAAAAAAGAGAGAAGGAACTCCAGTAGTGCAGATGACCAAGAACGTTTAATAAAAATTAGATTAAAAATACATTGCGCCAGATTGCGCAAAAAATGCATACAAATATAAGTAGCATAAAAGGTGCATATAAGTGACAAGTGCACTGCAAGTCATCCAAATATAAATGCACAGGATCAACCGCGATCAACTTGTATGCCAAAAAAATGTGCCACTAGGCACCAGCAGAGAGACTGTCACGTCCAGCGGGACAGAGATCTCCACCGCCGCTATTCACGTTGTGAGTTTCGCATTGCGCATGCGCGGTTTTAACTTCAACGGCGGTGGAGATCTCTGTCCCGCTGGACGTGACAGTCTCTCTGCTGGTGCCTAGTGGCACATTTTTTTGGCATACAAGTTGATCGCGGTTGATCCTGTGCATTTATATTTGGATGACTTGCAGTGCACTTGTCACTTATATGCACCTTTTATGCTACTTATATTTGTATGCATTTTTTGCGCAATCTGGCGCAATGTATTTTTAATCTAATTTTTATTAAACGTTCTTGGCCATCTGCACTACTGGAGTTCCTTCTCTCTTTTTTATGGTCCATCCTTACCTGAACATTGTTTACCTGGTCCTTCCTGGAACCATTTCCTTTTCCTGGAGCATCTCCTACTGTTGATGAGAAGCCAACATTGAGGGTAATCCATAGGACATCCGTTGCGGTTTCAACAAGATACCAACGTTGATCTACTGAGCCTGTTTTGACCCCCCTGAGTAAGGGCGGTCGCAGGCTTTCTGGTAAGCCTTTACTCCTCTTCGGTGGTGGGTGTCACTATCGATTAACATCGTTGGATTGATTCTGCACTAATCACACATTTGGAACTTTTTCTCACCACATATTTATCATTCTGGACTTTTTTTTGCTTCCTTTTTTTCACCATTTTTTGAGCACGGTCATGCACTGACAATTATTTACACATTTATGGTTTATTCACATTATGGATTGTTTATAATTATTTTTTGTCATTAATTTTTAGTAATATTAATTTTATTGCTATTCACCTTGTTTTCTGTCCAGCGCTGCACTGATTATTATCTACAACTAGTTTTGCCTTATATCGGGGTTATAGTGTCCAGCAGCAGGACCCATATCACGTCTTTTATCATTATTGATTATTTTTTCATTTATGCACTTAGCGCAGGTTTTTTATTTATTTTTAATGTGAATTTATTGTTGGCCATTATTGGCACCTTTAGTGCAAGAAAGGTCAAGAAAAATGCAGTCTGTAGTCTCTAACCATCTCTTGTATCATGTCCTCAGTCTCTAACTATCTCTTGTATCTTGTCCTCGGTCTCTAACCATCTCTTGTATCATGTCCTCAGTCTCTAACCATCTCTTGTATCATGTCCTCAGTCTCTAACCATCTCTTGTATCATGTCCTCGGTCTCTAACCATCTCTTGTATCATGTCCTCAGTTTCTAACCATCTCTTGTACCATGTCCTCAGTCTCTAACCATCTCTTGTATCATGTCCTCGGTCTCTAACCATCTCTTGTATCATGTCCTCAGTTTCTAACCATCTCTTGTACCATGTCCTCAGTCACTAACCAACTCTTGTATCATGTCCTCAGTCTCTAACCATCTCTTGTATCATGTCCTCAGTCTCTGACCATCTCTTGTATCATGTCCTCAGTCTCTAACCATCTCTTGTATCATGTCCTCAGTCTCTAACCATCTCTTGTATCATGTCCTTAGTCTCTGACCATCTCTTGTATCACGTCCTCAGTCTCTGACCATCTCTTGTACCCAGTGACGGTGCGTCCATTAGGGGCACCGCCCCCTCTGTCACACCACCCCCTACATGTAGAATGGATAGATTCATGCATTGCATGAATCTATCCATGGGTGCTGTAGCCACCCCCTATTCAGGCGTCCGGATCCTTTTCGGATGCCAGGTGCCTGAATTACAGTGGCAGGGGTGTTTTTTTGAAGCACCTGATTAGGCTCTAATAAACTTCAAAGAAGGTGGACTCAGAGCACAGAGCATTGTGCTCGGAGTCCACCCAGGTGTGTTAGGAAAGCAAATGAATATATACGCGTCACCTGCTGATTGGATGTAGCAGATCAGTCAGCAGGCCGAACGAAAAAAACTGTACTAATTCCCCCATCCACACATTCGAGATGGGGGAATCCTCCTCACTGCGTTAGTATTTGTATTTTGACAGCGGAGAGACTCCCCCACTCTCAGTATACACAGATCAGCACACAGCTATTGGCTTAAGCCACTGATCAAATTACTTTTATTTATAACAGGGTGGTTGAATAGAGGTCGATCAGTAGATCAACTTTTGTTCATCTGCAGTGGGCACACATGGATCTAAATTTGAGTAGTAAAGCAGGAAGGATAACCTGAGTAGATAATGAGTAAGGCCAGGTCAGCTGGAACCGGCCGAGATTCAATCTGTTAACGAACAGACTGAATGTACCAAGTTGATCCGGGAATCCGGGCGCATCACAGAGCATCCGGCGGATCACGGTAAATGGCCGCTGTCAAATGACGGTGCGATCACTTGTAAACAAACAGGCGTCACGTCCGGTTCCTCTCTCCCCTCTCTATATCGATCGGTACAGAGAGGAGAGAGATCAGAGGCAGCAGCGCTGTGGGCAGGATGTGCAGTGCCCACAGCGCTGATATGTGACAACTCCAGCCATACATACATCCATGCTCAGCCATCCATCCTCATTAATACTCAGCCATCAATACTCAGCCATCCATCCTCATCAATACTCAGCCATCCATCCTCATCAATACACAACCATCCATCCATCCATCCTCAGCAATACTCATTCATCCTCAACAATACCCATCCATCCATCCTCAGCAATAGGGATGAGTCGAACACCCCCCCGGTTCGCACCAGAACCTGCGAACGGACCGATAATTTGCACGAACGTTAGAACCCCATTGACGTCTATGGGACTCGAACGTTCGAAATCAAAAGTGCTAATTTTAAAGGTTAATTTGCATGGTATTGCCCTAAAAAGGGTTTGGGGACCCGGGTCCTGCTCCAGGGGACATGTATCAATGCAAAAAAAAGTTTTAAAAATGGTCGTTTTTGTCGGGAGCAGTGGTTTTAATGATGCATACAAAGCCTCCAGCAGCACTGAATGTGCGTTCCGAAAGAACGCTGGATGCAGGACAGGCCAGTAGCTCAATTGCATACTGTGCAAGCTCTGGCCAGTGATCCGTCCTCAAGACCCAGTAACCCAAAGGATTTTTGGTGGGAAAGGTGTCCAAGTCAGATCTTGCCCCTAGGTATTCCTGCACCATGTAAAACAGACGCTGGCGATGGTTGCTAGAAGCGATTATACCTTGGGGCTGCGGACTAAAAAATTGTCTGAACGCATCGGTCAGATGGCCACCTTCTCCACCGCTCCTTCTTTGACTGACTGAAGCCTCAGCAACACGTTGGCCAGGAACAGGAGTTTGTAACCTCCCAGTCTCTGGGAACGCGTTGCACAGACCTTTCTGCAAGGCCTCCCGAAGATGTTTCATCCTTTGCTCCCTCTGCGACAGCAAGATAAGGTCCGCAACCTTACCCTTGTAACGTGGATCAAGGAGGGTTGCCAGCCAGTAACGATCCCCCTCCTTGATACCACGAATACGAGGATCCTTCCGTAGGCCTTGCAGGATCAGGGAGGCCATGCAGTGTAGGTTTGCTGAGGCATTCGGTCCGGAGTCCTCTGGGTCACTAAAGATAACATGATCTGCAGCCACCTCCTCCCAGCCACGTACAAGTCCATGGGTTTCTTAGGACTGTAAATGATCCCTTGAAGACTTCTGCTGATGCTGAGTGCCAGGCTCCACCTCCATGCTGACACAATCCTCCTCCTTCTCCTCCTCTTCCTGTGTGATTGGTGGGCACGCAGGAACACTGTCTGGATAAGGGGGGCCTTGAGAGCTAAGGAAGTCCTCCTCGTGGAGAGGAGGTTGGTGCCATTGTCGCAAACCACCATTCCTGCCTTAAGTTGGCATGGCGTCAACCACCTCTGAACCTGCCCCTGCAGAGCTGACAGAATCTCTGCCCCAGTGTGGCTCCTGTCCCCCAAGCACACCAGCTCAAGCACCGCATGGCATCTTTTGGCCTGCGTACTTGCGTAGCCCCTTGAACGCCTATGAAGCACCACTGGTTCCGAGGACAAAGCACAGGAAGAGGCCATGGAGGAAGAAGAAGAGGAGGGGGTGAAGGAGAGAGGTGTGTCAGAATCACCAGTACTGGCATTTTGGAGGCGTGGTGGCGGAACAGCCTCCAACACTACTTCACCTTGTCCTGCATCCTTCCCAGCTGCCAGCAGAGTCACCCAATGCCTCCCTGTTCATGCCTGCTGGACCATGAGTCAGCAGTAATATGCACCTTACCGCTGACCGCCCTGTCCAGTGAGGCCAAGACATTACCTTCCACATGCCGGTAGAGAGCCGGAATCGCCTTCCGTGAGAAAAAGTGGCGTTTGGGAACCAGCCACTAAGGAACTGCACATTCCACAAACTCACAGAAGGGGGCAGAGTCTACCAACTGAAAAGGTAGCAGTTGAAGTGCTAGCAATTTTGCCAAGCTAGCATTCAACCGCTGGGCATGTGAATGGCTTCGAGTGAACTTCTTTCTGCGGTGCAGCAGCTGTGGCAGGGAAATTTGCCTGGTACAATCTGACATCGGTGTACCGATAGCAGATTGCCCGCAAGTACTTGGCTGTGACACACCTAATTCTACACCTTCATTTCTCTTAGTGCAGGTCTCAGAGAGGACTGAAGGTATAGTGGGGTTGGAGATCCCAGCTGATGAGGAGCAAGGAGAGGTCCTCTTTGTTCTTTGGTGTGGGTCTTTTAGGTACACTTGCCAATGAACTGCATGGCAGGTCAACATATGTCTGGTCAAGCATGTGGTGCCCAAGCGGGAGATGTTTTGGCCACGCGAGATACGCTTGAGACATATGTTGCAAATAGCAGCGGTGCGATCTGATACACTCGTCTCAAAAAAGGCCCACACCAAAGAACTTTTGGAATAACGCGCAGAGACAGCAGCGCCCTGCACATTCGGAGCTCTGCGGTGTGATGCAGTCAGTGTGCTGCCCTTAGGCTGGCCCCTGGAGGGCATCCTGCCTCATTGGTGATGTGCCTCCTCCTTCTCCTGCTCCTCCTCCTCCTCTCTCCTATCAGGCACCCACGTGGAGTCAGTGACCTCATCATCCCCTCCCTCCTCATCATTGGAGCAAACCTGGCAGTATGCTGCAGCAGGGGGTACATGACTGCCAGATTGCTGTCCTTCTTGGGCACCCCCTCTGTCTGGGCTCACGTTACTGCCTTCGTCTAGCTGAGTACCATCATCGGAGCCTTCAAAACGCTGGTCATCCTCCTGGAGCATGTACCCAACACTGTGGTCAAACAGTTCGAGGGACTCCTCAAGAGGACATGGTGGGGCTAGGGAAGGAGTGACTGATGCCATTGAGCTGAGGGAAGAGGCCGCGTTGGCAGCTGCTTTGCCAGACAAAGTACCCTGAGCCTGGGTGAGAGAGGATGAGGAGGATGAGGACGGCTTGGTCATCCACTCGACCAAGTCTTCCGCATGTTGCGGCTCAACACGGCCAGCTGCCGAAAAAAAGGCCAAGTGTGTCCCACGGCCACGTGCTGATGAGGATGCACCGTGTCCACGACCAGCACTGTTGCCACTAGACACAGAGCCTGCTTGCCCTCTTTTATTGGCTTGTGACTGTCTGCCTCTCCTTGTTGACCTTCCAGACATACTATTGGCCTGCAGTGAGATGTAGCTGCACAAAACTGGGATGTATATATATAAAGATTATACTGCAGCTAGCAGAATCAACTGCCTGCCTGTAGTATTATTAGTATGAGAACACCTGCACTTGTCTTCATGTAGCTATACTGTAGGTGCAACTGTGCAGGGTACACAGTACAGTAACTGGAAATACTTCAAAGAGCCTACACAAGCACCTGGCTGCAGGTAGCTATACTGTAGGTGCAACTGTGCAGGGTACACAGTACAGTAACTGGAAATACGTCAAGAGCCTACACAAGCACCTGGCTTCAGGTAGCTATACTTTAGGTGCAACTGTGCAGGGTACACAGTACAGTAACTGGAAATACTTCAAAGAGCCTACACAAGCACCTGGCTGCAGGTAGCTATACTGTAGGTGCAACTGTGCAGGGTACACAGTACAGTAACTGGAAATACGTCAAGAGCCTACACAAGCACCTGGCTTCAGGTAGCTATACTGTAGGTGCAACTGTGCAGGGTACACAGTACAGTAACTGGAAATACTGTAAAAACACCTGCCTGCCTGTCAGTATATTAGGAAGAGAAGAACGGGATCTAGCTAAACTGAATACAGTGTATATATATATATATATATATATATATATATATATATATATATATGTATATATATATATATATATATATATATATATATAAATATATATATATACAACACCTGGGATGCATATATATACACAATACACTGTAAGTGCAGTTAACTGACTCGACCTGCCTACTCTATCTAATTTAAATCAAATGACACTGTCTCCCTCTCTGTCTATCTCTCTCTCAAGCCGGAACACACTACACAGGGCCGACGTGCAGGCGGCCTTATATAGTGTGGGGCCTGTACTAAACCCCCTGAGCCATAATTGGCCAAAGCCTCCTTGGCTTTGGCCAATTACGGCTCTCTGTACACATAGCGCTGTGATTGGCCAAGCATGCGGGTCATAGTGCATGCTTGGCCAATCATCAGCCAGCAATGCACTGCGATGCCGCAGTGAATTATGGGCTGTGATGCGCCACTCAAATTTGGCGTGAACGGCCCATATCGTTCGTAATTCGGCGAACAACCGAACACACGATGTTCGAGTCGACCATGCGTTTGACTCGAACACAAAGCTCATCCCTACTCAGCAATACTCATCCATCCATCCTCAGCAATATTCATCCATCTATCCTCAGCAATACTCATCCATCCATCCTCAGCAATACTCATCCATCCTCATCAATACTCAGCCATCCATCCTCAGCAATACTCATACATCCATCCATCCTCAGCAATACTCATCCATCCTCAGCAATACTCATCCATCCTCATCAATACTCAGCCATCCATCCGTCCTCAGCTATACTCATCCATCCATCCATCCTCAGCAATACTCATCCATCCATCCTCAGCAATACTCATCCATCCATCCTCAGCAATACTCATCCATCCATCCATACTCATCAATACTCACCCATGCTCAGCCATCCATCCATACTCAGCAATACTCATCCATTCATCCATGCTCAGCCATCCCATCCATACCCAGCCGTACCCAGCCGTACTCAGCCGCACTCCGCCGTACCCAGCCGTACTCAGCCGTACCCAGCCGTACTCAGCCGCACCCAGCCATACTCAGCCGCACTCATCCACACTCAGCCGCACCCAGCCGCACTCAGTCGTACTCAGCTGCACTCAGTCGTACTCAGCCGCACTCAGCCATACTCAGCCGCACCCAGCCATTCTCAGCCGCACTCAGTCGTACTCAGCCGTACCCAGCCGTACTCAGCCGTACCCAGCCGTACCCATCCATACGCAACTGTACCCAGCCATACTCAGCCATACTCAGGCATACTCATTCATGCTCTGCCATCCCCATCCACGGCTCCTCCATCCCCATTCATGTTCATCCATGTCTCATCAGTTCTCATCCCTGCCACTACAGTGCCTCACAAAAGTGTAATAGGTAGTCAAATTAGATTTGACGTTTATGCCCCTAGAACTCCTGATGGTGCTCCTTGCATGTTGGGCCTCTCTATGTGGCCAGGCTGTGTAAAAGTCTCCCACATGTGGTATCGCCGTGCTCAGGAGGAGTAGAAGAATCTATTTTGGGGTGTCATTTTTGCTATGTACATGCTATTTGTTAAAAATATTGTATAAATGGACAACTTTGTGTAAAAAAAATGCGTTTTCATTTTCTTTACACATTTTCCAAAAACTTGTAGAAAAAAATTACATGTTCAAAAGACTCATTATGCCTCATAGATTATACGTTGGGTTGTTTTCTTTCCAAAATTGGGTCATTTTTGGGGTGTTTCCATTGTCCTGGTGCTCCAGGGCCTTCAAGGTAGTCAAGAAATTATATGTATAATTTATGCTCCAAGAACGCCTGACAGTGCTCCTTGCATGTTGGGCCTCTGTATGTGGCCAGGCTGTGTAAAAGTCTCACACATGTGGTATCACCGTACTCAGGAGGAGTAGCAGAATGCGTTTTGGGGTGTAATTTGTGCTATGCATATGCTGTGTGTGAGAAATAACCTGCTAATATAACAATTTTGTGAAAAAAAAAAATTTGATATTGCAAAGAATTGTGGGAAAAATTTACAACTTCAAAAATCTCACCATGCCTCTTACTAAATACCTTGGAATGTCTACTTTCCAAAAAAGGGTCATTTGTGGGGTATTTTGTACTTTCCTGGCTTGTTAGGGTCTCAAGAATTGAGCTAGGCTGTCAGTTCATCAGGTGTGATCAATAATCAGAGATTGGCACCATAGCTTGTGGACTCTATAACCTTCACAAAGACCAAATAACCCTTTCATGACTAAGCCTATTTTTGAAATTTGGTGTTTACAAGTTAAAATCCGTATTTTTTGCTAGAAAATTACTTAGAGCCCCCAAACATTATATATATTTTTTTAGCAGAGAATCTAGAGAATAAAATGGCGATTGTTGCAATATTTTATATCACACGGTATTTGTGCAGCGGTGTTTTAAACGCAACTTTTTGGGAAAAGGGACACTTTCATGAATTAAAAAAAAACAAACAGTAAAGTTACCCTAATTTTTTTGTATAATGTGAAAGATGATGTTACGCTGAGTAAATAGATACCAAAAATGTAAACATCCCTTGTGACAGTAATAAGTGGTGACAGGTACTCTTTATGGAGGGATCGGGGGTCTAAAAGACCCCCGACCCCTCCTTTGCACTTCAAAGTATTCAGATCGCTGTTTTCGGCGATTTTGAATACTGTGTATTTTTTTAAAACCGGTGCCATTGGCAGCCGAGTAAACGGGAAGTGACGTCATGATGTCACTTCCGTGTTTACTATTAGGAGGCTGGAACGAAGGCACTCACGGCTTTGTTCCAGTCCGTCCCCAGCCGCCAGAGGCGGCCGATTGGTCATGGGGCCTCCCAATGGAACGGAAGGCCCGGTAAGAGCGGCGGGAGGCGGTGGGAGGAGGGGCGTCCCCTCCCGCTCCTCCGGTATAACAGCCAATCGGCTTTTAGCCGCATCGGTTGTTATACCAGGAAAGCCGATCGCTGGCTCTAAAAAACAGTACCGGGATGATGCCTGCAGCTGCGGGCATCATCCCGGTATAACCCCCGAAAGCTGAGTACGCACATCTGCGTACGCTCGGGGGGAAGGGGATAATATACACCAATTTGGGTTATTTCTACCAAAGATATGTAGCAGTATAAATTTTGGCCAAAATTTATGAAGAAAAATTACTCATTTTCAAAATTTTATAACAGAAACCAAGAAAAATTCATTTTTTTACAGAATGTTCTGTCTTTTTCTTTTATAGCGCAAAAAAACAAAACAAAAAAACAGCGGTGATTAAATACCACCAAAAGAAAGCTCTATTTGTGTGAAAAAAGGACAAAAATTTCATATAGGTACAGTGTTGCATGACTGAGTAATTGTCATTCAAAATGTGAGAGCACCGAAAACTGAAAATTGGAATTGGTCTGGTTAGGAAGGGGGTTTAAGTGCCCAGTGGGTAATAGGTTAAGGAAGAGACTGCCCGATCTAAATGTGTGCAGACTAAACCCCTGCTTTTAACGCATACTGTTAGACAGGTTATTTGATTGTTTGCGGGCTGGTCGGTACGCTAAGCTTGGTTTTTCCCTTGGATTTATCCTTGGCCTTGTTTGTACCTGTTAGCCTTCCAATGCTTCTTACTGCGATAGCCAGCTATAGATGGGAGCAAGTGGCATCTTTTTTGTATCACTCTCGTGTTTTTTGGTCAGGCAACGCACTGACACCTTTGCAGCCATTGTGCTATATGCTGGGTGTTCAGTTTGCCCCTGTACCTTTAAGAAAGGTACAACTCACCTGCTCTCACCTATCCATCAGAATGCATGTGCCTCCGCTGTGGGGACACTTATAAATTAGTGTTAGGTACCACAGATATCAGGGTGCCTTGACAAGGCTCTGTGGCTTACGCATGCATTTGCAAATGTGTGCAGACTAAAACCCTGCTTTTAATGCATACTGTTAGGCTGGATTCACACCTATGCATTTTTAGTGCTTTTTGCATTTTGCAGATTTGCACTACAGAACGTGTTACATAGGAAACCATGGTAGATGGACTGTAGTGAAAATCTGCAAAATGCAAAAAGCACTAAAAATGCATAGGTGTGAATCCAGCCTTAGGCTGGCCATACACTATTCAATTTTCCTGTTCAACTTTCCTTTAGATTTACCAAAACCATATAATAGGAGGTCAAACCTAAACACTTTCAATTTGGATGCAATCAGGCAGGCCCTTGTACTACATAGTTGAAGGTAAATCTAAAGAAAATTGAACAGGAAAATTGTATGGTGTATGGCCAGCTTAAGACAGGTTTACTTGGTTGTCTGCGGGTTGGTCGGTAAGTTAAGCTTGGTTTTTTCCTTGGATTTATCCTTGGCCTTGTTTATAACCATGGTCAGGGGTCACTGTGTTCAAAGACTGGTAAAAGTTAACCAGGACCCCTCTGTCACGTGACCCATAGAGTACTAAAGTCCAAATTCTGCCCCAAACAGCTCTTACTATGAGCAGATCCCGGCTGCAGCGTATTGAGCAGCACCTGCGGGGTACACAGGTAATTGTTATTGCAGTTTATAACTAGCAGCAGCTTGTTGTGTGTTATTCCTCCTGAAATGGCTGTGTGTTGTACACCCCTCCCACCCAGCATGGGAGTATTCCAGCAACACATTGTCATCTACAAGCAGGAAATATCTCCTTTGCACTGAGAGCTGGATGGACGCTCTGCTGCTGGGAGCTCAGCGAGGTAATCCTGATTACTGATCTAAAGAAGGAGTATTGAAGGATTAGGAAACCAAGATATGTAGGACAACTTGGTACGGGGACCTACAGAATAGCTCAGTATGGGAACATACAGGACATCTCAGTACAGGGACATACAGGACAGCTCTCAGGATCAGGGCCCTCTGATTCATCCTGTATTGAACTGTATTGTAACTGTACCCTCTGCCTTTATATTGTAAAAGCGCTGCACAAACTGTTGGCGCCGTATAAATCCTGTATAATAATAATAACTTCTTGTTCTGTCTTAAATTAATCAAAGAAACAGTTAGTATGGAGAAAATTCCCAAAGAGAGATCTATACACCGATATAAAAGGACATACAGGACAACTCGGTATGGGGACGTATAGGACAGCTCGGTATGGGGAAGTATAGCACAGCTCAGTACGGGGACATACAGTACAGGACAGCTTGGTACAGGGACATACAGGACAGTTCCATACGGAGAAGTATAGGACAGCTCAGTACAGGGACATACAGGACAGATCAGTACAGGGACATACAGGACAGCTCGGCACAGGGACATATAGGACAGCTCAGTATAGGGACGTATAGGACAGCTCAGTACGGGGACATACAGGACAGCTTGGTACAGGGATATGCAGGACAGCTTGGTACGGGGACATGCAGGACAGCTTAGTACGGGGACATGCAGGACAGCTCAGTACAGGGACGTATAGGACAGCTCGGTACGGGGACGTATAGGACAGCTCGGTACGGGGACGTATAGGACAGCTCTCAGGATCAGGGCCCTCTGATTCATTCTGTATTTAACTGTATTGTAACTGTACCCTCTGCCTTTATATTGTAAAGCGCTGCGCAAACTGTTGGCGCTATGTAAATCCTGTATAATAATAATAACTTCCTGTTCTGACATTAATCAAAGAGACAGTTAGTATGCACAAATTTCCCAAATGGAGATCTATACACCGAAATAAAAGGACATACAGGACAGCTCAGTACAGGGATGTATAGGACAGCTTGGTACGGGGACGTATAGGACAGCTCGGTATGGGAATATACAGGACAGCTCGGTACGGGGACATATAGGACAGCTCAATATGGGGACGTATAAGACAGCTCGGTACAGGGACCTACAGAACAGCTCAGTATGGGGACATACAGTACAGCTAGAGTTGCCACCTCATCCCTTTTAAACCCAAACACCTTTTGAATTACACAGGTTCTGAGGCTAATTTAATGCAGATAAGGCACCAAGTGAGTTTAATTGCCACCTTAATCAGCCACAGAACCTGTGTAATTAATATGTGTTTGGTTTTAAAGGGATGAGGTGGCAACTCTACGTACAGCTCAGTACGGGGACGTACAGGACAGCTTGGTACAGGGAAGTATAGAACAGCTTAGTACAGGGACATACAGGACAGCTCGGTATAGGGATATATAGGACAGCTCAGTACGGGGACGTATAGGACAGCTCAGTACAGGGACATACAGGACAGCTCAGTATGGGGATGTATAGGACAGCTCAGTACGGGGACATACAAGTCAGCTCAGTACGGGGACATACAGGTCAGCTCAGTACGGGGACATACAGGTCAGCTCAGTACGGGGACATACAGGTCAGCTCAGTACGGGGACATATAGGTCAGCTCAGTATGGGGATATATAGGACAGCTCAGTACGGGGACATACAGGTCAGCTCAGTACGGGGATGTATAGGACAGCTCAGTACGGGGACATACAGGTCAGCTCAGTACAGGGATGTATAGGACAGCTCAGTATAGGTATCTATAGGACAGCTCAGTATAGGTATCTTTGGGACAGCTCAGTATGGGGACATACAGGACAGCTCGGTATGGGGACATACAGGACAGCTCGGTATGGGGACATACAGGACAACTTGGTATAGGGACATACAGGACAGCTCGGTATGGGGACATACAGGACAGCTCGGTATGGGGACATACAGGACAGCTCGGTATTGGGATATATAGAACAGCTCAGTAAGGGGACATACAAGTCAGCTCAGTACGGGAACATACAGGTCAGTTCAGGGCAGCTCAGTACAGGGATGTATTAAACTAATAAGCAAAAATGTAAAAAACAGTTTTTTACATTTTTGCTTATTAGTTTAATACTAATTTTAGGAGTAGCATCAGATTGTCATAGTGCTTGTTTATCATTTGGCGCCGTACCCATTCTTTACTTTTTCAGTACGGGGATGTACAGGAAAGCTCGGTACTGGGACGTATAGGACAGCCATCAGGATCAGGGCCCTCTGATTCATCCTGTATTGTAACTGTACCCTCTGCCTTTATATTGTAAAAGAGCTGCACAAACTGTTGGCCCCATATAAATCCTGTATTATAATAATAATAATAATAATAATAATACTAACTTCCTGTTCTGTCTTACATTAATCAAAGAAACAGTTAGTATGGAGAAATTTCCCAAATGGAGATCTATACACCGTTATAAAAGGACATACAGGACAGCTCGGTATGGGGACATATAGGACAGCTCGGTATGGGGAAGTATAGCACAGCTCAGTACGGGGACAGCTTGGTACAGGGACATACAGGACAGCTCTGTACGGAGAAGTATAGGTCAGCTCAGTACAGGCACGTATAGGACAGCTCAGTACAGGGACATTCAGGACAGCTCAGTACGGGGGCATATAGGAAAGCTCAGTACATGGACATATAGGACAGCTTGGTATGGGGACGTATAGGACAGCTTGGTATGGGGACGTATAGGACAGCTTGGTATGGGGACGTATAGGACAGCTTGGTATGGGGACGTATAGGACAGCTTGGTATGGGGACATATAGGACAGCTCGGTATGGGGATGTATAGGAAAGCTCGGTATGGGGACATATAGGACAGTTCAGTATGGGGAAGTATAGCGCAGCTCAGTACGGGGACATACAGCACAGCTCAGTACAGGACAGCTTGGTACAGGGACATACAGGACAGCTCCATACGGAGAAGTATAGGTCAGCTCAGTACAGGCACGTATAGGAAAGCTCAGTACAGGGACATACAGGACAGCTCAGTACAGGGACATACAGGACAGCTCAGTACAGGGACATACAGGACAGCTCAGTACGGGGACATACAGGACAGCTCAGTACGGGGACATACAGGACAGCTCAGTACGGGGACATGCAGGACAGCTCAGTACGGGGACATGCAGGACAGCTCAGTACGGGGACATGCAGGACAGCTCAGTACGGGGACATGCAGGACAGCTCAGTACGGGGACATGCAGGACAGCTCAGTACGGGGACATGCAGGACAGCTCAGTACGGGGACATGCAGGACAGCTCAGTACGGGGACATGCAGGACAGCTCAGTACGGGGACATGCAGGACAGCTCAGTACGGGGACATGCAGGACAGCTCAGTACGGGGACATGCAGGACAGCTCAGTACGGGGACATGCAGGACAGCTCAGTACGGGGACATGCAGGACAGCTCAGTACGGGGACATGCAGGACAGCTCAGTACGGGGACATGCAGGACAGCTCGGTACGGGGACATACAGGACAGCTCGGTACGGGGACGTATAGGACAGCTCGGTACGGGGACGTGTAGGACAGCTCGGTACGGGGACGTGTAGGACAGCTCGGTACGGGGACGTGTAGGACAGCTCGGTACGGGGACGTGTAGGACAGCTCGGTACGGGGACGTGTAGGACAGCTCAGTATGGATTCTGAAACGCCCCTACACTCCACTTGAGTGCTTTCGTTATATACCACTTCCTCCCAGTCTAAATATGGATATCAGATATTCCAACCACTCACAAGCACAAAACAAGACAATACTTGTTTAGTTGCTGAACATGGGCTCTTTATTAGAACCAAAATACAAGTCTTATATAGAGTAGAAGAGGACGTACCCCCTCCTGCTCATATTACTCTAACAATACACCTGTAACCAGAAACAAATTAACATGAGCTAATTAACTAATCCTTTAAAGCAGCCGATGTGACTCCCTAACTACACTACATTACACATTATCACATATCTCAACACAGAACTCCTTCATACAATTGCAGGGTTAATTAGCACAAACAACAATGGGTGAAAGACTCTTAGAAGCTGTGGCAAGCCAGACTAGTCTCATTTACATTATAGAAGACAACAGACGGGTGGCTAGAGTTGATACCATTAGCATCTAACAGTATTTGTCCCAACAGTATGAATCAGTCACTATTTCTAATATGGCATATACAGAGTTCCCAGAGTCTGTGTGTCTTGGGGGGATATGGACCTAAATCCAAAGTAACACCACCTCAAGGGTCCCCAGGCATACAGCTCACAAATAGCACTGTTCCCTCAAATACCAGGGCCCATGATCGGTAGGCAAGAGGCTAGCATTCAGTCCCCTCCAAAAGCCTCTGTCCTGGCTAGGTCTGTCACAGATTCTAATAGGGATGGCAGTTGATAAAGCATGAAAGCACTTTGGTGGTCAATATATTGGTTGCCTATTAAAAAGTTCTAATTGCGGACACTGAGAAACTCTACGAGTTATAGAAGTCGGGAGATTTGATTTAAATTCTGACTCTAAGCCTAGTACACACGGGCCGAACAGCAAAGTTAGATGAACGAATTGATGGCCTCTTAGGTGTAGAGTCACAGAAGGCTTTAGAACAATGGTGGTCAATTTTCTTGATAGATATAGTAATTATTAGCAGGGGTTTTGTGAGCCCAGAAAGTTCTTTTAAGGGTTCCTCCAAGTTAAAAGGGTGGATAAAGGCTGGTTTAGACTTTTAGAAAGACTACGGAATCTAATTGGTATACTCCTTTAACAAATCATGTGGTCTTCTCAGCTACAGGAAATGTCGGGGGGCGCTCCGAGTCTGCTGACCACACATGTCCTCAACATCGCACAAGGGACCCCAGCTAAAGGCCTGACAATAACCTTGTCCAAGTTCAATGCCAGAGAAGCAAAATGGGAACAAGTCAGCAGAAGGTGAGCGTGCTGGGCCGAATGTGAGCGTGCTGGGCAGAATGTGATCATGCTGAGCTCAGGGTGAGCGTGCTGAGCAGAGGGTGAGCATGCCAGGCAGAAGTTGAGCGTGCTTGCTGGGCATAAGTTGCACGTGCCAGGCAGAAGTTAAGCGTGCCGGGTAGAAGGTGAGCGTGCTTGCCGGGCAGAATTTGAGCGTGCCGGGCAGAAGTTGAGCGTGCCGGGCAGAAGTTGAGCGTGCCGGGCAGAAGTTGAGCGTGCCGGGCAGAAGTTGAGCGTGCCGGGCAGAAGTTGAGCGTGCCGGGCAGAAGTTGAGCGTGCCGGGCAGAAGTTGAGCGTGCCGGGCAGAAGTTGAGTGTGCGTGCCGGGCAGAAGTTGAGTGTGCGTGCCGGGCAGAAGTTGAGTGTGCGTGCCGGGCAGAAGTTGAGTGTGCGTGCCGGGCAGAAGTTGAGTGTGCGTGCCGGGCAGAAGTTGAGTGTGCGTGCCGGGCAGAAGTTGAGGGTGCGTGCCGGGCAGTGTCGGATAGTGTCTGCCCCGCAGAGCTTGCGCAGTACGGAGGAGAAGGAGATGCCGAAAGTGTCCGAAGTTGATCAGGTGACCATCAGCTGTACACGGCGCTTGGGCACTTATTAGTGATGGCTTTGTAAGAGGGCCGCTCGCCACGCTTCGCTCGCCACGCTTCGGGCATGGCCTCGCTTCGCTCGCCAGAGGGTGAGCGTGCTGGGCAGAAGGTGAGCGTGCTGGGCAGAAGGTGAGCGTGCTGGGCAGAAGGTGAGCGTGCTGGGCAGAAGGTGAGCGTGCTGGGAAGAAGGTGAGCGTGCTGGGCAGAAGGTGAGCGTGCTGGGCAGAAGGTGAGTGTACTGAGTAAAAGGTAAATGCACCAAGCAGAAGGTGAGTGTACTGAGCAGAGGGTGAGTGTGCTGGACCCAGGTATATTCAGTACTATGAATCAAAATTCAGCTTTCACTGATTTGGCTTTAAACGTGTTACCCAGTGTCACTGACCAGGACGGCCGTTGTCCAGGACTTCTACGTGGAGAACCTCTTACAGCCGGGACCTTCCAGCTGCGCTTCGATACGGGAGAATACTGGAAGCAGCTAAAACTAGATGCCTTCCACCCCTATGCAGAGGTATCTGATGTTACTTAGAAAAGGGTCTTTATCGAGAACTGTCTTTGTCAAGAGCAGCCAACCAGATTCTGACTTTCACAGACTCTTGAAGAAGGGCAGGCTCTGATTGGATGCTTCTATGGATGGTCATGCTATACAGCAATCAGCCAGAACTTTATGACCACCCACTTAATATTGAGTAGGTCCCACTTTTGTCCGCACGATAGTCCTAACCCGTCCAGGAATGGACTCCACTAGACCTTTGAAGGTACGCTGTGATATCTGACATCAAGCCGTCAGTAGCAGATCCTGTAATTCCTGTAAGTTGTGAGGGGGGCCTCCATGGATCGGACTTGTTTTTTCTGCACATCCCACAGATGCTCGATTTGGATTGAGATCCAGGGAATCTTGAGGCCAAATCAATACCTCAAACTCATTAAATTCCTCCATTAATTCTTGACCCATTTTTGCAGTGTGGCAGGGTGCATTATCCTGCTGCAAGAGGCCACTGCCATCAGGAAATACTATTTCCTTGAAGGGGTGTACTTGATCACCAACAATGTTTAGGTAGGTGATATGTGTCAAGTAACATCCACATGAATGGCAGGAGCCAAGACTTCCCAGCAGAACATTGCCCAAAGAATCACACTTCCTCCGCTGGCTTGTCTTCTTCCCATACTGCATCCTGGTGCCATCTCTTCCCCGGCCATCCACATGATTCATCAGACCAGGCCACCTTCTTCCATTGCTCCGTGCTCCAGTTCCGATGCTCACAGGCCCATTGTAGGCGCTGTGGGCACGGGTCAGCATGGGCACCCAGACCGGTCTGCGGCTACACAGTCCCATACACAAACACACTGTGATCCTCTGTGTGTTCTGACACCTTTGTATAAGATACAGCATTCACTACTACAGCAATTTAAGCTCCAGTAGCTCCTCTATTGGATTAGACTACACAGGCCAGCCCCCCACCTCCATCAATAAGTCTTCCCTCCCCCCACCTCCATTAATGAGCCTTCACTTCCCCCACCTCCATCAATGAGCCTTCACTTCCCCCACCTCCATAAATGAGCCTTACCTCCCCCCCTCCCTCAATGAGTCTTCCCTCTCCACCATCAGTGAGCCTCCCCCCCACCTCCATCAATAAGTCTTCCCTTCCCTCCCCACCTCCATCAATGAGCCTTCCCTCCCTACTTCCATCAATGAGCCTTCCCTCCCTACTTCCATCAATGAGCCTTCCCTCCCCACTTCCATCAATGAGCCTTCCCTCCCCACTTCCATCAATGAGCCTTCCCTCCCCACTTCCATCAATGAGCCTTCCCTCCCCACTTCCATCAATGAGCCTTCCCTCCCCACTTCCATCAATGAGCCTTCCCTCCCTACTTCCATCAATGAGCCTTCCCTCCCCACCTCCATCAATGAGCCTCCCTCCTCCCCACCTCCATCAATGAGCCTCCCTCCTCCCCACCTCCATCAATGAGCCTCCCTCCTCCCCACCTCCATCAATGAGCCTCCCTCCTCCCCACCTCCATCAATGAGCCTCCCTCCTCCCCACCTCCATCAATGAGCCTCCCTCCTCCCCACCTCCATCAATGAGCCTCCCTCCTCCCCACCTCCATCAATGAGCCTCCCTCCTCCCCACCTCCATCAATGAGCCTCCCTCCTCCCCACCTCCATCAATGAGCCTCCCTCCTCCCCACCTCCATCAATGAGCCTCCCTCCTCCCCACCTCCATCAATGAGCCTCCCTCCTCCCCACCTCCATCAATGAGCCTCCCTCCTCCCCACCTCCATCAATGAGCCTCCCTCCTCCCCACCTCCATCAATGAGCCTCCCTCCTCCCCACCTCCATCAATGAGCCTCCCTCCTCCCCACCTCCATCAATGAGCCTCCCTCCTCCCCACCTCCATCAATGAGCCTCCCCCTCCCCACCTCCATCAATGGGCCTCCCCCCTCCCCACCTCCATCAATGAGCCTCCCTCCTCCCCACCTCCATCAATGAGCCTCCCTCCTCCCCACCTCCATCAATGAGCCTCCCTCCTCCCCACCTCCATCAATGAGCCTCCCTCCTCCCCACCTCCATCAATGGGCCTCCCCCTCCCCACCTCCATCAATGGGCCTCCCCCTCCCCACCTCCATCAATGGGCCTCCCCCTCCCCACCTCCATCAATAAGCCCCCCCACACCTCCAGCAATGAGCCTTCTATCCCAACCGCCATCGATGAGCCACTGATAATCAATGTTATTCACTTCACATGTCAGTGGTCAGAATCTTATGGTTGATCCATGTAGATTTCCTCCTGGACCTTCCTACTGGCCAGCCAGCCAACTAACACATTTAGTGACTATTAAGGTGGTGTGGGATTGGGCGAGCTAGAGTGAGATCGTCTAAGTTCTGGTCATAATTTGCATAACAGGACACCTTGAGTTTTGGGGTGAGAGTTAAATTGTTGACAGATCCTTTAAATAGTCCAGGACCAGCTCACAGCCTGAAAACACCACAGGTACACTTTACATCAAATGTCTTACCTATCTGTGTAATCTGAGGAGCTACATTCCCATATTTGATGAGGTCACAGATTTGCTTTTAAGGAACGCTATTACAACAACCTTGTATCGTGGTAACCCCTGGCAAGGCTCTAGTTTGTCTCAACATCTTCTACTTTTGCTGAACAGTTTGTCCTGCAGGTAAATGTTAAGGAAAAAATATATAAAAAAATACAGGAAATGGTGGTGGTGGGGGGGCGTGATTTATACTATTTTTACATGTATAAAACCCATACAACCATCAGAATACAATATATTTTTTATATTGGTTCTTTAAAGTGGAACTTTATCCATAACAACTTGATAATTAAAAAATGTTCTTTAGCAAGGAACATACATTCCACATTAATAATTATACTACCAAAATTAGTATGTGCTGTAATTTGTGTTGAACATTGTTCCTGTTTCTTCTTGCTGGTGGTGGCCATTTTGCTGAAGCCCAGAGCCCCTGAGCAGCAGTAAATCTTTAGGGTTTCAGTAGATCGGCACAGAAACCTAAAAATAAAAAGCAGCTAAGCATGTGCAAAGCAGGTGAGACAGTGTGTTGCTGGATTTTAATCAGTATAGACACTTTTTTTTTAATGTTTTACATAGCTATGCCTGCAAAAGGGGACGGTCTAAAGTCATGTAGCAGGACCTAATTTTCTAACTAAAGTTCCACTTTAAGTACCTATTGAATGATAATGAAAATGCTGACTACGGTAGTTATTTTATTTTGTCCTCCTCTAGGTTGTTTTCATCATTAATGACCCAAAAGAGAAATATCACGTGCCTCTCCTGATTACTCCACATGCCTATTCCACCTACAGAGGAAGTTAAAGAATGGAAGGTCTTGGGACGCACTGCCACATATTGTTTTCATCATCCAGTCATTTGACTAAGAACACTACAAAATTGCAGAGCTTTCTAATTTTTTTTCAAATAAATGTATATTAAATTAAATGCTTTTTTTTTTTTTTTTTTACTTGTCAATATGAAGACAAATCGGAAACAAGCTTGGTTCTTTTTATTTAAAGTAACTTTTTCATGGGCAAAAGAACAAAACAAAACTGCTGTCCATTATATAGTGGGGCAGAGGTTGCCTCTGCCTTCTTTCAAGAATGAACAGGGAATTATATACTGTAGATGTACTGCAACATCAGCAGGAAAGACTGTCCTCTGGTAACCAATCAGCAGGAAAGGCTGTCCTCCGGTAACTGATCAGTATGAAAGACTGTTCTCTGGCAACGGATCAGAGGGAAAGACTGTCCTCCGGCAACAGATCAGCAGGAGAGACTGTCCTCCGGCAACGGATCAGCAGGGGAGACTGTCCTCCGGCAACGGATCAGCAGGAGAGACTGTCCTCCGGCAACGGATCAGCAGGAGAGACTGTCCTCCGGCAACGGATCAGCAGGAGAGACTGTCCTCCGGCAGCTGATCAGTAGGAGAGACTGTCCTCCGGCAGCTGATCAGTAGGAGAGACTGTCCTCCGGCAGCTGATCAGTAGGAGAGACTGTCCTCCGGCAGCTGATTAGTAGGAGAGACTGTCCTCCGGCAGCTGATCAGTAGGAGAGACTGTCCTCCGGCAGCTGATCAGTAGGAGAGACTGTCCTCCGGCAGCTGATCAGTAGGAGAGACTGTCCTCCGGCAGCTGATCAGTGTTAAAGGCTGTCCTCCGGCAACCGATCAGCAGGAGAGACTGTCCTCCGGTAACCGATCAGCAGGAAAGGCTGTCCTCCGGTAACCGATCAGCAGGAAAGGCTGTCCTCCGGTAACCGATCAGCAGGAAAGGCTGTCCTCCGGTAAACGATCAGTATGAAAGATTGTCTTTTGCTAACCGATCAGCAGGAAAGACTGTTCTCTGGCAATCGATCAGAGGGAAAGACTGTCCTCTGGCAATCGATCAGAGGGAAAGACTGTCCTCTAGCAACGGATCAGCAGGAGAGACTGTTCTCCGGTAACGGATCAGCAGGAGAGACTGTCCTCCGGCAACGGATCAGCAGGAGAGACTGTCCTCCGGCAACGGATCAGCAGGAGAGACTGTCCTCCGGCAACGGATCAGCAGGAGAGACTGTCTTCCGGCAACGGATCAGCAGGAGAGACTGTCCTCCGGCAGCTGATCAGTAGGAGAGACTGTTCTCCGGTAACCGATCAGCAGGAAAGGCTGTCCTCCGGTAACCGATCAGCAGGAAAGGCTGTCCTCCGGTAACCGATCAGTATGAAAGATTGTCTTTTGCTAACCGATCAGCAGGAAAGACTGTTCTCTGGCAACCGATCAGAGGGAAAGACTGTTCTCTGGCAACCGATCAGAGGGAAAGACTGTCCTCCGGTAACCGATCAGCAGGAGAGACTGTCCTCTGGCAACCGATCAGCAGGAAAGAATGTGTTCCGGTAACCGACCAGCAGGAAGGGCTGTCCTCCAGTAACCGATCAGCAGGAAAGACTGTCCTCCGGTAACCGATTAGCAGGCTCCTCAAGCCAGGAATGAAGATTTGAAACAGATGCAATCGGTATCTCAGATCTTTCACAGCATCAAATCCATTTATTTAGTATAGGCAGAGGTAAAAAATCCAGAAGACAAGCAGCTTATGCGTTTTGGCTATCAAGAGGCATTAATAAGGCCCTGCTTGTCTTCCAGATTTTTTACCTCTATACTAAATAAATGGATTTAATCCTGTGAAGGATCCATGTTACTGTTTCTAATAGATGTACTTTAGGTGGTCATGAATCCGGTAAACTATACTGTGTGGAGTATTGTAATACTTTATTATACTGAACTGTCACCCCCTGCACACCAGCTGAGATCTGAAATCAGAACCGTGTCAGACCTGCTATTAAAATGACAGAAGAGGCAGAGAGCAGGGGTGGCAAATTGCTGTCTGGAATTGTTGTTTTATGCTGGCGGTCAGGAAGAATCGGGTTTGGGCAGCCTCGCCATTCATGCAAATTTCAGTAGGTGGGGTTGGGGAATGCATCCTCAGAAAAAAGAAGTCTCGTAATTCAGGTAAATTGGCTGGAGTGCAGATTGGAAGTTTTATAGAGCCAAAGACTGCCAGCATAGAATACAGAAAGATTTGATGTCAGTGATATCCCAGCACTGGAAAACTGGTTCTACCTTTGGACTGAAATCACCTTGAACTGTACTGCCAAGAGTCAGCGTCTCCCTGCTGCAGGTATGACCAGGTGTGCACAGCCTTGGCCAGCAGTCACTACAAATCAATAACAGGCGCGGTGGCTGTTCTAATGTGACCACCCATTATTATTATACAGGATTTATATAGCGCCAACAGTTTACGCAGAACTTTACAATATAAAGGGGGGCAGTACAATTACAATATAGTGCAATACAGAATGAATTAGAGGGCCCTGCTCATGAAGCTTACAATCTAGAGGGAGTGGGAGGTGGTACAAAAAGTAATAGCTGCAGGGGATGATCTGATGGAGGTGACTCGGGTACAGTTCTTAGGTGGAGGTGAGGTAGGCTTCCCTGAATAAAGGCAGACAGGGTAGAAGCTGACCGGATATACCAGGGTAGGGAGTTCCAGAGGATGGGATAGGTTCTGGAGAAGTCCTGGAGGCGAGCGTGGGAGGAGGTAACAAGAGAGCTAGAGAGCCAGATGAGGAGCATAGAGGACGATTTAGGTGATATCTGCAGATGAGGTTGATGATGTAGCTGGGGGCGATGTTTGGATGGCCTAGTATGTTCGGGATTGTATGTTGAATATTATACGGTGGGGTAGGGGAAGCCAGTGAAGAGATTGGCAGAGAGGGGTGAAGGACACTGAGTGGAGGTCAGTGGAGGTATTGGCAGAGAGGGGTGGGGGACACTGAATGGAGGCCAGTGAAGAGATTGGCAAAGGGGGATGGAGGGCACTGAGTGGAGGTCAGTGGACGGATTGGCAGAGAGAGGTGGAGGACACCGAATGGATGAATGGGCGTCAGTGGAGGGATTGGCAGAGAGGGGTGGAGGGATTGGCAGGGAGGTTTGGAGGAGAGGACACTGAATGGAGGTCCCTGGAGGTATTGGCAGAGAGGGGTGGAGGACACTGAATGGAGGTCAGTGGGAGGGTTTGGCAGAAAGGGATGGAGGACACCGAATGGATGAATGGAGGTCAGTGGAGGGATTGGGAGAGAGGGGGTGGCAGGGAGGTGTGGAGGAGAGGGCACTGAACGGAGGTCTGTGGAGGTATTGGCAGAGAGGGGTGGAGGACACTGAATGGAGGTCAGTGGAAGGATTGGCAGAGAGGGGTGGAGGACACTGAATGGAGTTCAGTGTAGGGATTGCCAGAGAGGGATGGAGGACACTGAACGGAGGTTGGCCGAGGGATTGCAGAGAAGGGCGGAGGACACTGAATGGAGGCCAGTGAAGAGATTTGCAAAGGGGGATGGAGGGCACTGAGTAGAGGGATTGGCAGGGGTGGAGGACACTGAATGGAGGTCAGTGGAGGGATTGGCAGAGAGGGATGGAGGGATTGGCAGAGAGGGGCGGAGGACACTGAATGGAGGCCAGAGAAGAGATTGGCAGAAAGGGATGGACGACACTTACAGTGGCTTGCGAAAGTATTCGGCCCCCTTGAACTTTTCAACCTTTTGCCACATTTCAGGCTTCAAACATAAAGATATACAATTTTTATTTTTTGTGAAGAATCACCAACAAGTGGGACACAATTGTTAAGTGGAATGAAATCTTTTGGATTTTTGAAACTTTTTTAACTAATAAAAAAATGAAAAGTGGGGCGTGCAAAATTATTCGGCCCCCTTGCGTTAATACTTTGCAGAGCCACCTTTTGCTGCGATTACAGCTGCAAGTCGCTTGGGGTATGTCTCTATCAGTTTTGCACATCGAGAGACTGAAATTCTTGCCCATTCTTCCTTGCAAAACAGCTCGAGCTCAGTGAGGTTGGATGGAGAGCGTTTGTGAACAGCAGTTTTCAGCTCTTTCCACAGATTCTCGATTGGATTCAGGTCTGGACTTTGACTTGGCCATTCTAACACCTGGATACGTTTATTTGTGAACCATTCCTTTGTAGATTTTGCTGTATGTTTGGGATCATTGTCTTGTTGGAAGATAAATCTCTGTCCCAGTTTCAGGTCTTTTGCAGACTCCAACAGGTTTTCATCCAGAATGGTCCTGTATTTGGCTGCATCCATCTTCCCCTCAATTTTAACCATCTTCCCTGTCCCTGCTGAAGAAAAGCAGGCCCAAACCATGATGCTGCCACCACCATGTTTCACGGTGGGGATGGTGTGTTGAGTGTGTTGAGCTGTGTTGCTTTTACGCCAAACATATCGTTTTGCATTGTGGCCAAAAAGTTCGATTTTGGTTTCATCGGACCAGAGCACCTTCTTCCACATGTTTGGTGTGTCTCCCAGGTGGCTTGTGGCAAACTTTAGACGAGACTTTTTATGGATATCTTTGAGAAATGGCTTTCTTCTTGCCACTCTTCAATAAAGGCCAGATTTGTGCAGTGTACGACTGATTGTTGTCCTATGGACAGACTCTCCCACCTCAGCTGTAGTTCTCTGCAGTTCATCCAGAGTGATCATGGGCCTCTTGGCTGCATCTCTGATCAGTCTTCTCCTTGTCTGAGCTGAAAGTTTAGAGGGACAGCCAGGTCTTGGTAGATTTGCAGTGGTCTGATACTCCTTCCATTTCAAAATGATCGCTTGCACAGTGCTCCTTGGGATGTTTAAAGCTTGGGAAATCTTTTTGTATCCAAATCCGGCTTTAAACTTCTCCACAACAGTATTACGGACCTGCCTGGTGTGTTCCTTGGTCTTCATGATGCTCTCTGCGCTTTCAACAGAACCCTGAGACTATCACAGAGCAGGTGCATTTATACAGAGACTTGATTACACACAGGTGGATTCTATTTATCACCATCAGTCATTTAGGACAACATTGGATCATTCAGAGATCCTCGCTGAACTTCTGGAGTGAGTTTTCTGCACTGAAAGTAAAGGGGCCGAATAATTTTGCACGCACCACTTTTCAGTTTTTTAATTGCTAAAAAAGTTTAAAATATCCAATAGATTTCGTTCCACTTCACAATTGTGTCCCACTTGTTGGTGATTCTTCACAAAAAATTAAAATTTTATATCTTTATGTTTGAAGCCTGAAATGTGGCAAAGGGTTGAAAAGTTGAAGGGGGCCGAATACTTTCGCAAGCCACTGTATGCCTTGTTTCAACTGAGCGGATCGGTTTGGGTCGGTACAGTTTGGAAGGCCTAGAATGGTCCGGTCTATTCAGGTGAGCATTTCCACTGCAAGTCGGACCACCAGGGACCATACGTGGGTTTAGAAAAAATGCCTAGCATGGCGTCACACGTCCGCCAATCAGTGGAATGTATCGTAGCTCCGCCCTAACCGAACTGTACCATTTTCTATCGCCTACATCTGAAGCAGGACCCGGAATGGTTTGGTTCGGTTGTATGGGCCGCTTTCATGATGGAAACACTCAAAATAGCGTACCGTACCGAACCAAACAGATCTGCTCCGTGGAAACAAGGCATAAGTGGAGGGATTGGGAGAGAAGGGTGGGGGACACTGAGTGGAGGCCAGTGGAGGGATTGCAAGATAGGGGTAGAGGCTATTGAAGAGATTGGCAGAGGGGAACAGCAGTCACAGATTGGTTAGTAAGGTGTATTAGTCTAGCAGCAGCATTTATAATAGACTTAAAGCGGAAGTAAACCCATCCATAAAACAGTTTCATTTCCAGCACGTGCTGGAAATGTAACACTCCCATTGGTTGTGCTCTCAACCAAACTGTCAAAAAATTCAATGGCTGGTGTCATAAATGATCACATGTGCAGCATCATGGTAGTTGTAGATTAAACAGAGGCAAAGATGGCAGCTTCCTTGGCTGAAAACAATAGGGGGGGGGGGGGGGGTTTACTTAAACTTGAAGGGGGCTAGCCTGTGGAAGGGTAGGCCAGTGAGGAAAGTGTCGTTAGAAAGGGGCGGATTCTGGAAATGTTGCTGAGTTTAAGGTGGCAGGATTTAGCCAGTGATTGGATGTGGGGGCCGACGAAGAGGTCAGAGTCTAGGGTTATACCCAGCACCCTGGCATTTGTGGAGGGACCAATGGTTGTACCGTTGATCTCAATGGTAAAGTCATGGGGTGGGGAGTTGGCGAGGAGGAATATTTACAAGCTCAGTTTTAGAAAGATTGAGTTGGGGGAAGTGGTGTGACATCCATATTGATACCTCGCTCAGTAAATTAGTGATACGTGAGGGGATTGAGGGGGTGAGTTGAGGAGTGGAGAGATAGATCTGGGTGTCGTCAGCATAGAGGTTGTATTGGAAGCCATGGGAGAATATGAACTGGCCCAGGGAAGAGGTATAGAGAGAGAATAGGAGGAGCCCAAGTATAGAGCCTTGGGGTACCCCAAAAAGAGAGGAAGATGAGCAGAGAAGAGGGTGTTGTACTGTATGTGACACTAAAAGTGAGCAGAGATAGGTAGGAGAACCAGGAAAGAGCAGAAACACGGAGGCCAAGGGAGTGGAGTTTGTTGAGGAGTGGGTGGTCAGCTTTGTCGAAGGCAGCAAGGTCCAAGAGCATGAATATGGAGAACTGGTCATTGGTTTTAGCAGTTAGTAGGTCGTTGGTGAGCTTAATGCCGCGTACACACGACCGGACTTTACGGCATACTTTGCCCGTTGGACTTTTCAACGGACTTTACGACGGACTTTCCGCATGAACGGACTTGCCTACACACGATCAACCAAAGTCCGACGGATTCGTACGTGATGACGTATGACCGGACTAAAACAAGGAAGTTCATAGCCAGTAGCCAGTAGCTGCCCTAGCGTCGGTCTTTGTCCGTCGGACTAGCATACAGACGAGTGGACTTTTCGACCGGACTTGAGTCCGTCGGATAGATTTGAAACATGTTTCAAATCTAAGTCCGTCAAACGTTTGAGAAAAAAAAGTCCGCTGGAGCCCACACACGATCGAATTGTCCAACGGACTCCGGTACGCCGGACCAAGTATGCCGAAAAGTCTGCTCGTGTGTACGCGGCATTAGTAGGCCAGTTTCAGTGGAATGTTGATGGTAGAAGCAGGACTGTAGGGGATCGAGAAGGTTGTTGTCAGTGAGGTAGGAACTACAACAGTTGTGGACAAGGCATTCAAGAAGCTTGATGGCAAACGGGAGCAGGGAGATCTTAAAGTGATACTAAAGTCTGTTTTATTTTGTTAAAAGTAACAAACATGTCATACGTACCTGCTCTGTGCAGTGGTTTTGCACAGAGCAGCCCAGATCCTTCTCTTCTCGGGTCCCTCTTTGGCTCCTCTGGCACCTCCCTCCTGTTGAGTGCCCCCACACCAAGCAGCTTACTATGGGGGTACCGGAGCTGAGCCACTGATCCCTGTGTCCATTCAGGCACGGAGCTGCGGCCCGCCCGGGCCCGCCCCCTTTCTCTCCTCATTGGCTGACTGACTTGATTGACAGCAGTGAGAGCCAATGGCGTTGCGCTGCTGTCTCAGCCAATGAGGAGGGGAGTCCCGGGCAGCCAAAACACTCCTACAACATCGCTGGGATGGGGCGCGGTCGTGCGACGCTGTACCCAAACAAAATTGATGTCTTTTTTTCCCAAAATAGAGCATTCTTTTGGTGGTATTTGACCACTTATGCGGTTTTTATTTTTTTGCGCTATAAACAAAAAAAGAGCAACAATTTAAAAAAAAAAAAATATATATATATATATATATTATGTAGCAGAGCGTCCCAGAGAGAGCCAGGAAAAGTCCTGTTTGGGGTTTATACATCTCCCAGGCTCCTCTCATACAGGTTCAGGGATCTCTGATCCATGGTCCAGTTCAGGTCTTGGTCCTCTCCCCCAGGCTAATTTAAGCTCACCTGAGCAAGACAGCCCTTGCTTTTGGCCTGGGATACTCAGAGAACTTCTGTGTAATGCCGCGTACACACGGTCGGACTTTTCACCTGCAAAAGTCCGACGGACGCCGCCGGACCAAGTCCGGCGGAAAATCCGACCGTGTGTGGTCTCCATCGGACTTCCGACGGACCGTTTCGGGCGGAAATCCGACGTACTTTAGATTTGAAGCCTGCTTCAAATCTTTACGTCGTACCTCCGCCGGACTCAGTTCCTGACGGAAAGCCCGTTCGTCTGTATGCTGGTCCGAAGGACCAGATACGACGGAGGAGCAGGTTACTGCATCTCGCGCTCGCTGCATTAGGAAAAACAAATTTTCCCATTGCGGCGAGCGCGGGGGGCATCCCAGGCCCTTAGGTCTGGTATGGAACTTTAAGGAGAACCCCCCTACGCCGAAAAACCGGCGTGGGGGTCCCCCCAAAATCCATACCAGACCCCGATCCGAGCACGCAGCCCGGCCGGTCAGGAAAGGGGGTGGGGACGAGCGAGCGCCCCCCCCCTCCTGAACCGTACCAGGCCGCATGCCCTCAACATGGGGGGGTGCTTTGGGGGAGGGGGCGCCTTACGGTGCCCCCCCACCACAAAGCACCTTGTCCCCATGTTGATGAGGACAAGGGCCTCTTCCCGACAACCCTGGCCGTTGGTTGTCAGGGTCTGCGGGCGGGGGGCTTATCGGAATCCGGGAGCCCCCTATAATAAGAGGGCCCCCAGATCCCGGCCCCCCCACCCTATGTGAATGAATATGGGGTACATGGTACCCCTACCCATTCACCTAGGTAAAAAGTGTTAATAATAAAACACAACACAGGTTTTTAAAATAATTTATTAAACTGCTCCGGGGGGGTCTTCTTCCGTCTTCGGGGGTCCCTCCACTTCATCTTCTCCCGGCGTCCGGTTGGTTCTTCTCCGCTCTCTTCACCCGGTGTTCCAGTTCTTCGGCCGGCTCCTCTGCTGTGTTCAGGTAGCTCTCTTGCCAGCAGAGGTCCGGACTTCTGAGCTGCTGGGCTTCTTGTCTTCTCTTCTCTTCTCTTCCCCCAGATGTTGACACGACGCTCTCTCCGGCTGGACTGGTCTCCGAGGGCTGCGTTGTGACTTATATAGGCGGAGACCCCGCCCCCTTTTGATGTCACAGTCCCTGGGCATGCTGGGACTGTGACGTTTTAGGGGGCGTGGTCGACCACACCCCCTAAAACGTCACAGTCCCAGCATGCCCAGGGCCTGTGACATCATATGGGGGCGGGGTCTCCGCCTATATAAGTCACAACGCAGCCCTCAGAGACCAGTCCAGCCGGAGAGAGCGTCGTGTCAACATCTGGGGCAAGAGAAGAGAAGAGAAGACAAGAAGCCCAGCAGCTCAGAAGTCCGGACCTCTGCTGGCAAGAGAGCTACCTGAACACAGCAGAGGAGCCGGCCGAAGAACTGGAACACCGGGAGAAGAGAGCGGAGAAGAACCAACCGGACCCCGGGAGAAGATGAAGCGGAGGGACCCCCGAAGACGGAAGAAGACCCCCCCCCGGAGCAGTTTAATAAATTATTTTAAAAACTTGTGTTGTGTTTTATTATTAACACTTTTTACCTAGGTGAATGGGTAGGGGTACCATGTACCCCATATTCATTCACATAGGGTGGGGGGGGCCGGGATCTGGGGCCCTCTTATTATAGGGGGCTCCCGGATTCCGATAATCCCCCCGCCCGCAGACCCCGACAACCAACGGCCAGGGTTGTCGGGAAGAGGCCCTTGTCCTCATCAACATGGGGACAAGGTGCTTTGTGGTGGGGGGGGCACCGTAAGGCGCCCCCTCCCCCAAAGCACCCCCCCATGTTGAGGGCATGCGGCCTGGTACGGTTCAGGAGGGGGGGGGGGCGCTCGCTCGTCCCCACCCCCTTTCCTGACCGGCCGGGCTGCGTGCTCGGATCGGGGTCTGGTATGGATTTTGGGGGGACCCCCACGCCGGTTTTTCGGCGTAGGGGGTTCCCCTTAAAGTTCCATACCAGACCTAAGGGCCTGCGACGGGGCTCGCAAGGTTTCAATCTCGCCAAAAAAAGCGGCGAGATTGAATTCCTTTTCTAGTCCCGTCGTACCCGAGTCACGTTCAAAATGAACGGACTTGTCCGTGTGTGGGAAAGTCCGTTCATTCTGAAAGTCCGGCGGAAGTCCGTCGGGAAGACCGGATTCCGGAAAGTCCGGCCGTGTGTAGGCAAGTCCGGCCGTTCAGAAAGTCCGGCGGTAGTCCGCCGGAAGTCTGGCGGCAAGTACGTCGGACCTAGCTTTCTAGAAAGTCCGACCGTGTGTACGCGGCATAAGAGTGCAAAAAGGTATGTAGAAGCTGACAAGCTGTAGGCTTGCTCAGCTTAGTAGTTAGGATCTGCAAATATTGTTTAGTTAGTGCCGAGACACGGCTAGGTTTTGTTTTGGCTATTTTTTTGTTCCTATTAGTTTCTTTTGGAACACTGTACAGCACCTGTATATAGACTTGTAAATATCACAAATAAACACCGCACTGTTTGTCACTATTCCACTGGATTTGGTATCTGTGCCTGAAAGACTGCTCATCCCAGGGAGCTTTGTGCCTGCTACCTGTCCCCCAGGTTACATATGGTGGAGAATGCGGGCAGCTGTAGTAAGTTACTACTTGAAAGGCCAGTACCTAGAGTGACTAAACATGGAGGAAATCCTAAAACAATTGGTGATATCCAATGCTGCACAGCAACAATCCAATGCTGCACAGCAACAAGCAAACGCTACACAGCAGAGGCTGTTTGAACAGCTAGCCACTGATGCAAAAGAGGATAGGAAAACCCTGGCTGCGATTGTGGAGACGCTAGCACAGTGGTCACCTGCTAAAGTTAATGTTGTTGGAGACAAGCCCTCAGCCATCCATGTGGGTCGCTTTCTTTCCAAGATGACTGCAGATGATGATCCAGAGGCCTTTCTCTTAACCTTTGAACGGACCGCTGAGAGGGAAGGTTGGCCCAAAACCCAGTGGGCAGGACTGGTCGCCCCCTTGCTGTCTGGAGAATCGCAGAAGGCCTACTATGATTTGGAGTCAGCAGAAGCAGGAGACTATGAAAAGGTCAAGCGGGAAATCCTGGCGCGACTTGGTGTCACCCTGGCAGTTCGAGCACAGCGGGTTCACAGCTGGTTCTTCCAAGACGAGAGGCCCCCAAGATCGCAGATGTTCGACCTAATTCACTTGGTGAGAAAATGGTTACAGCCGGAGTCCCTGTCTGGGCCACAAATAGTGGAGCGTGTGGTCATGGACCGGTTCCTGAGGTCACTACCAGTTCCCCTGCAGAAGTGGGTGAGTCAAGGAGACCCCAACTCGGCGGACAACCTTGTGGAACTTGTTGAAAGGTACTTTGCTGCAGAGAACCTGGTCACCACCCCTACAGCCGCACGGACTTTCCGCCCAAAGCCACGGTCTCCCCAGGCAACCGGTAAGACTGTTCCAGGGGAAGTGGGTGGTAAGCATGGCAAGGAAATAGGGGGGAGGATTTTTGGTGCCAGGTCTGAAGTTTGGCGTCCCAAACAAGGGAAGCTACTGCCTGTCAGCAAACCAAACTGGGGAAACATCAGGTGTTTTCGTTGCCAAGAACTGGGACATGTTGCAGCAAACTGTCCATTGACAGATGAACCAATGCAGTGCGATCTGTCCATTAGAAGGCAGTCTATGTTTGCTGCTGTTTCATGCGCTGCAGCACCAAGTATGGGAAAACACATGTGCCAAATGACTGTTAATAATAAGCCTATTACGGCCTTGCTGGACTCTGGAAGTCTAGTGACTTTGGTTACAGCTGAGATGGTCGAAACTGTGAATTTGCATGCTAAAAAAGTTGCTGTGATCTGTGTACATGGGGATACCCGCGAGTATCCTATAGTAACTGTTCAGTTTAAAACTGGCTTAGGTACGGTGACCCATCCGGTCGGACTTGTGCCCCACTTGGTGCACGAGGCCATCATTGGTAGGGACTTCCCTAAGTTTTGGGAACTGTGGGATCGTCCCGACCCGGTTGCAGTAGCTGACTCAGTGACAGAGCCAGAACTCCTGGCCGCTACTGACAATATGGGTTCAGGGGACTCTTCTCAGGGCTCCCCGGGTTTTCCTTTCTCAGTTATGGCAGGAGAGCTGGAGGAGCCTGAGGAGGTCCCCACAACCAGTGGAGCTGGACAGCCATCTGCTGAATCTGAGCCTACGTTGGAGTTTGCTGACCTTAATGTACACAAGGAAAATTTTGGTACCGAGCAGAGAAAAGACCCAACCCTTGCCAGGGCCTGGGAAAATGTAATAGTGATTAATGATGTACCTGTCGAATCAGGGGACAGGCTCTGTTTTCCTTATTTTAGCAGCAATGAGGATTTAATGTATCGCGTATGTAAAAAAAATGATGAAGTGGTTGAACAGTTGGTGGTCCCTAAGCCATACAGACGCGTGGTGTTGGAACTTGCCCATGGGCACTTGCTAGGAGGTCATTTAGGGGTTGAGAAAACTACTGAAAGGGTGTTGCGCAGGTTTTATTGGCCCGGAATACAGAAGGATATTGAGAATTATTGTCAATCCTGTCCTGTGTGTCAGATGTCAGCCCCACTACAACACTTCCGAAGTCCTTTAGTGCCCTTGCCCATTATTGAAGTGCCCTTTGAGAGGATTGCCATGGACCTTGTGGGTCCACTCCCCAAGTCTGCCCGAGGTCATCAGCATATCCTCGTAATCATGGATTATGCTACCCGTTACCCAGAGGCCATTCCCTTACGCACCGCGTCTGCTAAAAACATTGCCAAAGAGCTGTTTATGGTGTTCAGTCGTGTTGGAATCCCTAAAGAAGTCCTTACAGACCAGGGCACCCCATTTATGTCACGAATAACTAGAGAGCTGTGCAAGTTATTTAAGGTGACGCAATTGCGAACCTCGGTGTACCATCCTCAAACGGATGGCTTGGTGGAACGCTTCAATAAAACATTGAAGAGCATGTTAAAAAAGGTTGTTGACAAGGATGGGAAAAACTGGGACTTCCTGATACCATACTTGATGTTTGCCATCAGGGAGGTTCCCCAGTCCTCCACGGGGTACTCTCCCTTTGAGTTGCTTTATGGGAGACACCCTCGGGGACTCTTGGACATAGCCAAAGAAACTTGGGAGGGGGAGCAGACACCCCATAAAAGTGTCATTGAGCATATCGCTCAAATGCAGGACAGGATTGCAGCAATCATGCCGATGGTAAAAGAACACTTACTGCAGGCCCAAACAGCTCAACAGAGGATATACAACAGGGGGGCCCAACTCCGTGTTTTCTCACCTGGTGACAGGGTCCTGGTGTTAGTTCCCACTGTTGAGAGTAAGTTCCTGGCTAAGTGGCAGGGTCCCTTTGAAGTAATTGAAAGAGTTGGGGAGGTCAATTACAAAATATATCAACCAGGAAAAAGGAAGCCCGAACAGATTTACCACATAAACCTGTTAAAGCCCTGGAAGGATAGACTGGCGTTAACTGCGAGGTCCCTCCCGGTAACGCCTAAGGGTACTGAGTACCCTCTGATCCCTGAGGTCACGATTCCAGACACCCTGTCATATTCTCAAAAGCAGGAAACTAGAGAATTCCTGATAAGAAATAGAGAGAAATTTTCAGAGTTACCTGGCACGACTTCAGCAGTTCAGCATGATATTGTTACTGAACCTGGGGTCCGTGTCAAGCTCAAACCATACCGAATTCCTGAAGCGAGGAGAAAGGACATCAGCGAGGAAGTTAAAAGAATGTTGGAGCTAGATGTCATTGAGGAATCCAATAGTGACTGGTCTAGCCCCATCGTGTTAGTCCCAAAACCGGATGGCACTTGGAGGTTCTGTAATGACTTCAGGAAGCTTAATGCAGTGACAAAGTTTGACACGTACCCAATGCCCAGAGTAGACGAACTTATAGACCGACTTGGCAAGGCTCGCTATCTGACCACTTTGGACTTGACAAAAGGTTATTGGCAAATACCCCTGACTGGTAGCGCCAAAGAGAAGACTGCATTTGTGACCCCGGAGGGTTCCTTTCAATATAAAAAAATGCCTTTTGGGTTGCAAAATGCCCCCGCCACATTTCAGAGGGCCATGGACAGGACTCTAAGACCCCACCGACAATATGCAGCAGCATATCTAGATGACATAGTGGTATATAGCACTGACTGGGAGTCTCACTTGCCCCGTGTCCAGGCTGTCCTCGATTCCCTCTTCAAAGAAGGTTTTACAGCAAATCCAAAAAAATGTGCCATTGGTCTAGAGGAAGCCAAGTATTTGGGCTACACTATTGGGCGTGGTGTCATAAAACCTAAAGTGAATAAAATAGAAGCTATCCAGGAATGGCCACGTCCTGCAAACAAGAAGCAGGTCAGGGCCTTTCTTGGCATTGCGGGGTATTATAGAAGATTTATCCCAAATTTTGCAACTATAGCTGCCCCACTGACAGACCTTACGAAAGGGAAAGACTCTGTAATGGTGAAATGGTCCTCAGTAGCAGAGGAATCTTTCCAAGTCCTGAAGAAGGCTCTTTGTGCACAACCAGTACTGTACTCCCCCGATTTCTCCAAAGATTTTTTGGTTCAGACGGATGCGTCCGATGTTGGTATCGGGGCAGTACTATCACAGGTACACAATGGGGAAGAACACCCTGTGGTGTACCTAAGCAGAAAACTCAATGACCATGAGCAAAGGTATGCAGTCATTGAAAAGGAGTGTTTAGCCATAAAGTGGGCCGTGGACGCACTCAGGTACTATTTGTTAGGACGCCAGTTTGAGTTAATAACTGACCATGCTCCTCTGAAATGGATGGCCCAAAAAAAGGAGACTAATAGACGGGTGAACAGGTGGTTTTTGGCTCTACAGGATTACTCATTCACTGTAAAACACAGGCCAGGTGTTGAGATGGGGAATGTAGATGCCCTGTCCCGTGTTCACTCCTGTTGGGCTACAGGTGTTCCAACCCTGGGGTTGAAACAAGGGGGGAGGATATGTAGCAGAGCGTCCCAGAGAGAGCCAGGAAAAGTCCTGTTTGGGGTTTATACATCTCCCAGGCTCCTCTCATACAGGTTCAGGGATCTCTGATCCATGGTCCAGTTCAGGTCTTGGTCCTCTCCCCCAGGCTAATTTAAGCTCACCTGAGCAAGACAGCCCTTGCTTTTGGCCTGGGATACTCAGAGAACTTCTGTGTAAGAGTGCAAAAAGGTATGTAGAAGCTGACAAGCTGTAGGCTTGCTCAGCTTAGTAGTTAGGATCTGCAAATATTGTTTAGTTAGTGCCGAGACACGGCTAGGTTTTGTTTTGGCTATTTTTTTGTTCCTATTAGTTTCTTTTGGAACACTGTACAGCACCTGTATATAGACTTGTAAATATCACAAATAAACACCGCACTGTTTGTCACTATTCCACTGGATTTGGTATCTGTGCCTGAAAGACTGCTCATCCCAGGGAGCTTTGTGCCTGCTACCTGTCCCCCAGGTTACAATATATATATATATATATATATATTTTACATTCTGCTATAAAACATACCCAATAAAAAAAATGCAAAAAATCTATTGTATTCATCAATTTAGGCCAATATGTATTCTGCTTAGTATGTTTGTTAAAAAAAATCCCAATTAGCGTATATTGATTGGTTTGCGCAAGTTATAGCATCTACAAACTATGGGATAGATTTAGGGACTTTTTTATTTTTAAGTAGTAATAGCGGTGATCAGCGATTTTTAGCGGGCTGCGACATTGCAGCAGACAAATTGGACATGAAGTGACACTTTTTGGGGACCAATGACACCAATACAGTGATCAGTGCTCAAAAAATGCACCGACACTGTATAAATGACACTGGCAGGGGGTTAACATCAGGGGTGATTAAGGGGTTAATTGTGTTCCCTCAGTGTGCTTACTGTGTGGGGGATGGACTCACTGCAGGAACAGAGAGATCTGTGTTCCTGATTAGCAGGAAGCACAGATCTCTCTGTTCCTGTCAAACAGAAGGACGGTCTGCTTTGTTTACATCAGCACATCGCTGTTCTGTCATTCCCCGGAGCGGTCGCGGGAGGCCGATGGCCATCACGGCCACCGGGCCTGCTGATTAGCTCACGCTGTGTCTAATCAGACCAGGTCACGCGGTAGAGTTGCCACCTCATCCCTTTAAACCCGAACACATATTAATTACACAGGTTCTGAGGCAAATTTCATGTGGATAAGTGAGTTTAATTACCACCTTAATCTGCCTCAGAACCTGTGTAATTAATATGTGTTTGGGTTTAAAGGGATGAGGTGGAAACTCTATCACGCAGGTACGTTGTTTCACGCAGCCGGGCCACCCTGCCACAGTATATGTGCGGTGGGCGGTCCGGAACTGGTTAAGTTATTCAAACAGGTGGGGTCCAGTGAGGATTTTTTTAAGTATGGGGTTTTTTCGGTATGGGGGTTTAAGCGGTAAGGGAAAGGTGCCGCAGGAGACAAAGAGATTACAGATGTGGGTTAGAGTGTTTAGGATAGAGCAGGATGGGACAGATGAGCGTCTCTGGATACAAGCTACCTGTGTCCAGGACCACATTATTTAATCGCATGTAACTGCTTGGATGTGCGGCTATATAAAAACATTTAATTGATTTGTGTAGACTGCTGGCCACGGCTGATGCTGCACACCTGTCCATACCCGCTGCAGAATGATGCTGATTCTTGGAGGCACACGCCCAAATCAGCCATGAGAATGAGCCCCTAATATGAGTAGTTATCCTGGTTGATTGTTAGAGATCCATTGACTTCTCCCTAAGTTTGGCCTTGTTGCACTTTTCTCTTTTACTACTAGGTGGCCAGGTACTTGGTGGTATTAGATAGGAGAAGGGCAACCCAAAGTCAGGTTATGGGTAGATGGGGTATCTCAGTCAATGGGAAGGGGGTTTTCGTGAATCCCTTGGCCTGCTTGGAGAACCTATATATTCGGGTGGAGTCAGGTGATCTATGTTCTGTTCCACATGGACGGCTGTCTGGGTGGACGTGTGTTGTATTGCAGATTGGGACTATCCCGGGGGCGTCTGGCTGCTAGGCTGTCTGAGGGCCTATCCAGAAGCAAGATAGCAGGGCAGGGTTGGGATTGCGGCTTGCAGACCAACCAAAAGTGATGGTTCCGCCGGCCGGAGAACCTGTCGTGGTCGGAGGTAGAGGGGAAGCTGTAGCCACTAAGGGACCAATCACCTTATTACCAGGGACCACAATGAGTAACTGAAACAAGTAACGGAGCAGTACTCTCACAGAAAGGGCACGGTGGAGAATCGGGAGACTTCAGGCGGTGATCAAGTCAGGGTCCCAGCGGAGGCGACGCTTGCAGAGCAGCCTTGTGTGTCAAGCCAGGGACCTGAGCAGGCCAGTGGGGTGAAGCTTGAGAAGTATCGGGAATGTCAAGCTAGGGACCCAGCAGAGAGGCAGGATTGACGTTTGAGGAAGATACCACCATGAAGATTGGAGGAGGTCAAGAGATTCAGTGGCAGGGAATTAGTGGGTCTAGTGAGAGACCAGGAGCTCAGTGTGCTGACGAACTACAAGGAGAAGTTGTAGTGAAGGTGAAAGAACTGTTATGCTTTGTGTTAGGAACTGCTAGAGGCATTTCCCTGCACGGCTGTTCTCCTATTGAAGTCTTGGAGTCTGCTAATTGAACTTGCAACTACTCAAGGGTGTCCTGGCCCTAACCCTCTCTCCCCCAAAAATACAAAAAGGACTGTTAAGAGAAGTAAAACCTCTTTTGCATCCAAGAAGTGTCTAGCGCCCAATAACTTTATCCATCTTGCAGCCACTATGCCTCACAATCCATCACATACAGAAGGATGTCAGCTGTCTTTGGCCCGGGAGGTTCTCATCAGACTTAAGGAGGCCGGAGACCTTGCTACAGAATAATGACACCAAATGCTGAAGAAGTGTATGTTGTAATATTGTGTGTGGCCCGTTGGGCTTTCGTTGTTAATGTTTCTTGTAAATTGTTTCTGCAAAACTTGATAAATAAAACTTAAAAAAAAAAAAAGGAATAATGACACAAACGTATTGAGAATGTTTTAAATATAGTTAATGGAATGCTGAGTTTTTAATGATAAATAATGAGGTTTTCTTTGAAAAATAAAAATCTTTATTACCTTGCCGTTAGAAGGGCCCTGTGGACATAGGACTGTGTGTTGTGCCTGGCTGGCCACCAATCAGAGTCTTCCTTAAGTTTTATAATATCTGTAGCTATAAGGAAGGGAGAAACGGATTGGCTGCTGGATAAAAATACAGAAAGTTGTCCATTCCGACACAAAAATACACAGCAATTTTTGTTTACAAAATTCTATTGAAAAAAGGCAGACTGACAATGCAAAGGACCAATCATCAAGTGATAACATGACATCAATACATAACCAAGTTAGGCCTCATGCACATGGGCTGTTTTAGGGGGTTCAGTGTTTTTTGGCAGGGGTGTTTTCTGGTTGGAAAAAAAACCCAGAACTAGGAGGGTTTTCAGAGTTTTTGAGCTGTAAAATCGCTCTAACTCTGATAAAAGCTAAAAAACGCCAAACAAAAAAGAAACACTGAAAAACGCAGCTATTTAGCATTTATCAGCGTATTTTGAGCCATAAGCTTTTATGGGAGTATAGTTTTGCTATAAAAACAGCTAAAAAGCGCTACAGCTAAAACAACGCTACTGCAAAAAATGCTGAAAAACTCATTCTACAGCTACAGCTTTCTACAGCGAATGCTACTGGCGTTTTTATAATGTCCCGGAGTGCATGAGGCCTAATATACAACTAATTATCCAAAATGTATCTTCTAGAAAAAAAAAAAAAGAAGAAAGAATGATCATGTTAAATGTTCATATAGAGCAGTGGTTCTCAACTCCTGTCTTCAGGACCCACTAACAGGCAAGCTTTCTATTGATAACTGACATGGGGCCAATGAATATTGGCTTTTGTTTGTGTCGGCGTGGTTTCCCTCCCTATACAGATCAATAAGAATCCAAAATCATCTTGAAGCAGGTTAATACAGCTTAGTACAGTGGTTCTCAACTCCTGTCCTCAGGACTCACTAACAGGCCAAGTTTGCATGATAACTGAAATAAATCACAGGTGATATAATTTGCTGCTCAGTGATTGTAGTATTCTAGTCTGCATCTCCCCAAGGGAATACTTAAAACCTGGTCTGTTAGTGGGTCCTGAGGACAGGAGTTGAGAACCACTGATTGAGGTATACTGTGAGGAAAAGATGATCGATCGAATATCATCAAATAAAATAGAATAAAGGAAAAAACACAAAATAACAAAACTGTAAGTGCACCCGTAAAAAGAAAGGAGATACCAAATACAGGATAACACCTATCTATAGTATCATGTCTGGTTTCCAGATTGTGATTGTTTGATAAGAGCAGATAAACTCTGAATGTGATTGGAAAGGGTAAAAACTACCCTGGAGGCCATATCAGTCTGGGTGGCGGTAAAGGAAACACGGATCCCACTTAGCACCAAAAAAAAACTTATTTTAACAACAAATAGGTAAAGGCACTCTAACTCCGGCAATTCTGATTATTTATTTGAAAGTACAGGCTCTCCTCATTTAACGACCAGGTTCCGTTCCAGCGACCAGGTCATTAAGCGAATTGGTTGTTAAACAAAGGGGCCACAAGTAATCAATATTTTAAGCATTCTTAACTACTGTACTGTATTCTAAAAACAAAGGTCTAAACACAAAACTCCAAGTACAGAACACAAAAATATAAACAACAAAAATCCTGTACTGTACAGTACTGTAAAATACAATGATATACAGTACCCAAAATGTAAAAGTAAGAGCTGGTTGTAAGTCCGAGTGGTCGTTAAACAGGTGAATCGTTAAACGAGGAGATTCTGTAACTGAAGGTGGAAGGCTGCACTGATCGGCTCGGTCATTTGCACTGGAAAATGCTGGTGAATTGTTGTTGGAACTGGCAGAAAAACTGCCAAGTGAACGGTCAGCCTTAAAATGAAAGGTCCGGTGTTAGCTGTCTGGACGCTCTTTCCATCCTCCTGGAGAAGGAGTTTTAGGTGCTGGCGGCTACCAGTCCGGCCGGGCCTTGACCAATGGCCTGCCCAGGAACCAGACATTCCATAGCTTTAAATCCCAGCTCATCCACAGGGATGCCAAATGCCCGCATCTTGGCCTCATATGTCCGGAGTAGGTCATTGTGTGCCTGGAAAAAACCAACAGACAGTAATTAGGTACACACAGTGGGACCAGAAACATTCTCTCTCATGTGGCAACCCTTGTTGCCCTTCTGAAAAGCAATCTGTAGTGGAGATAGACAGCTGCTCGGCGGTGATATTTGCCTGTTTTAACCTTCAAATGGTCGAACTAGGGCACTGCAAACACATGTATTGCACTCAGTTGCGGCACAGCTTTATAAAAAGTGGTTCTAAAGCCTTAAAGTTTTTGATCTAAGCATTCTCTGCATTACGGTAAAAAACCTATTGTGTCCAAATTTCCCTTATACTTACCTGAGCCCGGTCTCCATCCAGTGCTGTACACGAGAGCAGCGGCTTTTTCTGCTCTCTCCCTCCTCACAGGGGGGATTGATAGTAGTGAGAACCACTGGCTCCTGCTGCTGTCAATCAAAGCCCATTGTGGGGGTGGGGCAAAAAAAAAAAAAGAGCACTGACAGGGGACCCCAGAGGAGGAGGATCAGGGGTGATCTGTGCAAAACTATTACAGAACAGGCGAGTATAACATGTTTATTTTTTTTAAACAAAGATTTAATATCACGTTAACTTTAATGAAATGGAGGAGTACTTGAAGAAGTAGGTAGATCTGGAGTTGTGACTTCCCTGCGTATATGTTTATTCCCAATATGGTAACTCAGAAAATACTGAAGCCATACTCAAGTGACTTAGCTCGAAGAGCTGTTTAAACTTTTTTCAGAACAGGTTCTCTTTTATGGGGACCTGTCACTACTAAACTAATAGCAGAAGTACACTGCTCTGTGTGTGTCATGTTCTGGTAAAGGTGTGCATTTCCTGCCCATTTACTTAAGAGGGGTCTGTAAACAGCCACATCTTGCTATTGTGGCCAGCTTCGGCCTCTTGCTGGTTGTCTGGCAGTGAAGCTACATGTCTTGATTGTTACTAAAGGTAGCACCATGGCAGACGGCCATTTTACCACATTTGAACACTTTTCCTGGGAATTAGGAATCCGCCAGTACACCGTATATTAGGACTGCCTGCTGTTGGTTTGATTGGAATAAGCAAAGTAAAGTAGAAGAGTCCCCTAAGTTGCTGCTCCCCTTTCTTTACTCATGCACCCCTCTAATGGCCACTCTGTGCAAGCTCCAAACAGATTTACACATGGCTATGGACGCTTCCCCTGCCTCCACATGACAGTGCTGTGCCAATAAAGAGGCACCAGCCCTGTCACATGGAAGAGGGGGAGTGAGTGCTATGCTCAGATGTACCTGGAAGTAATGAGAATTTCACTCTGCTCCTGGTGGCTGTAAAGGGGAAGGTGTGGAGGGGTAGTGAAGGGACCCTCTTACTTTGTAAAGTGCATCCGGAAAGTATTCACAGTGCTGCCAGGGTGACCATGGGGTTCTTGGTCACCTCCCTTATTAAGTCCTTCCTCCCCCGATCGCTCAGTTTGGCCAAGCGGCCCGCTCTAGGAAGAGTCCAGGTGGTTCAAAACTTCTTCCATTTACGGATGATGGAGGTCACTGTGCTCATTGGGACCTTCAAGGCTGCAGAAATTTTTCTGTACCCTTCTCCAGATCCGTGCCTTCATACCATCTTGTCTCGGAGGTCTACAGACAATTCCTTGAACTTCATGGCTTTATTTGTGCTCCGACATGCACTGTTAACTGTGGGACCTTATATAGATAGGCTGTGCCTTTCCAAATCATGTCCAGTCAACTGAATTTACCACAGGTGGACTTCAATCAAGTTGTAGAAACATCTCAAGGATGATCAGTGGAAACAGGATGCACCTGAGCTCAATTTTGAGTGCCATGGCAAAGGCTGTGATACTTATGTACATGGGATTTTTTCCTTTTTTATCTTGAATAAGTTTGCAAAGATTTCAAAACAAACTTCTTTCACGTTGTCATTATGGGGTATTGTTTGTAGAATGTTGAGGAAAATAATGAATTTAATCCATTTTGGAATAAGGCTGTAACATAACAAAATGTGGAAAAAGTGAAGCACTGTGAATACTTTCCAGATGCACTGTAGGGACAACAATAGGGTCACACTCCGCCTTCCAGTGCTACAGAGCCCAGTGTGAGCACACAATGAGGACAGGTCCCGAGATACATACAGCAGAGTAGAGGAGGTCTCCTCCATAGTCCCTCTTACCTTGGACACTCTGGCCAGTTCATACTGCAAGTCCTTTATGGCGTTATTCTTGGTGTCTAATACATCCTGTGTAAGGAATAAAGGAGGACATGCTGATTCATATCGGGAAAGTGATTTATGATACAACACTGGCATGCTCACAAAATTCCTTCTTTTCATTCATTATAAAACAATGGGAGTTCCCAAGCCTTCCAACCCAAAGAAAAGTTATCTGGGGACATGGGAAGGGAATGAGTGGCACACCTCCAACTTCTCACCTGCCCCTAAGCCTTCCCCACTTCTGCCACTGCAGTCTCTGCATTTAAAAGCAAATCCTCTTTTTAAATGGTAAATAAAGTGGGGAAAGAGAAGACCCTCTGTCAGGTTTTATTAATGCTTTGTCCCCTATGGCAAGATTTTCCTCAGTTTTCTGCTCTTATAACACTGGGACTGGGACTTAGGTCAATGTTTGCCAGGGCAGGAAGACAAAAAAATTTAAAAAAATCACATTCGTTCTACCCTTCTCCATGCTAAGGCCTCATTCATACAGGTGATCAGCTTCTCTGCCAGCTGGGTGATCAGCTTCTCTGCCATACACACACTGTATGCAAACAGCCACGGCCAGATTTGTACTGTATACAAGTCAATGCCCAGGGCTTCTGTGGTTCCAAGCAGTTACATGCAATTAGTGCCACTGATTGGCCCTTAACACAGTTTGTGTCCAAGGCTGATGGTTCTTACCGCATAAAAACCGGACGCAGCTTTCTAGTGTGTATGTGGTGATAGAATAAGGTATGGCTACTCCCAGCTGTGGCTTTTCACCACATCTGCATGTGACAGCTATATGAACGAGGCTGAAAAAGAAAGAGTGCTTTGTGGCCGTCTATAGCCCCATTGGAAAGACTTCCCATCATTTCCTGATCCTCTCCTTGTTAACAGAACAGGAAGTGAAAGGAAATCTCTGTAGTGGGGACACATACAGCAATAATCCTGACTGAAGAAAAAGAATAAGCTATTGCACTAATTAGAACCCATGTCATTTAAATGAGCAGATAACGGGGCTGGGAGAGTGGCAGGGAACACCAGGTGAAGTGGATGCAGCTCCCCTCAGTTTAGCTCTTGAAATCCTAATACACATATGAAAAGCAAACACAAGAGGGCGCCTCCATCTAGGTGTAGCGAAAGTAGCAAATTTGATAAATGAGCAGTCCTATCTGCCCTGAAACATGCATCCCCCTCCACTGTCTGTCACCATCACCCAGCTGAGAGAGGTGCTGTTTGGAGTCGCAGCCAGCTTGCTACTTGCTCATGTTCCAGCCTGACGACTGACAGCTGGACTTCCACCAAGAAAAGCCTCAACTAGCCACATGCCTGCTGAGCTCTGCAGCCTCACGGTGGTCCTTTTGAAGGTCTATATGGGTTTATGACATACCTTGAGACACTTTTAACTAGTATGTGCATTTTTATTGTCCTTTTATTCTTTTTAATAAATCACTAGAACTAGATTAAGGTGCCCACTTGTGTTTGTTTTTTATAATTCTGATGGAGGCTGTGACCCTTCCCCTCTCTATGCAAACCCCCCACCCCAAAAAAGGAAAAAAGAATTTGATTGAGCATTACCAGCATCCCAAGCTGGCAATTTGACCTAATTTCAAATTATAATCTAATGGGCTTGCCATTAAAATGTCACTGGTAGTTTGAATGGGATGGCGTCAAAATGTAATGTCATAGTTAACCTGCAGCGCAGTGACATACATGGAGATTTCCTAAGACTGGAGCACATAGAATCTGGTGCAGCTGTGCATAGAAACCAATCAGCTTCCGGGTTTTATTGTCAAAGTGTAATTGAACAAGCTGAAGTTAGAATCTGATTGGTTACCATGCAGAGCTGCACCAGATTCTGAGTGCTCCAGTTTTAGTAAATCTCCCCCTATGTGTACCTCTACTCTAGCAGGTTCCTTTTAGTTCAGCTTGTTCATACAACTGCCAGGATGCTCCACCATAGTGCTGTACTCTGCTGGTCAAATATATGACAGCTAGTGTCAATTGGTATTTGACCTCCTACTAAGCCAGTGGTTCTCAACTCCTGTCCCCACTAACAGGCCAGATTTTAAGTATTACCTTGGGGAGATGCAGACTAGAATACTGCAATCCCTGGGCAGCAAATGATATCACCTGTGATGTATTTCAGTTATCTTGGCCTGGCCTGTTATGCCTTGTTTCCACTGAGCGGATCGGTTTTGTTCGGTACGGTACGCTATTTTGAGTATTTCCATTATGAAAGCGGCCCATACAACCGAACGGCACCATTCAGGGTCCTGCTTCAGATGTGGGGCCATAGAAAATTTTACGGTTCGGTTAGGGCGGAGCTACGATACATTCCACTGATTGGTGGACATGTGACACCATGCTAGGCATTTTTTCTAAACCCACATATGGCCCCTGTTGGTCCGACTTGCAGTGGAAACGCTCACCTGAATAGGCCGGACCATTCTAGGCCTTCCAAACTGTACCGACCCGAACCAATCCGCTCAGTGGAAAACGAGGCATTAGTGAGTCCTGAGGACAGGAGTTGAGAACCGCTGTACCAAGCTGTATTAACCTGCTTCAAGCTGATTTTGCATTCCTATTGATCTGCATAGGGAGGGAAACAGCGCCGACACAAAAAAAAGCCAATATTCATTGGCCCCATGTCAGCTATCAATAGAAAACTTGCCTCTAGTTTGCGGGTGACAGCGCTGAGGGCGGTGGGGTCCAGGTTGGAAGCTGCGAGCACTTCGTTGAGCTGTGCCTCTTGTTTCTCTAGGGTGTCGCCGAGCGCCTGTAACTTCCGCTCCAGCAGCAAATTCTTGAAGCCGCTCTTTTGCTGAACCTCCTGAATGGCGGCTGTGAACTTCCTGTAGAGGTCATCTCGTTCCACTTGTATCTGTATTAGGGGGACAACAAGAAAGTCTTATACACAGACAGCAATAGTTAAAGGGCCAGTACACCTGTAGCTGAAATTCCAGGCTTTGGTAAATGTTGGGGAGTGACTATTGGATAGCTAAGTATTCCGGTGGTAAAATCTGTGGATTTACTAAAACTGGAGAGTGCAGAATCTGGTGCAGCTGTGCATGGTAGCCAATCAGCTTCCAGGTTTTATTGCCAAAGCTTAATTGAAGAAGCTGAAGTTAAAAGCTGATTGGCTAACAGGCATAGCTGCACTAGATTATGCACTCTCCAGTTTTAGTAAATCAACCCCTATGTGTTTGTATTTCCAGGTCTGCATGTCTTCTGAGAGCTGAGGAAAGCCCGATCCCCAATAAGGTTAAAGAGGAACTGCAGTCTGCTCACAGAATTTGTAATAAAAACATCTTTGCCATTCTGAAGCTTCCCTCCAACCACTTTGCATATTATTTTATATATACTGTGATTCTGTACTTGCCAAATATGCTGCATAAATCTCCCTCCACTGAGTCTGGCTGCATCCATTTTAACTGTGGGCAGCTGAAGCTGCTGCCTGTTCACTTCCTGGATTTACACAGGCACACACAGAGGCACACCACCAGCTCTGCAGCTTTCATTTGCCCTCTTATGACTCATCTCCCTCTCTTCCTGGCAAACTCTCACCAGAGAGAGAGAGATCTGTGTATGATGTCATAAGCCTAGGCTAACAACCAGACAAGAAACAGGAAGTGGGCTGTATAAGGTATTTACTGGCAGAAAAAAATGTTTTACTAAGCTAATAATCCCCCCTCCACCAAATGATTTGGACCAGTGCACAAAGCAAAGTCCACAAAGACATGGATGAGCGAGTTTGGGGTAGAGGAACTTGACTGGCCTGCCTCAACCCGATAGAACACCTTTGGGATGAATTCGAGTGGAGACTACAAGGCAGGCCTTCTCGTCCAACATCAGTGCCTGACCTCACAAATGCGCTTCTGGAAGAATGGTCAAACATTCTCATAGACACACTCCTAAACCTTGTGGACAGCCTTCCCAGAAGAGTTAAAGCTGTTATAGCTGCAAAGGGTGGGCTAACTCAATATTGAACCCTACGGACTAAGACTGGGATACCATTAAAGTTCTTGTTAATAAAGTGTTTGAAGAGTTGAAGCTGTTATAGCTGCAAAGGGTTGGCCAGCTCAATTTGAACCCTACGGACTAAGACTGGGATGCCATTAAACTTTATGTGTGTACAAAGGCAGGTATCCCAATACTTTTGGCAATATAGTGTATATCTGAAAATTGACCAATCCTGATGTACTGTGGAGCTACACTTAGTATGGCCACCTAGTGCCTAAACTCTAGAATACATTATCCTGAACCGCAGATCTGCACTTCAATCAATCGTCACCTTCTGGGATCTTTGTTCTAACACCTCGTGTTCCCATTTCAGATCATCAAGCTCCTTCTCTGTGCATTTCAGACGTGCTTTGGTACTCTGCAGGGATAAAAGAAACAATTTTTATCATCATTTATTTATAAGCTGTCGCCTCCGCGGTGCCGAGCTTTGTGACGTGATGAGCAGCGACAGCAAGGTGTTTAGGGAGTGAGAGGAGTTGGATGTCTCAGTCTGGTGGCCGTCAGGCAGATCATGAGTTAATGTACCGTATTTCCAACATAAATAATGGCATGACACAGCAACTTGCCTAAGCAGTGATAAATGGGGGAATGAAATCCTCTACAGAAGGTGAGAGGTTTTATTCTGTACACTCACAATGTGAAATTATTTTCTTGTATAAATACAGATACAAGATCATTTTGTCATGTTTTTGAAAACAGTAACCCCTTACTGTTTCAAAACCCGGGCCTATTCTGGCATTTCTCTCCTACATGTAAAAATCATCATTTTTTTCTAGAAAATTACTCGGAACCCCAAAACATTATATATGGTTTTTTTTAAGCAGAAACCCTAGGGAATAAAATGACGGTCCTTCCAATTTATGTCACACGGTATTTGCACAGAAGTTTTTCAAACGTGATTTTCTTGGAAATTTTATTTTTTCATGAATTAAAAAAAAAAAGAAAAAAAAAATACTAAACTAAGCCCAATTTTTTTGTATAATGTGAAAGATGATGTTATGCCAAGTAAATAGATACCTAACATGTCACGCTTTAAAATTGCGCACACTCGTGGAATGGCGCCAAACTTTGGTAACTAAAAATCTCCATAGGCTACACTTTAAAGCGGAGTTCCACCTGTTTTTTAGTTTATTAAAAGTCAGCAGCTAAAAAAGTGTAGCTTCTGACATAATAAACAGACACTCACCTGTCCCACGGTCCAGCGATTCAGCCGCCTGAAGCCACGCTCCTCTCGCCCTCCTCTCCGTGGAGCCATCATAGCAACTGTGGGCACCTGGCCGTGACAGCTTGCGGCTTCACGGCCGGGAGCGCACTGTGCATGCGCGAGCCGCGCTGTGCTCTGCTATTGGCCAGGCAATCTTCTGGGACCAGAGACGTGTCCCAGACGACTGCAGGGAGGGAGGAGCTACCTAGGGGGAGAGGATAAGTCGCCTAGGTGGCCGAAAAACGGAAGCAGGAAGTGGGAAAGGAAGTCCCTCTCAAAAGAAGGTACCCAATCCCCCCCCCAAAAAAAAAATTTCATGCCAAAGGTGTCAGCTGTAAGGTAAACGGCTGCTGCCGGCCGGTTCAGTCTCTGGCTCGCTGATCGAAGGGGTGAGCAGGTAGAATCACCGGAGGGCAGCGTGAGGGGGGTGGGGGGACCCTCCCCTCCTGCCACCTGTAGAAACAAATTAAGCGGCTAAATAGCCGCTATGATTGTTTTTACATTGCCTGCTATAAAAATGATATCCTCACAGCAAAATACATTTAACCACTTAAAGTCCAGGATGCCATATGACGTCCTATGGGCTGGAAGTGGTTAACATTCTAGCAGACTACATAAGACTAATATAAATGTACTTTTCACGAGTGGCAGCCCGTCCATAAGGGGCACACGGGCCTTCTAGCCATGCGTTCAGCCCCCCTACATGCAGAGCGCCAGATGCATGGATTCCAATGGGGTGTTTCTTTTTTTTTGAAGCACGCGATTAGAGCCAGAAGCTCTAATAGGCTGCAAAAAAGGGTGGGCTCGGGGCACAGAGCACTGCGCCCTGAGCCCACCCAGTTGTGGGACAATAGGGAATGAATAGTCGGTGGTGGCAATCGACCGACAGCATGAAGGGAGCCAAAAAAACCCCAAAAAAACAGCCACCACTGCTTTTCACCATGAAATATACAGCTTGTACTTACAGCCAGGGATGTCTTGTCCTTTTGATAGTTGGCCAGTTGTCTCTGGAGTTCAGCCACCTCCTCTCGGGCCTTCTGTAGTGGTTCAGCCAGTCTGCGATTCTGTAACTGGAGGTCAGCCGCTTCCTTCTCCAGACGGTCCTCCTTCTTCTGCATGTCCTCCATCTGTTCCTGTGAGAGGGAACACAATAGGCTTTATCTGATGGAGAACAGACAAAGACAAAATACCTCAAATCAATAGACTATTGCCCTCTCTGTCACCACGGGTAATTCTAATTTTCCTTTTAACCTGACAACTAAATAAAACTAAAACCAAGGACAAATGTTTATAAATACTAGCCTATCAGTCCTTAAAATGTGGTGGCTGCATTCGTTCTCTTTTTTTAGGCTTTTTCTTTCTATTTTTTACCTGGTGATTCTGCTAGTAACACACTTACCCATCAAAATCTGACTGCTCCTTCTACTTACAGTAGTTTTGTACTATAAAAAAAAAACATGGTGGCTGCTATTGCTGACTTGAAAATACTGAAAGCTGAGACCACTGACAATGATGTATTATTTCTGGTCAGCCTGTAGCTCTATATAAGCTGTCACTTTTTATGCTGTCACAAGAAATGTAAACATCCCTTGTGGCAACAATAAAGCATGACAGGTCCTCTTCATGGAGAGATGTGGGGTCAATAAGACCCCACATCTCTCCTCTACAATGGAAAATATTAGATGAAAAAAAAAAAAAACATTGATCTAATGCTTAAAAAAAAAAAAAAAAAAGTTGTTTACATTGGGCAGGAACAGGAAGTGACACCATGACATCGCTCCGGTCCTCCTAGGTCATAGAGATGGAGTGGAGGCCATCTTTACTCTGTGGCCAGCCAGTGCTGGACCAGTTCTCGGGCTTCATGATCAGCCAGGTAAGCCCGGGAACTAGCAGAAAGCGGCCACTCGGATCACTTTTAGCAAAAAGTCCGCTGCCTGAGGAAAATTCTAATGCCAGGGTTATAGCATCTAGCTGCAGCCATAACTCCGGTATCAAATATCAAAATCATGACGTATTTTCCCAGTTAGGCATTCGGCAAGTGGATATTCTACCTTCATATTCAATACTTAAAGTGGAGCTCCACCCAAGCTTTCACTTCCTGTTTCCCTTAGTGAAGATGCAGTCGCCTGCACTCGGAGCCGATAGATGGATTGGCTAGGGGTGCCGACATTGCGGGGTCCCTGGACAGGTAAGTGTCCTTATAATAAAAGTTGGCAGCTACAGTATTTGAATCTGCTGATTTTTAGTTTATTTAATTTTTTTTTAAAGCTGGAACTCCTCTTTAATTATTAACACCCATGTATTCTATGTTTATTTTAGATGTAGTGGGCTGCTTTGATATATACTGGAATCCGTACTTCTTCTTCACTCTTTGTACCTTAAGCGAGTTGATCAGAGCCAAATTATTCAGTGTGATGTCATTATAATAATTTTTGATGTCACTGAAGGCCTTTTCATGGTTTTTCATCAGTGTATTAATCTGTCCGTTTTTTCTCTCCTCCACTTCATGAATCTCAGTCTTTCTGCGCAGATCCAGCTCATCTCGCAGAACGCGCATCTTTTTCTCATACTTGTTTTCAATTTCTGTAAATGGAGTTTCAGAGATCGTGGCATTAACCTTTTCGCTGCCAGAGCCATTTTTGCACACGTTTTAAAAAATAATTTTAGCCCTAAAAATGATGTAAAACCCACAAACATGATATATTTTCTGAAAACAGACACCCTAGAGAATAAAATAGTGGTAGTTCCAATTTATGTCACACGATGTTACCGCAAAGGTCTAGTAAACGCAAAATATCACTAGAAAACACACTGTGATTTTTAGGGCAAACAAAACGCAATAAATTACCCAAATTTTTGGTAAAGTATAAAAGACGAAGTTGCACCAAGTAAATAGATACCTTACATGTCAAGCCTTAAATTTGTGTGCGTCTGTGAAATGGAGACAAATTTCAGTACCCTATATTTTCTATAGGCGACTCTTCAAAAGCCCCCTATAGGTATCAGTTTAGTGTTACGGAGGAGTTCTTGTGTTAGAATTATTGCTTGCACTCCAGCGTGCATGGTAATATGTAACGTGTATCGCAATCAATGTTTTCACGCGTAGGCACCCCCCGACGCATGTATTAACGTCTGTACGTGCGTATATGTGGAGGTGGAGGCGCCCTAAAATTATTTAGTGGGGATTTTATGAGCTTGGGTGTAGAGCTGCACGATTAATCGTTAAGAATCAAAACCGTGATTCTTTTCCCTTCCCGATTCTATCCAACAAGTGCAGAGAGTTCTCTGACAGCTGGAGAAAAAAAAAAAATTCAGGCAGCCTGCCAAGTTTTATCACAACATTGCAGATAACTATAAACAAAGTAACATTTCATTCTTAGATCAAAGGAATGAACTTCTGTCTGTAGATGAGGGAAGTTTAACCACTTAAAGACAGTTCACACCAGATGCAGTTCCGTTCAGTTCCGTGCGCTTTTTTTCTGCATTAAAAATGCATGCACAGTATTTTCCATGTATTCCAATGGCTCTAGTTCACACCATGCAGTCAGTTTCTGGTGCAGAAACTGACCGAAAACTGACTGCATGGTGTGAACTAGAGCCATTGGAATACATGGAAAACACTGTGCATGCATTTTGTGCAGAAAAAAAGCACACAGAACTGAATGGAACTGCGTTTGGTGTGAATTAGCACTAAACTTTTTGTGACACTTGCTGCTAGACCCTAGAGAATAAAATGGTGGTTGTTGCAATATTTTATGTCACACTTTATTTGCGCACCGGTCTTTCAAACGCAATTAAAAAAAAAAAATACACTTTAATGAATTAAAAATAAAAAAAAACTAACAGTAACAGTAAAGTTAGCTCAATTTTTTTGTATAATGTCAAAGATGTTACGCCGCGAGAATCGTGATCTTTATTCTAAGCAAAAAAATTGTGATTCTCATTTTACCAAAATTGTGCAGCTCTACTTGGGTGTAACTTAATTTCTTTGGGAAAAAAAAGAAAACTTTTTTTTTTACTTTACTTTTTTTTTTTTATCACATAGTGCACAAAAAGTCCCCTATGTGATGATTCTGTAGGTGACAGGTTCTCTTTAATGAGATTTGCAGGGTCTAAAAGACCCCTAATGTCTCCTTTGGACTCCACTAAATGTTTTGTCATGCAGATCGCATTGCAAAACATCACTTCCTGGCTGAGCTAGCCGGGGTCACCTAGATGCTTACCCAGAAGTGACATCACAGACATCGTTTACCGGGTCACAGCAAGAAAGGGAGGAGAGCGGACGTGTGTCCCCTCTTCTCCTTCCCCCGCAGCCACCATGTCGCTCCCGGACCCGCACATGGACAAGTGGAGCCTGGTAAGTATGGCCGGGGGCCCCCGTTGGGGGAAGCCGGTACCGGGGGTGTGTGGAGGCAATCAGGCGGCTGCGCAGCCACCCGAATGCTCTAACCTGACAGGCAGGAGTCTGCCTGTCAGTTCTACACACAATCCCGGTGGTTGCAGCAACTGGACTGTGTGTGATTCCCCCCGCTGTCAGGTCCATATGGCGTATGCACCTGGCAGCGAAAGGGTTAGCCAAGTACATGAAACCCAGCCTGCCTTATCCTGTATGAGCCTCCTGCAGCCATCAAAATACTGACCTTTTACTTGTCTCTCGAAGTCACTCCTTTGCTGTGTTCTTTCTTCATCTTGTTTCTGTCAAATGCAATGAGACACCATTATAAATGTGAAAACAAAAGCTCAGGAAAACTTTAGGAGTCTGTGAAGGGGGATTATCTGCGAGGATAAAGGTGAACAAATGTTTGCAGCTGAGAATTTAGTTTAGCTCCACCCCTTTTCTCTTACCATTTTGAGATTCTTCAACACCATCTCATTGGCCAGCTCCTGCTCTTTGAGCTCCACCCGCAGACTACGCATATCTTTGCTCAGCAGGCTCTCCTGAGTGTGGTGATCTTGGTGTGCCAGCTTCATAGCAACGCTGCCCTCTGCTTTCAGCTCTGAGAGGTTGCTCTGATGCTCATACAGAAGATGCTTCACTTTCTGTTTATATACCTGAAGAGGACAAGAAAAATAAGTTTGATGTGTACTTAAAGCGGTAGTAAACCGCTGGAAAAAAAAACCCCTGCAAAACAATAGCATATTATAAAATACTTACCTTAGAAACGCCTGCAGCGCGCTCAGTCACCACTGAGGGGGCTGACATGTTCCCTCTGCGTTTCTTCTGGGTTCGCGGGCTCCAGCGCTGTGAGTGGCCAGAGTCGCAATGACGTCACTCCCGCGCATGCACACGGGAGTCCTCCGTTCCGGCATGATATGCCGAACCTTCAGAGCGCATGGGCTGCTGACATCAGCGGCTGCATGCAGGGTTAATGTCTCCTAAACTGTGCACCGTATAGAAGATATTTATTTTACCTACAGGTAAGCCTTATTATAGGCCTACCTGTGGGTAAAAATGACCAAGCGGGGTATACAACCGCTTTAAAGTGGAGTTCCAGGCTAAGATAAAACTAGGTCTAAACCAATTGTAGCTGTTGACGTTTACATTTTTTTTTTTATTAGAGGCTGGAACTCCACTTTAAAGAGTAACTCCACTTTTGTTGAGAAGAAACCCCTCCCCTTTAAGTGATCGATGTACATTGCAGGGATTGTAACAAACTGTTGCAAATTTCTTTCTTTTGTTATTCTAAAGAAATAGTTGTTTGTAGCGACTTTATAATTATCAATCAGCTGCTGCACTTGCAGGGTTCGATGAGGTAAGTGGCAGGGTCTACATCTTTTCAGACGTGATTTCCCTTTGAGAGTATCTCCCCAAAAATTAAATGTTTGTTGCACGGGATGCCAAAAATCTGACTTGTATCTTAGTGCAAACTTCTGGGAAAATCAGTGAGCCGATCACACAAGCAGGAAATTACATTTCTTGGGGGTGCTCTGTATACCATCTGTGTACAGAGCGCCTACAGGTGGCCATATTGCAATTTACAGAAAATTACATTGGCTGCAGATTTAAAAGGAAAGGTAAGTTTTAATAATATTCAATTACAATATGACTTGTGTACCAATTGTATAGGAGATTATATATATAATATACACACACACACACATATATGTATAGATGGATAGATCTTTTTTTATTTATTTTTTTATTTGCTACATTAGCATCTGTTTTATTTTTTTATGTCATTTCCAGGTGTGCTAAGAAATGTGTAAGTGTAACCCTTCTAAGTATTTATTACCCCTCACAGATATCACCGTTCTCCCCCTGACAATGCCTCCATCTGCTTTTCTCTTCAGTAGGACAGAGACATCTTTATTCAGGCATCATCCAAGGTCATCATCTACTGAAGAGTCCGACTCAGAGATCACTCGGTTATGTAAACCCCGGACCCTGTGTTACATTGCAGCACCGTACCACAACTGCAGGCTGAGCCTTTGGCTCACGGTTGCGGTGTGACCCCTTTGAACTCAATGGGCGAGTTTGATTGGTTGTGCCGCCTATTAAAGTCTGAAGTCGAAGAAAAAATGCTGCAGCATGCGTACAGCCCTGTCTGGCTGTATTGGTACTGTCTGGGCCGACCAGGGAGGGGGGGAATAATATCATGGCTCAGCTGTCTGTTTTTACTGCTCCCTGGACCTAATGTAGGAACTCTAAAGTCGGCTATAAATAGTTAGAATCTCAGCCAGTTCAGCAGGAACCAGCCAAGATTCAAACCATGTATGGGCAGGCTGAATGTACCCAAGTTGATCAATCAATCAACTTGAGTACAACTATCCTGCCAGATTCTACATGCAATTACTGCCAGTGGCTGATATAGCTGCTAGCAATAATCACTGTGTTCTCCTGAGGGACTGTGTTCTCACTGTCCGTGTTGGTAAGGGAATCAAGCAATTTTCTTTCCTGCAACCACGGCTCAGTCTATGGCCAGTCTTAGCCCCCCAACATACAAGGCAAGCTCTCCCAAAATGGATATCTGAGCTTTGAAGGGCCAACTTTAATCACTACCTTCTACTTGCACCTCTTAGGGACTACATTGTCAACATATCCAAAGTACCAGATCTGCTGACCAACTGCAGCCATTACTGAGCCAAATGAAGGTGGTGATAGACGCTCTATTATCATTATTATACAGGCTTTATATAGCGCCAACAGTTTCCACATCGCTTTACAACATGAGGGCAGACAGTACAGTTACAACACAATTCAATACAGGAGGAATCAGAGGGCCCTGTTCGTTAGAGCTTACAATCTAGAAGGCAGGGTCAAGTGAAACAAAAAAGGTAATAACTGTGGGGGATGAACTGATGGAGAAAATGAAAATACAGTTGTTAGGTGTGGGTAGGATAGGCTTCTCTGAAGAGGAGGTTTTTCAGGGATCATCTAAAAACGACTAGAGTAGGAGATAATCGGACAGATTGGGGTAAGGAGTTCCATAGGATTGGAGAGGCTTTGGAAAAGTCCTGGAGGCGAGCATGGGAGGAGATGATGAGGGAGCTAGAGAGAAAACAATTTGGATGGTATTTTGAGACTAGGCTAGGCTATAATACAGATTATAGCCTAGCTTATACAGATTAACAAAATAAACTGGGGAATGTAGAAGTGAGGCACTGACACCACAGTGTTGGTTTTGGTTGGTGTTACTCTTTAAGAATTTTGTGCAGCTCTACGTTTCGTTCCCAATACCTAGTGGCGGAATGCGATTATGATAAATGATATACCGGCTCCATATGGCCAGATCTGGATTTTACTCCAGGGAAGTTCTTCTGTTTGAGTTCCTTCTGTTTCCAGGAAATTGCTGAAGGAAATGTGTCTTGTCTGCGTCTCAGAATCTGGATTAGCAAAGTAAGCAGAGGAAAATCTGGATAGAAAACTTCCTTTGCTGCAGGCAGAGGTTTCTAGGGTGTCAAAGGATGCGGCAAGGAGCGATACTGTACACACACTGTATGATATCTACAAAGATTGTGTCCTCTGTATGGGAACACACAGCAACAAGATCGATTTCCTTTCATATGGATTTCACAAATTTTACATCTTAACGTGACACTTTGTCATAAGAATAAAACAATCTGAAACAACTAGAACTGCAAACACTCCATCCAAGATAAGTCTTCCATTGAAGTCCACTGGGAAAGAGTTGGTCTCCTGGTTCCCCCACGGTGCTCACTGGTTCCTCCCACCACCCTCCAGATCATTGGTGGATGCAGTAGTGTTGTAGGAGGTCAATGGGAGAAACCAGTGAGTGCGGGGGCAGCACAAAAGATAAGATATTCAGTCTCTTTTTCTAACAATTAAAGTAAATTCCAACAGGATCACCATAAGATAATCTATAATGAAACTTGCTCTTTTCCACTCTTTGCCTCCCCATCACTCTCAGTTCTTCTGCGTTTTGTGAGTAAAGTAGAACTACACTGTATCTGAGCACCACAAATCAAAAGCTCCATTTAATTCATTTTTAACCACTTCAATACCAAGCACTTTCACCCCCTTCCTGCCCAGTCCAATTTTCAGCTTTCAGAGCTGTTGCACATTGAATGACAATTGCACGGTCATGCAACACCCAAACAAACAATTTTTAGAATTTGTTTCACACAAATAGAGCTTTCTTTTGGTGGTATTTGATCATCACTGGGGTTTTTATTTTTTGCGCTACAAATAAAAGACCAAAAATTTTGAAAAAAAAAAAAAAGTTTTTCTTTGTTTCTGTTACAAAACTTTGTGAATAAGTAAGTTTTCTCCTTCACTGATGAGGCTGCACTGACAGGCACTGATGAGGCAGTACTGATTGGCACTGATGATGAAGCATATGCAGCACTGATAAGCAGCACTAATATGCGGCACTGATGGGCACACATAGGAGGCACTGATAGATGGCACTGATCAGGAGGCACTAACGGGCATCACTGATGGGCACAGCGTGCCATCCTAATGGACACTAATTGGCATCCCTGGTGGGCTCACCTGGTGGCCTTCAGTGGGCATCCCTGGTGGATTCTACTGGGCATCCTCGATGGGTCTGCACTGATAATCAATGCACTGATCATCAGTGCAAAACCCCCTATCAGGAGAGCAGCTAATCGGCTCTCCTCTACTCGCACCTTGTCAGTGTAAGTTGCGGAAAAGCCGATAAACAGCTCTTCCCGGTTACCATGTGATTAGCTGTTGGCGCACGCTAGTGGGCGCACGCTAGCGGCTTATCCTGCTGGACGTCATATAATGTCCAGTCAGGATAATACAACCACTTTCCGGCCATCATTCTGCTATATGGCGGACGGGGAAGTGGTTAATATTCAAAGTAAACTCCCCCATCCATCCATGTCTCCATGCATTATTTTGCTGAGAAATCACTTTGAAAAACACCCCCTAGCATTTCTAGCCACTGCCATCTTGAGTAAGGGCAGATGTTTCATGTAGCATTTACTTCCTGGAATCCATGTGCCCTTAGCTCAGGCATGTAGGCATCAGGGTGTGCTTAGCTGAGAAAACCCCTCCTCCTTTCTTCCCCTCCTGAAGACTCCTGGAATGTATGACATCATTTGCCTAAGCATAAAAACCAGGAAGTAACTAAACAAATGTATAAAAAAAAATGTAAAACAAGTAAATATGATATACCCGAGGGGGCGTGTCCGGACTCTGCAGTGACAGGACGTGTTACCTGATAGCTCCGCGGAGACTATCGCAATCCACCGCCATCCTGCGAGTTCTAACGTTTGGTGAGCCTCCACAACTCACCCAACAGTTGCTGAGCACCTGATACTCCAACCCCTGGGGAAATTTCGGAGGATACCCGGCCGATCGAGTATATCCTGGGCTGCGGCCGGCTCCTCATCTCCAAAGATTCGCCGCCATCTTGCGGCCTACGGACCCTCATCATCCCCTGGCTTAAATACAGTGTTCGGCCGAACACAGACAAGCTGACTTGCCCCCATCTGCTGCTGCTGTTACAGGGGAAGGTCAGGCGGTGAGCGGACACTGTGGATGCCTGCAAACACTAAAAGATTAGCCCCGAGCGCTAGCGGCCCGCCGCCATCTTGAGGCCTGTGAAGCCTCCAGCATCCCCGGGCTCGAGTACCGCAATCGGCGGTACGCACGATCAAAAATCCGGCCCTTCCTACTGCAGACACCTCCGGACGGTAGGTGCAAGAGATACAGACCCTGAGAGTTGGCTGTAATTTTAGGAAAGGCCGATCTCGGGCACCCGCAGCAGGCCTCATACTCCCCAGGCTGCAGCACAGGAAAATAGGAGGCTCGGGCCTACCTGTGGAAGACGGTGGCCATCTTGTTAATTCAGGATCACTTCAACTAATTTTTCTTTCGCTCTCCCCCATACCCAGTTGACTCTCATACCACTATAAGTGGAAGATGGCCGTGTGAAGGAAGAGCTCCTGCCGTTGCCAGTCCTACCACTCACTACCGGAGGTATTTTTTTTTTTTGACGACATAACACGCTCTTTGACATGGGTACAGCCTCCAGGCAATCCTCTACCTCAAGATCTCGCTCCCCGAGAGAGCTTACAGGAGGAACCAGCCACAATATCCCAGAGATGTTCCGATCACAAAGGGGCTAAATATGGCTTCATCCCGCCACAGACCGCCTCCTTCTCCTTCCACTATCTCAAAACCATACCTCACCGCCTATAGATGCTGGCACACCTCCCGCTCAACCACATCTGAACATCAATGATCTTCGGTCCATAGCTGCAGACATCAAGGATACCCTGTCAGCTGCAATTGCTGAGCTACGCATAGATATACACACGCTGACTGACAGGGTCCACGAAGTAGAACAGGCAACGACACAGCATGACCATGTCCTACGCAAAGCTACTAGGCGGATCGACACCCACACCATCCAGTTAAGAGACATACAGCGCCATGTTGAAGACCTTGATAATAGGGGCCGCCGCCACAACCTTAGGATCAGAGGTATACCAGAGACCGTCTCCGCAGAAGACATTTCATCGGCAGTGACTAGCCTATTCAATGATCTTCTAAACAGGCCGCCTCAAACTCAAATATCTATGGAAAGGATCCACAGAGCTCTACGCCCCAAGGGTAGGGATACAGACCCGCCAAGAGATATCATATGCTGCATTGTGGACTATAGGCTAAAAGAAGAAATTCTCCGACAAGCCAGACTCAGGCGGCAGTTGCAATATGCAGGAACTTCAGTCCAAATCTTTCAGGACTTATCCAGTATAACACTGCAGCATCGCAGAGATCTCAAACCACTATTGGATATGCTGCGCACAAAGGGAATCCAATACCGCTGGAAGTTCCCTTTCTGCCTATCAGCTACTCATCAGGGACACACTGCCCTGCTAAAAGTCCCGGAGGACCTACGTGCATTTTGTAACACTCTGGATATCCCTCTAGTGGACGTTCCACAATGGTATGCGGAATTCCGCCACACAGCAGTAAAGAACACCACACCTCTGGCAGAACCGATGGAAACCCAGGAAGGACGAAACTGCAGACGAAGATCCTCATCTGGATACAGGAGGCGAAATCCGCAACATGATCCTCCACTTGGCTCCTACCCCGCGGACTCCCCGAGGTCCCGGAGAACCAGGAGAGATTACTGAACAGCATCCTACTGACACCGTTCCCGTCAGTGTTTAGCCATGTTCTGGAACTATTGATTAATAACTTCATTCTATTCTGGATTTACATCCATACATTCGCTCTCTCACTGTCGCAACATGTCACTTGATGAAGGAGAGTACTCTAACTAAAATAACATTGGACGCCATGCACGATGCTGCCTTTGCGGCACACTCTCCCCCCCCCTCACCCCTCACCAGACAAAGGACATCAGGTCGCCCAATCCACTGATGACCTCCGTGATCTATGCCCAACATTATAGATATTCCACCGTTCACTACCATGTTTAACAGAACCAACTTCCTCACCGTCCTGGATACTCTGCCTTTACGGACAGGATCGCTATGTCCTCACACTGCTTACCACCTCGCCTCCTGTCCTTGAATACTGTCTCTTACATGATCCTACATGAACTACAGTATTACTAACCTTAATAACAATTATCAATCTGGGTAAAGTATGTCAAGATGTGTTCTACAGATTTGTTCCATATTGCTCTGTTTAATATACTATACACAATGTTGGAAAGATGTGCCCCCACTATGGCCAAGCACTAGGTGTCCCAGCTGGCCCCACACTACTACATTTTGAGTATGCTAAATGCACCCCACTTATGCAGCAATAGGAGATCACTTCTGCTTAGTCTACGTCTGAACACATGTCTTACGATTTTAGTTCAGATGATCGACAACTATCCCTTCTCTCCACTAACCACTCCAACTGCCCGAACCTGACATCTTACTTTATATATAGAACGCCCTAACACAACACCTCAAGGGAACCTGTAGATGTTGAGGCATTGATGAGGGTCTTGGCTATTATGGATGCCAGCTTTACTACCTCTCTTCTCCTGTTTAGACTGTAGCTTGATACGCTTTTGTATTAGTTACCACACGCGACAACAGTTCATTCCCATGAACAATATGCGGGCTATATATATTCCGCATGAACATGGAGGCGGTGTATCCATAAGGGTGAAACTACCTCACTTAAAGCTCATATTCTCAGATCAGCTGGAAATGTTTTCCCTCCTCCTTCCACAATTACCCATTAATGGGTTTAAAACTTCTTCCTTAAATAACTGAAAGGGAATCCTTAATCTCCTGTCCCCACACATAAGGTAATGGCTATAAACAATTGACCATTATCCACTCTTCTATACCACGTATGTTGCTTGGGCATATATCACATACATCACATATATCACATAGGCTGGTGGGGGGGGGGGGGGGGGGTGATGACCGAGAAATGGATGTGCTGCATTGCTTACACAATATACCGTGCTCAGCTCCTTTATGGAGTCTTTGAAAGATACAGATTCTTTGTGACAATCAACTCCGATTACATCAACTTGAGGATTGTATGGTATAAGTTTTGAATTGTGTTATATGCTGTTTCATTTTTGCATTTATTTGTTTTCCAGAACAATACTATTCCTCCACCCCAATACTCAAGAAGCCTGATTCACATTATATTATTCCCATAAACATATTCACTTACTAGATCCATCTTACGCACACTATTACTGACGCACACACACTAAATAAAAGTCCTCTTCGCTCCCTTGTGCAATAATTGACACACATGAACTCAACCTCGTCCTCACACTCCACTACCACCTCTCATTTTCTGGTGAATTCCATGCTTATCATATAATCTCCTGTTAATCATTCTCATGTCTAACCTCCCACTGCCCCATCTCCTCCTATACTTCATATTTGCCAACCTCTTCTCATGTGCTACTAAGACTGGTAACGGTGGGCTAGCTCTATTGAGACTCTATCCTCTCTGCTAAGTTCTACCCGACCCCCACACGGTCCAGTGGAGCAGTCTGGTTCTTAACTCCAGGCTGATTCCATTGACGTCACACCGTACCCTATCTTCCTCTCCCAATAGGGGAAGATACTTAAATACTCCCCACACTTTCTTCCCCATCCTTTTACATTCCGAACAGACACCAACTTTACACACGTCTCCTATACCCTCCTTTACTTTACCAGTTACAACTGAGACCCTTTTTAGCCCCAAGGATGGCGGACGCTCCTACTCGTGACACAAAGACTGGTACTGGAACAACCCACGTTTCACAGGTAAAACTATGCTCCATAAACATGCGTGGGCTTAATGTGCCTGAAAAAAGATCACAACTGCTACACACCTTAAGACAAAACAAAACGCAGATCGCCTTCATAAAAGAAACGCATTTCCGCTCAGACAACATTCAGAAACTACACGATATACACTACCCTACGGTATATCATGCCACTAATAATGACTCTAAATCAAAAGGGGTGGCTATATTAATAGCAAAAAACTGTCCTCTACAAATTTCAGAAGTTAAACGAGACGTTAAAGGTAGATTTCTTTTTCTCAAAGGGACTCTTCACAACAAACCCATAACGTTAGCAAACCTATATGCTCCTAATACGAAGCAAGTTCTATTCTTTCGCGAAACCCTACAACTACTGACTGAATTTTATTCCGGCATTCTTGTTGTAGGTGGGGATTTTAACGTAGCACTCTCTCCATCTCAAGATACATCCACAGGCACATCCACTATGCCTTACAGAGCTCTTCGGGCCATTAAAAAACACCTTAGAGATCTGACCTTTCACGACGCCTGGCGAACACTACACCCGACTGAGAGGGACTTCACGTTTTACTCCTCACCTCACAATAAATACACAAGAATTGATCACTTTTTCATATCCCAAGCAGACTTATCTCTCCTTTCAAAGGCCTCCATCAATCCTATGGTGTTATCGGACCATAGCCCCATATCCATCACTCTAGATATACCGGCAACTAGAACCCACAAAATGATTTGGCGTCTAGATAATTCCATCTTGACAGACATAGACATCACTACCAAACTTAACACACGACTCAAACATTATTTTTCGGAAAACACCTCAAAAGATTCAAAACAATCCAGCATATGGGCAGCGCACAAATGCGTAATACGTGGGGAAATCATATCCCTGACTGCACACAGACGTAAACTCAAACGAGATCGCATTAACACACTATCGGAAAAAATCCTCACGCTGGAACAAGCTCACAAGCTCTCATTAGCCACAAAATCCCTTGTTGAACTGATCAAAGCTAGAGAAGAACTCCTAGAAGAACTCGGTAAATCCTTAAAACGCAAATATGTCTTAACACAAAAACTATTCTATGAACTTGGCAACAAATCCGGAAAATTGCTTGCCAGAGCATTACAATCCCGAAAAGCAATGAATACCATACACGCTATTAAAAACTCGTCTGGCACCTCTCTTGTCTCTTCCGAAGCTATTGCCGACCAATTTGCTCAATATTTTTCTGCTCTTTACAACTTACCTTCCTCCACCGAACTGGGCAATGCTCCTGACAGACAAGCAATAATCTCAGACTTCCTGAAAAATTTTTGCCCATCTTCTATCTCGTCTGAGGATGCAGCAAATCTTTCTACTCCCATTACTACAGACGAAATTTTATCAGTGTCAAAACAAATTAAAACAGGTAAAAGCCCTGGCCCTGACGGTCTGTCCGTGAGTTACTACAAAACTTTCCAGGATATACTTACCCCTCAACTAGCTAAGATTTTCAATGACCTCTCCTCGCCCTCTTCAGTAAATACGGATCTATTAGAAGCCCACATCACGCTCATTCCCAAACCTGGTAAAGATGAAAATTTAGTGACCAATTATAGACCCATTTCCCTTATCAATGTTGACATGAAAATTTATGACAAAATCCTTGCCAACCGAATGCTCCCTTTACTCCCCAAACTGATCTCATTAGATCAAGTTGGCTTTATCCCTGGGAGGGAAGCAAGGGATAATACCATAAAAGCACTCAACATTCACCATTGGCTCTCCACTTCACCCAAACAGGGTTTTTTTCTGTCCCTTGACGCGGAAAAGGCGTTCGACAGGGTGGCATGGGACTACATGATAGCAGTTCTACAGGCAATGGGATTCCCAGCACGCTTTACCCAATTAATTTTAGCTCTATATACGTCCCCCACAGCCAGAATAAGGGTTAATGGCCACCTGTCGAACGCCTTCCCGGTGTCGAATGGAACCCGGCAAGGTTGCCCCTTATCCCCTCTTCTTTTTGTTCTTTCATTAGAACCTTTCCTACACAAACTTAAAGTCAACCCGGATATCATGGGCATTGATATTAGACAAAAAAACTACAAACTAGCAGCATATGCTGACGACATACTTCTTTTCCTTTCCAACCCGTTAATCACCATTCCAAACCTCTTGCAAGATTTCACCCTCTTCCGCAAATTATCCAACTTGAAAATAAACTTTACGAAATCCAAAGCCCTAAACATCTCCCTCCCGTCACAGATAGTTTCTCAATGCCAAACTAACTTTCCATTCAAATGGGAACCACACGCCCTTACGTATCTTGGCATTCAAATACCATCTAAACTTACTGAACTTTACGAAAGAAACTACTCTCCCATTCTTCGAACTATACGGAAGGACCTTACGAAATGGTCCTCAGCTCAATTTTCCTGGTTTGGGAGAATTTCCATCTTAAAAATGAACATCCTACCCCGAATACTTTATGTCTTACAAACAATACCGATCAAACTCCCTTCAAAATTCTTTACAATCTATAAAAGAATATGCAGGAACTTTATATGGGCCCATAAACCTCCAAGACTCAGTTGGAGCAGGATGGTCCTCCCCAAGCTTAAAGGTGGACTAGGCTTACCTGATATTCATAAATACTATAATGCTTGTCATATCACCAGACTAATAGACTGGCACGTACACTCCCACTCTAAAGATTGGATCAAAATTGAGGATTCCTGTGCCCAAACACCCCTCTCCCACTCGCCATGGATTGACACCAAAGCGACCCCTAAAGAACACTTAACACATCCACTAACGGGACCTACATTAAACTGCTTCAGGAACACTTGTTCTTCTCTTAAAATGACTCCATCTCCAGGGCCATTGACCCCCCTAACTGGCAACCCCGCCTTTCCCCCTGGCCTTCCAGAAAATAACCCGAGTTTGGTCTCCATGATATCTACTTTGAGAGCACATGACCTTTTCCATAATGGGTCAATTATCCCATACACTGATCTGCACACTAAAATCCAGAATGGAAACATTCCCTTCTTCACGTACTTACAAATCAGACACTTTCTCAACACCGCCAATCCCATCTCTCAATGGTGCAGAGATATGACTCCTCTTGAAGCACTATGCTCTGGCACAAATCCTCAACACCACTTAATCTCAACTGTATACTCCTTGCTTTTCGGTGAAACTAACCTCACATCTACCACAGTTAACCGGAAATGGGAAAGAGAGCTCAACCTGGACCTATCTCTAAAAGACTGGGAAAATATCTATTCTCATATCCATAAAGGCTCCGTTAACGTCTCAACACAAGAAACCAATTACAAATTATACTCTAGATGGTACCGCACCCCTGATCGCATTCATATGTTTCATACAACTGTTTCTCCTTTGTGCTGGAGATGTAACTCTGGAGTGGGCTCTCTTCTCCATATATGGTGGGAATGTACACTCATAAAGCCATTCTGGGAAAAGGTACACAACATGATCACTCGAATCACTACTTATACTCTGGACTTTACACCTGCCCAATATTTGCTACACCACACCTCACTTCATCAATCCACTTATAGGAAATCTTTAATGCTTCACCTCATAAATGCGGCCAAGCAATGTATTCCGTTACGATGGAGGGACACTAACCCTTCTACCTTATCAGATTGGTTAAAACGTGTGGAAAAAATAGCAGTCATGGAAGACTTAATACATCAAGCAAAAGATAACCCCACAAAATATAGTCATACCTGGGCTTGTTGGACACACTATCATAATTTGACTGAATTTCACACACTACTTACTGAACCACAAGCCGGAACATCCTTGGCGCCACGTTGATCCTCATAACAGGTATTAGTCTGGGGCCGAAATAGGAGCGTCCGCCATCCACCCCCCACCCATCCACCCCCACCCTAATGCTCCCATACCCACATACCCACCCAAGTTAGTCTCCACCCCTTCATATTCAATATATACACAGTAGAGCATATCTAATCCAACATCTCTCCCCCTATCCTATCTACGCACCATACCTTCTGAACTCAAATACACCACATACACTATAAAACCACTAAGAAACGCTAATCCACGTAAAAGACCTTTTTCACTACCTCCAGATACTTGATCTTTCTGACCCTCCCCCCCAGTACAGTGTGCTCCCGTTGGGGTACTGGGATGGGGAGATGTAAGGTTTAAGGTCCTTATCCCACGCTCCTCTTTTGAATTCCACACCACAATCACGACGTGGGAGGTTTAAGATTTCAATTGCTGACTTCAATGTTTCTAGAGCGGTTAAAAATTGTCTAAGGTGACTGGACACCTCAAATATTTACTTATGACGGTTTTAAACGTCTTAATTGTTTGCATATTGATGCTTTCACACACCCAAATGTTCTTTTACATTCAACGTTATTATTTGTATCACTACATCTACTTGTTAAATGTACGAAACTTGTAACTTGACGATGTATCTCTGAACACCTTGGAGAAATACCACTACCTGTTTTGTACATTTTATCTTTTATCAATAAAAATTTATGAAACAAAAAAAAAAAAATATGATATACCCGTATTTAATCGGCATATAACACGCACCTTAATTTTAAGAGGGAAGTTTCAGGAAAAAAAACTTACATTCTAAATAAAGAATTTTGAAGCAAAATAAGGGTCAGTGCCCATCAATGCAGCCTTATCAGTGCCCATCTGCAGCCTCGCCATTGCCCATCATTGCAGCCTGATCAGTGACCATCTGCAGCCTTGCCAATCATTGCAGTCTGATCAGTGCCCATCTGCAGCCTTGCCCATCATTGCAGCTTGATCAATGTCCATCTGCAGTCTTGCCCATCATTGCAGCCTGATCAGTGCCCATCAGCAATCTTGCCCCTCTTTGCAGCATGATCAGTGCCCATCTGCAGTCTTGCCCCTCTTTGCAGCCTGATCATTGCCCATCTGCAGTCTTGCCCCTCTTTGCAGCATGATCAGTGCTCATCTGCAGGAGGTGGGACTGGGCGTGACTGCGAGCAGAGCCGAGTACACAGGAGATTCGGCTCTATTTCAGCAGCGCTCGTTCCCTCCATCCCCTCCAAGACAGCTGTTCGGCGTATAACACGCACACACGATTTTCCCCTGATTTTAAGGGGGAAAAGGTGCGTGTTATACGCCGATAGATACAGTACTTTACTAATGGTAGCAGCATGAGCATTAAAAATAGTCAATGTTGATTGAGAGAGGAAAGTTCCACTTTAAGGAATACAATAGTCTGCACATATCATTGCCTCGTTGAAAGTAAAGCTCTTCTTTTGTGTCTTCCATTTTACTAACATTGTAATTATAGAGCTGCATGAATGCTTTCACATATTTTTGAAACACTGTTTTGGATACATAGAAGTGTCTACCAACTGTATGTGAAAAAATGTGCAATAAAGTTCTATTCCTTTAAAAAAAAAAAAAAAAAAAAAAACTGCTGCAAGTATAGAGCGCAGACACCTTGAGTTATACGCACCTGAAGTCCTCCAAACCCACCATCACTGTCCAATCCTGGCACTTAACAGGCAAAACTTCAGCATTTCCTAACAGTGCCAAAGTCCCCCCCCCCCCCCGCCTTCCTGCATAGTCTTTTGGCTGGTGTGGCTCCCCATCTTAGTAATGGGCCATACTCACAAGTGTCAGAACTTTGGCTGTAAAAATCATTCATGATTCGGTTGTCATGCGAGGGTTTGTTAGCTATGTGCCTATATTTTATACCTGCAACAGGTTTATTTTTTTATTTTCATGATAGTTTCTTTTTTTTTTGAGAGAGAGAGAAGAATTCCAAATTCAACAAAAACTATTCCATTGCTTCCAATAGTTGATGTGTTAAGTTCTCTACTATAAACGTTTACATTTTGTGTTTTTGCATTGCTGCACAACTCAAAATCACCAAATATCTATAACGTATACATTACCATGTTATTCATACATTATAAAGTCCATGAGCAATTCAAATGTCCCAAAAATATATACAGTACACCGCCGTGCATACAGTGCAAATGACAATCTTCGGTCTCGTGGAACATTCAGTGACCACCACTAGGTGAAAAACCTGCTCACCTCAAATTACGACCTCACAACAGAATCTAATAAGCATCCACAATTATCATCCTCTCTGTACCTGGAACAGCAAGTCTCCTCCTACGATCAGGGACTTTGAGGTTAGTATATCCTCATGATGGGAAACATAAGAAAGAGACCCATAGTGCTCTCTATTTCCACATTTATTATTAAAAAAAGGGGTAAAAAACGTACAAACTTCTTTAAAACTGCATGCAATGGTACACTATTTCCTGGATTATGACGTCACAAGCTTGACTCCTCCCACCTACACGTGTTGCGCCCTGTGTTTGGGCTTCCTTGGTAGGCCTACTAAAAAGTCCCTTATTGTAAGAGGATATGGAAAAGGAGGCAGCGAGGATGAGAATTGTGGGTGCTTGATAGACTCTGTTGTGGGGTCTGAAGTTGAGGTGAGCAGGTTTTTCATCTAGTGGTGGTGGTCACTGAATGTGTCACAAGTCCTGAAGATTGTCATTTGCACTGTATGCATTGCGGTGTATATATTATTGGGACTTTTGAATTGCACATGGACTTCATAATGTATGAATAACATGGCGATGTATACGGTATAGACATTTGATGATTTTGAGTTGCGCTGCACTTAATTTTTGGGATGTTTAATTTGCATTTGGGTGTTGTGAAATCACCTACACAGTGACAAAGCTGAAACTGGAGGATTACACAGGAGGACATTGTGTCAACATTGGAGTGCAGATACAGGTTCGCTTACACTAGGAGGTCACATACTTGTTTAGTAATTTGGGTGGCGCAGATTATTATTATTAAAGCGTTTGTAACCCTAAAAAAAAAAAAAAAATATATATATATATATATAGATCATGTTCCTTTAAAGCATGTTATACAGCACAGTGCTTGTGCTGTGTCATTTGGCTCGATCACCTGAAATGACCTTGCTCTGGGCTTCAACAAAATGGCTACCTCTGGCAAGAAGAAACGGGAGCAACGCTGGAGGCAATTAACAGCACACACTAATTTTGGTAGCAGAATTATTCATGTGAAATGTATGTTCCTTGCTAAAGAACATTTTATCAAGTTGTTATGGGTAACGTTCCACTTTAAGGTGACAGAGTGAGTGGGAGGCATGTAGGGCCTGTCCCTAAACCCCCACCACCACCATTGTATCATCATGACTAATATGTGAAGGACATGTATGACAATGTTATGTCTGGTAGCTCTGAGGAAGATGTCGGTGTGGTAAAGTGACACAGAAGAAGTGATGTCCTCACCTTGATCTCCACCTGATGCCTCTCCTCCGCCTCCTCCATCTCACGGTCCTTGTTCCGCAGTTCTGATTTCTTGTCTTCTAGCTGGCGGCGGGTGATCTCCCAAAAGGTGTGTATCTTGTCTCTCTCTAGCTGGAAGTAGTTCCTCTCCTCACGTTCTCTGTCCAGTTCCTCCCGCAGGCGCACTATGTGCTCCTCCAGCTATAGAGAAATCACAAAATGTTATTTCCATAAAGTGGCTTCCTTCAACCTTCTTCCCCAGAAGAACCCTGAAACTGTTCTCAGACCTCACTAAAAATGACGACATCTACAGCGTACAGTACAATCACAGCAGGAAGGTTCACACTATTGCGGTTGGTTGTGGGAACCACTGGGATATCGCATTGTGCAAAAGTATCATGCGATTTCCCTGCTGCGTTTAAAAAATGATGCAGGAACCTTTTCCTGCACAGCAGCCCATTCAAATGAGAGGGATGCCAAACTCGTGCAAACACGGTCTGCTGAGCCGCAATAGTGTGACCCTAATAATATAATAATGACAGAATACAGAATGTGGTGTACCTAGATAGAGAGGGGAAGGTATGGACAAAAAACTGAAAAATTGGGGGGAAAAAAAATGTTTTTTTTCAAAGCTGTTTCTTTACGGAAAGTCACCAGCAGTCACCAGCTCTCTGCTCAGGAGGCCCCTTAGAACCAAGCGAATGGTGGTGTCTGATCGCTCAATTCTCAGTCTTAGACCCGGCGGGGGAAAGATGCAGCATCCTCCTAGGCAATTATGATTCAAAAAAAAAAAAAAAATCCCAAACTTCTCTTTTAATGAAAGATTTCTGAGAATTTAAAGTCTTAGGCCCCTTTCACACTGGGGTGGTGCGGACGCTGGCGGTAAAACGGCGGTATTTTTAGCGCCGCTTTACCGTCATTTTAGCAGCGGTATTCGACCGCTAGCGGCCAAGAAAGTGTTAAAACCACCGCAAAGCGCTGCTGCAGCAGCGCTTTGCCGGCGGTATAGCTCCGATGCCCCATTCATTTCAATGGGCAGGAGCAGTGAAGGAGCGGTATACACACCGCTGCTTCACCGCTCCAAAGATGCTGCTAGCAGGACTTTTTTTAGTGTCCTGCCAGCGCACCGTTCCAGTGTGAAAGCCCTCGGGCTTTCACACTGGAGTGTGAGGAGCGGCTCTTTCAGGGCGCTTTGCGGGCGCTATTTTTAGTGCTATAGCGCCTGCAAAGCGCCCCAGTGTGAAAGGGGTCTTAAATTATTGCAAGTTCTCTTAGCTAAAGACAAACAAATCCTGGAATACAATTCAAGTAACACTGTACTTCTCAATGCAGTTTTCAAACAAGAGAAATATGCATTTCTGCCACTAGGGGGCACTGCAGCGGAAAGGATCCAGTTGAGTTTGCTTGTGGGCTCCATCTTGTATCTCCTACAGTTGGATGATTGTTGGGATACTTTTTTTCCTTGTCAAAAGAAGTTTATTGAGTATACAATGTTATAAAGATACATAAAGTAAGTTTACAAGGATCTATAAAGTAAGCTCATTGTTTCACAGTAGGGTTTATATAGGTAAATATCATGGAATTTCAAATATTAAACATCGGGTTCACGTAAACCTAAATTAAAGATATATATCATTTCCTTAGTTACTTTTGTAGGTATTTAAATGATTTATACCTACTATACATATTGTTTACAAGTAGAGTGTATATAGGTCAAATAAATTCTGATAACGAGCTTTAATCGTAAGGTGGAGAAAAGGAAAGAGAAAGAAGAAAAAGGGTTGAAAGGTAGAGGTATGGTCCACAAGGTTGTCCCGCTCGTCAGTTTATTATTCTTTTTAGTTCTCTTTGAAGCCTTAGAATGGGTGTCTATGTAAGTCATTTAATCTGTTACCATGGCAACAGGACAGAGTCATTGAAGTTTGACAGGAACTGTTGTTTTATCCAAGGATGCCAAAGTTTTTCAAATTTTGGAATTTGATTTTGATCGATGGCTACCATCTTAGCATGGGACATTGTATTATTCATTCTGTGAATTGTTTCTGCTAGTACCAATGTAGGAGATTTCCATGCCTTGGCCACTGGTTTGTTTTGCAGCCGTTATTAGTTGGATCATAAGTTTGAATTGAGAGAGTGTTAACCATTCCGGTTTTAGATTAAGTAAAGTTAAATATGGATCTGGTTGTATTATTTTTTTAAATATTTTAGATGCAATCACGAAGACTTCCTTCCAGAAGGTTTGGATTACTGGGCACGTCCACCATATGTGTAAATATGTGCCTATTTCTGGGCATCCTCGAAAACAAAGAGCTGAGGTATTAGGTGAATATTTTGCCACTCTAGCGGGTACAAGGTACCAGCGAGTTAGGACTTTATAATTTGTCTCCAGTGCTAAGATGTTGGGTGAAGATGACTTAGATGTGAGCCATATGTTAGACCAGTCCGTGTCTTCTAAAGTTCGTCCCAGGTCCTCCTCCCACCTCTGAACGTAAGAGGGTCTATTAAGATTTACTACTCCATATAATTGATTATAAAGTGATGAAATTGTACCTTTAGCAAATGGATCTTTTGTACAGATTGATTCAAAAATGGATAATTGGGATAATGGTGTATCCCCCTTTAGGAATGGTGTATAGAAATTTTTGATTTGGAGATATCTAAATATCTCAGAGTTTGGTAGATCATATTTTTCTCTAAGCGATGGGAATGAAAGGAATGATTTAGATGCTATGAAGTCATTTAGTGTCTGAATGCCTGATGTTGTCCAAGCTTTAAAAGAATTTGGGTAGATCCATGCCGGATAAAAGGCCGGATTTCTGATAAAAGAAAGGAGAGGATTGTGTAGAGATTGTAACTGATATTTGGTTTTTAGTTTATCCCAGAGAGATAAGAAGTGTTTAGTTATGGGATTATGAATTTTAAAGCGGTCTTTAGGATCAAGCCATAATAAATTTGATATTAATAGAGGGTCATTTTCTGAAGCCTCTATAAATACCCATAATGGGATTTCCTGTTTTGCATGGTATTTGGACAGACTGGCCAAATGTGCTGCTCTGTAGTAGTTAGTAAAATTAGGGTATCCCAGGCCTCCTTTATTTTTGGGAAGATGTAGTGTGTGTATAGGTATACGTGGTTTAGAAGAGCCCCATATAAACGAAGTTGCTCTTTTTTTGTACTATTCTCAAAAAATAGGAAGGAATTGGAATAGGGAGGACTCTGAATAGATAAAGCAATTTGGGTAGAATAGTCATTTTGATTGCATTAATCTTCCCTATCCAGGATAAAGGAAGTTGCGACCATTGTTTTATTAGATTTGTGATCTGTCTTAATACAGGAGGATAATTGGTTGAGAATAAGTCAGAATGAGATGCTGTTAAATGAATTCCAAGATATGGGATTGATTTTTCTGCCCATGTGAACGGGAGTGCAGCCCTAGCCGGGATCAATTCCATGTTTGTGAGTGAAATATTAAGTACTAGGCATTTCTTAGGATTAATCATAAGGCCGGATAGGGCTGCAAATCCATCAAGAGCTGGTATTAAGTTAGGACCAGAGACCTGTGGTGATGATAGAAAAAGTAATATATCGTCTGCAAATATACATAGTTTGTGTGTAATACCTCCTACTTCAATGCCAGTTATAGTTTGGTTTGTTCTGATGTATTGGGCCATGGGTTCGAGTATAAGGGCAAATAATAAGGGAGATAATGGGCAACCCTGTCGGGTACCTCTTTCGATATTAAAGGCTTCAGATTTGTATCCAGCATATTTTATATAGGCTTTGGGTTTATTATATAATGCTTTGATCCATGTTAAAAAGTGGGGTCCAAAACCCCATTTTTGTAATGAATATTGCATATATTGCCAGGATACTGTGTCAAATGCCCTCTTAATATCGAGAGATAGAAAACATAAAGGGATTTTCCGTTTTTTAGCAATATGTGCCAATAACACTGCCCTGCGTATATTATCGCCTGCCTGTCTATTTGGCATGAAGCCTACTTGATCTCTATGTATTAATTTTCCTATAATGCTATTGAGGCGTTTTGCTATTATTTTTGCTAATAATTTAATATTGAGGTTTAACAGAGAGATAGGCCGATAATTCACACAGGAAGTATCATCAGAAAGGGGTTTTGGGATCATACAAACAATTGCCATTAGTGTTTCTTGCCGAAAAGAATGTCCATCTAGAAGTTTGTTAAAAGTTTCAGTGAGAATGGGAGAGAGTATTTCTGAGAATGTTTTATAGTATAAAGCCGAGTAGCCGTCTGGGCCTGGTCTTTTGTTAAGTTTTAGGTCTTTTATGGCGTTAGCAACTTCATCTATAGTTATAGGCTCATCCAAACTGCTTTTTTGATTCTGAGACAACTCAGGTAAGGTTATTTTTGAGAAGAAGGATTCAGCCTCTGTAGGATTAAATTCATTGTTTGTCTTGTATAAAGTTGCGAGATGTGAGTGAAATTTATGGACTATTTTAACTGGATTACAAGTGTAAACATTTTTTGATAATTTCAAACGTATTGGTTTGAAAGATTTGTTAGTTGAATTTAATGCCCGAGCCAAATATGTACCTGGTTTGTTTGTATTCATGTAGAAATTGTGTTTGGAGCGTTTGAGGGATTTATCAACTGACTCAGTGAGAAATAGATCGTATTCCAATCTAGATTTTTCCAGATGAGATTTTGTACTCTGAGATGGATTATCTTGAAATGATATGTAGGCTGCATTAAAATTGAGTTCTAGTTTTTTTGCTAGATTTTTGCGTTCCCGTTTAAATAGTGCCATTTGTCTTTGTATTGTACCACGCAAGACAGGCTTATGAGCTTCCCACAGTGTTATTGGGGAGATGTCTGTTGTATTATTAATTGATATGTATTCCTTTAAAGCTTGTTCAATGGCCATCTGATGTAGTGGGTGTTTGAGCATTATGTCCGGTAAGTACCACGTTGGGTCATGCGCTTTTGGTATGGCTGAGGCTATAGTAGTGTATACTGCATTATGGTCAGACTACGGAATCGGAATTATATCTGATGCAATAATTTCTGGTATCATTCCTATTGTTAGAAAAATATGATCTATTCTAGTGAAGGTTTGATGAGGGTGCGAGAAATAAGTGAATTTCTTTTTCATTGGGTTACTTTCTCTCCACTAATCTACCAGATTGTATTTGGAAAGAAGTTGAGAAAAAGGTAATCTAGAGGTTATTTTGGATGGTGTAAAAGGTGATTTATCTAGAAATGGGAGGAGGACCTGGTTCGAATCCCCACACATTATCACTGTTCCTATTTTGTGTGTATTAATCACTTGTAATATATGTGAGAGGAATGGTGTAGGTTGTTTGTTAGGAGCGTAGTAGGAAATCACTGTGATTGCTGTATCCATTATATAACCCATGAGTATCAGGTATCTACCTTCTGGGTCTTTAATTTCTGATGATAAGGTGAATGGTGTGGATCGGTGAAATGCAATTAGAGTTCCCCTTTGCTTGGTACAGGCAGAATCCGTGTAAATTTGTTGATAAAAAGGAGAAATATATTTTGGAGTAGAATCTTTGGTGAAGTGTGTTTCTTGGAGGCATACTATGTGAGCCTTCTTGTTATGGAAAGTACGGAAGGCTTTGGTCCTTTTTTGAGGGACATTTATTCCCTGAACATTCAGGGAAAGTATATTCAGTGGTGCCATGGCAATAGATCAAATAGTTTTGACTTACTTTTTGTTATGCAGAGCTGACTGCGCAGATCAACCTGTGTGGACTGAAGAGATGAATAGATAGAAAAGAAACCAGTGAATTCTGGAGTAAAGAGTAAACAAAAAACATATGAGATTAGATGATACATTGTATAAATTATTTTTTGCAAGTAATCACAATTTACCCGTGAAAGAGAATAGATATCTCTCTCAGGGGAATAAGTGCCTTCGTCACACTCCCACATAATATGGTTGGGAGAATGAGGAGGGCTAATGGGGGTACACGGATCTTCCGCTTACAGGAGAGAAGTGCTATGTTAAAAGACATCAAAATGATGATTCATTAATTGGAGTGCAGAATATAGTTTTTGTTGAAATTATTTATTCCAGGGTGGTTGTATATGGTTAGTCTTGCCCTAGGCTAAATAATTCAGTTAGAAAGGTACTGTTAATAACTTTGGTATTGATGAAGATAGTTTGAATAATTTTGGGATTTTAACCCTTTTAGAGTAAACAATTACATATTTTATTCATATGTAACTGTTTAGATATGTTAACTCATAAAATAGAGGTTGTATTGCTTCAGATTAGAATAAACAAAAACATAATTCTAGGAACTAGTTAGGTAATAATATATTTGTTTTAAGAAAAGAAAGAAAAAGCTTCCATTACTTCTGGATTATTGAACATATTTGTCCTAAAAAGTAATAAATCTATTGTTATTACCTGATAATATATAACTGAACAAGAATTTCTTTATTTCACTTATATATTCTAAGGCTATATGAATCAGAAGTAATAAGAAATATAACTGGAATGTAACATGATCCTACACAGTGTGTGACTATCAGAATGCAGTTACATTCAGTTATAAATATAGGTTTTTTATAGAGAACCATCTCTTAGTATAATAAATGAAGAGATATCAGGAATTAGGATGTCAGTCCATTGAATCCTCTTGGTCCATGGATGATGTGGCATAACGGCCTCTTTTGTGAGAATGATGATTCCCATTTTGTTCTGAAATTTTCTGGGTGCTGCCTGAAGGTGAAGATGACGCCATTCTTCTGCGTGTGGGAGTGTTGCTGCTTCTGAGTTCTGTCAGATTTAATTTTAAAAGGGTTTGTTGTAGTTCATCTGCTGATCTGCTTCTGTAAATTGTACCTTGGTAGTTAAATCTGACTGAAAAGGGGAAGCCCCATTGATACATAATGTTGTGGCGTTGCAGTTCCATTAGTTGGGGTTTCATGAATCGTCTTTTAGTAATAGTAAGTTGGGATAGGTCAGCAAAAATTTGATAATTGTGTCCTTGAAAATTAAGTTCCTTTTTTTCTCTTGCAGCAATTAGTATTTGTTCTTTCGTTCTGTAATAATGAAATTTTGTGATTATATCACGTGGGGGTCCATCTTTCTTTTTGGCTGTGAGGGCTCTGTGTACTCTGTCCAGTTCTAAACGTTCAATAGGGATATCTGGCTTTAGTTCTTGTAATAGAGCAGTAATAGTAGATTTAAAAGAAAAAACTGCGCTTAGAAACAAATATATAAAGCTGCGGTTATAAGTGAGGCACACCAAAACAAAACAACATACAAAAAACCGCGCGGTTTTTTGTATGTAGTAATAGTAGATTGCAGGTCTGTCACAGTTTCAGGTATTCCCCTTATGCGCAAGTTTGAACGTCTGGCTCTATTTTCGTAATCTTCGAGCTTAGTTTGAAGTATTAAATTCTCTTTTTTTAATTGTTCCAATTCTGTTATATTTTCTTGGGTTGTAATTTCAATTTCATCCATTTTTATTTCTAAGGCTGCGGTGCGGTTTCCCAGCTCTCTTATTTCTTTGGTTAGGCTTTTTGTTATTTGGTCTGAGGTTTGTTTTAAAGCCTTATGAAGCATCTTTTCAAATTGTAATAATATTACTGGGGATACTGAGGAGGCTTGTGGAGAAGTTTGTGAGAGGATTTGTTCTGTATCTGACTCAAATGGAGAGTCTTGCTGTGACATTTTCTGTCTGTGAGAGCGCCCTGATGCTGTATCTTGTGAGGTGACTGGAGCTGCTTCAGCTGCAGTGAGTGCCTGTGAGCTCTTTGTGAGGTGATTTTTATTTCTGCCACGGTTTCCTCCCAGTACCATATTTCCTGCCCAAACTTTCACAGTTTGTTCCCTGGGGCAAAAAGGTTCAAATGGATACCTTTTGAGCCTGCAGGCTCCGCTTTGTCCTTCTCTTTTCTCCTCAGCGGTGTGGAGCTCTAACAATGCATGTCTGCTCCGCTAGGCTCCGCCTCCTGCCCCCTCGTTGGGATACTTTTTTAATTAGTAAAACTACTTCACACTGAATTTTTTTTACAATTTTTGTGAAAATTCCATTTTTTTTCCAGAAAAAAATAAATAAATAAATAAAAAACGGTAACAATTTTATTTTTTCCCCAATGGCTTAAAAATTTCTGGAAATTTTACATCTCTATACCTAGAGCTGTGAGGGTCAGAGAGAAAGTGGACATGATGGAGGGGGGTATTCCGGGGGGGGGGGGGGGGGGAATTGGCTGTGGACAGAATAAATTGTTGGCTGGAGATATACTGCAGAAGACAATGCCAGACTGGGAAGATGTTACATGAGACTGGTAGAGATCAATGCCATTACCCTAATCAGACTGCTGAGGGCCACACATCATATACCAGAGGGCCACAGGTTGGGCACCAGGGACCCAGAGCATTTGTCACCCCCTGCCCTATGTGGATGAATGACGGTTGCTGTTACTAGAAGACTTTCCCACTGGAGGCAAATACCATTTTGTCGCACTTAGCTGACCTCATTCCTAGTAAGAAGTACCTACCTGATCTTTGCTCATGTCCTCAGTGGACAGTCCATCTACCAATCCGGGGCTCTTCTTCCCCTTCGCCGACACCTTCTTCTTCCCTCCTTTCTTCTTTGGAGGCTGGAGAGGCAACACAGGACAGGTCACATACAACAGAAGACATTTACTTCACACTGGTAGGCGTAGCTGTCCTGTGTTTTTAATGAACTTTAAAATGAAGTTCCACTCAAAACCTCCGCTTATCCGTCACTTACACCCCCCCCCCCCCACTGATGCCACAATTTTACAGGTACCATTCCCCACTTCACGGAGACAAGGGCCACGGCCCCATCTCTCAGAAGTTCGGCCCCCCTCCTCCTTCCTCCGCCGCCAGACCAATTTGCGCAGCGCATGCACAGAAGGGAACCGGTTATGAAGCCGAAAGGCTTCACTGCCGGGTCCCTTTACCAGGAATGATGGCGGCTGCACACGACAGCCGATCTGAAGATTGGCTGGGGTGCCGACATCGCGGGTTCCCTGGACAAGAAAGCGTCCATATATTAAAAGATAGCAGCTGCTGGACCTCCGCTTTAATATCACAAGCATTCAGTAGACATAACTGATGGAAGTGGAGGTCACATGTTTCCTGGGTATCTTGCTGCACACTGGAGCTCCGCCCCCCACAGGAATCAAGTGACCTCCACAGTTTTTTTTTTTTTAAATCAACTTTAACCCTTTCGCTGCCAGGGCTGTTTTTGCAAATTTTTTTTTGCAGATACGGTTAAAATAATCACAAACATGATGTATTTTCTGAAGGCAGACACCCTAGAGAATAAAATAGTGGTAGTTTTCATTTTTTATGTCACATGATATTACCGCAAATGTCTAGGAAATGCTACATTTCTGTACAAAATACACTAAAGTGAATTTAAAGGGAAACAAATGCAATAAACTATCCACATTTTTGGTAAAATGTGAAAGATGAGGTTGCACCGAGCAAATAGATACCCAACATGTCAAATCCTAAATTTGCGTGCGCCCGTGAAATGACAAACTTCGGTACACTATACACTATAGGCGACACTTCAAAAGCCCGCTATAGGTCATCAGTTTAGTGTTATGGAGGAGGTCAGGTGCTAGAATTATTGCTCTCACTCCAGCGTGCATGGCGATATGCAACATGTGTATCGCAATCAACGTTTTCAAGCGTAGGTGCCCCTGACGCGTGTGTTTGCGTTCGTATATGCGTATATGTGGGGGTAAAGAGGGCTCTAAAAAAAAATTGGGGGGGGGGTTGTGCTTGGGTGTAACTGTATTTTTTTTTTTTTTTGCAAAAAAAAAAGTTTTTTGTTGTTTAAAGCAGAGCTCCACCCAAAAGGGGAAGCTCTGCTTGTCTGCAACCTCCCCCGCCACATTTGCCACCTTTTAGAGAGGATGGGGGAGCGGGTGACCTGGTTTTGACAGGTACCCACTCCCAGTTCTGCGTGAAGTTCAACCCCCTCCTCCTACAGGTTGCTATGGATATCGGTGGTATAATTATGGCAGAATTACACAATGAGAGAAGACGAGTGATGGTGATATTTATTGGGGAAACAAAAAGTACAATCGTTTTACCGCTCCGTGAGGTTATTCTGTACAGGGGCCACACTGATCATCTCTGTGTCCTCATCATGTGGCCCCAAAATGACTTCCCCCTCATGTCCCGGTATCTCCTCTATGCTTGTGTCCCCTGATATTACAGCCCATGTCAGTATTTGGGGGCTCAGCGGCTGCATAGACAGACATTCGTTCTGATTGCACAGACGCCCCCCCAGTGGCCAGATTACTAAATACAGACCCAACACCTGTGTGAATGACACCCTACAGATCACTATACATTCTGCTGTATGATGGAGGTCAGTATATATTCCCCCATTACATTGGAGGTCCTACTCATTGGTGTCACTGGTAAATGGACCCCATTCATTGGTGTCACTACACATTAGGGCCCCCCCCCAGTCACTACACATTAGGCCCCCCCCGTCACTACACATTAGCCCCCCCCCCTGTCACTACACATTAGCCACATTAGCCCCCCCCCAGTCACTACACATTAGGGCCCCCCCAGTCACTACACATTAGGGCCCCCCCCAGTCACTACACATTAGGGCCCCCCCAGTCACTACACATTAGGGCCCCCCCCAGTCACTACACATTAGCCACATTAGCCCCCCCCAGTCACTACACATTAGCCCCCCCAGTCACTACACATTAGGGCCCCCCCAGTCACTACACATTAGGGCCCCCCCAGTCACTACACATTAGGGCCCCCCCTGTCACTACACATTAGCCCCCCCCCTGTCACTACACATTAGGGCCCCCCCAGTCACTACACATTAGGGCCCCCCCAGTCACTACACATTAGCCCCCCCCCCTGTCACTACACATTAGCCACATTAGCCCCCCCCCAGTCACTACACATTAGGGCCCCCCCAGTCACTACACATTAGGGCCCCCCCCAGTTACTACACATTAGGGCCCCCCCAGTCACTACACATTAGGGCCCCCCCCCCCAGTCACTACACATTAGGGCCCCCCCAGTCACTACATTAGGGCCCCCCCAGTCACTACATTAGGGCCCCCCCAGTCACTACATTAGGGCCCCCCCGTCAGTACATTAGGCCCCCCCAGTGACTACATTAGGGGCCCCCAGTCACTACACATTAGGGCCCCCCCCAGTCACTACACATTAGGGCCCCCCCAGTCACTACATTAGCCCCCCCCAGTCACTACATCAGCCCCCCCAGTCACTACACATTAGGGCCCCCCCAGAAACTACATTAGGGCCCCCCAGTCACTACATTAGGGCCCCCCCCCAGTCACTACATTAGGGCCCCCCAGTCACTACATTAGGGCCCCCCAGTCACTACATTAGCCCCCCCCCCAGTCACTACATTAGCCCCCCCCCGTCACTACACATTAGGGGCCCCCCCCAGTCACTACACATTAGGGCCCCCCCAGTCACTGCACATTAGGGCCCCCACAGTCACTACATTAGGTCCCCCCAGGCACTACATTAGGCCCCCCAGTCACATTCATTCACTCACCATGTTGGCTGTTTATCTCTCCCTGATACAAGCAACACCCGTCTCCTGGCAACCGGGAGCGAGTCTCGTGAGACTATACTACGGGACTTTCAGGGGGGGCGGGGAGAGGAGATAGCGTGTTCTTGGCTCCCATAACAACCAGCCAGTGGGGCGGGGTCCAGTAAAAGGAGGGGCCAGAGGAGAGAGGGGGAGAGGAGTCTGGCTGCAGACTGGAGCTCCATGTTTTATAGGAAACATGTGGCCTCCACTCCTCTTTTTTATTTTTCAATTAACTTTATTGTCACAAGTTTTCAATCGACACAACTGGTGAGGGTGGAGGACGTTACGACATATTCAGCGACCCATCGCAGTTTACTACGGAAGTGACGTTCCATTGCCGCCATCTTGCTACACCCCACACTCGTCCACAGTAAGGAAACACTAAGAAGGGGGAAAGCGGACATGTTGTTACACCCACCGGAGTTTTGCATTTTACACGTATTTATAACAGTAAAGTCAGTTTATATAGTGAAATACAGTACTTAGAACTCCGTCTGACTACTTAGATCTTGAATTTTAAAAGCAGCGGCAACCCTGCTCATCTCACAGATTTGCTAATCTGACAGAAGTTCGCTGCTTTTAAAATTCAACATCTAAGTAGTCAGACGGAGTTCTATGTCCTGTATTTCACTATAGAAACTCACTTTACTGTTATAAATACGTGTAAAATGCAAAACTCCAGTGGGTGTAACAAGATGTCCGCTTTCCCCCTTCTTAGTATATCCTTACTGTGGCTGAGTGTGGGGTGTAGCAAGATGGCAGCGAAGGAACGTCGTTGCAACTTTTTATCTCGCACGGTATTTGCGCAGCAATTTTTCGAACGTGTTTTTTTGGGGAAAAAAAAAAACAATTTTGTGCTTAAAAAAAAACAACAAAAAAAAAAAAACAGTAAAGTTAGCCCACTTGTTTTGCATAATGTGAAAGATGAAGTTACGCAGATTAAATAGATATCTAACATGTCATTATTCAAAATTGCACACGCTAGTGGAATGGCGCCAAACTTCTGTACTTAACAATCCCCATAGGCGACGCTTTAACATTTTTTACTGGTGGTTACATGTTTTGAGTTAAAGAGGAGGTCTAGGGCTAGAATTATTGCTCTCGCTCCAACGTTCTTGTCAATACCTCACATGTGTGCTTTTTTTTGTTTTGTTAATTTCACTTTTTTTTTTTTTTTTTTTAGCTTGACACTTTTAAAAGAAAATAAAAAAAAATTTGATTACTTTTATTCCTATTACAAGGAATGTAAACATCCCTTGTAATAGGAATATGGCATGATCAGTCCTCTTTACAGTGAGATGTGGGGTCAATAAGACCCCACATCTCACCTCTAGGCTGGGAATCGCCGGCTGAAAAAGCGGATATCTGAATGATGCCTGTAGCTGCACCCATCATTCAGATATACCCGCTTAAAGTCAAGGTCATAGGACGTACGGCGGGCGGGAAGTGGTTAAAATAATCACAAACATGATATATTTTCTGAAAGCAGACACATATTTTTGGTATAAAAATCCCAATAAGTATATTTTGATTGGTTTGTGCAAAAGTTATAGCGTCTACAAACTAGGGGATGTTTTTATGGATTTTTTTTACTAGTAATGGCAGCGAACAGCGATTTTCAGCCGGACTGCGACATTGGGGCAGACAAATCGGACACTAAGTGACACTTTTTGCGGACCAGGGACACCAATACATTGATCAGTGCTAAAAATATGCACTGTCACTGTACTAATGACACTGGCAGGGACGGGGTTAACATCAGGGGCGATCAAAGGGTTAACTGTGTTCCTTGGGGGGGCTTTCTAACTGTGGGGGAGGTGATTTGATTGGGGGAAGACAGAGATCCATTTTCCTGATCTCCATCTTCCCCTCTGACGGAACGGTGATCTGCCTTGTTCACATAGACAGACCGACGTTCCGTCTGCCTCGGGAGCGATCGGCGGGTCCCAGCAGACAACAAGTCCACTAGACCCGCTGATTGGCTCCCACTGTGTCCAATCACAGCGGGTCGCCGGGTGCGCCCCGACCCAAAGAAAAAAAAAATCATGTACAGGACAGGAACGTGATTTGGCTCTGAAGGGCCACCCTGCCGCAGTATATATATATATATATATATATATATATATATATATATGTGGGACGGCCCGGAAGCGCTTAATAAATCCTAATTGTATCTTTTTTGGGAAATCGCTAATTTTAGTGCTGCTGAGACTCTGGTCACATGATTGGTGCAGAAAATATGGTTACTATTTAGACAAAGCTACTGATTGGCCAGTTCTGCCTGAATTACAACATGCTAAAGCTAGGTGCACACGTGAGTGTCGGCTTCTCCAGTTGTGTTTACATGTGATTTTCATGTATGTTCATGTGTAAGGGGGTTTTGTTTCAGCCAATTGGAAGGAGGTGACTTGGAGGAGGAGACTGGCTGTTAGGCACAAAAACACGTTTTATGTGTGTATTTCAGGGACTCCAATTGATTTCTGTTGGGCTAAAAACATGTGATCCTTCCCCACTTCTCTGGGATGACAGCACATCACTCACATGAGAATGGGCCTCATAGAATGGAGACCTTACTGTTCAATGTTGTCATGTATTTGGAAACATGGGACACATTGCTCCATCTGTGACCAGCAACCTACGAGGCTGATAGTAAGACAGACTGAAGTACTTCTAGTAGTTGCATTTTAACCACTTGATGCAAAATCGCATACCTGTACGTCATTCTGCTACAAGTGGTTGTACCGGGAGATATACAGCTGCAGGCTTCACCACGCTACTGTTTTTTTTAGAGCCGACGGTCGGCTTTCTTGTGATAACAACAGATGCAGATAAGCAGCCGCTCAATTGTTATGACAAGCAGCGGGAGGGGATGTCGCCATCGCCGCTATGTCTGGGATCTCCGTCCCACCGGGAGGCCCCAGTGACCAGCCAATATGTCTGCTGCCTGGCCGGATACCCAAACAAAGCCGGAATTGGCTTTTATCGTGTCTCGTCGGATAGAGTAACCCCGAAGCAGCGTCACAACGTCACTTCCGGTTTACTCGGCAGCCAACATGGGCAGCTTTCCAAAAAAATTGTCAGCATTCAAAAACGCTGATCTTGGCGTTTTGACTACTTTTAACCACTTCAGCCCCGGGAGAATTTACCCCCTTCCTGACCAGTGCGTTTTTTGTGATTTGGCACTGCGTCACTTTAACTAACAATTGCGCGGTCGTGCGACGTGGCTCCCAAACAAAATTGACGTCCTTTTTTCCCACAAATAGATCTTTCTTTTGGTGGTATTTGATCACCTCTGCGGTTTTTATTTTTTGCGCTATAAACAAAGAAAATAGCAAAAATTCTGAAAAAACGCATTATTTTTTACTTTTTGCTATAATAAATATCCCCAAAAAATATTTAAGAAAACATTTTTTTCCTCAGTTTAGGCTGATACGTATTCTTCTACGTATTTTTGGTAAAAAAAAATCGCAATAAGCGTTTATTGATTGGTTTGTGCAAAAGTTATAGCGTTTACAAAATAGGGGATAGATTTATGACATTTTTATTATTAATTATTTTTTTTTACTAGTAATGGCGGCGATCAGCGATTTTTATCGTGACTGCGACATTATGGCGGACACATCGGACATTTTTGACACATTTTTGGGACCGTTGTCATTTATACAGCAATCAGTGCTATACAAATGCACTGATTCCTGTGTAAATGACACTGGCAGTGAAGGGATTAACCACTAGGGGGCTAGGGAGGGGTTAAGTATGTCCTGGGGAGTGTTACTAACTGTGGGGGGGCGTGGCTACATGTGACACGTCACTGCTCATAGCTCCCGATCACAGGGAGCAGAGATCAGTGACACTGTCACTAGGCAGAACAGGGAGATGCTTGTTTACATTAGCATCTCCCCGTTCGTCCTCTCCGTGAGGCGATCGCGGGTATCCCCACGGCGATCGAGTCCGCGGGACCCGCGACCCGACTCACGGAGCTCCCGGCCCGCGCGCACGCAATGGCACGGTGGCAAATTCAAAGGGACGTACAGGTATACCCATTTGCCCAGCCGTGCCATTCTGCCGACGTACATCGGCGTGCACCGGTCGGGAACCGGTTAAATGCAAAGGAGGGATTTGGGGCTTTATAGACACCAGATCCCCCCAAAAAATACTCAAAAATACCGCAGTTGGTCCTCAGTTTACAGCTACTTATTTGGGTGGTCTCTTCTTGACCCTCTGGTTCGTTTTTGAGTATTTAAATTGCGTTGTTGAGGGACCCCACCCTGATGGGTGGGACGGGTTTTTGATTCGCTATGAGCTGTAATCCTTCACTACTAACCCCGGTGTTTTTTTTCAATTATTTAGTCATACCCTCCAAAAAAATACCTGACACAGGGACGTTTACATTCCTTGTGACAGCAATAATAGTGATCAAAAATAATAATTTTAAAGTGACAGTGTAAAAAATAAATTTTAAATAAGAGAATAATTTTTTTTTTTTTAACCACTTACGGACCGCCTGCCGCAGTTTTACGTCGGCTGTTTGAAGGAGGATATCGTTGTTATGGCAGCAGCTAGCTGCCATAACCCCGGTATCCGATTCTTCAGCGGGTGGTCCGCTACAAGTTAAAAGTGGTCTCTGCGGTGGATTCGCCGCGAGATCACTTTTATCGGTGGCAGGAGAGGGGGCTTACAGGAGCCGTGGAGGCGATCGGGTCCGGTCACTTGCTGGGTATGGAGACGAGTGAGGAGTACAATTGCTGGGCGGAAAAATCGGAGATTCCGCCCCCCTAAATTTCTATGTTGGAATCTTCCTCTTCAGCGGTCACACAGTTAATTGCGCCCTCTTGTGGTGGTCCGATCCTCACACTCCCTGTGCACATTCAGATCTATGTGTATTCCAAGGTACTGACACAGGACACACCTGAAAGGTGATCACAGGGTGGGGGAGGTCAGATTCATCATTACACCGATAAGAAGAGGGATGTGGAGTGTAGATTGGGGTAGGGGCTGTGTTGTTGGGCCTGAGATGTATATCCCTTATTATCCCTAAATTATTTGTTCATTCAGAAGAATTTACAACCATTGCATTCCCCCGGTGGTCAGCTCCACATTACATATAGTATGTCAGCAAACCTCAACTTCTACATCCGTGGGGGACGCACCCGGCGCTCCTTATCTGGGGGCTTCCTGAGTGCGGAAGAGAGAGCCCCCCCTCCCCCCATGAAATCAGAAGAAGATGGCAGAGAGGTGTGTGGCATCACAAGAGGACAACGCTGAAATCACTGGGAGGGGAGTATGAGTTCCACAGAAGAAAGTCATAATAAGAGCTTACAGTTGGTTAAGGTACAAGAGAGGGATGAAGAATCTTACGAGGGAGGATACTGAAGAGCTTACAATCTATTGTGGTATAAGGGAGAATACAGAAGGCAGAGGAGCTTACAATCTATTGTGATATAAGGGAGGATACAGAGGGCAGAAGAGCTTACAATCTATTGGGATGTAAGGGACAAGCAAAATGCAAGAGAGATGAAATCATTTACAATCTATCAGAAGATACAGAATAAAATTGATTTCTTCATCTCAAGAGCTTCTTCTCAATCTGTTATTGTCCTGATACAATTGGAATAGATGAAAAGGAGGCTACATGTTCATAGTGACAGTGGGGGAGGGGGCCCAAATCCTTTAACCCGCATCGGTCCTTGTTTGGTTTTATTCCGACTCTACCCAAACCAATCAGTCCCCAATACTACAGCAGGGACATTTGCTGTGCTCACCACACATCTCTTATTTTATATGACAAAGCATCAGTTTTTGCTATTCTTTATAAAGGTTTTATGAAGGTGTCACACAATGCTTGTGCGTTTTTTTCTCTTTCTTTCTGATATGGACAGGCATCAGATCATAGTACCTGAAAGCAGAAAGATCAATGGACTACAGGAGCACTCATCAGCACTCTCACAGCTGTTTGAGAACTACAATCCACCAGCTGCAATGACTGACAGTACTTGTAGTCTATTTATTCACAGAAAACTGTGAATGAATGACCCTGCCGTGTGGGTGGAACTGCACATGGCCGCACTGTTTTCAAATTGTGACAGCGAGTATGGGCAGAATAGTCAGCTGTCACAGAGCAGGAAGCGTTGGCAGGAGGTAGATACATAGGAACATGTTACACCCTCAATATGCTCCTAAAGGCGACCTTATTCTTTAATATATAGAAAACTGTATGTTTATGTTTTGCACTATGAAATGTGTATGAAAAAGGACCACACCAGACCTCCAAGGTCAAGATCTCTTATTGTGGAGAGGTCATTGCAAGTGGCCCCCACGTGTCATTTTGTTGGATATCTTATTTATTATCCACTCACCGACCGCACTGTAAATTTACGTTGCGGCTTTGAAGTGGTTTACCAGGGTTATGGCTGAAGCCATCAGCTATAACCCCGGTATTTTTTTTTTTCGTCAGCGATTGTTTCTCATAGAAGTGATCCAAGTGGCTGATTAGCTGCTGGATCGCTTTTAGATGCATAATGGGGGGGAACCCCCCCAGCTGTTGTTTCTCGGGCTTACCACTCTTACCGACAAGCCCAGGATCTGACAGTTCGCACTGCTGGCCATAGAGGTGAACCAAATTCCAGATCATCTCTGATCTTCTCTATGATATAATATTCGCTATTGTCTTCCTGCTTCTCCTTCCCGGCCAATCAGGAAGTGAGTCCTGAGACTCAATTGGCCGAGAGGAAAAGCGGCCGTATTGGCCGGGCAAGGGGGAGGATGTACAAGGAGATCCGGGAGATGACCGCCCTCATCGGAGCGATCTCTCGGCCTGACACAGAGCACGACCACGTGAGTACCACCTGCCCCCAGCTAGAGCACCAACCACCATTGGTATAGACCCCAGATCTCTCCATAAAGAGGACCTGTCATCCCTTTTTTCTATTACAAGGGATTTTTACATTTCTTCTAATAGGAATAAAAGTGATCCAAAAAAAAATGTAAGGGTCTGTGTAAAATAAAATAAAAATAAATGCGTTACATACAGAATACAGTTTCGGGTAGCACTCCGTATCGAGTGCAGAGTTCAGGGGTGCACTACATACAAAGTGCAAAGTTCAGGGATGTGTTGTATGCAGAGTTCAGGGGTGCACTACATACACAGTGCAAAATTCAGGGATCTGCTGTGTACAGAGTGCAGGGTTGAGGAGTGCACTACATACACAGTGCAAAGTTCAGGGATGTGCTGTGTACAGAGTGCAGGGTTGAGGAGTGCACTACATACACAGTGCAAAGTTCAGGGATGTGCTGTACGCAGAGTTCAGGGGTACACTACATACAAAGTTCAGGTATATGCTGTGTACGGAGTGCAGAGTTGAGGAGTGTGCTACATACAAAGTGCACAGTATGCAGGAGGTGGGCGCGGTATTGCAGGTCACATGACCGGTGGTGGAACGCGGTTCAGTCAAACTGACCGAAGAGTTGCATCACGGAGTCAGGATCGGAGCTTAGTTGGTCAATGGCGGTGAAGAGGATAAGAATCAGGGATATTGGCTGATGTCATTCTATGGCTGGGTGGAAGATCAATAATGCTGAGCAGCACTGAGGACAGAGGAACTGATTTACTAAAACTGGAGAGCAGTGGCGGTGCGTCCATTAAGGGCACACGGGCACCCCCCCATGACTGATGGATAGATTCAGTGGCAGCATTTGATAGCACAGTGGCTCAGTTTGATGGCACAGTGGCTCCGTTTGATGGCACAGTGGCTGTGTTTGGCACAGTGGCTGCGTTTGATGGGCACAGTGGTGGCGTTTGATGGGCACAGTGGTGGCGTTTGATGGCACAGTGCTGGCAATTGATGGGCACAGTGGCGGCATTTGATGGGCATAGTGGCTGCGTTTGATGGGCATAGTGGCTGTGTTTGATGGGCATAGTGGCTGCAATTGATGGGAACAGTGGCTGCAATTGATGGGCACAGTGGCTGCATTTGATGGGCACAGTGGCTGCGTTTGTTGGGCACAGTGGCTGCGTTTGGGCACAGTGGCTGCATTTGATGGGCACAGTGAGGCTGCAATTGATATTTTTTATTCAGTTTTTTTCAGTTTGTTTGCACCCCCCAAACATTTTGAGCACCAGCGCCACTGCTGGAGAGTGCAAAATCTGGTGCAGCTCTGCTTAGAAACCAATCAGCTTCCAGGTTTTATCGTCAAAGCATAAAGTGTTTGTAACCTTTATGAATCAATCAGCCCCTCTCCCTTATCAGGCGGTAATGCACAGTGTAAGTGTTTAAAGTGTTTAGTGCAATAGATGCCTCTAAATGCCTTTTTTTTTTTAAAGAGATCTTCAGGCCAGCCATGTGACTCCCGGCCGCTCTGCTACTCCGATCCCCGGGTTACAGTGGGAGGGGCCGAGCTCTCCCTCTGACGTCAGCCAGGAGGTCACATGACCACCGTGCTGGCTTCTCTGCCCCTCCTGCTGTAGAAAAAAACACAAAGATCGCATCAGAAAGAGGATGCGATCCAGAGTACCACTTAAATGAGCCGCAATGAAAGAAGTCCAAAATCATGAATTGATAACAATGATAGCCAAATAATAATTAGCAATAATTTGTTGCTTTTTTCTGTTTAGATCTACATTGTTTTGTCATACAGCCAGGTTTTAAATCTTGTACATATTTTTCAGAGAGCGGATTGCCAAGATCCAGATTCAAGATGATGGTCCCTGCCCTCCACCCCCTCGACATGCAAGGATTGTACGCTAACAAGACCATTTAAGATTGTAAAAATAAATGATGAAGTGTATTCCCTGCCGATTTAAATCATTACTCCACTTGTGTGAATGTAAAACAATGTTAAAAATTTCAAGAGATCACCTAAAGTTAATATTGCAGGTGATGTGCATTTGTGTTATTACCCTATAGAGTTTCCTATACCTGTCAACCACCAGGCTTACATCTATTATAATCAGCAAATATTTAAATAGAAACCTATAAGTTTGGGGGCCAGTTTTTTGATTTTATTTAAAATTTATGTTTTAAACTGTTGATTTATATTGTTTGTTTGTTTTTTTACTACATGTATACAATATTTGTTTTACACATACATATTTAATACAGCAATTTGGCTTAGGTAAAGAGACAGCACAGCGAGCGTCATCTCTCACTGAAAACTGAGAATGAATGTCCAATTAGGATTTAGTGATTGCCTTTTTTTGTGTAAATTTTAGCTTAATCTCTTGAGGCCTGTAAAAAATGGGCAATTTTCAGAAAAAGGGCTAAGGAAAGCCTGTAAGACATGTAAAACGAGCAAAGAGCGCCATCTACTGGGTAAAAATAATAATACAATATATTAATATGCAATTCTTCACATTTAATTGTTTTTTGTTTTTTTTCTACGTTTTTTTTTTTGTCCATAGTAAGTAAAATAAAATGCATACAAAACCGCTATACAATGCCTAAGAAATAAATCTTAAACACAATGGTTACAAGCATAAAAAAACATAATCACATTGTAAGGTCGAAACCAGTATAAAAGATTGTGTGTGCTACCACTGCATAGCGATGCAGATCCGTAATGAACTAGTCCTTCACTAGACATTCCGTTTAAAAAAGAATAATGTTTAATGAAAGCATAACTCCCCTATACATGTTGCACCTATGCCGTTTCAACATACAGCAGAACAGCTGTGCAAGTAAAACTGTTTTGTAAATAGAATGAGGGTGAAAAAGGAGCCTTGGAGAGGGGGGCACTGCCAAGGGCCCACAGGAGTCAAATCCGGGCCATGGGATATTTTAAATTTTCATTTGATTAAAAACATCTAAATTGTAATTTGGTAGCTCTAGTTGTTTGATATTGTTTCATACCATGATAAAAATATTAAATTCCCCCTTATCAGATGTAAAAGAAGACCTAAAGTGGAACTAAACCCTCCTATCCTTTTCAGCCAAGGAAGCTGCCATCTTAGGCCAGCCATACACGGTTCGAATCTCGGCCGGTTCAGCAGGAACTGGCCCAGATTCGAGCTTTTAATGGGCAGGCTGAATGTACCAAGTCGATTGATCGATTGATCAACTTGAGTACAACCAACCTGCCGGATTCTCTTGCAATTATCTCTAGTGGCTGCTATAGCCGCTATCAATAATCACTGTCTGCTCCCGGCGGGAATGACTTCCCCTGCCGGGAGCAGACAGTTGTTTAACAGTAAGGATTCGCAGGCGGGATTCCCTTCAGCACTGTCCGTGTTGATGGGGGGGCGATCCTGTGAATTCCTTTCCTGCAACCCGTACTGTCAGGAAAGAAATATGTACCATGTATGACCTGCCTAAAGCCTCGTACACATGGTACGATTGTTGGCCGACCGAGCGTCTGATTTTTGTCAAAAGGGCGTGTGCCAGGATCTTGTCTTGCATACTAATGGTACACAGATGTCGTGCCACAAACACGAACGTAGTGACGTACTACGAGGAATTTAAACTCTTGAGCGCCACCCTTTGGGCCCCTTGTCCTAATTTCGTGTTTGGTGAGCATTGATTCCGAGCATGCGTGTTTGTACTTTCGACTTTTGTGTGACGGATTTGTGTACTGACCATCCGAAAATCTGACGTCAAACCGTTGTCCGCCGAAAATTTACTAGCCTGTCATCCAACATTTGTTTGCCGAAAACTGGACAACAATTGTCAAAAGGAGCGTACTAACGGTAAGATTTTAGAACAATAGTCTGTCAACAGACAATCCACTGCCAACAATCCTACCGTGTGTACGAGGCTTAAGCCTCTGTTTGATGTGCAACTGCAGAGGTGCTGCACATGTATGTTTGCCACCTCATCCCTTTAATCCCGAACACATATTAATTACACAGGTTCTGTGGTTAATTAAGGTGGTAATTAACCACTTCAACCCCGTAAAGATTTGCCCCCTAATGAACAGGCCATTTTTTTGCCATACGGCACTGCGTCGCTTTAACTGACAATTGCACGGTCGTGCAACGCTGTACCCAAACGAAATTGACCTCCTCTGCGGTTCTTATTTTTTGCGCTATAAACAAAAAAAGACGGACAATTTAAAAATATATATATATATTTTTTTTACTTTCTGCTATAATACATGTCCAAAAAAATATATACAAAAAAACAAATTTGTTTATCAGCTTAAGCCGATATATATTCTTCTACATATTTTTGGTTAAAAAAAATCTCAATAGGCATATATTGATAGGTTATCACGTCTACAAACTGGTAATGGTGGTGATCTGCGATTTTTTTTTGTTGCAGGGGTTAACACTAGGGGGCGATCAAGGGGCTAAGTGTGTTCCCTGTGTGTGTTCTAACTGTAGGTGTGGTGGGCTGCCAGAGACATGACAGAGATCGCTGTTCCCGATCACTGGGAACAGTAGATCTCTGACATGTCACTAGGCAGAACGGAGAATCGCCTTGTTTACATAGGCAGTTTCCCATTCTGCAATTCCTCACTACGATCGCAGGTCGCCAGCAGACATCGAGTCCGCGGGACCCGCGGGCATGCTCCTGCGGCCCGCGTGGCAGGTTGCGTGCACGCCTGCTATATTCTTTGCGTAGACCAACTTGCAGGTACGTTGATTCACGCAGGAGAGCCAACCTGCCGCAGTATATCTGTGTGAGCTGGTCGGCTAGTGGTTAAACTCAATATGGGGGTTATTTACTAAAGGCAAATCCAGCCAGGAATGTAACTGTTTTTTTTTTTATCGTTAAATTGATGAGTTTAGTTTACACTTTAATAAATTGTTAAATATGTTCCCAAATACAATTTAGTCATCAAGCCTTCAGACATGTATTCCTTGTGGTACTTTCACCTGTATTCAATGAAAACTATCAATTGAAAATTCAAATTCAGTAACAATAGGTACCAATGGAATCTGATGGAAAATTATCAATAACAGTGAATTTAAAAGGTTTGTAGTGTTGCACTGATTCAAACAGCAAATCTTCATCAAATGCAATAATTACAATAAACACATTCACCACTAGAATGGCAACAAATGATTGCTAACACACTGATTGCAATAAATAAATTCACCACTAGATGGGAACAAATGAATATTAACACATTGATTATAATAAATACTGTATATACACCACTAGATGGAAACAAATGAATATTATATAAAGAGTTGGGCTACCATTCTTGCATGATTGAAGCTATACCCAGACAGATGGAGCTTACACATCTGCATGTACAGTGTCCGAGCGGTGAACAATAACAGCACTCTCTGCTGCGATGCATTGCAGTGCCATGGCATCCCAGTGTACATGGACAGTAATTTACTTTCCCTGCTGCACACCACAACCTACATGCTATAGGTTTTTTTTTTTAAATGCATATCTGGTTTCCATCTTTTTCTGTGCATTGTCATTCCATTCTAAATGAAGAGGCTGTTTTAACACAACACATGTTTACCCACAATATAGCACAAGTCAATGTGCACACGGTAATGCACTGCAAATCAACGTATTATGCCCCGTACACACGGTCGGATTTTCCGATGGAAAATGTCCGATCGGAGCGTGTTGTCGGAAATTCCGACCGTGTGTGTGCTCCATCGGACATTTTCCATCGGATTTTCCGACACACAAAGTTGGAGAGCAGGAGATAAAATTTTCCGACAACAAAATCCGTTGTCGGAAATTCCGATCGTGTGTACACAAATCCGACGGACAAAGTGCCACGCATGCTCAGAATAAATAAAGAGATGAAAGTTATTGGCCACTGCCCCGTTTATAGTCCCGACGTACGTGTTTTACGTCACCGCGTTTAGAACGATCGGATTTTCCGACAACTTTGTGCGACCGTGTGTATGCAAGACAAGTTTGAGCCAACATCCGTCGGAAAAAATCCTAGGATTTTGTTGTCGGAATGTCCGAACAAAGTCCGACCGTGTGTACGCCCTATAAGTGTAAAGGGGCACTATGAATAATCATAGAAAAAAAACAGCTAAGAAAAGAAAGGAACTATGTGTTAATAATGGGAAAAATGGTTTATAAAATAAAAATGTTTTTATGCTATACACACAGGGCCATGCTGCCAAAGAGGCTAATTAAGACCACCTCCTCAGACGAACACTCATGAAGGAATAGCAATGAGGCCAGAGTATCCATACCAGACACTCCATCCTCAGTGCAACAGTTGATCCTGATAAAATCGCAGACTCTGCATTACTGAGCTCCCTGGCAAACCTCTTGAGTGATGCAGAGCCTGTTAAAAGCACAAGCTCAGTGTCACTGAGCACAGTGCTGCTGGCCACTGCCGGATAGGTTTGACCATGGCTGCTCAACCTGTGGCCTTCCAGCTGTTGGAGAACTACAAGCCCATCATAAACGAATAGGTAAATGGGGTAATGGCGCTCCCTATAGTTGGTTGTAGTGGGCGTAGGTGAGTGTAATGGGGCGTACACACGGTCAGACTTTTCAGCTACAAAAGTCCAACGGACGCCGACGGACTAAAGCTGGCTGGTAATCCGATCGTGTGTGGGCTTCTCCGGACTTTCAACGGACTTTTTCAGCCTCAAATCCTACGGACTTTAGATTTGAAACATGCTTCAAATCTTTACGTCGTAACTATGACGGTCCCCGAAATACGCTCGTCTGTGGGCTAGTCCGACGGACAAAAAAACAACGCATGCTCATAAGTAAAAACTAAACGGAAGCACTCGGTCTAGTAAAACTAGTGTTCGTATTGTAGGTAGCACATTCATCACGCTGCAAAATCTGTGATCGTTGAATGCAGCGCATTTAATGTCTTCTTTACGAATGCTATAAAGAACGAAGGTGTTTTGCTGTTCATATTCAAACAGAGTTCTCCCAAACTGATTTCTGGATTCTTTTTCTCTTTGATCTCATGAATGATATAGTATGCTTTTTAAAAACAATGTTTCCATACTAATAATACTTTTTACACTTTTTTTTTTTTTTTTTTGGTGGAGTCATCTTTTCTTGTAATTTTTATACAGATATTTATTTTATGATTGTTGTGGAACTTTTTTTCTGTTTATCTCTATTTTTTTTTGTTTTTGTTTTTTTGTGTTTGTAAAGTTACCACAAAGAACCCTTTATTAGTTTTGTTTTTATAGTGATTTTTTTTTTTTTATATATATATAAAGTTAACACAAAGAACCGTTTTTGGTTATGTATCTTTTTTTTTTTAAAGACTTACCACTCGAATATTATTAACATTATTAATGTATTTTTGGTGTGTTTTTGCAAACTCAATGAGATTGTTGTCCCTTGTTAATTTAACATTGTGTGTAAAATCAATGATTTAAAAGAAAACACATAAAGTCTGTTCATAAACTCAAAAAAGATCCATTTATTCATGGTCAAAATAAAATAAAGAGGAAGTCAACGCTGGAAAAAGTCAGTGGACAATAAAATTGGGATCTTGAGGAGTCCATATAAGAGGGAGCACAATCTGGTCCAAGAATCCCAGAGATCAACAGCACCAGCAGATGATATAGATGTCCCCAGACTGTGGTACTACAACAGCCTGCGTCTTCTGTCAGACCAGACTGAACCCAGGTCATCACTTTCTTCTCTTCCCTGCAGCCTTTCCTCCACGCTGCCCTGCAGCCTTCCCTGCAGCCTTCCCTGTAGCCTTCTTTGGAGGCTGTGGCTCTGGTGTTTCAGTTGTGGCAGGAGGAGGAGGAGGAGGGGGGGCTGCCTCATGTAGTTGGGTGTTTCGTGTTAGCGTGCCCTGCAGCCCCTTCTGGATTGTTTCCCCAAATAGTCTCTCGCAAATGAGGCGCTGCTCCCAATCCATTTGAAGAAGCCTGCTGGCTAAGTAGCAGCCATAGGACTCTTCCGCTTCGGGGGGGGGCTCCTCAAAAAACGGGTGGCCTCTTGCATGAGGCGCAGGGATGCCTCCTACGTGACCGTCCCCTTCCTGGCCCTTTTTTTGGGAAGGCGGAGGGGAGGCACTTGGGATTGGGTCATGCTCCTACTGGGCCCAGCCACCTCACTGGGACCAGCCACCTCACTTGGCCCAGCCACCTCACTGGGACCAGCCACCTCCTGCCTGACACTGGGCCCAGCCTCCTCCAGGATGATGGTGAATCTGGCCTCCTCCAGGCTGTCCATGGGCCCGGTCTCCTCCTGCCTGCCACTTTCCACACATTCCTCCTGGATGGACTCATCCTGTGTATAAAAAAATGACATAGTTTTAGTATATTTTTTGGGGTTCATCAATGACACACAATTTGCTTCTCATGACTAGCAAATTCAATGTGAATACATCTCTTTAATAAAAGAGTCTAATCAGACACCCTAATTTTTTCAAGCAGGTGCCAAACATATTTAGCCACTACTGTCAATTGATATGTATACACAATTTTGAGGGCAAAATTCTTGGAGACAATTATAACATCCAGTTAACATCATTAATATTAGTACAGTAAATATTGGTTAAAATAATTTACCTGACTCCAGATGGTCATATCCGGTTCATCCAGGATGGAAGACCCAGCTTGCTCCTCATCAGCCTCTGCTGGGGTGGAGGGAAGGGTGGAGGGAAGGGTGGAGGGAAGGGTGGAGGGAAGGGTTGAAAGTGATGCCCTGGCTTCAGTCTGGTCATCAAGAAAACGGAGTTGATTGTAGTACCACAGCCTGGGTACATAAACATCATCTGCTGATGCTCCTGATCTCATTGATTCCTGGATCTTCTTATGCTCCCTCTTATACATATTCCTCAAGACCCCAATTTTCTTGAGCAATGTCTCCATTGTTGCTTCCGGGATGGTCGCCTGGACAAAGGACAGAAGTCTCTCCAGCGTTGACTTCCTCACATGCTTTAAATAATACTGAGGGTGTTTCACCTCCCACAAATTCCTCATCTCTCTATATTTTGAAATAAAAGCAGTAAGGAACTCTGGATCCTTAAATAGGGGATTCATTATATCTGTAAAAGATAAAGTCACAAGACAAAAAACACTTATTAGGTTTCTGCTAAACCCTCATCATCTTCTCCCTATGTAGGCCTCATCAATCTGTCAAGCCATATAGGCTGCTTGCTACAAAGTCTTGACCAAAAATATAAATTTAAAATTACCTTCGTTTAGTAGCGTCCCGGTCCACTATCACCTACGCACAGAACGTACGTACGACACATGCACAAGGCCCCTCTTTATACACTGCACATGCGTAATACTACGCCTACTTGGCCCGCCCCTGACGTTCTTTTTGTTTACGCATATAACCCGCCCTTGACTCTACGCACAAAACGTACGTACGACACGTGCACAAGGCCCCTCTTTATACACTACGCATGTGTGAAACTCCGCCTGCGTCGCCCGCCCCTGACGTTCAATTTTAACTCATGTTCTCCGCCCCTTAATTCTACGCACAGAACGTACGTACGACACGTGCACAAGGCCCCTCTTTATACACTACGCATGTGTGAAACTCCGCCTGCGTCGCCCACCCCTGACGTTCGATTTTAACTCATGTTCTCCGCCCATTTTTCTTTACGGCGCGTAGTGGGGTGAATAATGGCGGAGACACATCAGGTGCGTACTACCTCAGGTAGCGAAGAAAGCCCGGAGGCCGGAACGTCAAGATCTGTGATGCCTAGATTTAAGGCCTCCAATATGTCCTTTAAAGAGATGGTGGAAATGGTGGCCATTCTTAAAAAAAAGGATTATGATGGGAAGTATGGGCCGTACGCCCGGCCAAATTTGCGCAAAGCCAAAATAATGGCGAAGGTGGTAAGGACTTTACAGGCTTATTTTGGGGTACAGCGCTCCAAGGATCAAATTAGAAAAAGATGGTCCGACCTCAAATTCAGGGAGCCGGATCAGTACAGACGGATCCGTAAAGTGCTGAAAAAAAGTAAGTACTTGTCGTGTTTTTATTTTGTGTTTATTACCTTGTATACTGCTCCATGTGCTTTTCATTCCTATCCGATTTTTTGATCATCGTTTGAAACGATCTTTAAATAAACCTCGTTACATATCTATAGATATCTCTCTCTCTCTCTCTCTCTCTCTCTCTCTCTCTCTCTCTCTCTCTCTCTCTCTCTCTCTCTCTCTCTCTCTCTCTCTCTATATATATATATATATATATATATATATATGTATATATATATATGTATGTATATATATATGTATATGTACAGTGGCTTGCGAAAGTATTCGGCCCCCTTGAACTTTTCAACCTTTTGCCACATTTCAGGCTTCAAACATAAAGATATAAAATTTTAATTTTTTGTGAAGAATCACCTACAAGTGGGACACAATTGTGAAGTGGAACGAAATCTATTGAATATTTTAAACTTTTTTAGCAAATAAAAAACTGAAAAGTGGTGCGTGCAAAATTATTCGGCCCCTTTGCTTTCAGTGCAGAAAACTCACTCCAGAAGTTCAGCGAGGATCTCTGAATGATCCAATGTTGTCCTAAATGACTGATGGTGATAAATAGAATCCACCTGTGTGTAATCAAGTCTCTGTATAAATGCACCTGCTCTGTGATAGTCTCACGGTTCTGTTGAAAGCGCAGAGAGCATCATGAAGACCAAGGAACACACCAGGCAGGTCCGTAATACTGTTGTGGAGAAGTTTAAAGCCGGATTTGGATACAAAAAGATTTCCCAAGCTTTAAACCTCCCAAGGAGCACTGTGCGATCATTTTGAAATGGAAGGAGTATCAGACCACTGCAAATCTACCAAGACCTGGCTGTCCCTCTAAACTTTCAGCTCAGACAAGGAGAAGACTGATCAGAGATGCAGCCAAGAGGCCCATGATCACTCTGGATGAACTGCAGAGAACTACAGCTCAGGTGGGAGAATCTGTCTATAGGACAACAATCAGTCGTACACTGCACAAATCTGGCCTTTATGGAAGAGTGGCAAGAAGAAAGCCATTTCTCAAAGATATCCACAAAAAGTCTCGTCTAAAGTTTGCCACAAGCCACCTCGGCGACACACCAAACATGTGGAAGAAGGTGCTCTGGTCCGATGAAACCAAAATCGAACTTTTTGGCCGCAATGCAAAACGATATGTTTGGCGAAAAAGCAACACAGCTCATCACCCTCAACACACCATCCCCACTGTCAAACATGGTGGTGGCAGCATCATGATTTGGGCCTGCTTTTCTTCAGCAGGGACAGGGAAGATGGTTAAAATTGAGGGGAAGATGGATGCAGCCAAATACAGGACCATTCTGGATGAAAACCTGTTGGAGTCTGCAAAAGACCTGAAACTGGGACAGAGATTTATCTTCCAACAAGACAATGATCCCAAACATACAGCAAAATCTACAAAGGAATGGTTCACAAATAAACATATCCAGGTGTTAGAATGGCCAAGTCAAAGTCCAGACCTGAATCCAATCGAGAATCTGTGGAAAGAACTGAAAACTGCTGTTCACAAACGCTCTCCATCCAACCTCACTGAGCTTGAGCTGTTTTGCAAGGAAGAATGGGCAAGAATTTCAGTCTCTCGATGTGCAAAACTGATAGAGACATACCCCAAGCGACTTGCAGCTGTAATCGCAGCAAAAGGTGGCTCTACAAAGTATTAACGCAAGGGGGCCGAATAATTTTGCACGCCCCACTTTTCATTTTTTTATTGGTTAAAAAAGTTTCAACAATCCAATAGATTTCGTTCCACTTCACAATTGTGTCCCACTTGTTGGTGATTCTTCACAAAAAATTAACATTTTATATCTTTAGGTTTGAAGCCTGAAATGTGGCAAAAGGTTGAAAAGTTCAAGGGGGCCGAATACTTTTGCAAGGCACTGTATATGTGTATATATATATATATGTGTGTATATATATATATATATATATATATATATATATATATATATATGTATGTATATATATATATATGTATATATATATATATATGTATATATATATATATGTATATATATGTATATATATGTATATATATATATGTATATATATATGTATATATATGTATATATATATATATGTATGTAGAAAAAGAGTCCAAGAGGTTGCTGCACTTAAAAATTTCTTTGCTTTATTTCTCAAATTGTTCAGTAGGGATTTACAAAGCAAGTATAATCCAAAAACACAGGCACGAAATGCCTACACAGTTTCAGATACAGGTAGATTCAGATATGGATGGATGGATGGATTTACGTCTCGGGCTAGTCAGCTTACGCCCTTCCTAAGATCCATTGAAGCATCCATGTGCTTCAATGGATCTTAGGAAGGGCGTAAGCTGACTAGCCCGAGACGTAAATCCATCCATCCATCCATATCTGAATCTACCTGTATCTGAAACTGTGTAGGCATTTCGTGCCTGTGTTTTTGGATTATACTTGCTTTGTAAATCCCTACTGAACAATTTGAGAAATAAAGCAAAGAAATTTTTAAGTGCAGCAACCTCTTGGACTCTTTTTCTATATACAAGGTCGGTGGGAAGACCTGATTGCTGGCACTAAATCGTAAGCAGAGTGCGGTTCTCCTCCACAAGTGAATATATATGTATGTATGTATATATATAGGTAGAAGGTAGATATAGATAGATATAGAAATGTATTGAATTGTTTTTTAAGATTTTGTTTGATATTTAGATTTAGATTTAGTTATAGATATATAGAGAGAGAGATCAAAAGATTTGTAACTATATTTAGATATTGATATCTAGATATCTATCTATCCGATATGTCTTTAGAAATTTAAATATTTATGTCAACTAGGAACTCTACACAAACAGACCATTTGTACACCACTTCACTACAAATGTTTGAAGATTACTATGTACTAAAATATCTGTGTGCTAAGTATATTAATTTTTTGCTTCACATAGGGGAAAAATCACTCAGCCAACAAGAAGAACACAGTCCCCCCCAAGCAAAAGAACATACTTGGGAAATCAGCCCAAGCCCCACTGAGGATGTGGAGGAAGGAGAGGTGGGCGACATGGGCACCCCACCAGCTGAGTGTCTGACACACCAGCTTACGGTAATCTATGCATGGCTGCCTTTTCTTTTATGTATTTTTTCTACTCTATTTTGCTGGTTGTGCTTGAGTCAAGCAACAGCGCCACCCCCGAGGATGTTCAGGAATTATGCGACATGGGCACCCCACCAGGTCAGTGTCTGAGACACCAGCTTTATGGTAAGGTAAACTATGTATGTGTGTATATTTCTAAACACATCTTTTTTTTCATTCCACTTTAGGTCCAACAAGTGACTATTTCACCACAGACAGTGCCCAACGGCTAATTGCTCAAATAATGGCCTGGAATGGGGAGATCGATCAAATGCGTAATCGGCTGGATCATATGCATATAGGCATATAATTTAACAGAAAATAATAAAGAGAAGGCCCAGAATGGGGTCAGCAAACCAGGAAATGAAGGACATGATTGATGTTTTGGGTCGAATCTAAATGCCCTTTTTGAAACCCCAAAACATCGATCATGTCCTTCATTTCCTGGTTTGCTGACCCCATTCTGGGCCTTCTCTTTATTATTTTCTGTTAAATTATATGCCTGTTTAACATCATTTAACCACTTGCTTACCGGGCACTTAAACCCCCCTCCTATCCAGACCAATTTTCAGCTTTCGGCGCTGACGCACTTTGAATGACAATTGCGCGGTCATACAACATTGTACCCAAATGAAATTTTTATCATTTTTTCACCACAAATAGAGCTTTCTTTTGGTGGTATTTGATCACCTCTGCGGTTTTTACTTTTTATTAAAAAAATGTAAAAAACTGAATTTTTTTTTTAAAAAAAGTTTATTTTTTTATATTTTGTTATAAAAAATTTTAAACGGGTAATTTTTCTCCTTCATTGATGTACGCTGATGAGGCGGCAGTGATGGGCACTGATAGGCGGCAGTGATGGGCACTGATGGGTGGCAGTGATGGGCACTGATGGGTGGCAGTGATGGGCAGCACTGGCAGGTGGCACTGATTGGCACTACAGGTGGGCATTGATAGGTGGTACTTGTGGGCATTGATAGGTGTCACTTGTGGGCACTGTTAGGTGGCACTGTGGGCACTGTGGGCACTGTTAGGTGGCACTGTGGGCACTGTTAGGTGGCACTGTGGGCACTATTAGGTGGCACTTCTATTGGGCACTGATGAGGCAGATGTGCCTCTTCCACTTTGGGACCGATGTCCCTCACATCCGATCCGGTGATCGGCTTTTTTTTCTACTCGCGCTGTCAGCGTGAGTAAAAAAAAAAAAGATTACCGATCTTTTGTTTACATCATGTGATCAGCTGTCATTGGCTGACAGCTGATCACATGGTAAGGGGCCGGGACCGGCCCCTTACACAGATCGGTGATCAGCCGAGTCTCAGAGACTCGGTGATCACAACGCGCCCGGCGCGCGCCCTACAGGGCGCGCGCAGGGAGCGTGCACAGGGGAGGCCGTCATATGACGGCCTCCCGGGAATGTAGGTCCTATAGCACGGATGCCAAGTAGTTAAAAAAGGAGGCCTGTTTTGAGAAAATACCAAAAAAATCAAAAAAAAATCAAAAAATGTTTTTTAAAAAAAAAAAAAAAAAAAAAAAATGATTTAAAAAAAAAAAAAAATGATTTACAAAAAAATAAAAATAAATAAAAAAGGATTTTAAAAAAACTACAAAAATAAAAAAAGGATTTTAAAAAACAAAACAAAAAAAAAGGCCTGTTTGCTAAAATCAAAATGCCCAACATATTTTATTTTTGATTATCTAAAAATATTTAAATATAATTATATTCTTCAAAATGTATTAATATATCATTATATTTTTGGCTAGGAACATTTTATACTAAATGCATAACTGAATGGATACCAAAGATTAAAAACATCTGCTTAGGAATTAAATAAATGTGTGGTTTGTTATTTCAATGCTCAGTATCAGTTTGGTTCTAAATTGAAAAACGTTGTTTACAGTGGCAATGGAGCTTATTTAGAAATTTACAAGGAAAATACAGTTGGCACTACAACTGCTCGACCATAACCTAGGAGAAAGCCCAAAAGAAAGGCAAGCAATAAATATAATTCAAGATTTCATCAAGATTTTTTTTATTTTAAATATTTAGATATCCTGGCCCATTGCAATGGCCCCCCTACCCATAAAATAATTAACATATTGCTGTCTAACTTGACGGGCACTTTGGGGGGCCAAGCCAGTACGGACAGTATCCAGGCCCGTAAGATTGTCACCGATAAGTCCGGCCTCAGGCCCAACTGGCACAATATAATTTGGAGAATGTTTGTGTAAAAAGTTGTGCAAGATGCAGCACGATAAAATGATAAAATTAAGTTTGTATTCCGCCAAATTAATGGAGGTTTGAAACAGGCGGAACCGGCTGGCCAGAATCCCAAAGGCATTCTCAACCACTCTTCTAGCTCTGGCCAGCCGGAAATTAAAAACCCTCCTCTCCGGGGTGAGGGTTCTTTGGGGGAATGGCCTCATGAGGTGCTTGCTCAGAGCGAAGGCTTCATCGGCAATGAAGACAAAGGGGAGTCCTTCCACGTTATCCGCATCAGGTGGCAATCCCAGGCCACCACTTTGGAGACGCTGGCAGAACTCCGTCTGGGCAAATACTCCTCCATCCGACATCCGGCCATTCTTCCCCACGTCCACATATAGAAATTCATAGTGTGCCGACACCACCGCCATTAAAACAATACTGTGGAACCCCTTATAATTAAAATAGTATGACCCCGAATGGGGTGGTGGCACGATGTGGACATGTTTCCCATCTATAGCCCCTCCACAATTGGGAAAGTCCCAACGGGTGGCAAAATGGGATGCCACAGTCTGCCATTCCTGTGGCGTTGAAGGAAACTGGGGAATCAAACAAGAAAACAAAAATCAGTAATTTTGAAGATAACATTGCAAGAAAATTATACAATTAAAAACATTATTCCCCAGCATCAGTATAACATTAAATAATTTAAATCTTCTGGAAGAAATAATATGGAAAGGCACACTTATCAGATTGCTCACCCCCTCTGATGGAACATTGATTACATTTTAGGGGGTGGTGAAATCCAAAAAAAATCTTACTTTTAGGACATGCAGGGATTTATGGACGAAAAAGGCTACAAGACTGCAGTTGTCGCACTCTGCAAGTGCAGTTGCTCCCCAGCTTAAAGTAAATGAGGTAAGGTAAAAAGGCTTTCATGTTGCAAGGAGTACACAATCACATGCAAGGGCAATTAATGAAAACACTTTGTGGCTTGCATATGATTTGATGATGGAAATCAGCAGAGCTTCTGCTCATTTACTAAAGCACTGGAGCAAATGCACTTGTAGAGTGCACATGCATTTTGCAAAGTGCAACATATATTTGCTTTTTAAAAAACAACACCACAGAACATTCTAGCAAATTATTAGGGGGGTGGGGGGGGGGGTTGGGAAATCAAGCTAATTGCTAATTATAAGCACACTATTTGGATTGAGTTTAGGTGGGGGGGGGGGGGGGAATCAAGCTAATTGCTAATTAGAAGCACACTATTTGGATTGAGTTTAGGTGGGGGGGGGGGTTTGGGAAATCAAGATAATTGCTAATTAGAAGCACACTATTTGGATTGAGTTTAGGGGAAACAAAATACAATGCAGCTGACTAAATACATTCAAACTGAGTAGACTAGGTTGATATGTGGCCAGCATTGTATGCTGGGGAGGTTATTGAAGGCAAATATACATGCATTACAAAAAAAGAACAGTAAAAAAATCCAGCATGTGTGAGGAGAAAAAGGGGACATTCACACTATATTGCAATGATGGTAAGTAGTGTTTGAGCTAAGAAATACATTCCATTATCAAAGATTAAATAAAAGAACATGTGATGCTAATAAAAGAAAAAAATCTTACCTTAATATAGTCCTTCTGCAGGACCTGGATGATGGCAGAACAGGTCTCTGGGATAATGATCCCCAGAGCCTGGGGGGAGATGCCTGTCGAGAACTTGAGGTCCTGCAGGCTTCTCCCTGTCGCCAAGTACCGCAACGTGGCAACTAGCCTCTGCTCCGGAGTGATGGCTTGCCTCATGCAGGTATCCTGCCTGCTGATATAGGGGGTCAGCAAAGCCACCAAACGGTCAAAAACGGGGTCCATCATCCGGAGAAAGTTCTTGAAATCCTCAGGATTATTCTCACGGATCTCACGGAGCAATGGCATGTGACAGAACTGGTCACGCTGGAGCAACCAATTCTTGGTCCATGAACTCCTCCTCGCCCTGTTCATGGACTGGTCTTGGTCTGAAGAATAAACTACAGCACCAAACACATACAATGCACGAGCTCGACGACGAGTACGTACAGGTAACATGGCTTCAAAACGGTCGGCTGGTCAGAACGCACTTAACAGAACGCACTGAAGAACAGCAAGGCCTGTGAAGAGCGACCTGAAAATCAGGAACGAGCGGACAATAAAACAAAGATTTCTCAATGCCAACTGACCAAACGCACTGAAAAGCAGATACAAACCTCACAAGCACAGACTGAACAACAGTTAAAACGAACTGAAAAATACGAGTCTCACAAGCGCGAATCGTCTCTCACCAAACTTCTACTAACACGAGATAAACACGAGATTAGCAGAAGGAGCTCAAAGGGTGTCGTACGGGCTATTGAACTTCCGTTTTATAGTCTCGCCGGACTTGGTGTACGTCACCGCATACTAGGCTCTCGAACTTTTGTGTGGTCGTGTGTAGGCAAGTCCGTTCGTTAGAAAGTCTGCCGCAAGTCCGCCGAAAGTCCGCCGGAAGTCTGTCGGACAGGCTGTCGGACTTTTGTGGCTGAAAAGTCCGACCGTGTGTACGCCCCATAAGAGTAAAGGCTAATTACAAGGTAAAGGAGGGCCAATATGCTGGCTCCACATCTGGGGGTCTCCCACCTAATTGCAGGTTTATATATATATATAAACCAAGTGTGTTGTTGCATGTGCAAGCTATATCTAACTTGGAGTATGTTACCCTTTTGGTACTTTTTCTATTTGGTATCTTGCTGCTGAATTACTATAGCCAGTGTTGCTGGACTGTAGTAGTTGTTTTTATTGGAAGACTTTTATGTTGCAATAAATTTTAATTAAATTACTACACCATGGGAGTCCACTATTCTTTCCTTTTGGAGTGATCGAGTTCCACTTCCTTAAGAAAGCTGAAGACCACCCCGGGAACCCCAGTGACCACGCCGATAAGGAGATCGTAGAGGCCATATCTATATGCGCATTGCCCTTAGGGGTGATTGGATCCGGTGAGTGGGGACTCTTGAGGGGGAGCACTAAGTCACCAGGATACTGAGAGCACTCAAGTCACGTTTGAAAATTCTTTCCAATGTGTTGAAGACTATTTTATTATGGACCATTAATTATTTTTGTGTTTTATTATGGACTATTAATTAAGTAACTTTGAATAACTTCATGAACTATAATCACTGAGGTGTATTGCTTATTTATCACTAATTTGTGCACGTATGCTGATAGATGTATACATATGTGAGTCACTTTTCGGTACTTATAGGAATACCACATATGCTACAATTTCACACACGATGAGTACATAATTTTGGGTTGCTTACACATATTGGTGTTATTATCATCAGCATAATAAACTACTCACTGTGGAGAGATTGCACATGCAACAACACACTTGGTTTATATATATAAACCTGCAATTAGGTGGGGGACCCCCAGATGTGGAGCCAGCATATTGGCCCTCCTTTACCTTGTAATTAGCCTTTAATCTTACACTCACCTACGCCCACTACAACCAACTATAGGGAGCGCCATTACCCCATTTACCTATTCGTTTATCTTTGAGGTACCCCTAGGGGAGCTTCTTTAGGGGGGCAGCATACCTATACATTGTCTTAAGCGCAGTCATTACACCATATACATCTACAAGCCCATCATGCCTTTGCCTTTGGGAGTCATGCTTTTAACTGTCAGCCTTGCAATGCCTCATGGGACTTGCAGTTTTGCAACAGCTGGAGGGCCACAGGTTGAGCACCCTCTTTTATTGCTCTCTGGTGACAGCTGTCTAAAGCTGGCCATACACTGTAAGTTTTCTCTCATTCAACACTGTGGGCTGAAGAAGAGAAATCTGTTGAGTTTTCCATTCCACAGCATAAGTGGAGTTCTCTCCCCTGCTGGCTATTGTGATCTGACAGTTGGCACCCACAGCTATCAGAATACCCAAATAATCAAACAATGGCTGCATCTGTTTTGATCCAGATGCTGTTCAGTTGACTATTTTCCGACTGGCTCCATTAACTTTCAGATCGAAGAATGTTGGGGAAGGGGATGCCAATAGGACCACCCTTGGCTCAAATTTAGGGCTGGTTAACCTACAAAGACTATTTCCTCCCTAATATCACTCTCATTGACATCTGATGCTTCTGGGTGTGTCGAATGCCTGCATACCACACACGTGTGTTAATGCACATTGAGGAAGAAGTGTTATTATCTTTTTGAATGGGCTGCCAAAACCCTGCAATGTACAAAAAAACGGACCTGTAATTTTTTGTAATGGAGTGCTCATACATTGTCTTCTACTGTGTTTGTGCTTAAGTGATTTCCTTCATTTTGGAGAGATATCCTCTCATTTCCTGTTGTCTGTACAAAGCAGAAAGTGAAAGAAACCCCCCCCCCCCTCCCCCCAACTATTCCCATTTTCGTAGATACTTGGCTTATAATATTTGATGCTATCATGTCTGTTAGGGGGAGATTTGAGCCCTTAAAACGTGTCGGCTTATTCCACGTTCAAAACAAGAAAATTCTTACTTGACTTATTCAAGCTTTGCGGTGCTCTCATCCTTTTATTATTCTAGAGATCCCCCTCCCAAAAAAAAAACAAAAAAAACCACAGAAATTGTAGCCATTCCCAAATTCATCCAAAATGAAAACCACAAGTTTTGTCTTTAGATATTTTTTTTATTGTTTCACAAAGCAATCACTAGGTCCGAGTGCTGTCATGTGGGGGTTGGGTAAGTGTCTTTAGCCCTGTGGGATCTCAGGCCATATATGGTGAGAATTTTCTAAGATATTTGAGGGTGCTCTAATGAGCAAAAGGGGTGCAAATTCTTGCATCATAGTGGTAAGTCTCCTAAATGTTCTGCTCAATGAAAGGGCTAAATTAAACCCGCATGGGCAAAGTAATAGGTCTTCTTTATATATATATAAACCTGCATGGCAAGGTATGAAGTTTTTTCTTACCTTCCATGGACTTTCATGCTGCTCTGTTCACCACCCAATTACAGCTGCAAGTCTTTTTGGGGATGTCTCTACCAGCTTTGCACATCAAGAGAGTGACATTTTTGCCCATTCCTCTTTGCAAAATAGCTCAAGCTCTGTTAGATTGGATGGAGAGCGTCTGTGAACAGCAATTTTCAAATCTTGCCACAGATTCTCATTTGGAATTTGGTCTGCACTTTGACTGGGCCATCCTAACACATGGATATGCTTTGATTAAACCATTCCATTGTAGCTCTGGCTGTATGTTTGGGGTCGTTGACCTACTGGAAGGTGAACCTCCGCCCCAGTCTCAAGTCATTTGCAGACTCTAACAGGTTTTCTTCTAAGATTGTCTTGTATTTGGCTCCATCCAGCTTCCTATCAACTCTGACCAGCTTCACTGTCCCTGCTGAAGAAAAGCATCCCCACAACATGCTTCCACCACCACGTTTTATGGTGGGGAGAGTGTGTTCAGGTGTGCAGTGTTAGTTTTACACCACACATAGTGTTTTGCTTTTAGGCCAAAACCTTCAATTTTGGTCTCATCTGACCAGAGTTCCTTCTTCCGCATGTTTGCTGTGTCCCCCACATGGCTTCTCGCAAACTGCAAGCAAGACTTCTTATGGCTTACTTTCAACAATGGTTTTCTTTTTGCCACTCTTCCATAAAGGCCAGATTTGTGGAGTGCACGACTAATAATGCAGCTCCTCCAGAGTTGTCATGGGCTTCTTGGCTGCTTCTCTGATTAATGCTCTCCTTGCCCAGCCTGTCAATTTAGGTGGACAGCCATGTCTTGGTAGGTTTGCAGTTGTGCCATACTCTTTCTATTTTGAGATGATGGATTGAACAGTGCTCTGTGAGATGTTCAAAGCTTGGGATATTTTTTATAACCTAACCCTGCTTTAAACTTCTCCACAACTTTATCCCTGACCTGTCTGGTGTGTTTCTTGGCCTTCATGACGCTGTTTGTTCACTAAGGTTCTCTAACAAAACTCTGAGGGCTTCACACAACAGCTGTATTTATAGAGACATTAAATTACACACAGGTGGACTCTAATTTACTAATTAGGTGACTTCTACAGGCAATTGGTTCCACTAGATTTTAGTTAGGGGCTGAATACAAATGCATGCCACACTTATCAGGTATTTATTTGTAAAAAAAAATTGAAAACTATTTATCATTTTCCTTCCACTTCACTAATATGTGCCACTTCCCAATAAAGTACATTTACGTTCTTGGTTGTAACAAGACAAAATTTGGAACATTTTAAGGGGTATGAATACTTTTTCCATGCACTGTAGATACGGCCCTGCAGCTAACCTGTTACCTAAATAGGCAAATTGTAGGTAAGCATTAAAAGGAAGGGCTTGTTTCAATATTTTTAGTACACGGGGGTATCAGTGTCGTCCTTAATCAACCCCAGCTCAGTGCGCTTCGAAGCAATTAGCAGGTTATAAGTCTGTAATCTATCTGAAGCAATAATAGCAAAATGAATTTAGAACAAACATCAAAACATAACAGAGGGCTTGGAAACTATCTCAGCATCTGTAACCTTTAATTCTTTGTTGGTGACACAATGCAGCCCTGGATTCACACTGGGACTTTCAGAAAGGAACGGATCTGATTGCAATGGGATTTATTCCGAGAGATCTCTCATGAGAGATATAATGGCGTAAATTAGCAGTTATACAGCACAGGCACACACTACTCCCATTATTGATGGAGAGGCTTTCAAAACCCCAAGGCTATTCAAATGCAATTACAGGAACTCGGCTTGTCCAATGAGAAGGATTGCATTTTCCTTAATCATTTATTATTATTGAAGGCTTCCTCGCATTTTTATTTATGAGCTTGTACTTTGATTATTTCATAAGCTGATATTTAGCTAATGGACACTTTGCAAACCACCGTTCTAACCCATTGACAACTTAAGCGATGAAATAATATATGTATAAATAGAAGGTGTATGTATTTCTTTGCACTGAATATACCTGGAAGAAAAATGCAAAGACTGGTTGAATTTGCCATACAAAATGTTCAGAATCAGTCCTTTTATGAGAGAAAACAATTCCTGTGGGTTAAAAGTGTGCCACGGTGCTCCAGTGACTGGTGGTCATGTTGAAAGGTGGGTGTTGTTCCAAAGAACTGCAGTACAAGCTAATGGACAGTAATTTGCGTGGTGCGTTGTGTGAGCAGTTTTTTACAATGGCACCCCAACACGCAACTACAGTAGATCCCAATGTATGTGCACTGCGTTATAAAAATGTAGGTCCAGTTTGTTGTACATTGTAGAGCATTGGCAGCCCATTCAATAAGATCATAGTATTTCTTCTCGATGCACATTAATCTGCATGAGTACACAGACATCTGACACTCCTGGAAGTGTCAAATTTTAATGAGAGTGATAGAGGGAGGGAGCAGTCAAGGGCTGCAAGAATGGTCATTATAATACTTCTTCTCTAACAGGGAACTGGCCTTTTGCCTTGTTTAGAGACCTGCCAGGTGGTCTCTTTAACCACTTCAATACATGGCACTTTCAGCCCCTTTCTGCCCAGGCCAATTTTTAGCTTTCAGTCCTGTTACACTTTATATGACATCAGCAATCAGCAAAACTCATGCTCCCTTCAGTAATGCCACGTACGCACGGTCGGACTTTTCGGCTACAAAAGTCCGACAGCTCGTCCGACAGACTTTCGACTGACTTTTGGCGGACTTGAGGCAGACTTTCTAACGAACGGACTTGCCTACATACGATCACACAAAAGTCCGACAGATTCGTACGTGATGACGTATACCGGACTAAAATAAGGAAGTTGATAGCTAGTAGCCAATAGCTGCCCTAGTGTGGGTTTTTGTCCGTCGGACTACCATACAGACGAGCGGATTTCTGGGTCCGGCGTAGTTACGACATAAAGATTTGAAGCATGTTTCAAATCTAAAGTTCGTCAGATTTGCGGCTGGAAAAGTCCGCTGAAAGTCCGGGGAAGCCCACACACGATCAGATTGTCAGCCGTATTTTGTCTGTCGGCGTCCGTCGGACTTTTGTAGACGAAAAGTCCGACCGTGTGTACGCGGCATAAGGTTTCCATTAGACCTTTCTACAGGTACTTCTAAAGTTCAACTTTAAAGCTGAATTCCAGGAATTAAACTCCTTTGTAAAACATGAAGGTACACTATGAGTTAAGCTGCATGACATCTCCTCGGCTTATCTCTGTTTACATCTGACAGTTTTATTAAACTCCCAGAAGATGGCTATCACTGTATTTGTGGGAGTCTGATGATGATGCTTCAGGTCTAAGCATCTACAACATTAGAGTTGGTGCAACTGCTATGCCTGCCCCTCCCTTTCCTTCCTGCCCAATCACAGAAGCCTTTGTATTATGTGAACTCATCCAAAAATACAAAGGCTTCTACGAATGGGCAGCAGAGGGGAGGGGCAGGCATAGTTGCTTTGTGTGCCTTGAGTGTCAGTGTATGTCAGTGTATGCTTGAGCAGAGTCATAAATTCTGTAACTAATAGAGATAAGTTCAGGAGATGTCATGCATCTCCTTGAACTTTACTCATAGTGTGCCTCTACTTCTTACAAAGTGACCGAATTCCTGATATTCAGCTTTCAAGAAAGAACATACATGAGTAGATATAATCTAAAAACATTTAAGTTTACTACTAATTATGTCTTTGAAGAAAATTACAATAAACATTAAAATATAGATAATCACTAGCAATCCAGGGCTCTGGACATGCAATGGTGGTCAAAGCTTTTCCACCCCCCCCTCCCCCCCACTGTTCACACAGTGGTGCCCACATCTTTATAACCAACAGAAATTTGTGTATTGCAGAGAGTGTGCCAGAGTTCTGACTTTCAAAGCTGAAAGTCAACATTTTTATTATAAGTCTTGGAATTGAAGGCTACCTACAGGCACAGGGGAACCCACAATTATGTGCCCGCTTTTCACTGCATAATTCTTTTTTATTTTTTATTTTAAAGGTAGTACAGATTCAGTGCAATCAAATATACCAAGTTGGCATACAGTAAATAAAGCATTACTTTTTCTGTAAAGGCATTTTTTATTGCACCATTTTACATTACCACATTATGCCAGGCAGCTATATCTGCTGTCATTTAGCAGAGCTGCTTCTTTTATCCCAGTGCAGCTGCATTGACAGAGCCATGTCAAAAGCTTTTCTCTAAGGACAATGGGGGAACCTCATAGAGGGTATTGTAGACACCCTTTAAAATTCTGTCAGCCACTGTACCAAAATTGTGGGAGCTAACAGCTGATTCAAGACATGCTAGTAGGTTAATTGGCTTCTGTCCAAAATTGGCCCTAGTATATGAATGTGAGTTGGGAACCTTGGATTGTGGGCTTGTGTGCTGCGTAAATTGATGGCACTATGTTGATAGGGACAATTGTAGACACGCACCCACATGCATTCAGGTTGAACTGGATATACTGGTGTCGTTATTCAACCTTACTAACTATGCAACTACTTGTCACGGACAGATACATGAATTTGTTGCTGCCTGGAACTGAGGTCGGAGGATAATTTTATAGTAGGGATGAGCAGCCCCTAATAGGAATCAGAGAGACTTGTTCCCTATCATGTTTGTTGACTGACACCATGAGGCCGTTGGAGGATCCATAGCCACTATTCAGACCAATAGCACTGTCAATAACAGAGAAGTGGACCTGATAAAGAACTAGTCTATCGGTTCCCCATCAGGCCCTGCCCACCCAGTGACACAAGTTTTCCATAATTTTCCAAATATGTGCATTGTCGTATTTGGGTAATGACACCACCACTATCCTGAATATGCTCGTAAATACAAATATGCTCTAGAACCCTGGTACCCAACCTGCAGGCCAAGGGCTGTATGAGGCCTTTTATTATTTGATCTGTGGACATCAGCAGTCTGTAGTGGGAACAGTGATTAGGGTAGCATTGGTCTCTATTAGCCTCATGTAACACGTTCCCTTTTTCATATTGTCTTCTGCAGCATATCCCCTGCCAAAAATGTATCCTGTACACAATCTATGAGCCTCCTTTCCTCTATTAGGTCAACAGTTTCTGACATCTAAAGCATTACACATATTGAACATTGTGTGGCCCTTTGGTGATGTTAGGGGTCGCATTTGACTGCCCTACAGCAGCCATTCTTAACCAGGGTTCCACCAGAAGTTCATAGGAGGTTCCTTGAGCTGTGGCTGATTGACCTGCTATGTATGGTTCCTGCATAGTTCTGTGGCCAATGCCACTTGGCCGAGCCAGCCACATGACAGTAACAATCATTTTAGCTGTCCGTAAATGTCGTATTCTGACCTCCACTGTGAGGGCTCGTGCACACTAGCGCTTGACAGGCGGGGAGGAGGGGTTGTATCACCTCCTCACTGCCCGCTCGAACCCCTTGATCCCTGTACCAGTGTGCTGCAACCGCGTGCAGGGTGCTTGCAGAGCAGGCACATTCATTGAATAGGTTGTGTTCAGCATGTGCGGCTAAAGGGGGTAGCGGTTGAAGGAAAGTAAAAGGACAGCTCATGTATTCTCTAGGGTAAATAGAGTAGGTAAAGAAAGGCTGCAATGGAACGTGCTTCAGCCAATCAGTATGTGAAATATCACCTTCAAAGAAGAGCACAGCAAACAAATAATTGTGAACACCAGGACAAAAAAAAAAAATTATGTAAAGTAAAGCTGGATACACACTACAGTTTTTTTTTTTTTTTTTTACAATTCTTTATTTATTCATATAAAGGGTGTTGGAGAATACATAGTTACATCACATTTAAACATTTACAAATACATCTATTCGGTACTTAATATTTGCTTCTAGTATTTCCTTAAAGTTCCTTAGTCTCTACATAAGCATTCATAGATTATACCCTTATAATTTTACCTAAATTAGGACCTCGGTACTACCCGGCTTATTCCCAATATCTTATTCCTTATTTATTTCTCCAATCCTCCCTTTAGTTCCTTTTATTAAATACCCCAGGCCCTACCTATACCCAAAAAAAACCAAAAAAAACAAAACAAAAAAACAATCTCCTACTCCTCCTCATCCTATTCCCCTCTACACAGCGAGATATAAAGTAGTTCTACCTAAGACATTCTCATTCTTCTGTTCTATCTTCCATCTTTCTCTTCCCTTCTTCTGAACATACAAATCGGTCCCATATTGACCAAGTTTGTACATATTGTTCTTTTCTATTTTGTGCTGCGTGGACCAAGTCTTCTATGGCTCCAATTTCTCTGACTTTATTAAGCCACCTTGCAATAGAGGGTGGTCTTGTATCTCTCCAACACATAGTGACACAGGTCTTGGCAGCATTTACCAAGTGGCACAACACGGACTTTTTATATACTTGCATCGGGATCTGTGAGCAATGGAGCAGAAAAAAAGCGGGATCATCTGGTATTAAGAAATCTGTAAGTTTTTGGGAAATTTTCAGAACCTCTAACCAATATTTTCTGATCTTAGTACAGGACCAGAAAATATGAAGGAGTGTTCCCTCCTCTTTCCCGCATCTCCAGCATCGGTCTGAAGTTTCTGCTGTAAATTTACTGAGCCTCGACGGGGTGTAATACCATCTAGTTAGCAATTTGTAATTGAATTCCTGTGTCCGTGTATTTATTGACGAGTTCATTGCCAAGTAAATGATCTTCCTGCGTTGAGTTGGATTAAAAGTTCTATTAAGATCTCTTTCCCACTTACTAATGGATGGTAGCACAAACTCCTCCGACGGGGTATTTATCAGTGAGTAGATCTTAGAGATCACCCGAGCGAGAGGTTCCTTCTCCTCACAGTATAATTCAAATACCGTAAGTTGACGCCGATAATTTATTGGTGGTCCCAAGGTCCCTAAGAAGTGTCGAATTTGTATTGCTTGCCAGAAATTTACTTCATAATCTCCTCCTGGTTTAATCAGTGCTGCAATTGTTGGCCAAGCCTCCAACTGCACAAAATGTGACACTTGAGACCCTCCCTTCTCCTCCAGTTTACTGAATGCTCCCTTTTCCATTCCTGGTTGGAATCTGGGGTTTCCCAATATAGGGTATAGAGGTGAGTGGGTCGAGGAAAATCTGGGAATACTGCAAAACTTAGCACAAATACGTAGTGTAGGTCCTATAATGGGATGTTTTCTAAGGGTGTGGGGTAACTCCTTGTAGCACCAAGGTGCTCTACGTAGAGGTACGGGGCTCAGCTGTTGTTCCATGTCTACCCATCGCTTAGATTCCCCATGTCTACACCAATCCACTAATCTCCCTATATGAGCCGCTTGGTAGTACTTAAATACATCCGGGACAGCTACCCCCCCATAACACTTGGGTATCGTCATTAGTCTTCTACTAATCCTAGGACTTTTCTTTGCCCATATAAATTTCGAAAAAAGTTTACTTATCTGATGAAAAAAAACCACCGGGATGGTAATGGGTAACGCTTGAAAAAGATACAAAAATTTTGGTAGAATACACATCTTGATAATGTTACAGCGGCCAAACCACGAGTGTAGTCCGTGTTGCCACTTGTCTAGTAGCAACCGTACTGAATTATATAATGGTATAAAATTTGCCGTGAAAGTATTTCCTATCTTTGATGGTACATATGTACCCAAGTAATTTAGCACCGCAGGTACCCATTTAAAATTGAAATTTGGCTGTATGGCCTTTTGTGTTGGAGGTGGCAGCCTCACCCCCATCGCTTCTGATTTCGCGTAGTTAATTTTTAAATTTGATAGGTCTCCATAGATCTTAAATTCTTTCATAAGATTGGGCAATGAGATAAGCGGGTTAGACATGGAAAACAGCAGGTCATCTGCATATGCTGACACTTTATAGTTCTTATTTCCCAAGCATACCCCCTGGATATCCGGGTTTTGGCGAATCTTGTTAAGTAAGGGTTCTAACGCAAGCGCAAACAATAATGGCGACAGCGGACATCCTTGGCGCGTGCCATTTGTAATTTTAAAGGGTTTTGAAAATACTCCGTTTACTTTAACTGATGCTTGTGGTGTAGTATAAACTCCAGATATCCATTGGGTCATACGGTCTCCCGCTCCTATTTGTTTAAGAACCTCAAACATAAATTGCCAATTTACTCTATCAAATGCTTTTTCAGCATCTGTGCTCAAAAAAACGCAAGGTATATTTGTGTCATTGGCGTATTGCACTAAGTTAAGTACCTTAATAGTATTATCCCTCGCCTCACGGGTCGGGACAAACCCCACTTGATCCAAATCCAGTAACTGGGTAAGCAATGGTTGGAGCCGTAGGGTTAGTACTTTGGTGAAGAGCTTTAAATCCACATTCAATAACGAGATGGGCCGATAGCTGCCGCATTCCGCCGGATCCTTCCCTTCCTTTGGAATCACTGAAATGTGTGCCAGTAGCGCATCCGGGGGTAGCGCAGCACTTCGGCCCAGCTCATTATATACCTTTGTCATCTGATTACCCAGTATCGAAAAAAAACTCTTATAATATTGTATGGAAAATCCATCAGGGCCTGGGGCTTTCCCAGGTTTGACTGTTTTTAATGCTTCACTAATTTCTTTGATGGAAATGGGCATCTGGAGATGATATCCGTGGGAGCCGTGCTGAGGAATGGTATTCCTCCATTGTGGTAAGAGGTGAAGCTATTGGGTTCAGATTATATAGAGAGGAGTAGTATTCTCCAAACCTCTGCGCTATTCCCTTTGGCAGTGATATTAACTGTCCATTTCCCCCTTTTATTTGAGGTATATATGTTGTCGTACCTCTTTCTTTAAGTTTCCCAGCCAAAAATTTAGTACATTTGTCTCCCAGTTCGTATGTTGTTTTCCTGCCTAGCTGTATTTTTGCCTTAGCTTTATATCGAAGGATGTCCGTGATCTGCCGCCTCAGATGCATTAATTCTCTCCCCGCAGCGGGTGCCTGTGTCCTCCTATGTTGAGATTCCAAGACCTGTATTTCCTCTAATAGCTTTTTTATCTGTTTTTCTCGTTCCTTCTTACGCCTGGATCCGTGTTTAATCAAAATCCCCCGGATCACGGCTTTATGAGCCTCCCATACCATGCCCGGGTCACTCCCCGGAGTGTCATTTATTTGAAAGTATACCATAATTTCTTTAGTTACATCTTCCCGAATCTCGGGGTCTTGTAACAGGCTCTCATTTAGGCGCCATCGCCACTCCGGGGGGGGAGCCACGCCCGGCAGGGAGAGGCACAGCGTGACCGGGGCGTGGTCCGACCACGTTATACTTCCTATGGAAATCCCCAAAACTGAATCAAGTAAATAATGTGGAACCAGGAATAGGTCTATACGGGAATATGCTTGATGGGGATTCGAAAAAAAAGTGTAATCCCTCTCTCCAGCATGTACAATCCGCCATGCGTCTACCAGCTGTAATTCGTGCAACTTCCGTATTACACCCTTCCTGGTTCCGTTTGAAACTGAGGAGGTCCCGGAGGAGGTATCTACTCTAGGGTCCAACGGGATGTTGAAGTCCCCCCCAAGGATCAACTTTCCCTCCGCGAACTCTGTTAATTCCGATAGAACTTTCCCCAAGAAGGAATCTTGATGTACGTTCGGTACATATACGGTGGCTAACGTCACTTTGGTACCTCCAATATGGCCCTTCAAGAAAAGGTGCCTTCCATTTTTATCTAAATATTTACTTGTAAGGGACCATGGCACCCGATTGGAGATCAGTATTGATACACCTTTAGATTTTGCTTTCTGGTTGACTGCGTGATAGGTGCAAGGGAAGAATCTATTTTGTAAGAAAGGGAGTCCTCCTGCTTTAAAGTGTGTTTCTTGCACAAATGCTATATCCGTGCTGGATCTTTTTAAATCATTGAGGAGCATCCTTCTTTTTTCTGGGACATTAAGTCCTTTGGCATTTAAGGAAGTCACTTTCACTCCTTCCATCTTTCACCGTGAAGTTGAGGGTAAACAGGAAGAGGAGAAAGAACAAAAAACTAAAAAAAAAAAAAAAAAAATAGGAAAACCCCCCTCCCAGACCCTACCCCTCCCCCCTTCTTTACCTATAAAGAATCCCTCCCCCCACCCCTATTACCGATCCCCCCTCTAAATCCCTAAGGAGTTAGGCCCACCTCTAACCTCTAGCCTTTATTTCCTGTGGGCCCTAGCCTATATAGGGGATTGGCCTGAGTCGGATGCGAAGCTCAGCTTCCATCCCCATCCCCCCAACCGTCCGTATACCAAAGTATCATATCACATCTTATTTTACCTCTTCATCTGCCTCATCCAATGTTTTCTCACCCTCCCCCCCACCCCCCCCCCCTCATTTTCAGTTATCTGGTAACAATGTCCATCCATTCCTTTGTTTATCACAGACAGGATAGTCAGTGAGAGCACCCTACAGGTAATCCAGGGGGGTAAAAAAAAAAAAAAAAAACGGCAATCAAATAGACAGGTGGGGGGGGAGGCCGAAAAGGAGAGGTCCTTCTCTCTGATATTCCGTCTCTAATTCCCTGACCCCTCACCTCCCCATCCCCCCTCAGCACCTCCCAGGTTCCTCTTTCACTCTATCGCCGTCCCATCCCCCTGACCCCCCTGTCTCCATGTATGATAAACCCCTCCTCCACCTTTCTCCTCTCTGTTTCCTTCATCTCAGTTACTCAAAGTTCCAATATCTCCATTGTCATAGACTATTTATATCAATCCCCTCAGGCTGCCCTCCCCCCTCCCATCCCGAGAGGGACCCCACCTCTATTCCAAAAAAAAAAAAAAAAAGGGGGGGGGAGAGGGAAAACAAAAAAAAATTTTTATTAGGGGGGGGAGAAAAGTCCCCCACCTCCCAATGAATTAATTCATCCTTTAGTTACATTTAGTGACATTTCTGTGTCGTAATTCCAACCAATATGTTAGTGCAGTATATATGAGAGGAAGAAAAAAAAAAAAGAAAAAAAAAAAAGGACCTCCTCTTTTTCTGATAGCTTAAATCAACATTCGTGACATTATTTGTGACATTATTTCGTGACCTTATCCAAAAAAAAAGAAACCCTTTGTGACAATCTTTTCTATTCAATTAGTTCAGATTCAATATATCTGTGACCCCCACCAACATACATAAACCAAAACACTTCTAACGTGAGTAATTTAGCATAAAACACCAATAAGTGTCATTAATCCAACTTCAATTCTATGTGGTAATATCCTTGATTAATTCCCCGCAAACCCCCCACACGACCAATCCCCCAGGAAGGAAAAAAAAGGGGAAGAATGTATATATATATTTGAAAAAAAAAAAAAGGGGGGTACCCCTTAAAAAAAAAAAAAAAACTCCAAAATAAGAGGTGGTCCCAGTCCATTTACTACATTTCATGTCCCGGCAGCTCACCAAACAAAAGAAAATTGGGAGAGAAGGAAAAAAAAAAAAAAGAAACCAGAAAAGGGGGAGAGGAGAAGAGAAAAAAAAAAAAATTAAACATATCACAATGGTGAGGAGGGGGGAGGGGAGGCAAGGGGGGAGGGCCCTTGGGCATCCTACCCCCCCCCCCCCCACCCCTCACCTCTCATATCTTCCCTGTTAAGGGGCAACCTCATTCCCTCCCTTCCCCAATATTAACTCATCATCCCCCCTCGGAGGAGGCCTCATTGCTCCTATGGACCCTGGGGTGGGTTGTAGCCAGTTTGGAATCGCCATATTATCCACCCCCAGGAAAATAAACAAGTCTGGGAGGTCAGTGGGGTGTTTCAGCTTAAATGATGATGAACCCCTTTTTACAGTTAGTGAGATAGGGTAACCCCATCGATATGACCCCCCCATGTTCTTAATTCTGTCCAATAGGGGGCGTAGCATTGCTCTTCGCTGTAGAGTAGCTGGTAAGATTTTTACTGAGAACCCCTTATTGTCAGCGAAATTTGGTTGTACGCAAAGCACACAGCCAAATCTCCTGTTTCTAATCATAATAGCAATTTCGTCTAATGAAACAAATGCATCTCACCTTTTGATCGTATCCATCCTCTGGTGTGTGCCCCAGCCATCCAACAAGACAAATAATCACATCCTCCTCGTTCAAGTTCCAAAAACCCACTGCTAGCCAGCCCCAGCTGTCTGCGTGAGTCACTTTATTAGCATATCAATAGGAGGTCCCACAGCTCGAGGGTTCGGCCTCCAACAGCCAATAACACCTCTTACAAAGCTTGTGACCTCCCAGGATATCAATGACCATATAAGGATTTAACAACACAGGAAAATGCAAAACAACCAATGAACAATGACTACAGGAGTCTCATGGGTGTGTCTGAGCAGAGACAGGGTGCATGTATGTTTTTAGAAGCCACATGGCTTTCAAACATTAACCCTGTCTCCAACCAGAACCCAAAAGACTCCCGTATTTCCGTTGATAGAAATCCCTATTATACATTGTTCCAGAGAACAATGTATACCTGGGATTATTCTACTGTCTTTGTGGACGAGAGATTATCGGCAGGTGTACACTCACTGGGCCACAAATGTGTTGATCAGGCACACAGGGGCAACATGAGAGCACACTCGTTAAACCGATAATGTCTTTGCAGAGCGAACACACCCCCACCAGACGATCGTTCTGTGCATCGCACAGGGGCCCTTAGCTGGCGGACATGTCCCCACTCCACAAACATTTCTCTACATCCCCACAGAGCTTTTCACTACCAAACGGATCTCAACCAGGGTTGGTCTATCCCAGTCAGCTATTAGAGCGGGCTGTGATTGAACACACACACTGGGAGACTCTTATGACAATACATTAATATAAAATTTTCCACAACATTATGTATAATTTCACCCGCATCCCACGCCTTACGGCTAATCAGTTCTTTATGTCCGTAACGGTGAAAACAGCATATAACGTCTCGGGGTCTACTTAAGTCTGTTGAGCGGGGTCCTAAGGATCTATGTATCCTCTCAATTTCTAGGGTCTGAGGTGGGGTGAAGTTGACCAACTGATGGCATATTGCCATAATCGTGGGCTGCAAGTCCTCCTTCCCTATTGCCTCCGGTACCCCCCTGAACCTCAAATTTTTACGCCTGCTGCGGTCTTCCATTTCCTCCACTCGGAGCTGCAGTGAGGAGGCATAACCAGATTGTATTATCTGTGCCTGCTCCAGTTGTTTGACCCGGATCTCCAGGGAAGCTAGTGCGGTGCTTTCCACTTCAAGCTTATTAGCTATCTGTTGTACCTCTTTTTGAACAGCCTTTATCTCTCTACTATGTGCCTCCTCCAAGCATGCAATCATCTTCTCTATGTCCACCCGTGTCGGCAGGGCTTGCAGGAGCGCTCTAAGATCTCTGTCATCATACCTTGTAGCTGTCTCCTCCAACAGGTGTGTATCCATGTTGCCTTGCACTCCCTCCTCTGATTCCAGCCTCTCTGGAGGTGCCGGTCGGGTATGCTCTGTTAGATCGAGGCTCTCACGTGCTGCTTTGGGCGTCTGCTTTTCAAAATCCGCGCCTCTCTGTTTCTCTGCCGTTCGGCTTCGTAATACCGCCGCTCGTGTTTCCGGGAAATATTGCTGGATCTCGGGCTGCACAGGTGTTCGCTGGGGTTTGTTGTCTCTCTTCCTCATTACGGGTTAGGTTTCCGGGCTCAGGTCCACTTAGTTTGCCCGCTGCATTATTAGCTGTATAAAGCAGCTTAAACAGCCGGAGGGTCTGGGGGATGGACGGAGCCTCTGCGAGCGTGTGTCTCTACTCCATCTTCCTCAGGCCACTCCCCCTCTCAATGATTCCAATTGTTAAAGGAACATCTCAGAACAGACCACACACTACAGTTTTTTTTATGCAACCCCAAAAACTGACAGCTCTGGTTGGAAGCGGCTGTTCTAACCATGAGAGGTTAGTCCAGCAATCTTCCCCGTTGTGGTTTTGTGATCTAACTAGGGGACGCCCCCCCCCCCCATGCCATTGGCTGAGAGCGCTGATCGGGAGTTGGTCGGCTGCTGGTTTTCCAGCATGCATGTCCGACATGCACACGGGCAGAATGTCGGCTGGTGTTTTTTGTACAGTACCGGCAAATGTCTCCCAACCTTCTGCCCGTGTGTACGGGGCTTAAAGGTTAAAACAATTACACATATCCAATACTAACCCAGTGTACAGGGTGTAATTGCAGACGGCACCTGGCTGGTTTATCTCTTTTTACAGATACATTGCAGTTTCTTTTTTTAAAAGTTCTAATTATGTGTAACTGTAAGCAAACAGCTAAATACACATTTGATATACAAGTGTGACCAGTCTTACCTGCCAAAAACTGTAATTCTATACAGCTAGTTCTAATCCAGACACCCTGCCAAACACTACTCAAAATCCTAACCTTTCACTGCTCTCCATTGCAGTCAGAGCAATACAACTCAGCCAGGCCTGTGATTGGATGGTAAAGGAGCAGCAGCTCTCTCCACCGATCAGCAAGCACCAGTGGCAAGATTAAAGAGCACTGAGCAATGCAATAAAGTCCAAATAGTTTAAAGCGGAGTTCCGCTTAAAAAAAATAAAATAAAAGTCAGCAGCTAAAAATACTGCAGCTGCTGACTTTTAATAATCGGACACTTACCTGTCCCAGGGTCCAGAGATGCGGGGGTTCGAAGCCCTGCTCGTCTCCCCCTCCGCTCGGCGCCGCCGGCATTGTAACTGTGGGTGCCCGGCTGCACCCACTGCGCATGCACAAGCCACGCCGCGCACCATGACTGGCCGTGTAATCTTCTGGGACCTGTGACGTGTCCCAGATGATTGCCTAGAGGGAGGGGGTAGAGGTGATCTTCCTTCCGACGCCGAGGGAAGTGACGTAAGGAGCCGAGGTGAGTAAGGAGGCAGATTACGAGGGACCCCCTAGCAACAGGCATTAAGAGGTGAGTAAAAAAAAAAATGTATTTCCAAATTTTATTAATCATTTTAATGCAACTGAAAAATGCTAAAATAATTTTAGGAGTGGAACTCCACTTTAACTCTCATCTCCCCCCGTCATAAAGCTGATATGTAGTTGACCACATGAGCCATGCACAACCACAGATTAAAGTACTATTTACAATACATTTAATGGTCCATTTAATAAACATTCATTACAAGAATGTCAGAAACATTTGTGCAAGCTGAACAAAATTTCACTGTGTGTTCTCTAATAGATGAATTCCTGTGTCATCAGCTCTATCTAGTTGCCAAAATGCAGTATAGTTGTCTAAAATACTTCAATGAAAAAATACCACCTTTTGGCCATTAGATGAAGCTGATGATACAGGAATAAACTATTAGAAAAAAAAGAGAAACTTTTGTACAGCTTGCACAAAAGCTTTTTGACATTTGGCCAACAAATGTTTTATGAATAGAGCCCTTAGAATAGACATTGCATGTGATTCACACCGAATTGCTGTGCAGATCACATGTATGGCTGAAATCGCATCACATTCGCACCAAAATGGTGCAGAATCCTTTTTTTGTTCCGTACTGGAATCGGATTGCATGGGTGTTTACACCCATGCGATCTGATTCCTGCACCATTTCACAGTTTGCACTGCGATCTGCGAACCGAACTGGGGGTGTCGTTAACTTCACAGATCTCAGTGTGAACCAGTGTGTGATTCAGGTGAACCCACACTGAATTTGCGGGGTTCCCGCATCACACCAGTGTGAACCGAGCCTTAAAGTAGGTCAAAACACTTTATGGACAACATTTAGTTGTCACAAAATTATATATTGCTCAAACATGCCATGGGCATATGTGGAATTACACCCCAAAAATACATTCTGCTGCTTCTCCTGAGTATGGGGATACCACATGTGTGAGACTTTTTGGCAGTCTAGCTGCGTACAGGACCCCGAAAACCAATCACCACCTTCAGAATTTCTAAGGGCATAAATTTTTGATTTCACTCCTCACTGCCTATCACAGTTTCGGAGGCCATGAAATGCCAAGATAGCACAACCCCCCCCCCCCCCCCCCCAAATGACCCCATTTTGGAAAGTAGACAACCCAAGCTATTTGATGAGAGGTATAGTGAGTATTTTGCAGATCTCACTTTTTGTCACAAAGTTTTGAAAATTGAAAAAAGAAAAACAAAAATACATTTTCATTTTTTTTATCTTTATTTTCAAAAACAAATGAGAGCTGCAAAATACTCACCATGCCTTTTAACAGATACCTTGGGGTGTCTACTTTCCAAAATGGGGTAATTTGTGGGGGTTTTGTGCTATCTTGACATTTCAGGGCCTCCATAGCTGTGATAGGTTGTGAGGAGTAAAATCACAATTTTACACCCTTAGAAAGCCTGAAGGCGGAGATTGATTTTTGGAGTCCTGGACGCAGCTAGGCTCCCAAAAAGTCTCACACATGTGGTATCCCCATACACAGAAGAAGCAGCAGAATGTATTGTTGGGTGTAATTCCATATATAGCCATGGCATGTTTGAACAATATATCAATTAGTGAAAACTTTGTGTAAAAAAAAAAAAATTCCCGAAACTTGTGGCAAAATATTAAATATTCCATGGACTCAACATGCCTCTCAACAAATAGCTTGAAGTGTCAACTTTCCGAAATGGGGTCATTTTTTTTGGGGGGGGGGGGGGGGTTGTGCTTTCTTGACATTTCATGGCGTCCGAAACTGTGATAGGTAGTAAGGAAGTGAAATCACCATTTTATGCCCTTAGAAAGCCTGAATGCGGTGATTGGTTTTCGGGGTCCTGTACACGGCTAGTCTCACACATGTGGTATCCTGGTACTCAGGAGAAGCAGCATAGTGTATTTTGGGGTGTAATTTCACATATGCCCATGGCATGTTTGAGCAATATATCATTTAGTGACAACTTTGTGCAAAAAAAAAAAAAATTTTGTCGTTTCCCGACACTTGTGGCAAAATATAAAATATTACATGGACTCAACATGCCTTTTTGTACCAGCGTCTGGCCTTACGGGCAATTAAGTACGGCGCCAGCATCTGGTCGTTGAGGTCCACCCCTCCAATGTTTAGGTTGTATTTGTTGACACAGAGGGGTTTCTCCACAATACCAGTCGGCGTTGGAGTTTGGACTGTTGTATCTGCGTGAAGGGAGGACAGAATGAAAACATTCTGATTATCCCTCCACTTCACTGTGAGCAAATTATTACTTCTCAAGCAGGCTCTCTTCCCCCAACTCTACAAGCCATTGGGGGAAGTCCCGGCAATTAGATCGCACGGTGCCACATGCACCAATTCCACAATCAAAAAGATGACTAAAAAGCGGCTTGTGTAATAATTGTCCACGTACAAGTGGTACCCCTTTCCCAATAAGGGAGACACCATGTCCGCCACAATCTTACCAGCTCTTCCTATGTAGTCTGAGCAGTTCTCCAGCTCCACGTGACTATCTCTTCCCTCGTAAACCATAAAACTACATGTATAGCCTGTTGCCCTGTCACAGAGCTTATACATCTTGACTCCATATCTGGCACGCTTGCTGGGAAGATACTGTTTGATAGACAAGGGGACTCATCAACGCAGACAACTTGATGGGGAGTAAACAAGGCTGCAAACTGTTGGTTGAAGTGGTTTACGAGGGGCCGAATTTTGTACAGCCGATCATATCCAGGGTCACTCTAAGGACGACAGTCATTGTCGTTGAAGTGCATAAATCGCAAGATCTGCTCGTATCGTGTCCTGGTCATGCAAGCAGAGAACACGGGCATATGATGAATTGGATCAGTGGACCAATATGACCGCAACTCACTTTTATTAGTTATGCCCATGAGGAGGGATAGGCCCAGGAAGGTCTTAAATTCGGAAACTGTAATAGGTTTCCAATCTCTGGCAAGGGCCAACTGGGGATTAGCGGCGATGAATTGACCAGCATACAAATTGCTTTGGTTCACAATAGATCTATAGAGATCTTCCGTGAAAAACAGCGAAAAAAATTAAGTGACATAAAATCAACTGTTTCCACCTGAATTCCGGGTTGGCCAGTGAATAGGGGAAGTACGGGTGCTGCAGAAGTGGTGGGTTCCCAATTCGGATTGGCAAATGCAGCGGAAAGGGCACTATGGGCTCGACGGGCCTGTGTTTGTCTTCTTGGTGGCTGCAGGACACTACTTGTGCTAGCCACTGCATCAATTTGAACTGCACTTATGGGAATCGCCACATCACCAAGTGTTACTGCAGTGCTGGATGTAGGACCAGGATGTACTAGGCCGCTGGTGCCTGCCAGTTCACCAGAAGGATGAGCGGCACTAGTACTGGCTCTCTGCTCCATACGAGAGCCCTGCGGTTCTTGCACCTCAACAACAGCAGAGGAACAGGGTCGGGTGACCTTGGCAGGGACCACTACTCCGTCGTCAGAGCTATCTGTCAGGGCGCCGCTGCTGTCTACCGGTTCGTATTCTGAGCCTGAATCTGACTGGGTGACTTCCTCTTCACTCTCATCTGTCATGGTCAGAAACGTGTAGGCCTCTTCACTAGTGTACCTTCAATTGGACATTGTGGCCTCTAAATTTACTGGTACAACTAGTAAAAATCACAGGAAAAAAGAGCACCTGATTGTCAGCGACTGCTTCAAACACTACCAAAAAAACTGTTAGCGTTCGCAGGGATCCGGCCCGACTCTGCAAACGCTGCAGTTATGTGTTTTGTAAGTGACAGTGATCGATTGATACTACACTTGGGTGGGTTGGGCGGAGGGGCTAAACGAAGGTGCTAGCAAATATCTGGGCTGATCCAGCTAACGCTGCGTTTTTTGGGAATCCTAAACTACTGGGGATGCTAGTATAGATCTGATCAGATCAAATATATTGATCCGTTCACACTATACTAAGGGAGATGTATGGTGCGTGCATTGGTGTTAGCACTACTGGCACTAATCTGACGCTGCCTGGGGCTGACACAGACCCTAACAGATGCTAAAACCTAACTGATGTCACCTGCCGGGGGGGTTAAAACTTTATTCAGCAATATATGGCGGGTACGCTATATAAACCTGACAGTGACAGTAACTAGCTACCTGGCTAACTACACATTGACAGGGGGGTGATCAAGGGGTTAAACCTTTATTAGGGGGGTACCCTAACGCTGATTAGAGTCACAAATGACACCAGTACAGTAATCAAAGAAAAATATGAAAACTGCACTTGGTGACTTTGTGACAGGGAGTGAAGGGGTTAACTGGGGGGAGGGGGGGGGTGACCGGGGGGAGAAAAGTGTACCTTTGTGTACTGTGTCAGTGTAGTGTTGGTGCAACTCACGTTTAGATGTCCTCTCTCCTTTTTCTGTAACGGAAAAGAATTCCAGAGAGGGAGATGACATCACTTCCCCTGCCTGTGTTTACACTTGTGTCTCCCATTCGCCAGAACCGATCACCAGGTCCAGGCCAGAAATCATTGGCCTGGGCCTGGAAATTGATCGATTCTGAAGCCAATCCGATCGCCGCGGGTGTGCTGGGTGCGCGCGTGCGTGCCCCCTAGGCAGCTGCGAGCTCGATGTACAGCTACGACGCCTTGCCCAGGAGAACATAACTTCGGCGGCTGATCCGCAACCAGGTCAAAATTATTTCCTCCATCCAAGGAATCTTCATTGGCATTTGTTTTTATCTGGAGAAGGGGAGGGAGGGGTTTTCTCAGTTAACCACACCTTCCTATCTGCGTGCCTGAGCTAAGGGCAGATGAATTCCAGGAAGTAAATGCTGCATGATTTACCTGCCTTTACTCAAGATGGCCGCACCTTAAAATTCAGGGGGAGGGGGGGTTCAAAGTGATTTCTCAACAAAATAAAGCATGCAGACATGGATGGATGGGTGAATTTGCTTTCAATATTAAAAATGATTTAAGTAGCGTTTATAGTTTGTGGTGCTCAGATAAAGTTGAGTTCAACTTTAACAATTTACTCACAACTCATTCATGTAGTATATTCCCCAGGGTTTGCGATTTGTATATTCATGTATACATACAGTAAAGTGCAAAAGTTTTAGGCAGGTGTGAAGACATGCCATAAAGTAAGAATGCGTTCAAAAATATATATTTTATTATTTATTTTTATCAATTTGCAAAATGCAAAGTGAGGGAAGAGAAGAAAAATAGAAATCAAATGAATATTTGGCGTGACCACCCTTTGGCTTTAAAACGGCATCAATTCTTCTAGGTACACCTGAACATCGTTTTTGAATTAACTCCAAACATCTCGGAGAACTAAGCATAGATCTTCTGTGGATGAAGGCTGCCTCAAATCCTTCTGTTTCTTCATGTAATCCCAGACAGACTCCATGATGATGAGATCTGGGTTCTGTGGGGGCCAAATCATTACTTCCAGGACTCCTTGTTCTTTACACTGAAGATAGTTCTAAATGACATTGGCTGTATGTTTGGGGTCATTGTCCTGCTGCAGTATAAATTTGGGGACAATCACACGCCTCTCTTATGGTATGATATGATGGATAAGTATGTAGAATGATACAAAGTAGTGGCCATCAGTGTTATACCTGACAGTAATTGTAGAAAGGGGAGAAGGACCTGGCTATTAAATTGCAAAATATGTTTCAGGTAGTAAGTGGTGTTTCAGTTGAAGAGTCGTTAGTTTAAGGCCTCATTCTCACGAGGCGGATCCGCTTCCACGGAGTCCGCCTCGGTCGGGCAGTTCGGCGGGAGATCTCTCTGTTGATCTCCACTGAGCCGGCGGATGGCAGGTCCCTCTCTGCTCACTGAGTGGGGAGTGGCTTGTCGAGCGCCGCTGGTTTCTATGGAAAGTTCGGACGAAAATGGACAGCATGTCCGTTTTCATTAGATCTCACCCAATCCGATCCGATTCGCCAGCGACGGATCTGAACGTAGAGGCATCCATCTGCTTTTAGCGGATCGGACCGGGTCGGATGTTAGCGGACATGTCACTGCTGACCTCTGTCGCTCCATAGACTAGCATGGAGCGCCCGTTCAGGTCCGCCGTCAAAACTGACAGTCGAACCTGAATGGTCCGACCGTGTGAAAGGCGCCTAAGGTCTGGTCTGATATCATTGATTGTATCAAAAACACTGTGCTATTGACTGTTGTGTATCAATAGGTACATAAAGTTTAAGGAGTCTAGGAGCTCCGGGTTGTTCCACAAGTGGGGAAACGGGTATGCATGGTGGCTATTTAGCATACAAGTGCTGAATACAATGTGGTATATTGGAGGGAAGTGTGGAGAACACATAACAAATTAATGCACAGTATCATATTCTGGTCAAGTTCAGTATCTGTGTAAACTGAGGTGCCATGAATGCAGTCCCTTGTGTATCTTGTTCATGATGTCAAGTTCTGTACAGTATTTCAAGATCAAATTAGGTCCCCCATTCTGGAAGGTGGGTAGGAGTAGGAGAGTAACCACAAACCCATGTACAAAGTAGGAGAGTAACATTTGCATGCATTTTGAATGCACAGGTTTGTGGTTCCAAATGTACCAATAGAACATTCTGTAAAAACCATTTCAAGTCAGAGTGTTTAAGATTAACGGGGAGAACCTTTATGGTGTAAAACAGTTTGTACTAAAGCATCTTGATAGTAATGTCAAGTTATAGAAGCCGCAAGACATATGTGGAGCTTGCCCTCTTCTCTCCCACTGTCTTGGCTCAATTGTCTTGCCACTCAAGTTACTTTGCAGTTTCTTCACCTACTTTCAGTGAACCCCCTTATAATTTTCCCCTCACCTCTAACCCAGTAAAATGTACATATACCATTTTAAAGGTCAACATTACATAGTTACATAGTTACATAGTTACATAGTAGGTGAGGTTGAAAAAAGACACAAGTCCATCATGTCCAACCTATGTGTGTGATTATATGTCAGTATTACATTGTATACTCCTGTATGTTGCATGTGTTCAGGTGCTTATCTAATAGTTTTTTTAAACTATTGATGCTCCCTGTTGAGACCACCGCCTGTGGAAGGGAATTCCACATCCTTGCCGCTCTTACAGTAAAGAACCCTCTACGTAGTTTAAGGTTAAACCTCTTTTCTTCTAATTTTAATGAGTGGCCACGAGTCTTGTTAAACTCTCTTCTGCGAAAAAGTTTTATCCCTATTGTGGGGTCACCAGTATGGTATTTGTAAATTGTAAACATTAAATTGGTCTTTCCCAGCAGATGAAGAATATAGTGCCAGTTTTATCCAGAACAGTCTTTCTCAGCCTTTTGACCCGAGAGGAACCCATAAAAAAGTTTCCAGGTCTCAGTGATCCCCTATTAAAAAAAAAAAAAGATTGCCAATTGGAAAAATACCCCTACATTGATGGTCAGTGAGAAGAACCCCCCTTACAGTGGTAGTCAGAATGCTACCCTTACAAACAGCTAAAAATATAATTGGTGTCATGTTGCTAACTCTACCAAGTGATGTAGGCACCACATGGCAGATCAAATGCACATATTTGCCACCACACCACTGATCGTCAATTAGGTCCAAACCTTTATTGAAGAATGATCACACCACAATGGGCATATTGCAAAGTTTCGGAGCCGCGCAGGACCCCTTCGTCATGCATGTCGAATTGATAATCCATGGTTTCTCGGCGAATGTGTGCATTTGATCTGTGATGTTTCAAGTTCCATATACTAAATGAATAATCACATCAAACTAGTACTAGACAGAGTGAACTTCATTGGTGGTGAAAAACAATAAAAATAGTGATGTGAGTCCATAAATTAAAAACAAAGCAAAAAGGCAAAAAAAAGTCCATAAATAGGTATCAGCTTCATGCAGATAGAGAGACACATCCACGCTCCGTCCCGCCGTGACCTATATAAGTGAAGGGAAAGGAAAGGAGTATAAAGTTGTGACTCTCTGTTGAGGTGACTCCAAAACAGTGCTAAAGATGGACCCTTACCACGAACGGTGGACCTCCCTTATAGCAAGGTCTTACGAGCAAGCAGATTTCGCCCTCTGCAGGGACTGTGAAGTGAAGTCATCCAACCCCGTTGCTGTGTCCAGCATCTCCAGCCTGGCGCAGTCCAAGTAGTCTACCTGGTGTAGGGGGGGGAGCGCTCACTCACCCTCAAGGTAATGGATGAAAAAAACAAAAAAGGGCTCCAATGGTGTAGTATATTCCAACAGATTTATTCAAAAGGTAAAAACAGAATCGGAGGAAGCACACTCCGTAAAAATACTATTAAAATACATGAAAAAAAGCAGGCATATAAAAGAAGCGAACACCCGTGCAAATCATGGGGAGAGCTCTGTGATGGCGTACAATGCGTAGCCACGCACTACATGTTTCGTCATAAATGACGTCTTCAAAGGGGCACGGGCGACGCATTGAGCCATCACCTATGTAGTGCTGAGCGTGAGCCAAGCCTCGTTTTCGACTTGGCGTCAAGCAGTGCTTAACAATACTCACAAAATTAGACCGAAAAACCAAGCCTCTACCTGGTGCTCTCCCCGGGACGAGTATTGCCATAGAAACTTCCCTCTAACGGAAATACAGAGAACGTAGAATTTAACCCTATAGATCTGTAATCGTAGGACCGCTTCACCGTACTAATCTGTCCAAATTATAGACTGTGTATAGGGAGGCAAAAAATCGCCCGAAAAAGAGAATACAGTTTTTTTTTTTTCTTAACTGTATTCTCTTTTTCGGGCGATTTTTTGCCTCCCTATACACAGTCTATAATTTGGACAGATTAGTACGGTGAAGCGGTCCTACGATTACAGATCTATAGGGTTAAATTCTACGTTCTCTGTATTTCCGCTAGAGAGATGTTTCTATGGCAATACTCGTTCCGGGGAGAGCACCAGGTAGAGGCTTGGTTTTTCAGTCTAATTTTGTGAGTATTGTTAAGCACTGCTTGACGCCAAGTCGAAAACGAGGCTTGGCTCACGCTCAGCACTACATAGGTGATGGCTCAATGCGTCGCCCGTGCCCCTTTGAAGACGTCATTTATGACGAAACATGTAGTGCGTGGCTACGCATTGTACGACATCACAGAGCTCGCCCCATGATTTGCACGGGTGTTCGCTTCTTTTATATGCCGGCTTTTTTCATGTATTTTAATAGTATTTTTACGGAGTGTGCTTCCTCCGATTCTGTTTTTACCTTTTGAATAAATCTATTGGAATATACTACACCATTGGAGCCCTTTTTTGTTTTTTTCATCCATTACCTTGAGGGCGAGTGAGCGCTCTCCCCCCCTACACCAGGTAGACTGCTTGGACTGCGCCAGGCTGGAGACGCTGGACACAGCAACGGGGTTGGACGACTTCACTTCACGGTCCCTGCAGAGGGCGAAATCTGCTTGCTCGTAAGACCTTGCTATAAGGGAGGTCCACCGTTCGTGGTAAGGGTCCATCTTTAGCACTGTTTTGGAGTCACCTCAACAGAGAGTCACAACTTTATACTCCTTTCCCTTCACTTATATGGGTCACGGCGGGACGGAGCGTGGATGTGTCTCTCTATCTGCATGAAGCTGATACCTATTTATGGACTTTTTTTTGCCTTTTTGCTTTGTTTTTAATTTATGGACTCACATCACAATTATGATTATTCATTTAGTATATGGTATACTTGTATTGTTCATACAGTTGCATATCATTGCACAATTTTCTATGATATTTATCTTTGTTTACACCATCAAGCATGTATATTTATATTTTTTAATCAATTAATGTCACCAATTTTTACATACAAGCTGTAAGCGCAATTATTTTTGACTTTTGATTTACTTTTACACAGATATTGGTGTTTGTTTGTGCAGCTACAGTCTTGGTTTTCTATGGTCATGTTTTCTAGTGCGGTTTTTTCCTATGTTTATTAGATGTTTCAAGTTCCAGCTGGTTGTTGCTGCAGCACCCACTACTCCTAAAGCCTTATCCTGGAAAGTGCGCAATGGGAATATTGATATTACCATATGGCACAGTCAGCACCATAAAACCTCTGGAGGAACCCTAGAATGATTCAACAGAGAGAAATACTTACCCAAATCCACACTCTCACAGTCTTCCTCCCAGACAGTTTTAGTTGTGACAACCAGTTCCATGAAATCTCTTACTGCACCAGCCTTGTCGCTGTCCCTCTCTATTGACTGGCTTCTGATTAACAGAGAACAGAAAGCGGTACACATTTACTGAAAGTTGGCTAGTTCCTGCTGACCCGGCCAATTTCGTAGGTATGTAATGAATAAATTTGGCTGCCCCTATGTATATAAAAAACTTTCAAACTCTACAGTGTTTCTGTTCCTATATCTTTATTATGTTTTAAAGGGTATGACAAGCCATGGTTTTCCCACGAAGGGGCGATATTAAACAGGCACATACAAAAACAGCATATGTACGTATGATAAGTAACATACCGGTAACTGTAAACTGTTACCAGGACCAAAGAGAGTCATGGTAGAGGTAAGGTAAGTATCACAAACTATACTGTCCCCTAAGGGATATCAGTCTTCATCTAATAGCCTTAATATCAGGAATGAAGAAGAAAAGAATAAGACAGAGGAGGAAGAAAAGAGAGAAAGAAAGACGAGAGAGAGGCCCCAGTGTAGACATGTATTTAAACAATTATTGCAAAGATCATTAATTTGCGTAAATTGGTATTAAACCCCAAAACAATAATATAATAAATTGCAGCTTACCAATCCTTCGATGTGGCGGCTGGATTTGTAACGACAGTAACGCATTTCCTGTCTTAAAGAGGAAGTAAACCCTCCTGTAGTCGTTGTACCTATAGGTAAGCCTAGAATAAGGCTTACCTATAGGTACTGTAAATATCTCCTAAACGTGCGCCGTTTAGGAGGTATTTGCTGTATACTGCGCCGATGATATCGCAGTATGGCATGCCCTCTGCAGGAGCTGCCGCCCGTGCAGTTTCTTCAGGAAGCCTGTGCCATGACCGGCTCCGGCCAGTCACAGAGCCGGAAACAGCGGACCCAGAAGGAAGACAGTAGAAGATGGATGCGGCCTGCAGCGGGGACAACGCAGGCTTCATTTGCAGGTAAGTGTCACATAATGTGCTAGTATGCAATGCATACTAGCACATTATGCCTTTACTTTACAGGTCAGCAAAAAGGATAAAAAAACAAAAAAAACAAGGTATACTTCCTCTCTAAGGCCCGTACACACGATCAGAAAAATGACGCTTTCGAAGCGATCGTACGATAATCTGATTGGTAGTACACAGCTTTCGAGACCCGATCATGAGAATTCATTCGATATTATCTTAAGGGATAAACATAAAAAAAAATTCTCATATGATACCAAATCGTATGATTTTCGTTTAACTGCTTGCCGACCAGCTGCTGCAGTTATACTGCGGCGGCAGGTTGGCTCGGCTGCGTGAATCACCGTACCAGTATGGCAGGCATTATTTATTTATTTTTATAAATTCTGTTTAACGGCGGTCCTTTAATGGCTATAACAGGCATGTGCGCGCCGCTGGAGGCGTGTCGCCGGAGCCGATGTGCGTGGCCACCCGCGATTGCTCCACAGAGAGCCAGAACGGGACTCTGTCAATGTAAACAAACAGATCCTTGTTCTGTCAGGGGAGTAGAGAGAGAGATCATCTGTTCCTAGTGATTAGGAACAGCGATCTCTTTCTACTCCCAGTCAGTCCACTCCCCCCACAGTTAGAAACACCTCCCTAGGGAACACTTAACCCCTTGATCACCCCCTAGTGTTAACCCCTTCCCTGCCAGTGACATTTATACTGTGATCAGTGGCTATTTTTAGCTCTGATCACTGTAATAATGTCACTGGTCCCAAAAAAGTGTCAAGTGTCCGATCTGTCCACCGCAATGTCGCAGTCGCTGATCACCGCCATTACTAGTAAAAAAAATAATAATAAAAATGCCATAAATCTATCCCCTATTTTGTAGACTCTATATTGTTTGCACAAACCAATTAATATACGCTCATTGCGATTTTTTTTTCTTTACCCAAAATATGTAGCAGAATAGATATTAGCCTAAACTGATGAAGACTTTTTTTTATTTTTTGGATATTTATTATAGAAAAAAATCAGAAATATTGTTTTTTGTTTTTTTTCAAAATTGCCGGTCTTTTTTGGTTTATATTGCAAAAAATAAAAACAGCAGGGGTGATCAAATACTACCAAAAGAAAGCTCTATTTGTGCGAAAAAAGGACCTACATTTTTTTGGGGTACAGCGTCGCACAACGCAATTGTCAGTTAAAGAGACGCAGCGCAGTGCTGTATTGCAAAAAATGGCCTGGTCATTAATGGCGTAAATCCTTCCAGGGCTGAAGTGGTTAATCAGTGCAGTTGTCGTCCGAAAATACAATACAATACATGACATCACTTCTAAATTTTTATTCTGTCATACAAGAATTTTTGTAACTTTAGTAACCTCTTTAATTTTTGATATGAGGTTAACATGCAAAAAAGAACAGACGATCATTCGTCCGATAATCTCATAGTGTGTACCAGGCATGGTGTCTGCATTCTGAATGAAGTAGTAACGCAGAAACCTTTAGACAGCAGCATTGTCAGTCTGGGAAGGGGGTAGTGTTAAAGTAGCAAACATTGATGGCCTTGACTAACGAATTAAAGCTGAACTGCTTACATGTTATAAGCAGTTACAGTTTTTTGGGGGGGGATAAAGGTTTTACATAAATGAATAAAAGATGACCACTATAAGCAGAGATTTTTAGTGGGAATGCAGGGAACGCAGTTTTGGCACCTCCAGCACCGAATGTATATAATGCCAAAGGGCACTGGAGAGTCTATTGATGTTGGCTGCTGGGGGATCTATTGTCGATGGGGTGATCTATTGTTGATGGGAGGTCTATTGCTGCTGGCAGGGGGGATCTATTGTTGATGTCTGCTGGAGTGTGTATTGATGCTGGACACTGGGAGATCTATTATTGCTGGTGGGGATCTATTGTTGCAGGGGGTATTTTGTTGTGGGGGGAGTCTATTGTTGCTGGAGGGATCTTTTGTTGCTGGGGGATCTATAGTTGCTGAGGGTCTTTTTGTCCTTGGTGGGTTTCTTGTTGCTGACTGCAGTGGACCTATTTTACATCCTTTCATTAGCAAAATCCATACAAACTACTTAGCACCAAAGTATGATACTTGGTTCTGTATTCTCTAAAAGGTTTGGTACTGGGGGGGTGGGTGGAACCAAGGGATGGTGCTCGGAGGTGGGTAAGGGGCAGAGACAAGGGGTAGAGTTCCTGTATTTATTCTCTGAGAAAAAAGCCCTGATTGTAAGCACCCCTGGTTTGTTTTTATCTTCTAACTGCTACTTTGTCCAGACAGCTTGATCTGTTATAGTAAGTGGAAAAATAACAGACTTACTGACTGGATCACCAGGTGAAAATAAAGGAAAAAAGGAAAACGAATGCAACTACCACATCCAAGAATTGGTAAGGTACGATTTAATACAATGTTGTTTTTGGGTTCAATACCTCTTTAAATTTTTTAAACTTTAGTGAACATAATAAAGGTGAAAAATTCAGAACTGCATACTCACTCCTAAATTCTTTAAATTCTTTAGCTCCTAATCTGCATGTTGTTTAGAAGCTGAAATGTGTTTGCCACTTTAATTATTTTAGGCATAATAGCAAATGCATTTAAAAGGCATTTTTACTGTTTTGACAAAACAAATGTAAGCGTTATTAATTAACTAATATGCCCAGGGCGAAAACATGCTACACTTATCTGAAAGCTGCATATGCTTTCCTAACAGCCTGGATGGAAATATTATAAAGCTGTTTAACCCCGCGTATCACTGGGGATCCGCATCTCCTAGGTGGATCTCCCATCTGAGCTTGTGTACAGCAAGAACAATATACAACAAACTGAAAGCTGCCAAAGGGGAATTTCATCTTAGCTGACAACATGACAAAAAGCTTGTCCATAGATAAGGTTTTGTTTATACAACAGCTGCAGATTAACCCTGTGTACCGGCTCTCTTACAAACCACCAGCAGCCATAACAAATGTAAAGGTGGCGTACAATTTTTAAAGGAAAATTATGTTCTTTTACATTTTTTTTACATATATATATATATATATATATATATATATATATATATATATATATATATAGTGGGGACGGAAAGTATTCAGACCCCCTTAAATTTTTCACTCTTTGTTATATTGCAGCCATTTGCTAAAATCATTTAAGTTCATTAATGTACACACAGCACCCCATATTGATAGAAAAACGCAGAATTGTTGACATTTTTGCAGATTTATTAAAAAAGAAAAACTGAAATATCACATGGTCCTAAGTATTCAGACCCTTTGCTGTGACACTGATATATTTAACGCAGGTGCTGTCCATTTCTTCTGATCATCCTTGAGATGGTTCTACACCTTCATTTGAGTGAGGCTGGGTTCACACTGGTCCGACAAATGCTCCGACATTGGGAGCTCATGTCGCATGACGTGTGAAATCCAATGTTTCCCTATGGGAGCCGTCCTAACTGGTCCGACACAAGTCGTTCCGACTTTAGAAATGCTCCCTGTACTACTTTGGTCCGACTTTGATCCTACTTCAGCCTATTGACTATCATTGAAGTCGGATCAAAGTCGGATCGCCGTCTCGCATGATCCGACTTTGGCACGCGACTTGTGCTCTGATGATCTTGAGGGGGAACTCCGCACCAAATTTTAAATAAAAAACCGGCATGGGTTCCCTCCCAAGAGCATACCAGGCCCTTGGGTCTGGTCTGGACCTTGAGGGGAACCCCTACGCCAAACAAACGGCGTGGGGGTCCCCCCCAATCCATACCAGACCCTTATCCGAGCACGCAGCCCGGCAGGTCAGGAATGGGGGTGGGGACGAGCGAGCGCCCCCCCCTCCTGAACCGTACCAGGTCGCATGCCCTCAACATGGGGGGGTTGGTGCCTTGGGGGAGGGGGCGCACTGCGGCCCCCCCACCCCAAAGCACCTTGTCCCCATGTTGATGAGGACAAGGGCCTCTTCCCGACAACCCTGGCCGTTGGTTGTCGGGGTCTGCGGGCGGGGGGCTTATCGGAATCCGGGAGCCCCCTTTAATGAGGGGGCCCACAGATCCCAGCCCCCCACCCTATGTGAATGAGTATGGGGTACATCGTACCCCTACCCATTCACCTAGGGAAAGTGTCAATTAAAAAAAAACACTACACAGATTTTTAAAAGTAATTTATTAGACAGCTCTGGGGGTCTTCTTCCGACTTCGGGGGTCTCTCCGGTTCTTCTCCACGCTCTCCGGATCTTCTGCCGGGCTCCTCCGCTCTCTTCTGCTCTTTTGCCGCTCTTTTGCTATAGCGGAGGAGCCAGGTCTTCAGTCTTCTGCCTTCTGCCTTCTTCCCTCTTCTCTTCTTCTGATGTTGACACGACGCTCTCTCCGGCTGGAATGCTCTCTGTGCGCTCCGCTATGGCTTATATAGGCGGTGACCCCGCCCCCTTATGCCGTCACAGTCCCTGGGCATGCTGGGATTGTGACGGCATAAAGGGGCGTGGTCATCGGGTGATGGCCACGCCCCCTAAAACGTCACAGTCCCAGCATGCCCAGGGACTGTGACGGCATAAGGGGGCGGGGTCACCGCCTATATAAGCCATAGCAGAGCGCACAGAGAGCATTCCAGCCGGAGAGAGCGTCGTGTCAACATCAGAAGAAGAGAAGAGGGCAGAAGGCAGAAGGCAGAAGACTGAAGACCCGGCAGAAGATCCGGAGAGCGTGGAGAAGAACCGGAGAGACCTCCGAAGTTGGAAGAAGACCCCCAGAGCTGTCTAATAAATTACTTTTAAAAATCTGTGTAGTGTTTTTTTTTTAATTGACACTTTCCCTAGGTGAATGGGTAGGGGTACGATGTACCCCATACTCATTCACATAGGGTGGGGGGCCGGGATCTGGGGGCCCCCTTATTAAAGGGGGCTCCCGGATTCCGATAAGCCCCCCGCCCGCAGACCCCGACAACCAACGGCCAGGGTTGTCGGGAAGAGGCCCTTGTCCTCATCAACATGGGGACAAGGTGCTTTGGGGTGGGGGGGGCGCAGTGCGCCCCCTCCCCCAAGGCACCAACCCCCCCATGTTGAGGGCATGCGACCTGGTACGGTTCAGGAGGGGGGGGGGCGCTCGCTCGACCCCACCCCCATTCCTGTCTGGCCGGGTTGTGTGCTCGGATAAGGGTCTGGTATGGATTGGGGGGGACCCCCATGCCGTTTTTTCGGCGTAGGGGGTTCCCCCTAAGGTCCATACCAGACCCAAGGGCCTGGTATGCTCTTGGAGGGGAAACACATGCCGGTTTTTTATTTAAAATTTGGCGCGGAGTTCCCCCTAAAGATTCATATAAAACGCATTGGCGGGGATCCAAGTCGGATCCCCGTTCATTGAAAGTCGGACATATGCCGGCTTCATGTCGCAGGGCAAAGTCGGATCCAAAGTAGGACGGCTGTCGCGTCGCACCAGTGTGAACCCAGCCTGAAGCTGTGTTTGATTATACTGATTGTAATTGATAAGAAAAGCCACACACCTGGTTATATAAGATCTTACAGCTCACAGTGCATGTCAGAGCAAATGAGAATCATGAGGTCAAAGGAACTGCCTGAGAAGCTCAGAGACAGAATTGTGGCAAGGCACAGATCTGGCCAAGGTTACAAAAAAATTTCTGCTGCACTTAAGGTTCCTAAGAGCACAGTGGCCTCCATAATCCTTAAATAGAAGACGTCTGGGATGACCAGAACCCTTCCTTGAGCTGGCTGTCCGGCCAAACTGAGCTATCGAGAAGAGCCTTGTTGAGAGAGGTAAAGAAGAACCCAAAGATCACTGTGGCTGAGCTCCAGAGATGCAGTCGGGAGATGGGAGAAAGTTGTAGAAAGTCAACCATCACTGCAGCCTTCCACCAGTCGGGGCTTTATGGCAGAGTGGCCCGACGGAAGCCTCTCCTCAGTGCAAGACACGCATGGAGTTTGCTAAAAAAAACACCTGAAGGACTCCAAGATGGTGAGAAATGAGATTCTCTGGTCTGATGAGACCAAGATAGAACTTTTTGGCCTTTATTCTAAGCCAGTGGTTCTCAACTCCAGTCCTCAGGACCCACCAACAGGCCAGGTTTGCAAGATGAAATACATCACAGGTGATATCACTTGCTGCTCAGTGATTGCAGTATTCTAGTCTGCATCTCCCCAAGGGAATACTTAAAATCTAGCCTGTTGGTGGGTCCCGAGGACTGGAGTTGAGAACCACTGTTCTAAGCGGTATGTGTGGAGAAAAACAGGCACTGCTCATCACCTGTCCAATACAGTCCCACAGTGAAGCATGGTGGTGGCAACATCATGCTGTGGGGGTGTTTTTCAGCTGCAGGGACAGGACAAGTGGTTGCAATCGAGGGAAAGATGATTGCGGACAAGTACAGGAATATCCTGGATGAAAACCTTCTCCAGAGTGCTCAGGACCTCAGACTGGGCCGAAGGTTTACCTTCCAACAAGACAATGACCCTAAGCACACAGCTAAAATAATGAAGGAGTGGCTTCACAACAACTCTGTGACTGTTCTTGAATGGCCCAGCCAGAGCTCTGGCTTAAATCCAATTGAGCATCTCTGGAGAGACCTAAAAATGGCTGTCCACCAACGTTTACCCTCCAACCTGACAGAACTGGAGAGGATCTACAAGGAGGAATGACAGAGGATCCCCAAATCCAGGTGTGAAAAACTTGTTGAATCTTTCCCAAAAAGACTCATGGCTGTATTAGATCAAAAGGGTTCTACTAAATACTGAGCAAAGGGTCTGAATACTTAGGACCATGTGATATTTCAGTTTTTCTTTTTTAATAAATCTGCAAAAATGTCAACAATTCTGTGTTTTTCTGTCAATATGGGGTGCTGTGTGTACATTAATGAGGAAAAAAATGAACAATATGAGCAATATAACAAAGAGTGAAAAATTTAAGGGGGGCTGAATACTTTCTGTCCCCACTGTATATATATATATATATATATATATATATATATATATATATATATATATATATATATATATAATATAAATGTGAGCAGCTTAAAACAGTATTAACCACTTGAGCTCTGGAAGATTTACCTCCCTTCCTGACCAGGCCATTTGCTGCCAAATTTAATTTAAAGTAGAAGTCCAGCCTGAGCTTTTTAGGCTGGGCTTCTTCTAAGGGTCACAAGAGTGCAATTCGTTTTGCACTCCTGTGACCCGTTTTCAGCAAAGAACGGTCTGACATCCACTCTCTGCTGACGTCACAGCAATTATTCGAGGCAGCACGTCATCCCGACTTCCCAAGTCTGGATCCGCCAGCTGCCTTGACTGATGGCAGTCTCAGCGAGCCACTCCCCGCCCCTCCACAGCTCAGCGCTCCAATGAGCATGGAGGAACAGAGCAGGAGAGATGCTGACTGACAGTCAGCAGCGTTCCGCTCAGGGAGGAAGGAGAACCGAGCCATCGGCGATGTTCGATGGCTCAGTTCTCAGTGCGGGGACAGCGGGGGACAGCTGCAGCATCAGACTGATGCTCCATCCACCGAAGGTAAGTATGAATCTAAAAAAAACAAAAAAAAACATACTTCTCTTTTAACTGACAATTGCACGGTCTTGCGACTCTGTACCCAAATACAGAGAGATCAAGAGACTCCAATCTAGTTTGCACTGTGAAGATTGCTGGGTGTACAGAAAAAGGAATCAACCATAAACCTAGGAGGAATAAAAATAACCCCCATTAAGTAATAGTAATAGTAACTAGGAAAAACAAAGGCCACTGGAATCATTCCAGCAAACAGTATATAGCAATCAATCATGGAGGATTAACCTTCATATGTAAACAAGTCTAATAATGAGTACAGCTCCCTTGCTTACCTGAATGTCAGCCTCCAAAAGGTATCCCCCCTGGGCAACCATCCGCTGAGACTGCTAGATATAGTCCCCAGCCCGGTGTCTGACACCACGCCAAAAGTTGGTCTAGTGGTTAATCAGCCCTAGCAAGTCCATCACCTATCCAGTTCCCCATGTCCGCCACAGGGAAGTACTGGTGACACGTGCTGCTCAGCCCTTGATCTCTTTGTGGGCCCTCACTGGTAAGCGATTGAATGTTTTCATTCCCCCAATTAATTGTTTTGTTGTTTGTATACAAGCATTATTTATTGGTACTTAACATGTAATCTTTATCCCCTTATCTATAGATTTTTTTTCTGTGTTTATCCTGAAGAAGAGTTTATTGCCGCGATACATGTAGAGGATGATGATGCACTGAGGAAAATGAACTCCTATTGTTCATCATGGAGTTTGAGTACCAGTGTACTTGTATAATTTTATCTACACCTGTAGTTTTTGTTATAAATTGTTTGTATCTGGATACTTCACTATATTTTAATTATGTATCAATAGAATCTATATGTTTTATCTGATGTCTAATCTGTTCAGGGTATCGAGATGTCCATTTTTTTCCCTTGTCCCCTTCCCTGTCTTGGAGACTCTTCATGGAGAACAGTCTCCTTGCACTCATTTATCCACTATTAATATAGCTTTGGATAAGCATGTAGTGGTATCTCAAAGATGATGATGTTATAGTATCCGCTCGCCTCTAGGGGTCCTCTGTGTATTCTCCCAGCCAACAGAACTCTATGGTGGATATAAGGACTCTATGATGCTCCTGGGGTGCTCTCTCCATGTCATTCGTAATTAAGTATATATGGAAGACATTCTCATGGTGTGATATCATTTAAACAGTTTATTAAAATCAGAGAGCTACTATTTACATTTAAAACACGAAAATGCACGAAAATCCATAAGTGCCAAACTCGTATCCATGCTGACGTCACTTCTGCTATGCCTTCGCTCACGTAACGAGTAGGACGTGAACGGAGGCATACCAGAAGTGACATCAGCAAAGATACGCATTCGGCACTCATGGATTTTCATGCATTTTCGTGTTTTAAATGTCAATGGTAGCTGTCTGATTTTAATAAACGGTTTAAACGCTATCACACCACGAGAGTGTCTTCCACAGGGCTTTTTTTTCTGGCAGAACGCACCGGAACGCCGTTCCACCACTTTTGCCAGAGCATTTATTTCCCTCCTCTCCTCCTAATTGTATAGCCGGCGCCCTGCCCTGCTGCCCACAAAGGGATCAAACACAGTGGAACCGCCACCAGAGCACTCCCTTCGTATCCTGTTTAGCCCTGGCTCCTCCTCCTGCTGGGTGCTGCCACTGCCCCGAGGGATCGAATGGCTGCATGTGAGAGCGGGAGGCGGAGTGATCTGGATTCCGCGGCTCTGCCCCGCCTCTCAGTGCTGTCCGAGAGATTGGTTTGGCGTTGTGTGTGACGCTATCTGATCGTGGATAGGTAGGTAGCCAGGCAGTCCTCCCCCTCACCAGCTTCCCTCATGTCATGTAAACTGGACTGGTATGTTACTGTGAGCAAAATGCTGCTAATGAGGTTGTGCTATAGACTGGGCTGGTTGGTCTGCGGACTGGGCTGGGTGGTCTGAACTGGGCTGTGTGGTCTGTGAACTGGGCTGTGTGATCTGTAAACTGGGCTGTGTGGTCTGTGAACTGGGCTGGGTGGTCTGTGGACTGGGCTGGGTGGTCTGTGAACTGGGCTGTGTGGTCTGTAAACTGGGCTGGGTGGTCTGTGACCTGGGCTGGGTGGTCTGAGGACTGGACTGGGTGGTCTGAGGACTGGGCTAGGTGGTCTGTGAACTAGGCTGGGTGGTCTGCGGACTGGGCTGTGTGGTCTCCTGACTGGGCTGGGTGGTCTGTGAACTGGGCTGGGTGGTCTGTGGAATGGGCTGGGTGGTCTGTGGAATGGGCTGGGTGGTCTCTTTGCTGGACTAAGCAGGGCGGTCTCTTTGCTGGACTGGACTGGGCTGGGCGTTCTCTTTGCTGGACTGGGTTGTCTCTTTGCTGGACTGGACTGGGCTGTCTCTTTGCTGGACGGGGCTGCAGGTGTCTCTTTGATGTACTGGGCTGTCTCTTTGCTGAACCGGACTAGGCTGTCTCTTTGATGTATTGGGCTGCAGCTATCTTTTTGATGTTCTTGGTTCCCTGTTCTCTAAAGGGCCGGTTCTAGGGGCGGTTCTAAGGGGCGTGACCTAGGAGGGACTGGTAAGTTCCAGCACATTTTCTCTGAGAAAAAAAGCCCTGGTCTTCCATATACACTTAATTACGGATAACATGGAGAAAGGACCCCCAGGAGCGTCATAGAGTCCATATATCCACCATAGAGTTCTGTTGGCTGTGAGAAAACACAGAGGACCCCTAGAGGTGAGTGGATACTATAACATCATCATCTTTGAGATACCACTACATGCTTATCCAAAGCTGTATTAAGGTTAGAGAGCTAGAGAGCACAGAGGTGACACCAGGAAAAAGGGAAGATTACACAGCTAATGGTGAATGGATACACCATCAATATATATAAATCCTTATTACAGTTACAATAGCCACTTTCATACCTTGTATATTTGACCTCGATATTAGGAATGACTTGTATGTACAGGCATAATAACATTTTTTGAATATCTGTTTTATTTGTGGATTTGCACATTGCACATTATTATTTTTCTGAAGGTGTTTATGCGTCATTCATCTGAGCTGAAGTCGCATGATTTATGAGTTTGTGGATTTGCACATTTGTATACCTAATTAATTTTATTTTCATTATTATAGACCTTGTAAGATACACACAACATACTGCACGTTTCTATTTCTATTGGCAGCGCAGCTCTAATTCACGTTATATTTTACCCAAAAATGATAAAGATTTGTAGTATTTATATATATATATATATATATATATATATATATATATATATATATATATATATATATGTATATAATATTTTTTTTTTTTTATGGGAGGTAAAGACTGGCATTATTGTCTTGGTGAGAGTAATATATACAGTATCTCACAAAAGTGAGTACACCCCTCACATTTTTTACATTTTTGTAAATATTTTATTATATCTTTTCATAGGACAACACTGATGAGAATGACACTTTGCTACAATGTAAAGTAGTGAGTGTACAGCTTGTATAACAGTGTAAATTTGCTGTCCCCCAAAATAACTCAACACACAGCCATTATTGTCTAAACTGCTGGCAACAAAAGTGAGTACACCCCTACGTGAAAATGTGCAAATTGGGCCCAATTAGCCATTTTTCCTCCCCGGTATCATGAGAATGGTTAGTGTTACAAGGTCTCAGGTGTGAATGGGGAGCAGGTGTGTTTAATTTGGTGTTATCGCTCTCACTCTTTCATACTGGTCACTGGAAGTTTAATATGGCACCTCATGGCAAAGAACTTTCTCTCAAAAAAAAAAAAAGAATTGTTGCTCTACATAAAGATGGCCTAGGCTATAAGAAGATTGCCAAGACCCTGAAACTCAAAAAGTTGAGTGCACGTGCTCAGCGTCATATCCAGAGATTGTCTTTGGGAAATAGACAAATGAGTGCTGCCAACATTGCTGTAAAGGTTGAAGGAGTGGGGGGTCAGCCAGTCAGTACTCAGACCATATGCCACACACTGCATCAAATTGGTCTGCATGGGTGTCGTCCCAGAAGGAAACCTCTTCTAAAGATGATGCACAAGAAAGCCTGCAAACAGTTTGCTGAAGACAAACAGACTATGGACATGGATTACTGGAACCATGTCCTGTAGTCTGACGAGACCATTATAAATTTATTTGGTCCAGATGGTGTCAAAAAAACAAAATGACTTTGCACTTACTCAATAGTGCAAGCAGCTAACACTGCAAATAGAATTTTTGCTGTAAACCATAAATATAGAAAAAAGTGTAGCGCTACACTTTTTTCTATACAGATGGTGTCAAGCATGTGTGGCGGCAACCAGGTGAGGAGTACAAAGACAAGTGTGTCTTGCCTACAGTCAAGCATGGTGGTGGGAGTGTCATGGTCTGGGGCTGCATGAGTGCTGCCGGCACTGGGGAGCTACAGTTCATTAAGGGAACCATGAATGCCAACGTGTACTGTGACATACTGAAGCAGAGCATGATCCCCTCCCTTTGGAGACTGGGCCACAGGGCAGTATTCCAACATGATATAGACGACCACTGCCTTGCTAAAAAGCTGAGGGTAAAGATGATGGACTGGCCAAGCATGTCTCCAGACCTAAACCCTATTGAGCATCTGTGGGGCATCTTCAAACGGAAGGTGGAGGAGCGCAAGGTCTCTAACATCCACCAGCTCTGTGATGTCGTCATGGAGGAGTGGAAGAGGACTGCAGTGGAAACCTGTAAAGCTCTGGTGAACTCCATGCCCAAGACGGTTAAGGCAGTGCTGGAAAATAATGGTGGCCACGCAAAATTATGACACTTTGGGCCCAATTTGGACATTTTTACTTAGGGGTGTACTCACTTTTGTTGCCAGTGGTTTAGACATTAATGGCTGTGTGTTGCGTTATTTTGAGGGGACAGCAAATTTACCCTGTTATACAAGCTGTACACTCACTACTTTACATTGTAGCAAAGTGTCATTTCTTCAGTGTTGTCACATGAAAAGATATAATAAAATATTTACAAAAATGTGAGGGGTGTACTCACTTTTGTTAGATACTGTATATACTGGTGTTATGAGTAAGTGATTTCTTTAGGGCTTTTTTTCTCAGAAAAAATGTGCAGGTACTCCCTCTTTCTGAGTCACCCCTGTGTCTCTGTTAGGGTTGCTACCTTTTCTTCAAGCCAAACATGAACACTTTAGCAGCGCACAGAATTTTTTTTTTTTTTTTAAATTACAGTCCCCTTACATCAGTGACCCCCCCCTTAGAGACCAAACGTTGGTCTCTAAGGAGGGTCACTGATATAAGGGGACTATGATCTAATGGGGATCTGTAATAAGGGGTGATCTAATGGTTGGTCAGCATTAGATCAGCAGATGGCATCCTCCATTAGAGATCCCCATTACCTCACAGTGCCCCCCCCCCCCCCTTTAGAGACCTCCATTTGAGAGAGATCAACTACCGGGAAAGCCAGTTGGGTTGGAAAGGGTGTGGCAAGGTCCTGAGAATCTGGTATAATCAAGGGCTATTAGGCCACTGTTACTATTGTTCTTAATTGAAGAAGAAGCTGCTTTCTTTCACAAAGCTCCTTTTACAATTAAAACAAAAATCTCAAAGAAGCCTGAGCATGTTGTTTTCCTAAGAGACATTGGGGTTGATTTACTAAAGACAAATAGACTGTTCACTTTGTAAGGTAAGTTGCACTTTGCATGGAAATGTTCCCCAGAGCTTCGTGAATGCGGTATAGCATTATCCAATCATGTTCAAGCAAAAAAAAAATAATTTTTTTACTTTTCTTACCCATGATAAGGTAATCTTTTCAAAGTGAAATTTCACCGCATTCACTAAACTCTAGGGAAAATTCCCATGCAAAGTGAACAACCTATTTGCCTATAGAAAATTAACCCCATTGTGCAGTGGCAGCTTTGATGAACTTTTGTTTTTAGTGGATCTCAGCATTAGGTCCGTTTTCTTGGTAGAAAGAGAATATGTTAGTGCTTGCTGTGGACAAACTGCTTATGTTGTACATGACAGCGGAGTTGGTAGAAACAGAGACTGCTATGGACTCTCCCTATGGGGTTCATTAACTAAAGAAAAAAAGATTGTTTACTCTGCAAGGAAATTTTCCCCAGAGCTTAGTGAATGAGGTGAAGCTCTGCTGACTTCCGTCACCCAATCATGTGCAAGCAAAAGTTATGTTTTGTTTTTTTCCTTGCACATGATTGGATTTTCTTTGCAAAATTAAATTTTACCTCATTCACTAAGCTCTGGGGAAACTCCTCTTGCAAAGTGAACAGCAAATTTGCCTTTAGTAAATCAACCCCTATGTGTATATAACCCATAGTACATAATGTTCATAACCTGTAATACATACCCTGTTTCATCGAAAATAAGACCTAGCGTGATTGTCGGTGATGGCTGCAATATAAGCCCTACCCCCCAAATAAGCCCTACCTGGTTTCCCCAAAAATAAGCCCTAACCTGAAAATAAGACCTTTAACTAGGGCTTATTTGGGGGGTAGGGCTTATATTGCAGCCATCACGCTAGGTCTTATTTTCGGGGAAACAGGGTAATAGGGTTGATTTACTGGAGAGTGCAAAATCTGGTGCAGCTCTGCATAGAAACCAATCAGCTTCCAGGTTTTTTTTTCAAAGCTTAACCACTTGCAGATCGCCCACCGTACTTATACAGCCCTGGCCAAAAGTTTTGAGAATAACACAAATATAAAGTTTAACAAAGTCTGCTGTCTCAGTTTTTATAATGACAATTTTCATATAATCCAGAATGTTATGAAGAGCGATCAGATGAATTGCAATTAATTGCAAAGTCTCTCTGCCATGAAAATTAACATAACCCTATAAAACATTTCCACTGCACTTGTGAAGAAGGCTTCAGGTTGCCCAAGAAAGTGCAGAAAGTGCTAGGACCAGTGGCGAGCCAACCAATAGGGGCGCAGGGGCGCCGCCCATCTAATCCATGTGTCCGGCCCCTAATCTACAGCCCTGGACTCATGGATTCCAATTTTTTTTACAACCACATGATTAGAGTCAGAGGCTAATTGGCTTCAAAAAGGGTGGGCTCGGGGTGCGTGTTGAATTTGAGGGGAGCGAAATCACGTGGTGCGGTGAAGGTGCCTAATAATCATCTGACAAGCCTCCCCAATGAAAATGTTTTAGGATTTTTTTTTTATTTCTCATTGGCTTACCTCTACATAGTCTATCACCTCTTCAATCCATCATGAATGCTGCTGCCAGACTCATCCACCTTACCAATCGCTCTGTGTCTGCCACTCCTCTCTGTCAATCCCTCCGCTGGCTTCCGCTCGGCCAAAGAATTAAATTTAAAATACTAACAACTACGTACAAAGCCATCCACAATTTCGCTCCCAGCTACATCAGTAGCTTAGTCTCTAAATACCAACCTACTCGTTCTCTTCGTTCCTCTCAAGACCTCCTGCTCTCTAGATCCCTTGTCACCTCCTCCTATGCTCGCCTCCAGGACTTTTCCAAAGCCTCTCCAATCCTATGGAATGCCCTACCCCAATCTGTCCGCTTATCTCCTACTTTATTAGCTTTTAGACGATCTCTGAAAACCCTTCTCTTCAGAGAAGCCTATCCTACCCACACCTAACAACTGTATTTTCATTTTCTCCATCAGCTCACCCCCCCCCCCCCCAGTTATTACCTTTTTGTTTCCACTTGACCCTCCTTTCTAGATTGTAAGCTCTAATGAGCAGGGCCCTCTGATCCCTCCTGTATTGATTTGTATTGTAAGTGTACTGTCTGCCCCATGTTGTAAAGCGCTGCGCAAACTGTTGGCACTATATAAATCCTGTATTATAATAATAATAATAATAATAATAACTTGGATTTACCCTTAACAGGGTGTTTTATCACAATTAGGTGTTTTTTCTTTCTTTATGTTTATAAAATAGCAAATTATTATTTGCTAATGTCTTCCTGTTTCTCCTCCCAGCCAAACAGGAAGTGGGTCCTGAGTCCCGATTCGCTGGGACTTCTAAGACCTGATTGGTCGGGAGTCCTAACTCCTGATTGGCTGGGAGGAGAAGTGACTACCAGGACGCAAATGTGGCAATCGAGCAAGCGCCGAGGGGGGAGGTTATGTGGTAGGCTGGCTGGGGGGGGGGGGGTTGGGCGGGCTGGCTGGCTGGGGGGCCGTGGGCCGCCCCTAAAAGAAGATTGAGCACTATCTGCCACTGGCCAGGACAGTCTCCTACAGTTGATTCAGCTGCAGGATCGGGGCACCACCAGTGCAAAGCTTGCTCAGGAATGGCAACAGGCAGGTGTGAGAGCATCTACAAGCACTGTAAGGGCGAAGACCATTCATGTTGGCAAGATGAATGCAGTATGTTATCAAAAAATACTGGAGGAACATTTGCATTCCTCAGCCAGGATGCTGCGCATGGAACGTACTTGGACATTCCAACATGACAATGATCCAAAACACAAGGCCAAGTCGACACTGAAGGTTCTGGAGTGGCCATCTCAGTCTCCTGACCTCAATATCATTGAGCCACTCTGGGGAGATCTCAAACGTATAGCCCAAGAATTTACAGGAACTGGAGGCTTTTTGCCAAGAGGAATGGGCAGCTTTACTATCTGAGAAGATAAAGAGCCTCATCCACAAATACCACAAAAGACTTCAAGCTGTCATTGATGTTAAAGGGGGCAATACATGGTATTAAGAACTGGGGTATGTAAACTTTTGATCAAGGTCATTTTGGTCATTTCTGTTGTCATTATGATTTAAAAAGAGTAAACACAGTTTATTGATAATAAATGGCTTCAGCCAAACACTAACCATGAGTGAAAGAAAAGTTTTTGTGTTGTAATTTATATTCTCTGAAAAATGGACAAGAAATTATTATTATTGAAATCATAAATTCTGCCAGGGTATGTACACTAATGAGCACAACTGTATATATATAATATATATATATATATCCAAATAACACACCCAAGCTCATCTTTTCACCACACACAGCCACAAAGGCAAGAGAATTCTTGTTGGGCAGTGTATAAGTGCTCAGACGGACACACTTAGACCAAATTTTAATGGTTCAAAAAATGTCAGGCAAAATGGTCGGGCCTCAGACATGTTCACTTCATCAAATATGGCCCTCTTTGAAAAAAGTTTGGACACCCCTGGCAATGGTGATCAAATACCACCAAAAGAAAGCTCTATTTGTGGGGGGGGGGGCATACATTTTCTTTGGGTACAGCGTTACACGACCGCGCAATTGTCAGTTAAAGTAATGCAGTGCAAAAAATGGCCTAGTCATGAAGGGGGTAAATCTTCAGCGGGAACAAGTGGTATATTGAACAAGCAGAAGTTAGAAGCTGAATGGCGACCATGCTCGGCTGCACCAGATTTTGAGCTCTCCAGTTTTAGTAAATCAACCCAAGTGTGTACATTACTTCAATTCAAGTCTGTCTACCCCAAGAGGCATCAAAGGCAAGGCCTCCACCATTACTATATACTGTGTATGTGTGTGTGTGTATATATGTATGTATATGTGTATATATGTATATATATATATATATATATATACCAAAAAAGAGAGCAGCATTTGCAGGTCTTGAAAGCAGGGCTGTGTTTTGGCCTAGGCCGACAGGGCCTAGGCCTAGGGCGGCACTTTGCGGGGGGGGGTAGGCGGCAAAAAGGGCAGCCCCCCCCGCATGAGAGCCCCCCACCCGCCTTGCCAATTCCCAGCTTCCGCGGCTGCCTCCCGCACACATGCAGCCCATGGCGGCAGGCTTTCTGTAGCAGCGCCACTGTGTATGGGCGTGCTTGGCAGAGGGTGGGGGCGTGTATCTCACGCCCCACCACTCTCTGACAAGCATGTACATACACCGCGGCGCCGCTACAGCAAGGCAGCCGCAGGAGCCGGTGTCTTGCCGAGAAAGTTCCCCCGGCGGATAAGGACCCCCCTGTACTGCGCAGGCGCAGTGCTTGCGCAGTACGAACGACTAGGGGTCGCCGAAAATAGCCGAAGCTGAAAAACTTTAATCAGCTGTACACAGCGCCTGCGCCCTAGGTCCAGGTTCAAGCCCCACCATCCAAGTGGACCTAGAGGGAGAATAAAAAAGTGCCGAGTGAGGCTGTGCCCGAAGCATGGCGAGCAAAGCGAGCCCGCGAGGGGCCCTCTTACAGGCGCCGTGTACAGCTGATTTCTAGTCCTTTTGGCTTCGGCTATTTCTGTCGGCTCCTACTGCACAAGCGCTGCGCCTGTGCAGTAGAGGGGGGTCCTTACTTGCCGAGGGGAACTTTCTCGGCAGAACACCGGGAATCTGGAAGACGGGTGGGCTTTGTCTCATGTGGGGGGGCGGCGTGTGACTCGCGCCCCCATAAGCAGCAGGTGACAGGTGGAGCCTTAAGCTCCGCCTACCCTCCGCTGCACTGCTTTCCTGCAGTGAATCTTCTCCTCGGCCCCCGGGCCGGATCTGGCTGTGACATCAGGAGGAGGAGAGAGAGGAGCACGAGGGAAACCCCCAGGACAGCAGGTAAAATGACTGAATAATCTATATCGGTGTTATGGGCACTGACAGTGGCAGCATTTGATGGGCACAGTGTCCTTATTTGATGGGTACAGTAGGGGCATTTGATGGCACAATGGCTATATTTGATGGGGCACAATGGCTACAATTGATGGGCACAGTGGCAGCATTTGATGGGCACAGTGGATGCATTTGATGGGCACAGTGGCAGCATTTGATGGGCACAGTGGCTGCGTTTGATGGGCACAGTGGCTGCGTTTGATGGGCACAGTGGCTGCATTTGATGGGCACAGTGGCAGCATTTGATAGCACAGTGGCAGCGTTTGATGGGCACATTGGCAGCGTTTGGGCACAGTGGCTGCGTTTGATGGGCACAACGGCAGCATTTGAAGGGCACAGTGGCAGCATTTGATGGGCACAGTGGCAGCATTTGATGGGCACAGTGGATGCGTTTGATGGGGCACAGTGGCTTCAATTGATGGGCACAGTGGCTGCAATTGATGGGCACAGTGGCTGCGTTTGATGGCACAGTGGCTGCGTTTGATGGCACAGTGGCTGCGTATGATGGCACAGTGGCTGCGTTTGATGGCACAATGGCTGCGTTTGATGGGCACAGTGGCTGCGTTTGAGGGCACAGTGGCTGCGTTTGAGGGCACAGTGGCTGCAATTGATGGACACAGTGGCTGCATTTGATGGCACAGTGGCTGAGTTTGATGGGGCACAGTGGCTGCATTTGATGGCACAGTGGCTGCATTTGATGGCACAGTGGCTGGGTTTGATGGGGCACAGTGAGGCTGTAATTGATGGGCACAGTGAGGGCCCCCCCCCCCGTGATTGCCACTATCATTCATGGTAAGGGAAACCGACCGGTCCCCTACTGCACGTGTGCGAAGCGCGTTGCACTTTCTGAATGGCCCAGTGGAGGAAGGAGGAGGGGGGCAAACTTCAGAGGGGACAGCACAGTGGGGAAGGGTACCTGTCAAAAACAGGTACCCATTCCCCCCTGAAAGGTGCCAAATGAGCCTAAAGAGGAAGGGGTGTGGTTTACAGATGATAGGGTGGGTCTTAAACAGGAAGGGGTGTGGCCTCAGCAGGATGGGGTGGGTCGTATTTAAATTAGGGGGGTGCATGAGTTTAGTCAGGCCTTGGGCAGCACAAAACCTAAATACAACACTGCTTGAAAGGTGAATGCATGATAGCAGTTTAATTCGACCTTTCCAATTTCCAACGAGGCACAAGCTTGTCTTCCTCAGGATGCTTGTGCCTCATCGAAACCTCAAATTAAACCGCCATCGTGCGTTCACCTTTCAAGACCCGCTAGTGCCGCTCTCTTTTTTGGTTTATATGCACTACAGTCTTTCCTGTGCACCCGGGCCCATTTTTTTCTCTGATTTGTGTGCGGTGACAACCATTGGATAATATATATATATACACACTGATCAAAATGATAAACAGAACACATTTTTGTTTACCCCTATTTATCATCAGAGGAACTTAAAGATCTACGACTTTTTTTATGTACACAAAAGGCCTATTTCTATCAAATATTGTTCACAAATCTATCTAAATCTGTTTTAGTGAGCACTTCTCCGTTGCCGAGATAATCCATCCACCTCACAGGTGTGGCATATCCAGATGTTGATTAGACAGCATGATTATTGCACAGGTGTGCCTTAGGCTGGCCACAATAAAAGGCCACTCTATGTGCAGTTTTACTGTTTTGGGGGGGGTCTAGCGGGTCCAGTCAGTATCTCGTGTGACCATCACTTGCCTCACACAGTGCAGCACATCTCCTTCGCATAGATTGGATCAGGTTGTTGATTGTGGCCTGTGGAATGTTGGTCCATTCCTCTTCAATGGCTGTGCAAAGTTGCTGGATGTTGGCAGGAACTGGAACATGCTGTCGTATACACCGATCCAGAGCATCCCAAACATGCTCAATGGGTGACATGTCCTGTGAGTATGCTGGCCATGCAAGAACTGGGATGTTTTCAGCTTCCAGGAATTGTGTATAGGTCCTTGCAACATAGGGCCGTGCATTATCATGCTGCAACATGAGGTGATGGCCGTGAATGAATGGCACAACAATGGGGGCCTCAGGATCTCATCACGGTATCTCTGTGCATTCAAAATGCCATCAATAAAATGCACCTGTGTTTGTTGTCCATAGCTTATGCCTGCCCATACCATAACCCCACCACCACTGTGGGCCACTCGATCCACAATGTTGACATCAGCAGACCACTTACCCACACAACGCCATACACGCTGTCTGCCATCTGCCCTGTACAGTGAAAACCTCTCCAAAGTGCCAGACGCCATCGAATGTGAGCATTTGCCCACTCAAGTCGGGTACAATGACGAACTGCAGTCAGGTCGAGACTCTGATGAGGACGATGAGCATGCAGATGAGCTTCCCTGTGACTGTTTCTGACAGTTTGTGCAGAAATTCTTTGGTTTTGCAAACCGATTGTTGCAGCACCTGTCCGGGTGGCTGGTCTCAGACGATCTTGGAGATGAAGATGCTGGATGTGGAGTTCCTGGGTTGGTGTGGTTACACGTGGTCTGCGGTTGTGAGGCCAGTTGGATGTACTGCCAAATTCTCTGAAACGCCTTTGAAGACGGCTTATAGAAGAGAAATTAACATTCAATTCAAGGGCAACAGCTCTGGTGGACATTCCTGCAGTCAGCATGCCAATTGCACGCTCCCTAAAAACTTGCAACATCTGTGGCATTGTGCTGTGTGATAAAACTGCACATTTGGCCTTTTTTTGTGGCACCTGTGCAATAATCAGCATCTGGATATGCCAAACCTGTGAGGTGGATAGATTTTCTCGGCAAAGGAGAAGTGCTCACTAACACAGATTAAGACAGATTTGTGAACAATAATTGAGAGAAATAGGCCTTTTGTGTACATAGAAAAAGTCGTAGATCTTTAAGTTCATCTGATGATAAGTAGGGGCAAACACAAAAGTGTTGCGTTTATAATTTTGCTTAGTGTATATTTTTTTAATCAGTGGCAAAAAACGTCTCCAAAGCACACTTGTGCAGTTCACTATGTGATTGCAGGTTAAAGATTACAACCGGGGGGGCGTGGCCGGGATGCTGGACTGAGCAGACGTGCCTCACTGAGCTCTGCTGGAGAAAAATCCGTCCATATATCCGTAACTGGGATAGACACATTATAATTGGTCTGACAGCCTCTGTATGCCTTCAAGAACGCCCGGGGGCCCGAATCGGGGCAAAAAGCTTAAATTCCCCCCTGACATAGCGGCGGAGAAGATTCCAGCTCCAGACCTACGGCCTATACCAGCGCGCCTCAGCAACATGGCGTCACAGACGGAGTGCGAGGAGACTGCTCCACCGGGCATTCCTGAGGTGATGGCGGCTATTTCCCTATGCCAGACGGCGACTAAAATAGAGGCGGTACAGTTAGACGTAGGGCTGCTGAGGCAAGATTTAGATAAAATCCGCACTAGGATTACAGAGGTGGAGCAGAGGGTTGGAGATACGGAGGATGTAGTGACCGACCATGCGGCCTCCATTAGAACACTTCAAAACAAAGTGAAGGCGCTGGAGTATCGGGCAGAGGATGCCGAAAATCGCAGCAGGAGAAACAATCTTCGGATTGTTGGGCTCCCTGAGGGGGCTGAGGGGCGCAATCCCACTGCCTTCACTGAAGATCTGCTGCGATCGGTTCTCCCTGCAGCGCACCTGTCCCCGTTCTTCACGGTGGAGCGAGCACACCGAGTCCCGCCGAGACCCGGATCAGAAGGGACACCTCCACGCACGCTAATTCTACGTCTGCTTAACTACAGAGATAGAGATGAGCTTCTGAGAGCGGCCCGAGCAGCAGGTGATATCCCCTACCGCAATGTGAGGCTAATGCTGTTCCCGGATTACACGATGGAGACACAAAGGCAGCGTCGATCCTTTGATGCGGTGAAAGCAGCTCTCAGAGCCAAGGCGATCCGATACAGTATCCTGTTTCCCGCTAAGCTCCGTGTAGTGGATGGAGAAACGATACGGATCTTCACCATCCCCAAAGATGCTAATGCCTGGCTTGAAACCCTGCCTCCCTAAACCTTCAGGTGTGTGGGACTGAATCTCCCCCTGTAATTTTAGCTTATTCCCTCTTCTGCTGACTACCTTTTTGCAACAAGCATTGTCGGAACTCCTGCACAAAGAGGTACAGACGCTATCCGGTTGTATTTCCATCAGATGCTTCTGTATGCAAGCATAGAGTTTCAGGCCTAGTGACCCCTGTATTTCTAAGGCCCCCTTATAAGCCGTTAATGTTGTCCATGCTCTCTCATGGGATATACCCTCAAAGGACGACCCCATACAGCAACTTACCACATGTGCCTTACCATAACTCTGATGCCGCTCTGGAACATTCAGTGTTCACCACATGTGTCAGCTCTCCAGCAACTCACTATAGTGAGGTTTTTTCATTTTACACCCCTTTCTTTTTTTATTCTACTACTTTTTTTTTTTTTTTTTTGTTTTTATTTTTGTTGTCATTTTTCCATTTTTGGTATGCTCTAATCGGGTACACGCTCCCCGATACCAAATTCTTGATATTGGGACTCATAGTTTGTTCGGGAATATGTGTCCCTTGAAGTTAGAGGGTACACGGGGTGGGGTGGGGGGGTTGGATGACCGTTGTCATCACCAAGTTATATGTTATGCTTAATATATGGTCTCAGATGTGCTTGGTTGGTCATGGTGCTCTCATTGTTGGGCTTCCTGTGTGGTGGTCCGGGGGGGTGGAGTCCCCGCTCCCTGTTGGTGTAACGTGCCCTGGGCTCGAGTGGGAGATGGGCGGCTGCGCTCCCTCGGATGGGCCCTGCAGGTCGCAACACTCAGATATCCTTCATTTCTGGGTACACAAAAAGTATGGCTGATTTTACAGTGTTGTCCTGGAATGTTAGGGGCCTTAACTCAGCAATCAAGAGGTCCCTGGTACATAAGTATATAAGGCAGTATAGCCCCAAAATATGTATCCCGCAGGAAACCCACTTGATAGGAGCCAGGGGGATGGGGTTAAAGAGAGCCTGGGTCTCTGCCCATTATCACGCCTCTTATTCCAACTATGCCAGAGGGGTGAGTGTCTTGATACACAGATCCCTCTCCTTTCAATTAGTGGATGTTAAGACTGATCCAGGGGGCAGGTATGTCCTCATACATGCATTAATAGCTGGTTCCCCATACATAATTGTAGGGGTATACCTGCCTCCTCCTGCTGATATTACCCTGCTTCACACACTGATGCACACTGTTGTCCAATATGATGTTAGTAAAGTGCTGATGGTGGGCGACTTCAATCAGGTAATGTCAGATGCTTTAGATAGACTCCGACCCTCTTCCTCCACTGGTGGAGGCCTGTCCCACTGGGCATCCTCTTTTCATATGACGGATCTCTGGCGCCATTTCCACCCCTCAGATACTCAATTTACTTGCCTATCCACCACTTTTCGGACGCTGTCGCGTATAGATATGGCTTTTGCCTCGACAGAGATGCTTGGAGAGACGGTGTCCGCGGAGATTCTCTCGCGAGGCATCTCGGACCATGCTCCATTATTAGTCACGGTCCGGGCGGCCCCTCCTGGGGGCCTGAGATTGTGGAGATTGTCCAAATATTGGATAATGGACCCAGAGATCCAGGAGGAGATACCAGAGGAGCTGTGCACCTTTTGGTTGACCAATGCTGACTCATCCGGACCACTCATACTATGGGATACATTTAAGGCGTGGTTGAGAGGTCAATATATTAAGAAAATTGCAAATAAAAAGAGGATAATGGTGCAGTCTCTTGGGCAGTTAGAAACACAGGCCCGAGAAACAGAACAAGTATATGTTACCACCCCGAACTCTACTAATTATATATCTTGGCAGCACACCCTCAGAGAACTAGCGCTACTGAGAGTGGACCTTACTAAAAAGTCCATGCTAGCCTGTGCCCAAAGAGTTTTTGAATACGGAGACAAGAATGGCCGACTTCTGGCCTGGTTGGCAAAGGGACAGTTTGCAGCGACACATGTGGGTAGACTGAGGGATACAGATGGCGCTTTACTGACCACCCCTGGGGAAATTAGTAATAGATTTTTAAAATTCTATCAGCAATTATACGCCACTAGGGTAAACTATACAACAACCGACCTCTCTGATTTTTTGGACCTCATACCGCTACCTGAACTGGACTTAGACCAAAGAAAAGCCCTTGATAAGGACATAACCCTGGAGGAGGTTCAAAGAGCCATGAGTTGCATGCAGGCAGGAAAAGCACCTGGCCCAGACGGTATCCCCATAGAGTTCTATTCACAGCAGCAGGAGCTGCTGGCCCCCAGATTGACCTCTCTCCTATCACAGTTTTATGATCTGGGTTCCCTTCCAGAGTCTATGTCAGAGGCGGTAGTGGTGTTGGTGCCAAAACCCGGTAAGGACCCTGAGGAATGCGCTTCCTTTAGGCCCATATCTCTCATCAATGCAGATGCCAAATTACTGGCCAAAATTCTGGCTCTTAGATTAGCCACGGTGATTGAAGACCTAATTCACCAAGACCAGACGGGGTTCATGCCGGGGAAGGGCACCGATATTAATATACGAAGGCTTTTTGTCAATCTTGATACAGCACATGACAATGTAGGCACTAGAGTCATTGCTTCCCTGGACGCGGAGAAAGCCTTCGACTCCGTGGAGTGGGGCTTTCTTTGGGAGGTATTAAAAAGATTTGGATTTGGCCCAAAATTTTTAAATTGGATTGGTTTACTATATAATTCGCCCAAGGCCAGGATCCGAGTTAACGATACCCTGTCTGACTATTTTCTCCTCCAGAGGGGCACGAGACAGGGATGCCCGCTATCGCCCGGTCTCTTTGCCCTGGCCCTCGAGCCACTAGCTGTCCTGATCCGTGAATCGGAGGCTGTGAAAGGGTTTAGGGTAGGCCCTCTGGAGGAGAAAATCTCTCTATATGCAGATGATGCATTACTGTACCTCAACGACGCTGGTCCCTCATTACAAGCAGCACTGGAGATTTTTAATAAATATGGGGGATTCTCCGGAGTCAAAATAAACTGGTCCAAATCGGTCATTTTCCCTGTAGATCCTAAGGCCCGGGACGAGATACCATTGACTCCATTAGTGTGGGTGGAGGAATTTAAGTACCTGGGGATAGTGGTGTCCAGGGATCTCCAAGCCTTCCGTCGTCTTAACGTCCAGCCCATTATCACCAAACTTAAGGAACACTGCATCAAATGGAGGGAATTACCACTCAATTTATTAGGACGCATCAATATAATTAAAATGCTTTACCTACCCAAATTTAACTATGTATTTAGGAACTGCCCAGTGTGGCTCCCCAGCTCACTATTTAAAGACCTGGATGGATATATTGGGTCATTTTTATGGAAGGGATCTTCCCCCAGATTAGCTAGGTCAACTCTACAGCTCCCGGTCCATTGTGGGGGCCTCGCATTACCAAACCTTTTAATCTATTACTGGGCAGCGGTGCTAGTTACCATGCGATGGTGGTTTGAACAATCCAGATCTAACGCCGCCACATGCCTAGAGGCGGCTGTCATAGGCTCCTTTAAGGAGCTAGGGAATTTAGCCTATAGAGGTTCCTCGGCCTACCCTCTGCTCCCAGGACCCACCAGGACGACCCTGAAGGTATGGGCAGTGGCTAGAAGGAGATTTATGCGCCCATGTCAGTACTCCCCCTTTACACCACTTTGGGGGAACCCATCCCTCCATCACTTTAGATCCATACCTGACCCACAGTTATGGGCCAGATTTGGAGTTAAGGTCCTCAGGGATGTTATTCACTCAGGGACATTGCTTTCGTTTCAGGACTTAGTTGAGAAATTTGGGCTCCCTGGTAATATGATATTCAGATATTATCAGCTGCGGCATGCAGCTAGAGCTCAATTTTCCACGCCTATACATCTCAAACCAGACCCTATTGAGGAAACGTTAGCTCATGATACCCTTAGAAAGACCCTTTCCACTCTGTACCTCGCTCTGATTGAAACTGACTCACCTAAGATGCATTCACTGTGGACCAAATGGCAGACTGATATTCCCAGCTTGGATAGGGAGACTTGGGAAGAATGCTTCGAAGAGGGGTCCAAGTTGTTAATTTCATCTAGAGACAGGTTGATACACACCAAATTCCTACACCGGGTATATTACACCCCACAGAGACTGCACCAGATTTATCCCAATAGATCGCCAAACTGTAATAGATGTCAATCCCCAGACAGCACGTATTTACATATGTTCTGGACATGTCCTCTTATAGTGAAGTTCTGGGCAGACGTTTTTGAAAGCATAAATATCCGCCTACAGTTAACGCTGCCGATATCCCCCGAGCTGGCCCTCTTGTGCATCCATGATGATGACCAGAGACCTAGGTATACGAAGATACTAATCTCCTTACTGCTGTTTTACGCCAAGAAGGAAATTCTTAAGAAATGGGCATCACCATCCTCCCCCAAGGTGGAGGCGTGGGACTCCGCTGTCAATGCGGTGCTGCCTCTTTATAAAATGACTTACACCAATAGAGGATGTCCGCAGAAGTTTGACATGTAGACAGACTCTAAGGCAGGGGTCTCAAACTGGTGGCCCTCCAGCTGCTGCAAAACTACAAGTCCCATCATGCCTCTGCCTGTGGGAGTCATGCTTGTAACTGTCAGCCTTGCAATGCCTCATGGGAATTGTAGTTTCGCAACAGCTGGAGGGCCACCAGTTTGAGACCCCTGCTCTAAGGTATTAACATTGCAGAATGTACTACCCCCCCCCCCCCCCCCCACCAGATAGGCAGCAGCTTAGACCCAGCAACCTAGATTATATGCTAGTGGATGACTATATCAGAGATGTCTGTAATGATTAGCACTGTTTTCCTTCTTATATCTGACCCAGCATTTCACGTCGCTCCACAAATGATTCTTTTGTATTTTGTTCCTTTTTTTTTGTATTATACACGAGAGCTTGACTATGAATGTTAACTGTACAATGATGCCTTCTTCAATAAAGACCAACCTTGTTGTTAAAAAAAAAGATTACAACCGACGACAGGTAATAATTTGCAAATTCTTCTTTTATTTAGTCGGTTTACCAATTTCCAGTCTTGTGCTAGATTATCAGTTTTCGGATGTTACAAATCAGTTTATCATCAAATGTTTGTCAACTGGCGTATGACTCTTTCATCACATGCAGAGATAATGTTTTCTGTGTTCTTTCTCTCCAATGCCATGATATCAGTGTTAATCTCACAGCCCAAAGCACAGTTTTGTTTTTTGTTTTTCTTTCCGTGGCTGCACTATCATTTCTGGCAGCAATCATATCTAGGAAAATATTTTCTGTATAGGTGTACTCCCTGTTTCCAAGCTTTATATGCCAGTTTGTCTGGGTTCCTGGTTCTGGACCCTTCAAGATCCCCAGTCTGGGGGGTAACCTTTGGCCTGGGCTCGGGTGCGGACGGGACCCTCTTACAACCCACAGAGGTGTCCTGACCAGGAGGAGCAAGAGAGGACAGTGTAAAAACACTGCTGGGCAAGTCTCCAGGAGTTCCACAGAGGCAGCCAAGAGGGCTGGTGAGTGTTCACACAGTCAGGAGGACTAGGAGGCACACCTGAGAGAACTGAGATGGAGCAGTCTGGGATGGGTGAAGAGCCAGTCTGGAGGATTGTGGTGACATGGGTAGTGGAAAGAGGCAGCTGCAGCCAGGAGGGCTGGCAGTGCCTGAAGAGGTGGTACTGGGAGCAGTAGCCACAGGGACAGCTAGCACTGGAACTTTCTATATTTTTGGCTACACCATAGGGGCCCGTGGTCCCTGTCTGCAAAGGGCATCTGCTTTAGGCCCTGCTGAGCCAGTGTCAGCCCTACCAAATCAGTGCTGCATGATCCAGAAAGTGCAAGCAAATGATGGGCTGGAGGAGCAGGAGTGATAGTCTGCAAGCAAGGAAGTGCAGGAGGTGAAGAGGAGATTGTATATACCTTGGTGTATATAGTTGGTCCCAATATTGACTGTCAATTATCTGGGCATCTCATAAATTCCCTATTCCTATCCAAGTTAAATTCCCCTCATTAAAACACACAAAAAAAAACAAGTGCAAGGGCTGCTTTCATGTCTCTGGATGCTTGAAAAGTGTTTGCCTGGCTGGGCAGGGTGACAGATGGACTACTACACTCAGAAGCCCCTAAGGGGGTACCGCTACATAGGACAAAAATATAAACAGGAAGAGAAACTATGGGTGGGAGTTAGGGTGGGATAAAGATTGGGAGGTTGGAGTCGGGCCATCGCAGACAACTCCACACAAGATGACGCATCAACCCTTGGTGCCAGTCTTGTGATTCATGCAAATATGTGACTACAGAGCCAGCAAGGTGACATCACTGTTTCCAGTTTTGAAGTAACATGTATCACCTAACAGCTAACTGTACAATGAAGCAGCAGTGTGATGATACTGATTCATAGTTCAGTAAGCAAAGAGGTGACCCAGAACGCTGCTACAAAATGTAGTGGTCACCATTCTGCCAATCTGGTGTGAAAGAAGTGTGTGAATCATAAGACTGGCTGCAAACATATATTTTTGATGTGTTGACTGTCTATAGTAATGATTTATTATTATTATACAGGATTTTTATAGCGCCAACAGTTTGCGCAGCGCTTTACAACATGAGGGCAGACATTACAGTTACATTACAATTTGATACAAGAGGAATCAGAGGGCCCTGCTCGTTAGAGCTTACAATCTAAAAAAATTAAAGGAAATACGTATACTGTATATCCTTTGCTATGTTTTAGAAACATCTGTACAAAAGACCAGTTTGATTTAACTAATGTTATCAATGTGTAATAGCAGTTTTTTATTGAGACACTGTCACCTGCCCGTTTATGACAAAGGAATAGTGTCTCCCAATAGCCCCCCCTCCAAATGCAGACAGTGTGAGCTCAGGGACACGCACCCATATGGATGTCATATTGGGACACAGCAACCATGTCCATGCTGCGCTGTGTCCCAATTGCCATCAATAGGACTGCCTGCCCGGGCATGCACAAAACACCTGTGCAACCCTTGTGTGGGTAAACATGGCCCTGCATGGGTGCATGGTATAGTACACCCTGTGTGAATGAGGCTTTACACTGACAATATGAATCAGTTTCCTGATCTGTAGAATAAAAGTTAATAAAAAAATCTTTGTCTGAACTCTGTGTCCTGTGTCTCTTTGATTCTGAAGAAACATTTAACTTATGCAATAATTTGCATAAACAGGTAAAAGCACATCATAAGGAAACTACTACTGCATTGGAGTTACTAAACCTACAAAGACAAACAGAAACACAAGTTCAGGCTTTTTTTTTGGAATGGTACAGAGAGAGGTACATTCAAACCACGGTTGACTTCTATAAATGGTGGCACAGCATAGATAAGTCTGACTCCCCAGCAGGGGTGTTACTAGGTCTGCAAAAGATCTGGGGCTAGAGCCCATAGCAGGGGTCACCAACCTTTTTGCAAGGGGGGCGAACCAGTGGTAAGCAATTTTTCACGGGCGACGGCTGGTGTTGGTGCTTTAATCATCATGGCACCATGGTTGATATCGTTTCAGGGTGATTGAAGTGCATTATTTCTAATGTTAGATTCTAATATATAATGAAGTGGTTCCACTCACCATACTGCAAAATCAGTGGGAGCCCTGGGCGTGTCACTTGCCACATCTCCTGCCACTAGATGTGGATTGTCACTTGCCATGTCGCCTGCCACCAGATGTGGATTGTCACTTGCCATTTTCACCTGGCAGCAGATGTGGATTGTCACTTGCCAAATCACCTGCCACCATTTGCAGATTGTCACTTGCCACGTCACCTGCCACCATTTGCAGATTGTCACTTGCCACGTCTCCTGCCACCATTTGCAGATTGCGACATCTCCTGCCACCATTTGCAGATTGTCACTTACCACGACACCTGCCACCATTCGCAGATTGTCACTTGCCACGTCTCCTGGCACCATTTGCAGATTGCCACATCTCCTGCCACCATTTGCAGATTGTCACCTGCCACGTCACCGGCCACCAGATGTGGGTTATCACTTGCCAACTGATGTGGATTGTCACTTGCCATGCCAGCCAGTGCCACCAAATGTGCTTTGACGCTGCATTGGTGGCAGGCTGACAGCACTGGTCCATATAGGAGAGCGGTGATTCAGGGCGGCAGTGAGAGATGATGTCATCTTGCTGCTTCCCGCCACACCTCCGACATTGAAGCAAGGGGGTCTGGCTGCAAAGTGGAGCTCCACGATGACAGGAAGCACGTGACCTCCACTGTGAGGGCAGAGGAGTGCTGATGTGTGGCGGGCAGTGAGAGATGATGTCATCCCTCTGCTGGTTGCCGAACCTCACTCCCAAATTGAAGAGGCCCAGCTGTGAAGAACGCTGATGTGAATGAATGAATGATTTGTAAAGCGCTGCAAATGCGAACTGAATCGCCTCAAGGCGCTGATGCGTTTGTGTTGTCAGCTTCATTAGAAGAGGTAGGTCTTGAGTTCTTTCCTGAAGGCCAGATGGTTTTCTTCCATGCGGATATGAGTCGGAAGAGAGTTCCATAGCCGAGGTCCCTGGACTGTGAATCTTCGTTTTCCCCTTGGTTTGTAGCGGTATTTGGGAACGAGGAGGAGGTTTTGGCTAGATGATTGCAGATTGCGATTCGGTGTGTAATGTTTTATTTTCTCTCGGAGGTATTGAGGGGCGTTACCTTATATGCATTTGTGAGTAAGGCAGTGGGTCTTGAATGTGATCCGATTCTTTACTGTTAGCCAATGTAGGCTCCTCAGGGATGCGGAGATGGACTCCCAGGGTTTTTTCCTGTTAGCAGTCTTGCCGCCGCGTTTTGAATGGCCTGTAGGCGCGCAAGCTGATATTGGGGTAATCCTATGTAGAGTGAGTTTGCGTAGTCGAGACGGGAATTGATGATTGTTCCAACTACTGCTGCTTTGTCATCTTCTGGGATGAAGGGCATGAGTCTGCGTAACAAGCGGAGGAGATGGTGAGATCCGCTAACTACTGATCCTATTTGTGCATCCATTGTCATTTCTGGGTCAAAGATAACTCCAAGACTTTTGGCTTTGGTGCTCGGAGAGATGGTTTGTCCAAAGATGGCGGGAGGTGTCCATGGAGTCTTGGTTTTGAGATTTTGGTTAGTGTGTAGGTAGAGAAGTTCTGTTTTTGACCCGTTGAGTTTGAGGGAACTAATGGTCATCCAGTCATCTATTAAAGTGAGGCATTTCTCTAGTTGCTGATGGTGGTCTTTTTGTCCGGTGATCCGAAAGTAGATTTGGGTATCGTCTGCGTATGAGTGGAAGCAGAGGTCTGATTTTTTGATGATTTTGAGGAGAGGGCGGATGTAGATGTTGAATAGCACTGGCGACAAGGGTGAACCCTGAGGGACTCCACAGGAGATTGCCCGGGTTTCCGAGGCGAATGCTCCTAGTTTCACTGTCTGCGAGCGAGAAAGAGCGGGCGGAGAGAGATGTCATCTCTGCTCGTCCGCCCAATCGCTTCTCTCCTCTCCTCCGCCTCTCTCATGCAGCCAGCCTGCCCGCTGCAGCAGCCGCAACCCGCTGGTAAGGACCCTGCGGCAAGACACTAGGGGCTATGGGCCCCAGACTCAGGGCTATAGCCCCAATAGCCACCCCCTAGCAACGCCCCTGCTCCCCAGTATAACGGCACAATATGTTCAATAACACAGTCCCATTCTACTGATAGGATAATAAGAAAACAGCAACACACTGATAAAGTCATCCCTCTAATGAGTCTCTTTACGCTTGTCAACACTACAACAATCTAACATACAGTATGTTAACTACACAAATTAAAGTAGAACTATAGGCAAAGCTTATTTTTTTTAAATTTTGGATAGAGCAAGGCAGGGTTATAACTAGGGTTGTCCTGATACCGATACTAGGGCTGATACCGAGCATTTGCTCGAGTACTTGTACTCGCACAAATGCTCCAGATACCTAATCCGATACCTGGGAGAGGCGGGCGGAGTCAGAGGCTGCGAGCAACTGGAAGTCAGTGGGTGGAGTCACAGGCTGTGCGCAACCAAAAGTCAGCGGGCAAGGGAAGGCAGGCGGAGTCAGTGGGCAGAGAGGGCGGAGCAGAGAGCGAGTCCTCAGCAGTGGAACTAGGTAAGCTGGCAGGGGTGCAAGGCACACCAGCCTTTTCCATCAGGATCAGTGACCGGAGCCATCACATTCGGTCGCCGTCAGCGGTTGAACATTTTGACGCCCATCTTGGTACACCTTGCACTCGGCTGCCGTAAGCCAGCAGCGGATATCTTGTTACACCCAGCCCATATAGTTTGGGCTGGATGTACCAAGATGTCCGCTGCTGCTTACTGCGCCAGAGTGCAAGGTATACCAAGATGGGCGTCGCAGTATAACATTGCAAAAAAAAACCTTTTCTCTCATGTCATTTATTGCTGCATTTCAGTGCCTGCCCATCAGTGCCCAAAAATGCCGCCTAACAGTGCCATCTGTCAGTGCCTTCTATCAGTGTCCATAAGTGCCGCCTATCAGTGCCATCTATCAGTGGCAGTCACCTGTCAGTGCCACCTATCAGTTCCCGCCCATCAGTGCCAGCCACCTGTCAGTGCCACCTCTTAGTGCCCATTAGTCAGTGCCATCTATCAGTGCCAGCCATAAGTCAGTGCCACCTATTAGTGCCCATCAGTCAAATTGTCACAATCGTTATCGGCAAGTACTTGAAAATAGTATCGGTACATGTACTAGGTCTTAAAAAAGTGGTATTGGGACAACCATAGTTATAACTCCTGTCAGATTTTTTTTTTGCCATCTGTGTGCCATTTCTGAGATTTCCCTTCACTTCCTGTCCCATAGCCAAACAGGAAGTGAGAGGAAATCCCTGCAAATTAAGGGAATCCATTGGGGATCCCCAGGTCAACAGAACTAGTGTCCCCAATGGAAGATTTCCCCTCTATTACTTTTCTGGGGACAACCCAAAATTTAGGATTTTCTTTTACTTTCAATGATAATGGTAAACAGGAGGGTAATCGAGATAGAAATAGAGAGGGTAAATCTCCTTAATGAGGACACAGACGGCAATAAAAACTGACAGGAGTTCTAATCCCTCTCCCCTTTATCCAAAACTAAAAAATATAAAAATGAATTACATACCGGGGCACTGCTTTTTTTTGTCATTACTTACATCTTTGCCAAAACCCCTGACAGGCAGAAAAATATATTTTAAACCTAAAAAATTCATTCTAGGCTCTGGATACTTTTTCACTAATGTTCTGCTTGATAACATCAATGATGTATAAAACTAAATGTTTGTTAGAAAATGGCAGGATAGGTCTGAGAAAAGCCACATCACAAAATGTGCTAGATACAAGATGCCTGCCCACTGCTATCCCTGCAGTATGCTGGGTGCCTGCCAGAATACTCTCTTTTAGATATAAGCTAAGTTTTGTGTAGCACCCCCTACTTCCTAGACACTATAAGGGACCCCCAAATGTCAGATGGGCTGACATTCCATCTTAGGGTTGGGTTCTTGACTTCTAGCAAGTGTTTTAACAGATGGGGGAGGGATTACCTTTTGAATAGTTAACAGATTCTACTCAGGTCAATAAACTCCAGGGAGAGAGGGTTAGGGCACAGAGCACCCTAAAGAACAATACGTAGACTCCAAAAACCTACTCATGGCCAATACAGAAAAGGGTAATTTAAGCTAGACCGGCAATGTATTCTCCTAACTGTAAAGCAATATGGCCACTCAACTCACTGGAGCACTCCTTCTGCAGCAGAAGTTCACCCCTGGTTCTCCTATCTAGGATGCAACTTAACTACACCACCCAAGGTGTACAAGCTTCAGGCCCCGACTTGGGCCTACCTTTCTCAATCCCATGTGTCTTCCCCAAACAGCAAGCCTAGGGGGTCAGGGACAGCTATACACATATGCCCTCATTAAGCAAAGCCTGGGAGGCAAGAGAGCTTCTAGAGGGATCCTGTAAATAATTATAGTTTTCCCCAGCATGTACAACTGGAAATAAACCTCCTAGTGGTTGATCAGGGAAATATAAATATTCATACCTCAGGCTCCTGGATCTTCCCACACTATTGCAAGAGACATTTTCCAGCAGCAGACAAAAGTAAACAATAACCTGAACCTAGGAAAAACCTGTAGAAAGCAGAACTATCAATTAAGGCTGACGCTGACTACAGCCTTTAGGGGGTAGGAGGATGATGATGGACCTTTCATCCATGATTCCAGTTAACTCATTGGGCGCCAAGTTATGGGCCACATGTTAGGACTACCCCTGAGATGGGTTCTTCGGGCTATACCAGGCGGTGTCCGGGGTCACTCATGCTAGCACAGGGGTGCTCACCAACGCCCAGGCCCAGGCGGGTGCCACAGTCATGTAAAGAATCAAACATTAAGGCAGTCACCCAACTCAGAGATGAGCCGCTTTAGTGTTGTATATGAAGTCTCTGCAGAAGATGTTGGCCCTTGTCCTACACACTTGTATGTGTTGCATTAGGAAGGGCATGCGGTGTCTATGCCCTCTCCACCAGTCAGCGTACCTCTGTCACCTTACTACCAATAACAGAGTGGGGTCCAGCTGAGCACCTAGTGCGGACCTCATGTGTGCTCTCATTTAACTCTTGCCTTATGTACCTAGTGACTAGGCCAAAGATCTCTGTAACACTAGTATGCTCTTGGTGGCTGATGGAGACAGACAGCTAGGGAGGGAGTCTTTCGCTACCGGTGACCCATCACCTAACCAGGTACCACACCAACGACTGTTTGCTGTTCCTTTCTGTGGTTACCCACAGCAAATTCTTCTCCTCTTAGACTCACTGGCTAACCTTTTTCAGACCCTGTATTTTTGTAGAGATGCCAGGACCCCACATGAACTCCTTGGGTAACTTCAGACCAGGCCTTGAGCAGTTGAAACAACTTTATTGAACTTTTGGCAGAACATGTATAACATGTAGTAGTACCTTTTTCCAAATGTGGTGGTTCTAACAGAGGTCCATGTTCTAGGTTTCTTCTCCTGAACCATACAAGTGGATATAAAAGTCTACACACCCCTGTTTAAATGTCCGGTTTCTATGATATAAAAAAATGAGACAAAGATAAATCATTTCAGAACTTGTTCCACCTTTATTGTGACATATAAACTGTACAACTCAGTTGAACAACAAACTTAAATCTTTTTTTGGGGGGGGAGGGGGGGTAAAAATAAAGAATGAAAATAATATGGTTGCATAAGTGTGCACACCCTCTTATAACTGGGGATGTAGCTGTGTTTAGAATTAAGCAATCACATTCAAACTCATATTAAATAGTAGTCAGTATACATCTGCCATCATTTAAAGTGCCTCTGATTAACCCCAAATACAGTTCAGCTGTTCTAGTGGGTCTTTCCTGACATTTTTTTAGTCGCATCCTACAGCAAAAGCCATGGTCCGCAGAGAGCTTCCAAAGCATCAGAGGGATCTCATTGTTAAAAGGTATCAGTCAGGAGAAGGGTACAAAAGAATTTCCAAGGCATTAGATATACCATGGAACACAGTGAAGACAATCATCATCAAGTGGAGAAAATATGGCACAACAGTGACAGTACCAAGAACTGAATGTCCCTCCAAAATTGATGAAAAGACGAGCAGAAAATTGGTCAGGGAGGCTGCCAAAAGGCCTATAGCAACATTAAAGGAGCTGCAGGAATATCTGGCAAGTATTGGCTGTGTGGTACATGTGACAACAATCTCCTGTATTCTTCATATGTCTGGGCTATGGGGTAGAGTGGCAAGACGGAAGCCTTTTCTTATGAAGAAAAACATCCAAGCCCTGCTAAATTTTGCAAAAACACATCTGAGGTGTGCCAAAAACATGCGGGAAAATGTGTTATGGTCTGATGAAACCAAAGTTGAACTTTTGGGCCATAATTCCAAAAGATATGTTTGGTGCAAAAACAAATATAAACCAAACATTGTGCGCTTGCATAGATATACCATATATAGTAAATTTAAAGTTTAGTTTGCAAGTAAAACTTCTCAGAGCAATACCAAAAGCCATAGTGTATATATTATGACAAACCACAGTGCAGCGTGATATTACAATTATAACATGAATAACATATCTCCGTGAGGGAAAATATATAGAAAAAGTGTGAAAAATTCAGTCAAAAATGCAAATAAAATATAAGTTTCCAATTGAAATCCAGATCGCATGAAAAGCGCATTATTCACTTCATGGAAATCGGAATCGCAAAAAGAAATTCGTAAGAAAGGTAAGCCGTTCCTTTGGTGTATCACATCAAGATGGAAAGGTGAAAGATGAAGGGACACTTCCAAGCCACCAATAGTTCAGAGAAAGTAGTTATAGATGTACTCTTACCGAACGTGTTGGACCTCCTATATAGCGAGGTCATACAGGCCTGCAGATATAACCCTCTGCGGGGACAAATGGATACCGATGTTCTGGTCCTGCTCATAGGCGCCACACACTGAGAGATGTTTGCTTCAGCATCAGGAGGGAGACTCACTCCCCACAGGATCCGTGGACGGTAAGACAAAAAGGGGAAAAGAAACTCCAATAGTGTAGTATTTTGTAAGGAGTTTATTGCCTCAAATGACCATTGGTCATATACAAAATTTGAGAATAAAAAATGTTAAAAAGCCGGCATAAAATAAAGGCTGAACGCCCGTGCAAATGAACATAGGATTTGTGATGGCAAGCACTGCGTAGCCACGCCCTACATGTTTCGTCATACGTGACATCTTCAACGGGGCACGGGCGACGCAATGAACCATCACCTTATATAAAAACAAAATACAACCAAGCCTTGTTTCCGCAATGGCCAGTCTCACAACTGGGCATGCACAGAGGGATACCAAGCCTCGACCTGGCTGTCATGGGGAACCGCATACAGGGGCGGATCATGAATGTAAACAGGAAATGCTCAGATGTATAACTACGAAAATTGAATAAAAATAACAAGACTTAAAAAATTAGAAAAAGAACATAATATTATTATTAGACACCCTATATATAGAATGGTCCCCATGCTAAATCTAAGCCTAGTTTTGTTATTATGCATCCTAGTATAAGTAAAGATACGTAAAGATGCAATGTATAGTATATATAGTATTAAAGCATTGAAGCCTATCATACTACACTGCGCTTTATTACAGCGGATACAATAGTCAAAAATTATTGACTCATGAAATGTTAACATTGAAAAATTATCCAAAATATTAGACAAAAAATAAAATAAAAAAGGAATTGAATAAAAAATAATATAAAAATAGAAGACATATTTGGGCGTGATATATTTAGATCTAGGACTGACAGCCATATCCAGCCCTGATATCCCCCTTTACAATTGTTACCATGAGGGATGAAAAACAATATATATCTACTAGGCATAAAAACCCCACGAGACCAACCTAGGTGCTAAACATATATTTTTATCTTTAGATACTCCTTATTCCTTATTGTACATTTGGTTTTGTTCCCTATAGATAATAAAAATATTTCTTAATTATAGTCATGCATTATCAATAAACGCATTGACCAAAATATCAGACATTTTAATCATGCATTATCAATAAACGCATTGATTTCAATATCAACATTAAGCCCTTGTGGTTTAAGGCATCTAATTTTGTATATCCATTATATTTCTAACTTGGATATGGCTCGTCTTTTTAGTCCTCCCCTCCATGGTAACTTCAGTCTATCAATACCAATAAATTGAGTGCCCTTGGAGTCCTTCCCGTGTACATTTAGATAGTGTTTGGATACTGGATGGCCTATAAAGCCTTTCCGGATATTTCCAATGTGCTCGTTTAACCTGACCTGAAGGGGGCGCACTGTGCGTCCCACGTATTGGAACCCACACGGACAGGTTAAAAGATACACTACATGGGTAGTGGAGCAAGTAATGAACGATTTAATTGGAAAAGTTTGTGAAGTACTGGTGGAATGAAAATGAGCCACCTTCCGATCCTTGATGGCATTAGTAGTGCAAACCGCACATTTTCTGCACCGATAGTACCCTACAAGGTTCTAAAAAAACATAGGTTTTTTTATCGGGGGGTCACAAACACTAGGAGCCACAGATGTTCGAATTGACGGCACCCCTTTGAACACTATCTGGGGCTTTTCGGGAAGTAAGGGGCCTAGTATACTGTCGTTTTTCACGATATGCCAATGTTTGTGTATCAATTTTCTAATTGAAGAATGTTGATAAGAATAGCGAGTTATGAAGGGGCAGGTAAAATCCTTATTCATGGTTGTCCCTGTCTTGATTTGATCTCTAAGTAAGGATTCTCTATCCAATTGTTCCACCTCCTCTAGGCGTTCTCTGAGAAAAGAGGCCTCATAGCCTTTTTCGATAAATCTATCAGTAAGGACTTGAGATTGGGCTCTAAAATCATTACTAGAAGAACAATTGCGTCTGATCCTAATGTATTGGCTTTTAGGGACTGAGTCAAGCCATGCCTTATAATGGCAACTATCTCGGGGTATAAATGCATTCCGATCTGTGGTTTTGAAATAGATGGAGGTCAGCAAGAAATCACCTTCCCCCCATATCTTAAGATCCAAAAAGTTCACAGTACTTAGACTAGCTTCATAATTGAATTGAATTCCTCTGTCATTCTTATTCAAATCCTCCATGAATCCACATAAGGATTCATGGGTGCCATTCCATAGGAGGAGGATGTCATCGATGTACCTTGCCCACAGAACTAATTCAGGTCTGCGTTGGGCATAGATGACGTCCTCCTCCCACTTGCCCATAAATAAATTAGCCAGGCTGGGGGCAAACTTGGCCCCCATGGCTACACCCTTCTTTTGGAGGAAAAAGAGGTTCTTGTGCCAAAAAAAATTGTGAGTTGTGGCATATTCAAGTAGGTCCATTATGAACCTTTTTTGTTTCCTCGGGAGTGAAGAGTCTTTATATAAAAAATATTTTACGGAAGATATACCCCAAGCATGGGGAATCGCCGTGTATAAAGACGTGACATCAGCGGTAACGAGCCAATGCCCATTTCTATATCCACAGTCTTTAAGCAGATTAATGGTGTGTTTACTATCTTTAATGTAGGCCGGTAATGATCTGACCAAAGGTTGGAGGAAGTTGTCAATATACTTGCCAGCCCTCGAAGTAATAGAATCTATGCCGCTGATTATTGGGCGGCCAGGCGGATGAACAGGGTCTTTGTGGATTTTTGGCAAGTAGTATATAATCGGTATCCGCGAAGATACCGGTATCAAAAACAGTTTTTCTTTTTTATTTATGACACCTAGTTCAAAACCATGATCTACAATTTTCTCCAATTCTTTCCTGTATTTACTACGAGGGTCTGACTTGAGAGGAATATAGGTAGTGGTATCTCCCACTAGTTTATCTAGTTCATGGAGGTAATCATTTTTGTTTAAAACCACAATCCCACCACCCTTATCAGCTGGTTTCACGACCAGATCTTTACGTTTACAAAGTTGGTCTAAACCGGATTCTAAATCTTTTGTCATTTTAATGTTTTTACTTTTCAAACTATCAAGGTCTCTCAGGAGAATATCCCTGAAGACCTTAATAGAAGCCGGTAAGCCACCTGGGGGATTGAACAATGATGCATTCGCCAGGCCTGAATGCTTGATATTCGTATGGTCATGGCCTTGAGCGCTAATAGGATTAGACAACAAGTATCGCTTAATATTCAGTTTCCTGGTGTACTTGTGTATATCCATGTATGTTTGAAATTTATTAAGTGGCTTCGGGGGTGCAAATTTGAGCCCTTTATCGAGAATGGCAGTCTCATTAATAGTCAGAGGGGTGTTGCTCAAATTAAAAATGTCCTGCCCGGTCATACCCGTTTTCTTTTTGCTCCTTGTCCTCCTCCCCCCTCTGACTCCTCTCTTTCTTCTACTGGTCGTTGGAAATTTTGTTCTCCAAAGCATCAGAGGGATCTCATTGTTAAAAGGTATCAGTCAGGAGAAGGGTACAAAAGAATTTCCAAGGCATTAGATATACCATGGAACACAGTGAAGACAATCATCATCAAGTGGAGAAAATATGGCACAACAGTGACATTACCAAGAACTGAATGTCCCTCCAAAATTGATGAAAAGACGAGCAGAAAATTGGTCAGGGAGGCTGCAGGAATATCTGGCAAGTATTGGCTGTGTGGTACATGTGACAACAATCTCCCGTATTCTTCATATGTCTGGGCTATGGGGTAGAGTGGCAAGACGGAAGCCTTTTCTTACGAAGAAAAACATCCAAGCCCTGCTAAATTTTGCAAAAACACATCTGAGGTCTGCCAAAAACATGCGGGAAAATGTGTTATGGTCTGATGAAACTAAAGTTGAACTTTTGGGCCATAATTCCAAAAGATATGTTTGGTGCAAAAACAACACTACACATCACCAAAAAAACACCATACCCACAGTGAAGCATGGTGGTGGCAGAATCATGCTTTGGGGCTGTTTTTCTTCAGCTGGAACGGGGGCCTTAGTCAAGGTAGAGGGAATTATGAACAGTTCCAAATACCAGGCAATATTGGTACAAAACCTTCAGGCTTCTGTTAGAAAGCTGAACATGAAGAGGAACGTCATCTTTCAGCATGACAACAACCCAAAGCATACATCCAAATCAACAAATGAATAGCTTCACCAGAAGAAGATTAAAGTTTTTGAATGGCCCAGCCAGATCCCAGACCTGACTCTGATTGAAAATCTGTAGGGTGACCTGAAAAGGGCTGTGCACAGGAGATGCCCTCGCAATCTGAAAGATTTGGAGTGTTTTTGCAAAGAAGAGTGGGCAAATATTGCCAAGTCAAGATGTGCCATGTTGATAGACTCATACCCAAAAAGACTGAGTGCTGTAATAAAATCAAAAGTTGCTTCAACATAGTTTAAGGGTGTGCACACCTATTCAACCACATTATTTTTTTTATTTTTACTTCCCTCCACCTAAAAGATTTCAGTTTGCTGTTCAACTGAGTTGTACAGTTTATAGGTCACATTAAAGGTGGAAAAAGTTCTGAAATGATTTATCTTTGTTTCATTTTTTTTAAATCACAGGAACCTAACAGGGGTGTGTAGACTTTTTATATCCACTGTAGATCTCAGCAATTCTTTAGTGTAGGTTCTCTATGCATTTCCCCAAGTGTTTCCCCAGAGCCCCCCTAGTACCTGAACCTGGAGTCCGAGAACACACTGGGAAAAAGGTACCAAAACATCAACCCTTTCCCCCTGGCCTGGGCAGCCGGGTGCTAACTACACACACACAGTTGGCAACCTGCCTACAAGCCCAGCAGCACGACATATAGAATATGCACTTCTGTTTATGTCAGGGTCCCTACATTTGTATTTAGCTTGTGTCTGTAGATAAGGGTGCCAGTGAATGCAAGCCTTCAGCCTGGGGACATTGAAAGGGAAGATATTTGGGCAAGTTGAAATTTCCTTTATGATAGCCTAATATTCCTTGAGTCTCTTGGTTGTGTATGTGCCTGTTAACACTTTGGTATTGCGGTAACAAGTATTTTACAACGCATACCATGGTGCATTGCATTCTTTTGAGTGGCAACCCAGCACACTAATTCAATGCACTTATACTATAGCGCACCACAGTACACAGTATTGCACACACCATGTGATATGCACTGCATGAAATTGTGCCTGTCCTATTTTGGCTCTGTTGTAGTGCATTAGCAGCCCAATTAAATATGTAACACAAGGTGTATGAACACGTGTTCATTAATGCAATGCAATGCAGTGTAGAGCCTCATACACACAATCAGACTTTGTACAAACTTTCCCGTGGATTTTTGTACAAAGGGCGGTGGCCGTAAACTAATTAAGCATACACACGGCAGGACTTTTTCAGCCAACTTTCACCAAATCACGTGGTTTTTCAGCTCTTTACCGCCACCCTTTGGTCAACTTCTGTATTGTTGTCTGATCTTTTCATTGGTTCTGAGCTTGCGTGTTTGTACTTTGGACTAAAGTCCTATGGACTTGTGTACACACGATGGGATTTTGCACCATAGGACTTTAGTTGCCGGAAAGTTTGTCTATTTGCACAGCCAACATTTGTCCGATGAAAACCGAAAAAGTTTGTCCGATGGAGCGTACACATGGTAGGATGTTGCCTTAAAACAGCTAATTTGCATGTTTGTTGTCAAAAAGTCCTATCGTGTGTATGGGCCTCAAGGGTTACAAATGGTCCCCATGACTAGTAGATAAGGAAAATATCTACTGAACATCAAATCCTTTTCCAAATTTCTGCAATATTATATAGGCATACCTCACGGTACCTTATATTATCTGCTAGTTTTCCAGGTTCAGTAATACAGATGAGATTAAGCATATTTTCCTATCTTTTTAGAAAAGAAAAATGTGCAAAATGGACTGTGCAAGGAAATCATGTTGAAGATTGATCACACTCTGCAGTTTATAGTTAAAGCGGAGCGCCGCCGAAAATTTTTTTTTTAAAAGTCAGCAGCTACAAATACTGCAGCTGCTGACTTTTAAAACATGGACACTTACCTGTCCAGGGCGCCCGCGATGTCGGCATCCGAGGCCGAAGCGTCTCTCCGTCCTCGGGTGCTGCCGCCTCCATCTTCGGTAAGGGAATCAGGAAGTGAAGCCGTGCGGCTTCACTTCCTGGTTCCCTACTGTGCATGCGCGAGTCACGCAGCGCAATACGGATGGTCCCTGCTGCCTCTGGGACCCGTGTGTTTCCCGGCAGGCAGCGGGGAGGGAGCAGGAAGTGGCGTAAATAACCACAGATTCTGCGGCTATCTATGCCGGAAGTGGGTACAGATACCTGTAATATACAGGTATCTGTACCCCCCTCCCCCCTGAAAGGTGCCAACTGTGTCACCGGAGGGGGGGAGGAATCTGATGAGTGGAAGTTCCAATTTTGGGTGGAACTCCACTTTAACGAAATCTGTATTCAAACTGTTCACCTGACCATCAAACAAATGTTATAGAATAGATTCTGTAAAAGAATGACTGTCTAGGAAAATCACCTGTTCTTTTTGTTTGCTGAGGGAGGTTGAATTTCACAGCAGCAAAAAATAATGAAACTGGCAACATGATCCTTTAATTACACCTGTCATTGTCTGCAAAAAAAAAAAAAAAAAATATATATATATATATATATATATATATATATATATATATTTCATAGAAGTAAGGAGACAGTAGGTAAAATAGGCAATGCCTTGCCTCTTCTTGGAAAGGATTTAGCATATTTTAGATGGGTGAGGTTAAAATACATCTCGAGGGTTTTTTTTAATCACATATGTGTATTGCACAAAAAGAACATTGAAAATCTACCTAGCTGTAGCTAATTTGGGTATTTGACATTTGCCATCTTTAAATATATAAAAATGATAAAATCCTCATGATTTTCTTTCTGCTATTCTGAACCTAGCTATCCATATATACGTATAAAGAAAAGCCAATCTATTGACATCTTTGGAAGCCTTATGCCGTATACACACGACCCGTTTTGCTGTCGGAATAAACTCTGAAGGTTTCTCCGACGGAATTCCACTCAAGCGGTCTTGCATACACACGGTCACACCAAAGTCCGACCGTCCAGAACGCGGTGACGTACAACGCGTACGACGGGACTAGAAAAAGGAAGTTCAATAGCCAGTAGCCAATAGCTTATGTCTGGTACATGCGTCGTTTTTGGTCCGTCGGAACATCATACAGAAGAGCGGTTTTCCCGATAGGAATTGGTTCCTTCGGAAATATTTAGAACATATTGTAAAGCAGTTGACCTGATTGGGCCCCACAATTACCATAACCATGTCTCCATCCCTGTATATACATTAAAAAGCAAAAGAGAGGGGTAGTGGGACTTTAAATGAGGCATGGGTAGGTCTTTGAAAAAGTCTAGGATACCTTATGTTAAATTAACTATCACCACCCCTTAAGGGGCTTAAAAGCTGTATAGCCATAGAGAAATGCTAATCAAAGAAATGCATAGACATCAATTCATGAGTAATATAATAATAATAATAATAATATAATGCATCATAATATACAATACATAAATCATGCACATCGAGGCACAATAAAAATAGTAGTCATGTTGATAGAAACGTTGTTTATAAACGCTGTTTGAAAATAATTGATACAAGCAATCACAGTTCTAAAATGGGTATACAAAAAAGGTGAACAAGGTATTCCGAATAACAATGTTAGTAAGTATAAATGGCATACGATAGAATTCATAGATGAACCAAACTTGAAATGGCAACCCTGAGTGTAGACTCTACGCGTTTCATGGCGTTTAAAGCCAATCATCAGGAGTGGGATGCATCAAGAGATGACTAGAAAAATAAATAAAACAAATCAATAAATAGATCATTGGAGTCTCGATTAAAATCATGCTTACACAAGGTAAAGCAGGTATTTTAGAATATATAAATGCACATTACCTTTTGGCAACAACCCAGTACATAACCCAACAGTCCAATTGTGGAATAATGAAGGTGGCCCTGAGAGAGCTGTCTCCCCCGGGGTTGAGGCCAAGGACACACAAGGCTGACCCCCAAACCGAAAGTCTCCATGGGGGCTGGAGAATCGGAGAGGGGGTAGAGAGGAACAGCAGCCAGGGAGAGAGCCAGACAGCCAAAACACACTTCCCAAGTAGGAGGCATACATGTATGGGCCACAGATGAAGTTCTGCAATAAATGAAAGAAAAAAGATTAATGAGGAGGAGATGTGTAACAAAGAGATGGGGATGAGTGTGTCAAAAAAAAATATATAAATAAATAAATAAATAAATAAAAAATAAAAAAATAAAAATATAGAACAATGTTGTGAATGAAGGAAAGTAAAATGTAAAACCAAGCTGGCACTAGAGTGTATGTCTGACACCTGCCCCAAAAATAACTGGGTGGTGAGAACCAACAAACAAAAGATATATATAAATAATGTATACTAGCATGTTGCCAATGTGTTGGTATTTAAATGAGAGGCATAAAAATAAATAAATAATGCACACCTGTGTAAAAAGAAATCAAGCATGATGTGAATAGGTGTGTGATAATGAAGAGAAACAGCCTGATTACCTGAGGTGTGGATGAAGACCCATATATCCTCTCCTCCTGAGAAAAAAGTGTGGAATGAACTGCCGGCTCATCCCGACCTTTGTATCCTCAGCCTAGGGGCGTGTCCCAGCCAACGTCATGCAATCACGTTTGGCCAAAGAAATAGACGGGGCAGACAACCAACTGAGGCACAGAGATCTCAGCAGCAGTTCATCCCCGCCCATCAAGCCTAAGTGAGATGGAGGGAGCATAAACGCAGGTCGGCGTCGGAAGGACACCGCACCCGCGGCATGCTGGGCATGACGCCGATGCGCCAAGATCCAGCCCCGCCCCCATCGCTGAAGAGATGGGTGAGGGGAGAAGGAGCTGGGCGCATCGCAACCCCGGGGGAAGAGAGATCAATCAAAAAGGACCACCCACCCTGTGGGTGGGGCATGCCAAACAGGCAATGGAAAAAACAAAAGGAAGAGATAAAGAGTGGACTGTATCTCTGAACTAACAGAGGGTAGAGACTAAATTGAAATAGCCAGTGATCCAGAGAACGAGTAGGTTACTGAATGGACCAAATGAAGAGGAAGTAAGAAAGCGGATGCCAGCGTAAAAATAGCTCTTGGGACTAAAAGCCCAGATTAAGTAGTTGCGTTAGTGAAGTGGGGCATGACAGGTCAAAAAAAAAAAAAAATATATATATATATATATATTTCATAGAAGTAAGGAGACAGTAGGTAAAATAGGCAATGCCTTGCCTCTTCTTGGAAAGGATTTAGCATATTTTAGATGGGTGAGGTTAAAATACATCTCGAGGGTTTTTTTTAATCACATATGTGTATTGCACAAAAAGAACATTGAAAATCTACCTAGCTGTAGCTAATTTGGGTATTTGACATTTGCCATCTTTAAATATATAAAAATGATAAAATCCTCATGATTTTCTTTCTGCTATTCTGAACCTAGCTATCCATATATACGTATAAAGAAAAGCCAATCTATTGACATCTTTGGAAGCCTTATGCCGTATACACACGACCCGTTTTGCTGTCGGAATAAACTCTGAAGGTTTCTCCGACGGAATTCCACTCAAGCGGTCTTGCATACACACGGTCACACCAAAGTCCGACCGTCCAGAACGCGGTGACGTACAACGCGTACGACGGGACTAGAAAAAGGAAGTTCAATAGCCAGTAGCCAATAGCTTATGTCTGGTACATGCGTCGTTTTTGGTCCGTCGGAACATCATACAGAAGAGCGGTTTTCCCGATAGGAATTGGTTCCTTCGGAAATATTTAGAACATGTTCCAATTCTAGGTCTGTCAGAAATTTCGAAAAGAAAAGTCCGATGAGGCCTACACACGATCGGAATAGACGATGAAAAGCTTCCGTCAGACTTTTTCTGTCGGACATTCCGCTCATGTGTACGCGGCTTGACTGGCACCGCCACCTAGTATAACTGGTAATGATGATGATTTTAAAATTACAGGGAAGAGGTATGGAGACATATTGCCCATTCCACTGGGGGGTCATTAGTCATAGAAAAGTGAGCATAAATGTGACCCAGTCTGAGCTTATGGGCTAATTTTGTTGGCAGAAGCATTTGATTAATACTGAGGAAGACCCAGATGTGTCCTGATGGCAAATGATTAACAAACTGATTACTGGTACATTTTACAAACATGCTGGAGGACTTTGCTTATAGAAAAACTCCACTTTTAACACAATGTGATATAGCTAATACAACTGCTACCTAAACCATCATGGTCTCCATTCACAGAATTAACTTGCATAAGATATTTGGGTGTAAGGACACAATTTGCCTAAATATCATCTGCGACCCTGAAACTGTCAATTCACTAGACCGTTTTGCTGTATTTATTGAGAAACGCTAGGTAAATATGCATGAAAAGGTGTTAAAATTCATTCACAGAAGGTAATTAAATAATAAAATGCATGCGAAAATGAAGTAGTGGTCCAGGCATGCAGTATGTGTGGAATCTGTACTGGTTGTTAAGGAGATGATGGCCACCCGCTCCTCAACCAGCAAACATCATGGTTGTTAAGGAGCAGGCGGCCGCTGTGTCCTTAACAACCAATGAGTCATCAGCTGTCAGCGGGGTTACTGCAGGGTTACTGCTTCAGTTATCGTAAGGCCCTTTTCACACGAGTGGACTGATAGGGTCTGTCTCTCCATTTTTTTAGACGGACCCGATTGGACCCCCCCAGTACAATTAGAATACAGTTCAATACAGAAGGGACAGGAGGGGGAGATGCAGGGGGCGATCTGATGGAGGTGGCTCGGGTACAGTCCTTAGGTGGATGTGGGATAGGCTTCCCTGAATAAATGAGTTTTCAGGAGTCGCCTAAAGGCAGACAGGGTAGGGGCTGACTGGACATACTGGGGAGAACAGGTATTTGACCTACCTGAAGGATTGAACTTTTCTGCGGCTGGGGAACAGGGAAGCTGTGGTGCTGCAGCAGAGAAGCCACAGAAAAGGTACGTACAGTATATTGCCTCTTCTTGTACAGACTTTGTTTTTTGGAGACAGGGTCACTTTAACCCTAATAATGTGAGGCAAGCACGACTCTCGGTTCTGCCACAGTCCCATGGACTTCAAACACACTCTATTCTAGGCATGTGCAATTCGTTTCGTTCCGAATTCGTTTTTTAACGAATTTCGACAAATTCGTTAATTCGGGAATATCCGAATTAACGAAAACCTGTTTAACGAATTTTTCCTGATTATTCATAAATTCGATAAAATTGGACATTCGTAAATTCGGGCATTGGCACATTAGTAAATTAGTGAATTCGTACATTTGTAAATTCGAAAATTCGGAAATCTGAAATAATAGTTAACTAATAATAACTTAACTATTAGTAATTACTAGTAACTTTTAAATTATAGGTATTGTAATTTCCTTTCAAATTTGGCTGTTAGTGAACGTAACACATACAAATTTATCCGAAGTTATGAATGATCCGAAAAAACGGAATGGAACGTAATAAATTAATAATAATAAATAACAATAATAATAATAACAACGTTTTATTATTATTATTTATTATTAATTTGTTCCGTTCCATTTGTTTAGATGCAGCATTTATTTTGGATAATTTGTAACTTTGGATAAATTCGTATTTGTTATGTTCACTGACAGTCAAATTTGAAAGGAAATTACAATACCTATAATTTAATAGTTAGTTACTATTTCAGATTTTAGAATTTTCGGATTTTTGGATTTTCAAACTTTGAATTTACAAATTTCCGAATTTTCTAATTTACAAATGTACGATTTTACGAATTTAGGAATGTACGAATTTACGAATGTACAAATGTAAAAATGTACGAATGTACGAATGAACGAATGTACGAATGAACGCATTTACGAATCGCGATCATAACGAATGACCCGAAAAACTAAAAAAATAATAAACTAATGAAACGAAAACGAAAATGAATGAATTTTTTGGCTGTGCACATGTCTACTCTATTCTGCTTAAACACACAACATAAATCAGCGCTAAAAAAAAAGACAATACCAAATAACAGGTGTGCATTGATGAATGAAAAAATAAAATAAAAAGGTTCAATGAAGATGATTAAGTCCAAATATGCCGCAGTCCTGCACTGTGTAACAGCACAGTTATAAGTAAGATCAGTCCAAACAGGGTTCAATTCCGCCACTATGAAGGAAAGCTGTCACCAACACCTCCAGAAGTAAAAAAAGCCACCCCGTCTAGATTGAACTCTTATGCCCCGTACACACGGTCGGATTTTCCGATGGAAAATGTCCGATCGGAGCGTGTTGTCGGAAATTCCGACCGTGTGTGGGCTCCATCGGACATTTTCCATCGGATTTTCCGACACACAAAGTTGGAGAGCAGGAGATAAAATTTTCCGACAACAAAATCCGTTGTCGGAAATTCCGATCGTGTGTACACAAATCCGGCGGACAAAGTGCCACGCATGCTCAGAATAAATAAAGAGATGAAAGCTATTGGCCACTGCCCCGTTTATAGTCCCGACGTACGTGTTTTACGTCACCGCGTTTAGAACGATCGGATTTTCCGACAACTTTGTGTGACCGTGTGTATGCAAGACAAGTTTGAGCCAACATCCGTCGGAAAAAATCCTAGGATTTTGTTGTTGGAATGTCCGAACAAAGTCCGACCGTGTGTACGGGGCATTACCAGATCTAGCTGGGTCAAAAGCATACACAACAAATCTTTGATTGGACCATCTCTCCCTGGATCAGACTGCAGGCAGGAGGGTGGATCATATGCTGATGAGCTCATTAAGAGAGAAAGAGATACAACTCCATAGCATAATCTCATTTAAAAGTTTTATTGTATTCAAACTTCAGACGAAAGCCTATTTGAAGGACACAAAAAACTTTTTACAGCTAATCAAGTTAATTTATCAGGGAAGGTGGAAGTCTATATGGTGACAGGTGATGTGTCATCATTGTACACCATTATTCAGCATGATGACGCTTTACTTGCGCTAAATTGGGCTTTAAGTCAAAGGGATGATATACCTTTTGGTGGGCGCCAACTCAACATTGAACCCTACGGACTAAGACTGGGATGCCATGAAAGTTTATGTGCATGTAAAGGCAGGCGTCCAAATACTTTTGACAATATAGTGTATGTGAATGTGCCTAGGCACTCTGTTTTGTAGGGTGAGGGAATGAAGAGCGCTCTGGATAACAGAATCTGGCCAGAAAGGATATCCACAGTGAAAATAGGCGTAGGCCTGGCAAACAGATGTCTTACATAGCACTTGGGCAGTACTCCAAGAGAGAAGTAATGCTCTGAGGAAAAGAAACAAACAGAAGGCGCCTCTAAGTGCAGAAACAAAAAGACTTTTAATGCCAAAGGATTAAAAACACTTACTAGCAGTGGCGGTGCGTCCATAAGGGCACAGTGGCTGCAATTGATGGCAATTGGGCAGCATTTGCTGGCATAGTGGCAGCATTTGATGGCACAGTTGCAGTGTTTGATGGGCACGGTGGCAGCGTTTGATGGCACAGTAGCTGCGTTTGATGGCACAGTGGCTGCGTTTGATGGCACAGTGGCTGCATTTGATGATTTTTTTTCAAAAATTTTTTGCGCCCCCCCCCCAAAAAAAATTTTGAGCACCAGCCACCACTGCTTACTAGCTAAAGGTGAAAAAGATTCATCATATGGATAAGTCCAAGAAGTCCAGCAGCAGTGGCGATGCGTCCATAAGGGCGCATGGGCACCGCCTCCTCTCTCCTGCCACCCCCTCTAGCACCAATTGATAGATTCATGCATTGCATCAATCTATCTATAGCCGCCGCTACCACCCCCTATTCTGGCCCCTTTTTGGGCACAGGGCACCTGAATTATAGCGGCAACAACGGGAGTGTTTTTGAAGCACCTGTTTAGAGCCATAGGCATAAAAAAAGGTGACCGGCGAGCGCCATGCTGAGCGCTTGCAGGTCACTCAGCTATGTTAGAAAAGCAAATAATTATTTGCTTTCCTAACACTAAACCGCCCCTCTGCCAATAAGGTGCTCGGATCTGTTACCTGTTGCCTGATTGGCTGAAATGACAGTTGCTGTGATTGGACACCAGGCATCCAATCATAGCAGAGGACGGGCAGAGAGCACAGGAGAAGACATTGAGGAGCTGTCCCACCGAGACAGGTAAGTGCAGACGCACACTGGCAGCATTTGATATGGCACAGTTGCTGCGGTTGATGGGGCACAGTGGGAGCAATTGATGGGGACAGTGGCAGCAATTGATGGGCACAGTGGCTGCATTTGATGGCACAGTGGCGGCAATTGATGGACACAGTGGCTGCGATTGATGGAACATTGTCTGCGTTTGATGGCACAGTGGCGGCAATTGATGGGCACGATGGCTGCGATTGATGGCACAGTGAGGTTACAATTGATGGGGTTTTTTCAGAATTTTTCTGTTTGTTTGCGCCCCCCCAAAAAATTTTGAGCACCAGCCGCCACTGTCCAGCAGTGGTGGTCTGGTCTGCAGCTTGATGCCAAAGGTCCCAACCATCCAGCAGAGGGAAGCCACAGAGAAAAGAAACCAGGAAGGACAGACCGCGCTGTGGGGACCAGCATGGAACATTGGACCTGGGTGTCACGTCAGCGGAAAAGCGACTGGAACCAGCGTCAAGCACAGATGCCTGGAAGTGATGTCAAAAGCGGTGGGACACATTTCGGAGCGTCTGATAGACTCCTTCTTCATACCAATGATAATGAAGAAGGAGCCTACCACCTTTAGCTAGTAAGTGTTTTTAATCCTTTGGCATTAAAAGTCTTTGTGTTTCTGCACTTAGATGCGCCTTCTGTTTGTTTCTTTTCCTCAGAACTCTGCTTTGTAGCCTTATAGCTATATATCTACAGTGTGAGATCTAAAGCAGGGGTCTCCAAACATTCTAAAGAAAGGGCCAGTTTACTGTGCTTCAGACTTTAGGGGACCAGACTGTGTCCAGTATGAGTAAACAATGTCTGATCTTTGGTATTGGGGGAGAAAAAGTTGCTGCCAGTGGGGGGGAATAGTGCCCCATTTTTGTTGTCAGTGGAAGGAATTATGCCCCATCATTGGTGTCAGTGGAAATAATGGTGTCCCATTGTTGGTGTCAGTGGCAGGAATTATGCCCCACTATTGGTGTCAGTGGCAAGAAGGGTGCCTCAAAGGCTGGATAAAAGCAAGCAAAGGGCTGCATTCGGCCCCAGGGCCGCAGTTTGGAGACCACTGATCCAAGGCACTGCTGCATCTGACTGCTAGTCTCAAGAGATTTGGAGTGAAATTTAATGATGTCACTACTGTGCTGTTCACTGTTCTCCTTGCTGGAGGGTCTGAAATGAGGACGAAAAACCCTGTCTCTACAAAGATGGCCACTTCCACAAAGTGAAGAGCAAGGCATGGTAAGTTAGCAGTGGAGCAAGATCAGCTGCTGGGAGGCCACAGGTAATACTGTTGATTAGTTCTTTGACCTCTGTTTGGAAACAGTTTTCAGAGTTCAGTTCCTTTTAGGGCTAGTTCACACCAGAACGTGGTGTGTGTTTCAGAACGCACTGCACTTGCGATCTGCAGTTACTGTCAGTATTAACTAAACAGCACCACAAACGTAATGCATTTGCCTGCACCAGATCGCATGGTACAGTGGTACCATGCGATCCGGTTGCTGTGCATTTTGTAAAGTACTGCATGCACTACTTCTGGTGTTGTCCGTTGAGTTTTTTAGCCAATTCAAAGGAATGGGATGAAATTGCACTGCACCTGGATCGCATGTGAATTGCACAGGAACGTGCTGATTTATGGTATGAACCGGCTCTCACCTTTTGTGTAGTGCTGTATTGAGAGAAATACACCAAAAAAAAAGAAAAAAGTTAGTAAATAATGTCGGTTTTGTACCAGGAACATGATTCCAATGTTGTGTCAAACAGAATAAGCAGTAGAAAAAAATATGTCCCCTTTATCTTTAGTGGCACTGAGCCAAGGGCTACATAGACAATTAAATATCTTCGCTGCCGAGAGATTTACCTGACTGTTGACTCATTAGAATTGCATTGATTTCAGTGCGCCGCAAATAAGATTACTGCCAACAGAGTTTTATATCTCAGCAGCCCTAGCCTAAGGGCCCATTCACACTGGGGCGGAGCAGTAACGTTTAATTTCCATTCAAATCTAACGGTACTACCGTGTGCTGTGCTGCAAAAAGCAGTGCATGTCTGATTTTCAGTCTGGTCTTGTGCATTGCCAGCAGATTCTAATTAATGTACTGCCGCAAAACTTGTTAAAATACCGAAAATAAATTACTTTTTGAATACCACCAAAAGAGACTTATTGCCTCTTTAGCTATCACCCCAAAAATGTGTATCACTTTGGTATCATAAGTAACAGGGCCAGTGCCAGCATAAGGCTGCTTAGGCAGCCGCCTTAGGACACCATAATTGGGGGGGCCACAAAATTGAATCCCTAGATTGGGATTTAGATTTTTAACCCCTTACCACCGGATGTACATGTATAATCGGCCTCACGGAAGTGGGTCTTCTTCCGTGAGGCTGCATAAATTCCATACAGTATTTGTGCCGGGCTATCTTTCATACTAATGATCAGGAAGTGGGTTTCACAGTTCCTGATCACCTGATTGCTGTGATAGCCTCTGATTTGTCCATGTTTTTTTTTTTCTCCTGTGAATGGAGAGAAAGATACATGGGCACTTTCTCTCATTTCCAGGGGAGAAAGAAGTAAACAAACAAAAGTGTGTAAAAAAATAAGAAAAATTAAAAAAAAATAAGAAAAAAAAACCTAGATCAAGGCTTGGTCTAGGTCAGTATCAGGGTTAGTGTTAGGGTCAAAGGTCAAGGTAAGGGTAAAAGCTCAGGGTCCGTATATTCTGGGTAGGAATTAAAAAAAAAGAAGCAGTTAGCATCCGTGTTGGAAAGGAATGGGAGAGAAGTGCCAAGCCGATCTTAGTGCAGCATCCTTTTAGTAATGGTTAAAAATGGATAACAGTGTAAAGTGCAGTATAAATTGCACTCACATAGTGCTCTGTAGCTGTAGGCTTGCGAGGTGCAGCAGTTGGAGAAGCCGCCGGTGGATCCTGTGTTCGCCACGAGCGCCAGGTGTCACGTGAAACTGCAGCCTCGGCGTCTCTCCAAGTCCTCTCTACTCATTCGGGACATAGGCAGAACGGCAGTCTGCCTATGTAAACAAGGGAGATCGCCGTTCTGTGGGAGGGGAATGTACTTATCCTGTGTTCCTGCTAAGCAGGAACACGGATCTTTACCTTTCCCTAGTCAAAGCACCTCCCCCACAGTTAGCAAGCACTCCCTAGGAACACATTTAACCCTTTGATGTTAACCCCTTCCCTGCCAGTGCCATTAGTACAGTGACAATGCATATTTGTAGCACTGATCCCTGTATTGGTCTCACTGGTTCCCAAAAAGTGCCAGATTATACATCTTTGTAACTATTGTTTTTATTCATATATATATATATATATATGGATATGCGTCTTTCTCTTTTAACAAATTTTGTAAAAAAAAGGGGAGAAATTTTTTATTTAGAACAGTTGTTGTCACTTCCTGGGTGCCGAGATAGTCCATTCTCTTCCCTGCCAGGGGCATACCAGGGGTAGCCCCGGAATTTTCAAATATTCCATTCCCTAATGCTGTGCTCTCTCTCCTACTGGTCACAGCATGGAGGTTTTAGTTTGCCAACCTGCCAGCTGCCTGTAGCCAGTGAGGGGAAGAGGGCAATGCATTACCCCGCCCCCTCATTACGCACTGCTGTTTTAGTGGCAGTTTTGCACAGATCAAATTTTCAATGCTGTGTGATGTCCTTTACATTGCACCCCCATCACATTACGGGCGCAACGTGAAGGAGGTACCAGCAGATTTCCCGTCCTGAAGGCACAAGAGTAAGTGATAAGTTTATACAAAGTGAGAGGAAATCTCGTTTTATACAGATATTCTCTCTCCACCTTTACTGGTAACCACTGTAAAATTTTAGGTTTTCCGCCAATGGTCACCAAGACACATACGGGTAATTCCCATCAATGGTCACAGGACACATACAGGTAAATCTTATCAATGGTCACCTCACCAGGACACATACAGGCAATTCCTGTCAATAGTCACCAGGACACATACAGGTAGTTCCCATCAATGGTCACCAGGACACATACAGGTAATTCCCATCAATGGTCACCAGGACACATACAGGTAGTTCCCATCAATGGTCACCAGGACACATACAGGTAACTCCCATCAATGGTCACCAGGACACATACAGGTAATTGTCGTCAATGGTCACCAGGACGCATACAGGTAATTCTCATCAATGGTCACAGGACACATACAGGTAATTCCCATCAATGGTCACCAGGACACATACAGGTAATTCCCGTCAATGGTCACCAGGACACATACAGGTAATTCCCATCAATGGTCACCAGGACACATACAGGTAATTCCCATCAATGGTCACCAGGACACATACAGGTAGTTCCCATCAATGGTCACCAGGACACATACAGGTAGTTCCCATCAATGGTCACCAGGACACATACAGGTAACTCCCATCAATGGTCACCAGGACACATACAGGTAATTGTCGTCAATGGTCACCAGGACGCATACAGGTAATTCTCATCAATGGTCACAGGACACATGCAGGTAATTCCCATCAATGGTCACCAGGACACATACAGGTAATTCTCATCAATGGTCACCAGGACACATGCAGGTAATTCCCATCAATGGTCACCAGGACACATACAGGTAATTCCCGTCAATGGTCACCAGGACACATACAGGTAATTCCCATCAATGGTCACCAGGACACATACATGTAATTCCCATCAATGGTCACCAGGACACATACATGTAATTCCCATCAATGGTCACAGGACACATACAGGTAATTCCCATCAATGGTCACAGGACACATACATGTAATTCCCATCAATGGTCACAGGACACATACAGGTAATTGCCATCAATGGTCACCAGGACACATACAGGTAATTCCCGTCAATGGTCACAGGACAAATACAGATATTTCCCATCAATGGTCACCAGGACACATGCAGGTAATTCCCGTAAATGGTCACCAGGACACATACAGGTAATTCTCCCCAGTGGGGACAACAATTGTGCAGAGAAATCATTTTCAGTACAGCAGAGGATCCTCTACAACTGTGCACAATGGAATGTAAGGCCAGAGTTCACCTTAATTCAGATGAGGCTCTTCAAAGCAGGGACAATCCACCCCCTCCCTCCGAAAAATTGATTCCCTTGCCAACCTAACCAGTCCCCAGGGAGCACTTCTATACATTATTGCTGTAAAGATCCCAGCTCTACTAATGTCATGCCCTCGATAGAGAAGCAGTTTGTCAGCACAGATTGTTAACATGGAAGTTCTGTAAATAGTGATGAATACAGAGAAATGGAAACCCCTGGAGAACAGGGAGGTGTCAATGTATTTAAGACAGGAGACAGGGCCAAGCACTGCTTAGGGAAATGAGACTACAGAAAGAGAACCTGTCCCAAAATGTTTTGGGTGTCCATTTCTATAAATATAATGATCGCAGTACACCCTGATGACTCTTAAGACATTTCTGAGCCCTTAGCTTGTAAAATAACGTATTCAGTTTAAAACAGAAATAAAAGGCAAAGCAATTGTGTGTAGATACAGTATAAAAACGTTATAAATACCTTTTTTCCCCTTTTTTAAAAGTGATCACATGACTTCTGTTCTCAGCGGCATAAAGAGCTTAGAGAGCTGGAGGAGGAGAAACAGCAGTACACTGCTTTTCCTAGTGAATGGCTGTGCAGAGGGGCGTGTCAGCACAAGTCTTGGCCATTGGAGGATGGGCAGGCTGTACTCCTAGCTAGTAAGTTTAACATAATGTGCTAGTATGCGATGCACACTGGCACATTATGGCTTTACCTTAAAGGGTACAAAAAAAAATGTCTGGCGGTTTACTACTGCTTTAAGGTGTACTGTATATCATTGGATTAAAAAAGTGAAGACTTTAGGGAGGGGAGTTGGACTTTTTTGCTGCTGCTGTCATAACAATGATGATGGTGGCAGCTACGACATGTGAATAGTATGAACCCAAAAGTGGTCTGTCAATGCCAGAGCTGTCAAGGCCCCATTCACCTTCGGCTGGGCAGGAAACTGATGAAGGTTGGGTGGTACCATGGGGACTGGCAAGTGCTGTGGGAGGTTAATTGGCCTGCAAGTGGGTAAAGGCTCGTGAGGAGAGGCTGTGGCCCAGGGGTGGGCCATAGTGGGATACTTGGTTCTGCTGAAGCCCACTGGCGGCTGACGTCACAGAGCTTGTCCAGGATCAGGCAAGATCATGACAATTAAGTTGGGATCAGCCTTTTAGCGAGCTGCTGAGAGCCTGAGTTGGCCACTCCAGCCCAGGGCTTCAGTGAGCGAGGGGGGGGGGGGGCAGAGCAGACAGCAGTGACTGACAGTCACCAGCTCTCTGCTCGGGGAGCTCTGAGAACCCAGCGATCGGCGGTGTTAGATCGCTCCGTTCTCAGTGTTAGAGCCAGCGGCAGACAGCTGCAGCATTGGACCGAGGTAATTATAATTCGGAAAAAATACTGTAAATAAATCCATACTTCTGTTTTAAAGCACTTTCCAGTGTGAACCATGTCAGGTGTGTACCCTGATGTCCTTGAATACCCTTCCTTACCTCCCCACTCATCTCCTCCTCCTAACGCCCCACCCATCCTACACCTGCCTTGCAAATCCCCCACCTAATTATTTAATGGGAAAAAGAACCAGAATTGTGTTCCTCTTATTCTAAGGGCTCGCACTTACTGCCTCCCGAGCGCTCGCCTGAATGGTGGCTTGCAGCCGCTTATGCCGTGCTTCACAGCTGCGGTAAAAATGAAACAGCATGTTGCTTTCGGTAGATATTGCTGCCACCGCATCTGACTAATGCAGCTCTGTGGGGCCACCCTGCAATCGTGTGCAATGCAGGCAATTACGGTGCAGTAGTGCAGCATTTATAGGGTTAAATCATGTGGTGGAGAGGATACAGGGGTGGAGACGTGAAGGCAGCTGCTGCTACTGTCTATTCACGTGTGCACCCCCAAAATTGGAAGTTGGGACTATCACGGTACTAGATAATAATATACAGTGACAAGAATCTAAAAAGATATGTAAATTTTTAATAATTGAAATACAAAAATACAAACATAATATATACATACAATCATAAAATAGAGAATATATACCAACTGAATACAACGAGTGGGGCCCGCAATTTTTGTACGGGGGGTGTATACTAGACTTTTGTCTCGACCGGTTTCACGGTCGGAACCGTTTCTTCAGGAGGAACAAGTCTTTAAGGTAATTAGGACAACTTTAATACATGAACACATTAAACATATGCAGCAAACATAAGTAATCACAGAGGTAGTCACAAACCATAATACAGAAGAGGTAAAATTGAGGACAAGCTCACCCACTCAGGCAGGTTCAGTGGGACAGCAGGACCCAACACAATTCCCCCCGCGGCGGACACGGGGGATTGTGAACAGACTCTGGTTTGATAAAGAATAAATAAAAAGAATATGATGATTGAAGTGATGACGATGTCAAGTGGGGAGGTATAGTGCAGGGGAGTGCACACCCAATGGAGGGAAGGTGAACCCGGGGTGGTGAAAGTGGGGGGAGGGTTCACCTTCTTTTTAGATTCTTGTAACTGTATATTATTATCTAGTACCGTGATAGTCCCAACTTCCAATTTTGGGGGTGCACACGTAAATAGACAGTAGCAGCAACTGCCTTCACGTCTCCACCCCTGTATCCCCTTCATTATATAATTTCGGGATGATGGTACCTGCACTAGCTTTATACTAATCTGTAATTGAGGCCTTACCCTTCCCTATGTGGTGGAGAGGCAAAATATTGTTTCCTCATTGTCTGTCAAATGTCTCTGATAGGGATGAGCCGAACACCCCCCGGTTCGGTTCGCACCAGAACCTGCGAACGGACCGAAAATTGGCACGAACTTTAGAACCCCATTGACGTCTATGGGACTCGAACGTTCGAAATCAAAAGTGCTCATTTTAAAGGTTAATTTGCATGGTATTGTCCTAAAAAGGGTTTGGGGACCCGGGTCCTACCCCAGGGGACATGTATCAATGCAAAAAAAAGTTTTAAAAACGGCCGTTTTTTCGGGAGCAGTGATTTTAATGATGCTTAAAGTACAAAAAAAAAAAGTGAAATATTCCTTTAAATATCGTACCTGGGGGGTGTCTATAGTATGCCTGTAAAGTGGCGCGTGTTTCCCGTGTTTAGAACAGTCCCTGCACAAAATGACATTTTTAAAGGAAAAAAATCACATTTAAAACTGCTTGCGGGTTTAATGTAATGTCGGGTCATGGCAATATGGATGAAAATCAGTGAGACAAACGGCATGGGTACCCCCCAGTCCATTACCAGGCCCTTTGGGTCTTGTATGGATATTAAGGGGAACCCCGCACCCAAATTAAAATAAGGAAAGGTGTGGGGCCACCAGGCCCTATATACTCTGAACAGCAGTATACAGGCGGTGCAAACAAGACAGGGAGTGTAGGTTTGTTGTTAAGTAGAATCTGTTTGTAATTTTGAACGGGTACATTTTTAATGTGTTTAGCTCCAGCCAAAAAATCTTTTTTAAGCTTTTTGGAAAACATAGGGAAGGGTTATCACCCCTGTGACATTTGTTTTGCTGTCTTTCCTCCTCTTCAGAAGATTTCACCTCACTTTTGTCCCAATGACAAATGTTTTTTGAAAATTTGGGTTTTTTTGTGGAACAAGGATTGGAAAGCATCAGTGGAAAGGAGAAACGTTTTTCCCATATTAACTCTTACAGGAGAGAATTTCCCTTCCTAGGGGTAGATTTCATCTCACTTCCTGTTGTCTCCTTCCGTTTGCAAGTAGGAGTTGTTTGTAAGTTATATGTTTGGAAGTAGGGGCCTGCCCTATATACTCAGCAGAAATTTGGGCCTTAAGTGTTGTTGTGGCCACAACACTGTAAGCCCTCACAGGGCCCTGCTGTGAAATATTAGATCAAGAATTGTAATTACATGCCCCTGTTGAACAGGGGCAGAAAAACTGGGCCTTTGGTGGTGGTGGTGCTGGTGCCACAACACTGTAAGTCCTCACTCGCTCTTGGTGGGTGCAGAAATGGGCCCTGCTGTGAAATATTAGATCAAGAATTGTAATTACATGCCCCTGTTGAACAAGGGCAGAAAAATTGGGCCTTTGGTGGTGGTGGTGGTGCTGGTGCCACAACACTGTAAGTCCTCACTCGCTCTTGGTGGGTGCAGAAATGGGCCCTGCTGTGAAATATTAGATCAAGAATTGTAATTACATGCCCCTGTTTAACAGGAGCTGAAAAATTAGGCCTTAGGCACTGGTGCCACAACACTGCAACCCCTCACAGACACTCTAGTTGGAACGCAGGAACGAGCCCTGCTGCAAAGTATTGCATCAAAAATTGTAATTACACGCCCCTGTTAAACAGGGGCTGAAAAATTGTGCCTTAGGCACTGGTGGTGGGGCCCAGAACCAAAAATGTTCTTACAAGCTATCAGCGTGATCATTGAGGAGGAAGAGGATAATTACTCAGGGATAGTCACTCAGCATCAGCATAGGCAGTCTTTGGAGGGATCTGAGATTTCAAAAAATATTATTCGGTTACATCAGCATCAGGTGCTTGGTAGCTGGTGGTGATCCAAGACTGATTCATTTTTATGAAGGTCAGTCGATCGACCGAGTCGGTGGACAGACGCACCCTGTGATCGGTTACAACGCCTCCAGCAGCACTGAATGTGCGTTCCGAAAGAACGCTGGATGCAGGACAGGCCAGTAGCTCAATTGCATTCTGTGCAAGCTCTGGCCAGTGATCCATCCTCAAGACCCAGTAACCCAGAGGATTTTCGGTGGGAAAGGTGTCTGATCTTGCCCCTAGGTATTCCTGCACCATGTAAAACAGACGCTGGCGATGGTTGCTGGAACCGATCATACCTTGGGGCTGCGGACCAAAAAATTGTCTGAACGCATCGGTCAGACGGCCACCTTCTCCACCGCTCCTTCTTTGACTAACCGAAGCCTCAGCAACACGTTGTCCAGAAACAGGAGTTTGTAACCTCCCAGTCTCTGGGAACGCATTGCACAGACCTTTCTGCAAGGCCTCCCGAAGATGTTTCATCCTCTGCTCCCTCTGCGATGGCAAGATAATGTCCGCAACCTTACCCTTGTAACGTGAATCAAGGAGGGTTGCCAGCCAGTATTGGTCCTTCTCCTTGATACCACGAATACAAGGATCCTTACGCAGGCTTTGCAGGATCAGGGAGGCCATGCAGCGTAGGTTTGCTGAGGCATTTGGTCCGGAGTCCTCTGGGTCACTAAGGACGACATGGTCCGCAGCCACCTCCTCCCAGCCACGTACAAGTCCATGTGTTTCTTGGGACTGATCCCTTAAAGACTGCTGCTGATGCTGAGTGCCAGGCTCCACCTCCATACTGACACAATCTTCCTCCTCCTCCTCCTCCTCGTCCTCTTCCTGTGTGATCGGCGGGCACGCAGGAACACTGTCTGGATAAAGGGGGCCTTGAGAGCTAAGGAAGTCCTCCTCTTCCTGCCTCTGTTCTGCCTCAAGTGCCCTGTCCATTATTCCACGCAGCGTGTGCTCCAACAGGTGGACAAGGGGGACAGTGTCACTGATGCATGCACTGTCACTGCTCACCATCCTCGCGGCCTCCTCAAATGGTGACAGGACAGTGCATGCATCCCTGATCATGGCCCACTGGTGTGGGGAAAAAAAACCAAGCTCCCCTGACCCTGTCCTGGTGCCATAGTCACACAGGTACTCATTGATGGCCCTCTGCTGCGTGTGCAGCCGCTGCAGCATGGCCAACGTTGAGTTCCATCTGGTGGGCATGTCACAGATTAGGCGGTTCTTGGGCAGGTTAAACTCCTTTTGGCGGTCCGTCAGCCGAGCACTGGCATTATATGACCGGCGGAAATGCACACAGACTTTCCTGGCCTGCCTCAGGACATCCTGTAAGCCCGGGTACCTGCCCAAGAACCGCTGCACCACCAAGTTAAGAACGTGAGCCAAACAGGGCACATGGGTCATTTGTCCCTGTCGGAGGGCAGAGAGGGGGTTGGTGCCATTGTCGCAAACCACCATTCCTGCCTTAAGTTGGCGTGGCGTCAACCACCTCTGAACCTGCCCCTGTAGAGCTGACAGAACCTCTGCCCCAGTGTGGCTCCTGTCCCCCAAGCACACCAGCTCAAGCACCGCATGGCATCTTTTGGCCTGCGTACTTGCGTAGCCCCTTGAACGACTACGGAGCACCGCTGGTTCCGAGGACAAAGCACAGGAAGAGGCCATGGAGGAAGAAGAAGAGGAGGGGGTGGAGGAGAGAGGTGTGTCACAATCATTAGCATTTTGGAGGCGTGGTGGCGGAACAACCTCCAACACTACTGCACCTTGTCCTGCATCCTTCCCAGCTGCCAGCAGAGTCACCCAATGCGCTGTGAAACTTAGGTAACGTCCCTGTCTATGCCTGCTGGACCATGAATCAGCGGTAATATGCACCTTACCGCTGACCGCCCTGTCCAGCAAGGCATGGACATTGCCTTCCACATGCCGGTAGAGAGCCGGAATCGCCTTCCGTGAGAAAAAGTGGCGTTTGGGTACCTGTCACTGAGGAACCGCACATTCCACAAACTCACGGAAGGGGGCAGAGTCTACCAACTGAAAAGGCAGCAGTTGAAGTGCTAGCAATTTTGCCAAGCTAGCATTCAACCGCTGGGCATGTGGATGGCTGGGAGCAAACTTCTTTCGGCGGTGCAGCAGCTGGGGCAGGGAAATTTGCCTGGTACAATCTGACGTCGGTGTACCAAAAGCAGATTGCCCACAAGTACTTGGCTGTGACACACCTAATTCTACACCTTCATTCCTCTCAGTGCAGGTCTCAGAGAGGACTGAAGGTCTAGTGGGGTTGGAAATCTCAGCTGATGAGGAGCAAGGAGAGGTCCTCTTTGTTCTTTGGTGTGGGTCTTTTAGATACGCTTGCCAACGAACTGCATGGCAGGTCAACATATGTCTGGTCAAGCATGTGGTACCCAAGCGGGAGATGTTTTGGCCACGCGAGATACGCTTCAGACATATGTTGCAAATAGCAGCGGTGCGATCTGATGCACTCGTCTCAAAAAAGGCCCACACCAAAGAACTATTTGAATAACGCGCAGAGACTGCAGCGCCCTGCACATGTGGAGCTTTGGGGTGTGATGCAGTCAATGTGCTGCCCTTAGGCTGGCCCCTGGAGGGCATCCTGCCTCGTTGGTGATGTGCCACCTCCTCCTCCTCCTCTCTCCTATCAGGCACCAACGTTGAGTCAGTGACCTCATCATCCCCTCCCTCCTCATCACTGGAGCAAACCTAGCAGTATGCTGCAGCAGGGGGAGCATGACTGCCAGATTGCTGTCCTTCTTGGGCACCCCCTCTGTCCGTGCTCATGTTACTGCCTTCATCGAGCTCAGTATCATCATCAGAGCCTTCCAAACGCTGGGCATCCTCCTGGAGCATGTACCCAACACTGTGGTGAAACAGTTCGAGGGACTCCTCAGGAGGACATGGTGGGGCTAGGGAAGGAGTCACTGATGACATTGAGCCGAGGGAAGAGGCCACTGCTTTGCCAGACAAAGTACCCTGGGCATGGGTGAGAGAGGATGAGGAGGATGAGGACGGCTTGGTCATCCACTCGACCAAGTCTTCTGCATGTTGCGGCTCAACACGGCCAGCTGCCGAAAAAAAGGCCAAGCGTGTCCCACGGCCACGTGCTGATGAGGATGCACCATCTCCACGACCAGCACTAGACACAGAGCCTGCTTGCCCTCTCTTATTGGCTTGTGACTGTCTGCCTCTCCTTCTTGGCCTTCCAGACATACTAATGGCCTGTAGCTGCACTAAGCTGGGATATATATATATATATATATATATATATATATATATATATATATACACTGATACTGCAGCTAGCAAAATCAACTGCCTGCCTGTAGTATGAGAACACCACCAACCTTCTACAGGTAGCTTAAGCTGAACACTGTGAGCAGGACGCACCCCACTAACTTGTAGGTTTAGCTGAACACTGTGAGCAGGACGCACCCCACTAACTTGTAGGTTTAGCTGAACACTGTGAGCAGGACGCACTGCACTAACTGTAAATAGTCTAGCTGCCTGACTGTGGTACTAATAGGATCAAAAGAACACCAGCAATTTTCTTCAGGTAGTTGTATATACTGTAACAAGACAAGCCTGCCTGTCAGTAAGAAGATAACAGGAACGGATCTAGCTGAACACTGTGAGCAGGACGCACCCCACTAACTTGTAGGTTTAGCTGAACACTGTGAGCAGGACGCACCCCACTAACTTGTAGGTTTAGCAGGAACATTGTGAGCAGGACGCACTGCACTAACTGTAAATAGTCTAGCTGCCTGACTGTGGTACTAATAGGATCAAAAGAACACCAGTAATTTTCTTCATGGTAGCTGTAAATACTGTAACAAGACAAGCCTGCCTGTCAGTAGGAAGATAACAGGAACGGATCTAGCTAAACTGAATACAGTGTATATATATATATATGCAACACCTGGGATGCATATATATACACAATACACTGTAAATGTAGCTAACTGACTGACTGTTCTGCCTAATCTATCTAACTCAAATCAAATGACACTGTCTCTCTGTCTATCTCTTTCAACGCCGGAACACACACTACACAGGGCCGCCGTGCAGGCGGCCTTATATAGTGTGGGGCGTGTACTAAATCCCCTGAGCCATAATTGGCCAAAGCCTCCTTGGCTTTGGCCAATTACGGCTCTCTGTTCAGGCGGCGCTGTGATTGGCCAAGCATGCGGGTCATAGTGCATGCTTGGCCAATCATCAGCCAGCAATGCACTGCGATGCCGCAGTGAATTATGGGCCGTGACGCGCCACACGAATTTGGCGCGAACGGCCCATATCGTTCGCAATTCGGCGAACGACCGAACAGCCGATGTTCGAGTCGAACATGGGTTCGACTCAAACACGAAGCTCATCCCTAGTCTCTGACAAGCGATTGGGGCGTGAATCGCTTTTCATGGAGCTGCAGTCCTTGCCGCATGGCTGAACAAGCCTTTACTCCTGTAGACACAGGATCACAAAATAATATGATAACTGGATAAAGACAGACATGTACATGGAAGGAAAGCTGCTCTCCTATGGTTCTCTGCAAACCATGCCACTGACGCGTTTTGTCCCGCCCATCGAGGCTTTATGGCTAAGCACCAATGGGTGGGTTGAACACATCAGAGGGCATGGTTTGCAGAGAAGCATAGGATAAGGCTGCTCCTTACTTCCATACTATATGGACTTGCCGGAAGTTTCTTACATTTATGTTGTCACTTTTTGGATGAGTACACTTAGATGCTGGCACACCGTCCTGGGGGTCAAGGGAAGAGTCTCCTCTTCAACTTAGAGCAGCAATTCAAGCTCTTTTATATACATCACATGTCAAACACAAGGCTCGCGGGCCGAATACGGCCCACCAGGTCATTTCATGTGGCCCTTGCACCTCTCCTGCAGCTGCGGCACCCCCTCATTCCTGGACCCACCTTGTCTCAGCAGTTGGCAGCAGAGAAGGGGACAGAATTCCTCCACTGTGCAGCCACGGAATGGCTCACCTCTACCCTATTCCCCTGTCTCACTAATCAGATATAAGGACAGAACCCCTCCTACAGATCCTGTGCAGCCGTAGCACCCCCTCACCTCTGCCTCTCCTGGACTCAGCATGCAGCAGACTCTGGCAGCTGACTTCAGCCCTCCTCCAGACCCTGCACTTTCTGCTTCCCAGCTCCACCCTGGCAGCAGCACAAGGGGGGTGCACTGTGCTGTAAGGAAGGGTGGGGGGCTACTTTTGATAGTGGAGGGGCTCCTGACATCTGATATAAGGTGGGGTGCTGCAGACATCTAGTTCTACAGATACAACCAAGCCCTTTGAGGGCAATCATAATGCTAATGTAGCCCATGATGAAACTGAGTTTGACGCCCCTGATATAGATATATAGGGCAGGACAGCAAATGCAGGTTGCATCCTTTTATTGAGTATAATTCTTGGAAAGTATACTGATTTATATGTACAGTGCATCCGGAAAGTATTCACATTGCTTCACTTTTTCCACATTTTGTTGTTACAGCCTTATTCCAGAATGGATTCAATACATTATTTTCCTTGAAATTCTACAAACAATACCCCATAATGACAACATGGAAGATTTGTTTGAAATCTTTACAAATTTATTAAAAATAAAAAAGGAAAAAAAAATCACATGTACATGAGTATTGACAGTCTTTGCCACGGCACTCACAATTGAGCTCAGGTGCATCCTGTTTCCACTGATCATCCTTGAGATGTTTCTACAACTTGATTGGAGTCCACATGTGGTAAATGCAGTTGATTGGACATGATTTGGAAAGGCACACACTTGTCTATATAAAGGTCCCACAGCTAACAGTGCATGTCAGAGCACAAACCAAGCCATGAATCCAAGGAGTTGTCTGTAGATCTCTGAGACAGGATTGTATGGAGCACAGATGTGGGGTAGGGTATAGAAAAAAACCATGGTACTGACGCGTTTCGTCCCGCCCCCATCGAGGCTTTATGGTTAAGCACCAATGGGTGGGTTGAACACATCAGAGGGCATGGTTTGCAGAGAAGCATAGGATAAGGCTGCTCCTTATTTCCATACTATATGGACTTGCCGGAAGTTCCTTCCATTTATGCAGATGCACTGTATGTATTGTACTTTGGAACAATGGAATGTAACCGGGTCTCATCTTACTTTAATATCTACCTTAAAGCGGTTGTATACAGTTTTTTTTTTTTTACTTTTACCTATAGGTAGGCCTAGAATAAGGCTTACCTATAGGTAGTGTAAATATCTCCTAAACGTGCACCATTTAGGAGATATTTCTCTTATAGTGCACAGATGTTGTTGCCCTACGAGGCCCGAGCTGCGCATGCGCAGTTCCGAGCCGAGCGTCACAGCCATATTTTTTTTTTTACTGGCAAACTTTTCCTCTTACTGGCAACAGAAAAGTGCCCATTTTTTACTGGCTGCCAGTAAAAATACTGACGGTTGGCAGCACTGATGAGGATAATGGTATTACCAAGACAGGAGAAGAGGGGAATCTCCAAGAGAGACGCAGACTTCCAGAAAAACACCACCTAGCTGTCTACAACCCTCTGATCCACCGGCTTCAGTATTACAACAGAAAGGACAGAATGACAACCAAGCTAATTTTTTATGTTTCAAATGTTTTTATTGAGTTTTTTTTTTTTTTTAAGGAAAAGGGAACAATGGGATCACAATGATCAACAATAAGGCTACTTTCACACTGGGGCGGCGTCGGCGGTAAAATGCCGCTATTGTAATTGGCGCTTTGCGGTCAGTATTCGGCCGCTAGCGGGGCGGTTTTACCCCCCGCAAGCGGCCGAGAAAGGGTTAAAAACCACCGCAAAGCGCCTCTGCAGAGGTGCTTTGCCGGCGGTATAGCCGCGCTGTCCCCTTGATTTCAATGGGCAGGAGCGGTATACACTCCGCTCCTTCACCGCTCCGAAGATGCTGCTAGCAGGACTTTTTTTCCCGTCCTGCCAGCGCATCGCTCCAGTGTGAAAGTTCTCGGGGCTTTCACACTGGAGACAAAGCAGCGGCACTTTCGAGACGGTTTGCAGGCGCTATTATTAGCGCAATAGCGCCTGCAAACCGCCCCAGTGTGAAAGGGCCCTAAGGCTACTTTCACACTGGTGCGGTAAAGCGGTGCTATTTTTAGCGATGCCTTACCGGCGTTTTAGTGGCGCTATTCGGCCGCTAGCGGGGCGGTTTTAACCCCCGCTAGCGGGCAAAAAGGGGTTAAAGCCGCCAGCAAAACGCCGCTGCAGCGGCCCTGCCCCATTGTTTTCAATGGAAAGGGGCGCTTTAGGAGCGGTGAATACACCGCTCCTATAGCGCTGCAAAGATGCAGCTTGCAGGACTTTTTTGACTTCTAGTCCCTCTATATCTCACATCTGTTATGCTGGGACTTCCTGCTCCCCATTATAACATGCTGGGACTTCTAGTTCCCCAATATCCCCTCACATGGCATGCTGGGACTTCCCCAGATATCTGCCACAATGTATGCTGGGACTTGTAGTCCCCCCCCCCCCCTTATTCAGCAGTGCGCCTCCTGTGGTGATTGGCTGACTCTTGCCCCCCCCGGACATGCTGCTCCTTGTAGTCCCCTCAGGCTAGCTGCTGATGCTCATTAGGATCTCTATGGCAACCGGTCACGTTACCCAGAACCCCTCCCTTCTCTTTCTCCTCCACCCGGCTCTGTGCCGCCATCCCCTCTCCCGGCATCCCTCGCCGCCTTCCCTGCTCGGTCCCCAGTGACGGGCGGGTCTCTTCTCCCCCCACCCTTCTTCCATCGCTGGAGTTGCGGCCAATGGCGAGGCGCGCTGACATAGCTGTTCCGTGACGTGGGAGAGCGGCGGCCAATGAGCGCGGCGCAAAGCGGGCTGCCGGCTGAGGGTGTGTGGGGAGCGCGCGGCGCGGCCTGAGTGCTGCTGGTGACAGTGTGAGGGGAGAGGAGAGCCGGCCTGAGGTGAGGAGAACCGGGAGCTGGGGGGAGGGGAAGGGCTCTCTCTATACATCTCTATGGCTCTCTCATGTCTCCATCATCCTCCATCATGTCCTCTCCTCCGGCTGTGACACGTCCCTGTCATCATTGTGTACAGCGGGCCCCGGAGATCTGTCCTCTGGTCTCTCTATGACAAGGGACTACAAGGCCCAGCATGACCTGTAGCTATAGAAATCAATACCCGGTGATGTGTGTGAGCATGACGTAGAACCGGGGGGATGTATGATCCAGTGCAGGAGGTGGGACTACAAGTCCCAGCATGCTCTTTACTTGTAGAGGTGACATGGTGGGTCATGTGATCCTGTAGTATGACCCAGAATAACACCATGTGGCCTGTATGATCCTGAGCCAGGTGAGGGACTACAAGTCCCAGCATGCCATATGGGTATTGCAGTGACCTGTTGGTCTATATGAACCTGTGCCCAGCATGACCTATAACATGGAGGACACAGAGGTCCTCTGCCAGGTGGGGGACTACCAATCCCAGCATGCTGGATAGATAGGAGACCAATAATAATAATGCATCCTGTGTCACTACAAGTCCCAGCGTGACGTATAGGTGTGTCAGTAAAGACGCGGTGTGCCAGGCGGGGGACTACAAGTCCCAGCATGATGTATGATGAATGTTGTTCACCTTTCCAGTAACATTCCTCTCCCTGTGTCTTCCCTCCAACCAATCATCTTTCCTCTACTTCACACCCGGCCTTCTCCTCCTCCTCCATCTCCTTTCCTCCTCTCTCTGTGTATCTATAACATGAACATGGCTGAGCTCCCCCCCCCCCCCTACACTTCACTTATTTCATGTATTTCTCCATCGACACGTTTCCGTGTGCTTCATGTCACTTCACCACCCACATCCGCTCTCATTTCATTTACTGCATTCACCCAGTACACCCCTGTGCTTCCAGTGACTCCACATCCTCCTCCCCCATATCCCCCCCCCCCCCACCTGGCCTGCTGGGACTTCCAACTTCCCCTCCTCCCATATCCCCCACCTTGTATGCTGGGACTTCCAACCCCCCCTCCCATATCCCCCACCTGGCATACTGGGACTTCCAACCCCACCCTCCCATATCCCCCACCTGGCATACTGGGACTTCCAACCCCACCCTCCCATATCCCCCACCTGGCATACTGAGACTTCCAACCCCCCCTCCCATATCCCCCACCTGGCATACTGAGACTTCCAACCCCCCCTCCCATATCCCCCACCTGGCATACTGGGACTTCCAACCCCACCCTCCCATATCCCCCACCTGGCATACTGGGACTTCCAACCCCACCCTCCCATATCCCCCACCTGGCATACTGGGACTTCCAACCCCACCCTCCCATATCCCCCACCTGGCATACTGGGACTTCCAACCCCACCCTCCCATATCCCCCACCTGGCATACTGGGTCTTCCAACCCCACCCTCCCATATCCCCCACCTGGCATACTGGGTCTTCCAACCCCACCCTCCCATATCCCCCACCTGGCATACTGGGACTTCCAACCCCACCCTCCCATATCCCCCACCTGGCATACTGGGACTTCCAACCCCACCCTCCCATATCCCCCACCTGGCATACTGGGACTTCCAGCTCCCCCCCCATATCCCCCACCTGACATACTGGGACTTCCAACCCCCCCTCCCATATCCCCCACCTGGCATACTGGGACTTCCAACCCCACCCTCCCATATCCCCCACCTGGCATACTGGGACTTCCAACCCCACCCTCCCATATCCCCCACCTGGCATACTGAGACTTCCAACCCCACCCTCCCATATCCCCCACCTGGCATACTGGGACTTCCAACCCCACCCTCCCATATCCCCCACCTGGCATACTGGGACTTCCAACCCCACCCTCCCATATCCCCCACCTGGCATACTGAGACTTCCAACCCCACCCTCCCATATCCCCCACCTGGCATACTGAGACTTCCAGCCCCACCCTCCCATATCCCCCACCTGGCATACTGGGACTTCCAACCCCCCCTCCCATATCCCCCACCTGGCATACTGGGACTTCCAACCCCACCCTCCCATATCCCCCACCTGGCATACTGAGACTTCCAGCCCCACCCTCCCATATCCCCCACCTGGCATACTGGGACTTCCAACCCCCCCTCCCATATCCCCCACCTGGCATACTGGGACTTCCAACCCCACCCTCCCATATCCCCCACCTGGCATACTGGGACTTCCAACCCCACCCTCCCATATCCCCCACCTGGCATACTGGGACTTCCAACCCCACCCTCCCATATCCCCCACCTGGCATACTGGGACTTCCAACCCCACCCTCCCATATCCCCCACCTGGCATACTGGGACTTCCAACCCCACCCTCCCATATCCCCCACCTGGCATACTGGGTCTTCCAACCCCACCCTCCCATATCCCCCACCTGGCATACTGGGACTTCCAACCCCCCCTCCCATATCCCCCACCTGACATACTGGGACTTCCAACCCCACCCTCCCATATCCCCCACCTGGCATACTGGGACTTCCAACCCCACCCTCCCATATCCCCCACCTGGCATACTGGGACTTCCAGCTCCCCCCACCTGACATACTGGGACTTCCAGCTCCCCCCATATCCCCCACCTGACATACTGGGACTTCCAGCCCCCCCCCCCATATCCCCCACCTGACATACTGGGACTTCCAGCTCCCCCCATATCCCCCACCTGGCATACTGGGACTTCCAGCTCCCCCCCCCATATCCCCCACCTGACATACTGGGACTTCCAGCTCCCCCCCCATATCCCCCACCTGACATACTGGGACTTCCAGCTCCCCCCATATCCCCCACCTGGCATACTGGGACTTCCAGCCCCCCCCCCCATATCCCCCACCTGGCATACTGGGACTTCCAGCCCCCCTCCCATATCCCCCACCTGGCATACTGGGACTTCCAGCCCCCCCTCCCATATCCCCCACCTGGCATACTGGGACTTCCAGCCCCCCCTCCCATATCCCCCACCTGGCATACTGGGACTTCCAGCTCCCCCCCATATCCCCCACCTGGCATACTGGGACTTCCAGCTCCCCCCCATATCCCCCACCTGGCATACTGGAACTTCCAGCTCCTCGCCCCCCCATATCCCCCACCTGGCATACTGGGACTTCCAGCTCCTCCCCCCCCATATCCCCCACCTGCCATACTGGGACTTCCAGCCCCCCCATATCCCCCACCTGACATACTGGGACTTCCAGACCCCCCCATATCCCCCACCTGGCATACTGGGACTTCCAGCTCCTCCCCCCCCATATCCCCCACCTGCCATACTGGGACTTCCAGCCCCCCCCCATATCCCCCACCTGGCATACTGGGACTTCCAGCCCCCCCCATATCCCCCACCTGACATACTGGGATTTCCAGCCCCCCCCCCCCCCATATCCCCCACCTGACATACTGGGACTTCCAGCTCCACCCCCCCATATCCCCCACCTGACATACTGGGACTTCCAGCTCCCCCCCCCCCCATATCCCCCACCTGACATACTGGGACTTCCAGCTACCCCCATATCCCCCACCTGGCATACTGGGACTTCCAGCTCCCCCCCCCCCCATATCCCCCACCTGGCATACTGGGACTTCCAGCTCCCCCCCATATATCCCCCACCTGGCATACTGGGACTTCCAGCCCCCACTCCCATATCCCCCACCTGGCATACTGGGACTTCCAGCCCCCACTCCCATATCCCCCACCTGGCATACTGGGACTTCCAGCCCCCCCTCCCATATCCCCCACCTGGCATACTGGGACTTCCAGCTCCCCCCCCCCCATATCCCCCACCTGGCATACTGGGACTTCCAGCTCTCCCCCATATCCCCCACCTGGCATACTGGAACTTCCAGCTCCTCGCCCCCCCATATCCCCCACCTGGCATACTGGGACTTCCAGCCCCCCCATATCCCCCACCTGACATACTGGGACTTCCAGCCCCCCCCATATCCCCCACCTGGCATACTGAGACTTCCAGCTCCCCCCCCCATATCCCCCACCTGCCATACTGGGACTTCCAGCCCCCCCCCATATCCCCCACCTGACATACTGGGACTTCCAGCCCCCCCCATATCCCCCACCTGGCATACTGGGACTTCCAGCTCCTCCCCCCCCCCATATCCCCCACCTGCCATACTGGGACTTCCAGCCCCCCCCCATATCCCTCACCTGGCATACTGGGACTTCCAGCCCCCCCATATCCCCCACCTGACATACTGGGACTTCCAGCCCCCCCCCCCATATCCCCCACCTGACATACTGGGACTTCCAGCTCCACCCCCCCATATCCCCCACCTGACATACTGGGACTTCCAGCCCCCCCCCCCATATCCCCCACCTGACATACTGGGACTTCCAGCTCCACCCCCCCATATCCCCCACCTGACATACTGGGACTTCCAGCTCCACCCCCCCATATCCCCCACCTGGCATACTGGGGCTTCCAGCCCCCCCTCCCATATCCCCCACCTGGCATACTGGGACTTCCAGCCCCCCCCTCCCATATCCCCCACCTGGCATACTGGGACTTCCAACCCCCCCTCCCATATCCCCCACCTGACATACTGGGACTTCCAGCCCCCCCCTCCCATATCCCCCACCTGGCATACTGGGACTTCCAGCCCCCCCCTCCCATATCCCCCACCTGGCATACTGGGACTTCCAACCCCCCCTCCCATATCCCCCACCTGACATACTGGGACTTCCAGCCCCCCCCTCCCATATCCCCCACCTGGCATACTGGGACTTCCAACCCCCCCTCCCATATCCCCCACCTGACATACTGGGACTTCCAGCCCCACCTCCCATATCCCCCACCTGGCATACTGGGACTTCCAGCCCCCCCTCCCATATCCCCCACCTGGCATACTGGGACTTCCAGCCCCCCCTCCCATATCCCCCACCTGGCATACTGGGACTTCCAGCTCCCCCCCATATCCCCCACCTGGCATACTGGGACTTCCAGCTCCCCCCCATATCCCCCACCTGGCATACTGGAACTTCCAGCTCCTCGCCCCCCCATATCCCCCACCTGGCATACTGGGACTTCCAGCTCCTCCCCCCCATATCCCCCACCTGCCATACTGGGACTTCCAGCCCCCCCATATCCCCCACCTGACATACTGGGACTTCCAGACCCCCCCATATCCCCCACCTGGCATACTGGGACTTCCAGCTCCTCCCCCCCCATATCCCCCACCTGCCATACTGGGACTTCCAGCCCCCCCCCATATCCCCCACCTGGCATACTGGGACTTCCAGCCCCCCCCATATCCCCCACCTGACATACTGGGATTTCCAGCCCCCCCCCCCCATATCCCCCACCTGACATACTGGGACTTCCAGCTCCACCCCCCCATATCCCCCACCTGACATACTGGGACTTCCAGCTCCCCCCCCCCCCCCATATCCCCCACCTGACATACTGGGACTTCCAGCTACCCCCATATCCCCCACCTGGCATACTGGGACTTCCAGCTCCCCCCCCCCATATCCCCCACCTGGCATACTGGGACTTCCAGCTCCCCCCCATATATCCCCCACCTGGCATACTGGGACTTCCAGCCCCCACTCCCATATCCCCCACCTGGCATACTGGGACTTCCAGCCCCCACTCCCATATCCCCCACCTGGCATACTGGGACTTCCAGCCCCCCCTCCCATATCCCCCACCTGGCATACTGGGACTTCCAGCTCCCCCCCCCCCATATCCCCCACCTGGCATACTGGGACTTCCAGCTCTCCCCCATATCCCCCACCTGGCATACTGGAACTTCCAGCTCCTCGCCCCCCCATATCCCCCACCTGGCATACTGGGACTTCCAGCTCCTCCCCCCCCCCCATATCCCCCACCTGCCATACTGGGACTTCCAGCCCCCCCATATCCCCCACCTGACATACTGGGACTTCCAGCCCCCCCCATATCCCCCACCTGGCATACTGAGACTTCCAGCTCCCCCCCCCATATCCCCCACCTGCCATACTGGGACTTCCAGCCCCCCCCCATATCCCCCACCTGACATACTGGGACTTCCAGCCCCCCCCATATCCCCCACCTGGCATACTGGGACTTCCAGCTCCTCCCCCCCCCCCATATCCCCCACCTGCCATACTGGGACTTCCAGCCCCCCCCCCCATATCCCTCACCTGGCATACTGGGACTTCCAGCCCCCCCATATCCCCCACCTGACATACTGGGACTTCCAGCCCCCCCCCCCATATCCCCCACCTGACATACTGGGACTTCCAGCTCCACCCCCCCATATCCCCCACCTGACATACTGGGACTTCCAGCCCCCCCCCCATATCCCCCACCTGACATACTGGGACTTCCAGCTCCACCCCCCCATATCCCCCACCTGACATACTGGGACTTCCAGCTCCACCCCCCCATATCCCCCACCTGGCATACTGGGGCTTCCAGCCCCCCCTCCCATATCCCCCACCTGGCATACTGGGACTTCCAGCCCCCCCCTCCCATATCCCCCACCTGGCATACTGGGACTTCCAACCCCCCCTCCCATATCCCCCACCTGACATACTGGGACTTCCAGCCCCCCCCTCCCATATCCCCCACCTGGCATACTGGGACTTCCAGCCCCCCCTCCCATATCCCCCACCTGGCATACTGGGACTTCCAACCCCCCCTCCCATATCCCCCACCTGACATACTGGGACTTCCAGCCCCCCCCTCCCATATCCCCCACCTGGCATACTGGGACTTCCAACCCCCCCTCCCATATCCCCCACCTGACATACTGGGACTTCCAGCCCCACCTCCCATATCCCCCACCTGGCATACTGGGATTTCTGGGTTCCCCCATATCCCCCACCTTGTGTGCTGGGACTTATAACTTCTCCATCTCCCCTACCTTGTATGCTGGGACTTGTAGCTCTGCCATGTTGTATGCTGGGACTTGTAGCTCCCCCACCATGTATACTGGGACTTTTAGCTCTGAGATATCTTACACTTTGCATGCAGGAGCCACCAGTTTATTTCATGACCTGCCAATGTCCAGCATGTTCTTATTATAATGCTATACTATAATAGATGTGGTATACCTACTAATAAAGTAGATGGAAATGCTTAGTTTGCTAAAACGTTGTGTATCATAAACAACAGCAATTCTTTTTTTGGAAATAAAATGTTTTTTTTTTCATGTATTTATATCATGTGTTGCATTTCAGGGCGGCTGATTTTCTGCAGCCTATTTTTCGCCACCTTCTCCAGCATATATGATGCATGGCATTGCTTAGGGCGGGTTCCCTGATGGCGACAGCCGCACACTATGCCTGTGTAATGTGTGTTAGAACAGCATCTTGTCTTTTTTTTGCTAAAGCCTGTGTGATGGTGACAATACAAGAGCACATATGTAAAAATAATAAAGGACAGAGTATGGGTTACCCTGTAACAGAACAGGAGGTGCACGAGTAAGGATCTTCATGGCAGGATCGTCGGGTATTATTTCATGAAAGCTGCAGGTTTAATATCATACTTTCCTTGAAATACATTTTGCAATATTCCTCAATTGCCTGGTAATTCTGCCAGCAAAATTTTCTTCCTGAATTGTCCCGACAAAAAGAAGTCCAGCTTCCTTCCTGGTTCCCCTGTATGAATGTACAGGATAATGTAGGGCATTCTATACACACAAGTGAGTTTACAGCCATGTCTCCTGACCCACCCCTTGCTGTAGGTGGACAGCGGCTCCTGTAAGGAGTATTGCTGTCAATACAGCCAGATTATTCAAAGTGGCGGTGTCTGAGACTCCAGCCCTAGGAGCTGGGGTAAGAAGAGAAGACCAGGCAGTAATGTGACACTGCCAATCAAATTCGCAAAAAATGGTATCTGAGTCATTTTTTATTTTATTTATTTTTTCTCCTTTTCACATAAAGTCCATGCTAACATAATGGTTAATCATTGCCCTTTATATGCTTAGTATAGCTTGAGTTTGCAGATACTTTAAGCCCCGGTTCACACTGCCGCAGCATCGAATCCGACATCCCAGTGTGATTTCACTGCGGCTTGCGTACGGCTTCTTTTAATAGAAGTCAGACCCCTTTCACACTTTGCAGGCGCTATAGCATTAAAAAAAGTGCCTGCAAAGTGCCCTGAAACGGCGGCTTCATTCACTCCAGTGTGAAAGGCGGAGGGCTTTCACACTGGAGCGGTGCGTTGGCAGGACGTCAGAAAAAGTCCTGCCAGCAGCTTTGGAGCGGTGAACTCTGCTCCTAAAGCGCCCCTGCCCATTGAAACCAATGGGCAGCACTGGCAAAGTGCCGCTGTAGCAGCGCTTTGCGGGCGTTTTTAACCCTTTTTCGGCCGCTAGCGGGGGTTAAAAGCGTGCCGCAAAAACGACAAAGCGCCGCTAAAAATAGCGGCATTTTACCTCCGACGCCTGGGGCGGCTCAGTGTCAAAGGGCTCTCAATGCAAGTCCTGCCAAAAGTAGTGCAGGAACCTTTTTCTAAGTCTGATCGACTTGAGTTGCACAGATTAGAACGGTTCCATTGCAGTTAATGGGGCGCAACTTATCATGCGTCTTTGAACGCTCAAGTCTCATGACAATCACAGCAGTGTGTACCAGGGCTAGAGCTCAATTCCAGGAATGGATTTTATTTTTTTGCATAGTTACATTGTTCCAGTTTGGACCGATGCAAGTATATTTGTCATACCCGTGTAACTAGTAGTATCCACTACTACAGTGATTGCCACTGTCTGTGTGTTCTGAGTCATGATTGGACTAGGTGTGGCAGTGATGTCACTTTGCCCAATCAGGAAATGCTTTGAGAGAAATACAAGGCATTCTGTGAATGGCACCCATGCCATGTGAGCGCCCTGTGTGGTTAGTGGCGTTCCGTCGCCGACATCTTTCTACACCCCGCACTTGTCCCCACAGTAAGGATACAGTGAGAAGGCGCCAAGCGGACATGTTGCCCCCACCGGAGTCTTGCATTTCACAATTCTCTTTTAACAGTAATCTGAGCTTATATAGTGAAATACAGGTTTTAAAAATCCATCTGACTGTTTGATGTTGAATTTTAAAAGCAACGGCGAGCCTGCTGATCTCACAGGTTTGCTAAAATCTGACAGAACACCGCTGCTTTTAAAATTCAACATCAAAACAGTCAGACAGATTTTTAAATCGTGTATTTCACTACATAAGCTCAGCTTACTGTTAAAGTGTGAAATGCAAGGCTCTGGTGGGCATAGCAAGATGTCCGCTTGCCGCCTTCTCTCTGTATCCTTACTGTGGATGAGTGTGGGGTGTAGCAAGATGGCGGCGACGGAATGTCACTTACGTTACAAAATCCGACGGGTCGCCTAATCTGACGAAACACAGGCACACTCCGCACAGCACTCTGAAGACAATCGCTGTAGTGTCAGCAGTTATTCCAGTGATTCTCCGTTTCCGCAGCAGTACCACAGCTATGACATACTGGGGGCGATTTACTAAAACTGGAGCACTCAGAATCTGGTGCAGCTGTGCACAGTAACCAATTAGCTTCTAACTTCAGCTTGTTCAATTAAGCTTTGACAATAAAACCTGAAACCTGATTGGTTTCTATGCAAAGTTGCACAAGTTTGTGCACTCTCCAGTTTTAGCACATCACCCCTAGTGTGTATATTTACATTGGTCTAAGCTGGACCAATCCAACTATGCACAAAAACACGGCACTGCTTGTCATGGGGCTTCCCCACGTTCGATCGCTTATCTTCCATGTTCCTTCCTGCTCTGATATCTAGCAGTTTGGTTCATCTGCTCTTCCTCCCTGTCCTGTAATTGTAAGTATTTTCTTTCTTCTCTCTTCACCTCTAGCTTGAACTATGCCGCCCTTTTCACTTACTTTTTACCCAGTCCGTTTGCTCCTCCGTTGTCTTATTTATTGCATGTACACTTCCTCCAACCACCAGCTTATTTCACAACCTACATCCTCTATTATTGACTCTTCTCTAACTACGCGCTGTGTCTAGTTTCAGTGGCGTGTGTCCTGGTATTCTACATTCTTCTATATCTGCTGTGGCGTTACAATTCCCAGCATGTCTATTTTAATACGATACACCGGGGGGGGGGGTTATTTACTGGAGGCAAATTCACTTTGCACTACAAGTGCACTTGGCAGTAAAGTCACTGTAGATCTGAGGGGGACATGCAAGGAAAATAAAAAAACAGCATTTTTGCTTACACATGATTGGATGATAAAATCAGCAGAGCTTCCCCTCATGTCAGAGCTTCCCCTCATGTCAGAGCTTCCCCTCATGTCAGAGCTTCCCCTCATGTCAGAGCTTCCCCTCATGTCAGAGCTTCCCCTCATGTCAGAGCTTCCCCTCATGTCAGAGCTTCCCCTCATGTCAGAGCTTCCCCTCATGTCAGAGCTTCCCCTCATGTCAGAGCTTCCCCTCATGTCAGAGCTTCCCCTCATGTCAGAGCTTCCCCTCATGTCAGAGCTTCCCCTCATGTCAGAGCTTCCCCTCATGTCAGAGCTTCCCCTCATGTCAGAGCTTCCCCTCATGTCAGAGCTTCCCCTCATGTCAGAGCTTCCCCTCATGTCAGAGCTTCCCCTCATGTCAGAGCTTCCCCTCATGTCAGAGCTTCCCCTCATGTCAGAGCTTCCCCTCATGTCAGAGCTTCCCCTCATGTCAGAGCTTCCCCTCATGTCAGAGCTTCCCCTCATGTCAGAGCTTCCCCTCATGTCAGAGCTTCCCCTCATGTCAGAGCTTCCCCTCATGTCAGAGCTTCCCCTCATGTCAGAGCTTCCCCTCATGTCAGAGCTTCCCCTCATGTCAGAGCTTCCCCTCATGTCAGAGCTTCCCCTCATGTCAGAGCTTCCCCTCATGTCAGAGCTTCCCCTCATGTCAGAGCTTCCCCTCATGTCAGAGCTTCCCCTCATGTCAGAGCTTCCCCTCATGTCAGAGCTTCCCCTCATGTCAGAGCTTCCCCTCATGTCAGAGCTTCCCCTCATGTCAGAGCTTCCCCTCATGTCAGAGCTTCCCCTCATGTCAGAGCTTCCCCTCATGTCAGAGCTTCCCCTCATGTCAGAGCTTCCCCTCATGTCAGAGCTTCCCCTCATGTCAGAGCCTCTCCCCTCATTTCAGAGCCTCTCCCCTCATTTCAGAGCCTCTCCCCTCATTTCAGAGCCTCTCCCCTCATGTCAGAGCCTCTCCCCTCATGTCAGAGCCTCTCCCCTCATGTCAGAGCCTCTCCCCTCATTTCAGAGCCTCTCCCCTCATTTCAGAGCCTCTCCCCTCATTTCAGAGCCTCTCCCCTCATGTCAGAGCCTCTCCCCTCATGTCAGAGCCTCTCCCCTCATTTCAGAGCCTCTCCCCTCATGTCAGAGCCTCTCCCCTCATGTCAGAGCCTCTCCCCTCATGTCAGAGCCTCCCCCTCATGTCAGAGCCTCCCCCTCATGTCAGAGCCTCTCCCCTCATGTCAGAGCCTCTCCCCTCATGTCAGAGCCTCTCCCCTCATGTCAGAGCCTCTCCCCTCATGTCAGAGCCTCTCCCCTCATGTCAGAGCCTCTCCCCTCATGTCAGAGCCTCTCCCCTCATGTCAGAGCCTCTCCCCTCATGTCAGAGCCTCTCCCCTCATGTCAGAGCCTCTCCCCTCATGTCAGAGCCTCTCCCCTCATGTCAGAGCCTCTCCCCTCATTTCAGAGCCTCTCCCCTCATTTCAGAGCCTCTCCCCTCATTTCAGAGCCTCTCCCCTCATGTCAGAGCCTCTCCCCTCATGTCAGAGCCTCCCCCTCATGTCAGAGCCTCCCCCTCATGTCAGAGCCTCCCCCTCATGTCAGAGCCTCCCCCTCATGTCAGAGCCTCTCCCCTCATGTCAGAGCCTCTCCCCTCATGTCAGAGCCTCTCCCCTCATTTCAGAGCCTCTCCCCTCATTTCAGAGCCTCTCCCCTCATGTCAGAGCCTCTCCCCTCATGTCAGAGCCTCTCCCCTCATGTCAGAGCCTCTCCCCTCATGTCAGAGCCTCTCCCCTCATGTCAGAGCCTCTCCCCTCATGTCAGAGCCTCTCCCCTCATGTCAGAGCCTCTCCCCTCATTTCAGAGCCTCTCCCCTCATTTCAGAGCCTCTCCCCTCATTTCAGAGCCTCTCCCCTCATGTCAGAGCCTCTCCCCTCATGTCAGAGCCTCCCCCTCATGTCAGAGCCTCCCCCTCATGTCAGAGCCTCCCCCTCATGTCAGAGCCTCCCCCTCATGTCAGAGCCTCCCCCTCATGTCAGAGCCTCTCCCCTCATGTCAGAGCCTCTCCCCTCATGTCAGAGCCTCTCCCCTCATGTCAGAGCCTCTCCCCTCATGTCAGAGCCTCTCCCCTCATTTCAGAGCCTCTCCCCTCATTTCAGAGCCTCTCCCCTCATTTCAGAGCCTCTCCCCTCATTTCAGAGCCTCCCCCTCAGATCAACAGCGACTGCACTTCCAGTGCAAAGTGGATTTGCCTTTTGTAAATAAACACCACTGTGTCACTCAAATCCAAGCTTGTCTTGTGCTATCTTGAGTTAAAAAAAAAAAATAATAGACCCAGCATTCCGTATATTTCTGTGGGGACCATAAAACTGCAAGTCACGTGTCATGGTAGCTGCTGTGGAGATGTAACTGTGGAATACAAATGTCACTTGTTGCTTTGGTACTACAGGTCTTGGAATGCCATCTAATTGTATAATGTTGCGTGAAAGCACTCGGACATTGTGATCCCTACTGGCTCTGGAGCTGCAAGTCCTAGCATGCAAGAATTGTCAATTGGCTATGTATTTTTTGTGGCTGTTCTACAACCATTAGGCCTCATGCATACAGGGTGTTAGCCTAGCTCTCCTGAATGCCTTTATTCTGGCAGGATAAAAGCAGCACCAAAAACACGCCTTAAAGTGATTGTAAAGGTTATTTGTTTTTTTTATTTATCTAACAAACATGTTATACTTGCCTGCTCTGTGTAAAGGTTTTGAACAGAGCACCCCCAATCCTCTTCCTCTGGGGTGCCCTGGCGACGCTCCTGGCTCCTCCTCTTTATCGGTGCCCCCACATAGAACTACTTTCCCTGGGGGCACCCGTGTGGGCGCATTTACGAGTCCCGCTGGTGCTTTTATTGACACAAACAGGACTCAGCCGCGCCCCCCCCCCCCCCCATGTCACTGGATTTGACTACTACTATCAATCTATCCAATGAGGATCGAGACAGCAGCTTGAGTCGCACCGCATGGCTGGAACAGGGAGGGGGCTCTGGGGGCAACTGCAGCACAGAAGGTTTTTCACCTTAATGCATGGAATGCTTTAAAGTGAAAAACCTGAAGACTTTACAACCCCTTTGAAGCCGCATTTTTAAAACCTATTTGGTTGCTTCAAGCGCTTGGGCGTGATTTTTTTTTTTTTTCGTCCTGCCTCTAATTGCCTGTGCATGGACACACAGGCTAAGGCTGGCCATACATTATACAACTTTCCTATTCAATTTCTTTTAGATTTACACTCAACTGCGTAGTGCAAGGGCCTGCCTGATTGTAGAGCTGCACAATTAATTGTTAAGAATCGTTATCGCGATCTTGAAAAAAGTATTTCCCAATTTCTTTCTATGTAGAGAATTCTCTCTGCTCTGCTAAAGCCGACAGCCGTTAAAAGAAAGGGGAAAAAAAAGGGCAGTCTACCAAGAATCACAACTTTCTTTAGCAGTGAAACTGAATATAAACATTGTCCTTAAGACCTCTTTCACACTAAGGCGTTTTTCAGGCGCTACAGCGCTAAAAATAGTGCCTGGAAAAAAAGCCTCAGCTGCAAACCCAGTGTGAAAGCCCAAGTGCTTTCACACTGGGGCGCTGCGCTGGTAGGGCGTCACAAAAAGTCCTGCCAGCAGCTTCTTTGGAGCGGTGAATACACGGCTCCTCCCCATTGAGAACGATGGAGCAGCGCTGCTATACCGCCGGCAAAGCACCGCTGCAGCGGCGTTTCGCGGGCTGATTTATCCTCTTTTCGGCTGCTAGCGGCAGTTAAAACCGCCCCAATAGCGGCTGAATAGCGCCGCTAAAAATAGCGCCTCTTCACCGCTGACACCCGTGGCGCCTCAGTGTGAAAGGGGTCTTAGGTAAAAGGAATACACTTTGGTTTGAAAATGAGGGAAGTTTAACCACTTAAACACTACAACTTTTTATGACATTTGTTGGTTTCAAGTTAAAATAATTTTTTTTTTTTTGCTAGAAAATGACTTAAAACTCCCAAACATATATATTTTTTTTAGTAGAGACCCTAGAGAATAAAATGGTGGTTGTTGCAATTCTTTATGTCACACTGTATTTGGGCAGCAGTCGTTCAAATGCAATTTTTTGGGAAAAAATTACACTTTAATGAATAAAAATAAAAAAAATCAGTAAAGTTAGCCCAATTTTTTTTTTTTCCGTATAATGTGAAAGATTTTACACTGCGAAAATCGTGATCTTTTTATTCTAAGCAAAAAAAATCGTGATTCTCATTTTTGCCAGAATCGCGCAGCTCTACCTGATTGCATAAAAAATTGAAAGTATTTAGTATTTGACTTCATATTATTTGGTTTTGTTAAATCTAAAGGTAAATTGTGTGTGTGGCCAGCCTGACATTGGGGAACGAAAAAAAAGGTCTAACACTCCTAAAAGTGATGTTTTTAACTCTCCGTGTCATTTATCAGTGTGGTGGTTTTACAAACACTATGGTGTCCTGTCATTGTGTATTGGGTCTCTTCGCTCCCCAGCAGTTGGGATGTCACAGATTGTCTATCTCCGCTCTAATGAATATTGATCACCTTGCCACTAACATCATGGTATTGTCTTCCACTGGGCTCTTCACCACCTGTTTCTACACCTGTCATTGATATTTCTCCAGTACGACCTTCCCCGGCCTACCCATGTACTCCTACTGCTAAGCAATACTCCAGTACTTGTGTCATTTTACATATTTGCACCTTCGTGTCAGATACTCAATTCATATATTGCCTAATTACTTTATCATTCATTCTTCTTCTGTTTACCGACAGCTGTATTGTCTTCTGCTGCTTCCTCTAACCACTTACATATTTATTGCACTGCCTATGTCTATTACTTTCTACTTAACAGCTTAACCAACTGCACTGCACATCACCTTGTATGTTGTTGCCAACAGTACATCATTATTTCTTCAGCTTTTTTTGAAACCGGATCCAATATCTCATTCATTAACCACAACTCTTGGGAACCAAGTAGCCAGCACTATTTAAAGAGTACTTGGATCAAAACATAACTTATTGAGAGTGCTGACTGTCCCTTTTAAATAGGCTACTAGCAGGCTTCAGTAAGCTTCTGCACAACCTTTAGCAGCTTGTGACAGTCAGCACTCCCATTTATCTGTGGTTAACCTCCTCAAACTGGGTCTAAAGAGTTCTTTAACATCTTCAACAAAGCTAATCAGAGCTTGCAGAATGATTTCCAAATGCTTTTGCAAAGTTTTCTATAAACATTGCTCTTCTTCCAGCTAAAGTCATGTACAAGGCTTGTGCTTCTGTCCCCTGCTAGTGCTACCCTTTAACATCTAGTCTTTGTACTTCTGTTTTTCATTTTAGCTAGGGGCTTCTGTCTGCGCCCCTGCTAGGGAGATTCACCCTCTCTGTCATGTTTACCATTGAAATAAAGAGATTCCCACATTTTGGCTTGTACCCAGACCAATAATAGAGGGGAAATGCCAATGGAGACACTAGTTCTGGTGATCTGGGGGTCCCCCAAGGGATTCCCTTAATTTACAAGCATTTCCGTTCGCTTTCTCTTTTGACTATGGGACAGGAACTGAAGGGAAATCTCACCATTGGGACACAGGTGGCAAAAAATAAACCAGCATGGGATTTAACCCTCCATTACTCTATCCAAAATAAAAAAAGACGTTTTGCCAATAGTTCTACATTAAGGAAGAACACGTTTCCCATGCAGTGGTGTGGTGCCCGCACTCCATGGGTTATCAGATCATTTTGTCTAGGGGTGAGCAGAAAGTTTTAACTCTTCTGATCCTCTGAAAAACTGCGCACCCTCCCCCCATGTCCAATGGTGGCCTGTTCATGCCATCTACCACTAGACTGTGGGTGGGGGGGCAGGGGCAAGTCTTGCGCTGGGTGGATTGGCAGATTAGGCAAGTATATCTCCTCTCTGCAATCCAATGTGCAATGAGTAATTAACCTGTGCAGTGTGGGCACAGGTTGGGCACAAGTGTTTCCTAGACTTCTGCTTTAGGCTGGGTTCACACTTGTGCAATCACAGGCGCCACATGTGATTCGCACCGCATTGCTGTGCAGATCACATGTGATGTCTGTGTGAAATTAATTCAGCCATGCAAACTGTATGGCTGAAATCGCATTCGCACCAAAATTGTACAGGACCCTTTTTTTGGTGCACACTGGAATCAGATCGCATGGGTGATCGCACCTATGCGATCCGATTCCTGCACCATTTCACAGTTTGCGCTGCGATCTGCGAACCGATCTGGGATGTCATTAACTTTTCATTCACACCCACAGTGGTTCGCAGATGTCAGTTTGAATGGCTGGCGATTTAGGTGCAATGTGGGAACCTGCACAGGAATCGCGCTGGTTCCCTGCATCGCATAAGTGTGAGCCTTGGGCTACTTTCACACTGGGCCGGGTGGGTGTTGGCGGTAAAGCGCCACTATTTGCTGCTAGTGGGGCGCTTTTAACCCCCGCTAGCGACCGAAAAAGGGTTAACACCGGTTTGGTGGCGCTGCCCCATTGATTTCAGTGGGCAGGGCCGCTTTAGGAGCCGTGCATACACCACTCCTACAGTGCTGCAAAGATGCTGCTTGCAGGACTTTTTTTTTTTTTACCGTCCTGCAAGCGCACCGCTCCAGTGTGAAAGCACTCGGGCTTTCACACTGGAGAGACAGGAGAGGCTCTTTACAGGTGCTATTTTTAGCGCTGTAGCGCCTGTAAAGCGCCTCAGTGTGAAAGTAGTCTTTAATGTGATATTAAAGTCTTATTTAAAAAAAAAAAAAAAAAAACAACAAATGTATTATACTTATCTGCTCTGTGCAGTGGTTTTGCAGAGAGCAGGCCAGATCCTCTTCTTCTTCTTGTGTCCCTTGCCGGCGCTCCTGCTGAGTGCCCCCACAGCAAGCAGCTTGCTATGGGGGGCACCCAAGCTGAGCCGCTGCTCTGTGTGTCAATTCAGACATGGAGCTGTGCTTGGCCCCGACCCTCTTTCCTCATTGGCTCACTGACTTTGACAGCAGCGGGAGCCAATGGCGTATATTGATTGGTTTGCGCAAAAGTTATAGTGTCTCCACTATGTGATCGATTTATGGAATTTTTATTAGTAATGGCGATGATCAGCGACTTGCAGCGGGACTAATTTTGCGGCAGACAAATGACACGAAGTGACACTTTTTGGGGACCAGTGACACAATACAATGGTCAGTGCTAAAAATATGCACTGTCACTGTACTAATGACACTGGTAGGGAATGGGTTAACATCAGGGGCGATCAAAGGGTTAAATGTGTTCCTAGGGAGTGCGTACTAACTGGGGTGGGAGGGGGCGCTTGTACTGTGGAATGGCAGAGAAGCAGGATCACAGCCTTTCCTACTTGCAGAACGGCGGTTCTGCTTGTCTCTTGAATGATTGGCTCCTGCTGTGTCCAATCACAGTGGGAGCGATTCACTGGCGACGCATGCCCCAGGCTCGGAAGTGCAGGATCACATTACAGGTACATGATCCTGCACAGGGGAGCTGCTTTTGCCACCATGTATTTACTGTATACGGTCAGCAAACGGGTGACTTCCTCAACATGGTCTTGTTAGGCTTAATGTGCACGGGATGGTTTTTTTACAACCTTTCCTGAACGATTTAACATGACAGATGGTAACCCACGTTTACATGCCACGTTTACCCACGTTTTGCCTCGTTTGCGTTTACAAGCGTTTATTTTTTACCAGCAGCAGTGTACATGAGGCCTAAAGTGGAACTCCAGGCACACAATACTAATTATTATTTATAAAAAAAGTTACCTCTGGGCAGGTGTGATGGACGTGATCTGCACAGTTATTTAATGTGAATTTTATATATCTGTATATGCTGGATAGTACAGCTAGTGCTTCAGTCACTGTAGCTTTCATACAGGGAAGTGACCTTGCTGTTTTATCTGCCCCTTATCTCCCCTTGTCCATTCACAGAACACCTTGTATTTTGTGAAAGGTTCACCTTGCCCGTACCCAGGAGTTCTGCATTAAGTGCACACATTTGATTGAGATCTTTGTTGCTACCTGCCCTGCACTCCTTCAGATTGTGATATCTTTAAACACACTGCACTCTTTACCTTCAATCCTCTTTCCTACAACTACTTTATCACCGACTCTTAATTTCTTTCCAACTGCTCTGCCACACCTCAGTGACTTTACTATTTGTTCTCCGCTCCCACACTCCGCATTGTCACTCACTTTACCCTTCTTACAACCTACATAAACCTGAATAGTGACTGTACACTTCCATTCAACCCCCCCCAGCCTCAAATATTTTTACAGCTTGCTATATTATACTTCCATTTTGATATATGAGGCACTATAGTTTGCTATAGGTTTTAATTTTATATTCCTGTCTAGAGGTTTAATTTGCTACGTGTTCTTTCATTTATCCCACCCAGTGCCTTTTTTTTATAACCTTAGTTTTTTTTTTTTTCTTCGCCTTTTTCTTGTTTGTCAAGATTCCATTAACATTTCAGTCTAGTCCCCTGCCATTCATAATGCTCTTGTATTCCTTCCCCCTCCCTTATCTGCATGTTTTGTGCTTCTACCTTATCACTGAAAGTTGCTATGAGTTCCCATTCACAGTTTCAGCTTTTTTTTGTATATCAAGATGCCCTTCACTCCTATAACTTTTTCTCCTACAAATGGCTGTCTGTGCTGTTTTACAACTTCCTTTACTTGTCCTTTGTGTTATCTTGAGGCTTATGTAGTCAAAGAATCTCAGCTAGTTTTGGTGATTTTTTTTTTTTTTTTTTTTTTGAGCAGGATTGTGTGGAAGGCCTTTTCTTTAACCTCTTCTGCTCCGCAAAAGTTATTGCGTCAACAAACTATGGAATATATTTATGGAATTTTTATTTGTTTATGTTTACAAGTAATGGCAGCAATCAGCGACTTACAGCGGGATTGCGACGGACAAATTGGACACTAAATGGCATTTTTGACACTTCTTTGGGGACCAGTGACACCAATACAGTGATCAGTGCTAAAAAAATTGCACTGTCACTGTACTATAACACTGGCAGGGAAGGGGTTAACATCAGGGGCAATCAAAGGGTTAAATATGTCCCTATGGGGTTCTTTCTAACTGTGTGTGTGTGTGTGTGTGTGTGGGGGGGGGGGGGAAGAGTGCTTGTACAATAAGAAGACATAGATCTGTGCTCCTGCTTTGCAGAAACACAAGATCTGTCTTCTCCTGTCACAGAATGATGATCTGCCTTGTTTACATAGGCAGACCGCCATTCTGTTTGCTTTGGGAACGATCGGCAGGTCCCAGGGGACATCAGACCCGCTGATTGGCTCCTGCTGTGTCCAATCACAGCGGGAGCTGGTCACCGGCGGCGAATACGTCCCTGATTTAGGAAACAAGATCACGTACAGGTATGTGATTTTTAGCGCTAAAGGGCCGCTTTGCTGCAGTATACATGCGTGGGGTGGTCCGGAAGCAGTTAAAGTTGCCTTAGGCAGGGCCACACATGGTTCAAATCTCAGGCAGTTCAGCAGGAACCGGCTGCGATTTGAACCATGTATGGGCAGGCTGAATGTACCAAGTTGATCAACCGATCAACTTGGGTACAACCAGCATGCCCGGTTTTACCTGTGATTATCGCTAGCGGCTGCTATAGGATATAATCGCTGTCTTCTCCCAGCAGTGATGGCGGGAGAAGACCATGGCCCAGTAGGAGGGATTCCCACATCAAATACGGTCAGTGTTGATGGGGGAATCAAGCAAATTTCTTTCCTGCAACCCGTAGACGGCCTTAGATTAGAGCAGAAACTTCTAGAAGAATAGTCAAAAGGCTTTGTCACATTTTTCATGAACAATATGGTACCTTCCTTTTCCTAGATGAGGATAGCACTGGGGTCTAGGGATGCACTGAAATTTCGGCCGCCAAAATATATCGGCCGAAAATGGCCTTTTCAGCATTTTGCCGAAAAGGAAATCACGAAGCCCCTGGTGCCGTCCAGTACGGGGGTGTCGTTCTGGAGCGTCCCCGTCCAGTTCCCTCCAGTCCCCTCCTCTCCTCCCCTCCCTCCCTCCTTGACGAGGCGGCTGAAAGCAAAACAGTGCTCGATCTTTGGAGGAAAGCTGTCAGCACACCACATTAAGGAACAGCTTGTCGGTATGATCAGTGGGGAGGATCATTATCAGTGTGCAGCGCTGCGGGGGTTAAGAGTGCAGGACTTGTTGTTTGACATGCGGTTAGAAACAGTGAGCCCGCTCCGTGAAGCGCTGCACACTGATAATGCTCCTCCCGCTGATCATAGAACAAGCTGCTCCTTACCGCGGTGTGCTGAAAGCTTTCCTCCATAGATAGAGCACTGTTCTTGGCTTTGCCTTGCTAACACTGTCCTGATCCTGTCTGACATACTAAGGCAGGCTGCATGATGAGCACTGGTAGGCTGCTGGGCACTAGTGAGGCACAGGCGGGCTGCAAATGATGGACAATGGCAGGCTGCATTTAAAGGAACCTGGTGAGGCTTGCATTAATCTCCTGTACCACGTCTGCAGTCTCTGACCATTTCCTGTATCACGTCTGCAGTCTGACCATTTCCTGTACCACGTCCCCAGTCTCTGACCATGTCCTGTACCACGTCCCCAGTCTCTGACCATGTCCTGTACCACGTCCCCAGTCTCTGACCATGTCCTGTACCACGTCCCCAGTCTCTGACCATGTCCTGTACCACGTCCCCAGTCTCTGACCATGTCCTGTACCACGTCCCCAGTCTCTGACCATGTCCTGTACCACGTCCCCAGTCTCTGACCATGTCCTGTACCACGTCCCCAGTCTCTGACAATGTCCTGTACCACGTCCCCAGTCTCTGACCATGTCCTGTACCACGTCCCCAGTCTCTGACCATGTCCTGTACCACGTCCCCAGTCTCTGACCATGTCCTGTACCACGTCCCCAGTCTCTGACCATGTCCTGTACCACGTCCCCAGTCTCTGACCATGTCCTGTACCACGTCCCCAGTCTCTGACCATGTCCTGTACCACGTCCCCAGTCTCTGACCATGTCCTGTACCACGTCCCCAGTCTCTGACCATGTCCTGTACCACGTCCCCAGTCTCTGACCATGTCCTGTACCACGTCCCCAGTCTCTGACCATGTCCTGTACCACGTCCCCAGTCTCTGACCATGTCCTGTACCACGTCCCCAGTCTCTGACCATGTCCTGTATAAAAATATTTTTTAAAAACCGTCATTTTCGGTTTTTGGCCTAGTGTATTTTTCATTTTCGGTATCGGTTTGGCACCAAAAAACCCATTCGGTGCACCCCTACGTGGGGGAGGCAGTCCTGTGTGTCTGCACATATCTAGAAAGAAATCATCCAGCAGATGAAATGTTTGTATACAATCTCTAGCTTCTATCTTGTGCGCAAGACTGGCTTTAATTTCCTGTTGTTATCGCATCCTTTCATTGTTCTTTTTAATGTATTTCCTCATGTCCCCTGAATTGGTTGTTTAAAATGCGGTGTATATCTACAATGTTGTGGGTGTTTAATTGTAAATCAGAAATAGGCAACATCAGGTGCTTGTTTGGAACAATCTGTACATAAACATGTAAGCTGTGGCCGGCTGAGTGTGCATTTTTATGTATGCTCTGGATATTCCTGGCACTGGACGGTCAGTTCCATAAGACTGTTCTGTCAGCAGTTGTCCATGAAGATCACACACTGGACTGGACACTAAAGCAGGCCATAGATGGATCGAAATTCAGCCGGTTCAGTAGGGATCGGCCAAATTATGGTTGCTCCTGATTGACTTTTTTGTTGAAGGGAAATGTTGGAAAACTTCTCTTGATCAGCAGCTGATCCGTGTATTATGGAGTCACGCTGTCGGAATTGAACCTTGATTGTGTGGATGGAGGAATCCATTTTTTTATTTTTTTTTATTTTATTTTGATCAGCCTGTTTATGGCCAGGTTACAGTATAACTAAAGGCAAAACATTTTTTTTTTTTTTTTAGTTTTGGATAGAATGGATAGGGATTAGAACACCTGTCCGTTTTTATTGCTGCCTGTCCCCCTGTTTACCTTTTTCTATTTGTCCTGTTTACCTTTATTAGTGAAAGTAAAAGAAAATCCCAAATTTTGGGTTGTCCCCAGAAAAGTTAATAGAGGGAAAATCTTCCAAAGGGGGTGTTCTGTCAGAAAAGCGAACCCATCAGATTAGGTAACGGAAGTGACGTTCTGTCGGCTGCACATGCGTTCCACCGCTACCAGGTTTGCTAATCTGACAGAACACCTGCAATCAGAAGAAGGCGGCAGCGGATATCTTACTACACCAAGCTACATCTTGAATTTCAGAGTAATTTTAGCAATAAAGTGAGCATATATAGATAGATAGATAAATCTAGAATATTGACATCTGTGATGCTGTTTGGATGTTTAATTTTGAAAGCCTAAAGGTTTAGCGCTGAGCAGTGCGGGGTGCACCAACATGGCCTCCACCACCTTCATACTGCTGGCGTCCAGCTTCTTTCAAAGTGTAACATCAAAACAGCATCACAGATGTCAACTGCCCACCGGCCGGAGAATGAATCGGCTAGATGGTCCCGGTTATCTCTATGACCTTCGGCGGGGGCCTCGGCAGATGTAAACACTGACGTGTATTTGGCTAGGAAGCCGAGATTGTGTGTGTTTTGTGTGTGTTTGTTTTGTTTTGTTTTTTTTTTTTTTTTTTTTTTTTTTTTTTTATTGTCAGGCTTTTCAGCCTAGAGGTGAGATCTGGGGAATTAAAGACTCCAGATCTCGCTGTAAAGAGGACCTGCCATGCCCTATTGCTATTTCAAGGGATGTTTACATTCCTTGTAATAGGAAAAAGATTGACCAAAAAAAAAGTAGGGAAAGTGTTAAAATATAAAGATAACAGTAAAATAAACAATAATAATAATTTAAAAAATTGAATGCGCAATATTTCTAGCACTAGACCTCCTCTCTAACTCTAAACAGGTAACCTGTAAATTTTTTTTAAAGCATCGCCTATGGAGATTTTTAAGTACCGAAGTTTGGCGCCATTCCATGAGTGTGCGCAATTTTAAAGCGTGACATGTTCATCATTTTTACCATTATGCAAAAAAAAAAATCAGGCTTACTTTAGTGTGGGGTTTTTTTTTTTTTAACTTGTGAAACTTTATTTTTTTTTCCCCAAAAAAACGCGTTTGAAAAATTGAGCAAATACCGTGTGACATAAAAAGTTGCAACGACCCCCATTTTATTCCCTAGGGTCTTTGCTAAAATAAATATATATATATATATATATATATATATATATATATATATATATATATATATATATATATATATATATATATATATATATAATGTTTGGGGGTTCTGACTAATTTTCTAGCAAAAAAAAAATATAATTTTTACATGTAGGAGAGAAGTGTCAGAATTGGCTAGGCAGGCAAGGGGTTTAAGCGGATTTAGTTCCACACAAAAGGGGAAGTTCCACTTTAAGGCATCCTGTGAGCTTTTGGGGAGGAGGGGGGAGCGGGTACTCTATTTTGACAGGTACCCACTTCCGTTCCAGTTGCCCTAGGTGATCGGAAGCGGTTCTTCCCCCCCCCCCCCCCTCCCTCCCAAAGTCTTCTGGGACACATGACAGGTCCTAGAGGACTACGAGACCAGTTACAGAGCCCAGCGCCGCTCGTGCATGTGCAATGGGCACCCAGCTGTGGAGCCGCAAGCTGTCACAGCCAGGTGCCCATAGTAGATGCTGGCGCCGCCGAGGGTGTAAACTGCTGGATCGTAGAACAGGTGAGTGTGTGTTTAGGTCAGCAGCCACACTTTTTTGTAGCTGCTGACTTCTAATAAACACAAAAACGAGTGGAATTCCGCTTTGAGCAAGCTTCTAGAAGGGCGTCAGCAGGGGCTTTCAAGAAGTGCTGAAGCCTGCTGGCAGCTTGCCTAAAGCAACAATCGACACTCCCATCTGTGTTTTTAACATTTACAAACTAGTTGCTGTTCACCATTCACAGTTGTGCGACTTGTCATGCGAATTTGGACATCGAAGTGGCATGACAAGCCGTTCCCCATGTTTTGCAATAATAGCCATTCATATGTGTGCGAGTTAAAGTCGCATGCACTACTTTAGTCTGACTTTCATGCAACTTGATGAAAGTCGCACCTGAATGTTCTACAGCACAACAGTTGGCCATTATCATTGATCAAAGTTGTATCCAAATCGCACCCATCCAAAGTTCTGTCAAAGTTGTGCAACTTTGGAGTTCTACAAGTGTGAATGGAGCTTTATACAAGATGAAGCCCAAATGAAACGGGCCTAACTAAGTTCTGGGGAAAATTAGTGCAGCTGTACTTGCCAAGTGCAACTCTATTTTCCTTTAGTAAATCCACCCTTTTGTCTTAAAAGCTCTTCCTCTTCAAGTTTTGGCACATTAGTGTTTTTTTTTTGGGGGGGGGGGGGGGCATAGGCAATCCAAGAAGAAGTCCGATTTCCCCCAAGACAGTTTTTGCAGCTGCTGAATTTTTAAAAACCTGACTGAAGAACCTCTTAAAGATCCTCTGCAACTGAGATTGGAAGCATTCCATTACTCGCCCAGCCTCTCCAAGTATCCTCTCTGTCTCTGAACTCCACCACTTCACAGGAGAGACACTTACAGACAGATCTATATACATCCTACCGACATGTGCATCAGTCTGTTACAAGCTTCATCGTTTGTACTAGAACAAGGCCCATTTCTCTACAACACTCCTAATCAATTCTTGGGATTATGTTGCAAATGGCAAATCATCCAGTATGTGTCCTCTGCAGTTTTTTAGATGGAACATTTTTGTTTATCCTTAGGGTGTGTTTTATTATTATTTATTTTTTTTTTTCTTTTCCCTCCGAAAGCTTTGCTGTTTGGCACGAACCCATAAATGTGTTTATAGATTTAATTTGTCTTATTCTTCACTTGAGAATACAGTTCTATTCCTAGAAAGTTCTTTAATGTGGCTACCATAAAACTCTTCTTTTTTTCTTTCGTTTAATAGTATATAAAAAAAAAAAAACACTAAAATGTCACGCTACGTGTTTAAGAATGGCATAAAGGTGAAAGTCTGAAGACTGAAGAACATGTAGAAAATTGTATAGGTGTGACCTTCAGGCTACATGCACACTAGGAGCAGAAAAAACGTCAACGTTTTTAGCTTTAAAAACGTGGCATAAAAGATGCAAATTGAAAACATATTGTACAAAGTTTAGGCGAGTCTATGAGAGTTTAAGAGCAGTTTGTTTATAGGTGTTTTTTGCATTACTGGCCCCTTTGCAAAAGCCAGGAATTGATGTACAGTGACAACACTTTTTTTTTTCTCTTTTTTTACTAAAAAAATGTTGAAACTTGACGTTCAGAAGAGATAAGAGGAGTTTAGGAGAGACTTACATTTTTGCAGCTCCTAAACTTCTCCAGAAAATGCGACAGAGAAGGGTTTTTTTTTTTCCTGCCTCTGAACGTCCCAGAAAACGCCTGTAGTAGTCATTAATGTGCAAAGACACATAGAACACAATAGAAGTGCATCTAGAAGCAGGAGAAAAAAAAATGTCAAACGCCTGTAGAATCAACGTTTTTTTTAAGTCCAGTGTGCATGGAGCCTCAGAGTCTGTTCTGTAAGTAGTAGTGGTGTAAATAAAGACTGGTTTTCATTTTTTTTTTTTTTTTTTTGCACACATGGTGAGAAATCTCAGAGAATCTACACCTGCTTTGGTCTCGCAGATTAAAGTCATTGTGACCATAGTAACTATAATCATTTCTATTACACCATTGTGTCATGAGGTTATAGTATCTATTCACAATTTTAGTGATATGCTTTAATATAGTTTGCTAGTAGCAAATATAATCTGCAGCCTCTGCTTATTAAAGGGTTTGTAAACCCTCGTGTGTGGGTTTGTTTTTTGTTTTTTTTTTATAAATATTTTTTTAAATAACAAACATGCACCGTGTGGCCTTGAACCTCGTCTTCTGGGGTCCCGTGGCGGCTCTCACAGCTCCTCCTCGCATCGGTAAACCCCCTAGGAGAAGCACTCTCCCAGGGGGTTACTTTGCGCTCCCGACTCCAGCATTTGCGTCTATAGACACAGAATGCCAGACTCGGCCCCGCCCCCCCCTCGGCGCCCACGTCATTGGATTTGATTGACAGCAGTGGGAGCCAATGGCTGCGTTGCTATCAATCTGTACAGAGAATGTGTACAGAACGCCCCCCAGAAACATCATTTCCTGCTTGTGTGATTGGCTCACTGATTTTTTTTTCCCCCAGAAGTTTACACTAAGATAAGTCAGATTTTTGGCATCCCCTGCAACAAAATGTCATTTTTAGTGAGAAGATACTCCCAATAGGAAATCACGACTAAAGGGATGCAGACCCTGCAATTTTTCCTCATTGGAGGCCTGCAGGTGCAGTAGCTGGTTGATAATTATGAAACCACTCCCATTATACTCGGTTTGAGGAACAAACAGGGATTTCTTCAGAATAACAAAAGATAGGAATCTGCAACAAAGTTTGTTAACCACTGAAGGACCGAGCCTCTTTCTGAGATGTGGTGTTTACAAGTTAAAAACAGTTTTTTTTTTTTTGTTTTACTAGAAAATTACTTAGAACCCCCAGACATTATACATTTGATTCGATGCAATACTTTTTGTCACACCGTATTTGTGCAGCGGTCTTACAAGCGCACTTCTCCTTTTTTTTTTTTTTTTTTTTTTTTTTTTTTTTTTAGGAAAGAATACATTTTTTTGAATTAAAAAAATAAGACAACCGTAAAGTTATAAACTGTAGGTAAACAGGTAAAAACCGCCCAAACCTGCACTACCACTTCTGCGCTTGCCCGAATAAAAGACGACCCAATAGGAGCTGCCACTTTAAATATAAAATATGTAAGCTGAATCCACCCCTAAAAAAAAGTGGAGATGAATAGTGGCGCTATCCCCACTAACTGTGGGAGTGAGACAGGCACTAACGCACACCCTGATGACGTGGAGTGAGCTGGGAGTGCACTGAATCAGTAAAGTTAGCCCAATTTTTCTTTTTTGTATTGTGAAAGATAACGCCGAGTAAATTGATCCCCAACATGTCACGCTTCAAAATTGCGCCCGCTCGTGGAATGACGACAAACTTTGGTACATAAAAATCTCTATAGGTGACATTTAAAAAATTCTACAGGTTGCATGTTTTGCGTTACAGAGGAGGTCTAGGGCTATAATTATTGCTCTCGCTCTACCGATCGCGGAGGTACCTCACGTGTGGTTTGAACACTGTTTTCATATGTGGGCGCTGCTCACGTATGCGTTCACTTCTGCGCACGAGCTCGGTGGGACGGGGCACGTTTTTCAATTTTTATTTTTTTTTAATTAATTTTTTTCTTATTTATTTTACCTTTTTTATGTTTACACTGTTCTTTTAAAAAAATATATAATTGTGTCACTTTTATTCCTATTACAAGGAGTGCAATAGAAAAAAAGCATGACAGGACATGACAGGACCTCTTAAATATGAGATCAGGGGGTCAAAAAAAACCTCAGATCTCATATTTACACTAGAATGCAAAAAAAAAAAAAAAGTTGCTTTAAGAGCTATGGGCGGAAGTGACGTTTTGATGCTGCTTCCGCCCTGCAATGGTATGGAGACGGGTGGGGGCCATCCTCCCCTCGCTCATCTCCATACCAAGCCAGGAAGAGGACCCGATTGCCTCTGCCGCTACTGACGGCTCCGGTAAGCGGCGGAGGGCAACAGAGAGCAGCGGGAGGCCATCTCCCGCCGCCAATAAAAGTGATCTTCTGGCAAATCTATTTACATCCGTTTTTCCATAGAGATGCATTGATGTCTATTTTTTTAATTTTTTTTATTTATTTTTAATCCGTCAATGAATGGATGACAGACTTAACACCCATGTGAAAGGGGCCTAAAGGTGGAAGAGGTGAGTGAATGATGTAAATGTTACCTGTGTGATCCAGATCAAATACCTGCAAGCCCCTTCTGGGTGTTGTGTCCTGAATCTCTCTAGGTATTTGACAATACCATATAGCAGTGATGGAGAGCCTTGGCACCCCAGATGTTTTGGAACTACATTTCCCATGATGCTCCTCTACACTACAAAGTGCAGGATCATCATGGGAAATGTAGTTCCAAAACATCTGGGGTGCCAAGGTTCGCCATCACAGCCATATAGAAGTACTGAACTACTTTGGGCCGACTTCTCATCTAGTTGCAGTTTACTTTTGCTGGACATATAGAGAAAGGTACTACAGAGCAAGTTCACAAATCTTATTTCAGTTCAACATCCACATAATCGCTCAATGCGTTTCAAATTCGTCAAACATCTTCATCAGGAGCACTCGTGAACAGTATCTAAAAAATACATATATGTTATGTATTTTTAGATGCTGTTCACATGTGCTAAAAATGTTTGAAGAATTTGAAATGCATTGAGCTTTTTTGTGTATATTGAAATAAGATCTGTAAACTTCACTTTGCAAACACTTTTTAATATCTGTCTAATAAACTTTGATTTTATGAATTTACTTTGTGGTACCATTTTCTGTCTGCTCAGAAAAAGTCCATTACTACTAGAGTTTTCTGTTTTTCATGTATTTGAGGATGTGGGCATATAGGACAGAGAACCTTTTATCCATTATAGTTATTCGACTTCTAATATAGCAGAGATGTAAGAGCTGATAGCAGGTCCCAGATAAGGGTTAAAAGAGCAGTATGGGATTATTTTTTTTCTTCCTACTTACCCAGTTGGATGCAGCATTAGTCCAATGATGTATCTGTCCCCCGCCAGCTCTAAGGCTGAGAACCGAGCGATCAAACACTGTGGATCGCTCGGTTCTCAGAGGCCCCCCTCCATGCTCACTGGAGTGCTGGGCTGGGCTGTGGCGGGGGCAGAAGCAGCGAGAGGCTGAGCCAGGTGTTGGTCCAGGCAGGTCGGTGGAGCTGCTGAAAACGTGTCACAGGAGTGCAAAACGATCTGCACTCCTGTGATCCACAAGAGAAGTACAGCCAAACGAGCTTTGGCTGTACTTCTCCTTTTTAAGTTGTGTGTGTGTGTGTGTGTGTGTGTGTATTTTCCTTTTTAGGGTTCTTTTTTATTGGCCATACCCAACATAAGATCTTTCCTAGTGCTACTAGTTTTAAGCCTCGTACACACAATCAGATTTTCCGCAGACAAAACCTCGGACTTTTGTCCGAAGGACGTTTGCCAGGAACATGTCTTGCATACAAATGGCAAGGAATTGTTGGCCAACAAGCACGAATGTATTGATGTACTCTGGTTTTTTAGCTCTTTAGCGCCACCCTTTGGGCTCCTTCTGAAAATTTCGTGTTGGTAGAAGTTTGAGTGTTGATTCACGCTTTTTCATTTCGCGCTTTTCAGTTCATTTCTGAACGGCCGTTCGTCAACCAGCCATGTTGCGGAATCGGAGGAAATAACGTGTTATTTATTATTGGCCTTGGAGTTATTGCTTTGACCCAAGTCCAGTCCAGGAACAGGAGGAGAAGGATTTCTTGGGCCAAAAAAATTGGTTGCTTTATTAATCGTGACCAATTATGTCATATGCCTTTGCTGCGGGAGTTCCAGGAGAATAATCTGGATGATTTTTGGAATTATCTCCGGATGACGGACCCCTGTTTTTACCAACTCTTGGCATTGTTGACCCCCTATATTAAGAAGCAGGACACATGCATGAGGCTTTTGGTTGAATAATAATGATTTGATTTGATATATTTTGGATGCATAGAATGCACTTTTTGGTTAAGTTCTATTGGCAGATAGCATGTCTAATTTTATTTTCTTTTTTTAATGCACAATAAAAAAATTGTGTAGAATAATACTTGGCTATGTGTTTTACTTCAGATGACAGTTTGGGAGTAGGCAGTTACATTTTAAAAAATACAATGTAAAATTAACAAGGGACACCAACATAGTTGTATCTTTGAATTTTAAAAACTGCGGGATGATGGTGTTGTGGTAACTTGCCCAAAAAAAAATAAGCATAATAATAATCTTTATCGCTAGGAAAAAAAAGCCTTTGAAAATTTGTTTGCAAAAACTCCATCAGTATCACCAGCAAAGCAACTTCATTATTATCCCATTAAAGAAGAAGAGAATTGTGAGCTGCATTTCGATATTTCATAATTTACCGCGTCACGAAGGTTAATTCTCCACTACGAGCGCTAGTTTACAAGACGGACCGCTTCTGGCTCGTCCTTGCTTCCGATCATGCGTGTTTGTATTTTGGACTTTTGTCTGACGGACTTGTGTACACACGATCGGAAAATCCGACAACAGACATTTGTCCGGAAAATTTTAAAGCCTGCCATCCAACACTTGTCCGCGGAAAATCCGACAACAATTGTCCGATGGAGCGTACAAACGGTCAGATTTTCCGCCAACGGCCTGTCATCACAGATTTCCCGTCGGAAATTCCAGTCGTGTGTATGAGGCTTTATTTTCTGAGACTTGTATGGGGCTGACACCTTTTACTGGAGGTATACAGGATGTGACTTACCTTGGGTTTTACAACCAGTGACTTGTCCTTTAAAGTGAGTTGGTTTTAATTTTTAATTTTCTTTTACGATGCCTTTTTTTTTTTTTTTTTTTTCTTTTTTCTATGGAACATTTTTTTCAGGGATCTATGCTTATTTTTCAGTGTTTCGTAATATTAATAAAAAAAAAATATATATATAGAGAGAGAGATATCTATCCTATGTTTTGTGATGTTTCATGGCCTTGTGTTTCCATGAAGTCTGGCTTTGTGAATGTTCTGTAATATATTTTACTTTTTCATGGGTAGTTGTGCTTTAACCCTTCTGCTTTGTGGAGAGCTCAGAGTTTTCTCTCTGGCAATCCTAGACTGAGTATTCCAGTGATTGTGCTGCTCTGTCACTCTCTTGCACACTGTGTATATAACATTAATTTAATTCTTGCTGACTTTACTGTGTTTTTGTTTCTCGCTCTATCACTGCCTGAATATCCGTGCGTATACCAAGGCGCGGGCTCAGTGCTGCTCACTTGCTGTGGTGTCACGTCTGAATTCGAAGCTCGTTAGCTGCGGTGCTATCTGTGTTTGTACAGGTTCAAACATTATTGCTTTTGTGAGAATCTTATTACAATGGTAAACTGTCAGTCTTAATAAATGTACTTCATGCTGATTGCTTTTTTCTTTTTCCTTGTCAGATGTGGTTAAAATCAACACTTCTTTACAATCCTGTATCCATGTATACACAGTAGGAGTAGCCATTTTGGTGTTTTGAATCTGTTGGCTTGAGAACAAAAAGCCAACAAAAAGCCTAAAATAAACCTGCCGCGAGAGAGATACAGAGCTGCAATTTACTGATTCCTTTTAGAAAATGCAGGTCGCCTGACTGTTCTACAAGAATTAGTCATTTTGTAAAGGATATGTGTACTTCAAAGGGGCAGTAGTCAACGCTCTCTAGAACCTGTAACCTATAAAGCCCATAATAGGCCCCAATTAGGCCTTACTCCAATACTGAAGACGCTCAGAGTGTGCCCTCATTGAAGTCCTTGGGAGCTTTTTGCTCAGGTATGACCAGTGCTAACGAGGAATATATTACAGTGGACGCTAAAGAGGTACTAGCCAAAACTTTTCATCCTACTGAATACCCTTCTGATTTGGTATGTCCATTATGCCTTACTCATGGGGGGCTATGTAAAAACCTTCATTTGTGCAGATGTGGCAGAAATCCACACATTTTAGAAAAAGAAATCCATGTATTTTCTCTAATATATGTAGTTCCAATATTGGTAGCGCCACCTGGTGGTCATAATGCATTTTAGTTTTTTCCATAAATTCTCAATTTGGCAAGAAACTACTGATTCCTGCACCTGGAATTGACAAGTGGATAGCTGTGGATGCTGAACCTTTAGTCCCCTGTTTTTCAGGTGCTTTAGCGTTAAAAAAAAGCGCCTGAAAGAAGCCTCATCTGCAATCCCAATGTGAAAGCCCGAGTGCTTTCACACTGCCAGCGCCCGAAAAACACTGGTAAAGCGCCGCTTAAGACCCTTTTCACACTGGGGCGTTTTTCGAGCGCTGGCAGTGTGAAAGGGCTTGGGCCATTTGCGCACCCAGCCCCGTGGCAAAAACACGAAAGCGCTGCAAAGAAGCTGCTTGCAGGACTTTTTTGACACTCTGCCAGCACAGTGCCCCAATGTGAAAGCACTCGGGATTTCACATTGGGATTGCAGATAAGGCTTCTTTCAGGTGCTTTTTTTTACGCCTGAAAAACGCTCCAGTGTGAAAGGGGTCTTACAGTGCAATGACAGGCAGTTGGCTGCTGCACCTATTCATGACTGTTCACATAGCCAGAAATTACCTGTGGAGTTCGTGGCTGGATGCACTTTACCACTGGGATTTGTAGTGTGGTTATATACCTGTGTGAATGCAGGCCATAGACGGTGCAAATTTCTTTGCTTGATTCCCCCATCAACACAAACCATTCTGACAGGGGAATCCCTCCTGCCGAGACATTGTATTAGCAGCCGCTAGCGATAATCGCAAGTAAAATCTGGTATTCTGGTTGTACCCAAGTTGATCGATTTAGATCATTTTGGGTGCATTCATCTTGCCCATACATAGTCCTGTCCATCATGGTTCCTGCTGAACCGGCCAAGATTTGAACTGTCTATGGCCGGCCTTAGATATGCCATTTTCAACAATACAAGCTTGTTTCAAAGTACAAAGCTTTATTTTATTGCATGTCTTTTTCTTTTTTGGCGCTTAAACACATTTATGATGGCAGGAAACAGTAGGTGTGTGTGGTTCCTATGTACATACTACAGATATAAAGGTAACTCATGAAGGTTGGCTGTGAAAAATGTTTTGTGAGTGTAGTGGACTCCTGCCAAGAATAGTGACGTCTTCTACACTATATAATATGCTAAATGCAGAAGTCAGACAGCCATTATTTCATCTTGTATAAGGAGGAAGAAGATTGCTGTCGTTGATTATGAAACTATCGGTAACACATGGCATTTTTCCAGTTTGGGAATTGTAACACAATCCTTGTTCTGAGATTTTATTTATTTTGTTAAATATATTTTTAATTACAGACAAAAAAAAATTGTGGTGTCAAGTGGCGCATTTTTTTTTTCTTTGATTTAAAAACGTGTGCTTTAAGTGGATCAATGTACGGTCAGCAGTGTGCTATTCACTTTAAATGGCTGAATGAAAAAAAGGAACTGGTACCAAACATTAGATAAAAATTAAATACTGAAAAAACAAACCATAATAAGCTTTAACAACATGTATTTTTGCCCAAAGTATAATTACTGGAGAGCTCAGTAGAAGTGCATTATTAGAGGGGCTAGAGGCAAAAACACTCCATGACAGGTTTTGCAGGATAACCTGCTTCTTTAAGAGGCTTGTAGAGCTGTTCTAGACTGTGCTTTGCATCCAAAAGTCTTGTGGAGCTGCTGGTTGACAATGGAGCTTTATTGAAGGTTTGAAGACCTACCTCAGCACCAGACTGTTTAGGAGCAAGCTGAATGAATGAACTACAAGTACCATCGTCCACAGCGGGTGACGGCGATAAAGAGTGCTCTTGTTCATTCACAAGCCCCTCAGCTTTCAGCAGACGATAGAATAGAAAGCTGCAAGGCTTGTCTGCAGAAGCCTGCACTTCTAAATGGTTCCATGACGGACTGCTTGGATTACTCATCAAGCAATGAAGAAATGCCCGCCTCGCTCTCAGCTGCTCGGGATAGTAGACGCATTGTGTGCCAAGCTGGTAACAGAACTGACTTCTAAGCGGTGCACAGTGTAGCACACATATGCTCCAGGCCAGCCACATGCAGCCAGTTGCTACTGGTAAGCAGATTTGACAACCGGTGTCACAGGTTAGACGGCCTCTGTGTTTCCTAGAAGGCAAACAAATTTACGTGAACACAGTAAACGTTTTATTGTATTTTAGGTAAAGACTTCATGCACACAGGCATAATAAAATACTCTCCTGTGCGCTGGATCTTTTTGGCAGGAGCTGGCAGAAAAATACAGTGCAAAATTGCTTGCTTATGTGCGTAATTGTGTGCGTTCACTTATTGGAAGCGGATGTGCGTAAACTCATTCCATTGGCTAGAATAGTCATTTATTTTGACCAGTGTAATTTAATTTTTGCTCACAAACTTTTATGTTTATGTGTATTTATTGAATGTATGTGTGTAAATGATGCCAGAGCCCCTATGAACACGGGATTGAGGATTCTTTTATGCCTCTGAACACTGCTCTAACATACAGACTAGAACACCACAATGGACACATGAAATAGAGCTCTTTTCAAAAGGCATTACCATCAATTTTTTTTTTTTTTTTTTTTAATAAAGCCTCCAAAAGTAGCTTTTTACTGCCTGTGTGCACAGCGCCATTAAACCCAAAACCATTAAACCATTTATTATATTGCAGCTTACCAATTCTTAGAAGAAGGGACGCACCGAAATTTCAGCCACCGAAACATATCGGCCAAAAATGGCCCTTTTGGCAAAAAGCCGAAAGAATTCTTGGCGATACTGGCGCCAAAACTAGGGCTGGGCGGGGGGCCGGGCTCCGCCCCCCGCCCCTGGTGCCGCCTATCGGGGGCTTCCTATATTGTAGAAGAGACGAGAGCCGCCGCCTGTTTGATTACAGCGCCGGGAATATCACAGCGTTCATTTTAATAGCTGTGTGTTCCCCGCTGCGCGCCGTCACATACAGCCCCTCCCCCTTGTCCAGGCACTTTGATAGACAGATCACCTGTCCAATCCTGGGACGGGTGATCTGGTGCCACAAACCCACTGACAGGGGTGCTTGCAAAGATCAACATTTATGTAAAATGTTTATCCCAAAAGGAAAAAAAAATACAAAAACAAACTGTTGCTGTAACTGCCTATAAATGGTTAGCTGGAGTTTGGCTACAATTTGTTAGTGTATCTAAATCTTCTAGTACATCTCACATTCCCTCCCCCAGACTGACAAAATTGCTGTCCAAAGGTGCCCCCTGTGTTCCTTCATCCAGAGTGGGGGCACTCGAAGGCTCGTTTACACTGCTGCAATGCAGTTTTGATTTGACTTTCAGAGCGATTATGTAGTGTTACTTGAATGCAATTTTTAAAAGGTTTGTATATTGTAAATTTGCACAAAAAGTAGTACAGGAACCTTTTCCAAAATCGCTCCATGCTGAGTCGTATTGATGTGACCGGACACCATTGAAAACATGATTTACCTTGTCACATGCTTCTGTGTGACTCAAGTCGCATCTGACATTGCACTAGTGTGAACCAGGCATTATACAGGGGGTGCAATACTGCCAAGATCTGTGTGTGTGTGTGTGTGTGTCCGTCCCATTGGAGAGCTTTACATTCTCTTCCTGTCCCATCGCCAAAACAGGAAGTGAGGGAATTCCTTGGCGCCCCCCCCAAGTCACCAGAACTAGTGTCCCCATTAACATAGTGTTCCCCTCTATTACTTTTCTGGGGGCAACCCAAAATTTGGGAATTTGTTTCTTTTACTTTCAATGATAATAGTAAACAGGACAAATAGAGAGGGTGAATCTTCTCAATGGAGGCACAGACAGCAATAAAAACCTGACGGGCATTCTAATCCACGTCCGCTCTATCCAAAACTAAAAAGAAAAAAAAGTTTTGCCTTTTAGTTATACTTTAAAGCGGTTGCGAAGTCAGAAGGTTTTTTTTTTTATCTTAATGCATTCTATTGATCAAGATAAAAAGTTTTCTGTGTGCAGCAGCCGTCCTCAGCCCCCTAATACTTACCTGAGCCCCATCTCTGTCCAGAGATGTTCGCTAATGTCTTAGCGACCGAGATTCTCCTTCCTGATTGGCTGTACCATTGGCTCCCGCTGCTGTCAAAGTCAGCTAGCCAGTCAGGGGCATCTGAATGGGTACACAGAGCTGTGGGGGCACTGAACAGGAAGGAGGGGGACAGGAGCACCGAAGAGGGATCCGAGAAGAGGAGGACCTGGGCTGCTCTGTGCAAATCCACTGCAACAGAGCAAGTATAAACATGTTTGTTAATTTTATAAGGAAAAAATGAGACTTTACAATTTAAGGCTGGGTTCACACTATATGCTGAGCAGCTCAGAGCAGGAGGCCGGAGTGTCCCTTTTCTCCGCTTCAGGGGCGAATCGGGCCAGAATTAGGACCTGAATTGGAGCCAAAGACGCACAATGGCAGCCCTGGAGATGTGTGAACCAGCTCTATTGAGAGCCGGTCACAGTCTCCTGTCATGCGAATTATCCAATTCTCATCGGTGTGAACAAAGCCTCAAGCCTCGTACACACGATCGGATTTTCGGCAAGGAATTGTGCGAAGACAGACTGCCTAAAATCCGACCGTTAGTACGCTCCTTCAGACAATTGTTGTCCAACTTTCCGCCAACAAATATTGGATGGCAGGCTAGTAAATTTTTCAGCTGACAACAGCATGTTGTCAGATTTTTTTGTATTGTGTGTACACAAGTCCGTCACACAAAAGTCCAAAGTACAAACACGCATGCTCGGAACCAATGCTCACCAAAACACCACATTAGCAGAAGGTGCCCAAAGGGTGGCGCTCAAGAGCTGAAATTTCACGTAGTACGCCACTACATTTGTGTTGGCTGACAATTGTGTACCGTTTGTATGCAAGACAAGTTCGCGGCACACGCCCTTCAGACAAAAGTCTGACGCTCTGTTGGCAAACAATCCGATCGTGTGCACGAGGGGCTTGAGCATTCACTTTAAAATGGAAAAATGTTTTTTTAAAGTGGTTGTAATCTATCCAATGAAGTGACTGGCCTCAGGTGATAAAAACATCGATACCATTCTTTTTTACGAGTATCCAATACATTTTTTCTTTATTTTTTTTTCTTCTTTTTTTCGTACTCGCCGATACCAATTACCGATACCTACCGCAACAGTTTTGTTTACACACACTTTAGCTACCAGCAGTGGTACAAAGCATTGTAAAAAGTTATTTAAACATTTAATCAATTTTGCACTTTTTTCAATGTGAAACGTGTAACTATATATTAAAGCTGTCAAAATATTAATGAATCAAAAATTTTTTTTTTATTGCTAATAGTTTAGAAATAGAAGTGCAGAGCCTGGACCCGACAGCTGGAGGAGTATTCTTTCTGGGTGTGCACACAACTCAAGAGCTTCGTATTTCTTCTAACAAAGAAGTCCTACACATATTTGTCATTCTACCCACTGAATACGCTCCCAGCAAGTCAACTAGCCTTTAACTTCTCTACATGACATTCTGGTGCAAGGAGCGGCCAAAGAGTACAGAACCCGCAGGCCTGTTCTAACCAACAGGACTAGTCAGAAACAAAAACACACCTATCTTGTTTAAAGTCATCCTGCTGGTTTAACCACATGCTGGCCGACATATTTACAGTGCATCCAGAAAGTATTCACAGCGCTTCACTTTTCTTTGGTTGAACTAAATGGACTTGTGTCTTTTTTCAACCTGACTATGTAACTATTTCCACATTTTGTTATGTTGCAGCTAGGGGTGCAACGGATCGTCACCGATCCGTGATCCGAACGGTTCAACCTGCTCCGCTGCCTCGGATTAGGAAAGGCTGTGGCTTCAGCCTAGCTCCGGAGCGGTGGCCATCTTGGTACACCTGGCGGCTGCCTAGGTGAGCTGCGCGCTGACGTCATAATCACCCGCCTCAACTGCAAGCAGACAATCGTAGGGGAGATGTGGATATTACAGTGGGGGAGAAGACGTGGATAACAGTGGGGGAGGAGATTGTGGATATTACAGTGGGGACTATATGGTGGTGGAATTTTCACAGGTTTTTGTAAAATTTTTTTTGTAAAAGGAACGATCCGAACCGTGAGTTTTTTGATCCGTTGCACCCCTAGTTGCAGCCCTATTCCACAATGGATCAATATCCTGGTTTTCCTCAAAATTTTACAAACCATGCCCCATAATGACCACGTGAAAGAAAGTGGTTTGTAACCTTTGTACATTTTTTTTTTCTCTCTCATTTGTAATAAAACACATGTACATAAGAATTCACAGCCTTTGCTCAATACTTTATTGCACCTTTGGCACCAATTACACTCCTAAAGTCTTTGTGAGTATGATGCTATAAGCTTGGCACACCCATTTTTGGGCAGTTTCTTCCATTCTTCTCTGCAGGACCTCTCAAGCTCCATCAGGTTGGATGGGGAGCGCTGGTGCACAGCCATTTTCAGATCTCTCCAGAGATGTTCAATCGGGTTCCAGCCTGGGCTCTGGCTGGGCCACTCAAGGACATCCACAGAGTTGTCCCGTAGCCACTCCTTTTGTTATCTTGGTTGTGTGCTTAGGGTCGTTGTCCTGTTGGAAGATCAACCTTCGCCCTAGTCTGAGGTAGAGCTGCACGATTCTGGCTCAAATGAGAATCACGATTTTTTTGCTTGGAGGATAGATCACGATTCTCTCCTGATTCTTGCGGCGTAACATCTTTCACATTAAAACAAAAAAAATTGTGCTAACTTTACTGTTTCGTTTTTTTTTTTTTATTATTAATTATTTATTTGAAAGCTGGGCAAATACAGTGTGACATAAAATATTGCAGCAATTGCCATTTTATTCCCTAGGGTCAAAAAAAAATTAAAAAAATTATATATCTAATATTTGGGGGTTCCAAGTAAAGCAAAAAATATTGATTTTAACTTGAGAAAGAAGTGTCAGAAAAAGATTTAGACTTTAAGTGGTTAAACTTCCTGCATTTACATGTGGTTTAAAACTTGGCAGATTGCCCAGGTTATTTGTTTACACAGAAGTTCTATCCCTTTGATCTAAGAAGGAAATTAGTTACAATGTTTCAAGTTCTAAACTTGGCAGACTGCCTGGATGTTTTCTTTTGACAGCTGAGTGAGCAGATAATCTCTGCACTTGTTTATATGAAAGAATCGGCAAACTCAGCAGGAGAGATCGTCGGAGGAGGTGAATCGAGATCACGATTTTTTAACGATTAATTGTGCAGCTCTAGTCTGAGGTACAGAGTGCTCTGGAGCAGGTTTTCATCAAGGATGCCTCTCTACATTGCTGCATTCATCTTTCCCTCAATCCTGACTAGTCTCCCAGTTCCTGCCGCTGAAAAACATCCCCACAGCATGATGCTGCCACCACCATGCTTCACTGTAGGAATGGTAATGACCAGTTAATGAGCTGTGCCTGGTTTCCTCCAGACATGGCGCTTGCCATTCAAGCCAAAGAGTTCAATCTTTGTTTCATCAGACCAGAGAATTTTGTTTCTGAGAGTCCTTCAGGTGCCTTTTGGCAAACTCCAGACAGACTGTCATGTGCCTTTTTTACTGAGGAGTGGCTTCCATCTGGCCACTCTTCCATACAGGCCTGATTGGTGGAGAGCTGCAGAGATGGTTGTACTTCTGGAAGGTTCTCCTCTCTACACAGAGAAACGCTGGAGCTCTATCAGAGTGACCATGGGGTTCTTGGTCACCTCCCCGACTAAGGCCCCTCTCCCCCGATCGCTCAGTTTGGCCCGGGAGGCCCGCTTTAGGAAGAGTCCTGGTGGTTCCAAACTTCTTCCAACTTTGGATGATGGAGGCCACTGTGCTCATTGGAACCTTCAATGCCGCAGAAATTTTTCTTTACCCTTCCCCAGATCTGTGCCTCGATACAGTCCTGTCTCGGAGGTCTAAAGGCCATTCCTTGGACTTGGTTTGTGCTCTGACATGCACTGTTAACTGTGGGACCTTATATAGACAGGTGTGTGCCTTTCCAAATCATGTCCAATCAACATAATTTACCACATGTGGACTCCAAGTTGTAGAAACATCTCAAGGATGATCAGTGGAAACAGGATGCACCTGAGCTCAATTTTGAGTGTCTGGCAAAGGCCATGAATACGTACATGGGATTTTTTATTTTTAATAAATGTGCAAAGATTTCAAACTTCTTTCACGTTGTCATTATGAGGTATTGTTTGTAGAATTTTGAGGAAAATAATGAATTTAATCCATTTTGGTAAAATTAACATAAGCACTTGGGCATTAATTTCACTGAACAGATAATTCATTTAAATGCTGCTCCTGGACGCGCTGGCAGTGGGTTTTTTTTTCCTGCCTCTAAAACACCTGTGCATGGACACACACACACACACACAAAAAAAGGGCCCAAAAGCACCCCTTACCGTAGCATTTAAAACTAGAGATGCACCTAAATTTTGGCGGCCAATATGTTTGTTTGTTTTTGGCATTTTGCAAAAAGAGAAAGATGCTGAGAATTGTGCCGGAAATGCATGCAATTTTACTGTGCTTATAGTGCGTTTTTTTGTATGTTGTGTGACTCAAAAACTGCATCAAAAACTTAACACAAGTGCGTTGATGCGTTATTGTCGCGTTTCCAATGCATTTCAATGGGGTGGTGTGTTTTTTTTGGTGCCTTTTTTTTTTTTTTTTTTTTTAACCGACCAAAAATGCAGCAAGATTTTTAACACAACGGACCAGTGTGAAGACATACATAGAATTTTTAAAGGGATGCATTTTTCTTGCGCCAAAAAGGTGCCAATACTGGACAACAATAAGGTCATATTCCTTTAAATTCACATTAAAAAGTTGAATACTAGAAATGAATGATAACACAAAAACGTTTTTCACTCATAGTTAGTGTTTGGCTGAAGCCATTTATTATCAATCAACTGTGTTTTACTCTTACTCTTTTTAAATCTCAATGGCAACAGAAACTACCCAAATGACCCTGATCAAAAGTGTACATACCCCAGTTCTTAATACCGTGTATTGCCCCCTTTTAACATCAATGACCGCTTGAGGTGATCTCGAGTTTTGCCCCCCCCCCCCCCCCCACACTGGCAGTGTTTCTCTCATTGGCTGAGACACAGCAGCAAGACCTTCTGGCTCCAACTGCTGTCAATCACAATCAGTGAGCCAATGAGGAGAGTGGGGGTGGGGCCTACCTGCAGCTCTATCTTATAGACTCATAGAGCGGGGTTTGTGTGCGAGTGCACACCAGTGCCCCCATAGCAAATGGCATGCTATTGGGGGCATTGGTCAAGGAGGAGGAGCCAGGAGTGATGGCGGGGAACCTGAGAAGAGAAGGATCTGGGCTGCTTTGTGCAAAACCATTGCACAGAGCAGGTAAGTGTGACATATATTATTTAAAACAAAAAACAAATCTTTAGAATCACATTATTGTAAACCTTAGTGAGAACCGAACATTTATGCCATGAGATGAAAACTGAGGGTGCTCCCTAGCGGCCCTGGGGTTAAGTTTTTTTTTTCACCCAGTCACTGCTGTACTGCCCCAGGCTGCTCCAGCCCCTGTTGTCTGTAATCTAGTGCTGTGGGAACCCATTTTTCTTACCTGTCTTTCTAATACAGAATGGATCTTCCCAGTCACACCTTTTTAAGCCCATCGCTGAATCTCATACTATAAAACCTTATGTGGCAATGTGCTTATACAAAGATGGTTCTCCCCAACCACCATTAAAAGCCAAGTCTGCCTTGGAAGTTGGCATTGGTCTGACAATACAGCAAGCAGAGAGATGTGGTTAGGACACCCAAGCTTCAAAAAAAAAAAAAAAAAAAAGACTGTCTATTTGAAGCTTGGGTGTCCTAACCACATCTCTCTGCTTGCTATATTGTCAGACCAATGCCAACTTCCAAGCCAGGCTTGGCTTTTAATGGTGGTTGGGGAGAACCATCTTTGTACGAGCACATTGCCACATAAGGTTTCCTAATGTGAAAACAAACCTTTTCGCACATGTGAGGAGCTATTTGAAATGTGACTGCAGAGAATCCAATACTTTCAGGGTGGAATTTATCAAAACTAGAGCGACTGTGCATAGACACTAATCAGCTCCTGTCTTCAGCTTATTCCAGGGGTCTCCAAACTTTCTAAACAAAGGGCCTGTTTATTGTCCTTCAGACTTAGGGGGGTCGGATTATGGCCAGTGGAAGTGGAAATTTTCCTCTTATTAGTGGGCATAAACATCACCACATTTGGTATTAGGGAGAGGAGCAGTGCCCTATCATTGGGAGGAATTGCGCCCCTTTATTGGTGTAAGTGGGAGATATTGTGCTTCGTTGTTGGTGTCAGTTACAAAATAGTGTGTTGAGGGAGGAGCAGTGTCCCAAGGGCCGGATAAAGGCAGACCAAGGGCCACATTCAACCCCGGGGCTGCAATTTGGAGACCACTGGCTCAGTTGGTAAAGTGATATAAAACGCAAGCATTTATTATATTGCAGCTTACCAATTCTTGATGTGATAGCTGTATTCGCTTTTTTTCTTCTATTTTTCATTTGGTGATCCAGACAGTAAGTCAGTTTTGTTTTTCAAAAGAACAAGCTAATACAGATGTGGGAGTTATGGGGTTGAGACAAACTATTTAACACTAATGGGTTTTTCGAGTGGTCAGCTTTTATTTGCGTATATAAAACTTTTATCCCAAAAGTCAAAAACTATTATTGTAACTGCTTATAAAATGTGAGCTGGAGTTTGGCTTCAGTTTGTTAATGTATTTAAATCCGCTGGTACATTTAACATTACACTCCCCTCAGACTGTCTCCCTGTGCTCCTTCATCCAGAGTGGGTGCACTCTAATACAGGAGGTGTTAGGCCCCTTTCACACGATCGGACCGTTCAGGTCCGCCTGTCAGTTTTGACGGCAGACTTGAACGGGCGCTCCATCTTAGCCTATGGAGCGACGGATTTCAGCAGAGACATGTCCGCTGACATCCGACCCAGTCCGATCCGCTAAAAGCAGACTGATGCCCCTACATTCAGATCCGTCGCTATTGGATCGGGTGAGATCTGATGAAAACGGACATGCTGTCCGTTTTCGTCCGATCTCTCCATAGGCAGCAGCGGCGCTGGACAAGCCCCTCCCCGCTCAGTGAGCAGAGAGGGACCTGTCATCCACCGGCTCAGCGGAGATCAACGGAGAGATCTCCCACTGAGCCGGCGGACTCCGTGAAAGCGGAGCCTGCCTCGTGAGAATGAGGCCTTACTGGTCACATCACCAGGTGAAAACAGAGGGAATAAGCCTTGAAAAATGAATGCTTGGTAAGCTACAATATAGTACATTCTTGGTTTTGGGTTTAAAGTGATACTAAAGCCCCCGTTTGTTATTTTTTAAAGAACAAAAAAAAACATGTTATACGTACCTGCTCTGTGCAGTTGGTTTTGCACAGAGCAGCCCCGATCCTCCTCCTTCTCGGGTCCCTCAGTGCGGCCACTGGCCCCTCCCTCCCACCGAGTGCCAGCTTGCTATGGAGGCACCCGAGCCGCAGCTCTGTGTGTCCATGCGGACACGGAGCCGCAGTGCGGGCCCCGCCCCCTCTCTCTTCTGATTGGCTAACTGACTTTGACAGCAGCGGAAGCCAATGGGGCCGCTGCTGTGTTTCCAGCCAATTAGGGGGGAGAGTCCCTGGCAGCCGAGGCTCTTGTGCACTTTGCTGGACTAAGATGGGGCTCGGGTAAGTATGAGGGGGGCTGCTACACACACAAGGTTTTTTATCTTGATGCATAGAATGCATTAAAATAAAAAACCTTCTGCCTTTACAATCACTTTAATACCACTTTTAAAGCGGAGGTTCACACAAAAATGGAACCTCAGCTTTTCGGAAACCCCCCCCCCCCTCCGGTGTCACATTTTGGCACCTTTCAGGGGGGATACCTGTATAATACACGTATCTGTATACTATATACTTCCCCTTTGCCTATTGTCTCGGCTCTTGGATAGATTAATAGCAGTGCAGCCATTGGCTCCTATTTTTAGCGGCGCTTTACCGTAGTTTTTTAGCAGTGGTATTTGGCCGATAGCGGGTCGGTTTTAACCCCTGCTAGCGGCCGAAAAAGGGTTAAAACCGCGCGCAAAGCGCCACTATAGTAGCGCTATGCCGGCGGTATAGCCGCGCTGCCCTATTGATTTCAATGGGCAGGAGCGGTGAATTCACCGCTCCAAAGATGCTGTTTGTAGGAGTTTTTTTCCCTCCTGCCAGCGCACCGCTCCAGTGTGAAAGACTTCGGGGCTTTCACACTGGAGACAAAGCAGCGTCAGTTTCAGGTCGGTTTGCAGGCGCTATTTTTAGCGCTATACCGCCTGCAAACCGCCCCAGTGTGAAAGGGGCCTTGGCCTTAAAAAAAAGCGCCTGAAAGAAGCCTCATCGTCAATCCCAATGTGAAAGCCCGAGTGCTTTCACACTGGGGCGCTGCGCTGGCAGGGTGTCAAAAAAAAGTCCTGCAAGCAGCTTCTTTGCAGCGCTTGAATGTTTTTGCCACCGAGCTGGGTGTGCCGATGGACCGAGCCCTTTCACACTGCCAGCACCCGAAAAACACCTGAAAAATGCCCCAGTGTGAAAGGGGTCGTAAGCGGCGTTTTTCAGGCACTGGCAGTCTGAAAGGACTCGGGCTTTCACTTTGGGATTGCAGATGAGGCTTCTTTCAGGCGCTTTTCTTAACGCTAAAGCGCTTGAAAAACGACTGAAAATTGCCCCAGTGTGAAAGGGGTCTTAAAGTAGAACTATAGGGATTTTGGATTGGGGAAGGGAGCGTTATAACCCCTGCCAGTTTCTTTTTTGCCATCTGTGTCTCATTGGGGGGATTTCTCTTCACTTCCTGCCAAAACAGGAAGTGTCAGTAAATCTGTGCAAATGAAGGGAATTCCTTGGGGACCCTCAGGTCACCTGAACTAGTGTCCCCATTAGACGATTTCCCCTCTGCTACTTTTCTGGGGACAACTCACTTTCAATGATAATGGTAAACAGGACACATAGAGAGGGTGAATCTCCTTAATGGAGGCAAACAAAACAGACAGGGGTTCTAATCTATCTCCACTCTGTCCAAAAAAAAAAAAAAAAAAAAAAAGAGCTTTTGCCTTTAGTTGTTCTTGAATGCTAGAGGCAGAGTGCATGTTCTTCTATTTGTATGTATTTTCCCTATAGTTTCACTTTAGACCTGCACTGTGTATTATCACACACCCACAATGTTCTGCCCTTGTGTAATCTTTGAATTTATTTCGGTAGATTTGCACAGATGTGTAGTTGCCTATAGTAGAGTATTTTAGTGTACTCACCCATAGCAGAGGTTTTAGGAGCATATGAAAGTACAAGCCTGTCCTATCTTGCAGTCTCTTGGGAAGATTACATTACAGTCCTCTGATGTTAATGCTTTCCTCTGAATACACAGCATTTTTCATGTAGTTTAATCACTGAGCACTGGCTGCCTGATCGCATGTTGTACAACATTTGGATCACTGCCCATTATGAACATCAGTTGCATTGGTAGCAGAATGCAAACACAGCGCACTAATCTGTTACTGGTAAATACTACTTTCTAATTATTTGCTTTTCCCAAAAGTTACGGATGTGTTTTAAATGCACTTGGCAGGCAAACGGCTTAAGTGTAAGTCGAAGGCTTCTGTGGACAGTTGCCAGGCACTGACTGGCACACATCTTTGGCTTCTTAAGCGGAGTTGTAAAAAACACTTAACATGGTTCTTCAGATCGCTGCAGGGTTCCCAAAAAGAGAACTTTGTGAAGCAGCTTTTTAGGTGACTAGGGGTATACTCAGACTGGCAGATTTAACCATTACCCAGGCACGGGTTCACCCCCTTCATCTCATTCATTTGTGAAGTGTGATTGCTGCCAACTTTGTGCGGGTACAGTTAAGCACAGCATGCCCAGAACCACTTGAAATAGGTGCAGTTCACTTGTAGTCAGGAATGGTTCAGTTCAGTGTGCAAACCATGCCTGAGCACAAGAGCGGAGATTACTGTGATCTGACAGATCCTACCAGACCCTACCATCTGAATGTCTCTGAAATCGAGACTCGTCACACCAGGCAACGTATTTCCAATCTTCTGTTGTCCAATTTTGGTGATCCTGTGCGATTTGTAGCCTCAGTTTCTTGTTCCTAGCTGACGGGAGTGGCCCCCCCGGTGTGGTCTTCTCCTGCTGTAGCCCATCTGCTTCAAGGTTTAATGTGTTGTACATTCGGAGATGGTATTCTGCATACCATGATTGTAGTGGTTATTTGTGTTACTGTTGCCTTTCTATCATCTTGATCCAGTCTGCCCATTCTCCTCTGCCATCAACAAGGCATTTCATCTACACAACTGCCGCTCACTGGATATTTTTTCGGACCATTCTCTGTAAACTCTCCAGAGATGGTTGTGTGTGAAAATCCCAGTAGATCAGCAGTTTTTGAAATAATCAGACCAGCCCGTCTGGCACCAACAACCATGCCACGTTCAAAGTCACTTAAATCCCCTTTCTTCCCCATTCTGATGCTCCGTTTGAACTTTAGCAAGTCTAGATGCCTAAATGCATTGAGTTGCTGCAGTGATTGATAAATTTAAAAAAAATATATATATATATATAATAATTATTCACACTGTATGCGCACGCGGCTCTCAGCAGGGGTCCGGTGTGTCCCTGTTTTCCATTTCAGGGGCAAATCGGGCCCCAATTTTTGCCTGATTTTGGACCTGAAACGGAGCCAAAGATACACAGGACTCCTGTGCAATGTGCTCTGCAACCGCCCCAAAGCTGTGTGAACTGGCTCCATAGAGATCCGGTCAGTCTCCTGTCATTCCACTTGGATGCGGGGGGGAAACCGCATCCAATTTGCATCAGTGTGAATCCAGCCTTACTTTTTGTGGATAAACCATTAGGCTGGGTCCACACTGCAGCACGGAGTGGTTTACAGCAGGGATCCGGTTCGTCTCCATTCTTCGTTTCAGGTCTGATTTTCAGTCTGAATTTTTGGCTGAATTCGGACCTGGAACGGACCAGAAGACGCACAGGACTCCTGTCCAATTCGCACCGGAGCCGCTCTGGAGATGTGTGAACCGGCTTCATAGACAGCCGGACACAATCTCCTGACATGCGAATTGGATGTGGAGAAACCCACATCCCGTTCCTAATAGCGTGAACCCAGCCTCAGTGTTGGATGTTAAAGATTATATAATGAAGTTTAATCAGAGTGTGAGGATTTGATTCATCAGAGGCGGTGCCAAGTATGATGTTTTTTCTACGGAGAATCTGTCCTTTGTATACATGTTTTCATAATGAAAGTTTAATTTTAGTGCTGTTTGTTCCCCCCCCCCCCGCCTTGGGCAATAAGAACTTTCTGCCATACTGCTTATGGTAAAACATAGCCCAATGCCTTAGTGTTCCCTGTGGACATGTTCGGAAAGCTGTACCCTATTTTGTGTCCTGTCCTCTAATAAACCAGACAGCAAGTCTGCCTTCTCTATACAAAACGAATGTAGAAACTCAGGAGCCAGTCGTCTCATGAGAGCCAGGGACTGGGCATTTTCATTAATAGATAGCCTTTTGGCTGTTATTAATTAAGTAATCTGGCTTCCCTCCTCCTGGGATTTGTCCAGTCCTGATTTCAGTGAAACGGCCTATTGTGTGAGCGAGGGCCTGCCAGAGCCTGGCAAAGGATATTCTCTCCATGTTTCATAATGTGCATTTCTGTACACAAAGTATGTGCAGAACCGAGCCTCCGAGCCTCCGAGCCAGATGAACATCAAATGCTTTGTCGCCATAAATTGTGAAACCACATTTCATTTTTTTCTCCATTTTTTTTTTTTTTTTTTTTTTTTTACTTGATGCTGATTCTTTGTGAAGTCTATAAAATGATGCCCTCCTGTGTCATTGATCGGGCACTTTGCGTAGCCTGAAAGGTAAATAACATTGGAGGTGGTGTGTGCAGCCTGGCCAGTGAGGACAAGACATACAGGTATAATCAGAGAACATTAGGGCAAAGTTTAGTTGAAACATTTTCTTAAGGATTTATGTATTTTCGCCACTTGTAGACAAGTCTTATTTTATGGCTATTGATTTTCATAGATTTAACAGTGTTGTGTTCACTTGCCTCTTGCGGTTTTGCTTCCTAATCTAGTTTAGATCTAAAACCGCGATCATTTATAATGTGGCAAGCCAGCAGGGTGTGATTTTCTGTTCCTGTTATCTGCCTGCAGTGAGTAATTGTCGCCGCAGCCTTTTCCCAGTATAAGGCCTCATGCACACTGGACGTTAAAATAACGTTATAAAAAAAACGCCAGCAGCTTTGCAGTGAGTTTTTCAACATTTTTGCAATATCGTTTCTTAGCGTTTTTCCGCGTGAGCGGTTTTTGACAAAAATGATTTTATTTTTCACTGGATCAAAAAAAAAACACTGGTGAGCTGCGTTTTTAAATGCGCTTATCTGCGTTTTTTTTTACGCAGCGTTTTTACAGCTGAAAAACCCCTCCTCTCAGAACCTACTAGTTTTGGGTTTTTTTCTTTTTTCTTTTTTTTTTTTTTAAAAAACACCCCAGCCAAAAGCTGCTGATAGCCTATGTGTGCATGGACACATAGGATAACATGATGGGGAGTTTATTGACTCTAGAAAAAAATGTCTGAAGCCAAAAACAGCTGCTTTAAAAACGTCCAGTGTGTATATAAGGCCCCTTTCACACTGGGGGGCTTTGCAGGTGCTACAGTGCTAAAAATAGCGCCTGCAAAGCACCCTGAAACAGCCGCTGCTGTGTCTCCAATGTGAAAGCCCTGAGGGCTTTCACCTTAGAGCCGTGCGCTTGCAGGACGGTCAAAAAAGTCCTGCAAGGCGCATCTTTGGAGCGGTGTATTTACCTCTCCTAAAGTGCCCCTTCCCATTGAAAACAATGGGGCAGCACTGAAAACCCGCGCAGCGGCGCTTTGCAACCTTTTTTGGACATTAGCAGGGGTTAAAACCGACCCGCTAGCGGCCGAATAGCGCCGCTAGAACGATGGTAAAGCAGGCAAAATATAGCGCCGCTTTACCGCCAACGCCTGCGACGCTCCAGTGCAAAAGTAGCCTAAAGCAGGCCATACACGGTCGAATTTCGAACGAATTTTCTTTTCAAAATAAGAAATTTCGTTTTTTTTGTGATCCGATGATGCCACCATTGATTTTCGAAATTCGACCGACCAAGCCTTCAATTTCACCTCATATTGCTACAGAAAAGAATTTTCTTGGCCGGGAATCTTCTTTTCTCTCCGTAAATTTTCTTTTCTTATTACATTTCTCGCACGATTCTCCCATCATTGATTAGAAAATCGTTCGTTTTTCGGAAAATTTCCAACATGTCCGATTCCTCAAATTCGATTGCCGCACGAAAATCGGCCGTTGTTGCAGCCCACTAATGATGCGAAATTCATACGAAAATTCTTTCATACGGTTTTCGAAAGAAAATTCTTACGAAATTCGAACCGTGTATGGCCGGCATAAGACTTTAAATTTCTCCTCATTTTAATCACATCTCTCGAATACAGCTGAAAGAGGTATAAGTTGTAATTTAAAGGGTAACTCCACTTCCAGGTGGAAAAAAAATAGCAAATTTAACCAAAATATAGCATATAAAATTGCGACACAAGTCCTATAGTAATTCAATGTTATTAAAAATTAAGTTTCCTTTTCAAACTGCAGCCGCTGTAATTTTCTGTAAAATGCAATATGGCTACCTGGAGGAGAACTCCCCCCTAGAAATATAATGTACTGCTTGTGTGATTGGCTCACTGATTTCGCAGAAGTCTGCACTAACATACAAGTCCAATTTTTGGTATTCCCTGCAACAAAAAATTCATTTTTGGTGAGATACTCCCAATAGGAAATCTCGTCTAAAGGGATGCAGACCCTGCAATTTTCCTCATTGGAGGGCTGCAGGTGCATAAGCTGGTTGATAATTATGAAACCACTCCCATTAGATTCACTCAGCACAGAGGAACAAACGGGGATTTCTTCAGAATAACAAAAGGTAGCAATCTGCAACACAGTTTGTTATAATCCTTGTAATGTACATGGATCACCCAGAGACAATGTTTTTTGTTGAGGGGGAGAGAGAAAGGAAAAAAAAAAAAAGTGGTTACTCTTTAAAGTGGTTCTAAAGGCAATAAGGTTGCCTATACCCTGCAAATTCGGTGTCATTTGAAAGCGGTACACAGTGCAAATTCACATTGTGATTTCTGCTTGCCATGTGCAATTTTAATGCAAATTTAGTGTGAATTTGTGAGAGGAGTGGTCACAAATGCAATTTTTTTCTCTATAAAATCTAGGCAAAAAAAAAAACATTTGCAGTGATGTGAACACTGGACTGCAATTCCAATTCATAGAATTCAGTCTATGGGGCTGAAATTCGCACTGCATATGTGAACAGCCTTTATTGGAAATTATGCTTTTTTCTTTACATGAAATGCGAATCTATGCTTTTCAGATCTCATCTGATTCGCATAGAATTTGCATAAGTGTGAACCGGACAAAACTTCACACTCTCACTCAAAATTTATTTATTATACTGCTAGCATTAGTAAATGGATAGGAAAGTATAATAGATTTGGTTGGTTGTTTGTTTGTTTGTGTTTTTTTTTTTTTTTTTTTTTTTTTTTTTTTTTTTTTTTTATATAAACATTTCTTCAGTTCTTCCTGGTTTCTTTTCCTAGGCAAATTATGCCATACATCCCAGGAGTCTTCAGTAGGGGGAGGAGGGGTTTTCTCTGTGCTAAGCACACGCTCCTGCTTGCATGCCCGAGCTATGAGCAAGTGGATTCCAAGAAGTAAATGCTACATGAACCATATGCCCTTACTCGAGATAACCACAACCAGAAATGCTGGGGGGTGGTTTTCAAAGTGGTTTCTCAACAAAATAAAACATGGAGACATGGATGGTTGGGTGAGTTGGCCTTTTTGGTTTGTGGTGCTCAGATGAAGTATAGTTCAACTTTAATGCATTAAGGTAAAAAAAACTGTGTCTGTGCCCCCCCCCCACCCATAAACACTTACCTGACATCACTCTTGATCCAGTGTGTCCCTGCCAACAGCCTCGCTCCTACTTTTTTCCTGCATTATCAAGCTTTACTATTAGTCAAATCCTGTGGGGGTGGGGCCAAACTGCGCTCTGTGTGGCTATGGGATTCAAATGAACCGTCTCGGGATTAAGCCTGCATGAGTGCTCCCACAGCAAGCTGTTTGCTAGCGGCCGAAAGCGTTAAAAGTTTCTACCCTTCCCTTTGTAAACGGACCACGGTATATCATGGCTGCTGAGCCCTGACACCGTGGCCAGTTTGTGTCTGTGCCTCCTCTGTGCGCTCCTCCTTCCTCTCCCCCTTCCCTGCCTGTAAGCTCCATGCCCGCCCCCTCTTCTCCCTTCCTGCTGCTCAAATTAAGGTTAAATTTACATTATCCTCTCGATTGATTCATGTAATGTTCCCCAGTGACTGATTTATAAAAAAAAAATAAAAAATGCAGCTATATACCTCTTTCGGAGCGCCGATCGGCGCTCATGTGACCCGTCGCCTCTCTCCTCTCTTGCATGACAGCTGCAGTGGGTGGAGCTGCCTCTCTTCTCCTCCCCTCCTGACTGATGTCAGCGGGGGATCCTCGTCCCCGCCCACTGCAGCTGTCAGGCCGAGAGTGAAGAGAGCTGGCGGGTTACGTGAGCGCCGATCGGCGCTCTGTAAACTGGTATATATCGATAGCTGCATTTTTTTTATAAAGCACAGTCAGAGGGACATTACATGAATCAACCTAGAGGATAATGTAAATTTAACCCCTACATAAATAGAGAACCAACATGATGGATTATTGCGGTACCAGAGAGGAACTTTTTCTGAGAATGATTAAGAATAAATTTATAACCTCATATTAAAACACAAGATAGCTTCACTTACTCAAATTTAGACGAATCGATCTGCCCATGTCAAAAAAGGGGGAATTGATGGATGAACAGATGGGATGCCAATTCACTGCAGCCCCTCTGCTACACAATATACAGTTGTGCTCATAAGTTTACATACCCTGGCAGAATTTATGATTTCTTGGCCATTTTTCAGAGAATATGAATGATGTTACAATAAATTTATTCTTAACCATTCTGTGAAAGTTCCTCTCTGGTACCGCAATAATCCATCATGTTGGTTCTCTATTTATGTAAGGATGAGGTACCCCCATAGCCTTAATATTCAGCTTTCCATGTAAATTTAACCCTGTAAATTTAACCACTTTAAGATTACCATCAGACAAATGTGCCTGGCCCCTGGGACAGGAAAGGATGACAGGCACCAGGCATTTATTAGAGAGAGCTAGCTGTATGTGTCCTGATTATGTTTGCAGAAGGCACAGATGATAAAGGTACTTATTGGCAATATACAGTTAGATTGTGATTTTTGGCCAGAGTTGGATATTTTTTACCTTAATTTATTATTATTATTTTTTTTTATGGAGTCGCTTTAAAATAAAACTAAAGGTAAAACTTTTTTTCATTTTGGGTAGAGTAAGAGAGGGTAAATAACCCCTGTCTGTCTGTTTGTTTTTTTGCCATCTGTGTCCCATTGCAGAGATTTCCCTCCACTTCCAGTCCATAGCCAGAATGGGGAAGAAGAGGAAATATTTCCAAAGTGAGGGAATCTCTTGTTATCAGACCTACTAGTGTCCCCATGTGAACCTTTCCCCTCTATTCATGTTTTGGTGACAACCCAAAATTTGGATTTATTTTCACTTCTAGTGATAACCGTAAACATGAGAGAGTGGATTTCGCCAATGGTCACAGACACAGTGTTCTAATCCCTCTCCACTCTGTCCAAAACTAAAAATATGTTTTGTCTTTAGTTATACTTTAAGATTTATCTCTTCGGTTGTCTATTTTCTGCTGACTTAGCTAAGCAGATCTGAGTTGAGAAGCTCAGCCTCCATAATACAACGGGCTCCTTCACTTTCACAGTTCTTAGGTGAGCTCTAATGTAATTTATCTTATTGCAGGGGGTAGATATGGACAAATACACAGTGTGGGTTATTTACGAAAGGCGAATCCATTTGGCACTACAAGTTCAGTCGCTGTAAATCTAAGGGGAAGATCTGAAATGAGGGGAAGCTCTGCTGATTTTATCATCCAATCATGTGCAAGCTAAAATGCTGTTTTTTCTTTTCCTTGCATGTCCCCCTCGGATCTACAGCGATTTTTCAGTGCAATTTCAAGTGCACTTGTAGTGCAAAGTGGATTTGCCTTTCGTAAATAACCCCCAGTGTGTAAGGGAATCTCATACTCCTGCTTTTGCATGTTAGCAGCTGTTTTATTCAAGTAAAGCATTCATGGGGTGATTGCTGCAGTCGTGTGTGTGTGTGTGTGTGTGTGTGTGTGTGTGTTTTTTTTTTTTTTTTTTTGTTAACTTTTCAATTATGCAACTGTATTAAGATCTGTAACAGATCTGCCTTCTAAATTTGTAAATTATTTATATTTTAACCCTTGCTGCAAGACAAAATCACCTTTTTAGACCAAAAGATCTCTACACTGCATCTACTGGAAGTCTCAGCTGTGATTCGAAATTTTGTTGCGGTACCAGCGTGTGTCGTACTCCATACATACAGCCTCCTATACTGCTTCTGCCAAGTCTGTCTGTATGTACGCAGACTACTCTAAGCCTCCTATCAGAGGAAGTATTTTATAACTATTCCATACCTCCTATCAGTGAAAGTATTTTATGGAGTGTTTACTTAATCAGTGCTTTATGGCTTCATGCTTTAATGTGGGCACCTGCTGGCCAGGCATATTGCTTGTGCTAATCAATAGATTGCAGTTTACTCTGATAAGAATGCTTCCGCTTATCTTACTTTTACTAGTTGAAGTAGCTGTCATATCTATTGATTTGTCTGGCTTGCCTTAATAGCAATGTTAAGTGGCTTTTATGTGAAAAAATCTCTGGGATATACACTACATTGGGACGCCTGCCTTTACAGGCGCATGAATTTTAATGGTATCCCAGTCTTAGTCTGTAGGGTTCAATATTGAGTTGGCCCACCCTTTGCAGCTATAACAGCTTCAACTCTTCTGGGAAGGCCGTCCACAAGGTTTAGGAGTGTGTCTATGGGAATGTTTGACCATTCTTCCAGAAGTGCATTTGTGAGGTCAGGCACTGACGTGGACGGGGAGGCCCGGCTCAGTCTCCACGCTAATTCATCTCAAAGGTCTTCCATTGGGTTGAGGTGCAGGCCAGTCAAGTTTCTCCACCCCAAACTCGCTCATTCATGTTTTCTATGGACCTTGCTTTGTGCTCTGGATGAGTGAGTTTGAGGTGGAGGAACTTGCCTGGCCTGCACAGATTCAGGCTAGTTTTATCAGTTAACAAAAAGTAAATGAACAGAAGAGAAATCCAAATCAAATCAATATTTGGTGTGTCCACTCTTTCCCTTCAAAACGGCATCAATTCTTTGAAGGAACTCGGCAGGGAGGTTGTTCCAAATATCTTGGAGAACTAACCACAGATCTTCTGTGGCTGTAAGCTGCCTCAAATCCTTCTGTCTCTTCATATAATCCCAGACAGACTCCATGATGTTGATATCGGGGCTCTGTGAGGGCCAAACTATCACTTCCAGGACTCCTTATTCTTTACACTGAAAATAGTTCTTAATGACATTGGCTCTATGTTTGGTGTTGTCCTGCTGCAGAATACATTTGGACCATAAGAATGGGGCCAATCACACGCCTCCCTGATGATATGGCATGATGGATAAATATCTGCCTGTATTTCTCAAGCATTGAGAACTCCATTGATCTGACCAAATCTCCAACTCCATTTGCAGAGATGCCAGGGTGGATATAAATCAATGATTTTTTTTTTTTTTAAATCAGATTTTTTTTTTTTATTCAAATCATTTTTTTTTATTTGTATCAAATTTATTTTAATAGATTCTTACTCCAGAAGCATTTTATCTATGGCGGTTTTAACCCTTTTTGGGCCGCTAGAACTGGTTAAAACTGCCCCGCTAGCGGCCGAATAGCGACGGTATAGCGGCGCTAAAAATAGTGCCGTTTTACCACCGACGCCCGCCCGCCCCAGTCTAAAAGTAGCCTTACTGATGGTTTTGAAGCCCATTCCAGCCTTGTGCAGGTCTAAAGGTTTGAAGAAAAAGATTCCGTGGACAGGTGTTGGGCTGGATTCACACCTATGCAGTTTTAGTGCTTTTTGCATTTTGCAGATTTGCACTATAGTCCATTTACCATTGTTTCCTATGGAGCACATTCTGTAGTGCAAATCTGCAAAATGCAAAAAGCACTAAAAATGCATAGGTGTGAATCCAGCCTTAGGAGCACCACCTTAACTTCACGGGACTAATCTGTGTACCACATGAGCACTTACTGTAGCCAGTCTGTGGGAGCCAGAATTATTGTTGGTTGGTAGGCGATCAAATACTTCTGTTACTCACTGAACTGCAAATCAATTTATAACATTTGTATCATGTGTTGTTTTTTTTTTTTTTCCTGAATTTTTGGTAGATATTCTGTCTATCATTTAAAAACGCCTATGATAAAAATTCTAGACCCTTCATTTCTTTGTAAATGGGCAAATAATAATTTTCCCCACTGTACACGGTTCCACTGACCATGAAGGATTATTAATAGCTGTGTGCATTTAGACCTTCTTGGAGGTCTCACAGCGAATGTTGTGTTACTGCGCAGTGGTGGAGAAATAGACGCTTGTTGATTTGGAGAATTTTTCTTTGATTTTATTTTTTTTTAATCGTACATTTACCTTAATAAACATGAATTTACTTTGTTTTGTTTTAAATTAACACATTGTTCACTGGATTGGTGATGGAATGGTAAAAGTTTTTAAAGCATTTGTTAACCCAAAAAAATAAAAAAAAATGGATTCTGCTCCTTTTTATAGCATGTTATATGACAGTGCTTGTCCTGTGTCATTTGGCCCCCTGTAACACCTAAAAACCTGTCTGATCCTGCCAGTTTCTGACCACTGTGTATCATGGCTGCTGAGACCAGACACCGTGGTCAGTTTACGTGCCTCTGTCATCAGCAACCTGCTATCTGTTCTCCTCTCTGCTCCTGTGTCCCGCTCCCTCTCCTCTCTGCTCCTGTGTCCCGCTCCCTCTCCTCTCTGCTCCTGTGTCCCGCTCCCTCTCCTCTCTGCTCCTGTGTCCCGCTGCCCCCTCTCCTCTCTGCTCCTGTGTCCCGCTGCCCCCTCTCCTCTCTGCTCCTGTGTCCCGCTGCCCCCTCTCCTCTCTGCTCCTGTGTCCCGCTGCCCCCTCTCCTCTCTGCTCCTGTGTCCCGCTGCCCCCTCTCCTCTCTGCTCCTGTGTCCCGCTGCCCCCTCTCCTCTCTGCTCCTGTGTCCCGCTGCCCCCTCTCCTCTCTGCTCCTGTGTCCCGCTGCCCCCTCTCCTCTCTGCTCCTGTGTCCCGCTGCCCCCTCTCCTCTCTGCTCCTGTGTCCCGCTGCCCCCTCTCCTCTCTGCTCCTGTGTCCCGCTGCCCCCTCTCCTCTCTGCTCCTGTGTCCCGCTGCCCCCTCTCCTCTCTGCTCCTGTGTCCCGCTGCCCCCTCTCCTCTCTGCTCCTGTGTCCCGCTGCCCCCTCTCCTCTCTGCTCCTGTGTCCCGCTGCCCCCTCTCCTCTCTGCTCCTGTGTCCCGCTGCCCCCTCTCCTCTCTGCTCCTGTGTCCCGCTGCCCCCTCTCCTCTCTGCTCCTGTGTCCCGCTGCCCCCTCTCCTCTCTGCTCCTGTGTCCCGCTGCCCCCTCTCCTCTCTGCTCCTGTGTCCCGCTGCCCCCTCTCCTCTCTGCTCCTGTGTCCCGCTGCCCCCTCTCCTCTCTGCTCCTGTGTCCCGCTGCCCCCTCTCCTCTCTGCTCCTGTGTCCCGCTGCCCCCTCTCCTCTCTGCTCCTGTGTCCCGCTGCCCCCTCTCCTCTCTGCTCCTGTGTCCCGCTGCCCCCTCTCCTCTCTGCTCCTGTGTCCCGCTGCCCCCTCTCCTCTCTGCTCCTGTGTCCCGCTGCCCCCTCTCCTCTCTGCTCCTGTGTCCCGCTGCCCCCTCTCCTCTCTGCTCCTGTGTCCCGCTGCCCCCTCTCCTCTCTGCTCCTGTGTCCCGCTGCCCCCTCTCCTCTCTGCTCCTGTGTCCCGCTGCCCCCTCTCCTCTCTGCTCCTGTGTCCCGCTGCCCCCTCTCCTCTCTGCTCCTGTGTCCCGCTGCCCCCTCTCCTCTCTGCTCCTGTGTCCCGCTGCCCCCTCTCCTCTCTGCTCCTGTGTCCCGCTGCCCCCTCTCCTCTCTGCTCCTGTGTCCCGCTGCCCCCTCTCCTCTCTGCTCCTGTGTCCCGCTGCCCCCTCTCCTCTCTGCTCCTGTGTCCCGCTGCCCCCTCCCCTCTTGCTGCTCTCATAACACTCGCCTGTATACACCATCAGCACTACCTCCTATTGCAGTGTCCCCCCTCTGTGTGTGATTTATAAATATAAATGCTGTAATTGCCTAATTTAAGAGCCGAGATTGCGATCACATGACCAGCCAGCAAACTCCTCCTCCCCTTCAGACTGACATCAGCAGAGGAATCTCTGCCCCCCACCCGCTGCATCTCTCAGGGGAGAAAAGAAAAAAGCTGGCCAGTCATGTGATCGCAATCTCAGGAGTGAAATTGGGTATTTGCAGCATTTTTTTAAATAAATTATCGCTCAGAGGGGGATACTTCAATAGGAGGCAGTGCTGATGGTGTATACAGGTTAGAGTGGCTTACAACCACTTTTTAATAGATGAACAGCACCATTTGGTAACAGAGGTAGGAGGAATCCCAGCACTACTTTATATTTGCACACTGCTCAGAAATTAATTAAACAATACATCTTTTATATGACTTGTGGAGCTATTGGCACATCGGGCTGAGGTATTTCCTGTATCTCCTCCTTTTCCTGTAGTCTCTGAACACCTGGTGTGATGTGCATCAGTGGGAACATACTGTTCCTAAATGGCCCAGAGTGTTGTGTATGAGTAACCGTAAAAATAAGAAATACTTTGTTGTCCCATCGTAGGAAAATCTTTATCAACTCCATCCCTCTGGAAAGTGGTAATTTTGGCTAACGACGACTAGTGCCAGAGCAAACCGGGGACTTTTGTAGCGTTTCTTTGCCTGGATTGTAGTACTAAAATATTTAATACATAGAAGTGTCCTCACATCCTGCATATAGGAATCCTAGCTACTCAGGATGTTTGTGGTGAATGTGCTTTACTGGAACAGATGAGGAAGTGATTTTGCCAGAGTTAAAAGCGGAACTTTACTCATAACAATTTAAAGCGGAGTTCCACCCAAAAATGGAACTTCCGCTTTAAGAGAGGGTCACCCCCTGACATGCCACATGTGGCATGTCATTTTTCGGGGGGGAGTGGATACCCTCTTTTCAGAGGGTTCCAGCTCCCATTTCCTTCTGGCGCACCCTCCGCGCCGGAAGGAAGATCACCTCTACCCCCTCCATCTAGGCAATCATCTGGGACACATCACAGGTCCCAGATGATTGTGCGGCCAGTCACGGCTCGCGCATGTGCAGTGGGTGCCCGGCTGTGCAGCCACAGCCAGGCGCCCACAGTTACAATGCCGGCGCTGTCGAGGGGAGGGGGAGACGAGCAGGGCTTCGAACCCCCGCATTTCTGGACCCTTGGGACAGCTTAGTGTCTGATTATTAAGTCAGCAGCTGCAGTATTTGTAGCTGCTGACTTTTAATTTTTTTTTTTTTAAGCGGTACTCTGCTTTAATAATAAAAAAAGTTCTTTAGCAAGGAACCTACATTCCACATGAACAATTATGCTATCAAAATGAGTGTGTGCTGTAAATTGTCCCCAGCATTGTTCCCGTTTCTGCCATTTTGCTGAATTCCAGAGCCCCTGAACAGCTGTAAATATTTAGGTTGTCAGCAGAAAAGCCTCTAGTTGCTCAGATTGGCACCATGCCAAAAATGGAGAGCAACTGAGCAGGGTGAGACAGAGTATTACTGGTTTTTAAAGTGGAGTTCCACCCAAAAATGAAACTTACACTTTTTGGATCCCCCCCCCCCCCCTCTGGTGTCACATTTGGCACCTTTCAGAGGGGAGGAGGGAGCAGATACCTGTCTAATACAGGTATTTGCTCCCACTTCCTGGCATAGATCACCGCGGCGCTTGCGGTGACCTATGCCACTTCCGGCGCCTACGCTCTCCTCCACCGCTGTGTTCTGTGAGACACAGAACACAGCAGGGACCCGAGAGGACGCGCAGCGCGACTCGCGCATGCGCAGTAGGGAACCATTATTCCCCTAACGAGGATGGCGGCGGCAGCAGCCGAGAGCTGAAGGACGGATCGGCTTTGGCTGCCGACATCGCGGGCTCCCTGGACAGGTAAGTGTCCATATATTAAAAGTCAGCAGCTGCAGTATTTGTAGCTGCTGGCTTTTAATATTTTTTTTTTCAGCGAACCTCCGCTTTAAACAGTATAGGCATTCATTTTAAGACCCCTTTCACACTGGGGCACTTTTCAGGCGCTTTAGCGTTAAAAATAGCGCCTGAAAAGCACCTCTCAAGCCACCCCAGCGTGAAAGCACAAGTGCTTTTCGCACTGGGACGGTGCGCTTGCAGGACCGGAAAAAAAGTCCTGCAAGCAGCATCTTTAGGGTGGTTTGGGAGTGGTGTATACGCCGCTCCCAATATGCCCTGCCCATTGAAATGAATGGGCAGCGCTGCCGAAGCTCCTGCAAAGTGCAGCGCCACAACACAGGCGCTATTAACTCTTTCTTCGGCCGCTGGTGGGGGTTAAAAGCGCCCCGCTAGTGGCCAAAAAGTGCCGCTAGAACAGCAGTGAAGTGCCACTAAAATTTGCGGCGCTTTACCGCTAACGCTGGCTCCGCCCCAGTGTGAAAGGGGTCTTAATGCTTTACATAGCTATGCCTGCAAAAGGGGCCAGCCTGAAGTCATCTAGCAGGACTTGATTTCTAACTAAAGTTCCACTGTAAATTCCTTCCTACATCTTATTTCTTCTGCTTAGTTCTGGGTGCTCTGTAAATATTTTAAATTGAGTTGTAGGTAATATTTTAGGTGTTTTATTGTCTTTCTATATTTTGTATTTTATTTTTTGTCTTGTTCTGTTCCATCCCAAATATAAGCCGTAATGCTTTAGCGTGCCCTGTAGACAACAGGTTGTCTGAGGCTTGCCATAGTCAATGGATGGCATTTGAGGTATTCATTTTAATGCACTCGTTGGGGGTTGGTACAGATTTTATGCCTCAATTTCTTAGACACAGATTTTGGAAGCTTTTATTTTTATATTGGCAGTACTAAGAATCTATTAATGCCCGGTGCGTTGGGCTGTATTGCTCACTGCATGCCCAGTGCAACGATTGGCTGAGAAGGCTCAGTTCACACCAATTGAATTGATGTGCGCTGGGTGAAAATTGAACCTGCACATCGCAACACACAACAAGAAAAGAGAGATAATGTATTTTGGCTCCTGCTATAATAAAAAAATGCAGCATTTTAAGAAAATGTCCAGTAGCACAATGCTTTATGCATGAACATATTGCACTAAATGCAACAGAAAAGGTGTGAATGCAGCCTTAATGAATGTTAGCATTTTTAATTTTGTTGCTTTCCTTTTTATCTAAATATTTATTGGTTTTGGATTTATTTCAAGATCAATTTTAATGGATATACATATGTTTATGCTTTTTTTTCAGTGGTTAGGTCATAGGTTCAGTATTGTGTGTGTGTGTGTGTATATAATCGAAACAAAGCAAAAATCTGAACAAGGCACATCCCTTTGCAGTGTGTACTTGTCTCAATCCAGAGCACCAAGTGTCATTTCTGTCTGCTGCTCACTTCTGACAAGTTTTCCTGACACCAAGAGAAAAATGGATCTCCAGCTGATTGACAGTCTGGGCTCTGTTCCTGTGTGCTGTATGAAAGGGGGGTGTCCCTTCTCTTCCTCCCCCCTTTGCCACGCCTTGAAGCAATGCCTGTGTAATCCTGAGGTCTGTGGACCTCAAGTCGCATCAAAGTCGGACCAAAGTAGTGCAGGGACTATTTTGAGGTTGCTGTGCCTAGTAGTCTCACAGATATGAACGGTACTCATTGAAAATCATAGGGTATGACTTGTCATGCGACTTTTGATTGAAAAGTTGCAGCTCCAGGCTAAATACAATGTTTACTTAAATGAACAAGATGCCTTTGATATGTCTTAATGTTGTTATTTTTATTGTCCCCCTTCTTTTTGAAGGTTATACCTGCTAACCCTGCCAGTTCTCCTGGTGTTCTCTCTCCCTGTTAGCAACCCTCCAGTCCCATCGCTGGATTTGTACCATTGTTGGCCCATTCCATTTGTGTTTTCCTATTTGGCTAAGCAGTGATGTCCACACGGCATCTCATCCCTGATTAGACAGATGTTGTCAGCCAAGAGAAGTTGGTGTAGGGCAGTCAATGGAGCCTACCCACTGTCTGGACAGAAAGAAGAGGATCTAAGGGATTGCCTGTCATGTGACCGAAAATAATATAAAGAAATCCATGAGTGATTTTAATGATGGATTGATGAATAGAAATGATGAAGGACTTGTGAATTTTCTGTTTGTTAGAGGCTAGCCTATGATTACATGTTACTTTTGGATCATCGCTGGCTAAAAATCACCAATTAATATGATAACATCTCCATATGCATTTACGTACATAGTATATATTGCTTTCTCTTGCATATAGTCTATTGTGAGTTCCAGGTAGCTATAAAAAAAAAAATTCCAAAGAGGTAATATATTAAAGGAGTACTTCTTCTGGGGACTGATGACTACTGTTGGTCTGCTTATTGACAAACTGGGTAGAGCAGGATGAATATCTATCTATCTCATTTATTATCTATCTCATTTATTTACTATCTCATTTAAACTCATTTATTCAGGGAAGCTTATCCCACACCCACATAATTGTCCCTGAGCCACCCCCATCAAATCATTCTTTGCAGCTATTACCTTTTGTACCACCACCCCCTCCCTTTAGAATGTAAGCTCTACGAGCCGGGCCCTCCTGTACCTTTTTGTATTTAACTGTACTGTAATTGTGTTGTCCCCCTTATACATTGTAAAGCTCTGCGTAAACTGTTGGCGCTATATAAATCTCATATAATTATCTATTTATCTATCTATCTATCTATCTATCTATCTATCTATCTATCTATCTACTAACAAAACCTGTCTGTTTGCTTTTCATTTTAGGACTTTATTCAAGATGACATCCATTCCAGAATACTACAAAGGGAAAAATGTCCTCATCACAGGAGCTACCGGCTTCATGGGAAAGGTTCTCCTTGAGAAGCTGCTTAGGTCTTGTCCAGGCATCAAGAAGGTTTATGTTCTAGTCAGACCCAAAGCAGGCCAGGCGCCTCGGGAAAGGGTTGCTGAAATGATGAGCTGTAAGGTGAGTTATAAAATGAATGCTGCATTGTAACCTGATGGAAACAATTTCTAATGCTTACAGGAAATGACTTTGGGGTACTTTTGCCTACTGAAATAAGCAGATGTGAGTTTAACACCAATTGTTGAATGATGGGCTGCATTGTGGAAGACAGAGGAGAGCATGTCTTTTAGAAATTTGTTGAACACTTAAAGCGTAAGTTCACCCTTCGTAACATGTTACACCCATATTTAGGGTGTAATATGTAACCTGTTGCGAATGGACCGGCCCCCGCACCTCCCCGATCCCCGCTGTGACAGCTAGCGGGGTTCTTCTCCCTCCTCGGTAGCTGTCACAATTTAACAAAAACCACACCACTGCTATTGGGTCCAGATAGAACTTTATTCCATTAAAGGTCAAGGGTACAATTCAAAAAGTAGCCAACATGTTTGGGGGGTCTAAGTGCCCCCTTTCATCGGGGCTAGAAAAAGCATATGAAAATTTTCATATTAATCTGATATCGATACAATATCCCCTCCACGGTGTCATAATAAAAATCAGTCAATAGTAATAAGAGTGTCAGAATAATTGCACAAAAATGGGAACATAAGCGCTGAACAAAAGTGAGAATATGGATGCTGAAAAAAAAAATTATTGCTGCTAATAAAATACTAGTCCTAAATTTAAAATTTTTTTTTTTTTTTTTGCCTATATTTATAGCACCTTAGCAGTGTGCTTTGTGTTGCCTCTAATGTTTTTTTCACCATCTTTGTTGGTGGTGGTTTGTTGTTGGTGGTCAAGATTATATGTTGGATTTCACAAAGAAGTCTTGTTCATTGCACTGCAATTAACTGAAAAATGAGGTTTGCGTCATTGCTGGCAAGCTGACTGGCTGATATAGTTGCTATAATTCCTAGTGCTGTCCGATTGCCACATCCATTTGAAAACCAGATAAAGTAGCAGATTCACTGACGAATTCTCTATAGAGGGAACAAGCAACTGGGAACTCATCCATGGTTATTACTTTGTGGGCTGGGGAGGACAGACAGATTTTTGCTAGGAAAGCTCATTAATGGAGCGTCAGAGATATAAAATTCAGACAGCTTATTGTTATGCATACATTAAATTTATTGGCCCTTGCACACAGGCTTCCTGAGCCCGTCTGGTATAAACCGATTATTCTCAGCTCAGGCAGCCCAGGTACAGCAAACAGCCTGTCTCTGAAAAGAATGGCTGTGCTCTTCTGTACTCGCGTATATGGCAGTGCTATCGTAAACACAAGTACAAAGTACGAGCCTTTGCAAAAATTAGAATTTCTTCCACTCAGACATAATAATATTTCTGTTTTGGTTACACTGAATGGGCTCAGTCGGCCTGTGTGCAAGAGCCCTAAAATTAGTTTGACATGGTTTGTTACATCAGATGTTGTTCATTTTACCATAGAAAAGAAAATCTTCTCATCAGATGTGTACAACATCTGAATGTTGGCCGGGGCAGTTGAGGCAGTCCCAGCAGTAAGAAGTACAAGCATGTATTTCATGGGCTGTTTATTGGCTATACATTTCTGTCAGTGGGCATCTTTTTATTTCATATGCTTTAATTTTACCACAATGACTGTTTTATGAAAAAATGACCAATTTGTGAAACTGTGACCCGGCTATGGGCTTTGAAGTATTTGCCTGTTCTTTGTCAGCAGTAAATGAGCTTTAAAGGATAAGTTAACCTTTTAGTAACATGTTCAGAGTGTAGCATGTTACTAAGCAGCATCACCTGATCCCTCATTGTGACAGTGGGTGGAGATATATTTTTATTGTCCCCCTTTTTTTTCATAAATGGTTCAAATGGGCCAAGCTGGCCCAAACCAACTATTTACTGCACTTACTGGTGTTCTTGTTGGGCACAGTGTGTTAACTTGTATGGGCCATTTCACATGGGTGAACCGATCGCGTCCACCTGTCAGTTTTTTAGGTGAATTCAATCAGACTTTCTAGTCTCTATGGAGCGATGGGTGTCAACGGACATGTGTCATTTGACATCCAATCCGGTCTGCTAAAACGGACAAATGGGGATCCGTTCCCCATCTGTCTGGCAGATCGGATCAGATGGCAGTTGACACAGACAAGGCATCGGCCTGCTTAATGGGAAATCGGCAGACAGATTTCTCGCTGGCCAGGCGGACTCCAGTGGAGCCTGCCCTGTGTGTAAGGGGACTGTGTTGCCTCCAATACATGCAGTGTACAGCGCTGTGTTGCAGCAATGGGACAGGAACTTCCCTTCCCTCTGCCGAAACAAAATAAAGTTGGACTGGGCACTGCTTGGCCATTGACTGAAAGCTTTGTATTCTTAGAATTAATACAAAGCATCTTCTGATTGGCTGAGGCAGAGAGGCTGGTGGATAATGTTGTGGATTTCACCTCAGCCAATCAAAAGGAAGCTTTGCATTCATTCAGAGAATGCAAAGCTTCCTGTGAATGGCTTAGCAGTGCTCAGCCCTACTTTGCTTTGTTCTGGATCGGGATGGAAGTCCCACTGCTGGAACAAAGCTCTGTATAAAGTAGGTAGCTGACGCTATGTACAGTTTATACAGTGTGCCCAGCAAGCGCAACTATTAGTGTGCTAAATAGTTAATTTGTGCCAGCTTGGCCCAAAGGAGACTCTAAACGTGGAGTTGGGCTTTGACATGTTTGCTTGTAGAGTACAAAGAAATTTATATTTATATAAATTTATATTTGTGCAAAACAATATTGGTCAAAGAAACCTGAAAAAAACTCACATATAAGTAATGATGAATCATTGGTACTATAACAGATATGTAAAAGTTGCTCTAGCTGGTTTAGGGGTATGCAGGGTACAAGCGCTGAACTGGTAATGACTGGGAGTTCCTCTCTAAACTTGTCTGCCTGTAGGGCTTTGTTTTCTAATTGTTACGTTACACAATACAGTATTGCTATTCCTCTTGGGATGGATGATACAGCAGCGTGTTCCCTTGGTTAAGTTGTTGTGCTCTGGTTACCAGAGGGAAAGGGATCGGAACAAGCATTTGTTTTCTGCCTGGCAGCCAACACCGTAGCTAAAATTATAATAACGAGAGGTAAAAGAAGCTAAAGTGTTGCCCGTAGCAACCAATTAAGTTGCCCATTCCAATCTGTTTTCAGTTCAGCAATGGTAAAACTAAAACAAGAGAACCTGTGTATACGTCACTTTTCACAAATCGGCCTCTACATGTTACTTTTTTTAGCGCAGGTTAGAGAATACAAGCTAATGTCTGATTGGTCGGTGTGTGGGTAACAGCTAAACTTTTCCTTCAGCTTTTAAAAATAAACCCTTTGCTTTCCCAGTGCAGGCTTAAGTATGCAGGCTAACTGCATCTATTTCTGTTCTTTTAGCATTTTATATTTAATTTTATATAAGCTGCTTTGTCCTCTTTGCTACAATTTTAAAAGTGACAAACCTGCTTTTAGTAAAGTCTTGTTATCACTGCAGGGATGTATGCTGTGTGTGTGTGTGTGTGTGTGTGTGTGTGTGTATATAATTCCCTTTACCCTTGGTTGTCATTGGGTACAGATTCTGCCCTGGACTGTCATGAATCATATACAGAGGTCAGCATAGCACCCGCGTCACTCTCATTCCTTTTGGCTTATAATTCCTTCTGATACGAATTGTCACATGTACAGCTTTTACCTTTGCCATTATAATCCAAACCTAAGAGAATGACCGCAGTCAATATGATCACAGCCACATCCTCTTCATCAGCGGATGCAGAACTTTTTTTGTAAACTCTGCCCTAAACTTCATGCAGCTGCTTCTCTTACAGAGTTTGAAAAGTTCTGTGCTCGTCAGATTGATACCACTCATTTGTTATGTAGAAGGGTATAAACTATTGCTGGGGGTGCAGTTACAATCTGACCCATATTACATCAGGGAATGGGAAGCAGAATTGGGGATCAGTTTCACGACACCTCAATTACAAAAAAAAATGATCAAACTTTTCCATGCCCCTTCCATTAGTACTATAAGGCCTCATGTACACTGCTGCTGGTAAACGGACGCTCAGAGGCAGTTGGCCGCTTTTTTCAGCCGCCCCTGAACTCCTCCAATGTTATCTTATGTGTACATGGACAGAGGTTAGTTTAATGTTGAGTTTAGAGGCCATTTTTTTTTGCTTTCCAAAAAAGAGTTCAGATGCTGAGTTTAGAGGCATTTCAAGCGCCAAATGCTTCTAAACGCGGTAACTCGCGTTTAGCCGTGTTTCTTTTACAAGCGTTTTTCATTTTTAGCTATTTTGAAAAAAAAAAAAAAATTTTTTTTTTCAAGCGCTTCTAAACGCAAACGCGGCAAAAGCGCAGTTTTTAAACGTGGGTTACTATCTGTCAAGTTAAATCGTTCAGGAGAGGTTGGTAAAACGTCCCGTGTACATTAAGACTAAGGCCCCTTTCACACTGGGGCGGTGGGGGCGTCGGCGGTACAACAGTGCTATTTTTAGCGCTGCTGTACCGTCGTTCTTGCAGCTGTATTCGGCCGCTAGAGGTGCGGTTTTACCCCCCGCTGGCGGCCGAAAAAGGGTTAAAATCCCTCATACAGCGCGGCTATAGCCGCGGTATTGCCGCGGTATAGCCGCGCTGTCCCATTGATTTCAATGGGCAGGAGCGGTGTATACACCGCTCCTTCCCCGCTCCAAAGAAGCGGTTTGCAGGACTTTTTTCACCGTCCTGTCAGCGCACCGCTTCAGTGTGAAAGCCCTCGGGCTTTCACACTGAACAAACAGCGGAGGCTGTTTAGGGGCGGTTTGCAGGCGGTATTTTTAGCGCAATAACGCCTGCAAACCGCCCCAGTGTGAAAGGGGTCTAACTCAGGCAACCTGCTAGAAGTTTCTCTCTCTAGATGATAACGTATGCCCCACCATCTAGCTTAAATGTTTCAATGAGTGGATTCCAAATGTTGGCGAGGCTGTACCCAGGAGGGCACCTGTCTACATATCATCTGGTGGAACTGCCCCGAAAAAAAAAAAAAAAAAAAAAATCTGGCAGGAAATCTCTCCCTGGATTCAGAAACCAACACTCGGACCTCTTGAATTCACCACACTCCACTACCTATTTCATTCTTCTCCCTCCTCTTTAAAATCCTAGAAAAATAGCATCACTCTGCACCTATTAAATGCAGCCAAGAGTCTCATTCCTAGATATTGAAGGGTAGATATCCCGACCCTCTGAGACTGGCGGATAGAAGTAGAAAGGATTATGGAGCTGGAAAGATGGGTTTTTATCTTGGTAAAAAAAAGAACAGTTTCTGGACATCTGGTCGGGTTGGATGTATTACTCCCTGGAGATTGACAAGTTACCTAGCCCTACTTAATACAGGGGGTCTACCAGGTTTGGTTGTGTATTCACTTTACAGTGCTGGCTAGGCTGTTCTCACACCACTGACAGGGTCATTCCCCACTATTCTGCCCCTCACCATGTTTTAGGTTCTGAAGGCCGTGAATCCGCCAGGACCCCAGCAGTAATACCTTTTTTGTCCTGCAAGCGTTGGAGAGAGAGACGGATGCACTACCTAGGGTTTCCTAGTGTGAACCTGATAGGTTGATTATATTTTCTTTTCCTTTTAATTTTTTTGTTTTTGGTTCTATGATTTCCTTTCGTTCATTGGCCCATGATTTTGTATTGAGCGGATAGGCCCTCCCCTCTGGCTGTGAGGCTCTCCTTGTATAACACATTCGGAGGCTCCACTTGCTCCTTCAATTTGTCCTGGTAGGGCATTATGTACAGCAGGGGTCTCCAAACCTTTTAAACAAGGAGCCAGTTTACTGTCCCTTCAGACTTTAAGGAGGCCAGACTGTGGACATTGGGAGTAGAAAAGGTCCTGGCATTGATGGGAGTAAATGATGCCATAGGCTTAGTCGTCAGTGGGAGTAAAAAAAATTATACTTTTGGTGTCCGTGGGAGGAATAGTGCCCCCATCATTGGTGTCAGTGGAAGGAATGATGCCCCATCATTGGTGTCAGTGGAAGGAATGATGCCCCATCATTGGTGTCAGTGGAAGGAATAGTACCCCAAGGGCCAGATAAAGACAAGAAAAGGACCACATCCAGCCCGTGGGCCGCAGTTTGGAGACCCCTGATGTACAGGGAGGCTTTTCTTCTCTTTCCTAATGTTTGCAGGTAACTCCTCATACTAGTTAAATTATTGATATTTCTTGCCTCCTATTACAGCATTTTACCTTTTGTATGCTTACACTCATTGTCAGGAATGCTTGTCAGGCTTGCAACTCTTCTTATACTGCCTATGGTCATCGGTATTGTTTTTTGTATGTTGATTGCAATTCGGGCACTATAAGGTTTTTTGTTTTTTTTCCATATATATTGTAAGTCCTTTTTTATGTTTTGGCCTTGGTTCATATTGTGTAATTCTCTGAAAAATCATAATAAATGCTGATTATACAAAAAACAAAACAAAAAACAATGTCCTCTTTTTTGTAGGTCAGTGCTTAATTGAGTTTAAAAAAAAAAAAGTTCTGGGGGGAGGGGGGGGGGGAGGGGGCGCGTTTTCAGGATGTGTAGCAATTGCCTATACTGGTGTTCTAGCCAGTGTTGCTGCATATTTACAGAAAAAGGAAATCTGTCGGATGGGGACACACTGGATGCCGTCACTGTCATTGTGCTATTGCTGGGTGTCCGGTGCATCCCTATACCTTCTAACCACCTCAATACAGGGCTCTTACCCCCCCTTCCTGCCCAGGCCATTTTTCAGCTTTCAGCGCTGTTACACTTTGAATGACAATTGTACGGTCATGCTACACTGTAACCATGTGAAATTGTTTGTTATTTTCTTCACACAAATAGAGCTTTCTTTTGGTGGTATTTAATCACTCCTGGATTTTTTATTTTTTCCTGAAAAAAAAAAATAAAAAGTCCAAAAATTTTGAAAAAATAAATAAATACGTTTTTCTTAGTTGTGTCAATAAATTTTGTAAATAAGTAATTTTTCTCCTTCACTGATGGGCGCTGATGAGGTGGCACTGAAGCGGCACTTATGGGCACTGACTAGGTGGCACTGACTAGGTGGCACTGATGGGGAGGCACGAATATGCCGCACTGGGCATTGGGTGGCATTGATGGGCAGCAGTGATGAGCATTGATGGGCAGCACTGATATCCAGCACAGACTGGCATCACTAAGGGCTATTGATTGGTGGCCCTAGTGGCCACTGATTGGTGGCCCTTGTGGCCACTGATTAGTGGAAGTGGTGGGCAATCATTGCTGGCACTGGTAGGCACTTAATTGTAATCAGGGCACTGATTACATACCTAGCTGTACCCTGTGAGGAGATGCCACTGATCAGCTCTCCTCACACTCTGTCCAAGTGAGGCAAGGAGCGCCGATTACTGGCATCTCCGAGTTTTACGTGTGACCGGCTCTGATTGGACATAGCCGATCACATGGTTAAAGAGCCGCAGCGGCAGGTCTTTACACAGATCGGGAACGTGTCGTGTCCTAGCAGCGCGGCCCATTCTGGGAGGCCGTCATATGATGTCCACCCAGAACGAGAGCTGCACTGCCCAGCCGTCATTTGACGATGGGCGGACGGCAAGTGGTTAAAGAGGGATGGGCTCCTTCCAGGCATACCTGCCCTTAATCTATCAATTATCATCATATATGTACTCCTGTTATGGACACTCTCATAATTAGAGTGCAGTGCTGGGGTGCCGTGACATGGCCGCTGCAACTTACGCATGTATTGCAAATGTGTGCAAGCTAAACCCCTTCGCTTTAACGTGAACTGTTAGACAAGGTCATTTGGTTTGTTTTAGGTTGGCTGGTAAGTGAGCTGGGAAGTTCTGTTTGTTGTTTTCAGATGGGGACACAGACTGCAGTAAAAACCTTATGGAAGTTTGAAAGCTATACACTGTTAGATTTCTCTAGTTCAGGCCCCAGGTTAGAAAGCAGTTGATTTCCCCAATCCATGCTAAACAGTGTAGATCAGGGATATGCAATTAGCGGACCTCCAGCTGTTGCAAAACTACAAGTCCCATCATGCCTCTGCCTCTGGGTGTCATGCCTGTGGCTGTCAGAGTCTTGCTATGCCTCATGGGACTTGTAGTTCTGCAACAGCTGGAGGTCCGCTAATTGCATATCCCTGGTGTAGGTGGAAGGAGGAATCTCCCCTCTCAGCTATCCTATTCACACAGCTGCAGCAGTCATTGCTATCAGAAACCTGAACAGTGATTGTATGAAGTGGGATGCAGTCACCGGCTGACTGATTTCCATCCAGCTCCTTTAACAAAAGTTGATAAAAATCAACTTTTTATCCAGCCAACTTGTGCCGATGGGGCCACAGCTTTCTTTTTGGATCATTTCCCAACTCAAAACAAAACTAAAAGGAAACAGATTGTTGAAGTCTGATTTTAGTATAACGGAAAGAACAGTAATAGAAGACGGCTAATCATGTATCAGCTAGCTTGTTAAACCTTCTAGACCAGGGGTTTTTAGGCATTTTAATCCATGGACACAATTAAGAAAAAAAAAGTGACCGTACTGGGACCTAAGATGAGAGGCATTACCGAAAATTGTTACCAAAGTGTCAGCAGATCTAATAAGAGATAATTAACAATAATTGTATAACATATTGCTGGCAGTCTTCACCATCTCTGTAAGCTTTTCTGTTCATTTTTATTAAATTCTCAAATAAAATGTATAGGAACATTTTGCATATGTAAATGTGTAGACAGATATCTAAGCTGTACTCTGGTCACACACATTCTATATATGTGTACCAAAGCATTGATGGCGCAGATGGTCAACATCTTCTAAAGCACTTATTTACTTTACTACTTTGCCTGAAAATGCTTCGTCAGAGATGTAGTAATGGGAAGAGAAGGATGGAGTACAGGCAAATGGGGAATAGTGGGTGTGAAAGAAGAGATGAGGGGGGAAGTCTGCAGTTAGGGGGACAGTTCATGTCCTGAGGTGCTATCAATGTTCTTGTGGTCTCGCCAATTTGAAGGTAGAGTAGACAGCTGCCAAAGTGTAAGGGGTAATTAACACCAGATCCAAGGAGACCACATTTTTTCAAAGAAGGCTAGTCTGTCATTTTATCATGGCAGTCATTACTGCCCCCCCCCCCCCCCCATTCCCTAGGAGCAGGGTGAGAATGGCGGTGGGGGGTGGGGCAGGCCAGAATCCAAGAAAAAGAAGAATATAAAAGAATTTAATATTTTGCAGAGAGGGTGGAGTGCAGAAAGGAGCTAAATTATAGTGAGGCTGGGTTCACACACACAGGCGATGCGGGAACCAGCGATTCCTGTACTAATTTGCAGGCACTGCTCTCTGCAAACTGCTGCGGGTGTCATTACAAAGTTAATGACACCCCCAAATCGGTTTGCAGTGCAAACTGTGAAATCAGACAGGAATCCTGATCTGCTCAGCAATGCGGTGCGAGACGCATGCAATGTCTGTGTTTGCACCAGTGTGACCCCAACCTAAAGGTCTGCTTTAGGCATCATCCAGGAGACTGGGTTTGACATCATGGGTATTGAGATTGAGATAAGTATTAATATTGATGATTTCCAGGTCTTTACAGTTTAGTAGCAGTAAAAAGTCAATGGTTTTAATTAAGCACTTGTAAGCCCCTCTCACCATTTCTATGAACTTAAAAAGGTTGTAAAAAACAAACAAAAAACCTCAAAAACCCTGCAAGACAAAGTCATAATGAAATACTTACCTTAGAACGAAGCTGTTGCAGCGGCGCCTGCACATGGCTGACATTTTCCCCAGAGTTTCTTCCGGGTTCGTGGGCTCCGAATCGGCCGGAGCCGAAATGACGTCGCTCCCAGGCATGCGCGTGGGAGCCGCCGTTCATGCCACGGGGCTTGGAAGGAACGGCACCCGTGGCCATTCCTTCAGACCGCATGCACCAGTGATGTCACAGGCTGCATGTAATGTAAATATCTTCTAAACTACACGTTTTAGGAGATATTTACACTACCTATAGGTAAGCCTTATTATAGACTTACCTATAGCTAAATGTTAGCAGATGAAGTTTACTTCCTCTTTAACTTAAGAGAAAAAAGGTCATTATATTTTCTTTTTCCCATGTTCAACTATAGCTGGGGTGTCTTCACCTCACAACCTTGTCTGTCTGTGTAGTTCCTTCCCCAATATGGGTCTGTGCTGTTAATCAAATTCCTTTTGGAAGGAGTAGTGGTGTGCTGGGCAGGAATATTTATTACAATTTCATCCCATAGAAAGGAATGATCTCTGTTGTACATTTAACTGCATTGCTTATAAGTTCAGTTTATGGTAGTATGCAATTTGAAATAAAAGTACCGTATATACTTGAGTATAAGTCGAATTTTTCAGCACATTTTTTTGTGCTGAAAGTGCCCCCCTCGACTTATACTCGAGTCAAGCACTTTTCTGCAGCAAAAAATTTCATTTTCCGAACCGACTTTGGGGCTCCGTATCTCAGGGCCACTTGGTGCTAGAAACCCCAAATTTGGTGTGCAAACCCAGTGGACCTGGTACCATAACATATCCAAAGCGTGGGTTCCTAGCACCAAGTGGCCCTGAGATACGGGGCCCCAAATCTGGTTCGGAAAATGTCATTCTCTGCTGCAGAAAAGTGCTTGACATTTTCTGAACTGATTTTTGGGGCCCTGTATCTCGTGGCCACTTGGTGCTAGAAACCCCAGCTTTGGAACTTTTATGGTGCTAGTTCCACTGGGTTTGCACACCAAATTTGGGGCCCCAAATTTGGTCAACTGTGTCTATCTGCAGCAATGTCATTTCGGGACCCTTTGGGTTCAGAGACCCCAAATTTTGGCTGCAGCTAGGGGGCATCTAGGAACCCTTAACTACCGAGTTTGAAGTTCAGGGGACCTATGGCTGCAAATGGGCACAGTGAGGCATGCAAATGGGCACAGTGATGCTGCAAATGGGCATTGTTGACCCTCTTTTCCACTTACAGTAGCTGTGCATTTCTCACCCTCGTCTTATACTCGGGTCAATAAGTTTTTCCCATTTTTTTTTTTTTTGTGGTAAATTAGGGCCTCGACTTATACTCGGAACGACTTATACTCGAGTATATACGGTATATCATTCACCACTGCTTTAATGTTTGGACAAACTATGCTACGTTTATTACACAGTCATGTGGTGACCCATCACTAATACTTCAGACTCCGTTTGGGTCCCAACCCATAATTTGAAGTGGTTGTCAACCTCAGACATGAAATATGAATATCCCTGTGTACCTGTCTCAATTAAGAGCATTAACCACTTAGACCAGGCCTCTTTTTCAGACTCGTCGTTTACAAGTTAAAAACGCGTTGTTTTTTTTTTGCTAGAAAATTACTTGGAACCCCCAAACATTACACTTTTTTTTTTTTTTCCCCTAACACCCTAGAGAATAAAATGGCGGTCATTGCAATACTTTTTGTCACACCGTATTTGTGCAGCAGTTTTACAAGAGCACTTTTTTTGGAAAAAATTCACTTTTTTGAATAAAAAAATAAGACAACAGTAAAGTTAGCACAATTTTTTTTATATTGTGAAAGATAATGTTACACTGAGTAAATTTATACCCAACATGTCACGCTTCAAAATTGCGGCCGCTCGCGGAATGGTGTCAAACTTTTTACCCTTAAAAATCTCCATAGGCGACGTTTAAAAAATTCTACAGGTTGCATGTTTTGAGTTACAGAGGAGGTCTAGGGCTAGAATTATTGCTCTCGCTGTAACGATCGCGGCGATACCTCACATGTGTGGTTTGACCACCGTTTTCATATGCGGGCGCTACTCACATATGCGTTCACTTTTGCGCGCGAGCTCATTGGGACGGGGCGCTTTAAAAAAATTTTTTTTATTTATTTGATTTTATTTATTTTTACACTGTTTAAAAAAAAAATGGGTCACTCCTATTCCTATTACAAGGAATGTAAACATCCCTTGTAATAGAAAAAAGCATGACAGGTCCTCTTAAATATGAGATCTGGGGTCAAAAAGTCCTTAGATCTCATATTTGGACTTAAATGCAATAAAAGAAGAAAAAAAAAAAATTTGTCATTTAAAAAAAATGAAGACAAAAAAAAGTTGCTTTTAAGACATATGGGCGGAAGTGACGTTTTGACGTCGCTTCCGCCCTGCTATGGTATGGAGACGGGTGGGGGCCATGTTAGCCTCACTCGTCTCCATACCCAGCCACGGATAGGACCCGATCGCCTCCGCCTCTCCCACACCGGCTCCGGTAAGCGGCGGAGGGTGTGGGAGAGCGGCGGAAGGTGGGGCCCCCCTCTCCCGCCGCCGATAACGGTGATCTTGCGGTGAATCCACCTCAGAGACCACCATTATCGTTAACCGAACCGCCGCCTGAAGAGATGGATATCTCGGTTGTGGCAGCAGCTGCTGCCATTACCAAGATATCCCTCTTCAAAGTTAGGACGTATATAGTCGTGCGGCGGTCAGAAAGTGGGTGATACTAAGGCCTCTTTCACACGAGGGATCCGTATGTCCGTTTTTCACCCTTCCGTTTTCGGATGAAAAACGGACATACATTCATCCCTATGGAGCGTCGGATGTCAGCGGTGACATGTCCGCTGACATCCGACCCGCTCCGATCCGAAAAGTGTAACGGAGGAAAAACCTACTTTTCCATCCGTTATCGGATCGGATGACGACGGACACTACGGACCGTCATCATCCGATCCCCCCATAGGGGAGAGCGGCGCTCTGACAGGTCCGTCGCTGCACAGTGTGCAGCGATGCACCTGTCATCTTCCTGCTCAGCGGGGATCGGCGGAGCTATCCCCGCTGAGCAAGCGGATGTTCACGGGGCGGATCATGACTGATCTGCCCCGTGTGAAAGAGCCCTAAAGCTTCGTTTTTTTTTTTGTTTGTTTTTTTTAAAATAACAAACATGTCATACCTCCACTGTGCAGCTCGTTTTGCACAGAGTAGCCCCGAACATCCTCTTCTGGGGTCCCTCGGCGGCTCTCGTGGCTCCTCCCCGCATTAGATAACCCCCTAGGAGAAGCGCTCCCCCAAGGGGGTTACCTTACGGGCACGCTCCCGAGTCATATATTCGGCATCCATAGAAGCGGAATGTATGACTCGGGCTGGTGCCCGGGTCATTGGATTTGATTGACAGCAGCGGGAGCCAATGGCTGCGCTGCTATCAATTATCCAATCAAAGCCGGGACTCCGTGGAGAGAAGGGCGGCGCGTAACCGCCGAGAAGATGAAGGGGCTCAGGTAAGTAAAACGGGGGGGGGGCTGGTGACTTCCATAGGATGCATTAAGGTGAAAAATCACGAGCCTTTACAACCCCTTTTAAGTATAATTTCTGTCTGCTGCTTTGTTCTTCTATCAGCATGAATCACTTCTGACAAGTTTTCCTGACCCCAAGAGAAAAAATGGTGACAGGGAAGGAGCTCCAGCACACAGCCTGTGTTTGACAGCCTCAGCTGTGTGAAAGGGGGGGGGGGGGGGTTGCCCATTCCCTTCCTTTGCTTTCCCTCCAACCAGCTCTCCTCACTGGGCTCTGCAGAGTGTAATTTTAGCTCTCTGCCCCCTTTTTTCTGACAGTTCAGACAAGCGTTATAAATTCTGTGTTTTGAATGACCGTAGGGAAGGGAGTACTGCAGATAAATGGGTACAACTTACATAGCAGGATTTTTTTCATCTCTATTGCCTGAGAATAGTCACTTTTACTGGGTATATGTAAGAATTTACAACCACTTTAAAGGAACCCTGTTCCTAACATCTAGTAGAAGCTGTATCACAATTGATTTTTGAAGAGTATCTCTCACTGCTGTTCATTGCACTCAGTTTAGGGTTGTAATGTTCTCTGTGATGGTACGACCATGTGACCCCCTTTAGTTCTTCGATTGTTATTTTCTGTGGGCTGTATGCTTTCCAACACAAGAATTGACTATGTACCTACAGATTAGATAACCTCTCCGTGTCCTACATGGATCAAAATGACCACTAACTGTTAGCAAGAGTTATTTTTACTCTGAAAGGTGTTGGGGAATAATTAGCTTGTTTTCTTTCGCGATCCATTCTTCTTTTTATCAATAATGGTTAGTCTCTCCAGGTGGCAGAAATGCTTCTCCTAGATGGCATGACCTACATTAATAACTTCTAACACAAATAGAATCTAGTGATAAAAATAAAAATTGGTGCAACAAACCGGAGTGTTCCCTGGTTGATTTGGATTCTGTATAATGTGTTAATTAGCTGTGCATTATTTACATGTGATCAGCACTGCAGCACGAGTTTGTGTTAAAATGGAAATCTTCTTTTCCCTTGATAACTCATCGCCAACATTTGTTGGCAAATGTAATATCTAATTTCTCATTTAAAGGAGATTTTTAGGTGAAAACAGTGGCACATTAAATGATTTGGACCTCTTATTTGTTACAGGTGTTGATATAATTTTTTTGTATAATCCTAAAGCAGGCCATACACGGTCGAATTTCGAACAAATTTTCTTTTCAAAATCAGAAAGTTCGTTTTTTTTGTGATCCGATGATGCCACCATTGATTTTCGAAATTCGGCCGACCAAGCCTTCAATTTCACTGCATGTTGCTACAGTAAAGAATTTTCTTGGCTGGGAATCTTCTTTTCTCTCCGTAAATTTTTCTTTTCTTATTACATTTCTCGCACGATTCTCCCATCATTGATTAGAAAATCGTTTGTTTTTCTAAAAATTTCCAACATGTCCGATTCCTCAAATTTGATTTCCACACGAAAATCGGCCGTTGTTGCAGCCCACTAATGATGCGAAATTCATACGAAAATTCTTTCATACGATTTTCGAAAGAAAATTCTTACGAAATTCGAACCGTGTATGGCCGGCATAAGATTGATACTTGTCGCTAATTGTAACCCCTTTTTTAGCCCTCCCCTATTGGGCTAAATCCCCTCTTCCCCTTTTTTCCTTTTTATTTCTATGCCTATGGTTACAGCAACAAAACCCAAAGGGGTAAAGGATTTAACATTGGTCGTTTAATGAATTTGACTGAATATTAGTGGTATACTTGCGATTCCCCCTCCCTCTTCCCAATGTTTCATATTGATATAGTGACAGCAACTTTTACGGCACTTTTAACGTACCCTTCAATCACATCCAGTGGCGGCTGGTGCGCCAATTTTTTGTGTGTGTGTGTGTGTGTGTGTGTGTGTGTGTGTGTGTGTGTGTGTGTGTGTGTGTGTGTGTGTGTGTGTGTGGGGACTGGCAAACAAACCACAAGCTGCCTCCCCCTACCGTTCAGTCAAACCCCTGTCACTGGCTCGTCCGCCCACCAGCCCCGCACTTGCCCCATCTAGGGTCGCGGGCAGCTTCGGCTCCTTCCTGCGTATCCTCAGCAGCTTCCTCCTTGGCGGCCAATATGGTCGCTTCTCCTCTCGACCAATCGGGTCCTGTGACCCGCTTACTGATTGGCTGGGAGGGGAATCCGGAAGACAATAGTAGATATTCGGTACTGTCACACAACTTTTTTTTTTATAAGCCAACACATTTCTGGAGTTCATTAATTGTTTACACCTTCCACAGTTCTGCACTTCTTTACCAACTTCTTGCCAGGCTTACGGTTTCCTCATCTGTAGGTGGTGGTTGTCTGTTGTTGGAGGGATGATCTACAAGCATTGAGCGTCTGGTTTAGTTTGTTGTAAAAGAGTGTTGCCAAACCACATACTTAGCAGATATTCATGTAGGCCTAAGGATGCAGGTGAAGTTAGTTGCCTTAAATTCAAAAGCCGCTTTCACATGGGCGATCAGATCGGCCCGTCGGTTTTTCAGGTGGACCTGATTGGACCATCCAGTCTCTTCTATTGAGTGGTGAAGGTCAGCGGACACATGTCTGCTGACACCCGCCGCCATCCGATCCTGTCCGTCAAACACAAGGGTTTAAGACCTATTCCCCATCTGTCTGTTGGATCGGATGGAAACAGACAGGAAATCTGTTTTCATCTGATTGCCCCATAGATGAGAGCGGGCTGTGTCGGTCTATGCTCTTCATAGCGGAGCGGAGATCAGCGGAGAGATCCCCCGCTGAGCAAGCAGATCCCACTTCATGGAGATGCCCATATGAAAGGGGCCTTACTACACCTTACCACCTTTTTGCCAAGCTTACTGTTCCTTTAGCTGTAGGTGGTGGTGGTTTTCTGCTGTTGGAGATATGACCTACGAGTGTCTGATTTTAAAGTTGTTATACATGAGTGTGGCCATAGGGATTAGTTGTGTTTTTTTTTTTTTTTTTGCTCTGAAATTGCTTTATGATAATTGACACGGATCAATGTGGTTAGTCTGCTTTTTTTTTCTTCCACGTCAGCCTTTGACAGTCTCTTCCCACAGAGCTCTACCTGTAGAAATGTATGAACTGGATTAACAGGTGCTTCACTTGTTATGAAATGAACTCCTTTGTCTTTCCAGGTATATGCTGTTGAAAAATGACAGTTAAACGTTTCACAGATTGTTAATTTGCATGTTTGGCTATATTGCTGTAGCAAAATTAAAATCGGAATTAATCTATCTCCTAAATAGGAGTATAAAACACTGCAGTGCTAATAAACAATTCCTAACTTAATTTTTCATATATATTTCACATTGATTTCCAGGTTTTTATGACACGTGTAAAATTAGGTTAGGGATTGTTTATTAGCACTGCACAGTTTTTTATACTTGCATGATTCACAGTGTGTGCCGGATTGCTGTAGGTTTGAGGGCTGAGCAATTTGCTGTGTGGTGATAATTGATATAATAATTGTTTTCCTAAAGGGGAAACTCTGCTCATATAAATTTATATACTTTTCTTGGTGTATGTAAACCCTAGAAACAAATGTCTCTTATTTGCTTCCTTTTGTTCTGTTGCATATACCAAAAAATACCTGTCGATCTTGTCAGAAATTTAGAGCTGTCCTGTGTTCCCTGCCTTTGAGTCTAATTAGCCCTTCCAGTTCTTATCGTGGGACTATAGAATGATATACTGCATAGACCCACCTGCTCTACTAATCAAAGGACAGCTGGGCAGGGCTGACACCTCTCAGTCCACAAAATTTCTCTGTCTTGCGAGCCCACAACAGAACTTGAGAGCAGAGTGCATTTTCAGCAGGCCAACAAATAATTTTTCCCATACAGGATCCTGAAACGGTTAAAACACAGGGAAATGTACATGTATTGCACCATATGTCCGGCACATGTTTTCTTTGCCCTGACATACACTTAAGCCCACCTCGCACCAAAATGTAAGGTCTGATAATTATATTGGTCTTCTCTCCTTAGGTCACCACATTCTTTTCCGATTTACCGTATATACTCGAGTATAAGCCGAGATTTTCTGCACATTTTTTTGTGTGCTGAAAATGCCCCCTCGGCTTAAACTCAAGTCCTCCTCTGCAGCCTAATCCCCCGGCCCTGTGATACATTCAGTCTAATCGCATGCCATGCCTCTGCCCCTTGATCGGCATTATCTCCTGGCGCTGTGCCCATCTGCAGTCTTATCCCCCGGCGCTGTGATACATTGTCTAATCAGGGGCCATGCAGTGTAACCAAACACCGCCTCCTCCTCGTCCGTGATAGGCTGAACACTGACTCACTGCTGGGAAACAGAGTCTGTGTTCCGTCATGGAGGACAACGAGGAGGAGGCGGCGCTTGGTTACACTGCATGGCCGCCAATTAGACTGAATGTATCACAGCGCCGGGGGATTAGACTGCAGATGGGCACAGCGCCAGGAGATAGTGTCGATCAAGGTACTTGAGACAGAGGCATGAGGCCGAGGCATGCAGATGGACACAGTGAAGCTGCAGATGGGCATTGTTGACCTTCTTTTGCACTTACAGTAGCTGCTGCATTCTCACCCTCATCTTATTCTTGAGTCAATAAATTTTCCCATTTTTTTGTGGTAAAACTGGGTGCCTCAGCTTATAGTCGGGTCGGCTTATACTCGAGTATATACGGTAAACACCCGTGGGAAATGTTAAAATAAATAAATAAAAAAATAACAGCAAAATAAAGAAAATTGGCGCTATCTAAATAAAATTAGATAAAAGTGAGACTAACAAAATTTAAGTGTAAATCTGTCTCAAGTTGCTAGCTCAAACACTTACAGTGCTCCACTCACTGCTATTTATAACCATCAATTGAATAATATAGTGTAGCGCAACTTCTTCTTAACAAATATATTTAATCTCATTAAGTGCAATAAAAATAATTGCATATGACAAAGTGCAATACAGTGCACAATTATGCAATCTAACAGTTCATTCAAAATGCATAATAGTCTAACATACGATCTATACAAAGTCCAATAATCCATAGCAAGATAGATCAAAGTAAGAGAAACACCCAGAGTGTCTTCAGATATATTTCATCTTATAGTGCTCATCCTTCACCAGCTGAAAAACCTGCTCACCTCAAACATGAAAAGAAATCGCCTTTTGTTATACTATGTTCCGGGTACAAGTCGGCAGAGACCAGCTCCTTAGTCCTCTTAATTGAATTCCGATGGCTCTATCCTCCAACTCCACCAGTATAAGTCACACTTCCCCCACAGGTAATATGTAAGATACAAGCGGCACAGACATGGTGTACTCCCGCTAAACAAACTTTTATTTCCGCATATACAGACATACACTTTCTAAAAACAGAGCTTGGTAAAAGCATTCAGTATCAGTAGGCCTTCTGAGGCAGCCCAATCACAAGACCGCAACGCATATAGGGAGGAGCCGAGCCCCTGACGTCATGTCGCGCACTCGCCCGGGAGACGGGGTTAGACTGATGATACCGAATGCTTTTACCAAGCGTGTTTGTACAGTGAGAGGAAAAAAAAAAATTTTCACCCCCCTGCTGATTTTGTACGTTTGCACATTGACAACGAAGTAATCAGTCTATAATTTTAATGGTAGGTTTATTTTAACAGTGAGAGACAGTATAACAACAAAAATATCCAGAAATGCATTTCAAAAATTTTATAAATTCATTTTGCATTTTAATGTGTAAAATAAGTATTTGACACCTTCTCAAAACATGACTTAGTACTTGGTGCCAAAACCCTTGTTGGCAATCAGAGACCTTTTATTGTAGTTGGCCACCAGATTTGCACACATCTCAAGAGGGATTTTGCCCCACTCCTCTTTGCAGATCCTCTCCAAGTCAATATATGGTTTCTAGGCTGACGTTTGGTAACTCGAACCTTCAGCTCCCTCCACATATTTTCTATGGGATTAAGGTCTGGAGACTGGCTAGGCCACTCCAGGGCCTCAATTCGCTTCTTCTTGAGCCACTCCTTTGTTGCCTTGGCCGTGTGTTTTGGGTCATTGTCATGCTGGAATACCCATTCATGACCCATTTTCAGTGCTCTGGCTGAGGGAAGGAGGTTCTCACTCATAAACCTCCTTCCCTGTCTACCGTCCCTTTTGATGCTATGAAGTTGTCTTGTCCCCTTAGTAAAAAAAACACCGACCAAAGCATAATGTTTCCACCATTTTTGACGGTGGGGATGGTGTTCTTGGGGTCATAGGAAGCATTCCTCCTCCTCCAAACACGGCGAGTTGAGTTAATGCCAAAGAGCTTGATTTTGGTCTCCCCTGACCACAACACTTTCACCCAGTTCTCCTCTAAATCATTTAGCTGTTCATTAGCAAACTTAAGACAGGTCTGTACATGTGCTTTCTGGAGCAGGCGGACCTTGCGGGCACTGCAGGATTTCAGTCCTTCATGGCGTAGTGTGTTATCAATTGTTTTCTTGGTGATTATGATCCCAGCTGCCTTGAGATCATTGACAAGATTCTCCTGTGTTGTTCTGGGCTGATTCCTCACCATTCTCACGATCATTGAAACTCCACGAGATGAGATCTTGCATGGAGCCCCAGACTGAGGGAGATTGACAGTTTTTTGTGTTTCTTCCATTTGCGAATAACCAACTGTTGTCACCCGCTCACCAAACTGCTTGGCGATGATCTTGTAGCCCATTCCAGCCTTGTGTAGATCTACCATCTTTGTCCCCAACATCTTTGGACAGCTCTTTGGTCTTGGCCATTTTGGAGAGATTGGAATCTAATTGCTTCTGTGGACAGGTGTCTTATACAGGTAACAAGATGAGATTAGGAGCACTCCCTTTTTAAGAGTGCTCCTAATCCCAGCTCGTTATGGGAGCCATAAATCTTGCTGATAGGGGATCAAATACTTATTTCACTCATTAAAATGCAAATCAATTTATAACTTTTTTTTAAATGCATTTTTGTTGTTCTGTCTCTCACTGTTAAAATAAACCTACCATTAAAATTTATAGACTGATCATTTCTTTGTCAGTGGGCAAAAGTACAAAATCAGCAGGGGATCAAATACTTTCTTCCCTCACTGTATATGTGGGAATAAAAGTTTAAAGGGGAAGTAAATTTTCTCTGCTAACATTTACCTATAATGAGGCTTCGCTATAGGTAGTTTAAATATCTCCTAAACGTGTACTGTTTAGGAGATATTTACATTACATGCAGCCTGTGACATCACTGGCACATGTGTTCTGAAGGAATGGTCATGAGTGCCGTTCCTTCCGAGCCCTGTGCCGTAAACGGCGGCTTCCACGCGGGAGTGACGTCATGGCGGCTCCAGTCAATTACAGAGCCTCAGCCCCCAAACCTGGAAGCAGGACGGGTGAAAATGGAAGAGGCTATAGCGCTGGAACAGCTTCATTTTAAGTTAAGTTTCACATAATGCAATGCATAGTAGCACATTATGACTACCTTGCAGGACGAAAAGAAAAAAAAAATGTCCAGCGGTATACAACTGCTTTAAGTGGGTCTGTACCTCTCCACATAGCCAACAGATCCCACTGTTCTCTTCTGCAAATGCAAATTTGTCGATTTGACAACGGCGTCCTCCTGTGCTTGTTGACATCCAGTACCATAGGTCCTCTCCCCCTGCGAGTGCATTGGAGCCCTATAGAACCGTGTGGTGTAAATCCAGCCTAAGCTGTCTTCTCCTCTAGAGCTGTAGGTGTTTGTAATCCAGTAACAGAAAAAGGAACCCCAACAAAGAAAGCGTTGTGACCTTTTATCAAAATATGAAATGCTTTCTCTTGTGTCTGTAAACATTATGAAGGATTTGACTACATTAACGGTATTGGTAAATTAATGTTCTCTTTTCTGCCTGCAGTTGTTTGACAGAGTGAGAGAAGAGCAACCACAATGTGCAGAGAAGCTGATTGCCGTGAGCAGCGAGCTCACCCAGCCGGAGCTGGACATGAAGAAGGAAGACCAAGACATGCTAATAGAGTGCATTGATATCTTGTTCCACTGTGCAGCCACAGTCCGCTTTAATGAATCACTTCGGTGAGTCTGAATCTTTGTAGATGTTCATAATTTTTTAGCTTCATTAACCACTTGACATCCAGAAAATTTAGCTACCTTCATGACCAGGCCATTTTTTGCGATACCGTAATGCGTTGCTTTAATTCACAACGCTGTATCCTTATAAAATGTATGTGTCCATGTACCACAAACACACACAAATGGAGCTTTCTTTTGGTGTTTTTTATTTTTTGTGCTATAAACAAAAAAAACCCAACAATTTTGAGAAAAAAAAAAAATACATTTTTTTCACTTTCTGCTATAAAACCCATCCAATAAAAAAAATGGAAAAAATCTAATTTCTTCATGAATTAAGGCCATTATGTATTCTGCTAAATATTTTTTGGTAAAAAAAAAATATCCCAATAAGCATATTGCTGGTTGATTAGTTGTTATTGATTGGTTTGAGTAAAAGTTTTATAGTGTACAAACTATGGGATATTTTTATTTTATTTATTACTAGTAATGGTGGCGATCATCGACTTAAAGCAGGACTTTAATATTGCGGCAGATATTCTGACACTTTTGGCACTTTTTTGGGGACCAGTCATACGAATACAGTAATCAGTGCTAAAAATTTGCACTGTCACTGTACTAATGACACTGGCTAGGAAGGGGATACCATCAGGGGCGAGTAAAGGGTTAACTGTGTGCCTAGCCTGTGGTTTACCATGCTATGTGTGCTGCTTTTACTAGGGGAAGAGATGGCATTTAATTCCTGATTTGCAGGGATACAAATTCCTTCCCTCCTGTCAGATTGGCTGCTTTGTTTGAACAGGCAGACTGCCATTCTGCCTCTTTGCTGAACAATCGGTGGGTGGTGTCCGACATCAGGTACCGTGCACCCGCCAATTGACTTCCGCTCTGTGTAATCAAAGCAGAAGTGAGCTAGCAGCAGGCGTATGCGTGCCTTTTGTAGTTCACACATCCCAAAAACATCAGCGATCCACCTCTATGTTTCACAGTAGAAATGGTGTAACTTTCATCATAGGCCTTGTTGACTCCTCTCCAAATTAAGCATTTATGGTTGTGTCCAAAAAGCTCAATTTCGCTCTCATCACTCCAAATGACTTTGTGCCAGAAGGTTTGTGGCTTGTCTCTGTGCTGTTTGACGTATTGTAACAGGGATACTTTGTGGCATTTGCGTAGCAATTGCTTTCTTCTGGCGACTCGGCCATGCAGCCCATCTTTCTTCAAGCGCCTCCTTATTGTGCATCTTGAAACAGCCACACCACATGTTTTCAGAGAGTCCTGTATTTCACCTAGTTATTTTTAGTTATTTGTGGGTTTTTCTTTGCATCCCGAACAATTTTCCTGGCAGTTGTGGCTGAAATTTTAGTTGGTCTACTTGACCGTGGTTTGGTTTCAACAGAACCCCTCATTTTCCATTCTTGGTTAGAGTTTGAACACTGCTGATTGGCATTCTCAATTCCTTGGCTATCTTTTTATATCCCTTTCCTGTTTTATACAGTTAAACTACCTTTTCCCGCAGATCCTTTGACAGTTCTTTTGCTTTCCCCATGACTCAGAATCCAGAAACGTCAGTGCAGCACTGGAAGAAATATGCAAGGGTCTGTCAGGAGTCCAGAAACTCATTGACCTTTTATACACACACACACTAATTACAAGCAAACAGATCACAGGGGAGGAGAATAACCTTTTAATAGCCATTTAGACCCCTTTGTGTCAACTTGTGTGCATGTTATCAGGCCAAAATCACCAGGGTATGTAAACTTTTGATTAGAGTCATTTGGGTAGTTTCTGTTTATAATTTATGATTTAAAAAGAGTAAACACAGTTGATAAATGGCTTCAGCCAAACACTAACCACGAGTGAAAGAAAAGTTTTTGTGTTATCATTCTCATGTCATATAGTCTCTGATAAATGGCCAAGAAATCATAAATTCTGCCAGGGTATGTGAACTTATGAGCACAACTGTTCATACATACAATATTTTTGCTGTTTATGTCCCTGCTTGGTAGACTTTCCCCCTCTATTTGTGCTGGTGACAAATATCACCAGGACAGGAATTAAAGAGAGATGTCCCCCACCAGGATTCAGGGAAATAAACTGACAGGAGTTTGCTCTATCCAGAACTCACTTTTAAAGAGTAACTAAACCCAACCACATATCTCCATTCATCACCATCAATCATTACATGTAAATGTACCCAAAAATAATAATTCTCTATTTGAATATAAATTGAAACCAAAATTAAACCGTTCGTCAAGCCCTTTGTAAAGGAGGCCTGCTCTTTACTTTCTGATAGCTTCATTTGGCCATTCCCCACATCTTTCCAAATCCCGCACATGCGCAGTATGCCTCTTTGGTCTATCAAGCTACTGTTACACTGGTACATTCCTCAAAGCATGCATGGAAACCAGTGTGCTGCTCCCCCTCTTAGTATGGAGCATGACCCACTGTAAACAGAAACTGTGGATCAGTGACACTATCCCACTCCCTACTCACTTTTAGCATTGTACAGGTAGCTTGTTCCACCTACTAATTCCCTTGTGACTTTGTGCTTCAAGGTATGTGACCTGTCAGTTGAGAAGGGAGACAATAGCCAAAGACTTCCAGGTGCTCAGTTGTGGCAACACAGTCCTAGCTTTGAGCAGATCAGAGCTGCTGTTCTCATCTGCAGGCGTTGCTCTGCAAGACTGTACTATAAGAACGTGGAATATGTTGTGGTGTTGGATGGATAATACCCACACCTATCTGTGAAATAAAACCAGCGAGCATTCCAAAAGTGAAGCAATGAATTGCTACTCATCAAATAGAGTAGAGAAACCTGTTTAGGGAAAAAAAGTCGGTTTTAAAGAATATACCCTAGGTGATTGTATAGGTGCATTGTCAAATAATACAAACTGCATCCCAACAAACTATTGCTGCTATATCGCTATAAACCTACAGACCGTGTGCTACTGTTAATTACCACCTTCTCCCCTGCAGTGTGCGCCATTCATAAATGGCACCTTCTCCCCTGCAGTGTGTGTCATTGATAAAGAGCCAGTCCAGGCTGGGGAAGGTTTGCAAACATATGGTCTGGATCTACCCAGGAGCCTGGATCGGAACCTGGCTCAACCCCTCGGTGAGCCTGAGCCAGCCAGCCTGAGGTGGGGTGGACAGATGTAACAATAGGGAGATGCTGTATCCACCTAGGTAAGTAAGATTTAAAAAAATAAAATAAAAAAAACCCCCAAACTCCTCTTTTAAAGTGGAACTATACTCTCTTTCAATACACCATCCTGGAACTCCCTTGCGGTTTTCAATTGCCAGCCTCTGTTGTTGGCTGCGCCAAGATGACGTCGCTCATGCATGCTTACCTTAAGTACCTTAGTATGCTGCAGTCTTCAGAGCCTCTCTTTACACTATAAATGACGGGCGAATAGCCAGTGTAATGCATTTTAAGAAGTAAAACTACATTGGCTTAAACTGCCATGTCTTAATGGAGAGTTGAGTTGCCTGTGGAGGGTGCTTATTGAGCCGGTGGCTATACTGGCTGAATGGACCGAGGTGTAAAGGAGATAGGTCAAATACTTGAAACAGAACACAGGCTCTTCTGAAGTGCATATATGATGACGGGGAACATTCTGACAGGAGCCAGTACTAAGGACAGTCTTCTTCCTATATTGCTACACAGTGACACATACTGTGGATGCGTTTAACCCCAGGCGGGGAAGAAGAATCTGGTGAGTGCAGCCGTAATAGGAACACGAACTAAGACATGCACGGTGTGTTCACTCACTGAAAAGTCCATCAGACTAGAAAGAGGATTTTTTTTTTCAAGGGCACAAGAGCACTCTATAATTCATAATCTATTTTTATTATTGAGTAATTTTGGTGTTTTCCTGAAGATTTTTCATTAATTTTTTTTATTAGTTTTATTTGAAATGGACAATATAGAAATGCAGACATAGAAAACCTGCCTGTTGTTGGTTTAAAACAATAAAAATAGCACTTCAGAAAGTCTCATGTAAGCATATTAATTGCAATTGCACCTTAGATTGTTTCAGTATGCACAACAATTTTATTTAGTGTTTTATTTTTATTTTTATCCCAATGGGTATCATATACAAGCATATCAATTGTAATTGCACCTTAATTGTTTCAGTATGCACAATCGTTTTTATAGTGCTTTATTTTATCCTAACGGGCATTACTTTGTTTGATTTTAGTTTTAATGCAAGACCACACGGTTTAAGTAATTTTTGGTTTGGTTTTATTTGGCAACACACAATTGATACACATTGGTAACACTCATAATTTACACGGTGTAATATCATCTTGGTCTTTAGGATTTTTCCAAAGGAAGCAGCTTATGTATTTTTACACCACTATGTGTTAGCAGGAGAACAGCACCATACCTACTTTGTTTTCTTATCAAAAAACCTTCTGTGTTGTTCCTCTCTTCCTCCACAAAGGGCAGATTGATAGCAGCGGGAACCATTGGTTCCCGCTGCTGTCAATTAAACCCTATAATAAGTAGGTGGCGGCGCAAAGCCCTTCTGCCCTCGTCAATGGGTGTGGGCAGTGGGGATCGGGAGCGAGCCTACACGAGCACCCCCCCCCCCCCCCCGGCAAGAGGTTTTCTGGAGGGGGGTTTACATGGAAGGGGGGAGGAGACGGGAGTACTGGCAGAGGACCCCAGAAGATGCGAATCGGGGCCGCTCTGTGCTCTGAACCCTTCATATATCAGGTAAGTATAACATGTTTTTAAAAAATAAAGGTTTAACCACTTCCTGCCCAGCCTATAGCAGAATGACGGCCGGGAAGTGGTTCAGTTATCCTGACTGGGCATCATATGACGTCCAGCAGAATAAGACGCGATAGCGCGCCTGTGGGGGCGCGCAGCGCGGCGATCGGTGGTGTGGTATGTCAGTTTGACACACCGCATCACCGATCTCCGTAAAGAGCCTCTGATGGAAGCGCTTTACCACATGATCAGCCATGTCCAATCACGGCTGATCACAATGTAAGTAAGTAGAGGAGAGCCGATCGGCGGCTCTCCTGACAGGGGGGGGGGGGGGTCTGTGCTGAATGTTTATCAGTGCAGCCACCCCCCCCCCCCCACATGGATTCCCGCCCAGCACTACCAGGGATACTGACAGGACCACCACGGATGCCCACAAAGGAACCCCAACAGGTATGCCACTCTAGACCACCAGGGATATGCCAAGGCAGCTGCCAATCAGTACCCATTATTTTTGCCTGCCAGTGCCATCAGTGATGCCTATCAGTGCAATCTATCGGTGCCACCCATCAGTGCCCAGCAGTGCTGCCTATCAGTGCCCACAGTGCCGCCCATCAGTGCAGCCTTTCAGTGCCCACCAGTGCCACTTATGAGTGCCCATCAGTGCTGCATATTAGTGCCACCCATCAGTGCCCAGCAGTGCTGCCTATCAGTGCCCTCAGTGCCGCCTATCAGTGCGACCCATAAGTACTCATCAGTGCCACCTATGAGTGCCCATCAGTGCCGCCTATCAATGCCCATTAGTGCAACCTATCAGTGCCACCTAATTGGTGCCGCCTTATCAGAGCCCATCAGTGAAGGAGAAAACATTTTTTTTACAAAATTTTATAACAGAAACAAAGAAGGTTTGTTTATTTTTCAAAAATTTCGTTTTTTTTTAAATTTGTTTAGCAAAAAAATAAAAACCGCACTGGTGATCAAATACCACCAAAAGAAAGCTCTATTTGTGGGAACAAAATGATAAAATGTTGTTTGGGTACAGTGTAGCATGACCGAACAATTGTCATTTAAAAAAGTGACAGCGCTGAAAGCTGAAAATTGGCTTGGGCAGGAAGGGGGGTAAGTGCCTAGTATTGAAGTGGTTAATATCACTTTACGGTAATGAGGAACTAAAAGTCCTAGCCTGTCCTATCTGTAGACTAGCTAGACGTTTGTAAATTATTAGAAGCTGTAATTCCCGTTGGGCTGATCTTTTAGCTGTTACCTTCAACAGATTTATTTCCATACTTGCTTTCCCTCTCACTTGCCGTCTGTTGGCATTTTGCTCATTCTGCTAAGTAATAAAGTTAATGGCCTCCCTATCTCTCTTCATAGTCGTCTCCTTTTCTCCTACTTGCGCATGTGAGCTAATCTTGCCGAGCTGAATGGCAAATGCTTGGCTTTCAGATGGCGCCCTGTTGGAGACATCACTTCAGATCATGTCTATATGTCTGGCCTCACTTGGAGGAAGTTAATGAGCAAATTCTTGGCATTGGAGACATTTGCTAGATCAGGAGGATTCAAATGAGAAAAAGTACTGGTGCCTGCACAATACAGCATTCTTCTGGCATGATCAAGCTCTAAAAGTCTCTGCCCTGCCTTATACAGTACCTTGAAAAAGTATTCATACCCCTTGACATTTTCCACATTTTGTCATGTTGCAACAAAAAACATAAATTTATTTTATTGGGATTTTATTTGATGGACCAACACAAAGTGGCACATAATTGTGAAGTGGAAGGAAAATGATAAATGGTTTTGAATATATTTTTTCAAATAAATATCTGAAAATTCAGCCCCCTTTACTCTGATACCCCAAACTAAAATCTCATGGAACAAATTGCCTTCAGAAGTCACCTAATTAGTAAATAGAGTCCACCTGTGTATAATTTAATTTCAGTATGAATACAGCTGTTCTGTGAAACCCTCAGGGGTCTTTTAGAGAACCTTAGTGAACAAACAGCATCATGAAGGCCATAGAACACACCAGACAGGTCAGGGATAAAGTTGTGGAGAAGTTTTAAAGCAGGGTTGGGTTACAAAAAAAATATCCCAAGCTTTGAACATCTCAGGGAGCACTGTTCAATCCATCATCTGAAAATGGAAAGAGTATGGTACAACTGCAAACCTACCAAGACATGGCCGTTCACCTAAACTGACAGGCCGGGCAAGGAGAGCATTAATCAGAGAAGCAGCCAAGAGGCCCATGGTAACTCTGGAGGAGCTGCAGAGATCCACAGCTCAGGTGGGAGAATCTGTCAACTATTAGTTGTGCACTCAAAAAATCTGGCCTTTATGGAAGAGTGGCAAGAAAAAAAAGCCATTGATTAAAAAGAAAACCATAAGAAGTCATGTTACCAGTTTGCAAGAAGCCATGTGGGGGACACCGCAAAGGAAGAAGGTGCTCTGAATGAATGAATGATTTGTATAGTGCTGCAAATGCAAACTGAATCGCCTCAAGGCACTAGATCCGTCCTGTTGTCCAGCTTCTTAGAAGAGGTAGGTCTTGAGTTTTTTTCAGAAGGCCTGATGGTTTTCTTCCATGCGGATGTAAGTTGGTAGAGCGTTCCATAGCTGTGATCCTTGGACTGCGAATCTTCGTTCTCCCTTTGTTTTGTAGCGGGGTTTGGGAATAAGGAGGAGGTTTTGGTTAGGAGATCGACGACTGCTATTGGGTGTGTAGAGTTTTATTTTCTCGCATAGGTATTGAGGAGCGTTTCCTTGTATGCATTTGTGGGTGAGGCAGAGGGTCTTGAAAGTGATTTGATTCTTTACGGTTAGCCAATGTAGGCTCCTCAGGGAAGGGGACATGGATTCCCAGGGTTTTTTTCCTGTTAGCAGTCTTGCCGCCGTGTTTTGGATGAGTTGTAAGCGCGCAAGCTGATATTGGGGTAGTCCTATGTAGAGGGAATTTGCGTAGTCGAGTCTGGAATTAATGACTGTTCCAACTACTGCTGCTTTGTCCTCTTCTGGAACGAAGGGGATGAGTCTACGTAGCAGGTGGAGGAGATGGTGGGATCCGCTGACTACTGATCCTATTTGTGCATCCATTGTCATTTCTGAGTCAAAAATGACTCAGACTCTCTTGGCTTTGGTGCTTGGAGAGATGGTCTGTCCAAAGATGGTGGGAGGTGTCCATGGGGTCTTAGTTTTGGGGTTTTGGCTTGCGTGTAGTAGGAGAAGCTCTGTTTTTGATCCGTTGAGTTTGAGGGAGCTAGTGGTCATCCAGTCGTCTATCAAAGTGAGGCATTTTTCTAGTCACTGATGATGGTTTTGTCCGGTGATGCGAAAGTAGAGTTGCGTGTCATCAGCGTATGAGTGGAAGCAGAGGTCCGATTTTTTTTGATGATTTGAGGAGTGGGCGGATGTAGATGTTGAAGAGCACTGGTGACAAGGGTGAACCCTGAGGGACTCCACAAAAGATTGCACGGGTTTCAGAGGTGAATGCTCCTAGTTTCACTGTCTGAGAGCGATTTCCTAAGAAGGATGCGAACCATTGTAGATCTGAATCTGTGACTCCTGCTACTTCTGTGAGGCGGATGAGTAGAGTATTGTGGTCCATTGTATCGAACACTGCACTGAGGTCCAACAGTACCAGGAGACATGATTCTCCGTCATCAGCTGCTTGGAGGGCGTTGTCCCATATTTTGAGAAGTGCCGTTTCTGTGCCATGGCCTGGGTGAAAGCCTGATTGCAGAGGGTCCAAGAGTTTGTGTGTGTCCAGGTGGTGTTTGTAACTGTTGTATTACTGCTTTCTCCATAATCTTGGAGATGGTGTTTACTGTTTGTTATCAGTCTGCGGTAGTTAGGGTCGAGGTTGGGTTTCTTTAGCAGGGGTTTGAGGATGCCATGCTTGAGGGCGATCAGAGCAGTCCCTTCTTTGAACGACTGATTTATGAGGTGTGTTTTATAGTAGGAGCCAAGATGTCGGAACATTCGTTCAGGAGTTTTGTGGGAATGATGTCGTTTGGTGATGTGCTGTCTCTGAGGCTTCTGATGATGATTTTGTGATGTCAGTGGTGATTGGGATGAGCGAAAAATTTGGTGATTGTGTGACGTTCGTATCGATTTTTTTTCTTTTTGCTTTAGTTGAATGAGGTTGGTTGTTTTTTCTGTTGAATTGTTTTCCGGTTCCGATAACTCATTGCAGAATTCTTGGGTTTCGTTTCCTGGAGGCTCTAGGTAGGTAGCGTTCATAGTCTTGGCGACTATTTTGAAAAGTTCCCGAGGGCGGTTTAAGGCTGTTGAGATGGTGTTTGAGAAATGTTCTTTTTTTACTTTTGAAGATTGCTTTGTGATATTTCTCCGTGAGTCCTTTGTAGTTTGTGTGGTTTTCCTTTGTGGAATTTCTTCTCCAGGCTCTTTCAGGTCTTCTGTGTTCCTGCTTTAGTAAAGTAATAGTGCCATTAAACCATCCAGAGTTTATTTTTGGTCAGATGAGAAATTTTTGGCATAAAAGCAAAACTCTCTGTGGGGAAAAACTAACACTGCACATCACCCTGAACACACCATCCCCACCGTGAAACATGGTGGAGGCAGAATCATGTTGTGGGGATGCTTTTCTTCAGCAGTGACAAGGAAGCTGGTCAGAGTGGATAGGAAGATGGATGGAGCCAAATACAGGGCAATCTTAGAAGAAAACCTGTTATGCCGCGTACACACGACCGGACTTTACGGCATACTTGGTTCGGCGAACCGGAGTCCGTCGGACAATTCGATCGTGTGTGGGCTCCAGCAGACTTTTTTTCCCCAAAAGTTTGATGGACCTAGAAATGAAACATGTTTCAAATCTTTTTGACGGACTCGAGTCCGGTCGAAAAGTCCGCTCGTCTGTATGCTAGTCCGACCAAAAAACGACGCTAGGGCAGCCATTGGCTACTGGTTATGAACTTCCTTGTTTTAGTCCGGTCGTACGTCATCACGTACGAATCCGTCGGACTTTGGTTGATTGTGTGTTGGCAAGTCCGTTCATTCGGAAAGTCCATTGTAAAGTCCGTCAAAGTCCACCGGACAAAGTATGCCGTAAAGTCTGGTCGTGCGTACGCGGCAAAAGAGTTTGCAAATGCACGCCACGCTTTGCACATATTTATTTGTAAAAAAAAAAAATTGTGAACGATTTATCATTTTTCTTCCACTTCACAATTAAGTGCCACTTTGTGTTGGTCTATCACATAAAATCCCAATAAAATACATTTACATTTATGGTTGTAACATGAGAAGATGTGAAAAAAATTTCAAGGGGTGTGAATACTTTTTCAAGGCACTGTATATACAGGAAACATCCACAATTCAGTATTTGTCATCCAGGTCCCTGTAAAATTTGACCCATGGCACTATTTTTCTGCTATATTAAGATTCCAACTAAGAAGCTGAGAATGTTCCTGCCCAACATTTGTGTTATCCGAATATTTCTTTTGATAATTTTCACAGTTTTGCTCTTGCTGAGAAAAGTAACACGTTTGCTTTAATTATCCATCTTCCTAGCAGAATATACTCCCATTTCCTTTGCTCCACCACGGCTCTGTTCAGCTACTGGGAGAAAAGCATGTATTCTACAGTATATGTCTGGGCATGGAGTACCATGTGGCTGACGTCATGTGATGGCACTAAACATCAGAGCCTATCAAATGGGGAGTGTCCACAGCCCTGTATATGCAATAATTAGAGTTATTATTCTTCATTTCATATCATGACAGATAAGGACCTTTTTGTATTCTGAGAGGTATGGACTCCAGAGAGAGTTATCATTTTGTCCCTGTACCTCATCTGGAATATGCAGTTCAGTTTTTGCCATCTATTCACAAAAATAATATTGGGGGACTGGAGAAAGTGCAGAGAAGGGCAACCAAATTGAAGAGGCATTGAGGAGCTCAACTATGAGGAAAGATTAGAGGAAAGAAGTTTATTCTCTCTTGAGAAGAGGAGATAAGGTGGGGGGGGGGGGGGGGGGGTGGTATGATCAGAATGTACAAATACATAAGGGATCTATATAGTGAACTTGGTGTCTAATTATTCACTTTAAAGTCATCACAACGGACAAGGGGACACTCTTTCCGTCTGGAGGGAAAAAGTTTTCATCTCCAAATACGGAAAGGTTTCTTCACAGTAAATGCTGTGAAAATGTGGAATAGACCCGAACCTCTTTCTGAGATTTGTTGTTTACACGTTAAAAACTGTTTTTTTTTTGCTAGAAAATTACTTAGAACCCACAAACCTTATACTTTTTTTTTTCTAACACCCTAGAGAATAAAATGGCGGTCGTTGCAAGTGCACTTTGTATTTTTTCTATTAAAAAAAAACAAAAAAAAAAACTTTTTTTGAATTAAAAAATAAGACAACAGTAAAGTTAGCCAATTTTTTTTTATATTGTGAAAGATAATGTTACGCCGAGTAAATTGATACCCAACATGTCACGTTTCAAAATTGCGCCCTCTTGTGGAATGGCGACAAACTTTTACCTTTAAAAATTTGCATAGGCGACGTTTAAAAAATTCTACAGGTTGCATGTTTTAACCACTTGCCGACCGGGCCATAGCCGAAAGACGGCTGCAGCGCGGTCGGCTAGTTCTGGGTGGACATCCATGGACGTCCTCCCAGAATACTGCTCTCGCGCGCCCCCTGGGGCGCGCACCCGAGAACTTCCGTGACCGCCGGGTCCAGAGGACCTGGCTCATCACGGATCACGGTAAACGGCCGCTGATCGCGGCCGTTTACCATGTGATCGCTCCGTCAAATGACGTGGCGATTACATGTCAACAGACCGGCGTCATCTCATGACGCTGGTTCCTCCCTCCCCTCTCTGTACCGATCGGTACAGTGCGAGGGGAGAGGGGGAGGGATCGGATGGCAGCACCGCTGTGGGCTGCATGTGTAGTGCCCACAGCGGTGCTCAGTGACAATTGCAGTCACATCCATCCATCCCTCCATGCTCAGCCATCCCTGCAATATACCCTGCAATACTCTGCATAATACCCTGCAATACTCTACATAATACTCTGCATAATACCCTGCAATACTTTGCATAATACCCTGCAATACTCTGCATAATACCCTGCAATACTCTGCATAATACCCTGCAATACTCTGCATAATACCCTGCAATACTCTGCATAATACATTGCAATACTCTGCATAATACCCTGCAATACTCTGCATAATACTCTACATAATACTCTGCATAATACTCTGCATAATACCCTGCAATACTCTGCATAATACCCTGCAATACTCTGCATAATACCCTGCAATACTCTGCATAATACTCTGCATAATACCCTGCAATACTCTGCATAATACCCTGCAATACTCTGCATAATACCCTGCAATACTCTGCATAATACCCTGCAATACTCTGCATAATACCCTGCAATACTCTGCATAATACCCTGCAATACTCTGCATAATACCCTGCAATACCCTGCATAATACCCTGCATAATACCCTGCATAATACTCTGCATAATACTCTGCATAATACTCTGCATAATACTCTGCAATACTCTGCATAATACCCTGCAATACTCTGCATAATACCCTGCAATACTCTGCATAATACCCTGCAATACTCTGCATAATACCCTGCAATACTCTGCATAATACCCTGCAATACTCTGCATTATACCCCGCAATACTCTGCATTATACCCCGCAATACTCTGCATTATACCCCGCAATACTCTGCATTATACCCCGCAATACTCTGCATTATACCCCGCAATACTCTGCATTATACCCCGCAATACTCTGCATTATACCCCGCAATACTCTGCATTATACCCCGCAATACTCTGCATTATACCCCGCAATACTCTGCATTATACCCCGCAATACTCTGCATTATACCCCGCAATACTCTGCATTATACCCCGCAATACTCTGCATTATACCCCGCAATACTCTGCATTATACCCCGCAATACTCTGCATTATACCCCGCAATACTCTGCATTATACCCCGCAATACTCTGCATTATACCCCGCAATACTCTGCATTATACCCCGCAATACTCTGCATTATACCCCGCAATACTCTGCATTATACCCCGCAATACTCTGCATTATACCCCGCAATACTCTGCATTATACCCCGCAATACTCTGCATTATACCCCGCAATACTCTGCATTATACCCCGCAATACTCTGCATTATACCCCGCAATACTCTGCATTATACCCCGCAATACTCTGCATTATACCCCGCAATACTCTGCATTATACCCCGCAATACTCTGCATTATACCCCGCAATACTCTGCATTATACCCCGCAATACTCTGCATTATACCCCGCAATACTCTGCATTATACCCCGCAATACTCTGCATTATACCCCGCAATACTCTGCATTATACCCCGCAATACTCTGCATTATACCCCGCAATACTCTGCATTATACCCCGCAATACTCTGCATTATACCCCGCAATACTCTGCATTATACCCCGCAATACTCTGCATTATACCCCGCAATACTCTGCATTATACCCCGCAATACTCTGCATTATACCCCGCAATACTCTGCATTATACCCCGCAATACTCTGCATTATACCCCGCAATACTCTGCATTATACCCCGCAATACTCTGCATTATACCCCGCAATACTCTGCATTATACCCCGCAATACTCTGCATTATACCCCGCAATACTCTGCATTATACCCGCAATACTCTGCATTATACCCCGCAATACTCTGCATTATACCCCGCAATACTCTGCATTATACCCCGCAATACTCTGCATTATACCCCGCAATACTCTGCATTATACCCCGCAATACTCTGCATTATACCCCGCAATACTCTGCATTATACCCCGCAATACTCTGCATTATACCCCGCAATACTCTGCATTATACCCCGCAATACTCTGCATTATACCCCGCAATACTCTGCATTATACCCGCAATACTCTGCATTATACCCCGCAATACTCTGCATTATACCCCGCAATACTCTGCATTATACCCCGCAATACTCTGCATTATACCCCGCAATACTCTGCATTATACCCCGCAATACTCTGCATTATACCCCGCAATACTCTGCATTATACCCCGCAATACTCTGCATTATACCCCGCAATACTCTGCATTATACCCCGCAATACTCTGCATTATACCCCGCAATACTCTGCATTATACCCCGCAATACTCTGCATTATACCCCGCAATACTCTGCATTATACCCCGCAATACTCTGCATTATACCCCGCAATACTCTGCATTATACCCCGCAATACTCTGCATTATACCCCGCAATACTCTGCATTATACCCCGCAATACTCTGCATTATACCCCGCAATACTCTGCATTATACCCCGCAATACTCTGCATTATACCCCGCAATACTCTGCATTATACCCCGCAATACTCTGCATTATACCCCGCAATACTCTGCATTATACCCCGCAATACTCTGCATTATACCCCGCAATACTCTGCATTATACCCCGCAATACTCTGCATTATACCCCGCAATACTCTGCATTATACCCCGCAATACTCTGCATTATACCCCGCAATACTCTGCATTATACCCCGCAATACTCTGCATTATACCCCGCAATACTCTGCATTATACCCCGCAATACTCTGCATTATACCCCGCAATACTCTGCATTATACCCCGCAATACTCTGCATTATACCCCGCAATACTCTGCATTATACCCCGCAATACTCTGCATTATACCCGCAATACTCTGCATTATACCCCGCAATACTCTGCATTATACCCCGCAATACTCTGCATTATACCCCGCAATACTCCGCAATTTTTAACCAGTTCCCGCCCACAGTCATATGACGTCCTTGACTTTGAGCGGGGATATCTGAATGATGGGTGCAGCTACAGGCATCATTCAGATATCAGCTTTTTCAGCCGGCGATTTCCTACACCATAAGAATGATCATAGCGGCTGTTCCACTGCTTGATCGTTCTCATGGGAGGCGAGAGGGGACGCCCCCCTTCCCGCCACCCTCCGGTGCTTCTACCGACTCACCGCTACGATCGAAGCCAAGATCGTTTTTTTTTTTTTATTTCAGGCTTCCCAGCCTAGAGGTGAGATGTGGGGTTTTATTGACCCCATATCTCACTGTAAAGAGGACCTGTCATGCCATATTCCTATTACAAGGATGTTTACATTCCTTGTAATAGAAATAAAAGTGATCAAAAAAATTTTTTGGGGGAAAAAAGTTTCAAACTAAAATAAATAAAGTAAAATAAACAATAAAAAAAAATATTTTTTTTTAAAGCACCCATGTCCGTGTGCTCGCATGCAGAAGCGAACACATACGTAAGTCCCGGCCACATATGAAAATGTGAAGTATTACTGCGAACGTTGGAGCGAGAGCAATAATTTTGGCCCTAGACCTCCTCTGTAACTCAAAACATGTAACCAGTAAAAATTTTTAAAGCGTCACCTATGGAGATTTTTAAGTAGCGACGTTTGGCACCATTCCACGAGCGTGTGCAATTTTGAAGGGTGACATGTTAGGTATCTATTTACTCGGCGTAACTTCATCTTTCACATTATGCAAAAATATTGGGCTAACTTTACTGTTTTGTTTTTTTTTTAAAGCACAAAACTTTTTTTTTTCCCAAAAAAAACGCGTTTGAAAAATTACTGCGCAAATACCGTGCGAGATAAAAAGTTGCAACAACCGCCATTGTATTCTCTAGGGTCTTTGCTAAAAAAATATATATATAATGTTTTGGGGTTCTATGTAATTTTCTAGCAAATAAATTATTATTTTTACATGTAGGAGAGAAATGTCAGAATTGGCCTGGGTGCTCCAGAACGCCTGGAGATGCTCCCCTGCATGTTGGGCCTCTGTATGTGGCCACGCTGTGTAAAAGTCTCACACATGTGGTATCGCCATACTCGGGAGTAATAGCAGAATGTGTTTTGGGGTGTAATTTGTGGTATGCATATGCTGTGTGTGAGAAATAACCTTCTAATATGACAAAAATTCTTGATTTTGCAAAGAATTGTGGGAAAAGATGACAATTTCAAAAAAACCTCACCATGCATCTTTCTAAATACCTTGGAATGTCTTCTTTCCAAATAGGGGTCATTTGGGGGGTATTTGTACTTTTCTGGCATGTTAGGGTCTCAAGAAATTAGATAGGCTGTCAGTACTTCAGTTGTGATCAATTTTCAGATGTTGGCACCATAGCTTTTGGACTCTCTAACATTCACAAAGACCAAATAATATACACCAAGTTGTACTTATTTTTACCAAAGATATGTAGCAGTATAAATTTTGGCCAAAATTTCCGAAGAAAAATTACTAATTTGCTAAATTTTATAACAGAAACAAAGAAAAATTCATTTTTTTTACCAAATTTTCAGTCTTTTTTTCTTTTATAGCGCAAAAAATAAAAAAACCCAAACGGTGATTAAATACCACCAAAAGAAAGCTCTATTTGTGTGAAAAAAAGGACAAAAATTTCATATGGGTAAAGTGTTGTATGACTGAGTAATTGTCATTCAAAGTGTGAGAGCACCGAAAGCTGAAAATTGGTCTGGTTAGGAAGGGGGTTTAAGTGCCCAGTGGTCAAGTGGTTAAGTTACAGAGGAGGAATTATTGCTCTCGCTCTACCGATCACAGCGATACCTCACATGTGTGGTTTGAACATAGTTTTCATATGCGGGCGCTAGTCATGTATGCGTTCGCTTCTGCACGCGAGCTCGTCGGGATGGGGCGTGTTTAAAAAAAAAAAATGCTTTTTCTTATTTATTTTACTTTTTTTTTTTTTTTTACAGTTTAAAAAAAAAAAAAGTCACTTTTATTCCTATTACAAGGAATGTAAACAAAAAGACCTCAGATCTCATATTTACATTAAAATGCAATAAAAAAAAAAATTGTCTATAAAAAAAAAAAGAAAAAAAATGGCCCTTTTAAGAACTATGGGCGGAAGTGACATTGATGTCGCTTCCGCCCTGCAATGATATGGAGACAGGTGGGGGCCATCTTCCCCCTCACTCATCTCCATGTCAGGCCACGAGAAGGGCGCAACTGGCTCCGGCAAGCAGCGAAGGGCACCGGATCCCGGCGGGAGGAGGGGGCCCTCTCCCGCTGCCGATGAAAGTGATCTTGCGGCAAATGCGCCACAGAGACCACTTTTATCTTGTTTTATCTTGTAGCTGACCACCCGCTGAAGAGGTTACCGGGGTTATGGCAGCTAGCTGCTGCCATAGCAACAATATCCTCCTTCAAACAGCCCACGTAAAACTGCGGTCTGTAAGTGGTTAAAAAAGGCCTGGATTCTTTCCTAAATGTACATAATATAACTGGGTACTGACATTTTATAGGTAAAGTTGATCCAGGGAAAATCTGATTGCCTCTCGGGGGATCAGGAAGGAATTTCTTCCCCCAGCAGCTGCAATTTGGATCAGGCTTTGCTGGGGTTTTTTCGCCTTCCGCTGTGGGTATAGGACTGTGTATATGGGATTATTTGGTTGTGGTTTTTTTTTTTTTTTTTTTTGGTTGAACTAGATGGACATGGGGTGTCTTTTTTTCCCTTTTTTCCCTTTTTTTTTTTTTTTAAATTTTCAACCTGACTAAGTTTATGACATAAATTAGTGTGCACACAAGCTCTGAATCACTTACATCAGCAGTCTGGCGTCAGAGACTATTTTGCATTTAAAAAATGGGTAAAGCTTTTCTCACACCTTTCACTTCCACACTCTGACACAATGAGTATGTGTCTCCTTAGAACTTGTCGGGTATCAGTTAATGGCTGGGTGTTTCACTCTCTGCTGTGCCTATTTCTCATAAATACACAGCTAGGAAGTGACACCATATGCTGGAACACCAGGGGTGGTGGGGCATACTGAGGCAGACAGCTAGAAGCTGTGCAAGATGTTGAAATAGGCTCAAGAACACATTTAGATGTAGATAAGAGTGTGCTCTCAAGCTTAGAAATGGCAGGCATTATCTGGCTCCCTCCTGTAATTTCAGAGATTGCAAGTATACACTTATCTGCAGCTAGATGTGCCTCTCTAAGCATCCTGCACAGCTCCATCTGTCTGCTCAGAGGCACATCACAGAAGGGGACACACACACACACACACACACACACACACACACACACACACACACACACACACACACACACACACACACACACACACACACACACACACACACACTTTTCCTAGCCGCGCTGCCATATGGAATGTATTGAGAATACCTACCACATAATTAATGGAGATTACAAAACATGTTTTACGTCATGATGAATTGAGAATTCTCATCCTGTCTCCTAACATTTTACAGAGATGTCATATACAAAATGATCTTTCACATTAGCTGTCCTTCAGCCGTGATAATTCTAGTATTTCTGCTGCTGACCTTTTCTTCACAACTGACTAACCAGGCTTTGTTCTGCACTGAGTTTTTCTAGGTGGTGGCAGCCATCTTGGAAGAGACAGGGCTGCCCACTCTCCTCACAGCTGTCTTTAGTTCTGCTTCAAAGTGGTTATAAAGGCAAAAAGGTTTTTGTACCATAATGCATCATCTGCATTAAAGCGGAGCTCCACCCAAAAGGGGAAGCTCCGGCTCTTTGCTTCCTCCCCCTTCTCCGCTGCCAGATTTGGTTCCTTTTGAGGGGCGTTTGGGGGGTTGGTGGGAGTGGGTACCTGGTTTTGACTTCCTGGTGACTTCGCCCGACTAAGTCGCCCTGAAATTCAAGCCCCCCTCCTCCTTTCCTTGCTGCCGGGCCACTCACAAAGCACAGCCCGCTTTGTGCATGCACAGTAGGGAACCGGCTGTGAAGCCGCAAGACTTCAATGCCAGTTTTCCTTACAACAAATGGCGATGGCAGCACCTGAGAGCCGATTGAAAAATCGGCTGGGGTGAAGACACCGCGGGATCCCTGGACAGGTAAGTGTCCTAATGTTAAAAGTTAGCAGCTACAGTATTTGTAGCTGCTGACTTAGAATTCTTTTATGAAGGAGCCTGGAGCTCCACTTCAAGGTTAAAAAAAAAAAAAACTTGAGTGTTGTCCCCCCACCCCTCCATAAACAATCTTGATCCAGTGCTGTGCGTGTTTACAGCTGCTCTTTCTCTTTTTTTTTTTTTTTTTTTTCTCTTTCCCTCTTTCTCTCTCTTTCCCTCTTTCACTCTCTTTCCCCCCTCTCACTTTCTTTCTCTCTCTCTCTTTCTTTCTTTCCCTCTTTCTTTCTTTCTTTCTTTCTTTCTTTCTTTCTTTCTTTCTTTCTTTCTTTCTTTCTTTCTTTCTTTCTTTCTTTCTTTCTTTCTTTCTTTCTTTCTTTCTTTCTTTCTTTCTTTCTTTCTTTCTTTCCCTCTTTCTTTCTTTCTTTCTTTCTTTCTTTCTTTCTTTCTTTCCTTTCCTCCTCTTTCTTTCTTTCTTTCTTTCTTTCCTTCCCTCTTTCTTTCTTTCTTTCTTTCTTTCCTTCCCTCTTTCTTTCTTTCTTTCTTTCTTTCATTCCTCTTTCTTTCTTTCATTCCCTCTTTCTTTCTTTCATTCCCTCTTTCTTTCTTTCATTCCCTCTTTCTTTCTTTCATTCCCTCTTTCTTTCTTTCCCTCTTTCTTTCTTGCTTCCTGCTTTCCCTCTCTTTCTCTCTCGCGCTCGCTCTCACGCTCTTTTTCCCCCTCCCTTCTCTCTCTTTCTCCCCCTCCCTCTTTCTCTCTCTTCCACCCCCCCCTCTCTCTTCCACCCCCCCCCCCTCTCTCTTCCACCCCCCCCCTCTCTCTTCCACCCCCCCCTCTCTCTTCCACCCCCCCCTCTCTCTTCCACCCCCCCTCTCTCTTCCACCCCCCCTCTCTCTTCCACCCCCCCCCCTCTCTCTTCCACCCCCCCCCTCTCTCTTCCACCCCCCCCTCTCTCTTCCACCCCCCCTCTCTCTTCCACCCCCCCTCTCTCTTCCACCCCCCCCCTCTCTCTTCCACCCCCCCCCTCTCTCTTCCACCCCCTCTCTCTTCCACCCCCCCTCTTTCTCTCTCTCTCTTCCACCCCTCTCTCTCTCTCTCTCTCTCTCTCTCTCCCACCCCCCTCTCTCTTTCTCCCACCCCCCTCTCTCTTTCTCCCACCCCCCTCTCTCTTTCTCCCACCCCCCTCTCTCTTTCTCCCACCCCCCCCTCTCTCTTTCTCCCAACCCCCCCTCTCTCTCTCTCCCACCCCCCCCCCTTTCTCTCTCTCCTTTTTTCTCTTTCTCTTTTTCTCTCTCCTTTTCCTGCTGCTCTGTCAAATCCTGTGAGGTGGGGGCAGGCCCGTTCTGCACTTTGTGTGTCTATAGATGCACACAGCCCAGCTCAGGAATGAGCCTGTACAAGTGGCCCCATAGCAAGCGGAACTTAGAGAAGAGGGGATCCAAGATTGCCAGTGGGGGCCCCCAGAAGTGGAGGTTTGGGGCCGCTCTGTGCAAAACCATTACACAAAGCAGTTTAGCATGACATGTTTGTTTTTAAAAAAATAAATAATAAATAACATTTACAATAACTTTAAAGCCCAGGAAGTGCACTGATATTTTGCATGAGGAATGTAACTGGGACTTTTCATCGGCATACTGCTTAGGCACCATAAACATTTCTAGAGGTTTCCTATAACTCAGCAGATCTTCACTTTTTGAGTTCAGGTCCATTTTAAGAGTTTTGCACACGCCCAACCGGTATTTCTATGTGTACACATAGTCAAAACCTAAATTTTTCTGGCTCACTTATCAAGCTAAATTAGCCCTGCATTTAATGAGCATTGTAAGACAACAAATAAAAACACCTTCCTTAAATGTTATCACTTAGCTTTCTACCATGTCACATGGATTAGCCTGTAGCCCACAGATAGCTGTAGGGGTCACATACATTCCTGAGTTCCTACATTAATAGTGCTTGGATCTCATCGTTTGAGGGATAATGCCATACTATAAATAGGATCAACACATACAAGTAATGGAAAATAGAATGCAGATGGTGTGACTGGCAGATAGTTCCTGTCTAATCTCTTTCCTACCACTGTTGAAATAGCCTAATAATTTTTTTTAGTTCGACGCAGTTAATGAAATATTCTATTATACGTTGGCTGCCAAAAATCACTATTTTCAGAGCTACTTTATGCAGGTGTTTTTCTTGAGAGAACCACTGTCATGTGACCTGTGAAAGTCCTATAACCAGCCTTCAATTACAGAGCTCGTTCTGCAGCATTAAATACTGCAGCTGCTGACTTTTAAATTATGGACACTTGCCTGTCCAGGGCACTCGTGATGTCCTCACCCGAAGCCGATCTGTCCCTCGGCTCTCTGGTGGAGGCGCCGCCATCTTCAATAAGGGAATCGGGAAGTGAAGCCTTTGTGGCTTCACAGCCTGGTTCCCTACTGTGCATGCACAGGTTTTTACTACATATGCAGGTTTTGCTTGCTGCAGGTATGCAAGTGGCTGTAAATATTTTGCCTTAAAAGCTTAAAGCGGTCATTTTTTTTCAACTTTCTATTAAATCATGGGTGCTCAACCTATGGCCCTCCAGCTGTTGCGGAACTACAAGTCCCCTGAGGCACTGCGGCAAGGCTGTAGTTCCACAACAGCTGGAGGGCCACAGGTTGAGCACCCATATATTAAATCTTCTGCCCTTGTTTTTAATTTGGATAGTAAAACATTTTTTTTCTGCCAGTAAAAACCTTATACAGCCCACTTCCTGTTTCTTGTCTGGTTATTAGCCTAGGCTTATGACATGCACAGCTCTCTCTCATGAAAGTTTGCCAGGAAGGGAGGGGGGATAAGTCATACAATAAGAGGGCCAATGAAAGCTGCAGAGCTGGCAGTGTGCCTGTGTAAATCCTGGAAGTGAACAGCAGCAGCTTC